>CM070877.1:127539820-128849820 GCA_036365515.1 Torymus aiolomorphi | reverse complement strand
ATTACGTATATAGTTTTTCCGAACATCGTGTACATCTGGGTATAGATAAGAGAGGACTGCATAAGATATTCGTATAGGAGGATTTGCAATTTTAATTTTCTGCGCGAATGAAGAAGTTCACTTTAACCGACATCGTCATCTGTCGATCGCGCGCGTGCCGGCTACTCTCTTCACATCTTTTTTTTTTCTTGTTTGTTTATTTCTCCTTTTATTTGGAAGCGAGAGGACGCGACTCGCACACGATTTACGCTGCGAAATACTCTCGCAGACGCGTGCGAAAGGTAGTTTAAATATCGAGAGATAAAAGTGAAGTGGAAATGCGAGAGAGCGAATGAGAATTGACACATTTACGGCGTGTCCCCGAGAGGGAGAGTGAGAGATCCGCTGTCGCCAGATTTTTTATTTTACGTCAGCCACATTTTTGCGCCCGCGTAAACAAAGGCCACTGAGCAAATGTTTACACTCGTTATCACCCGTCGTCGTCGTCGGGTAACGCAATCGAAAGCGTCGTTAACAAAAAAATGCACGTGCGTGCGCGGTTCTTTTCAACGCGTATAACGAGTGTAAAGTTTTGCCGTGAAAATTGGCGCTGAAAGTACGATGATGCAAGCGAACTGTTTACTTGACGCAAGAGTGAACGAATTATCAAGGCCATACGGTAGAAGAGATTAATGGGTAAAGCATCCGTCAATCATGAATGGATAAGAATCGTGGCGTTTGTATGTGCGTATGTATCTGAATATGTCAACGATGAGGCATTTTTGTTTGATATACAAGGACGAATGGAAAAAATTATCCAATGGGCTTAATTTAAATGCCAAGCTCGTAAGGCTCTTCGAGTTGAACGACTTAATGGCTGAATGATAGAATTACTTACGACTTCATTATCGGAACGAATGAGTCTATGAATATCCGCTTGTTCCGATAAATGTTCGTATTTTCAAATACAATGACGGATTTTCTTTTACGAAAGTACGATCATTCTTACCAAGCAAACCATTACACGTACGAAATTACAGCTTTATTCTCGCCTGGGATTGAGAGCAAGCTTGAGAGACATGCAAAAATAGTCGAAACGAATTCCGGGCGACGGCGAGTAAGGCGCACTTCGATATTAAGATCATTTTTCACCGGAGCCGAGACGAATTCTCCACAAATTCCAAGACAAATTTTGTTTTTCTCTCTTTCTCTACATCTCCCTTCAACCTATTTTCGCATTCGGCTATGCAAATAGAGAGGCTTGACACGTGGCTCGAACTTGAGGGAGCGAAACGCTCGAGCGAAGAGGAGCTATGAAAGTCGCATAAAGCGATAAAACTTTCGACAGTTCAAGTTTTAACAAATTCATACTTTGACTTGAAAAGTTTAGTACTTGTTTAAAAATTATGAGGTTGGTAGGTTAAAATTGTCGTGCTCAGGATATTTATCCATTTCTAAATTATATAATAAAGCGTAAAACCTTGTTTAGTATAACACTGGGAATAAGATTAAAGGTTATGAGGATGAAAAAATTCTGTGATGTGAAAACGTATTTGACTAGCATTAACTTAATTAAACTTTGAGCTTTGTAAACAGAGTGAACAGAAATTAATTCATCTAATTACGACGTTTTAAGCATGAAAATTTGTTAGCATTAGCAACGCCGTCACGAATTGAAAGGTGCATTATCACGGAGACAAAGTGAAACTCATTTCAGACATTTACTGAATGAGACAATTTGCTGGGTACATAACTCCGATAAATTACTTCAGTTACCTAATCACACTCGCAAAAGACGTGAATATAATTCCTGAAACTGATTCCACGACTCCATAATTTTGAATTTAACGCTTGGTTTTAAATCTACTATTGTAACTCGTTCAATATATTTATTAAAATTTCCAAAAATATTGCATTTTTCGAAAAGTATATTACTACCGAAATGCGGTCAAGAGTATTCGGATATTGAAAACCAAGGACTGTGTATCATAATTGCCCAATTTTTTTTTTTTGTTTTCGTTGCGCATCCTATTTCTGTATAACTTCGACGAAATTAAAAATTCTTTCAAAAGCTTTTTCGAAACCAATTAAATTCCCTTTTCATCCGAAAAATAAAGCACTTTGAAATACTGCCAAAAATTAACCATTTTCCGAACATTTCTCGGTCAAAAACTGTCACGAAAATACAAACGCCGAGGCGAAACAAAACGTAAAGAAGAATTACGAAACTCTTACTCGAAATCACGCACGGAAGTGACATCATCCGTCGGCATTCGGCAACGAAATCTCTCTCTTTCCCCTCCCAAATACCAATCGCTCTTTCTCGCCCTCCCCCTACACCTATCCATCCCGCGGCATTCTCCAGTCCTCCGCACTCTTTCTCTCCCATCGCTTCGGCGACACATACCCACTCCTCCAGCATATACGCACGTACCATCCACCAGTGTGGAACCCTACTCGCTCTCCTTTGTCTCTCCTCTAGGCACACACACACACACACACACACACACACACACACACACACACACGTGGACGCGGACGTACTATCCGCGCTATACTCGCGCAATATTGCGTAACCCACCTCTGCGCGTCTCTCTCCTCTACCACGCAAGCCGACGAAGGAGTATAGTAGTCAGCTGCTCCCAAGGTCGACCGGCTTAGAAGTCAATTTAATCGACTCCGTGCGAGCGCGCGGGAGCCAGGAAAGAAGTGGAACGGATTGGGCAGCTTTTGTGCGGGCGAGAGGAAGAAAAAAAAAAACATTCGCACGTGCGGTTGGTCCACCCGGTATAGGTACAGAAGAGGGAACAAGGAGGCGGAAGAGTATATAGGTACGCACGTGTATGTGTACAGCCTTTTCGCTGGAAATAAAGAGCTTCTCGTTTGACTCGCGCGGGTTCTAATGGGTCTCGGGTTGCGCGTAATCTTCTCCCTCGAGGAAGCCGCTAATTGGGTCGCGAACGGAAAGTTTTTCATTTATTTATTTATTTATTTTTTTTTTTTTTGCGAGCTTCGAGTGCTTGAGCGAACTGTAATTATGTGCTTCATTGTGGATTTTTTCGAGTGACACATAAGTATAGGAGCTCGAAATGCTGAGGCTAGAATATCGAATAATTATTGTGCTGTTGTAGGATATTCATCGGAGAGATAGAATTATTATGTCATGTCGTATATAGCTGACATTGCATTGTTAGACGAGTATAATTAAACGAAAAATTTTGATTGAAGTCTATGTTGGGCGTAACATTTCCGAGTATAAACGCTTAAGCCAACGTTCATTGATTAAATATCCCCAATTCCGTCACTACTCGTGGTCTTGTTAATCGTGAATACCATTTATATTTTTTAAATCCTATTAAAAGCACTTTCAATATACGTAAAATAAAGAAAATATTAAATAAGATTTTGTGAAATAATTGACAAGCTTATAAAATATAGGTCAGATGGAATAAATCATATTTGCTACACAATATATATGAATACTTCAATCTCGCGCTTTTCACTCGTTCCATTTATTTCATTAGTGAATTTGTGGAAGCAAGTATTTTATCGCAATCCTATATTAAATGTATTCAGAAAATATTTTGAAATTAATATTACGAGACATTAAATAAAATGAATCGTCTGTTTTGGATACAAACGACTTTTTCCTTAAACAGTTTTGAGACGCTGCCAAGTACACAATAATCCGCATTCCCTTTCGTATTTACAAAAGAATATACACATTGTCCCGCACAAAATCAATAGAGCTACAACGCGTTACGCGCCAGACCCCGATAATGACTCAGTAATGCAATATCGCGGCTTTATCTAATCTTTAGAAAAAAGGCGTTCGCTAAATTGCTGTTCGACAAGATAAATAGGTGATAAATTTTCTTCCGTTTCATAATGGCAAATTAGCATGTGCGCATGCGCGTGATAGCGCTGCCAGTTTTGGAAAAAAAAAAAAAAAAAAAAAAAAAAAAAAAATATTACTTGCGAATTTAAAATTTCAAAAGTTCTTGGGTAATAGGGTAACAACATTACGTAACGAATGATCCTACAACGTTTCGACTCTGGAAATTCCGCAGGTCTAAAAATCGTCCGACATCGGAACGGCTTACATGTAGGAGCTTGAACGCCGGAGCACTAAGAATGAACTCATCAGGCAATTATTTCTATATTGCAAGATCATCCGATCCCCAGAAACGTGGAAACTTTTCGAGCGCTATGTACGAATTAACTCAGCCTTATAACACGAAACGTAAAAACGAAGGCATCACCACCAGTATATACGAATTAACTCAGCTTTATAACACGAAACGTAAAAACGAAGGCATCACCACTAGTCTCCGATCGCTAGTAAATTACTCAATAAAATATTCAAATACGTTTCTCGTGCAAAGCAAAAAACGTCACCTGCGTCACAAAGACTATTATATACCAGACGAAAATGGCCCCTGCTAAGACGAAAAAAAGGCACACCAGGAAAATTATACGGGCTCGCAGCGCGCGACGAATTGCCGTGTATATATACCGCTCTTATCGCTCTTTTTTTTCGATGGACGCGAGCGCTTCAAGGTCGCGCGATCGCGCGCTCCCGAAAGCGGCGATATCTGTGCGCGCACGCGAGCCAAAATGACGAAGCCTTGCGAGCGAGCCGCCATTTTCCGACTCCTTTTTCGCTCGCGCGCGCGCGCTCTCTCCAGAGGAAGCCGTCTAACAACGTTACGAAGTAATTTCGCTTTTCACCGGCTGGAAAACGTCGAGGCGACCGTCTGGCTCTCCAAGTCTCTACCGAAGGGAAATATTTGAGAACGAAGAATTGAATTTCTCAAGAGCTCGCAGCAGCTGACTCTCGAGATATTGTGTAATGCGCTGAAGGTTATCACGCGGAAATACGCGTCGTAAAATAAAAAAAATATTGGTTATTGCCGTATATATATATATGAGCGATGCGAGATACGCGCGAATCCCCCCCCCCCCCCACTGTTTTCCGCGATCGATCGATATTGGCATTAGTATATATTGAAAAATACCGGCCACGCGCGACGGTCCCCCTATCTCTTTCGTCATTGTTAGAGATCTCGCGAGATAAGCTTCGCGTATAAAAAACAATTGAGATTTATATTGCATATATGTGTGTATATGTATACATATGGGAGACACATAACACCAAGCATGAAAACGAGTTATGAAATCCAGCGCAGTTTACGCCCGGCACGCGGGCGCAGCCCGAAGCAATTTCGGCGCGCGGCGACGAGTCGCGATTCGATTTTTACGAGGCGAGAGTATATATAGTACTAGCGTTAATCAGCGCGCTACGCGCGCCACTGTTTCGTCTTTTGTTTCTCTCCTTTAGAGATTCGAGACGGATTCGATTATTCGAGATTTCGAGATCGTTCGAGTTCAAAATAGATTATCTCGAATGCTCAATTTATATAAGGGAATGCATATATAAATTGCGAAGTTATATACCAGCAACTCTCTTATACGAGACGACAAGCAACCCCGAAAAAACGGTTTTGAAAAAAAAAAAAAAAATAGAAAAGAACCGGCCATCGTTAGCCGTACGCGTGTATCCACGTTCCACGCACAAGATACGCGTATATTGAATCGATCGCCGAGGGGGCGAATTCATACCGCTCCGCACGTTCTATTTTCGTCTGCGGACAAGCCGACTTATATTGTGTAAACTCAATTAGTCGCTCGCTGCATCGGCTTCGTTAATCGAACAACGACGGAGACGCGCGTACGTATACAATACACGCTGTGACGACAATAGCGCTTACAAATATACATATATACATACAGTGCCGCGTTTTATATGCCACAGCGCGAATGGCATCGCAGACGAACGGGAGGAAAAGCACACGCAACGCGTGTCTCGCTCTGTCGATTCTCTCGCAGCATAATCGTCCGGCGAATATGTATATATATATATATATACGCACTTTAGCCGAAAATAATGACCTTCGGGCGCGTATATATATACCGCTCTCATAAAAGTAATAAAAAGAAAGATTCGTCAAGTCGTATAAAGGCGATATAAAACCGGCGGCGGCAGCGACGATAAAGAGGCAGCGGCGCGCGGCCGGCCGATAAAACGCGCGGATACCGGCGACCGAACTCTTGTGTACGCGTGTATATATGTATATACATACGCAAGTATAGAGGCGCGGTGAACAAAGAAAAGCCGGCTAAATATTTTTACCTAGGATCCATGATCAACCGGCGACCGTGTGCCTCTCTCCTGCTATTACTCTCTCACGAGTCCTGTGCCTTGTTCCCTTCCGGCTGGTTCTCTCACCGGAAACGCTGCTGGCTGTCGTCGTCGTCCCTTTCGTCGTCGCCGGCGACGATCTGCCGCTCCTCTCTCTCGCTCGTCATCACGCACCTACGCGCGAGCGTGCGCGCGGCTCGCTGGCTGTAGTGCGCCCTGCCACCAATCGGCTCGCTCGCCGGTGGCGCGCAGTCGCGAAAAAGCCGGCATCCCTCGAGCCGGCAGCGAGCGACCGACGGCGCGTGTGCAGCCATCTCTGTCTCGCTCTTTCTTTCTCTGGCGTGCTCCTCCTCCCCGGGGGAGAAAACGTCACGTCCAACGCTGCGCGTCGCCTCCTCGTGGAATCTCCTCTCCGGGACTGACGCGAGTACTTCGCAACAGCGGAGCTACCAGCGAGCGAGCGAGTGAGATGGAAAGTGAGTGAGTGAGAGAGGGAGAGGAAGGCGCGAGAGACAGAGCGCGCGCCGCTGCCTTGGCACTGACAGTGGCCCTCGAGCGCCTAGCAACACGAACTCCAAACTGCTGCCGCCGCGAGCGAGCCGGCTGCGAATCTCTCTTTCTCTTTCGCTCGTGCGCTCGCTCGCTCGCTCGCTCGCTCGCTCTCCGCTCGGCCTCCCCCCTCAAACACGCGGCACACACCCATTGCCGGTGTGTGAATGTGTGTGTGGGGCCCCTTCCCTGTGTGCCCTCCTCCACCTCGTCCTCCTCCTCCTCTCCCCATCGCTACCCCTTCTATGTAGCCGCGTCGCACAGTGAGAGTTACACAGTATGTGCGCGGGTATAGGGCACTAATACCAGAGCCTGCACCGATGATGATTTCTACACGTACGAGTGGCTCCCTTCTGCGAGCGAGCGAGCAAGCGAGCGCGCGCGAGCGTGTGTGTGTGTGTGTGTGTGTGTGTGTGTGTGTGTGTGTGTGTGTGTGTGTGTGTGTGTGTTCGAAAATCGCAAAATAGCTGTGGGTGTGTTTGTGCGTCTGCATGTGTGACTGCCTGCCATGGGAGACGAGAGAGAGAGAGAGAGAGAGAGAGAGAGAAAGAGAGAGAGAGAGAGAGAGAGAGAGAGAGAGAGAGAGAGAGAGAGAGAGAGAGAGAGAGAGAGAGAGAGAGAGAGACCTAAGCGTAGCTCTCAAAGTAGCTTTTTGCGCGCAGAGACCGCCTGTCAGGATGTAATTTTGGCAGGTTTTGAAACGCCCGGCCAGTGCCGTTTGGGGATTGGCTCTCGCAGCCACTTTCGAGAGTCGTTGAAAGAACTTTTTCGGAGTTTTTTTACGTTCTGTGTTATAGAGAATGCGATGATAAATTCAATTGCGTGACGTTATGTACAATATTAGTATCGTTATCAGTTGGTTAGAGATCGCATTTTTTGTACGTGTTACCAACTCGTTTTATAAAGAATTCTTGGGTAGGTATTCTTCATTACGAGGAAATTCGAATAAGTAGAAAAAGGTTGATGTAGGTGAGACAAATTTGTTCGCGTTTGAAAGAGGAATCCCATTCTCGAATGAGCAATATATTGGGAAGCATTCGGTGAATGGAAATATACTCAAACTTGATAAAATTTAGATAAATAAATTGATATAATTATATTAATATCAGAAGCAGGACGAAAGTCCAGGAACAAATTTTCTTTCGTAATACAATTTTAATGATTTCATCATTTTATAATATATCTAATATATATTGACACTACATTAATATAATATTGCTAAAAAAACTATTAGATTTTAGATGAACATATTCACTAAAATTTAACAATTTTGTAAGCTGGAATAACTGACATTTTTTTATGCACACTTTCCGCACTTATTTTTTCTACTTTATATATGTATTATATAATATTATCAAGGAGCGCGGGAGGGCTCCGAAGGCAAGTATAGAAGAGCCTTAGAAGTGACCGCGCGATGATATACATTGAAATGGATGTACGAGAAAAAAAATCAATGCACTTTACCTATTGCGTTAGTTTCAATATATACATATCCTCTTAATCGAAAGCCATTTCATTGCTCTACTCAAATCAAAAGATTTTATTTAAAAAGATTATCTCATTTAAAAGATATAGAGAGCTGAATTTTTTTATGTCCACTTTCCGATTCTAAATTTTCTCCATAGTTTCAGACTCTCATCCGGTGTTGCGACTTCCTGTCACGTGATATTTTATATATATATATATATGCCTATGTCTCCAGTCTCCCCTATGCTCTATTATCTCAACACGTGCGTCACTAATTTAGGTTATGTTTACCATATGACCCATATGTATTGGAAATGTAAACAGGAGTGGTTATTCTGTGTGGTTCTTCTTTTCGTCTTTTTTGACAATATTATTGTTAAATAATTAAAAATTTCTATACGGTTTTACGTAAGTTTTTAAATAATAATACAATGCATAATATGATTAATTTTTATCATAATATAACTTTAAGTAATGAAATTCACGGCCACTAATAAAATCACATATTTTTAGAGCTTTAAATAATTTAGAAAATTAATAATGACCCGTTTTGCGAGAGCAAAGGGATCAAAATCTTCTAACGAGCGATTGCCAAACGAGTCAACACCATGGCACGTTATGAAGCAGCAACTAGAAGCTGCTTTGGAAAGAGAGCAAAATGCAACTGGAGAAGCACAAGCAAAAACCAAGACTGCTAAGCAATTGCTTAAAGAACAAGAAGATCGTTATTATGCTAAATCTCTAGGCAATGTGTCCACTGATTGGGCAGAATTCAACACTCCTAATAATAAAAAAAATACTATGAAAAATGGCAAGGTTGAAAGAAAATCTAAAGACCAAAATAAAAAATTAAAAAAGGGTTTACAGAAATCAGTTACAGAGGAGAACGTGAATGAAATTTCCGAAGTTAAAGAAGAAAATTTTGTGAAACCTTCCAAAGGTGACACAAATTTAAAAAAGAAAAATAACAGATCTGTTAATAATGATTTAAATACAGTAAACAAAAAGAAAGTAAAAGTAGAAAATATTATTGAACAACCAGCTAAAGAAAAAAACAGCAATATAAAAAAAGAGAAAAGTAAAGATAAAAATAATGAAACAGTTACTGTCCCTGATTCTAATCAATTGAAAGGTAAAAGACAAAGAAAGAAAGAAAAATTGCAAAAACAGAGAGTAATGAGGGAGAACCAAATAAGCAGTCTGAAAACAAACCTGAAAATAGTTCAGACTCCAATAACATAATGAGTAAACGTCAAAAGCGAAATCAAAAGAAACAAAATCAGAAAAATGAAAGTCAAAATAAAGATGCTAAAGCTGGTCCTTTTAATGCTGAAGGCAATGAGTGGAATAGTTCAGTTAACTTTGGCAACAAAAACAAATTTGATAACGATAGGAAATTCATGGATAGAGATGGTCAAAACAATTTTAGGAACAGAAAATCAAACTTCAGCATTGAAGAAAAGAATTTCTACCGATTTGGTAATAATGTACCTCGAAAGTACCAAAAGAAAACTGCCAAACTTCGAGACGACAGAGAACATACAAGAAGAAAGCCAGAAATGAATTCAATCAAAGTTACAATTAATGGAATGGATGTTGAAATCGTAAAGTATGATGGCTTTCCAGTGAAGAAAGAAGATGCTGAAAGATTAATTGAATTACGAAAGGAGATGGTAATGAAAGGTAATTAAAAAACTTCTAAACTAATTTACTTTAATTCTTGTTCTATATATAAAGAATACATTTTTCTTTTAGGTATACCAAAATCTGAAATAGATGCAGCAATGAAATTAGAAAGAAGGAAATGTGAAAAAGCTTTAGCTCGTATTAGGCGACAAGTTTGCTTCCATTGCAGAAAAGCAGGTCATAATTTATCCGATTTTCCTGAACTGGGAAAAGAAGAAGCAGGCACAGGAATTTGTTTTAAATGTGGTTCAACTGAACACACTCACTTTGAGTGTAAAGTAACCAAATCTGATGATTATAGATATGCCAAATGTTTTATTTGTCGAGAACAAGGACATATTGCAAAACAATGCCCAGATAATCCAAAAGGTTTATATCCTGATGGTGGGGCATGTAAAATATGTAGTGATATAATATACGAGGAAATGTTGAACGATTAAAAAAAAGTTTGACACTATTTTTTTACACAAAAATTATTATTAAAAAATGTTTTAAAAAGCTCCTACTTCAAACCTGAATCACTCAGTCAAAAAGTCAAAGGATTACTCGTACATAAAGTTGAAATAAAAAAGGGAAAAGGGAAGCTAGAGAAAAAAACGAGCTTTCATTCGTTCTTTTTCAAATTAAAAAGTGTTGTTTTCTTCAGAAGAAGTGTTACTTCGAAGATGAGAGTAAAAGCTAAATAATTGTAAGAGTTCATACTTATATGGATTTTCACTAATGGTTAGTCTCTTTTATGTATTTTGATACGTAACTTTAAATTACCGTAACTTTGCAAGGAATAAATATTTTTCAATTTATTAAAATAGTAAAAAAAAATCTGGTTTTCTTTAGCTTAGTCCAAGCAGAAGCACACGGAGAGAATTTTCGCGTAAAAATTACCGTTACAGTTTGGCACACCTTACACTGAAATCCTCATAATGTTTACCGGACTGTCACGATAATTTTTTCTAACCTTTCAATTGTTCCAGATTTACCAATCTGTCACGGTAATTTTTGCACAAAAATTCTTTCAGTGCATTATTGCAATATTTTTAATAATAATAATAATTTATATGCCAAATACCACGTTCCAATAGCAGAAAAAAATCATGCCCGGACATATAACCTCAAAAACCAATTTTTAGGGAATTCTGGTTTTCGAAAAATTATTAAATAGTTGTGAATTTACTCATATAGCTCTATTAATAATCAAAAGAGATGGCCAATCCAATACGACTTTCTCATTATTCAAGCACAACGGAAATTTTTTTTGTGGGATGGAGATCCCACTTAATGAAAAATCGATTATAAGTATTAAATTTAATTCTCGCGACCAAACTTAATTACAGTTCCTTTTGAACTAGCGCACTTTTCCGGAAAATCCGCGGGAATCGTTATTACGTTAATTATAGAATCTAATTTCACAAAGATTCGTTTTACGACACGGCGAAGTGGGTCACGATCGTGAAAATGTAAAAGTTGAAAGGTTTTATATCACTTTGCGAACATTTTTGTTCGTCAAAGCCCCGAATCTGGATAGTACGTGCAAGTACGCGATTCTTTTTTTGAAAATTCGTTTAGCTTTATTTAAACCGGTTTTTCACAGCGCAAAATTAGAGTCGGTCGAGTTTCTTCCGATAATTGCCAGGCGTCGAATCCCCGCAAGTATAGTCGTAGAACGAACTGGTTTTCAAGGAAAGCAGCGAAAGATAAAACTTAAATGGAATTACACGTTAAAGATGTTATAGTACCCGAATAATGTGAATAATCATTCAGCAAGACGTAAAATTACAATTCAAAGTATAATCAAGGTTATTATGAAGACAACGTACAGCGAAAGTATTTGCTAAATAAATTATGTCCATTTGCTCTCTCATTAAACTTTCTGTAACCTCAACAAAGCAAACTTTTCGCGCCATTACATAATAATAGCCTAATATAAATCTTCAACATATTTTCTCACTACTCTTGTTATAAAAGAAAAATCCAATCTTTATGTTCCTTTTGTTGAGTTGTTTTACGGACTCCTCTACTGCTCCAACCACAGCCAATGGCATTATATAATAACCGAGCCACGCGAAAATTGAATGTCAGAGACAGTGCGTCTGCTGACTAGAGTCGCTTTAGTTCCGACAGGCGGTCGATTTTACCCTCGCTTTATACTTTCCCTTGCACTTGCACTTGGAAGTGACGCCAGTCTAGTCCGGAACTCGCCCAAGGATGATTTTATTCACTCGGCGCGCTGCGGTCACCCGAAAGGCGTTGCTCGCTTTTCTGCAAACTTTTACGCGGCGATTTTACTAGTTCACACAATTTGAGAACTATTCTATTGCGATTATCACAGGTTGAAATTCAGATATTTCAATACGAAATGCATATTCAAACGAATTTTCCAGGATTACACCGTAGAAATGTTTCGTAAAAGCCCGTTGAACGTCCGCTCATTAAAAGAGCATAATATAAGTACAAAGAAAACAAATCCAAAACGAAGCTTTTCACGTACAACCCAATTCCATCTGATATTCAGATGCAAACGAAGTGACTTTTTAATACGGCGCTTTACATAAAGTCCGCGCGCGTTTCGCAGTATTTTTAGCAGGGGCGAGCATTTTTTATTATACGCTCGGCTCGAAATTTGTCGAGAAACGCGTAAAAAAAAAAAAAAATGGGAGAAATATCCGATAGGAGGTCGTTAAATCAACGGCGCCGTTTGTGGTCGCCCAACTATACGAAAAAGAAAAACATTGCGAAATCATCGCAGAGTGACGGTCCAAGGAAGCGAAAAGAAAAAGCCGGAAAAAGCTCGGCATATGGAACCCAAGCACGTCGTAATCGGTCCTCGTCGTCTCTCTTTTTCGGGAATCTCTATCTCTGTCTCTCTCTTTCACTCTCATTGCGAAGAGAGAGAGAGAGAGAGAGAGAGAGAGAGAGAGAGAGAGAGAGAGAGACGCCTTTTTTCGAGCATCCTCCATTTTGTCGGGGCAACACAGAGACGCTCTCGCGCGCAAGCACCATTTCTGCGAAGAGTTTTTCGCTTTAAATTTAGAAGCGGACGCGCCGAAGCGTATTGTACAGGCCTTTTGCGTGGGTGCGCGTCTTTTTGCTACCTCTATTTCGCATAAATTAAGAGATAAGGAGTCACGCGCGCGCGCGAGCCACGCGTCGTCATCGTGGTTTCTGAAAATGTTCTTTCAGCTCGGCGATAATTGCTGTCCCTGATGGGAACTGCGGGTGGTATATAGATGTTTATTTGTGAAAGGTGCGTTTTTAGTATGTAAAACGATATAATAAGTAATTGGTGAGTTTTTTTTTAAAGAAAACGAAGTATTTCGAGGGGAGGGATTATAGCATAAGAGATAATTGAGCTGGATATTGAATTTAAGGAGCAGCATCGAGTTTCGAACAGAACAGTAATTGGCTAGGGCATAAAATTTGAAGTAGCTTCTTGTTATTCCATGGACCAGTTTTGAAAATATTCGACGAACCAAATTACCTATATACCTAGTGTTGTAATAAGCTTCGTTTAAAAACTAAAATAAAATTATTTAAGTCTACGTTAACGTTTCATACCTGAACATTTTTATTCTAAATATTCGCGATTACTTTGCACAATACAATTGACAATCGAAGCCTGTCTCAACAAATCACGAAATTAACGACATCCAAGTTACCCGGGAATCCTTAAAAATTCCTTCTAACGCCATTTCAAAGATTCCGTAACACGTTTCGCAGAAGCTCCGAAATTTCTGTAACTTCGAAATTTCGTTATCCAAACTCCTCGAAGGACTCTCGCATCACGCACCCATGCATTATGTAACAGCTATAACACACTAACGCGCGCGCGTGCACCGGACTGGCTCCTCCCGAGAAATCTCCTCTCTTCCCTCTCAGAAACATTAACTCGCGAATGCACTTGATGCAGATGGCCGCAAAAAGCCAAGGCGGGAGAACAAAATCTGCAGATCCCCGCAGCCTATAGGACAGAAGAAAACGCGAAGCATCTCTCCGCTCTCCCCATCTCCATCCATCTCCTCCGTAAACGCGCGCGCGCACGCGAGAGAAAGATCACTTTTGTTCCTCCCCTCATTCTCCCTTTCGCTCTTCGCTTCGAACGAACGCGCGCTTCTTTCTTCCCGCAGTCCTGCTTCGTCTCCCATCTTCTCTTTTTCTCTCTCG
Source organism: Torymus aiolomorphi (assembly GCA_036365515.1). Taxonomy (NCBI): domain Eukaryota; kingdom Metazoa; phylum Arthropoda; class Insecta; order Hymenoptera; family Torymidae; genus Torymus; species Torymus aiolomorphi. Next base: position 128,835,779 of record CM070877.1, on the reverse strand, counting down.
TGCCTCCCGGCCGCAAGCGAAAAGTAGGTCGCGCCGCGCAAAAGGAAGAATCCGAGGAGTGCGCGCACGCTCGCTCGCGGACCCATATATAGGATGCGCTCATCCCGACCAGTTCCCTCTCCTCTCTCTCTCTCTCTCTCTCTCTTTCTCCCTCGTCCTCGACGGATAAAGAACACACGCGCGCGAGCGCAAAAAGCGCGCGTATACGCGGCTCGCATGCGTCAAGCCCTTTCGCAAACTTCAACCAGCAAGAGCGCGCATATAGCGAGCTCTCCTATACATATATATGTATATACGTATATATAGCGCACCTCTCTTTCTCTCTGTTCGCGCACCACGTGTCTCCGTGCGGCCGACGGCGCTGTTGCCAAATCACCGCGTCGGGATTCCCCCCATCGTGCACCGGGAGGACTAATGCGCGCTCGCTCGTTCGCTCGCTCGACGCCGGTTTCCGGGCGCGCGTGTGCCCCGAAGTCGAGCCTAATTTTGACTGCCTTCCTTTGGCGGTTTTTTTTCGCGCGCTAAGAGAGAGAGAGAGCGAGAGGGGTCCCACATGGCCCAGGAGAGAGAGAGAGAGAGAGAGAGAGAGAGAGAGAGAGAGAGAGAGAGGGAGAGAGGAGTGGACAAAGGACCGGTTGTCACGCGCGACTCTTCGGTGCTGAAGGTTTTGCGGTTGTGGATGTTGCCGTTTCTAATGGCGATTTTATTTTTAGACGAATGAAGTAGATGAGGATAGAGAGGGAGAGCGAGGGAGAGATATTTGAGAGGGAGAGTCAAGAGTGAAGATCGATTTTGGAGTGTAGCTCCGGTGTGGCTACAACATAGTCGGAGAGCCTTTATTTGACTTAGGTCTGAATTGATGTTATTTTAAGTTCCTTAGTCAATATTGAATGATAAAGAAATTGAAAAATTGAGGAATTTTAAGATTTATAATAATAGTATTTTTAAAGACTTTATTTAGAATATCTAGTAATCAATTGTATAGCTTTGACATTTCTAATTTTACAAATACGAACAAAGCCGAAGCAACGAGAAGCATTTATTATACTACTAATGGTTATAATCCTGCTGACGCTGTAGCATTTACTCGATGGCTTTGGTCTTCTAGTAAAGGACAGCACGAGCGAACAAGTATTACGGTCGCTTTTGCGTTTAATTCCATAGATTGGGACTATTTAATTGGCTTTAAGCTGGTACCTGTATTACACTTAATATCAACTCCAATGAGCGATATAGAAACTGAATCCAAACAGGTATTCGATATTATGCTATATTAAATCATCCTTTTCATTAGCGATAAAAGATGAAGATTTAGTTTGATCGCTAGTCAATAACGAGTCGGATTATACACAGTATTGATAACTACACGGAGAAAAATGTTATAATAAATTTTATTATAAAATGTGAGAAAAATTACTATATTTTATAGGAACGGTGTGACATATCGAAATTATAATATTTTTTGCTACACAACATAGTAATTTTTATGGCTGACTTTAAATTTCAAAAAATTAAATTTTTTTTTCATTTTTTGAACTATTTTTGCATTTTAATAGAATACTTAATGTGAAAATAAATTTAAAATTAGAAATAAAATTTTTGTTTTGGCGACGGTTGGGATCGATCCTGGGACCCTCAGCATGGTAATCGGACGCGCTCTTACCCAAGTAGGATTCTTGAGTACAAAGTTTTGGAACTAACATATGTCAAACCCCTGGTTACGAAATCTCTTAGATGATAATATTGAATAACTACAATTACACAAAAAATACTCATCATCAATGTACATAATAAAAAATAAAATGATTGAATCGAGATTTTCAAAGTTTTGCTTACTTAAAAGCAAGGCCAAGTGAAATTGCGATGGAGTGCATAACCTCAATTAGACCATGTGCACACCTTGACGTACGCAGAAAGTACTATAGTTGTGGCAATTTTTACTATATTGGATAACAACATTTCTTATAACGGGTGGCTAAAATTAAAAGAATATATTTCAAATTTTACTATATCACAGTTTTTGCTATGTTGTATAGCAATGTTTCTTTTATGTCGTAATACTTTTTAACCAACACTGTAATAAAAATTACTAAAAATATTGTAATTATTCATATAGTTATAACAAAAATGCAGCATACAGTGGAAATGTCACACTTTTCCTATATTGTATAGTAATTTTGATTATACTTACAATAAAATTTATTATAACATTTTTCTCCGTGTAGGAAAGCAATGAATTTACAGAAAATGTATATAATACCAGAACGTTAATGTCTAATTTTAATTAAATCAATAAATAAAACCAAATAAATTGCAGTCACCCTTTACGGACGAAGCTAAAAGAAGACTTATAACCCTTTCAGATTCAGCAAGTTTTAACCTCTGCTGATATTGCAGTTGGAAAAAGTGCGTTTACGATGCCAAAAGAAGAGAGCTACGCTTACGTCAGTTCTCCGATACATTAATCACTTAAAACGCAGAGGAGCAAAGCAGATTCCACTCGAATAATTTATCTCTTTCTCGCGGAAAAGTCGAGAGAAAGAGGAGGGGGAGGAGCTCTCGCCCCCCGTAATTAAAACTAAAATATTTCACTTAAGCGCTGAATCGAGCGCGACCATATAACAAGCCCCACGAAGCATTGATCATCGCGTCACCCGGGAGCCAGTCCATTTCTCTCCATCTGATTCGCCACTCACTCTCTTTCTCTCCTCCTCTTCCTTCTTGTTTCTCCTTTTCTCCTTTCGCAGCGATAGAGACAGAGAGAGAGAGAGAGAGAGAGAGAGAGAGAGAGAGAGAGAGAGAGAGAGAGAGAGAGAGAGAGAGAGAGAGAGAGAGAGAGAGAGAGAGAGAGAGAGAGAGAGAGAGAGAGAGAGAGAGAGAGAGAGAGAGAGAGAGAGAGAGAGAGAGAGAGAGAGAGAGAGAGAGAGAGAGAGAGAGAGAGAGAGAGAGAGAGAGAGAGAGAGAGAGAGAGAGAGAGAGAGAGAGAGAGAGCATTGCGCACGAGGATCTGAGTCTTCATTACGCAAATACAATTGAATCGATGGATGAAACGAGACGGCACGAGCGAGAGCTATATAGGTCTGTTCGCATATATAGTAGGTATATAGCTAGACACTCCTGGAATGACGAGATTTGAATTAAAGCGTCCGATTCGAGGATTCAACGTGGCAAAGTGGCGATAAAATAATTTTTCCTTGTTCTTTTTCAATTATTTCATTAGAGCTTGACTTTCAATTATGAGGACTGAAATGAAGTAAAATATTTGATAATTTTATGGGATTGAATCGTTCTTTAATTGCATTGCTTTAACCGATGCAGGTGCAGGTGATTGTGTCGATTTATTGAAGAACCACTGAAATTAATTTTTAACGATTTGGTATTTTAAAAATATTTAAGTAGATTTTTATGGTAAAATAAAGAATTGAAGTATTTACCCTTCAAAGTGCACATTTGCGGTACTTTTTAAGAATGCAGTTTTATAAATTCAAGTAAAACTCTCCGCAGCAAAAATAAAATATAACTATCCAAAAAAGAATAAATACTTGTGGTAAATGTCTGAATTAAAGCTTAAACTTATGCAGGTTTTTAAAATAGGATTTTATCTCGAATAAGATCATGGCTACCAAAAACCACAAAGCATCAAGAACTTCTCAAACCCCAAAAAACGAATGATAAATCAAACTAATCATTGCATGGAACCCCCTCCAAGTAAAAACCAAAATTCAAATAAACTCGATCAACGAATTCGCTCGCTCGCTCGAGAGAGAGACCGCTATATACCAAACGAACGAGTCAAAAAGAGGGGGAGAGAGAGCGAGAAACGGGGGCTTTGAAAAGTTTCGAGAGCAGCCGCAGTGACCTTCACCGACGTCCTGGCGCGCGCGTGTACTCGCGCGCGCGCGAAGGAGGAGAACGCGAAACAATGCCGGAGCTGCGCGCGAGAGCAGATCGAGCAAGCGCGCGAGGGGAAGAGAAAAAGAGAGAGAGAGGGACGACGATGCATCCGAATCTCATTCGCCGATCTTCCCCTCTCTACACACGCACACATACGCACACATTGATACGCGCCACGATGTTCGCTCAATTTGCCATTAACGACGTTTCTACTTTTTTAAAGCGATTAAGGACTCTCCATCATGTCATGCGACGGGACGAGGCTAGGGAGGCCCCTCACCGCGCAAGTCCTCGCGCAGCCTACGAACTCGGTGTTTTGTTTACGTTTTCGATTAGTTCTTTCCCAAATGCCTGATAAGCAACCAAGATTCATCTGCGTTTTTGTTCTTTGATTATTTTTCTATTCAAATAAAGGTTTTTTAACTTTATATTTGTTTTTTTTGTAAGGGATTTTTATGTTTAAAGACCACATAACCTCAATCTTCCGTAAGAGCCTATGTTAAAAACTCGTTTTTCAAGAATTATTTTCTCCAAAAAATGCGCTGTGAAAAATACTCAAAAAATTCATGTAATCTTCTTTTACGTTAAGGAATAACATATAAAAATTTTAAATTGTTCGCTGCTTTTATGCTAAAGGTAGGAGAATCCTTAAGAGGCGGGCGGACGATTACGAGTCGCGCAGGAGCTTTTAACGAAAGTTATAACGCGCGGCAAGGATAAGGAGGCTGTGCCGAGAGGAGAATTAAATTCAATCGTTATTGGAGCTTCCGACGCGCGGCGAGTTTTCCTCTCGTGGCGATATAATCGATGCTCAGCGGTGAAAATTACATCAGGCGCAATTAATCCGCGTATATGCGTTATTGCGGCAGAGTCGATTTTGTCATCAAGGTATATAGCGCTAATGCTCTTATCGTTGGCTCACGAAAGTTCCAATTTTATAAGCGCGTGCGTGTGAAGTGCAAGGTAAGGAATTAACGCGATTATGTCACGTACGGAGATCTTTTAAATGATTATGGGAATTATGGGGCGATTAATATCGTCTAAAATATGCATGTGTAACCCAAGAGTGAAACAGATTTATTATACCTACGCGTTGTGTATACACGTGCAAAATAGTACAAAGCTACTTTGGCGTTATATTACTCAAGGGTTTATACTTTTTGTCTTCAAAGCCTCTTCACTACAGATAGGTACCATTAATTACACTGTTTATTACCAATTCGACCAGCACGTAGTAGATATAATTTTAAATTCATTAATCCGGATTAACCTTCACCTAATACGAGAACAAACCGGTACAACAATAATCCACGCGTGGAAAAAAGTAGGTCTCTCTCGCTGCGGAACGGCGCCCCCGGGCGAGCCCGAAATTTGCATCAAAGAGCACCTAATCCCCCCGGCAGTCGTCCTCCCCCTCCTCCCTCCTCCTCTCTTCCGTCCAACAGCAATATTTCAGCCGGAGATTAACAAGCTAATTACATTCAAAGAAAACGACGAGTCGAGCGGCGATCCAGGCCCCGAAAGAACAATGCACGTGCACCGGCGGCACCTAATCGCGCGTAAATCATCCGAAAATACACACAGAGCAGCCTCAGCTCCGAAAAGATTTACGCGCTCCCCCCCTGTATATGGTACCGATCCGGGACAAAAAGAGAAGATAAAAAACTGGACATACGCGCGCTCTCTTCGCGATTGCTGCACCTCCTCCTCTTCCCCGTTGCCACGTGTCGCAGCAGCACCCCGGGCCAACCCGGCAACAGAGACTCTCGCGCTCTCTCGCGTCATCCCTCGTGCGCCCTCACCTGCGCGATTCCCGGAAACACTGCCCCGGGTTATACATACATACACGTATGCACACGTGTGCGTGTCACGTGTATGTATGTGAAGTAACTCTCGGCGCTCATGCTGCACCTGCTGCGGCCAGAGTGCTGCAGTCGCAGTCTGATTTATGCGAGCTCGCGCGGCAGACAGGACCGAGCGAAGGTCTGGCCCGCGCAAACTATGGGCGATATTTAAGGCTCTGCCGTATGATGGATCGCGGAGAGGATCTCAAAGAGGGTGAGAGTGGGGACGGCTTGCTCGGACATCGCAATATGGTGTTGCTCGGTACGCAATGTATGAACTGAGAGGTGATTGACTGGTGGTCTGGCCAGCTTGGGAGGATTAATGGCTGTAGCGAGGAATGGTTTGTCAGATCAGAGATGAATTTAAGTTCATATCAAATATCCGATTAAATTGAAGAATTTATAAAAGATTGCCCGGTAGAAATGTTAAGCAGAAATTACCTATTTTTAAGCTAACTTTGTGGTTAAGAACAATATTCTACTTTGATTTGATATTTATACACCAATTTCAAGTAAATGTTGGCAGTTACATTTGATAACTTTGATATTATAACTACACTGAAAAAAATTTTACGTTGTGAGAACTGAAAGTACGGCTCTGACAACAATACTTTTTGGCTGATTTTCTTTTCGCTGAATTTATTTTTTTCAGTGTACTAGTAATACTTTTAGATACATAGTGTTATTTATTTATTTATTTATTGAGTTTCACGGGCTATGTGCCCAATTACATAAGAATAAATAACAAAAAAAATATATGTACATGAGGCGTTTCATGTCAACCCGCCCAGGCCGCGTCGCGCGAGCGAAAACCTTACCTTTTGAGCACGGGTTTACAGTACCAAAATGTGTTCATGAAAAAAACCTTACATACGATTTCGACGTATTTTTTCGTCAGCTTTCCGATGGTAACCTTTAGTTTTGATAATTTTTACATTTTAACCTAAAAAAAAAACAAAATGTGTTATATCTCAAAAAGTACCCCTTTAACATCTTTTTGATGGTCTAGATCGAAAGCTGAGGATTTTTTACATACAAATAGCTTTTCTCCCATGTGGCCTTTTTTGATATTTTACACACGTAACGCACCGTCAATGCTGCGCGCGGACGCGAGCTTATGCAGCCGGGCACGGTTTGGTACGTGTTTGCAGCTTAATAACTCAAAAATATAAAAAAAGGCTTTTTTGGAAAATTGCTATTTCGACGTAAAAAATCTCGATCTTTCAATCTAGACTATTAAAAAAAAAAAAATTAAAAAGAAATTTTTCGAGATATAACACATTTTATGTTTTTAAGTCAAAATAGGTTGTGTCTCCAAATTATATCTTTAATAATGTTTTATACCAATCTAATCTCAAAATCACAACTTTGGTATGATTTTTCGGCTCTCGTGGTATAAAATACCGTTCGAAACGAGTGCGGAAGTTGATTATTTACTTCGTGTGACTTTTCGCACTCGCTTCGCTCGTGCGAAAAACGTCACACGAAGTAAGTCATCGCCTTCCGCACCAGTGTCGAAATGTACTATTTTAGTATTGTAAAAAAAGGTCTTTCTTGACATTTTTAGGTACTAAACTGTGAATACGATACAGCAGTGACAATCCAGCGCGCGGGCCCGAACTTATGCGGCTGCGCGGCGATTCTATGTTATGATATAGTTTCTTATAGACGTACTCACATTTACGTTGATTTTTTCTTTATATATTTCCTTTATCAATTTTTTCACTCCTATTCTTAATTTTCTTTATAGCTGAACTTTTTTCTCCAAAATCGGTAATTCTTTAGTCTTTCTTTTGGTACCTTTTACAATTGCCTTGGCTTTCATTTTCATCACAGCACATTTTTTTTCTTTTTTTATTTTAGGAAAGATTTCATATTTGGAAGCAAGTGAAACTTTTTTTAGTTGCAGTGTGTTCTCTGCAGTGAGAATAAATGCGTGATAGTTTAGCGTACCGGGTATTGCTACAGCGTTATCAAATCTTGGCTTTAATTCTAATACTGATTTCTCATACTCTGCTTTTTCGCTAAAGAATACTCTAGTCTCTTTACAATAATCTTTTTCCCAATGATAAAGATCTTCTGCCGTAAGAATATGATTCTTTGACGAACGCTGTAAACTTGTGCTCCTTGCACCTTGTTTCAAATTAGCGCCGATTCCGTCACATGCGCCTTTACCATCTGCGGTAGCATAAAAATGCCACTCTGCTGGAATTTCGAAATCTTTCTCGTGGAAAAGGAGATTTGAAAAATTGCTTTTATTTTTGAAATGTTGACCCGTTCCATCAGACACGTAATATATTTTTTTAGGTTCAAATTCCATTTTCAAATAATTTATAATTATATTTTTTGATATTGGTAAACTGCAACAGTATCGTGATTGAGATTATTATATATAATAGCTAAGCTCCTATGTTCAAGTTTATCATTTTTTTTTTTCAAGTAGATTACAACTGTAAATATAGTTGCTTGGTTATTATTCCAGCGAAATGATTGAGCTGAATTTTGAATTATAAATCCGTAATTTTCTGCAAAATCAAAACAAACTATGAATTCTCCGTCTGATAGATTTTCCTTTAGGTCTTTGATGAAAAGAGACTGTTTTTTCGCAAAGTAATCATGAGTCTTTAATTTCATCAATTTTTCACAAAATAAATCTAAATATTCATGAGTATTCATAGTTTGTGAGACTATTGAACAGCGATCAGTTTGCATCCACATTTCAAATTGTACTTCGTATATGTCATTATCAGCAAGAGATTTAAGAAACATTTCTTTTAGTCTTCTTGTATTTGGACAATCTAAACAGTCCCCCATAAAACAGGCTGTTGAAGGATTAGTGCACACAATTGCCTGAATGCAATCACGATAAGTTTTTAAAGGTAACTCTGTATCTTTTGTTAAGTACTCTAAATCGATTCCCTTAATCATCAATTTCATATTCTCATGATGTGCACATACACACACAACATGTATACCGCTACTTCCTACTAATACACAGTGTGCCGGTCTAAATTGAGTGAATTTAGAAAATCCTACTTTAACATTTTCATGTTCTTTTTTAAATTGAGTATATAACTCGTTCAAATTACTAAGTAGTAATCTTTTCTGAACATGGACTCGATTGCCATCATCCTGTTTAACTGATATAAAATCTTTCATGTCTGGCATTAGTCGACTTACGTCATCACGTTATAAAAATATTTTCAGTTTTAACATAAGTTTTAAATACCTTTCCTTTCTTTTTATCTGGCGATGTTAGAATACCATGTTCAGCAACTAAATTTTTGGCTTCTCTAGCTTCCCACTCAGAGCAACGGAATTCTCTCATGAGATCCCTACGACTCCAAAATTTCGGAGCCAGAGTGGGCAAGAGAATTCTTTCTTGCTTAGTTTTTGATTTTAAAAACTTTTCTTTTATTTGATCAAGAATTGCAATGCCTGCTTTATGATAATGTTCATTACAGTTTGATCCATTTTTGTCTTGAGTTTCAAGATTAGAAATTTCTATGCTTACATTTTATACAGATTTTTGCACCAATAGGTACAGTGGGATATTTTTCTCTTAAATATTGGGAAAAGTCTACCAACTTAACATTTTTGGGGTGATTTGTTTTATTCAATGGATTTACACATCTCAATTTCAAAAGGGAATTCATTATATATAATGAAAAAAATCATAGAATAATGCTGTTTTTAATCGATATCTGTAGTATAAAGTAATTGTGAAAAATTCACGGGATGCATTCGATGAAATTTGGGTGCTTATTATAAACTCAGGTAAACAAAAGTTTTGGTGGGTTATCCATTTTGCAGTCACCTAGCGGTTCGAGTTAGCGTTACGTATTCACGGTTTAATTCCTCGAAAATATCAAAAAAGGCCACATGGGAGAAAAGCTATTTCTATGTAAAAAACCTCAGCTTTCGATCTAGACCATTAAAAAAGATATTAAAGGGGTACTTTTTGAGATATAACACATTTTATATTTTTTTTAGGTTAAAATGTAAAAATTATCAAAAGTAAAGGTCACCATCAGAAAGCTGACGAAAAAATACGTCGAAATCGTATGTAAGGTTTTTTTTATGGATACATTTTGTTACTGTAAACACGCGCTCAAAACGTAAAGTTTATGCTTGCGCGACGCGGCCTGGGAGAGTTGACAGGAAACGCCCCATATTTATATATAATACATATGTACAATGAAAAATTCGGTTAAAGCTAAGCTTCGGTGGATAATAGACGTTGTAAACGATGTTAGAAAGTACCGATACGAGCGACAGCTCGGTACTCATTCGAAAGATTGTTCCATAGTCGTATTAGACGGGGGATCGGTGCATACAAGTGGTTATTGTTACATATTTATTTTTGTTGAAAATGCTTTTATTTGATTAACGCATTAACTATAAAATATCGTTAATTTTCTAGGAGAGTTGTTTGAAGAGTGTGTGCGTGTGTGTGTGTATGTGTATATATAAGAGTGAAGTAAACCATGATGCAATACGAGCATTTTTTTTTTAAATTTGAACTGCTATATGTACAAAAGTGTCGGTTAGCATTATAGTCGTCATCTTGTGCATGCATCGGGACTATAATGTGTTTACAAGAGAGAATTCGAATTCTCCGCTGCAGGATTCGGCGATGATACATATGCAGTGTGGGTCATCTTTGTTTAGGATTCGCGTGCTATTCTTAGCGCAACGCAATATGTAGCGAAACGAGCGATGGTATATATGCAAAGCCATGTTACATTGCAGCGGCGAATCGAAAATATCGATGTATTTATAGATGAAAAGCCGGAACGAATGAAATTTCCTCGAGTATTCGGTGCGTGGGCGCTGCATGAATAACGAGAATTCATTTGTCGGAGGCTTGCTTATTATATAAGTGAGGTTTTCATAAATTTCTGTTTACTTCAAATACCGTCAGATCTATATATTTCGATGATGGAGGTAAAAAGTTATTCCGGAGCGCAATAATCCGAAGCAAACTTATCGTTGTTATGTATTGGTGAAATCGTCATTCGTAAAGAATTCGTGATAAATTATTTCCTTGTATGCGTAAAATACATATTAAATCTTGTATAAAAAAAATAATAATTAAGCATAAAAAGATACCTGGAATGTAAAACACGTAAAGGCAGTTATTAACAGCGGTTGGCAAACAGAAAAAGTCGTTTAGCAAATTATTAAAAAGGAACGCCCAAAATTCTCTCTCTCCCTCACTTTAAAAAAAAAGCCCTCTGCTTCACATCGGGCACTTGCTTCGCCAGACACGTCGAAAAGGCCAAAAGCTCGCGCAATAATTCATCGCGCTGCCTCGACATGAAGCCTTAAACATCCATAAAATCTCATGCGTAAAAACTTCCTCAACCACCTCCACCACCACCGCCGCCACTCGCGACTACGGTCATTAACAAACGCAATAAAACCAAGACTGCTATACCACCACCACCACCTACTTCACCCCCGTTCATATTTCGCGCTCTTTCTCTCAAATTTCACCTTCACTCCAGTCGAAAAAAAAATCGTCGAGGCCCAACCCTCTCCGCTCGTATTAACTTTCCCCTTTAATTTACGAGAGAACAAAGAGGACGAGTGAACGAGAGGGCGGGAGAGGACAGACGGGGTGGAAAAAAGCTCTCGCGCAGCCGTTGGTATCGCCAAATACGCCCGCTTAGGTCACAAAAAAAAAAATAGAAAAAACTAAGGCGGAGAAAGCGAGAGCGGAGAAATTGAAGAAAGAAAGAAGAGCGCCTACCCCCTCCAGGACCCCTTGAGGCTGCCGCCGCCGCCGGGCTGCATGCACACACCAACACGCGCGCACGAGCGCTCTCTCTCCCTCTTGAGATGTGACATCTCTCTCGCGCGACCTTGAATCCGAGCCTGACCTTGACCGCGTCAGCGGCAAAGCGGCGGGCCTGCTGTACGTGCACACAGCAGCACCCCTTTGCTCCCCATCAGAAAAACCCTCATCCACGTGTCCCACCTCCCCTCTCCCCTCTCTCTCGTTCTCTCTGTCACACCCCTACCTTCTCTTTCTCTTCGATCCACCGACACGATCTCCGATTCGCGCATGCAAATCTACTATGTATACCCCCCTACCCTGTGCACAGGGGGGAGAGAGAGAGCCCCGGTCGGCGGTACGCGTCCCTATACCCGGGCAGCGGCGGTAACGACGGCATCGTGTTACGCGAATGCGATGTTGCTGCTGCTGCGAGGATCCCTGCGCTCGCGCTGCATCGACCGGCCACGACTCCGCTGTCTCCGTCTCTTTCGTTCTCCCTCTCTCTCTCTCTATATATATATGTATCTGCGTCCGCGTCCCCTTCCAGGGAGAGAGAGAGAGAGAGAGAGAGAGAGAGAGAGAGAGAGAGAGAGAGAGAGAGAGAGAGAGAGAGAGAGAGAGAGAGAGAGAGAGTTCCTGGCGCGCGGAGGGCTTGCCAGAACTCTCCCTCCCCTTCCGCTATATCGTCGTCTTTTTGCTCGCTTATGGCCGTCGCTCTCTTTCTCTCTGCAAACGTTCGCTCGTCAATTTTTGTTATTTCCTTTCTCTCCTCCGCGACCCATCTGCACGCGGCAGGGTATTTGTAGTAGTAGTAGTAGTAGTAGTAGTAGTAGTAGTAGTAGTAAAAGTCGTGTAGTACTGGTATTTCTCTCGCCCTCTCTTATTTCGCATTCCCTTCTGTATCGTTCGCGAAGGATGCCACACGTCTGCACAGCGCGAACTTTTCTCTCCGAGACAGCTGATTTTTGCGCGATTCCGAAATTATCGCGCCTTCCCTTTGTGCTGCACGTGCAGCGCACACACCCACACGTGGACTTTCTTTTTGCACGCTGACGGGCTAAAAACGCACAAGCGAAACGGGGATAGAGGGATTTTTAGATGAACGCGCTGAGAGCTCTGCTTCGTCAAAAATGCATAACTTTGAAAATTGAATTCGGGGAGACGGCACAAACGACTCGTGCTTGGCGAAGCCGGGATAACGCGAGATTCCGCGAATTAAAGGGGGATCTATTACGCCCCATTTATGGCACAGAGGAATTTAAGAAATTAAAGTTTCAATTGTCTTTTACATTATAAAAATTTGGAGTTATTCTGCGAAACGGATTCTTGAGTATATATAAAAGCATATGATTAAAAAATATCTTTTATACACACACATCCACACACAACTTTTTCTGTATATAATTGTACGTCAATGTAAATCAGTTGCACTTATTTAAATTAATAAATCATTGACCAATGGAAAAGTTTCTTTCTCTAGTGAATCAAGTTACGGTCTATTTCAGCAATAAATACTATCGATTTCGATTACTGAAGTTAATTGCAACGCACGTCATACCAATTTTCATTTATCGCATTATTGTCTGTACATCGAAATAAGCCATTTTCAATTCGTACATGAAAATGGATGAAATCCTGACAGACTGTAATAGAAATTGTGACGTTGGGATAACGGAAGCAATGCCAAAGCCAGTTTGACATATTCACATAATCGATTTTAAAAATAAAATATTTTTCTTTTGAACTTAATTTATCCTCAAAAAACTAATAATTTATCTAAAATATCTTTATGTATATAAAACAACTTTATTGTTTCTTGTTAGTTTCGTTCTATTGTTCAAAAGTGGCAAAACTCAAAATGAATTATTCAAATTTAAATAGCTATAGATGGCTAGTGCAAAGTTAGTAACTAGGTATAACCACATCCGACCAACTTTAGTTTATTACTTTACTGCGGTTAAAGAACATACTGAATATCTTGAATATTTAATTATGATTTGCAGTTATTTTCAAGTATAATACAATATTATTATTGAATAAAGTATTAAGTACGTTGAATATTGTGTGAATCAAAACTATTCAAAGTGAGTTTTGTTAACAAACCAAATTTTAACATGTAAATGTTTTTAAACATCAGATAAAAATGTTTTCTCTTATTTATAGAATCATTTAGAATTCCGCCTCTTTCGTAATAATTTTTGTAACGCATTTTCGTTATTCGCAATCGTCGTTCACGCATGCGGCGACAATCGTGGAAAAACGCGGAAAAGCTGATGATGATAAACACAGGGCCAGTGGTATAATATAACGACGATCACGAAAAGTCGCGCGCGTGATACGCGGCTGTGCGACGAGGTTGCACAACGCCGAGCGGGCGATGGATATGGTCTCGCTAATAATCGCGCTCGAGTTTCGCACATATAGCAGCACACCTATAGCTGCATATTATACATACACGAGAAAGCATATATATGTACAATGAGACTCCGCGATTCACAGTTGGCGTAATATAATTTGCAGCCTTACTTACGTAATCTTTATTACTTTTTTCACGCGATAAATTTTCGGAAGCGCATTGTTCGAGCCGCTGACGGGGCTAGCGTATTATATACGCGGAAAAAAAATTTTGTTATAAACTTTAATTTTTTTATAAAAAAATTTACTATTTTCACAGTAGCACTGGGACCTGGCGTACGCTCGTCATGTGGGATTTTTACTTTTTAAAATAGTAATTTTTATGATTTTCTTAGTAAATTTTACTTTTTAAATAATAATTTTTATGATTTTTGTAGAAAATTTTACTTTTTGAAATAGTAATTTTGATGACTGCTGAAACGAAATATAAGAAGTATACGGAGTATATTAGTCAATTTGCTACAATAATGATAAAAAATACTGTCAGTGCTGCTGTGAAAATAGTAAATTTGTGTAGTCGCGTATGGAATGAGCTTGCAAGAAAGATTAAAATGCAGTTGAAATATTTCAAACTTACAAGATTCCATTTTTAAAACTGCAATAATATTGGATTATTTAAAGATGTTCTAATATTTTATACAATCTTTCCTTCCTTCTGGAAAAAGCTTTGTAATAGTAGTACGCTACTGAAAAACCTCAAGTGAGACCCCGCTGAAGTTCTGTTTACCTAAAGTCAATAAATTTCCTTCACATGGTTAAACTTTCTTTTAAAATTCATGGTGTTTTCTACTTTGTACGCCTGAATAGGTTTTGTAAATTGTATTTCTAATGATTTATTAGATCTTCCGTGGGCATATTTTTTTATATAAATTAAAAAGATGGTGAAAAAACAAGATCTTACAAAATTTGATCTTCGCATCCTTCTGAATATTACTTTTATAGACTAAGGGGATGTCAGAGACAATCACAGGTTCCTACACCAAATTTTTCATTAGAAATAATTTATTTAAATGTTAACACCACAAAGGGATCCACTGTATTAATATCAATAAATTTGTTAAGTTAGACGTACGAAAAAAAATCATATATTTCATATATTACAAACTATTAGGATAATATTACTAACAATTCTCAAATAAATGGATTATTTGATCGCAACAAAATGAAACAAAACATTAAGTTTGAGAAAGTGCCAATAAATTGGTAGCAATTTTATAATTCATACTTGCCTTCAAACTAGTTTTTTTTATATTTTGACCTACACTCATTATAGATCTAAAGTGCAATATAAAGTGACAAATGCATAAGGAAATATTGTCATGAAATATCAATTGTGCACTTATTGCTACATAAAAGTAATATCTCAATTAGTAGCTTATAATGAGATATTGTACATTACGCCATTTTACTATTGAGGAAATAACCAAAATCTTGTATATTGCTTAAGGAGATCTCAGGGCCTATCTGAAATTACATACACATCGACATTCTCGTATTTTCCATTGTTTTTTTATTCAACTGTTGATTTTCATTAATTATCTTTGTCATCCGGTGTCTGTTAACCCAACACAAACACCAAAAGAATGCGATAATTTAAAAAAACTCAAAACTGAATTTAAATAATGTAAAATTCAATGTAGGAATCTGTAATTGACTCCGATATCCCCTTAATTAAGAGAAAATAAATTTAGCGGCTCACCCTAAATATAAGTATGAAATTTATTTCATCTTCATTATGAATGTGTATTATTTTTTCAGTAATAAATTTCTCAAATTTATAATTTTCAATGATAAACATTATATTGTACAGCATAACTGGTCGCAATTCATTTATTGCCACTTGTGATAAATATATGAAGCAGACGTCATTTGAATTACCCGCCAATAAACGAACAAACGAGTGTGTGACATTTATTCATCGAAGCCACTTACGTTTAATAAAGGATTCAAATAAAAATATTACAAAATAAACAATTCAAAACATAATTGCAAGATAAAACAATCATTACACTCATTTATCAAAATGACAAAGGGGCACAGCGAATAATATATACGGGTACTGGACTCGTTACTCGTCAATCGTGACAGTCTGTGTTCCTCTAGCGCACCATGTGCTTCTTCCCGGCAATTCTAGCGGGTCTCTGCCGGTCGTCAGGACATTCGCGTTTCCTGGCCGATCGGCGCCAAATAAAATTTAGATAACTCTAGCCCTGTTGCAAAACGATTTATAACTTTCAATTAACTTACCTCGGTCGAACTTTTTGCCCTCCGGATCAATATCTTTGACGTTGAAAATATCCTCGAACAGTACGCCCGCCATTTTACCAGCTAGCCGCCACCACAGATACTGATGCGGCGCTGCTAGTAGCGGTAGCAACTAGCAAGTAGCAACACATGGTCGATGAAGTCTTTACTTGAGTGCTGGAAGTTTCGCGACGCGTGTCAGTGCCGTATACACTTGGCGCCCTGGCCCAGTGGCCCCATCAACCGGAGGCGTTGTAGGGAAATACGGGTTGTGCAGGGTAAAAGAAGGTTGTTTTAATTTGGGATTATTAACATGAGAATTGGGGAATGATATATTGGTTAACAAACAAACACGATACACTAAGTAGCGAGTTATTAGGGAATGTAAAAGCAAGCGATGTGTCGTTTTTGAGACTGTGACCTTGAAAGTAGGTGATGCGTTTTCGGTACTCCAACTCAGCTGCGTTTATTGCTTTTTTCTTAAGTCTAGTTTTTATACTACACAAATGCTGTATTATTTATTTAGCTATAATAAATTTATCTTTTTACGAATTTTATTGTAAAAGATTGTGAAAGAAAATTTCTCAATATAAGCTTGAGACGTGTAATAATATCTTATTATTTTTTTTTAATACTCAAAATATTTCTAAATTTTGTAAAAAAAAAATTAAATATAATTTTTATTATTATTTTTGTATTTTATAATTTTTTAATAAAATCTTTTCAAAGATTTTTACATTATCATTTAAATGTTTCAGGAATTGGAATTTAATTTAACCTAAAAGATGGAAGAAGGAATATATATGAACATAAGGATCTGAGGATGTTGCCTGGAGCTGATACCTCATAAGGAAAAAAAAAAATAGAAACATAAGGAAACCAATGGAACATTGGAAAAAGCAGTGTGCTTGTGATCGTGTTTTGAAAAAGTAAATAAGCTGTATATTTTTGTTGCACCTAATTGTTTTATAATTATTAAAGATGAGTGATGAAGAGGCAGAGACTTTACTTGAGCAAGATAAAGATCAGGTATGAATAATTTAATTTTTAAATAGAATTAGATGTTTTTTGAAACGTTATAAGGATTGAGGTTATGTTCTACAATTAGATTATTTAAAATTGTTCTATTCTTAAATATACTTGTTATGCCAGGGTTAGAATGAAATTTATAAAAACATTATTATATTTGTATATTTGTTGACTTAATGCTATCACAAACTTTACTCCATAATTAAAAAATTGTATATATCTTTATTGGTAGTTTTGTAAAAAATAAAAAAGAAACAACTAATTTTTATCAATCCAAATAAACATACAAGAAGAATAAATAATTTTTCTTTCATCCATTGTATTGATGTTCGTAAAACCATTGTAAATAAATATATTCTTTCTAATTTATTGTTTGCTTACAGATTGAAATCAGGAAGGAACTATCACAAATGAGTTTTGAAGATTTACAAAAACTCAAAGAAAAATTAGGTACTAAAATTTATAATGCTACGGTATTTGGAGTACGAAAGACAAAAACTACTCAATTTAAAAGACGAAATAAAGATGCACCTCTTGAAGAGTCTGCAAAGAAACCAGTTTCTCAATTCCGTAAAATAATACCTGTTAAAAAGAAGATAATAAGAGATCCTAGATTTGATAGCCTATGTGGAACTTTTAATAAGAAGGCTTTTGAAAATTCTTATTCATTCCTCACTGAAGTCAAACAGAATGATTTAAAATCATTGCAGAAGGAATTGGAAAGTGAGGAAGATCCTAAACGTATAAAGAAAATAAAGTATTTGATACAGAGGCTAGAAAATCAATTGAGAGAAGAAAGAAGAAAGCAAGAAAAGGAAGAAAAGCAGAAAGAAGAAAAAGAAGAAATTGTTAATGCTATAAAGAGTGGTGAAAAACCTAAGTTTAAGAAAAAATGTAAGTATTGTTTTCTTTGAACACATTTATTATCTGCAAATAAAAGTTTTTTGAATATTATTTTAAATTTACGTACTTATTTCTATTTGCAGCTGAAAAACGACTCATGGATCTAGTATCTCAATATGAAGAACTTAAAAACTCTGGTAAATTAAAGAAGCACATTCAAAGAATAAGGAAGAAGAAATTGAAGAAAGATCGTGTAAGATTAGAGAACTCAACTTCTGAATAATTTAAGATATTATAATAAAATTGTATATAAATATTTAAGGCAAAATGATCAGTGAATGGAAAAAGAAAAATTATAAATCTTATCATACTGTTTATAATTTGGATTCTACATTAAATATACATTCTGAGTTGGAAATATAAGTTAATGAATTTTAATCTTTATAAAATATAGAAATAATCAAAGCCTATTTCTAATATTCAACTAAAACTTTAGAGTAACCAAAGAAAAGATAAATGAATATTTAGAAATAAATAAAATACTAGCGTTAATAAGAAAAAAGGTTTTAAAAGACAAATAATTGTTTTTTTTTAATGCAAAATAGTGTCTGTAGTTGAAACCTAGTTTTATTGATGGAAATTTCCTTACTATTCGTGTATGCAGAATATGCGTTTATTAGATGGTCTATTCTTGTTATGGCATATTACATTTTTGTTGTTGGTAAAGTCATTAAGATTTTTTAGGGTGTAGATTATAAAATAAAAAAGTAAAAACTCATTAAATTTATAAAATGAACAGCATTGTGCAAAAACTTGGAGAAGCAAAAGTACCCATTCACTGATCACATTAAAGACTTGTTAAACTCTTGTTGTACTGAATAGTTTTTGTAATAAAAACGCAAACCTTAAAGCCAATACCTACCGTTGTCAATGAGTTTCTTGCAGCTATACCTGGAACTCGCCAACAAAACAAAAGTTCTCAAGCAAATATACATAAAGTAAATAAAGACCAAAACAAAAAAAGTATCGTCCCGGGGATGTGTGTATGTGACAAGGCTCCCCGAAGAACACATACCTCTATTAATTATGTATTTTTTATTTAACATCAAAAGTAATGACACTTGGGTTGGACAATGTCTCTCGTTTGTTTTTTTCATTATTTTTTTTTTTTCTTAATTTATTCGCGTGTGAAAACAGAACTTATCGATATAATAATCATACGAAAGAAATCTCAATCAGAAATTACAAGAGTTCGGGTATAGAGCAGTGTACGTGTTTTTATTTTTATCTCTCTTTTATCCTCTTTCTCACTCTCTCGCATTCGCAAATCATTCTCCATCGCGCGCGCGCTCTTGCTTTAGCATTTCTCCATTATTTTTCTTTTTTCGTCTTTGCCACCTCTCCACTCCCTATATCCTCATTACCATCATCATTTTCTTATTTTTCGTCAATTAAATGCCATCACACTCTCTCGTTCGCCCGCGTGTATTTTATACATACGTTCGACTGTATATACCTTGTACGTATATATATCTATCCTCGTAATACTTATAGCGATCGAAGCGTTTCGTCGAGCGTCTCTCACGCCGTTTCTTCGTGCTTCGAAGAAACGCTCGAAACGTTTCCATTCTCCCTTTATCGGCAAGTACAAATCGCAGCCCCGTGTGATGCGCCTCTCGCGGGCTCGCTGCTGCCGTTAGATAATGATCGAACGATCCGACGGCGGCATTGTCTGTATAACACGTGTGCGCACGCGATTCACTGCTTGTCCGCGTTCCGAGAAATATCGTTACGCAAGGGCGTCTCGCCACTCGCACGCGCAAGGACTTCCGAGTTATATACTCGACTGCAAAGGAAACAAGGTTCGTTCACCCGCGGATCTGTACGCGACGAGACGCTTCTCTCGCTATTTTAAATATATAGATAGGACTCGTCCGTGTTATATACCTTTTGTTCCTGTGCCCTCGCGACGTCGTGTGTTTAATGAATGTAGGTGTATGCATATGTGTATGTGTGCGTCGGTGTACATACCATCTTGCATTTTTTCTTTTTTCATCTCGGCATGCTAAAAGGCGAGAGGCGACGCGTCGCGCGCGCACTTCGACACATCACGAACGACGCAACAAACGCCTCGAGAGCGATCGAGCCGATCATCAAAATCCGTCAATCCCAATCAAATCCCTTCGTTACGTTGTATAGTCTCCACCTACCGATTCCCATCTTTTATCACGCATCAGCATTGCACGCGCGGAGCTTGTATTACTGCCACACAGGCGAAAGCGCGCGCGCGCGCGCACGCCCGGCTCCCCCCGAATATGTGTCACGCACGACCTGTCTGTCCGTTCTTTCAATTATTTAAAATATGTACAATATTAATAAAACATTATTCAATTTGTTTTCTTCTCATCACAACACCACTCTCGCTCTTTCTCTCTCTCTCTCTTTCGCACCTTGCTCTCCGCGTTCTCCACCTCTCTCTTTTTCTCGATCTCTCGTCATTTTTTTTCGTTTCGCTCTTATTTCTTCTTCTTCTTCTTTTTTTTTAGATTTTTGGTTTTTCTTTTTTTCGCGTTAATCGTCTCGATATCGTTCAATATGGATTCCGTCGCGTATGTGTGTGCAGAATGTATGAGTGTTTGGCGGGCTGTGCAGGGCCGACGTTTTCCGCTCCCTTTTCCATTTCTCGATTAATCTCACCCCTCCCCCCCGAACCGACACTATAATGGGGAAAAATATGCGGGGGCATCAGAACACCGCGAAGTTCTTCGTTGATCCGCGTTAAAAGAGAATTTCGCATACGTTGAACTATGATCTTTATCGGCAAATCAGCGTCATTAGCTTTATTAGTTGTTGTTATTTTTTTTTATTTTTTTTTTACCTTTAATTACTCTACAGTTATTATCATTTATAGGTATTTTCATATCAATACGTTCACGAATATTCGCTAATACACGTAGGTAGCTTAATAAGGTTCTTACTTTGTTTCCCTCATTTTTACTTTTGCGCGGTACAAGCGTTCGAAGAACATTACGCAGACATAGTGCGCGCACAGCGTAGTCGTGGCGATTATTAACTCCCCGCGTATATATAGAGTTCGCTTCAGTTAAACCGTATACAACGTGTATGTTACATTAATATATGCACACAATGAAGCTTGATTCGTGTTCCGAGTTAGAAGCATTGATAAAAAAAGCACATTCTCCGCCCGTCGTGTACTTTCTCTTCCGCGCTCCAAATCACCAAAGAATTTCACGGCTCAAACGCTTATCCTTGCCCTGCCTTATCCCTAGCCATTCCGTCGCGTCCTATCAGCTATACTTTTTCCGCCGATTCCACGCGACTAATTGTACACTTATTATCCCTTCGAAACCTGTTGCTTTGAGAATCCCTTTGTTCGCGGAAAATCGTGGCGCGCATCGAACACAGTAACGAATATTCGTATAAAAAAAATATGAGTATGTATATATTGGTATAAAAAAAGGACGAAGAGCAGAGATAAAAAGGAAAATTCGCTCTGGTATCACGCTCAATATATAAATTATACGATCAGATCTCGCTTTAAACGACTCACAAAAAAAAGAAAACAAACGAATAATAAAAATGAAAAAAGTCTCGGCTCACGGTAAGGGGAAGCAAAAGTATTCATTAAAATACGCATAATAATATCAAGTAGAAATAATCTCGCGCGCCTCGTCATCCCGCTCAGTCCGCCGCAGAGGATCATCGTGTGTCTCGTTATTTATGGTCTTAGGACCGCAATGAGATAAACCTCGCATATGCTCTTTTTTTTAATAATATCTTGTTCGTTAATAATCGTTTGTATATTTTTGTATCTCATTTATTCTCAATTTCTCCGTGTTCTCGTCCTTTGTTCATTTATTTTATTTTTGCATTTTTCCTTACTCTCTTTCTCTCCTCACACTCTCTCTCTCTCTCTCTTGCTCCTTTCACCTCATCATCACCTCTGTTTCTTCTTTTTTTTTTTTCTTTTTTTGTCTTATTACATACTTTGTTTTTGTTTTTTTCTTCAACAACACGATCTAGACTAAACCATATATAATAATTACATCTAATAATATCTTACTGTAACATGTATTATATTATCATTATTATTATTAATGTTATTATTATAATTATCATAATAATTATTATTAATCATTATATCGTTAATGTTTAAATTATTAGCCTAAAGTGAGAGGCGGCGCACGACGGCAAAGCATTGTTTTTTTTCTTCTTTTAATCATTATTATTTATTATTTTTGCTCGTATTTTCCATTCCTCTTGTTTTGGGCTTCCCTCGCTCATTTTTTTTTTTTTTTTTTTTTTTTATATACGTGTTTGGGTCCCCCGGGTCACGGAACACCCTGTGCGTCGCCGACACCGCGGGTTCGTAGCTGCGCGCGCTGCTCATCATACAAAAATGTGTACCTGGTATTATATATCGGTGTATACATGTGTGCGTGTGTGTGTGTGTAATATGTATGCATGCCAGTGTGTACCGCGAAATTTGTGTGTGTGTGTGTGTGTGTTTAATGGCGGACATATCGCCTGACAGCGTGTGCGGTACCGCGCATTACTCGTGCAAGGTCCCGTGGTGCATATATATAAGCGCACCGTGCGCGCGCGCTTTATTAGTACGAGTACCGTTATTATATTTTTCATCGTTCAAGCCCCTCCGTCGTTCGTTTCGATTCTTTAGCTTTTCATCATTTCCCGGCTCTTACATTATCGACTGGAGAGCGTGTATACGTAAGAAAGCAGTAAGGGGCAGTAGGCCCGATCTGCACGTATAGTATAGTAATAGTAGTGTATATAAGTTCGTTGAGTTTCGAAGAAACGGAAGGTACTTTGTTCGTTTTCTCATTAATATAGTTTGTCTCTGGGTTGGTTGCCACGTGTCACGTTTATAATACGGCCGGTCGCGAGGGAAGGCCCGCGCCGGAGAAGAAGAATAGCGAAGATGCAGAGCTCTCAGTGCGCGGCGCGCGTTATTTTCCGCCTACTCGGGTGTCGCCGCTCTGTTCGCCAGGTACGCGTGGATTGTCCCTGACGTCGGTGACACGAGGTGGCCGAGTATACACAAGCACGAGTTCCTCGGTGGTTTCGCGCTAGTTAATTATTTCATTTTTTTTTCCTTTTCCCAAAAGTTCGTTGTGTCCCGCCTTCGGTTTTAGCGTATTCTGTCTCTCTACTGAAGCGGACCTTTAAATCGCCGAAGACAGGGAACAAGAAGGGCCGGTCGACCGTCGTGGGATATCGTACGCGCGTACCGCAACCCTCGTCCGAATAAGTTGCCCCCCCCCCCCCTCCTGGCAAACAGTCAACAAGGAAAATGTCGCGGGGGAGAATCGGCTCCATGGGTCCCCGTGAATCACGTAATACTTTACCTCTGCGAGCCGACGAGAAGAATTAATAATCATATGATGACTCGCGTCCGCGTGCGCCCGCGAAAGTCCAACAAGAGCGTCAGCGGGACGTTGGAGTTTCGCGTTTTGTCCTCTCCCCATTATTTTTATTTTGTTTGTCTCTCAAGCTGCTATAATAATATATAGGTGCGGCGCGCGTGCGTATTGACGGGTGCGCCACGCCGACGCGACTTCGGGCCGCGCCACGCGGGTGAAGGTACCGAGCCTCGAATGCGGGCTGAGAAAACATGGCCAAGACTTCGTCGTTGTAACAAGCAGCTCACTGAAATTACGCGGTGAACGGTCGCTGCGAGAATACGGCGCCGAGAGGAAGAGCCGGTGGGTTCTCGTAGAATCAACAGAATCGAGCGCCTGCCTGTTTAGCGTCGGGACAACGTAGACATTACGAAAACCGTAGCGAGGGATTTCCTCTAGACTAGTGAGTACGCGTATACCAGTTCGGTATTAGTGCACCGACGATGGGTTACTTCGCGCGAGTCTGGAATCATTGCTACGGCAAAGTATGCTTTCTCTTTCCCATTCTTGGTGTCCGGCACTAGTGTGACACCGGTCGCGAAAAATAGCGCGCCGCAAACTGGGCTCTCATCGGATTCATTCTTTCTCTTTCTCGTTTTCATTTTTTCTTTTATTTTTATAGCGATGGAAGAACACGTGCGTTTGTTGCTTGTACTGCGCGCCCTTCGACGTCTTTCTCTCATTCTACCTATTACGAGTTTTTATTTATTTTCGTCTCTATGAACACTTTGGGTAGCCTTGCGATTGGCCGGGGACTTCGCCGTCGCCTTCCCCTTAGAAACGATCGGTTTGACGATTTCGAAGGTGATGGGAACAGCGAGTCCCCGACCGCCGAGTCACGCGATGGCAGGCATCTAAGTCACTTTTGTCGCGAGAGCGTCATTCGAATTTCACGTCGTCATTTTAGCATCTGACAAATGCCACGCGGAGTCGTCGGACAGGGCGTTCGGCGTTCCGGGGTATAATGAAATTAGTTTCCCGCAATTTATTTATTTTTTTAACGTTTCTCGTTATAGAATCGTTAAACTGATTTTTAATTCAAATAGCGAGCTGGCATTTTCCATTCGCTGGCGTTAAACCTACGAAAAAAAAAACTAAGAGAATGTACGTCTGTTTTACCGTTTAGCATGATCATTTGTTTATCCTACTTAAAGAATGTGAGTGGATTTTTTGTTATTTTATATTTATTTTTGTTTTCACAATCTCTCGCTTCACCCTAAAACAGCGTTAAACTTCGTATGGATAGTTAAACCTTATTTTTGCACGTAAATTTGCTTCGACGATCTCATCGCGCGATCTCATTTTGCTCTACTTTTATAATTCTCAATTTTTCATATCTACCATCGCATGCTGTCATTACAGTTTGACCATTACTTCTTTTTTGTAATACCATTACTCATAATCAATAACATTGTTTTCGCTATACTCCTGCTTGTTTATACTTTAATATTATTTACTCATTTATTTAATTTTCATTTTTTTTGTATTTTTTTCGCTATTTATTATTTGCGGCCACACATTAACCCGCAACACACAGTGTTCATTCTGGGAATCGCTCGCCATTAATTAAATAACGTATTTTTTGTCTCTTTTCATTTTTTCCTTTTATTAATTAATTTAATTAAATCGTTCTTATGTGGTAGTGATGTAAGCGCTAAATATTTATATACTATCCAACGTCGTTCTTCATTCCTCGTCTCTTCATCTATGTTACCTTCCGCTCCTCTCGCTCGTCTTCGTCCAAAAAAACACGTTGCTGTTCCGTTCCCGCTCCTCTTTCGTGGCATTCCAGTATAAGAACTCCAACAAAGACTTAACTATTTGAATATATGCATGCGGTCTGATGCGATAGCTACTCGAATAAGACTCAAACCGAACAACATTATACTTGGATTTTTTATTTTCTTCTTATTCTTCGCTTTCTTATTCAATTAATTAATAATAATAAATACTGCAAACGCGATTTTTGCTACTTCATTAGATTCTTTCTTCGACATTATTTAACATGTCAGTTTTGCCAACTAGAGCGTGCCGATCTAGCGTACTGTTATTTATTTATTTATTTTTTTGTTTGTTTTACTTCATTGTTTTAATCGATAATTAATATTTTTGCCTGTATGAGTATCGTTTGGTGTCAAGTGATGTCCAATAATGGTAGTGGTCTGTACCATATGCTAAATAAACCAGTTACAGTATCCCTGATAACGATGTTGTTGCACGTAAACAAGTTTTTCTGTTGTTTGTGTCAAACTTGCCCGCAGGATTGTGAACAATTATCGGATCGCTCGGAAACTTCAATGACGCTCTTTTACTTCCAAATGTCCCGGGCTCTCCAGTTGCTATTTTATAATTAATACGATAATCTCATATATTATTATTTCTTTCCTAGGGCGTGCTGCCAATGCTCTACATAGCAAAAACCAGTAATATAATTTCTTAAAATTTGTCAACGTCTTATCATTTCGCCTCTCTTAACCAGCTTTTTAATTTTTTTTTTCATTAATTTAATAATTATTAAATTCTCCTTTCACTCTTGTCTAAGCAGTTCGTCAGTATCACAAGCCGTCTATATAGAATTGTCTCCGCCGTTGATTCTCTCAGTGTTTATCCATCCATCTTCGCTTCGATAATTCTTCTCCTGCAGACCTTCCTTCCGTCGTTCTCTCGTACACTACCATTTCTTATCTCCCATAACTTATTATCACGGAAATGCGTGCGACGCGAAGCGCGTCCGCCTTGTCCCGGAGATGTATTTATATATCGTTACATTGTCCCGTCGGGGCGCACGCTCGGTGCACCGGAGGGGGAAATTAGAATACGTCGTACTCGCACACTTGCCGGGCTTGAGATCGAGTCCGATGTTCGAACACTTGTGTTACTTTTATTTATTTATTTGTGTCGTCCTCCTCTGCTTCATCTTCTTCATTTTGCGTCTTTCGCATTATTAAATTTGTCTGTTTCTTATTTATTTTATTTCTTTTAAAGTAGTTTTGCTCTAACCACCGACTCCAGTGTTCAGTTTTACGTTATGATGGCGCATCTGATTTTTGCCACAAATTTATAGCTTAGTTTATTTTTTTTGTTTGCTTCGTCTAGTATAACTTGTTACATTTTTTTTTGTTTTCTACTTAGCCACACGCCTCGACATTTTAGGCCTTTCTACGTAATCTCTCGCTCACATTCGCTCTCGGACATATTCGTCGTCGCGTTCTCTCTCTCACTTACGCTCGAGTCTCAGTTACGCTCGTACGTAGTTCATCGTTCCAACGTTCTCTCTCAGTCGGAGTCGAGAGTACGATCGTCCGTTCGACGGGCCTGGTGCCCACACGTCTGGGCTGGGCCCTCGTACCCCCGAACTTCCAATCCTTCTCCGTTCTCTTCTCCGCCTCGTTGCGCGAGCTAAAGATTCATAGAGATCACCAAGAGGCACACTGCGAGTTTTTCGTTAACCCCGTGAAAAGAGCATCGAAACGACGAGCACCGCATACCCCACACACAAATTTTTTTTGTGGTTTTTTTTCAACGTTTTTTAGCGTTTCGCTTCTGCCATTTTTTACATAATTAATAATGATACTTCAGCGCCCTAGTGTAGTTTTCTCCAGACCACGGCGTCGTCGTCGAGACGTCAGTGCTGCTGCTGTTGTTGCTGCTGCTGTTGGCGCGCCCGGCGACCAGGTCGTCGTCGTTTCGTTAATTAATCTTTCGCTTCTGTCTGCGTGTATTTACTTATTTGTTTGTTTTACCCTTAACTATCGATGAAGATGTAGAACCTAAAGCCAAGCGAGCCGAGCTAATATTTTTAGCTTTATTAATTATTTGTATCCCCTTATTACTGGCCCATCGAACGACAGGTTCTCTCCGATGGGTTGTATACTTATTTATCATTTACTTTTTTTTAATCTTGGGTAAGCACGCTCCGTGTAAAATGTGTGATTTCATTATTGTTATCAATTATATTATTATTAATATTATTATTATAATATATCTTCCGCGGTGTGTGGATGATGTACATAATAGTTGTTTCCTCGTTAAAGTTGACAATCTGCCGCTGGGTGTGGTGGTGGTAGTGGTGGTGGTATTTTTTTTTTTTATTTCTCGCTCCTGTCGTTTGTAGTAGTAATAGTAATAATAGTAGAATAATTTTTTGTAATTTTTTTGCTTTTTCTGCGTGGGTATGCGTCTGTCGGCTCTCTCTCTCTCGCTCTCGCGCGCGCGCGTTCTGCGTGTTGTGTGTTTAGTAGTAAGTTTCCTGCTCGAGCCAGCCTCCTGGGTTTCGGCGGAGGTAAAATCGTCTCGTCTCGTCGTAGATGAAGATGGCGAGCATGAAGGGAATGGCCGGCAGCCACCAGACGAATCTGCAAATGACATTAAAGTTCGTGAGTACAGGAACAGTCGTTTCGACGAACAAATTGTTAATCCTTATAAAGGATAATAATACTCACTTGAGCGGGAACATTCTGAGACCCTTGTCCATACCAGGCGTGTAGCTTAGGAACGCGGCGAGTGCGGTCTCGAAGATCAAGCCGAAGTTGAGGGCCCAGTTTCTCATGCCCTGGTGGACGATGGAGTTACGGCGAGTCTTGCAGACGATCAAGTCGGCCCATTGGACAATGACGATCGACACGAAGAAGGCCGTGTGGCAGGTGAATTCCAACGTTTTGCGGTCTCGGTAGGTCTGTTGATCAGAGCAAGCAAGTCAGTAATCTCTCTTATTGATATAATATACATAAAAAAAATCCAAGCAGATGAGTTCGTTAATTTTCATTTAAGTTTTCAAGCCTAAAAACATCAAATTGAATAGCTTCGGTTCGCCAGTACCGGTAGATTTCTTAGCAACGATAAAAATTGTACTAAACGACGTGTTCTTACCCACTCCTGACCGTAGCTATCCGTCAAGTCGTTGATAGCCTTGGAGTCCCATTGCTTACGGATGCCGAATAGATACATCGGCAGGAAGCCGTTCTCAGCCATGATCACGAAGTAGACGAAGAAGCCGGCGGCGGCCTGGATCATACCGATCTGGCCGTACGCCATGGAGATAAGCCTGTGAACGAAGACAAACGACACAGTTAGCAATGTTTCGCTTACAACTGACAAATTCATCTGCGCTCTGTATACTTCTCGGAGCATGCTAACTCAGAATTACCCTTTTTTTCTCAAATAATAGCTTTTTGATTCGACAGTTTACAGGACAGTGGTACTGCGTTAGGATGCTTGGAGAAATCGAAATGAAGCGTTTTCGAGTCTACTTTAGGTTTTAATCAACAACGCCTGGTTTCGCTCAATGGCCTAGTAATATGAGTCGAGTGGTTTTTGTTAGTAAAATACAGAGAAAAGCCTAAGGGTAGTTTAAAAAAGAAATTGCCACTGTGAGACAGTTTTTTTTTTCTAGCAAGTTTACTTACCGGACTGCTCGGTGTTTATCACCCAGCGATTTTTTTTTTTTTTTATTGCGGTGCGCACAAAGGAGAAAAAAAACTCTCACGCTGCATGCTACACATAAGACTCGTTCAGCATTCGCAGGCTCTGTGCGCTCCCTCATGGATGTTGAATTCGAGTGCTCCCCGTAATGACATTTTTTTCTCTTCGAAATTAGCAACGCATTCGTTTAAGTTTAGAAAAGAGAATTCATCTCGTTGTATCATTAATGTTGCGAATCGCGTTATTACGATCGACAAGATGTTCTATTAATTAGAGAAGTAGCAAGTGTACTTTGCAGAAATTGAACATAAAAGCGAAGTGATACATCGGAGCTTTCAGATCGTCTTTCCATGAGGGACCGCGCTGTATACAAGTAAGGCACACGTGTAAGATGACGTTTAGTTAGTTTTTTTAGTATAGACGTCCTCCACCAACGGCAAGAGTCGAGTATCGTTGAGTACATTTCTTCCCATCTTGTTCGACGTCTAAAGTTTGAGAGAGAGAAAGAGAGAGAGACAGAATTTCGCGAAAGGCAAGCAAGATAAATAAAGTGCAGACGTGTGAGACGTATACAGAAAGAATAAGATGTGAAGAAACTCGATTTTCCATTTTTCATTTGAGAAAAAAGCGGGCGCAGAAGCTTCAAGCCTTTTTCTCCTGCAGCGCTCGTTTCAGCTTATTTCGTTGCGATCTTGAGGAAGGACATTTCGTTTCGACGGGAAATTACATCGTCGGCGGTTTGCTTTTTTAAATTGGACTCTCTTCTCGTTAACCCTCGCGTGCTATTTTCGTCTGCGAATTTCTCGAGGAATAACCGATCGATTGTTGTATCGAATAGTAATACAGTTTTTCAATAAAAAAATCTAGATATCTTCAAGTGGGTTACTAGTACAATATTTTAAAATATACCAATAGTACTGTGAATATACATCAAGAACAGGACGGATATTACCAAACTAGATCCATTTAGGTACAATTTACTGCAAAGTTGACCAATACCAAATGTGAAAAAAGCTTACTCTTTCTACAGAATATAACCAGCAATTGACTTTAAATTTTAAACTCGCGAAATAGACGAGCAATTATATACCCCAGCCGGAAAATAATCGCGCCGGAAACTACTTATACGAAGCTCGTATCGAGTCCGCCGCGAGAGCCAAGTCTTCGGAACTAATTTCCAGACAATTTCCTTATCCGCCATCTCCGCGCGCCGCGGCTTGCCTTCCGAGCTCATAGGGCGCGGTGCATTCTCGAAAAGTCCAAATTAAAATCCTCGGGCTCTCTCTCTCTCTCTCGCGCGCGCGCGACCTTCCGGTTTTCCGGCAGTGACGGCGGCAGCTCCGCGCATCGATTTTCCACCCTCGAGATCGACCTTGACCGCAGCACGCGCCCGGCGACTGTGCATGTACATGAACAGCTCCCTCTCGCTCTCCTGTGTATGCATATATATACATACATACATACACACATATATACATATATGTATCTATATACGTCCGAGCGCGGGTGGATTCTGCGCATTTTGCAAGCTCTCTGAGCGAGAGAGAGAGAGAGAGAGAATATATACCGTGTGCTCAAGGAGCTTTAACAGTCGTTGCGCATGCAATATATATATCTACATAGAGCAGGAGCTCTCTCTCTCTCTCTCTCTCTCTGACTCTCCTTTCCATTCCTTCTCCGTGCGTTCTCCTTCAGTTTTTGGAGGCTAAGCTGGTGGAGGAGAGAGAGAGAGAGATATATATGTATTGTATGCGCAGCAAGCGAGAAGCGAGAAAGCTAGAAGAATGCATGCGGCGAGGGAAGCGAGCTTGAGCGGTATAGCATTATATAGCAGGGGGTAGGGCGCGGAGGCGAGAGAGATAAAAAAATAGTAGAAAAAAGAATAGGCTTTCAGATTAGAGCTTAGCACAGAGGGTATAGCGAGGTATCTTCTTCTTTTTTTTTCGCAGATTTCTCGTACAAAAAGGGAGGACTGGGGGGATTACGCATGGATTGGGGCAGGTTTTCTTCTCTTAACGTTGCTATTTTTCAGAGCGAAAAGTTTCTCTGGCGTTGTGCTCAGCTTTTGACGAGGTGCTGTTGAAAACGTTTGATTTATCCTCGCTATGCTATTTGCGTAATTGGTAAACATTGACATTAAGGAATAGATATAAAAAATCTTTTTATAAAGGGATTACGTTCACTACAGCAAAGAGACTAATGCTACGAAGTAATAAAAAACAATTTAGCTATAATGCTTAGAACGAATATTGTATAATGTTAATTTTTATATATGTATGTTTAGCACCTAATTAATAAATGGTAGAATTGTACGCTCTTGAAAATTTTACCACTTATTAAGTCAAAGCTGAGCTCGCAACAGAGCGCGGAAAAATTCTCGTTCTGAAAAATTCGACTCAAATGAGCATATAAAAACAGTGGTCTGCAATTTTTTTACATTGAAACATTGAGATTTGATTCAAATGATCTTCAGTGCTGCAGTTGTCTTCAGTTGTTACTCCGGCACTGGGCATGCGTCTCTAACAGGCAATGTTATCACGCTTTTAATTTTAAACGACTATTGGTAAAAACTCCAATTATATATAGACACGGCGAAACAAGACTTTTAATCAATCGTTTCTGTGCAAGATATGTTTTTTTTTTTTATTCCAACAGCTACGTCATTATCGGAGTTTTTTCCACAGTGCAAAGACAAAGTGCTTTCTCGTCTGTATCAACCAAGTTTTTTCTTCTCCATTGCGTCGTTGTGTGCAGTACACACATAGAGAGTTTGAAAAAAAAGGTAACGAATAATAACAGTAACAATGGTAACGAAAAAAAAAGAAAATTTAAAAGAGAGAAAAAGTGTCACACATCTACAAACGAGTTTTCGCTCGCCATCCAAGCCAAAGATAAATTATCAGTGACGTTCTGACGAGTAGTCGGGTGGCATATATAGTCACACAGACGCATGTTCGGCAGGCGCGCTCTCTCGTGCGCCTGCGCGCGAGACACTGGCGATCGTGTGACAATACACATCGGCGTTACATAAAAGACTCTAAGTAAGACTAAAGCATTCACAGCATTCTCAACATCGTTAGTCCTCTAGTAGGCGATGCCACTTGTGTGTACGTGTGGATGTGATATGTATGTATGCAAGTGTGAGAGTGTGAGAGACAGCATAAAACTAAAGTAACAATTCTGTGCTACACTAATTTGCTAAAGTCCTAAAGACGGGCTCTGAGGGGCGCGTGCGTGCGTATATGTGCAAAAGTGTGCGATGTGTATGTATGTGTGATGTGGGTGTGCAGAGGGAGAGAACAGACACTAATGGCGCCGCTGGTCGATGAGAGAGGGTGCATTGGGTGCGCGCGCAGCAGAGAGACACTATTGTCCGAGTGCATTATTTTCGTGCGACACGAGAGCTTTTCTCGCGCTCTTCCAAAATAGAAGTTTTGATTGCGTGATGCTGTTTTTTAGCCGACTGGGCGGATTTTTTTTATTACTATTTGGTACTCGCGGGAAAACGAGCTGGTATATCTTTCTGCTCTGAATTTATTCGCGTTTTTATGTACTTGTTGTGCTATACCGGTTCCAAGAGTTACTTTATGAAGGAATAAAAAGAAAGCTTATTAATAGTGTTGTCGAACAAAGTTTAAAAGGACAGTCGCATTAATTTAACTTATTTAATTTAAGCGCAGTAAAATATTAAGTACTCTGAAATTTCTATTTGGAACAGCGCATGCTATCTAATGTTATATAGCTGGTGTACTCGTTGCGAGACATGAAGCATCCTATTAAAAATTAATCCCGGAAAGGAAAAGTTTTTTAATAAGATTTCGTAATCAGTTGATCTTTAATATACGGCATAGAATTATTGAAGCATAATTTTTTTTTGTAATAAAGTCGACTACAAAAAGAAACCCTATGTGACTGTAATACATTTCACGAAAATTTAAAATTTGAAATATTTCATTTTAAGTTTAGATATAATGATTCTAATGGCAGCTCTAATATGTATAATTGAATAGTGAAGGAAATGACCCGCTGCCTAGTGGTAAAGGAAAGACGGGAAAGGATAAAAATTAGAGAGAAATCGTTGCCTATCGTTTTAACTAAGAATCAGGTAATAAAGAAACGATATCTCTTTCAAAAAAGTTAGGTGTTTCGTCCCAGGTTACTAGAGTGGACTCATCAGTGATGCTGTAGCAACTCTCATCAGACACCGGCCCATCGGATGACTTGACGAACTTATAAGCAATAGAGATGGTAATTCTACTAGTAGAATTTCCCAAATCCACTAGTAGAATTACCATCTCTATTGCTTATAAGACCGTCAAATCATCCGATGGGCCGGTGTCTGATGAGGGTTGTTAGAGCATTACTGATGAGTCCACTCTAGTAACCTGGGACGAAACACCTTAACTTTTTTGAAAGAGATATCGTTTCTGTTTTACCTGATCCTTAGTTAAAAGGATAGGCAACGATTTGTCTCTAATTTTTATCCTTTCCCGTCTTTACTGTCTTTCCTTTACCACTAGGCAGCGGGGCCATTCGCTTCACTATTCAATTATTTCATTTAAACTTTAAAGTTTTAATACTTCTCGTCAAGATCATTAAAAATATTATCAAAACAGTTTGCAGTCTACATTTATAACCATATAATTATGTAGATATAAGAAATTGGGATAAAACTGATGTAATTAATTAAAACACCAGATAACATTATAATTTCATTCAAATTGATCGACAAGAAAAATAATAATTAATGTAATTTAAAATTTTAAGTTAAAATGTCGTATACTTTATTACAAAGAAAGAAGAATTATTTTATTTTATATTTTACAACGAAATACTCAAAATCTATTCTAGAATTAGTGAATTTCAAGGCAATAACGAGTTCTATACATGGCAAAAATAAAATTCTCTCGTTTTTAACATATTTTCTTAATTATACACAAGTGCAAAATAAAAACTCTGCTACGTTCTATACTCTACACTATAATTTAATCAAACCATGATAAACTCAAACCCAATCAATAAGAGAACCTATTATAAGTAATTTGAAAACTAAAGAAATTCAAGTAATACCGCGTTAGAGATCAAGTCTAGTGTCGCCCATGAAAATGACTTAAAAAAATAAAATAAAAAGATGACTTTAGCTGGGAAGTGCGGAGATTATATCTTTTTAAAGAGAATTATAAGTATTTGGTCGGGGTTTCGGGGTTGTTACAGGGCGCTAACTCATTGGTTATAGTGCAAGAAGTGTGTGGCGTGTCTTTTGGCGTGTACTAAAAATTCACAATACGGTTTTGATGGTGGGTAATTATTATTATTGATTCTTTTTATTTTGTTGGTTATTCGCTGTTATTGTTAGCTCAACGGGGGAGACCCACCTTCTGTTCACAAGATTGTCTCTGTAAGGATCGCGGGGCTGCCGTTTCATAATGTCCGATTCCGGTGCTTCGTAGGCCAGCGAGATGGCCGGCACCTGCGTTATCCCGTGTCAGACAATTAGAATTAACGTATCAACTAGATAATCCCTAATTGTTATTTAAAAAAGAAAATGGATTTTTATTCTGCTTATTTCGCAGTAGTGCTCGCGCTAAGCTCGGTGCGAGACAGAGACTGATTGTTTCACTAGGCTAGTTCGGTTTAATTCTACATTGTCCTTTTGGCGATTGGGGGGGAGGGGGGGAAGAGTATTTTTGTACAAGCTGGTCGTCGTTGCTTTGGATTAGTTGTAAGTAACGTAGCAGCAGCCCAAGAATCATGATGAGGTTCGAAGATATAATAAATTGCAGTAACAATCAAAGTACATAATGGTGAGATAATCAGTAGTAGTATAAAAAGTCATCTGGCTCTAAAAAAAGTTCTGTTTTTCTTTTTTTATGTTAGCTAAAAGAAAAAATAAAGTAAGACGACAAAGTAGAAGAGAGAAAAATCGTGGATGTAAAAAAAATGGGAAGAAACAGAAGCGGGCGTGACTTCCTGACGTTTTGTGGATCCGAGATAAGTCACAGCAGTAGATAAGTGGCAAAATTTTTTAGCACTGGCCGTACAATATATAGTAAATCTGCTGGATGAAGAAACTTCGGTCGTTGATCAGTCTCGCATATTTTTCATGCACTTGCAAGGTAAAACATCTGGTTATTGACGCTTATCCAATCTCGGACGTTTTCACATCTTTGTATCTTATTTACAGCAATCTTTAATTTTACAATTAAAAAGTCAATTTGTTTTAAAATTTTGCGTCGTCTTTTAGTGATTGTTTTTTTACATTGAAATTCAATTTAGTCTTTTCAAACTTTTAATGGAACTTCAATGTTATGAGAATTTTGTCGGTTATTGGATGATAATAGCGTCAGTAACATAATTCTTTACCTTATTGGATAATTTTAATGATTTTTTCGCGCCTACATTCTTAGCACTTTAAAATACTATAATTCTTTTGAATTTAGTTTAAAAGTGTCATTTCGTAAGAAAATTCCTACATGTTTTGAAAAGATGATCATCATCTTGATCTTGCTAAATTGCTTGAGAGCCAAATAGATATCGAAACTTATCGAGTACCGACCAACGACAGAAAAGTAATAAAAAAAGTAAAGTGAAATAAAAGAGTAGCATATTATCGATGCCATTCTGAAGCAATCCATTTGTCGCGCGATAAAAGGGAAAGAAGGATGCTATAGCGCGCTTCTTGCGCTCGATTCCACTTTCTTTTTTTTTCTGAAAAATAGGAGACAAAAAAAATAATAGAAGAAGAAAAGAGACGTGCAAAAGAACTCAGTGACTAATATTAAAAAAGAAGTAAGGGTGAGAAAAATATATTTTTGTTTTCAGGACACAGCGTCTTTGTGTGGCAAGCAGTTTTATGGGCTAATAAATCTAAAGTGAAATAAGAAAGTAGTAAGAATTGCAAAAAAGTTCAAAGAGCGAGAGATGCGTTTTTTGCATAATGTTAACTCTTATTTGTTATGTTTGAAATTGAATCCTACTATTGAAAGGGCAAAAAATATATTTCAAGAGATTCATATAAAAAATCCAGATGACATTGATGCTCCTGTTGTTCTACGTAAAAAAATGTATTGTTAATTATATCTACTTTTTGTTATTTTGCCTAAACATCTAATTTAAAAAGTAAAAATAGCACTTCCAATTGTCCTTTAACAGGTAAATCCTTGAAGTATTTTACTCAGACAAAGAAGTTGTTTATGTTACGTATCCCGATTTATATATCAAATATTTGCACACTTTTAATTCATATAATTGTAATATATAAATACGTGATAACGCATACATAGTAGTTTATGTACAAAAAGTGTATTTTATAGGTATAATAATATTCTAAAATTATTTTCAAATTTCAATATTAAAGTATATCCTCTATTTTTTAAGAGTTAGCATTACATTTCACTATTACATCATAAGGCCAGCAGTTAAATTGTTTTGATAAAAAAGTCAAGGCCTCTCGCTCTTTTTTGGATTCCTGTTTACTATTTTTCTATCTCTAAGCTTATTTGTGAGGAAATGTTAAAAAAGTGAAGTGATATACGTCATTATCGCCCTGGATTCTCGTCAATGTAATTCCGATTAGAAATTCACTGCACGCAATACACATTTTATCCCCTTTGGAACATTATAAGCAATAAATCCTAAGTAAAAATCTTGCAATGAATTTCTAATTGACCTATTAGGATACATTCAGAGAGCCCGAGACAAGCGATAGACGAACATCGTCTCATACAATGTAAGAGTCATAAAACAGTAGACATAAAGGACGTCGTTCAAAAAAGATATCGCAGATGTCATAGATAAATTCGTAGCTTCCGTGTGTCCAGGGAGTATTAACGTTGAGAGATAAGACTTGGTCGCTTCCGCAGATAGAAAGAGAGCTTTTGTGGCGGCTCAGTTTCGTTAAGTGGTTTAGTCGTTTAGCAGTAATTTAGTAATAAAGAAGTCGTAAAAATAGCGTCGCACAGCTCTGGCTCGCAGAAAATAAAAGAATGGTATAATTGCATATCGTCATTCAGAAATACAGATAGTCAGACATGGACAGAGAAATATGCTTTGAGAAAATATCATAGATTAGAGAGAATTTTGACAGCATCGTTGCAGGCCAACTTCATTGCTACTCTACCAGATAGTGTCCATACCTCACTGCAGTATTAAATATAAACGCTAAGTGTCATTGTATCATAAAGTCATCTTAAGAAAGTAATACATAAGGCTAATGTATAGATGTAAATATAGTATACTAAAATATTAAACTACGATAGATATATATGTCAACCAATACAGATCATATAGTAACTTTACTAGTCTATTGATATCATATGAAACTCACTAGATATAACACAATACATAAATATAATAATAGTTATAATCAACTGTGGCGCACTCAGCAACTTTCGTACGATGATGTATAAAAATACCATAATAATTAAAAAATATAAGTACTTTAGAATAACAAGTAGTATTGGACTATATGTACAGGTACACACGCATACACATGAACGTCGTCGTCGATGGTGGAGGTAGTAAAAAGAAAGAGCGAGGGTGAGTATGTAGCAATAGAGGATACGTGTACCCAAGTATAATCGACCAGATGAATAGAGAGCGTGTACGCATTAATATGGCGAACGTATGCGCACGTGCGGTCCAAAGGTCCGCGCAGGAATTACGTAACTCATTGCCTCGTTCTTCGCTATACGTTCAAGGACGTACGACGATCTCGCCTAATATACATGTGTACGCGTCCACATATCTCTTTCACTATTATCTTGCCATTTCTTTCTTTTGACTTCTCCACGGTCAGGTATTAGAAAAATTAAGGTGGCATAACTGTAAAGCGAATAATTTCTCGACGAACTGATTCTCGTCCAGGGTTTCGTTCGGACGAGAAAAGACGTGTTAACGTACAACCCAACAGATACGGCATAGCATAGTGTGTCGCATGTATGCTAGTGAAATGCGACATATTTTGTCGAAAATATACGTGAGCGAGGCACAGTGATGACTATGTTTCTTTCTTAATTTTTGATTTTGAATTTTTTTTTTTTTTTTTTTTTTTACTTATGCAGATAGCGTGAAAAGGCGAATTTGGAATATAAGTGAAAAAGATAAAATGTGATAAAAGAATCAATGCTTTTTCGTAGTAGTTGGTAAATTTTGGAAAAAGAAATTTAAATAGGAAAGAATAGCGTGAACGAAATGAATGACGTGAAACGATTTTATGAATTGTTTGTCAATAGATTTTCTTCATTTATGAATTGAATCTTTTACCGTTTTTTCACTTTTAAGAAAGAACTCTGAAACACTTTTAAACCGTTCGTGTACTAGCTATATCTTTTGCTAGATATATGTTAGCATTCTTAATATACATTAAAAGTTTTTGAATTATTTGTTATTGACGTTTATAAATTTTTAAAAGTATTTTTTACAAGTAGAGAATAAAATTAAAGTTTCGTTTAGAAGATAGATGTTGGGAATCAGTGCAAATCTATGTTAGTGTTTGAACTAGAATATTCCAAAAAAGAATTTTCATGATTCGGCAACTGTTCACTTAAAATTTCTGAAAAAATCAAATAATGTGAGAATATAAATTTAATGCAAACATATCAAGTACATGTATCATCCTGCAACCGCATGGACTTTTATGGATGCAATCTAATGATGATATGAAAGAAGTAAAATATAAAATAAAGTGTGATATAATGAATATAAAGAGACACAGTGATACATAAACAGTGAAAAACCAAAAATAGACAAATGAGATAAACAGAGAAATATTATGAATAATACTGGTAAATGTCACACAAACGATCATGCGGTCTTATTATGGTAATAGTAATGGTAACACATTTTTTTTTTTGTTGAATCCTTCGGGGACATGATCTTCGAATGATGCTGAAGGAATGAATGAGAAAAGCAGACACAAGAGAAAGAGAAAGAAATAATAAGACGACTGATTTTAGCGAGACTCAATAAAAAATATATTATAAAATAAAACTGTTGCATTGTAGAGATGAGAAATAAATAATAAAAAGGGAAATATCATATTGAGTGTAAAAAGATAGAGGCTAAGTTAACAAGAGGAAATAAATAATTAAGTACATGATAATCAGCTTACCTTTGGCAATAATGATTAATGACGGAGAATATTTGACGGAAAGGCAAAAGATACAGCAGTGGCAAGATAGAATAAACGAAAGCGTCGAAGAAAGGAAAATATATGTAAAATAAACCATCAAATAAAAGTAAATACCATTTCTGGTCTTCTCAGCGATTTACGTAAGATGAATAGGTGTATGATGTGCATTGTCAATAATTTAACTGTTCCACTGTTACCAAAAACAAGTAATGACGTAAGAAAAATAAAAACCAATTAGAAAGATTATCAGCCTGATAACTTTCAAACCAGAAATTTCAAGCCACCTTTGACGTTTCGTGCATAGGCCCATTACCTTTAATACCCTACACTACACAGATGTTATGTAGATATTGATTTTATTTTCACTCGAAAAATCATTTTTTATTTGTAAAACGTATTAAATCTATATGATTAAGCTGTTATATAAATCATGTACGATCCAATAAAAAATAACATTTAAAAATCACGTTATAAAAACAATTTATCGAGTGATTCAAAGAGATCCGGAAATGAAAATAGTTCTGTTCATGAAAGAAAGAGAAATATTCAGGTTATTCCCACGTACTGCAGAAGCTAATAATACATTATCCTTAAATAGATAAACACAATATTCAATATTTAATATAGAGCGAGACAAAGAAAAGTAATAGAAAGATAGAGATACCGCGGTCAACGAGATGAAGCAAAGAATATAATTAGATAAACCAAACGTATTACTGAAGTAACCATAATAAGTAGTAGTCGACCAAGGCTCGTCGAGAAGGGATATACTACTTTGCATCGTCCGATCCTGCCATGCTCACCCATTGATACTCGCGTTTGAATAAACATCAGCAAAAACTAAAGAATATCTACTTTTATAAAAAAAACAATGTGTCTACTATAACTATCATAAATATCCACTAGCTACACATTGAAAAAATTGCATGTACCAATGGTATATCGTCAAAATATGAACGCGGAACAATGCAAAGTAGCACGTTATTGTGTTAATCGTATACTTGAACATAATCCAGGAATACACGTTTTAACTCTCCATTACGCATTCCCCTAATAATGAAACATTTTTTTTTCAAATTAAAAAAATAATTATTTATTTCTCTCTATTAAACGTAAACATCCAAAGAGATTGCGTAACGGAAAATTGAAATGGGTGTACTTTTGAATCACACTGGTATACATTATTCCCTCGGCCTTAAGAGCATCGACGCACTTGATATTCCGCGGTGGAGATTGTGGTATCGTGTTACCTTTCGTTAACTAGCTTGTCAGTGAAGGGGTTTCGTGGTTGCCGCTTCATAATATCACTCTCCGCTTCCTCGTAGGCTAGCGAGATGGCTGGTACCTAACGTCATATTATCAAGAAGCTCAGTAAGAACGCCAAGAATATAATTAACAAAAAAATAATCATAATCCATTGACTCGAGCACAAACGAAAATGCAATAAATCTCGTTGTGCTTTACTTAATACAGATCGCTTAGCAAAAATGTTATTTATGTAAAAAATAATTATTATAAAGGTAAGGCTACACTTCTGTAAGTCACCAATTAGCGAGATTTTGTTAATCATTTCTGTTTGCATTATCGTTTAGCTTGTAGACGATGAAACGTAAAAAAATATAAGCAAATAAGTACAAATAAAAATAAATTAAATAAACTCATAGGATAGACAAGATGTGTGAAGTGAACGAAGACAAAACATAGGATCGATGAGGGTGATTTACTTTATTTTCGGTTTGATCAAGAGATGTTTTTTTTTGGAGATTGTCAAGGGTTTAACTCAGAAAATGCCTTTTGAAGTTGAATTTTCTAAGATTCCTATCACATTATGGAAATTACATACAAGATTTCGACGAGGTGAGTTGCCAAAGAAAACCAATCCACACCATACCATAGATTTTCTATGGATTGAACGACTCTGAATGAACAAGTTTGACCAACGAAGTTTAAAGACTAAAACGTGATTGTAATTATAAAAACTACAAAATACGTAATCAATAAAAGTAGTTCTTGATTATCATAAAACTCTTAAATTACTGGAAACAAATGGCCGTCCTCACCTCCGCAGCCTAAAAAAAGCCTTATTCTAAAAAAAGAAAAAAAAAGAAATTAAAAAGTGTCTTGTTGAAAACAGCTTTCCTGGAAAATGGCTCTACCCTCTGGCCACGTTATATCTCCTTTGCTTCCGCCTCCTCGTCCTCGTGGCAAAGCTTCAAGTAACTAAAAAAACTTAATAAAAAAACCTGCTGAATATTCAAAATAAAGGGACCAGGGCTCCATCGATCCAGTTCTCGCTCCAACCTCTTCTTGTCCAGCCCACAACGTGGCAATTTCTACTTTCCTAGCGATTACTGCTGATGAGGAGCTTCTAGATAAAAAATTACTCTTACGATACAAAAGCACTATTATCGAGTATCATTTTGGGAAAATACGATGGAGCACAACTTTAGAGGAATTCTGGCGAGTCTACGGGATCGAATCAGCCGAGAATGTCTCAGAAAAAAACCTTTCATTGACGAGATTATCGTGGTAGGGATCTCGCGGCCTTCTCTTCATGATGTCCGACTCGGCTTGCTCGTACGCCAGCGAGATTGCAGGTATCTGGTCACGATCGCAGCATTGCCAATGTTTATCGAGAGGAGAACAGAGCATCATGCAAAATTTGGTCAATCGGAAAATCGATTATTATTTTGGAAAATACCAATGTAAATGTGGAATTTTGTATTGTATATACATCTCCTAAAAAAGAATTCGTTAAAAAAACAACGACCGATACTCTTTTTTTCTTTTACTCCATGGCTCAAAGACTGTCGCTCGAGCCACGTTATACTTTTCGCGCGTTTTATATATTGATCAATCTCATCGATGGGGGGTTTTACAATAATAACAGTAACAAATAATATTGGAAATTGAGAGTAAAAGGATAATAAGCGAACTTACCATGTCAGTTCCCAAGTCAATGCAAAGAATGGTGACGGTACCGAGCGGCAGGGGAATGTCGCAAAGGATGAAGGCCAAGAAGGGCGAGATCTCGGGAATGTTGGAGGTGAGGGTGTAGGCGATGGATTTTTTCAAGTTATCGAAAATGAGACGTCCCTCCTCGACACCGGTGACGATCGAGGCGAAGTTGTCGTCAAGGAGGATCATGTCGGCTGCCTGCTTGGACACGTCCGAGCCGGCGATACCCATGGCGACGCCAATGTCGGCCTTCTTCAGAGCTGGCGAGTCGTTGACACCGTCGCCTAGATTGGTGAATTATTGCGCTCTGTTAGTCACAAGTGTGTATGCTCTTTCTCTCACTCCCTACCCCGCGCACGCCCGCGCTATTAAGCCAGCGCATACAAGTAAATTTATAATAGAGATATTAACGACTATTTTAGTCATTACGTTGATAATACTTTTTAATTAACAAATTAGATTAACAAATATTTGATAATTAGCTAAAGATCGTTTTTGCTTTCTGAAAAGCTTTCCTTTT
Organism: Torymus aiolomorphi; assembly: GCA_036365515.1. NCBI lineage: Eukaryota > Metazoa > Arthropoda > Insecta > Hymenoptera > Torymidae > Torymus > Torymus aiolomorphi. The sequence goes on along the minus strand of CM070877.1, from coordinate 128,793,256 downwards.
TATTCTATCTCAATAAATTAACTATCAAGAGTTGCACTTTTAATAATCAATTTATATGTGTGTGTGTGTGTGTGTGTGTGTGTGTGTGTGTGTGTGTGTGTGTGTGTGTGTGTGTGTGTGTGTGTGTGTGTGTGTGTGTGTGTGTGTGTGTGTGTGTGTGTGTGTGTGTGTGTGTGTGTGTGTGTGTGTGTCTGTGTGTGTGTGTGTGTGTGTAATAGATAAGTCGAAAGAAAAAATCGTACCAGTTACAGCGACGATAGCACCCATTCTCTGACAGCCCTCGACGATGATGAGCTTCTGCTGGGGTGAAGTACGGGCGAACACAATTTCGGTGTGGTACTTGAGGATATCGTCCAGCGCATCAGAGCCGAGCTCCCTGAGCTCAGTACCGTGAACGACGGCGGCCTTGGCTTCCCGAGGGTTCACCTCGGAGACGGGAATGTTCAGCCTCTGGGCAATGTCCTCGACGGTCTCGTTACCTGTATACATCCCAAACGTAATTAGTAATGCAATTTGAGAGACAATTATGGAAGCTACTGAGTGAAGCAAAAAAGTATCTGCGTCTGAAGGAAAGTATTAAGATGACTAGGAATTGTTTTCGGATGCTACGTAGAGGTATTAATTAATTGAGCACTTGAATGTGTATCGTAATTATTTTAGGATTCTATAACTTATTCAGTTCAAATTCATGTTGACAATAGTACTGAAAAAGTTGAAATACTAATTTATAGAGTAACTTTAAATAAAGTAAGCCAAAATTAAAAAAAAAGTAGGATAAAGAAGTGCTCAATCTTTTTCTAAAAGAAATAACAAAATTTACTGAAGGGATCATTCTATATTGATAGTTTATATAAAATCTAGCTAAAATTCATTTGTCTAGAGTCGTGACTAAAGTAAAGAATGGCGGGACACTAATACAGTATAAAGCAAGAATTTATGGCTACAAGACACGAAAATAAAAAATAAGTAAAAGAAATAGGACAGCTAGGTAAGCCACTCAACTAAATATATTAGCGAGAATTTACAGAACAGCAGAGTTTACCTTGTGTTTTACATTTGTTCAGAAAGTATGCCGTGTAATAAGTTAGTCGTAGTGGATGGAAATGATTAAGAACAGAAACAAAGACAAAGATATACACAGATACGGGCACAGATAAAGGTTGTGACATTTACATGGAAATATAAGAACATTCTTGTCTAGTAGTAGAGCTGATTAGTGCAGGATACATGGACGAATTTTTCGTCGATAGCAAATTCAGATAAGATCAAAAGTATTATCACAAAGTCTGACAAGTCTTTGTTCTAAAGTGCATTTAACATACTATACTGTATGCAAGATGCGAGAAATAATCTGGGGACACAGTAAAGAAAACTCGTTACGAAAGATTTACTCGAATCTTTGTCTTGCTTCCGATACAAATGAATTTTGCTGCAAACCGTTATTTTGTAAAATTATATTATTTATACCACTCTAACCCCAAAATTACAACATTCATATGATTTTTCGGCGCTCGTGGTATAAAATATGGTTCGATACTACCTAGTACGTAACTAGATTATTTATCTCATGTGAAAACGTCATATGAGGTAAATAATCTACTTCCGCACACGAGTCGAGAAGTCCTATTTAATGAAATAATGATTCAAGGTCATATTTCCATTTTTCAAAATTAGGACAAAAATTGAAGCAGACCGCCTGTAGCAAATTTTCTTTACTGTGTATTTCTTTTATTTTCTGTGTAATTTACTATTCTTGGTCACGCAAAGAGAGTGTTACACTTTCGAAAAATTATTTTTTCTAAAAATATTTATTGCACTTTAGTTTTAAGAATTTTATGAACTTTACTGTAAATTAAAAAATTGTAACAATACTCGTTGTCATCGAAAAAACATTCACTTTTTCTTGACTTAACAGACAATTTTTCTGCCATAAAAATTGAACGAATAGTAGAGTTGCAGCAGTCCTCTACTTCCAGTCTCTGCGTGCAAATCCGCTGTAAGTCCTGCAATCCACTATATAGGATGGCAAATAAAAAAAGGAGAAGTAGACTGCACGATACCGCGGTTACAAAGTTTTTTCCGGTGAAAAAATAAGTAGATCGTTGCAAGACTCTCTTTACACGTACATTGCTATAAAACATACGGTTTAGAACACCAAGAGCAAAATGATGAGCTCATGTGAGCGATTAGTAATGAACTGCAAAAGCAGATATGCACATCGAAACATAGACAGATAGAAAGGAGAAAATAAAAGGATGAAGAGTGGATCTCTCGGTCTTACCGTCGGAGATGATGCCGACGGATTTGGCAATGGCTTTGGCAGTGATCGGATGGTCACCGGTGACCATGATGACCTTGATACCGGCCGAGCGGCACTTGGCCACGGCGTCGGGCACGGCCGCACGGGGTGGGTCGATCATCGACATGAGGCCGACGAAGCGCAGGCCCTCGGTCGGGAAGTTCGGGTCGTCGCAGTTGAACTTGTAGCCTATAGGGAACTTGTCGGACGGCAGCATGAAATCGCAGAAGCCGAGCACTCGCTCGCCGAGGCCGCCGAGCTCGAGGTAGGCATTGTTGAACGCCTCCTTCATCTCCTCGTCGAGGACCTTCTCCTTGCCACCGATGAAGATCGTGGTGCAGCGGTCGAGGATGCGTTCGGGAGCGCCCTTCATCACCAGCAGGTGGCGCGGGTCATTCTGATCGTCAGACTCGTGAATCGAGACCTGCGCAATTGGTTTGTTAAGTAACGCCCCACGCCGAGCTACAGCGTACTATAAAAATGAGGATGCACACTAACCTGGTACTTGTTGGTCGAGTTGAAGGGGACTTCGCAGACCTTCTTGTTGCGCTTGCGAATTCCCATAACGTCACCCAGAGCGAGCTCCATGCATTTAAGGAGCGCGGCCTCCGAGGCGTCACCACTGACCTCGCGTTTGAGGATCGGCAATCCGTCTTGGCCGGCTTTGAATTCAGCTCGGTTGCAGAGGGTCGCGATCTTCGCCAGCGCTTTGAAGCCCGGCGACGTACGGTCGTATTGAACGCCGGACTGGTCTTCAGTGGTATCGGCCTCGATGATCTGATTGTCGAACCACATGTGCGCGACGGTCATTCGATTCTGGGTCAATGTGCCCGTCTTGTCGGAGCAAATGGTCGAGGTTGAGCCAAGCGTCTCGACGGCCTCGAGATTCTTCACCAGGCAATTCTTGGAGGCCATGCGCTTGGCCGTGAGGGTCAGGCACACAGTGACAGTGGCCAGCAGACCCTCCGGTACGTTAGCGACGATGATGCCGATGAGGAAGATAACGGCGTCGAGCCAATGATAGCCCAGAATGAAGGCGATGATGAAGAAGGTGACGCCGAGGAAAACGGCGACACCGGTGATCAGGTGGATGAAGTGGTGAATCTCCTTGGCGATTGGGGTCTCACCGGTATCAAGGCCGGAGGCCAAACCGGCGATCCTTCCCATCGCCGTCTGATCACCACAGCAGATGACCACACCCTTGGCCGTGCCCTCGACGGCGTTCGTCGAGAAGAACGCGAGATTCTTGGATTCCAGCGGGTTCTCATTCGTGAACTCGGGCGACCTCGACTGAGGTTCGGACTCGCCCGTCAATGAGCTGTTGTCCACCTGAGCGCCAAATTTATTGGTTTAGAATTTTGTATTACTTGCGATAATTCGGAAGAGGAGGAAAAGAAGTTAGATAAAAGGGACACGTTTCTTCAATTGACTTTTTTTTTCAATACGAGGTGTAAATTATCAGTGATCATGTACAAGTGACGCTTAAGTGGTCATGTACCAGCAGCTGTGCAAAATCAAAGTCATGTGCAAAGAAAGTGTAGTACTATTGAAATTTTTTTAATTAATATTTTATTGGTTTCTTATTACTAGTAGTAGTTATTGAGTCTTATTTTAATTTTATAGCATCTTTATTAAAAAAAAAAGCAAAAATGTGGTATATCAAATTACAGAAATGTTATAAAATTTATGAAGAGTTCAAAAAGATAGTTTGACATCTATTATGAGATTTTGACGATGTGAGAAAATTTATTAAATAACTGAAGTATCTTTTATGTCAAATAGAAGAGAAAAACACCTTTCGAATACCTGCATAATAAGTTTGGTATAGTTTTTCAAGTGTTAATAGCTTTAAAGTTGCGACTTAGACTTTGCTTTTGAAAGATTTGTAATTTTTCAAGCAAACAAGCTAAACTTCGAACGACATGCTACGAAACTTTAAAATGAGATATTTTCCTTTTGAAAGCTCCGCACGTATTCCAATGTGACTTGAATTTTAACGAGCTAGTTCTTTTATGGAACTAGAAATATCAAATGTTCCCGAAACCCTAAAACACTTTCTCCCAGGTATTTTCTAGCAATATCTAAAAGGCTCGTCCCAAACCGAAAGTGCACCGGTCAGACTGTGAACACCGTTCACCAACTAAAGAGAATCCAAAGTTTTACCTTGAAGCCCCGGGACTCGATAATCCTAAGATCAGCTGGAATCCTGTCGCCGAACTTGACATCGACGACGTCGCCAAGGACTAATTCGTCGGCCTTGACGGTAAGTTTCTCTCCTTCCCTGATCACGGTGGCAAATTGGGGCACCATGTTCTTGAAGGATTCCATAATCTTGCTTGATTTGCTCTCCTGATAATACGAGAAGATACCCGTGACAATAACTACTGCCGCCAGCACAACGCCGAGGTACAGGTTGTCGTCGTTGGGCTCTTCGCTCGTTGACGCCTGGATCGAGTACGCGATGAAGCAGAGGATCGCACCGATCCACAGCAACAACGCGAAACCTCCGAAGAGGTTCTTGCAGAACTTCACCCATTCGGGTGTCTGCCTGGGTGGTGTCAACGCATTCGGACCGTCGCGCTCGAGGTTCTCCTTTGCCTTTGCATGGCTAAGGCCCTGTACATAGAAGGAAAAACATTGTGCATCGTTATTACAAGGCTGATTGTGTATTTGCTGAAATTTGAGTTCAATGAAACTTACATTCTCGGGGTGCGTTTGAAATCTCTGGTACAGTTCCTCCGCGGAGATTTTGTGAAAGTCGATGATCAACTCCTGTTTGAGGTCATCGAGGTTTCCTCCCTTCTTCTTTGGGTTCTTCCGCCGTGACTGCAGGACAAGAAAAATAGTTAAACATCGAGGACAGAAAAAGAGAGTTTTTTTTTTTTATATGACTCTCAAAACTTTCAAGACAAACGATTTAAATTACAAATTACGATTACGTAAAGCTTTGTACAGCATAAAAAGCAAATATTTCAAAGAAAGTAAGCAATGCGATAACAAGTATTTTTCTTGATTAACGCGCTTGCATTTTCCGAATTTCCGTTATTTTGCATAGTGAGAAATCGTAAATTTAAAAAGTTCGTATTTTACTATTTATGATTCTTTAGAAACGTTTAAGAGTTTATTTAATGGGCGTTCAGTAATTTATTGCGGCGTAAATTATATTAGTCTTACGCGGTACCGATATGACAGAACAATATTTAGAAGAAAACTTTGTTATTGTTTTTTAGTAATCCATTATATTGCGTCATGAAAACAAAAATTGCTCAGACTGCAATCGACGAATAAATTATCGGCAAACATTATTTAATTTAATTATACACGGAGAGAAATTTTAGAGTAAAAATTACCAAGGTGCCTTGGTAGTGCATGGATAGACTGTCAAAAGCCGTGATATTCCCAGGTTTCTAATACAATTTATAAGTTTCCCAGGAAAAACTACCATAACCACTTAAAAAAAATACCAAATTATCGGAATAAAAATTACCAGACACACTGGTAAAAATTGAGATCTAGTCATTTTTACAAGGTAACCTAAGAATTTTTACTAAGAAAACTGATAAATTTTACCAAATAACCTGGTATTTGTGTATTCGCGCATGCGCACTGCGCATTATTGTGTTTCAGAAGATTGATACTAGAGGCGTGCGCGACGTTAAAATGAAAACAATACACATATTTTCAGTAAGTAATAACGGCGATTCAAATGACTGTTGGTAACAGCTTCCGTGGCGCAGTCGGTAGAACGTCGGACTCTCAACCCAAAGATGGTCGGATCGAATCCCGCTTCCGTAAAAATTTTTTTCAGTTTAATGTTTTTTCATCCTTGTTTCTGTTTCTATTTCTATATTAAAATACTATATATCCATCAATATGGATAAAAAAAAGTTCATTTTTTTAATTTAAATTAACTAAAAAAAATTTTACCAAGGCACTTTGGTAAAAAGTTTGAAATTGTCAGTCTGTCCATCCATTACCATAGAAACTGGTAATTTAGTCTCGAATATTTGTAATTTTCACTACAAAATTTCTCTCCGTGTATGGATCTTCTTCTTCTAATTTTTAGCCTCGTTACACTGCTTTGATGCAGTATTAAACTTAGATATTATACACCAAGAGTAAATTATATGGATCAAAAAGTCACAGCGTAAACCGAATTCGTCAACGACCTTCTCTTTTTTCACTTAAAAAAAAAAGAAATGAGCGTCGTTGAATGTCCGTTCGTCGAGGAATGAGCGTCAGCAGACCAAATCAGTCGCATCAGTCGCGGTTAGTCACCGCCTCTCGTCGCCGCTGATGCGGATAGCCAGTTAATGAATTAGCCCCGTTAACCCTTTAATTAGAACGAGTCGTATACGAATGTCTTTCGTTGGTTTGTCATGTGACGCGGCATCAGTCCTTCGCTTGTGCGCCTCGGAGAAAGATATACAAGTCGCGCCGATCGTCGTCAGCTTCCATTTCGCGAATATTAAGCGCGCGCGCGAGTTGAACGACCGATGTTGATAAAGTTCTGCGTAGAAAGTTTTGAGAGTTTTTTCCCGAATATATATTTTTAGTTATATTTTGTGTATAGAACAACGAATTCTAACATTCAAAATAATCCATATTGCTATGTCGCAATGCTCCAGTCAACTTAAAACTACAGCTTAAAACTAAAAGATATTAATGTATGTGATGAAGAACAAGCAGTTTTATATATGAAGCTGATAGATGAAATGTAAATTCATGAGTGAGTTTGCCCAAGTTTTTAATATCAATTAACGGCGAGTTATTGACGCTTTATATATATGTACATTATTACGAGAGCTCGGCGAGCAGACCAAATGAGAAAAGTATGTATACACCAGTAAAAAGGAAAGATAAATAGTAGGAGAGAGACCGCTCCCAGTCGGCCGGTTTACCCTCAGCCCCAATTCTCCAACGAGATCCAACGCTGAAATTTCGCCGGGAACCAGATAGAAAGCCACCGAAAAAAAGAGAGAATAAAGCCACACCTTTATCGAGAGCTCAGAGAGAAAGATTGAAGTACAGCGGAGACGCAGAGAGCAGTAATACCAGAGAGAAAGAAAGAAAGAACCTCCGAGACCCAAAGAACCAAGCTTTTGTTATATATTCTCAGATACGGTGAGTTATAACAGAGTTTTTCCATAGAGAATATATATTCTTAGTTGTTAGTATAGTGTTAGTGAATAGTATTATGTGTAGGAAAAGAATAATAGTGTGCTTTAGTAAAAAAGTATAGATGTAAGTTTTTTTTGTGTAACCCAGCCGCAGTGTACAAACGCAGTTAATACAAGTAACACCAGCAATCAAGACTCAAATTCTTTTCACGTAAACTTTATCATCTGTACACTGTAGCTTGGGTAGCAATTCGCTCTTTCCGCGACTTTTTGCGACTATTACACGAGAGCTTAGCTCGCAATTAGATCACGAGTGCGCGCGACGTACACACGCGTTCTTTTACAAAGCGTGAAAAACGAGCGGATAAAACGGAGGTAAAAAGAAGATGAAAGAAGCGCGCGCGTGAGACGGGAGATTAAAGGTGCCAAGGTGGACAGTTTAGGGAGAGAAAAACGTGTTAGACAAAGAGACGAGACGCGGGGAAAATTGAGATTAATGGAGCTCGAATATTAAAGTGCCCGAGGAGCTCGTTTTTAAGAGATGTAAAAAACGTCCCCGGAGTATTCCATTTCATTAGACGGTCCCGTGAACCGGAGTAGATAAATCAAGATTTGCTTCTATTACGAACGAGGATAGGATATTTAATTATAGTTGTGTATCGATTGATTAGTTCGATAGAGCTTCACCGGCAACCGTATTATTCAAAAACGACATTGATTCCCGATAAGCAATGCTTTTTGCGCAGTACCGCTGATATTTACAGATACAAACAAAGAAATATATGTAATAAATCGAAAGAACCGTCAGAAGAAAAAAAAAAGTATACATGCAAGTCCGCGTTATTTACACTCGAGTGAGGAAATAAAGAGCCTCATCTAATATATACAGACATATAAGTCGAGTCTATAATAGAAAGCTCGGTGAGACGCGGAAACAGCGCATATATATGTACGTGATCACGCGCGTGTTTTTTCGATATATAGATGGAAGCTCGCGAGTAGACACGGTGCACGCTGCAGCGAAGTAGAGCGGGAAAGCTCGAAGAGAGAGAAAGAGAGACAGAAGAAGAAGCAGCTTGAGTATTATGCGCGCTCGCGTGCAGCGCACGGAGTAAGGCATCCGTGCACGTATACACACACACGCGCGGAGCAGCGCAAAAGAAAGAGAAAGAGAAAGAGAGAGAGTCCCAGTCAGCACACCAGAAGGCGAGGAAGGAACCAAGACGAGGAGAGAGAGATATATAGAAAGAGAGTTTCTCCTCGTTTCCCTCCGACGCTGGCTGGCTGTCGTTTCTATACCTTGTACAATCCATCGGCAGTTCGGTTGTCGTCGCGAACGTTGGGCAACGTGGCCACCCGGTACGAGTCTGAGCGACCATGCTGTAAAATGTGTAAAAAAACAGACAGGGTAATGGCGATGGACAAAAAAATAACAACATAAATTGATATGAGCGTATAGTCATATAAACTTAATTAAAAATAAATTTTCTGTTTGCGTGTGTGTGTGTGTATATGTGTATTTGGGGGGGGGGGATAAATAGGTAGACGCCTTGCTGATTGTAAATAAATTTTCGACGATGCACCACCACAGCCAAAGTGTTGCGCTGCTCCTCGCAACAGCGAAAATAGTCGATTGGATATTCAGTCTTATGTGAATTGCAAAACAGCCGCGTAATGGGACGAGAAAATTCTTACGTAAAATTCCTTCCTTTGTCCTAAAAATACACTGCTCGCCGTATAGATTATAACTTGAAACATATGTACGTCCGCGTCATAAAAGATTCTAGGTCACAGATAATCCTCCCCTCCACTCGTCCTCTGATCGATTTCGGAAGAATACCCTCTCACCTCCACCCCGCACCCTTTCCGCTGCTGTACACAATTAAACTTTCTAAACTCCGCGCGCCAACCCGAAATTCCACTGCAATTAGTGAATATTCAGTAATTCAGGACGATAAGCTCCCGCATATACTTACAATCCTTCCGAATCATTGAATATTCATCAGTAGCGCATAATATAGTGAAATTTCGCGGGTATACCGACTTCAGCCGGTAATTACGTTTCGCCACAATCCCAAAAACTCCTCTCTCGTACCCACGTAAATCCATCTCGCAGAACAATGCACGAATAAATAAATAAATAATAAACGACTGCGCCGCCGTCGCCGCTCTTTCAAAGTAGAGCGCGAAATTGCACGTCCCTTTGTGTTGCTCGTAGCTCTGCGCGCACGAGACAGCTGTAGCTTTAATAAGCGAGCGAGTGCGCTGCTGCTGCTGCTGTGCACTCTCGTAAAATCAATAGAGGGAGAGAGAGAGAGACGGCGAGCAGCACACACGCGACTTTTGCACCGAACCGTCGCTTATGTAGTCGGGAGCTCTGCCAAGAAGAGTATCAGCGCGGTGGTACCCGTACCTGCGCGCGCTACAACGTCTGGCAGGCGAGCTGCGCCAAAGATTTTCAAGTTCATGTTCGGCGGATATAGTATATTTGACGGTCTATGAACAGTGTATAAATTCGACGATTTTGTATCGGGACTATAAACTATGTTGCTTATTAACTCAAATTTAGTTCTGATGTCGAGATGAACGATGATGTTCGGTCTATATCTAATGATTGCGTTTGCCAACAGTCTATAATATAGTATAACAAGCAGAGTAAAATCCACACTGAGAGAAGGATTTATTTATATTTAATGTATATATTAACTGTTAATATTGAAATAGCTGATTTTGACGAAATAAAGAAATATTTGACGGAAATATCCAAAGTCTTACTATAAAGATGCGCATATTAATGGTTAATATGGGATATTAACAGTTAATATGCGATATTAATAGTTAATATGCGATATTGATAGTTAATATACTTTTCTGTTCATTTTTAATATATTTTCTTATTAAATATAAATAAATTCTTCTCTCAATGCATCTAAAGTTCTATATCTAATTAATAAAGATAGCGATTTTTTTTCAATTCAGTGATATCGAAATTAAATGCATTAGCTCTACACTGAGAAAAAAAACGCCATTATTATAGGGGGTTCACCCGCCGAAACTGCAGAGTACGTCATCAGCTGAAATGGCTGTAGAGTTCCGCCGTTTCCGCAAAAGTTTCAAGTGAATTTTGCTGTGCTTCTCACAGGCAGTTTTAACGGTGGAGACATTGCAGCGCGCTAGCGCCTGTTTTGCGGCGGTTGCACCGCTAAAATAGCACGGCTCTCAACGCGGATTCCGCTTGAAGCCTTTTGCTGTGCGACTCATGCAGTTACTGCAGGATTGTCCGGCAGATTCACCGGTTTTTTTTTTTAGTGTAATCAAACAATAAACCCAGCCAAAAATCAATCTGGTTTGCTCCAATACTACATATACCTCCATTCCCAAACCTCTGTCCCGAAAAATTCGCACACCCATAACCACCATGAATTCTCCTCATCATCCATCCATTCCACCAAAACGTTGTACATATATACTCTCCTCGCGCGTCCGCATCATTTGCGCGCGCTCGCTCGCTCACGCGACATTGAGCCTGATTGTCTGCGATTCGCGCGCGCTTCCGCCTGCGGACCTCGATTCTCTCTGTCTCTCGCGTCACGCGGCGCGCCGTTTAGAGCTAACTCATCATTCGGCCGGATTGAGAGCGAGAGCGCAGCCTGGATCGCCATAGCCGCCGCCGCCGCCACGACGAAGGTCCGCGCCGATGCTTTTGTCAAAGCGAGAGCGACACTGCCGAAGGGCGCGGGGATATTGCGTAAGAGGGACGACGCGCTTTGAATGCGTGCGTGTGTGTGCGCAGAGTGGAGCCGCTTTTTAGAGGAGCGCGCTGGAAAGTTTTAGGCATAGCGGGAGCCTCGGCTTTGTGGAGTGCGCTGAGTGCGCGCGCTTTTTTATGAGTCTTTGTGGAGATCGCGCGGGACGGAGATATGGCAGGGCTGGGATTTGGCGGGATGAGAGAACGAGTGGAGAGAGAGAGAGATTTTGAGAAAGTTTGGGATTCAAATAAGCGGGGTAGTTTTTTAATAGTATAGTTTAGTGAATGGGATTTTTGCATTGATGTAAGAGTTGTATAATACGTTCGTGTATGTGGCAAAGAGCCTTGTGAAGGTGTACGCCGACAAGTAGATTACACCGAAGTTGGTCAGGCAATGTTATAAATTACAGAAATGCTCTCTTTGATAACAATGTTTCATTGTACTATAAATTAATCTCAAGAATGGTAATGTTAATAAAAACGTAAAATATTAACACTACTGTCTATCCCCCAGTAAAGAACATGAAAACTCGCGTACTCCAGCTCTCCCGAAACTCTCCAAACGACACACTCCAGCGCCAACTACTCCCAACTCAAAGCAGCGAGATACTAAGATGAAAAAACTTCTCAATTAATCCGCACGGTATGTTTTAACGGTCTACAGCACGACGAACTACGCGAATCTCTCGCGCGCGAAAAGTATGGCACATGTTGTGTGGTATATGTATGTATGCGCGCCTCCCCTCGAAGCCTCTCTCGCTCTCGCGGCTCGCGGAAAGGTCAAAGAACGACAAAGTGCCAGTTAAAGCTGCATGCGCGACAAGTTGCGTAACGCGCCGCGAAAGGGGGAGAGAAAGACCGGAGAAAGAGAGGGAGAGGGAAAATAAGGAACTTGAAAAACTACATTTTTTGCGTGTAGTTCGGGACTACGAATACGGGAAGTGTACATAAAGACGATGGAGCGTGCGTTAGCCGTGCGGCCGAGTTGAGCGCTGATGGCTATTATTACATTCGGCCGAAGGTGTATATATATACAGAGAGCGGCTATAGAGCGATTCGATAACGCTGTATATAGAGCATAAACTGTTTAAATTGGTTCAACAATATGCATATGTGTATACGCCTGTGAATTATCGCGAACCACCTAAAATCTTATTCGTAAATCTATTGTTAAACACTTCTTCAAAAATAATATAAAAATTATATATTTGATCACCGGATCATTATACCCTTGTACGAAAAGATAACCTCATCCTTGAACCTCAATATCATTATTCTTTCAAAAAAAGCACCCGAATCAGGGAAAAGTCCTTTATATATACCCTGAAAATCATCCCTCGCATTACCTGATCACCCTGTAATACACACACACACACATACGCTCGCGCGCGCACGCGCAGCCACTCCCTAGTCCACGTGGCGCGTAAATAAAAGAGAGAGAGAGAGAGAGAGGGACGGAGAGATTACGCGGCCGCCTAACGTAATCCGACGCGACGCGGGGTGCGGATCTTTTCTCTTTCTCTCTCCCTTCCTACGGTATATATACTTCATTTGTCTTGTCGCGACGATTCGCGAGACGCCGCCGCCCTGTAAAAGCGCGTGCGCGCGAGCGGGAAGGAGCCGACGAAAACAAATGGAGGGAGATGGAAGGACAAGAGAGAGTGAGAGAGGTGGGAACGCTATATGGGGGTTGGAGGAGGGGAGGCTTAAGTTTGGGGCTTGACTGTAATCAATCCCGATTTGACCGAACATTTAACGGGGTGGAAAATGAAAAAAAATTTGCGGCGACAATGTTATTGTTGCCTGGGTGCGTAACAAGGGATGAAGAATAAATTTCTTTTTTTTTTTATATTCTGTTTATAGTATTATCGAGTTTTAGAGAGATAGGTATAAGAACAATCGAGTTATCGAAACAATTGTAGAATCTAATTACGATCGCAATTGTTTTTCATAAACTTTGCAGAGTTCACATAATGTACAAAGTGTTGTAGGCACGCGAAACATTCGTATACTTATAGAAAAAAAAAAATAAATAAATAAATCTAATCGTGTACGCGAATAACCAGTGCGAACCAGCCTATATATATATATATACTGCAGCTCCGGATAAATTACATCCCGGAAGTACGAAGTCCCGCCTCTCCTCTGCCTTCCTCTCTCCATCCGAAAATCTAGACAATCCTGTCTCTCCCCCTCTTTCTCTCCGAAAATACTATACTTAACCAGTCCGTCAATCCGACAATAGCCCGGCACGGGCGGCCAGATAGCGGCACGTGCACATCCGTGGAAATTATCGATCGCCGAGAGAGCGAGAGAGTGAGAGAGAGAGAGGAAGCACAATGGCAGCGAGCGACGGGGCAAGGGGCCAAAGCGAGTTTTTCGATGGCGGTGGCGGCGGCGGCCAGACGGGCGACGCCGAAGAAGGAAGAGATATACGGAGTCGGTGGCGGCGTTGCCCTGCAGCGCTAACAGGGAGAAAGAGAGAGAGGCAGCCGCAGTCCGTATATTTTTTCCGTCTGAATTATTCAGCGAGCGCGGTATTATGCCGAGCAAAGTTGCGTAATAAGTTTATGACCCGACGTGGGCGCGGTGGTTTCCTTCCTTTACTTTAAATGACGATGTGCGCCGTATTTGCGGAGTAGAGAGAGAGAGAGAGTGATTGAAGGGTACATGGTGATGTCGAAGGATGCATAAAGTTGATTTGTCAGGATAAGTTGATTTCAGGGAGGCGCCTTTGGTTAAGTAATGCTGAGAGAATGGGGAGGAGGTGAACGTAAAAGAAAACAAATCGCGGTACGGCAAAACAAAGCATTTTCGAGCCCGATAAAAGCACCGCACCCGGAAATCGGTTGCGGGAGAAAAGAGCCTTCCATCTCGGTATTTACACTCTCAACTTGACTGTTCAATTTTTCGCCAACACCCGGTCCACACTTTTATGCCGAACAGCAACTTTTGTGCAAACATCTAACTTTTGTTTAGAACGAACGAGAGAGAAAAGCCCGCTTTTGTGTTTTCCGAGGAAATCCGAGGCGCCGCGAAAGAGCCTGACACGCGCGAAAGTGGCGTTTCGTGTAAGCTCCATGACTGCGACGCGGAGCTGCTGCCGCCGCCGCGCCGCAAAGTTGCCCCGAAGTTGGTCACGCGCATCCCCAGTGAGCTTACGTTCGCGTGTATACATAACGAACAAGCGGGACGAGGAAGTGATTTAATTGCTCGTGTATAAAGGGGTGCAATTGCGAAATCGTCGAATTTCGGGCCGGTGCCAATCGAAAGGGTATAGAAGGGGATTTTGATCTGGTTACGAATGGCGGTGATTTCAGGGCATGATTGCTGGGGTTGCAGATCATCATCGAAGTTAACTCTCTGGTGTACTCAATCCAATATTCGAAATTGTGTCCAATTCTCATTGCTCGAGCTTCTAAGAATCACTTCACCAACACCGACGATCCCCATCTCTCTCTCTCTCTCTCTCTTAACTTCAACCATACGAGCCCAATGAAGAGAAGCGCCAATCTTCGTTCGATCATCAATTGCAAATATGTTTACGACTGTATATAACACATCGTACGAAACAACCGTGTATACATATACCTACACTCGTCGCAATGAATATCCTCTAGCGCAAATATGAGTGCGCGCGTGTGTGTGTAGCCTTGCGGCGGAGAGCTTAACCGCGAGACAATTCCTCTATCAATGCATCGGGCGAGCGATTAATTGAAGCGACGCGCGGCGTCGTAATTCAGACGAAATAATTCACGACGCAAATCGAGTACCGTTGATCGCAGGCCGCTCTGGTATGCGCCGGTTGTGTGTGCTCTCGTGTGCGTGTATACTATTCAGAAGACGAGCCACGTCAGTTAATGCACAGATGCCAAACGACGCTCGTGTAATCGTCATTTCTATCTGTAACCATATTACACTTGCGATTGTATATGCGATTTACATGTATATAGCTTGGCCCTTTTCATTCTCAGAAAGCGCGTTTGAAAATGACCCCTGAAGCTGTACAAGGTACCGAACATAATACTCCGCTAGCCGCAGCAATAAAATCGCAATCTCAACTCATTCGGTTCACCCCAAATTAAAGATCCCGCATCGATTGTCACACTATATATGTACAGGATCCACGCCATCACGGGCTTCGCTAGACTGCCATGTATGTATGTATCGCACGCGACCGTCACATGTGTATGCATATTCTGCGGGCTGGCTGGCTCTCTTTCGCGCGCGGGAGGATTTGGTTATCGATCGCGCCGCGCGGATATATACGCAGTGTATATCGGCTGGATCGCATGTCCGCGAGCGATTGCACAAGAGTACCGCACGTATAGACACGGGGAAGCGGTCGGGAATTATAATTTTATTTGATTCGAGCAAATATAATCGCGCGTATTGTATGTTTACGTGACTTGTTTCTGTTTCTTTTTCTCTCCTCGCATGCTGGATAAATATACGTTTGCACGGCGAAGTGCGCGCTTATATCTTCTTTTTTTTCGTCCGGCCATTTCGTCGGTCAGCGCGAAAAATAAAAATACGGCGAGAGTCTGTTTGGGTAGTCGGATTGATTGTTAATATTGACAGTGACTGACATATTCGCTGAGCAAACATGCAAAAGTCCGGGTATAGTATCGAACGCTTATTGCTCAATATGGCTCGCAGCTTACTATACGCAGTCGTAAAAGCTACAGCGGTTAAACCAATTTCGCTTACGTTTTGGAACACACACAGACAGAACCCGGCGACCGCAAGAAACCCCCTAATCCCCGCACAAAACACCCGCGCGTGTGTACGCGCGCCTAACTCTGAATTACCGACGACTGTCGCACATTACGCCCCAGCGCACGCTAATCCCAAAAAACGTCCTACAGCGCCAATATAGCCTCCGCGTGCAAACGGCAAACTTTCCTAGCAAGCCCCGGGCATCATAAATTATAGCCACTCGCGCAGAAACTACGGCGCACACGTTGTACAGGTTTATACGTGTCCGGGGCTGTGCTTCAGGGGGCAACCGGAAATCACGTAGGGCTCGTAAAAACGTGCGTTATCGGTGTATATAGTCACTGCGCAGTATGTATAACACACGCTGCAGCGAGGGACAAATCAGCGGCAGCGCGAAATCGAGTTTAGACCGGCTACACGCGCGGGGGAGGCGAGCGAGTTCTCTCGACTCTTCGTGATTTAGAGCGGGCCGCGAAATGCGCTCGGCTCGATTAGCCGCCATATCACGGCGCGATTTACACCCGTTGAGGAGGGTGCTGATACGGCGGGAGGAGCTTTTACGTCGGGTGCGGTTGGTTTTTCGTGTGAGAATAAGTGTACGTTTTGTTTGATCGATATTTAAGGGTAACGAGAGGATTATTATTTGACCTTCGTATGGGTTAGGATAATGAAAACAATGTTGACCTTCGCTTGGGAATAGTCGGTTTTCTTTATGCAGCATAAATGCTGAGCGAAGGGGTGACATGAATGCAGATGTAGATAATCCGGATATATACGTTTGAGAATGAATAATATTATACTGGAACAAGGTTTACAAGGTACTAAAACTCTGGAGAAAGTGGTGCTGTCAATAAAATTATTTACATTTCGAGTAACATATTCTGCATTTCTCATGCATGTCATGTATACTTTAGCGGCCTGAAGGTGCAACTATCGAACCATAACAATCCTGACACGAGAAAGCCTAAAAACGTTCCCCATTAAAAGCGCGGATTTCCGATACAACGAATTTACAATGCATTTTCACGGCGATCGTAAACCCGCAGCAGTATTCCGAATATCGCGCGCGCGATGTAACTTCCACGTCGGAAAGACCGAGCGTAAATTCTGCGCCGTTTCCGCGGGTAAAAACGAACGAAATACATAATCGCCGTCGTCTCTTTCACCCCACCGCGGCGACAATGAAAAAAAAAAGCTTAACGACCTCGCCGAATGAGAGGGGGAAAAAGGGAGGCGAGAAATTACCAGGGCGCAATCTCCGGCTCGACTTCCGTGTGAATGAAGAGAGCAAGGGTCATCGAGGATGAAAGCCTATATAGTGTCGATCGGGGGCTGATAATGATGACACGCGCCGCCTTCACGCCGATGCGTCGCGAGAGTAATAGAGAGAGAGACAGATAGAGCATTAGATGCGGATCGTGGAATATTCACTCGGTCTTTGTGTTGGAAATGAGAAAATTGCTATAGTAAGGGACGTGAGGTTTAGGTTGAGCCTGTACTGAAATGTCTTGTCACGCGAAGTAACAATTGTTGACGAACTGAAATTTCGGGAGATAAATGTATTATGACAAAGCATTGATTTTATAACAAGAATAATTTTCCACCAGTGACCTAGTTTACTTTATTATAAAATGTGCTCGCTCTTCGCATTACTTACTGCAAAAGGATGCCTCCGATATTAAAAGAAAAAGCCATACTTGACACCACTTAACTACTTAACTCGTAAAAAGTTATAGCAGTACAAGCGCGAAGTTCCGAATCGAAAACTTTCAGTAGTAAAACGACTGACCCTGTTTAAGTGGAATGTCAATACTGCGACTTAAATATGGCTTAGCAGTATACTGTACTAGGAATCTACGCAGGTGAACTTATATACATCCGCGCGGCTCGTTTAAACTTTAACGACGAGAAGACGATCCGTGAAAGCGAGCGCGAGAAAAATAGCGCGAGAACTCCACGAGACTCTGAAACCTGCTGCTCAACTTCTTAATAACGTTATCGCCAACAAAATACATCACCAAATGAAATCCAATCTACCAGATCGATCAGCCCCGCGTGGACTGTATCCTACCCCTCTATACATCCCTAACGAGTTCGACTGCGTGTCCGAAATCGGCTAACTGGTCTCCAAAGTTTCTGGCGAAACTTTCTGTCCCCGTCCGTGTACATATATACCCGAAAGCTAATCCGAGGCGCGCCGTCCGGATCCACTAATGACGGGATGAGAGCGACTCAAAAGCCGGCTGTGTGTATCGGCTTATCCTACCCTGACCGTACGGGAGTAGACGACTCGAAGGGTTTCGGCCGTGTGATATGGATCGAAAATAACCTGCGTCAAGTGTATATATATAGACACGGGTATACAGAGGGAGAGACCGCGAGAACTCCTCGTGCGCGTGGGCCTGTGAATCGACGATAAGAGGTCAGGAGAGAGAGAGAGAGCACCGGATATCGACTCTGTCGAGATTGCTCGTGACGTCGGGGCGGGGTTCAGGATCGATTCGTAGAGTAGGAGTGAAAAAAATTGAGCTGGTAATAATAATAAATGAACGTGAAGTAACTGTAAGTGGGGTATTGGTGGTATACGATAGATCTCAAGTTTCAGACAGGGGTAACGAAGGTAATTGCTTCAAATACATACGCGGTACCGGTTTCGCGCTAATTACGTGCACGTACAACGCGCTGCGAGAAAACTACTTGCCAGCTTTTTTGCCTCAGCACGCGGTTTATGAACAAATTACAGCGCGCGCGATTTGTTTAATCTCGGTGAGCAATCTGGGCGTCATTGTATCGCGATGAAATCATGATGGAGAATTATTAAAGCCCGGAATGCGAGCGGGAGTGATGCAAAAAAAGAGCAGACAAAACTTTTAATCTCGTGAGTGCTGTGCCGGTAGCACAGAGAGAGAGAGAGAGAGAGAGAGAGAGAGAGAGAGAGAGAGAGAGAGAGAGAGAGAGAGAGAGAGAGAGAGACCGAATTACGTATCTCTCGCTGGCAGTATTCGCGGAAAAGAGGAATCGAGTTTCCGCGCTACGGAATTTTAGTATAGACACTTGAGAATCAAAGCTGCATTAAGATTTACTTTTATGTAAAGATTCATCGTTATAAAAAAGGCACTTTTTACCAGATTCAAATGTTCATCGTGTGTAATAGTAGTATATATTCGTATACTTTTATATATGAAAGTATACTGTATACAGCATAGACGTGAGGCCACTTCAATAACTGTATGAAAGGGAATTATTTTTAGTGCCCGGTCATTTTATCGATTAACTTGAAAGCAAAAATAAAATGTAGACTAAAATAAACGTGATCATATATTTTAAATTAAAAAAAAAAAAAAATTAAATTTATAAACTCTGTTTGAAGAGCGTAGAAAGACAAACTACTCGGAGAAATTTAGTTGTCATGTTCAATTCCAAAGATAAAGTGCTTTCTGAAACACTTCGTTATATATTAATCAAAGAGGATGCAATTTCCCCCGTCTAAACCCATTGCAATTTGCAAGTGAGCATCCCATTTTCGCCATTACTCGTATTTTTCCAACAGAAGTATATAACAACAGTTTAGCCTTATAGAAAAAAGATGCGACATGACGACGGGAATGTTATCCAGAAGTTTATCCCGAGAAACCGAGGACTATATACACATACACTGCGCGAGCACAAAGAGTCAGCGAAATCGGAGAACACAACAGAGCACCGGGACGACGACGACGACGACGACGTGTAATTAGCTGGCGCGACTCTCTCATTGTCTCGCGCGATGCACGCCGGTGTATATATCGATCGCGCGACGGAGCTTTTGTCTCGGCCTTGAGCGCAAAAACCAGCCGAACGGCTTTTAATCGAATTGCGCCTGAAGCTACGCGACACGTTGGTCCCCGGATGACTAGAAGGAGTGTTACAGAGACGAGGTTATGCCGCTGTTGCAAAATAATGGATTTAGATGAATTCGGTAGAGTGAGTAGTTGGGTGGGTACTGTTTGTAAAAGTAAGGGGAGACACCAGCGGCTGTTTATGAATGATTAAAGATCTTCTAATAATGAACGAGCGAGAAGGCTATTTTTAGCCTGCCTATAAGTTCTATTGTTCTACAAGTTGTAGACCTTTTCGACTGTATAAACACAGCGAAATTCAATCAATTTTAACTAGTTCAAGATTATTGTAATAGATTAACTTAAACGTGACCGAGAATAAATTTCCACTCTTTCATACAAGCTTACGAATATTAATAATTCACTGTACAAACCCACTATAAAGAAAAGCTCCATCCGCAGTTTAATCACACTGAAATCAAACATTCGCCCTCCTCCACTAACCACAATGCACCCTACTATCCCCTCGTCGGAGAGAACCCGGCTCATAAAAAATGCGACAATGAAAATTTTCCAGGCCTTGAGCGGAGTGCAAAATTTGAAGTATTATGCTCTATATATATACACGTGAACCACGGCGCGTGTGCGCCTTGAAAATTTGATCGCGCGCGCCGAAACTTCAGCAGCGCGAGTCAGGGTCAGTCAGCCCGTGGAAATCGCGGGGGTGACGTAGGAGGAGCTTTTATGAAAGGGGAGGCGACTGTGAAACGTGCCCTCGTAAAAGTTTTACCGGGCGGCGAGCCCGACTGAGAACTCAGGCGATCCTCGGGGTATATAAACAGCGGGGTGGGACACTGGACGCGCGAGTCTCGAAATGCCGGCTTTCATTGAGGGTATATTTTTTGGAGTCTTCGCATCAAGCCTACACCGCGCTCGCGCGGAAAACTTGGCGGATGCAATTTTTACGTATCAAAGTTTAATTCGACGGGAATTCCGCTCGGTCATTAAAATTTTATCGCTGCCCCCTTCCGCTCGCGCGCTCATGCGCGAGAAAGACGTATAATAACCGAGAAAAGAAAGAAACTCGAAAGTTTTGAAAGAAGCTCGTGATGGGATAATAACTAATTCACTGCACGTTGGGTATTATATATACCTACGTATAATTCACGTGACAGACGATGACGTCATCCGTCACCCGAACAGAGACCGATCGCTTTTTTCTCCGCGCCGACCGCAACATCGATTGGTCGCGAACCGGCTACCCTTTCTCGCCGCGTAAAAGAAAAATATCGACGCGGTAGTCAACGGCATAATTAATAAGGTACGATTTTGCCCGCAGCTAAAAATACGACGGCGTGTCACTCCAGGCGTATATCGACGAAGTATGTGTGTGTATACATATATGTGCGTGGCGGTTAGCAACTCGGGCCTATAATAAACATTGCTCTTCGCTCGCGAGGCTTTTTATTATAGAGCGCGATTCGTGAGATTTGCGTGAAAGCGAGGATTCTCTGGTATTCTCGTTTTCGCGATTTCATAAACCATAAGGTTTAATCCGTGCAGCTTGAGTGCGTGTGTGAGAGAGATGGAGAGGAGTGCATTCGCGTTGCGCCCGGATTACACACTGGCGAACTTTGTGTACACGCGCGCAAGCTATTCCGACTTATTCTGGGAATTCCGGAGCCATTTTGCTAATGCATTATTTTATCCTCCGCCAACAGACATTAAGTGTAATTACCTCTTATATAATGCGCCGAAAAGTAAATCCAAATTTATCACGCACACGGAGAAAAATAACATAGGAAAAATTGCCATATTTGATTGTAAGTCGAGGACAGACTGAAATCCTCCACAAAATTGCCATAATTTATGGTAAAAATTGCCATAAATTTATAGTAATTTTTACAATGTAGGAAAAATTGCCATAAATTTATGGCAATTTTTACCATAAATTATGGCAATTTTGTGGAGGATTTCAGTCTGTCCTCGACTTACAATCAAATATAGTAATTTTTCCTATGTTATTTTTCTCCGTGCAAAAACAAATCGTTCTACAATTAACCGCCGACGTACGTTAAACTAATCAACCCCATTAATCTTCTTCACCTAACTCCGCATGCCAAACCAAACGCCACGCTATATATCGATTCGCGCGAGTGGCGAAGAGTGGATAACAAAATAACCGAAAATTCGCGAGGGGAACGAAATAACGTGCTTTGTTTACGAGTTATGCGGGGGAGAGAGAAAACAATAGGGTCAAAATACGACTATATAAGAGCGAAGGGCGCGGTACGCCGACGAATGTGTGCCAGTACAAAAGTGCCGAAAAGTCTCGTACCAAGTACCGTCGCCGTAAGGACGACCTCCTCTTCGCCCCCCTGATCACGCGAACGAACTGCCCGAGAACAACGCGATTTCGTGCTCGGTTAGTTGATTTGGTTTATCGTTAGAAAGATTCCCAGTATTGACGGGAGTATGAGTTATATTTAATCTCGAATAAAGAGGAGGACAAAAAGGAGGCTGTAATAGAAGTGTTTCGAGAATGCAGATTGCGTTATTATTGCTCTAATTATAAAGTTATAATTAAAATATATGCGTTTTATTTAGTCTATAATAACGTACGGGGTATATACATACAAATGAGCAAGCTCATTTTTCAAAGGAACGACGTACGACCCCCCTGTTCTCGTTAAAACCACGCCACTATATTAACATTTAATTTCATTGTTGAATATATAAAACCATTATAATTTTCTCCACTCTTCGTATTTCAAATACCTCAATTAAATATTCTTTTCACGTAACATTGAAACCGTATACGCACGTCACACAATATGGTCCACTTGTCGACCATAATCAAATTTTTCCCCATCCACAGCCCACTCGTTCCTCGATTCTCCAAAAAAAAAAAAAAATTCCAGTACAAAAAGAACCCCATCGACATTGGCTGCACCGCGAAATTCGAAAATTCAATTGGCCCCGAGGACCATCGCTGCGGAAAAACCACACGCGCGTGCCGAAAAAGAGCGCGCCCGTGCGCGGAAATACAATATTCCGGCGCGCATCGGCAAGCCCGGCGGCCGCCATCGTTAATTTCACCCCCCGCGTATATACACGTACACACACGTACACCTGCAACTACCTCGCACATACACACACAGGCTATAGCCGTCGCGGCTGGATGCGCGGGGTGCTCGCATGCGCGCCGTGGAAAGCGTACGCGCGCGCGCGGTAGCAGCCGCCCCCTCTTTCTCCCTCAGATCAATACGCAACCAGGCCAGCGGCAGGCAGCGTATACGTGTGTTTGTGAGTGAGAGGCTACGTGTGTGTACTATCCCTTTTTCGCGAGCGCGTTGCAGCCTGACAAGGCGGCAGGGGGAAAAAGGGGCAGCGGTCGTTCGCCCCCCGCTTCACTCCCACGCTTTTCCTCTCTCCTTTGCGTGTATTTGTGTGTTTATGCGTGTATGCATGTGTGTAAGTGTGTGGAGGGAAAGAAGACGCGAGCATCGCCGTGGCGACATACTTGCGAGGATTAGACGGTAGGTATATAGCGTGGGGTGTGAGAGCGCTCGATTCGATGTGTGTGTGGCCGTGGCGACTCGTTAGGCGCTTTGTTAGGGCGGACAGCTTGCGCTCCGATCTTTACTTTAACGAGTTTAATGCAAAACGCGGTTTTCAAGAGTGACCACGGTGGAAAAATGAGACTCGAAAATTTTCATTTTTTTTACACTCTGGCTGAAATATCGTTTATATTCCAGTGACAGAAATAGTAGATACTTTTGATGATTGAGTTTTCGTGGAATACTTTGACAATTATTATAGCTTTGATATTTTTTAGAACGATTTTTAGAACTTTGAATTGCTAATCAACGAATGCCGCGTTTCTCTTCAACGAACAAATTCGATATTTGCCTTTGGCACCGATATATCCCGTATTCAATACCTTTTAAACATTCAATATTCAATCCATGTTTGATACCCCACAAAGTTTTTATAACCGATCCCCTGACAAAATCGCTGGAATTAATTAACGTCGTTTTTACCATACTCTATACGGTTTCAAATTGCACGAGCACGATCTTCAAACAAAGAAACACACCAATCAATTTTCCCCTGCGACCGTAATATACGCCACCCGCAAAAACTACAGCGCGGAGCCTGTCCATATCGAACTGCAGCCTGAAAACTCAATACAACCCCGATAATTTTCCCTCTCTCTTCCCCCATATACAACGGACCTACACACACGCGCGCTCCACTTTCCACAACGACGGCCCTGCGCTTATTTGTACATATATATACGAATATACGTGTGCGCGTCTAGCCCGAGATACCGCGTCGCGCCACCCCCGTCTGCCCGGCGGCGGCGACGTTCCATTTCCCGCGTCGTACGCGGAGCGTAATATGTCTACCGAATTACGGAATATCTTTCGCGGCGACGCGGTATATAACCGTCCGAGGATAGTGTTTTACCCGACGACTACTGTAACGCGGTTTTGTTTTCACGCTCCGCCGACTGATATTTACACGCGGACGAGTGCGAAAACGACGTCGTTGAGCGCGTCGTTCCCTTCGCCTCCGTTTATTAAAATAGTAAGCTCGTGGCGATAAACAAGGGGTGGGCAGTAGTAGTTTGCTCTCGACTACTGCGTGGACGGCGTATATTGCAAACAAGTGGATAAACACAGCGCGGCGAGCGAGCCAATTTCGCCCCGCGAGCTCTAAATCAACGTTTTCCACCCCTCCTGGGCGCGGTAGCAGCGGCTAATCGAAACTCAATTAACCCTGATTCTCCCTCTCTGTTTTCTCGTAGAACGAAATCAAGCGCGCCCTGCCTAAAGTGCGCGGGGCTGCTCGACCACTTCAAAGCGAGCGCCACGCAGGCCAATGGACTTTCCCCGCCGCGTGAGAGGCATTAAATTGAAAACGTCTGTCGGAAAGATTGAACGGAGAGAAAAGGATATTGGTCCTTGCTTCTCGGCTGATCGGAGGAGAGTGGAAATTCTTTCATTTCACGCTGGTCTGACTTTTGAAAAAAGAATTGAAAGTTTGGTTAAGTTTAAAAGAATCTGCGGGTTATTTTACTGACGCTGCAGGTGTCACGTTTCATTATTGGTTGATGAAATGAGAAGGATTTGATTATAGAAATTCTTTAATATTTGCGACAATGGAAGTAGATAATTATAGCTTATAATACTGAGAAAGCGTCTATATAAAGTATTATACGACGGCCAGTCAAAACTCGCTAAAATACAGCAACAACAACCTACGGCGCTTAACCGTAACTCATCCCGGCGATGCATCGGGAGATAAAACGCGCATGGCCATTATACGACTCGGTATCAATTACCAATCAGCGACGATTAACGGCCGAAAAACGCGCGATTGCGGATTTATAACGGCGCGGCTTCTGCAACACGTAAATTAGCCGGGACGTCGAGTCCCGCGGGACAAATACATCTGTATTCGCGCGTGCACGGGAGAGGGAAGAGCGTTCGATGTAATTACTCTCGTGACCCGACGTTTCGCCGCTGCCTGTGACGGAGAGAGGGGGGAAAGAATAAATAGTCGCGGCGCGTCGATACCGGCCGCTCGTTCTTTTAATTAGGAAAAGTACTCTCTCTCTCTCTCTCTCGCGTGTTTCGCGCGATTTTTACCCCGATCGTGTAATTGAATGAGGCCGCGGCTGTGTGAGATGAGAAATCTCTATTCGGGGATTACTTTTCTTTTTAAACCATAATATTGGACATTTTCTCGCCGATAATGACGCTCTTGAAATATAATCCGATAAAATCGTCTGGCTCGACTCGGCGAATCCTCGGCCACTTGACTCTTAAGCCAAAACCGTCCAAATCCAATTCCCACTAGCGTATATATATATGGATGATTAAAGCCAAACCAACCGAAGTAGTCGTCAAAGATCGAGTTTCGCACCCTTTTTCTTCTACGCAGCACCTTCTCACGACGTTTGGCCGTGTTTCTCCCGTCCTCGCGTGCTAACGAGACGCGACTCGACAGTGCCGTGAGTAACGAAGTTAGGCCCGCGCGTGCCTCGAGTACATATACCTTCTTGTCGGCCCACGCGTGCCAAGGGAAGAAACTCGCAGTCCCGTCAGCCGAGAATCTCTCGCTTCTTAATCCTCGAATGTTATAGTTAAAACGTTCGGATATTGGTTTCTCGATAGATTGCAACCGCGTGACGGCAGTATTATTCGAACCGTTAAAACAGCGCAATGTTCCCGGAGTGTATAATGGGCCGGGTATGGAATTACTGGCGGCGCTGTAGCGTCGCAGTCCAAAGCGGTTTAACGGGATTTCGATAATGGGTCGTGAACTATCGGGAAAAGCTGCGTTTGGCTCCGCGCTATGTAGGTCGATCTCTCCTTTCCTTTTTCCGCAGTTTCGCTTGGTTTTTTAATATCGATAAGATTGCCCGTTCAGATCGTATTGGAAAATACATATATAACGCTTATTATTTTTTTTCGGAGATGGGGTAATGTCAAGACTGTTTGAGGAGGTTATTGCAGCGAGATTGAAAGCGCGTTTCATTTCGGAGGTAAATAGCGTTTAAATAAGCTTTCCTGTTTTCTGAATTTCGCAGCGAGAGGAACGGAACCTCAGCTAGCTTTTATTAGCAATAAACTTCAAAAACTTCCTCAAACGCTCGCGTGTCCTCCTCGTCCCCCGTTACAGTTCCGTATTATACTTTATTTTTTTATCAAAGACAATAAATTGCGACGGCATCTTTTGATGGCACCTCAGCGTCGGCTGTGATCTCCGTAATATCGGCATTAACAACGAAACTGTCGGAACACGATGAAGAACTCGATGAACCGGAATTAAACACCACATATGTAAGAACCTTTTCTCATACTTTTCCAGAAAACTATGGCTCATAAAGTAACCAGCTATCGAAGGTATATATATATATATATCACTAGCGGCTTGTTACCACGTAAATGACGTCCGCGCAAATTTCGCGGTTCGATGGAGTGCGAGAGACGTGTTTCGTGACCCGCGCGTGAATCGTTTCGGAACTTTCGCCAGCGCATGACGTGACAGTTCTCTGCGCCTTCCTTAAGTATTTAAACTTTGCCTAATGGCCGCGGACGGTGTCCTTATCAGATGCACGCACGTGACTGCGGCACTTATTGCCCGCTTGTTATTATATAGGGGGTTCCGTTACGAAACAAAGTCGTTCGGGTTTCCCAAGTGTACGATTAGTTTTCACGAAAGCAAATATTGACCCTATAGGCAAAACATATAATAAAACGAAATGAAATGAACTTTCTTATATTCCGTAATAAGGTGTCGGGAAAACTCATCCATTTGATAACCTCATTAATCATCTCTACGGTACAGGTCGAAACCAATTACCCAAATCTGCATTATCATCGTCAGTCGTCGAATCGCAAAGACCACCAGCTCCACTTCGGCGCGGAGTGTGTATGTATATATGTATATGTGCGCGCATAAATCTCACTTAGCGGCTTTCTGTTACTACTTATGACAGGTGGAGCGGTGCAGCCACAGGAGAGAGAAAAAGCTCTCACCTCGTAATTGCTCAATAGTTCGTCTCGAGTGCATGGGGAATTTAACAAGAGAGAAGAATGAGAAGAAAGGAAGTAATACACGGCTGGAAAACGATAATTCTAATTACGGCTAACAGAATCGCCTATCGATTCGCGATGCAGTAGTTATACTGCACATTTATCACTTTGATGCGGATACGAGAGCTGAGTTGTGTCAGCCTGGCGAATCCTTTCGGTCTGGGGTGGCGGGGGGTCGTTTCGCTTTGGCGCGCGATTGATCAAACCGACGACTGCATTTCTTCGCGCGAATGATTGATAGCGCTCACTCGGGGCTGGTTATTCCGAGATTTCTCTCGCTTTTTATAGCCTTATATAGTGTTATAAAATTCGACGCGAGAGCTACGCGTGAAAATAAAATTTTCCTCGTTTCCAATGCGTCAGCGTAACGACCAATAGCGTATCGTTCCATTTAATCAAACCCAGAGGCGCCCAAGTCTTGCAGAGCTTCATTCGTCCTAGCAGTCGTCCTTGCAAACCACGAGACCGCCACTCGACAAAGCAATTCCAACCGAGACATAGCGCGCATCCTCGCGCGCGCGTGCAAATCCTATATACCAGTTCCACTTCCTACACACGCTATAGACGCACGCGCGGATCCCTTCGCGCCCTTCTTTCTGTCTCCCTAAACAACGCTGTGACCCATATTATGGAACAAGGGGGGAGACACACACACACACACATACGCACAAGTTGATTGAATCCCCCTACTAGCAGCTAGAGCACAATGCCAGGCGGCCTTGCTCACTCCATAAAAACGCCGCCCCGTTTGGAGGCGCGTGCGCCTCTCTCTCTCTCTCTGCATTACGTCACCGCCGAATTAGGTCAAGAGGGAGAGAGTGAGGAGGGTGTATATAGTGAAGAGAGACAAGGAAAGGAGCAGTTGAGACTCTGAATGCACTTCCGTGTTCGCGCTCGAGCGCGCAGTTTTTCCGCGTCGCGGATTTTATGTGAGAGACGCGCGACCGAGGGTATATGAGAGCAGCATCGGGAATAAGAAGAACCTCGTCTTTGTTTTATTGCCGCGGAGTTTGTTTGAGGAAGAGTGTGAGTGAAGAGAAAAAGAGAGAAATGTAGTTAGTCGCGATCGGGAAAATGTCGTCGAGGATGTATTACAGATTGAGTTGAGGGTACACCAGAGACGGGTAATTTTATTACAAGGTACAAAATGGTGCTGTTTCGTGGAGAGGAAAAAGTACATTGAAAAACAGGGTTTAAATAACTATATATATATATTCGAAAATTAGTACACGGAGAAAAATTTTGGTAAGCGGATCGCCGAAATCGAAGCAGACGGGTAGCTCACGCTTTTGGTAAGCCGAGTTCCAACGTTGGTCATCCGATGACCAACGTTGGAACGTTAATCTCTCCGTGTACCTATAGGAAATTAATACTCGACTATATTCACTTCGCAAAGGGCTAAAAGGCGTAGTCGGCACGCGGTGAACAATGATATTGCGAGTCCCGATATATACGTACAGTACCTTGATGCTCTTACTCTCCCTGCCCGCGAACAAAAGACGCCAACTCGCGAAGAGAAAAAACCCCGAGGTTAAGTGACAGTATAAAGGGCAGCAATGACGCACGCGGGCCGAAAACTTTCGTTCACCTGCAGTCCGCATTAATTGTCGCGGCTTTTTCCGAAATGTAAACTTTGCTGATTCACGGCTCGGCCGCGTGCGTCCGGCGCTCTCTCTCTCTCTCTCTCTCCCTCTCTCTCGGTGTTGGAGTTTCTTCATGGTCTATTTTCAACAATCGGCGTGAAGAGAGGGAACGAGACGCGGACGTGAGAAGCGTGCGAGACTTCGGAAGCTAATTGGATTTTGATTGGTGGGGCCCAGGATTGACGAGAGATGCTGATTTATGATTGTATATTATAGGCGAGGCGGAGTTTTTCTTGTTCGAAACATTGGCAGTTTCTTCCAAACAATTAATTGATTTCTTAGAACCTCTCTTTCTTTTTTGTATTCGGAAACTGTATA
The DNA here is from genome assembly GCA_036365515.1 of Torymus aiolomorphi. NCBI lineage: Eukaryota > Metazoa > Arthropoda > Insecta > Hymenoptera > Torymidae > Torymus > Torymus aiolomorphi. Next base: position 128,763,981 of record CM070877.1, on the reverse strand, counting down.
GTAGTGATAACGCGAGTTGAATAACAACTCTGATGACAGATGTTTGCGCGTTCTCCTATACAGTGTCACACGTGACCGCTTCGTGCCGAGTGCTTTATATATGTACTCTCTCTTCTCGCACACTGCAGATAGGCCGCACGCGAGAGCCGCTGGAGAAAAAGAAAGCTCGCGGCGCGCGATAAAAGATATTCGATCTTCTTCATTGAGTTTATTTACGTCGACCGCGGTGCGCGCCTCTCTCATCTTCTCGCGCGTGATGACGTAGACGCGGTTCTATGCAGATAGCCATTATATATACGTGCGAGGCGCCGGTTCTCCCGAATTGGCGAAGTTACGTCGACTCAAGGTTGCGCCCAGTTCGTTGCGCCATGATCGGCTCTCGTGTTTTTCCGCGTGCGTCGACGATGATGACTCGCGTGAAATTTCCCCGTATATATAGTTATATCAGTTGTTGTTGGGTGTAGCTGGGGATTGGAGAGATTTATAGAAGTCGGGTCAATAAATTTATATAGCGCGAGCGGACTTTTGTGATGGTTTTGTACGTAATCCGAGCTTACGAGTATAATTAAATTTCAATTATCGTTTTACTGCTGAGAATGGCCGTGGAATTGTATTATAGGAAATTCAATTAATTTCGATATATACATGATAAATCACAAAATGAAATGACTTGCAATCCGAATTTATTCGAGAGATAATTAATTGATATAGTACACTCGATGATTGTATTATTAATTATAGCCACTATATAGACAATATGAAAAATGTTCTGTAATAAATTTATACAGAAGGAAGTTATAATTGTCTGAAGAAAAAAAAAACAAAAAATCAACAATTTTGAATTTCCAACTTAAATATGCAAAAAAAAATCATCTCTCCAGTTTTATTTGTTCCGCGCACACTACATCGTCGTCATATAACATTCAATCCGCAAAACGGCTTCGCGCAAACCCGCGGCAACGCGACGCTCAAAGGCAGATCCTGCGCCAACCGTCGCGCAGATATCCGTATATGCACAATGCCGCGTCATTACGAATGAAATATCTCGCGATAAAGGGGCGCCCTCGAGAAGCAGTCGACCACGGGTGAAAAACGCGTATGTGTATGACGGTAACGCGCGGCGTTGTATACGCTGATCCGGCAATACGAGAGTTTTATGTATACACGCTCGGGTGCGAGGCTCTTTATGCTGTGCAGGGGCTTTTCGCGACGAAAAGCGCGACGCTCTGCATTTTTTGGCCGCCTGTTACCTCTTCTATAATATAATACCCCTCGTTATACGCTGACTGATACGAGTCTCGGAGAATGTTAATATTCTTATTCGTATATACATTATTGTTATAAATAACACGCGAGGAAAGAATTTTGAAGCTCCGCGTTGATCGGAGCGATTAGGACAAGCTGACAAGCGACAACAACAACACGCGGGGAGAGAAAAAGAGAGCGCGCGGAAAGCTAAGCGTAATGTCGGCAATAAATTTCATCCTGCATCGGCGCGCGCTCGCACACGACATGTTTCATCGCGCATGCACGCACGCTTCGGCGCTTTTTCAACGATTTGCCCATACGAAACGCGCGCGACACACACACACACACACACGTGGAAATCAGCGCGCAAACGTGATGAATCGCGAGGGAGTAGAGAGATATTCGTTGTTGCGTGTTTCATTTCTCCCCGGCAATTCTGTATACGTATACAAATCCACGCACGCGCGTGCATTAATCCGTCCTCCGGGTCGTTGAACAACAGTGCGTTCGTTATAGACGCTCGATTTGGAAATTTCGTTTGTTTTTTTCCCGCTCGAAAATCATGGCTTTTATACGACTACACACTCGTTTCAACGGTCGCACTGATAAATAAAAAAAAAGCATGTTCAGACCTAGCTTTCGCTTGTACAAAGATCGCAGCGACGGGGAATCGCGCAGATACAGCGGCGAATAATCAGCGCGCATTCAGAAAATCCGCGGACTGGAATGGTTCCTCCCCCCTCGGACAATGCGACGGAATCGCTATGCGCGCGGGACGTCCTCTATATCTTTGTCTAGGCCGCTGTATCGCCCGCGGTCACCACAATGCGGATGCACCGGCCGCTCGATCGAAGCCCTCACTTTGCTCCTATATGTACGTGCAGTCCCGACGACTCGTACGTGTATTTTATATATACGAATGGCTCTCGGTCATGTGCTCGCACCGACGGGCTGCTGACCCGGGCTGTGTACTCGACAAGCGGACATATTTTGCAGGTCGGTTCGTACGAAAGCCGTTGTTTTTTTTTTAGCGTTTCGTTGGTGCCTACAACATTGCAATCCAGAGCTTACGCGCTTTCTTTTTCGATGATATTTAGCCAAATTATTAGGCACTAAAACTTTAAAAGGAGTCCATACAAGAAACCATCTATGATATGTACAACTATTGTTTATACTTTTCTTCAATGCTCGGGATATTTAGGACCTTAAGTCCTTAGCCGTTAAACAATAAATTCAAATTCAAACGGTCGAACAACTGCTGACAGGCAGTATAGTAGCAGCCGCGTAAGCTTCCATCTATCCTCGCCTTCGCACGAAAAAGCCGAGTCCAGACTGGCCAGCAAGTGGGCATATGTATTTCGCACGAGAGACTCCCCGAGTCCAGCGCGTACCGACGCAGGTCGGATAAATCGCCGGTGCGACTCTATATGTGTGTATATCCCATCGCGCTATCGGGGTCAAACGCGACTCCCGCGAGGATTTGCATTGAGTGAGTGAGCGCTCGCTGCAGACTTTTCGCGTCCGCCCGGGCGATTTGAATAATCCGCGCGAGCGGAGGGGGGAAGAAAAGAGCGACGCAAAATCGGACTTGCTGTCGCTCCATCGCCGAAAGGGTAAATAATCGTCGGGAGGGGTGGCAATGGTGAGTCGCCACTTTGCATTTTATAGGACGGGCGCTGATGCGCGGAGATGGGTCGGAAGAATCGATAGAAAGAGGGCGGATAGGAGTAGGTTTTATGTGTATAAATTTATGAAAATTTCTATGAAGCCTGGGGCGTAGAGAACTAATACAGGCACGTGGATGCACTGAGAAAAAAGTTGAGTAAAAGTCATTAATAATTTTGTAAAAATTACTCTACTTTCTGGTAAAGCTACCACAACCTGTAAAACCCCAAAATAATGTTACCATTTTTTTGAGTTTTTACAGTCTGTGGTAGCTTTATCAGATACTATATATAGTAATTTTTCCAAAACTGTTTTCTCAGTGTGTGAAATGTACAGTTTCTTTTATTAAGTTAATTGGAAGTTTCTTTAAATAGCCGGTAGTAGACTCTTCTTTCGTCACCTACTGCAAGTACAGACAAAATAAACGTAGCAAACGAAACGACTCGCCCACCAACATAAGAATAATAATCGTCGCCGAGAACCGCGAAGTCACGCGGAAGTTCAATGCCAACGACCGTCTCCCATCGACCCACTAGCACACACACACACACACACAACACCATCCCCATTATAAATTCCAACAAAAAGAAAAACACACGACACCTATACACTATACATCACACAATATATTATACCACTCAGTATAGACGCGGGCTCGAGGTCGAACGAATGAATCAAACCAACGCGCGTGCGAGCGCGAGATGAAAGAGGCGAACGAGCGTTCAATTTCTCGCGTGCGAGCGCATCTTCGGCGTATTCTTCGGGGATATGAGAGCGCGCCTCTTTAGTATATCGCCTCGATTGGCCGATTCTTATCTCGTCGAGGCGATAAATAGGTCGCTCGCACTTTGACGTCAGCTGCCGTGACGACAGCAGCAGCCACCGCCGCCGCGGCTCGCGATTCGTCATCTGGGATAGAATATAGTTAGATGTGTATATAGGTGTAAAAAGGGACCGAGGGGGATAATAAACGCGTGGAAGAATACGGACGCGGAAAAGTGGCGCGCTGTGGCCTTGCGGTGGGCCTGTGAATGAAGCTCGGCGGGAAATGGATCAGGTGCAATCTGAATCACGAAAATATAGGTCAGAAGTAGAATGGATGAACGCTTCGGTATAATAAACAAACTAAATTAGCTACGGTTGTAACAATATGTTGGCCTCTACACGTATACAATCGCAACTGACACATCCGCGCCTAAACTCCTTCGGAGCGATTGGACCCTCCGAGTTCTCTGCCACACGCTCCTCTCCACAATGACTCCATAAAAATTTCGGTCTTGATTAGCCACCTCCGCCTACTGCGACCGAGCGCGCGAGAGAAAAGAATATATCGCCGATTAGCGAGAACGAGCACACTCGTTTACGACACCCCCCACACCCACACACGTATACCTAACCTCTCTCTTTCCCCTCCCATTAAAAGCGAAAAGCTCGACCGCGACACCTCTCTATAATACATAACCGGCGCGAACAAGCGGAAAGCTTCCAGTAGCATAGATCGCGGCTCGTTAACCCACAAACACGCGCGGGATCGACACAGTTCGCACAGGGAGAGAGAGCCCCACTCTCGCGTGTAATATCTTGAGAGATCGTGTGGCGTCGTCGTCGTCGGCTTTGTGTCATGGGGAGGCGGGGGTATACGTGCGTGTGTGTATACTCGCGCGCAATTGCATAATGAAGGCCGGGCACAAAAGGGCCAGCGCAAGAGCTCGCGCGCGCGCGCGACAAAGGATGCGAATCAAGCGCCGCCGGCTCGCACCGGTTCGACGCGGACTGCGATCAGAAGGAGGCTGATGCGCGAGTGATGTATAAGTATATCACGCGCGCGAGTGTGCTGGGTCGGAGCGAGCGTGGTATATTTTTCCGGATGAAGACGGGAGGATTGAGGAGTTTTCTGATATTAACGGATTGAAGTGGTCGATAATAAAATTACGAGGTGGAATTGAGAATTAATAGGGGAAAATTTTCAAGAGCGGAAATGGAGTTGGAAATGCCCTGTTTGTAATCGACATTTTGAGTTTCCTACGTGTATGTAAATATTCGTGTGGCGCTCCATTAAAGCCCAATTAAGTGCGTACCCTGTTGAAAATATCCATGTGGATTTTACATTGATTTCCACATGGAATCCATATGGAATCCATATGGAATCTATACGGATTCCATATGGATTCCACGTCGATTCCATGTGGAAATCAGTCCCAAATCGTCCTGTGGATTTCCACAAGGAATTCCATATAGATTTCTATATGAATTTTTCTACAAACATTTGTAAAACAAAATCCGTATGGATTTCCATGTAGATTTCCATGGAGAAATCCAGGTAAAAACGATATGATCCATATAGATTTCCATATGGATTTCCATGTGGTAATTTAAATGTTTATAAAAATGTTTATAAAATTTTTAAATTTTTTTACTAGGGATACGTTTTTTACCATATCAGTAAAGCATAAAAAATTATAAACTATAATTTCCTCTTATGTAATTCTTCGAAAAGATTCTAAAGTACTTGTTGTCAAAAATATGTATCCTAGTAAAAAAAATATAACAATTTTATAAATAAACATTTTTATAAACATTAAAATTACCATATGGAAATCCATGTGGAAATCTATATGGATCATATCGTTTTTACCTGGATTTCCCCATGGAAATCTACATGGAAATCCATACGGATTTTGTTTTACAAATGTTTGTAGAAAAATTCATATAGAAATCTATATGAAATTCCATGTGGAAGTCCACAGGACGATTTGGGACTGATTTCCACATGGAATCGACATGGAATCCATATGGAATCCGTATAGATTCCATATGGATTCCATATCGATTCCATGTGGAAATCAGTGTAAAATCCACATGGATATTTTCAACAGGGTACAGGTTGATAACTCAAGTACAGATTAGCTATATACGCTGCTACAGCATTAGCGCCCTAGAAAAAAAAAATGAAAATACGAAATACCGCGCTCTTATACGATGTAAAACGAGCCCCGATTACAGCCCAACAAGAAAAAAAAAAAACAACAACCATCTCCACGCCCTACACCCTTAATCCCTCAAATTTATAACATCCACGTCGCGCATATACGTATCATAACCTACCGCGCACAGACCGGGGCGTGCTCAACTTCGCTCTTATACACACTCGTAATTAAATTAAATTTGAATTTCACCCCCGCTGGTGAACTACTTCCTGCATGCGCGATCATTACGCGACCCTCTCTCTCTCTCTCTTTCCCTCGCGACAAAAAGCGAACCGCGTGCACGACACGCGACGAGAACGCGTCGACACGGGGGAATTCGAATAATACGTGCACAGCGCAGGAAAGTATATAGCGGGAGGCACTTCCTCGTTTACCGCGAAGCCCCATGCGCGGGGGTGTAAGTAGTCGCGAGCTTGTTTAACTTGCGCAGCCTGGCAGGCAGGGGGAGAGAGAGGAAGTTGCACTGCTTTGTGGAATGCAGAAATTGTGCGCGGTGTGTGTGTACTGTACGCGCGTTCGCGAGGGAATTGTCGCGGGACAGGTGTAACGTTAATTAAATTGCACCTTCGGAGGGCGGCTTTTCTCTCTCTCTTGTTTTTGGCGATCACGTACACTAAGGGGATCGTTGGTAGCGCTCACTAATGGAATATATACGTACTGTATATATATATGGATCGCGCGTCACCGCCAGAAATTTTCCTTCCATAAATCTCGAGCGTAATTTCAATTTCTCTTGGTTTCACCTCCACTCTATATATATATACTTATTAACCGCGTATCACGCCCCTCAGGCCACTATAGCGCTACCCTCGTCACTCGAATTAATCGTAAAAAGCCATCTACCCCATGACCGAGGGTACGAAGGAAACAAAAAAGTGAGTTATTTCCCCAAAATGACCAGCGACCGGCGTCATCACTATCCGTCAACCATCACAGCACACAACACCCCCCAAATGGACAGTCGAGGCTCGCTCGCTGGCGAAGCTTCGACGGCGCGAGGCCGTTGACCGATTGACGAGCGCGAGAGTAGGAGAGAGAGTATGGGAGAGAAAAAAAAGGAAAGAGACTATATACGCGGCGTTGGCGCAACCGAAGACCCACCGGTGCCCTAAGCGGAAGTCTTTGAAGGTGGCAATTAAATCGAGCGGATTTGCTCCCGCATGGGGCTGCTGCTGTATACTCCTCCTAGCGCTCTACCCTGCTACGAGCTGTATGCAGCCGCGCGTTGACAACAAGTAGGTTGTAAGGGATACAGATCCTTTTCGACGGGGGGCGGATCGAAGGCGAACCGGATTTGGTTAGTCGGTTTTGTTGTGTGTATGCGTGCCCCAAGTTGTTGATTTTTAACACTGTGTCAACGGGAAAGAGAGGTACGCACGCGCATAATATATGGGGGCCCACCTGTGCGCGGATTTGAAATTCTGATCAGAGCTGTAGTAGCTTTGTCACTCGAGTTGTTTGTGACTCATAATTTATGAGCGATCGCGCCCAGATTGAGCGCTCGAAATATTTTATTCGGGTTGTTCTGTAATATACGTGGGTAGATAGGATTGATATATGCGCAAAGTTATAGATACAGGAAGGGAATATTATATAGGCGAGATTGTTTTTACTCCGAGTGGCAGTGGTAATTACAATCCGTATTTAATAACAGCACCTTGTTACTCGAATACTTATTTGTTACGGTCGTTGTTGAAACAGGATAGTTGGAGGCTAAAGTTGCGTGAACTTTCCGGGATAGTTTTAGAACGAGTATAATTCAAACTTGCGCGACGAGCCGCAGATGTGACCGATCATAAAGCAGCGAACGGAACTATTTCGTACACTGGCCATATAACTGACTTAAAGGAATAAACTTGTCAGTCATATATAGAAAACGTCTACTTTCATTGTCGCTGTATATATAGCGTATAATTTATCAAGTCGAGTAATACGGAAGGCAATCACGAGGAAAAAAAAAACGCTTTTTTTTAACCCGCCATGTGCGTGTGACGAGGCGCGAAGGAATAAATCAGCGACGAGATACGCAACCTGGAAAGCCTTTGACAAACGAATTGCGTAGCATTGAAAAGCGAGAAAAGCATCGGGGAAAGCAGCGCACACACGCGACGACGATACGCTCTCCGTCACGAGAGGGCGATTTGCAAATTTGAATTTGTAATTTCGCACCGGCAGTGACATTGGCGGCTAAATATAGCGCATATTTTAATTATTTAAAGAACCTTCCGCGTTCAGGTCACACACACACAACTGTACAATCGATACACATTAACCAAATATTCATCGTGTACGATTAACTTTTCATTTTCAAATGAAAGGTGTAAACTGCACGCGGGCCGCATTCGTGTTCGCACCCGAAGCGAACGGTATATATAGCTTTCTAAAAAAACTTTTCTAATTAACTTGAAATTCCACAAAACTCAATCCCCCCGAGAAGGAGAAGAAAAGCAGCAGCGTGCGCACTCGCGCAACGGGGAACAACAAAGGACTTCGTACCCGCACGCGGTTCCATTATTATTATTCTCCCCGTGCAACTGCACTACGCTATATACCGGCTAAAAATACTCGATATGCCGCGTGTGCGCGGGTGGAAAACGCGCGTCTACATATGGAAATCGAAAAGTTACTCCTCTCGCGGCTATATATAGCCCTCCTGCCATCGGGAAGGGGGAAACTCGCGGGTGAGGCAAGTGCACGTACACACACACGTAGAAACGATACGCGAGTATATAACAAGGGAGTATTGTGTGCGCTCGAGTTGGGGCTGCTTTATCGCTCGCGTGACTGAAACTTGGGCGCGCGCGGGGGCTGTGCGATCGATCGGGCGCGCTACAGAGCTGCCGGGGTAAAAATTAAAAAAGCACTCTCTAAACTATTTTGCAGTGTAGAGCTCGCGCTCTCTTCGCTGTGGGTTCCCTCCGGTGTATATACCCACACGGGGGTAGAGAGAAAGAGAGATGGAGCGAGTTCGACGGGGGAATCGACGCGTGGAATTAATTAAATTAGTTCGGCAATTCGCGCGCATTGTTGGTGGTGCAGGCTGGAGAATGGAGAGTATATAGCGATAGGGATGTATTTATGGAGGTTGGATAAATGTAGTTATAGCGCGTGTGCTGCTTATCGTCGTTTTTTTTGTTACACTGAGAGAAATGTTGTACAGGAAAATTTACTATAAATGTAAGGAGAAATTACTATATTCTATAGGAACTTTGGGACAGACTCGAATTATCATAAAATTTACTACAATTTATAGTAAAAATTGCTATATACATAGTAAAAATTACTCAAAATATAGGAGTTTTTACTATAAATTGTAGTAAATTTTATGATAATTTGAATCTGCCCCACGGTTACTATAAACATAGTAATTTTTCCTAAACCATTTTTCTCCGTGTATTGATATAACTTCCGGCACTGTTTTACATCGGGATAATTAATATTGTTCAAGGTATTCGAGACATTTAGTCAACGTCCCATCTTCAACGTCACGTAAACTCATAACAGTCAAATGCAGGTCGGATCATTTTTCAACGTTAGCAAGAAAAAAAAAAGGTACACAGTCTCGCGAATCCGAAAAATTATGAATTTGCAGTTCCACTCTCGCCTGTCGATTACACGAAAAAGTTTGGCTAGCGGAAGTCGCCCTCTCGGCTCTCTTTCTCTCCCCCTCGGTCTCTTAAGTAATGCAGGAGTGCAAGGGGGCTCCGGGAATAAACAAATCAATCAGCCCTGCGGAAAATCGATGCGACAAATACAACGAGCGTTCTTTCCTCCACGCGAAGGAGCGCATCGAATTAGCCGCTGCTGTACTTTTTTTTGTCAAGTGTATATTTCGCGTGTAGAGAGATAATATGTAAAAAAGAATTCGAGGTAATGTTAATAAAATGATTGATATAACGAGGAGCCGAGCACACGGCATGTTTCGTCTGCGTCGGACGGCTAATGGGGAAAAAAAGTGCGATACCAATTTTGCAGAAGAAGCGAGAAAAAGACAAACAAGTTTCTACCCCGACTACTACTCTCCCATGAATATTTCAGTGCGCGAGCAGCGCGTAATTACTGAATTTCCCTTCGCAATAATACGACACACGAAATTAGCCATGAACTACTAGCCGCGGCGCAGCGCGTCGCTTCAAGGGGGGTAAAAATAACGCTCATTTCCCTCGGCATGCACACTATTACCCATGTGCATATATGTACTGTCTCTCCCCGCTGATATACATATACATTGCGCGCGTCACAGAAGACTAAGCGCGTTAATGGCAGGTTGCGAGCGCTATGCGGGAAATTCAAAAGCGCCAAGTGGTGTTCGCGTTCGCGCCTGGACAAAAGAGCCTCGCCGCGATAGCATCGTCTCCTAAACATACCACGAGCTAGCCCCGTTTTACCAAACGTAAATCGAGCGCGGGGCGAGCGAAATGGAAACGACAGAGAGAGAGAGAGAGAGAAAATATTATCGGACGAATCGAAATGTCAGATGAATTATAAATAGGTTACGATCGATAAGCGCCCCAGAATGTCGAGCCGGGTGGTGGTGGTGGTGGTTGCGCGCGCGGCCGCTCGCCTCGGGCGCCATCTAGTCTGCGCCGTCTCCCTCTTTCTCTTGTGTCTCGTTGGCTGTTACCAACCCCGAGAAAACTCTCTGCCCTCTTTCTCCCCCTCGCGGCCTCTCTGCGGCGCGAGTATGTACATTTTTCTCTCGTTTTGCCGGAAAAAATGAGACGTGAGAGAGAGACGGCTCGCTCACGTAATCGGAGGGTGGAAAAAGTGGGAAATCGGTGTAATCGCCGGCGGACAGAGGGGGTAGCTATACTCGGAGCGTCGTTAATTTTTATCAATCCCCGAGCTTATATAAATACTCGATGCGCTGTTGTACATGCCTAGCGAGGAAAACGTTATACATCTTAACATAATGTGCATTATTAAGGACGCAACGGGTTTCAAGAAATATCTTCCAAATATAACACAGCCAGGGCTCGTAAAAAGAAAGAGACGTTAAAGTCAATATGACGAAAATTAGTAATCAATATATCCCCACCGGTCGACTTCAATTTTCCATGCATACGCGTTTTACGACGTTCGATTTACTAAAGCCGCTGCTGCGTATTACGCCCCCCCTCTTACTTGCGAGTCGTAAAAATGTATCGGCCGAAAAACTGGCGCCCGAATAGGGAAAAGGGGGAGAGAGAGAGAGAGCCGACAGCACGGCGTCGAGTGTGTGTGTGTGTATAGGTTAGAGGACGGGGCGCGCACGCGACCGGAGCGTTCGATATGTAGGTGGCTAGCTGGATTTTTCGAGTCTCGCGGTATGGAGCGCGTGTGGTATTACCCATGTAGTAATGCTAGTAGTAGTAGTATCTCGGGAGATAATGAAGATGACTCATTTCGGGAATTACGAGAGATTGGCCATAATCACGCGCCGGAATTATTACGACGGCCCGCCGCAGTGTGTATATATATATATACGCGAGAGAGCGCGCACACTCCGCAAGGTTTTAGAACGTATACGCCATGGTTTTTTTGTCCATCGTTGTAGTATTGTCTGTCCGTGTGATATAATTTTGTGGGTACGTATATGTGTGGGCAAGTGTTTTGGTGTGTGAGAGCGCGTAATGGCAGCTTTTTGTTCGGCGTTTATGTTAATTGGTAGGTCTGACACGCCGGTAAAAATGATCGCGCGCAATTCGGAGCAATCAGCGTTACGAATCTGTGGCCGAGTTTCACTGCGCGGCGTACGCGCGCGCGTGATACGTGACGTTTCACGACCGCGGGCGCGGGATAACAGTGAAATAGTTTTACGAGGAGCGTTGATAAAGCGAAGGTAAAGGTACACAAAACGATCAAAATTGAATGAATTTTATCAGTCGCGTATAGTTGGAGGAGATGGTTGTTCGATTGCCAGACGATGTAGAAAACTTGACGTTTCATTGAATGCGATAGCTATAACAACTGAGTTTATGGCTGCTGTATATACGTAATTGGATGATTAACGTATGAAATATTTGAAGGAGATGATTAAATTTAGATAAAGGTTAAGAGAAACGATAAAATTATTCCAACTGATTTGAGCTGAGTTGAAGTGGTTGAAAAACTCATTGCGCGCGTACAACACCGATCCGGGAAACTCGATGCCGTGACGTACGCGAATCGTCTAAAAATACATCAATTTTCGTACACCGAGAGAAATTTTGTAGTGAAAATTACAAATATTCGAGACAAAATTACCAGTTTCTATGGTAATGGATGGACAGACTGACAATTTCAAACTTTTTACCAAAGTGCCTTGGTAAAATTTTTTTTTAGTTAATTTAAATTAAAAAAATTAACTTTTTTTATCCATATTGATGGATATATAGTATTTTAATATAGAAATAGAAACAGAAACAAGGATGAAAAAACATTTAACTGAAAAAAAATTTTTACGGAAGCGGGATTCGATCCGACGATCTTTGGGTTGAGAGTCCGACGTTCTACCGACTGCGCCACGGAAGCTGTTACCAACAGTCATTTGAATCGCCGTTATTACTTACTGAAAATATGTGTATTGTTTTCATTTTAACGTCGCGCACGCCTCTAGTATCAATCTTCTGAAACACAATAATGCGCAGTACGCATGCGCGAATACACAAATACCAGATTATTTGGTAAAATTTATCAGTTTTCTTAGTAAAAATTCTTAGGTTACCTTGTAAAAATGACTAGATCTCAATTTTTATCAGTGTGTCTGGTAATTTTTATTCCGATAATTTGGTATTTTTTTTAAGTGGTTATGGTAGTTTTTCCTGGGAAACTTATAAATTGTATTAGAAACCTGGGAATATCACGGCTTTTGACAGTCTATCCATGCGCTACCAAGGCACCTTGGTAATTTTTACTCTAAAATTTCTCTCCGTGTATAATCAGCTGCATAATTGATTGGCAAACCGTCCTATCGATTTCCAAGCATTAAAAATAGTCCGACGCAGCAGAGCATCATTCGCGTTCCCTCTCCACCAGGCGTAATCACATTATCACTGCGAAACCTACACCACTGCTACCCTCTATATATACCAATATACCAATTGTCCTTCCCTTATTCCAGAACTTCAAAGCCCTTCCTCCTCCACCTACACCTACCCATTCAACCTACCTATACCTGCAAAGATAACGAACGCGTGCATATGTGCTCGGCGATAAGCGCGCGCGCGCACTTCGCGTACTTGAATATACGCGCGAGAAGGCCGAGCGACTATTTCTCTCTTGCGTGTATGACTTTGACATTGCGCTGCAGCGTGCGCGCGAGTAGCTTCCGTCTCTTTCTCTTTTTTCCCGCTATTTATTCGCGCGCTAGCCACAGCCACGCGCGGGCTCTTTCATCGCGCATTTCGTAACGAGCGCCCTGGCTCAGCGTCCTAATTAACCTGCTTCATTACGCGCTTTTATGGCGTTCGTCCGCTATGCGCGTGTGTGTATGTAGGAGAGGGAGCGAGAGAAAGATGCCGGGTTAGGTAGGTTTATTGTGCTGATGGGAGCTGCTGCAGGGTTGAGGCTTTTGAAATATTTACCGCGAGCCTCGTCGCTGCTCGAGGAAAATATTTCTTTTCATATTCAGGCGGAGGGAGGAAAGAAGAGAGAGAGAGAGAGAGAGGGAAATGGGTATGGAATTTCGTGCACTGATTTACAGATTCGTTTCGCAGTTACGTAAGGTACGTTTCGCGCGTCGTTAAATAAGCAGTATAGTCGTCCGGTTTGTTCGCGGTAATACGGTGTTTATGTTTTAAGCAGAAAATGTATGTTTTACGTAGATGGAAACAAAGAATTTTCACAAGTTCTTTTTGCATAATAAAACATATATATCGTGCGGAGAATATTTAAATAAGATTGTTGTAAAATTTTCTATTTCAAAGCTAGTAGACGATAAAACAAGCAGTTGAAAAATTTAAAATCAAAAGTAATTTCGAGTATAAAAGGAACTGCGTTCAAAACATATAAAGAGATGCTTGATTGGCTGGGATCAGTTCGGTGACGCAATAGTATCGCGCGAAAAAAAAACACACTCCGATCCGTATTCTCGTAATCGTTAACTGTCCGCGATGTGTTTCAATCAATTTTCACCGTTCTTTTACGACCGTTACGTTACAAATCACCTGCCTCGCCAATTATCCTCCCGTATTCTGGAAATTTCAATCGTTATATTATACATACAGACCCGCACGATCGGCTTTGTTCCGCTCGCTCTTACAACCCAAATCCCTGCTTACCCAACGCATAATAAAAAAAGCCTCATCAGTACAGAAAACCACGTGTATTATACACCGTCGCAGAAACCTCGACGTACAGCGATCTCGCGATATCGTGGGCTACACTACAGCTTAACGCGATGCGGAAGTGCGGCGCTCGCGAGAAGAAATTTCAATGAATGAAAACCGTCGCGCGGCGGCGCGCTAGATACACGCGCGCGCGCTCTCGTAAGGGTCCCCCCTTCCGTACACGGCTCTCTTAAAAGGATCGACCTTTTCAATCGACGGGGCCGTCCTTGGACCGGTGCACCGAGCTATACACACTTCCATCCATCTATCTATCTCGTGCGCGCGGACGGATGGACCGTTTTTGTCTCTCGCGCGCGCGATATATAGTGCGTATCTATTTCGCCGGGGACATGCGCACCGCGCCGAGGACGGCAGCACGCCGAACGCGTGGGTGCCTGAGGCTATACTACTGCTATGTAATGCGTTGAGACACTGCGGACAATTGTTTCGAGGTGCTTTGATAACGAGGGTTATGAGACGCAGACGACGCGTGGAAGTTTTATAGGTGATAGGATCGCGGAATATTACGGGATTTTGGTGGCTGCGAGATTAGGTAGGTGATGGCAGGCAGGTATTGCGTGATTATGGAGATTCGATGGGTATACGTATACCGGTTTCGTTTGGGAATTTCCCATTCCTAATCAGCGGTTGAGCCATTGGCAAAAATTCGTACGAAGAAAAGAGATGTGATATAGGCGCGTGGTGGATTAGATACTTCATAACTTACACGTGCTGTGTAGTTTTTTGAAGAAGTTTCTTTTTAACAATGTAGTCCCTCTCGATCTGTCGTGATTGTTTTGATAGCTAAGGCAAATGTTATGCTTGGTAGAGAAGTATGTGTGTGTACGGCTCGGGGAATTATCCAGAAACTGATTAGTTCTAGAAAGTAATATCTTCGAACAATGTTTCAACGAACGTATTTTACTGTTTCATTTTAAGTAATGTTATTTCTAAAACACGTAACGAATTCATTTAAATACGAATATAAAATACTAAGTGCAAATTTTCAACGCCATCACTGTTAACGCAGTAAATTGCAGATAATTGGTTGTGATTTGTATATAAATAAACAACCATCACTTTCTATGATGGACCGTTTGCCGAGTGTCAGGGTCGCGGCTAATTCATTTGATTATTCTCTTGTCAGAATTCGTGCTCTTAATTTTACGCGATTTGCGTTGAAACTCTTACATAATCAAATCGCGTCACTAGTTTCCGAGTGAATTATGCACTTGGAGCTGAAGAGCTTTATACTTGTAGTTAACAATTAACTGGAGGGCAAGTTTTGACGTAAGTTAAAGTAGTAATCTTTTGTACTTTCAATGAATCCACCTTCTAGAATACTATTCATGCAGAACAAAAGCTTATACATCAGAGTACTAAATTATAAATGATTAATAAAAACCAAGTCACACTATTATACCTTTCAAAAAGTATCGAATAATTTGTCAGTACTTCAAATCAAGTATACGTATAAAAACGAAAAAATCAACAATTTCGAAATATAATAAAAATCCCAAGCACTGCCTATCATCGCTCGCATCTAAAATGCAGATGTCACTTTTGTATAATGTCAAAGTGTAAAATGGCAAAAGGACGAACAAATAAGCGCGGTAGATCATGTGCAAAACCACCTAGACGAGCCCATTTCTCGCTTTTTCCCGTCTCAAAAAGTAGAGTCAAACGCATCAGATATATCCCTCGCCTCAACCCCGTCCTCGGCATCCCACCATTTCCACACCCACTCTACACCCACTCTCCTATAACCAAATACCCGTTACATCACCCACCTCCCCTCAACTGATTCGCTCGACAATTTCACCGAGGTACCACGAGATCAGCCTTTCCCGGGTCACCGGCGAAATTTTCAGTGAAGAAATCCCAGTTTTCTGCCTCTCTTTCTCTCTCTCTCGCTCTCGAGAACTAACCCAACTCTCTCGCGGCGCATCGAGCACGGCTCGTGATGTGCGCAAAAGCGCGCGTGCGCCGCGGCGCCGCTGCAGCAGCAGCGTATCATCGAGTTACACGAGAGAGAGAGAGATGCAAGGAGGGCTATCCACGAATGCCAGGCTCTATTTTCCGCACGTACGGCTGATTTTTCGCGGCACGGATATAATGCATCAGCGATCGATCCAAAGTGGCGAGAAAGGGAGAGATACGTCAGCGCGATACGTTCGTTTAATGTATAGATGTGCGGTGGTAGATATATGTGCCCCCACACACAGACACACACACACCCCTTTCCCGGCGCGGCCAGAAATCGATGCGGTGGTTCCGTCGTCTGCTCCGTGTGCCGCCAGCGGGAGAACGGAGAGTCCACGTTAGCTCGCGCGAAATCTCTGTAATATAAGGCTTTACGCGCGATAATAGAGACTTTTTTCGCGTTATAGATAGACAAGGAACGGTAAATTTTGCATGTTTCGATCTAGGGACCCTTGCGTAAGGACACCGTTTTGTACGTGTGCGTCTGCAGCTGGCCACGCTGGCGCGCATGCGCCGCCCGAGCGGCAGCAGCAGACGACAGTAGCGGCGGTGGCGGCAATCGCTAGACTTGCTCCACCTATAGGCGTGCGAAACGAAGATGCTCTCTCTTTAGCAATTATTATCACGATTCTCGTTATCGTCGTCATCATTATCATCATCATCATCACTATCGGCAGTAGTGGTTCCCTTTGTCCCACGTTCCTTTTTTTTGGGCCCGACACACGTATAAGCCACTTTATGCGCGCATGTGTAGCTCCCGCTCGCTCGGAGCGAAGGTCGTGCAGGCGGCTACACGTCGCTGTGGCAGCAGCATTACGCAAGACCGGAACTCGGAAAACTCACGCGCGCTCTCTCTCTCGCGCGCACACACTGATCGATTGGTCGTTTCCCGTGCGCGGAGAACAGCTCGCGCAGAGCACGAGCACGCACGCACACAGACACGTTCCCGCGGCTCGACCTTGAGACTCTTTTTAGAGCGCGCAATGACGGCACTTGTCTCTCTTCTCTTTGAACCATTACACCTCTGTAGTAGAAGCCCCAGCACCCGAGGCGTGTTCGTGTGACGTAGGCGGCACTGCCCGAGTTCCCCCTCGAGCTTTTCTCTCCCGTCCGCCACCCCCGCCCGTTCTCACGCCTTCCTCGCACGGGGGTTAGTCCAAGAGAACGGCACAAGTACACGTATAGATCTATAGTGATCACGAAGACGTTACGTGAGTATGTACACATATATAGGTGTGTGTGGTAACATAGATACAGACGATAGTCGCCGCCACCCTGTCTCGGGCAAGTGGCGCGCGCTCGCCCACGTACACGTACAGAAATCTTCTAATCTATATGTACATGCCCCATGTCCCACATTCCCCGAATGAGTAATAAAAATCATTGAGTATATTCGTGATAATGATTGAACAAATGAATAACGAAGCTATGTTCATTCACTTGCACGAGCAGTTCTAGCTCTAAGTCTCTATTCTATAAAACGAACTAGAACTCATACTGAGAATATCCTATGTGATAAAAGGCTGTCGTAACAAAACCAAAAAAATTGCCATAAAACTGGAAATAAGGGTGGGTACGGGGAATAAGGTTGGTAACGAGCGCTCTAAGTGTTTTCTATGTCAAAAAATTAAGCGCTTATTGGATTTATATGTAAAACGAACAAAAACGCTTGTTTTTTTGGCGTGCAGAACAGAACAAAATTGGTCACAGCAGTGGCAGCAACAGCCATAATTGCCAAGATTATGTTAGATTTACCATGTTGGCGCGCGCTGGTTGTCCAGGAAATGCGGAGGTGGTGCTTTCACGTCTCACACACACAACACGCGCGCGCGCGGCCGAGAGGCACTGGGTAGATTAGTCCCTTCTCTCTCTTCCTGCACGGAGGGGGGAAGGAGGAGTACAGCAGGGCCTATTCTCCTTGCCGTCGTCCGTGTTACCGGGTAGGATACTGCTCTTGCACTGACTGAACTGCGATCACTGCGAAGCACTACGGGTTATGCGGCCGCCCACACAGAGAGATACTACTCACACACAAACTCGCACAGACGGATTTTTACGCATAGACAGACAGACAGACAGAGATGGTACGCACACTGCAGACACAGACGCGCGGAAAAAACAAAAGTGAGTGAAAGGAAGAAAGAGAGCGCGCGACCACGGAGAGAAATGGAAAGAGAGAGACGAGAGTGGGTACCGAGGCTTCCGAGGCACACTGACGCTACTCTCTGCTCGCTCTCTCTCGCTCGCTCTCTATTCGACCCTTCAGCTCGCTCCCTCTATCTCACTCTCGCTCGCTCGCTCTTTCTCCCTATCGAACTTGCTGACTCTCACGCTCTCTCGTTCACTCTATACATCTACCTATCCCAGCGTTTCTCTCTCTCTTTCTCTCTCTCTCTCTCTCTCTCTCTCTCTCTCTCTCTCTCTCTCTCTCTCTCTCTCTCTTTCTCTCCTCTGTCTCGCTCTCTCACTCGATCGAAGCTCCTCTTTAGCAATGGTTATAGCAGTACCGCACACGCTCTCTCTCTCTGTCTCATTGTCCCACCCCTCTCTACCCCTTTTTTGCTCTAACCCCAACGACTTTCGCGAATACGTTCCCGCCCAGTCGAATTTCGGCACCAGAGTCCGTCGGAATTTCTCATTTACATGGCCCGGCTCATGTGTGGCCCGATACTCTTACATAAGGAACGAAAGAAGGAAAAGAGCGAGCCCGCAAAATGAATCCACAATCAATCTCGCGCTCACTGCGCGCACCGCCGCGCTCGCTGTCACGTGATCGATCGATTCCGAAGTACGAGCCGCGGCAAAAGAGGAAAGAAAAGCCCGAGAGCGAGGAAAGAGAGAAGAGAGAGAGAGAGAGAGAGAGAGAGAGAGAGAGAGAATGGGCACATGGTCGTGTATAACTCACTTGGCAAAAAATCAGCCTCTCTCTCTTTCTTTCTTTCGCTATCTTTCCCTCTCGGCTTTTTGTTCAACCCGGTTCGGTCATTAGTGCTCCTTATTCTGGCTGAGAAGAGGAGGGCGGCGCGCTTCCTTCCTTCCTTCCTCGCGTCTCGCGATCCATCATTACGCGCGGCGTTCGGTACCTTCCTTTTATCGCGGCTTGCTCCTCCTCTTCTTCTTCTTCTATGCTGTATTCGCCTTTGGCATTGTTGGCATAGTCATCTGTTTCTTGGCACGGTATTCAAGTACACGTTCACAGTGCGCGCGCGAGTTCAAACCGCGATGAAATTCGTCGCGTCTTCTGCTATTTATTTATGTTTCTGTTTCTTATATCTGATCGAAAGAGAGAGAGAAAAGCACGACTCACTCACGCACTATTACCGCTACAACCCACTGATAGTCGAAGAGGAGCCGCAACTTGACGGAGATTACGAGAGTGTGATAACTGTAGTGTAGAGAGAAATTTAATTCTTGACACACATTCGCACGCGTTCGTTCATTACACAGGCGTAACATCACCGTATAGAGAGAGAAAGAGAGCGAGAGAAAGAGAATCGAAGTCATTGGTTGGATCTATGCGCCCTAGCCACTTGGAAGTCGGCTAGCCCATAGGTTCTAGTCAATGAGTTATTTTTGAGCGCGGCCTGTCATTGAAAAACTTCGATCAGCCGCGCCTCTCACCCTTCTCTGCGCCGGTGTGTGGCGGCTTTTGCGACATCGATTTTCTTTTTCCCGCATTATTATCGTGTTCATATACCAACCAACCAACCAACCAACCAACCAACCACACACACACACTTCTCCAGCGATTCTCGTTTTCTCGTTCTCTCGCTCTCTCTCTCCCCCTTGGCACGGATCTTCCGCGCACTATCGATTCGCAGGCGCACATACACGTATACAGATACCCACACATACACACGACAGACACTCTCGGCAGCCACTCGTAGGTATATATATTCTTCTCTTGCGGCTGTTATTCACAAACTGCTACTTGTCATCACCACTCGCGAGATGATCACACGCAGCACACATGAGTTACAGTAGTAGCTTCGCGGATTGCCCACGCACACACCCACCCACGTATACGTGTGATGACAGACGACGACAGGGGTGTGGACCGACGACGACGACGACGATGATCTCTGCTCTCCAGCACTGGACGACGGCGAATGGTATTGAAAGCGAGAGAGAGACAGAGGGAGAGGCAGCAGAGAGACAGACAGAGAGACAGAAGTCACACGGTCGAAGGAGAAAAGGCTGCACACACGCAAGAACTTCGGCGCGAGCGCACACACACGTCGTCTCCGTCGTCCTCTTCCTTTCTCCTCGACGTGTCTCTTCTTAATCTTCTGTAACTACTGCACCGGCACTACTGCTGCTGCTGCTGCTGATGATGATGCTGCTGCTGCTGCTGCTCTCTCTCTCTCGGTCCGTCTCCCTCTCTGTCCTCCTGACGGAGGGCGAATAACTATACGACGACGGCGACGACGACGGCGATGGTGGAGTAGAGTGTCATATACTTGGTAGGCACATATACATGTATCTCTCTACTACCACAGGCGTGCGCGAGCTCACACGCACACTCTCTAGAGGGTTGGCACGGTGGCGAGGTGGTATGCGCGTGAGACTACATGTGTGCGTGGTAAATGTAAGTCTCTGTATGTAAGTGTGTGTGTGTGTGTATAGGTGCGGGGCCAAAAAGAAAGAAGGGGAAAACGGTACCGTGGCGTCTCTCTCTCTCTCTCTTCGTCTTGTGGAATATACATGGACCGCGGGGGTTGCTTTTAGCGCGCGTGTAAGTGGAGTCGTGTATCTATGTGTGTGAGTATATGTGTGATTGCGCGGGGGTGGTGGTGCTAGGTGTAGTAGTAGTAGTGTAGTCCGCGCTCGAGGGGTTGCAATGGACGGAGAGAGAGAAAGAGAGGGCGCTCGTGCAGGGGATGAAGTGAAGAGTTGCAGCGCTCGCACACACATAGGCACACTTGCGCAGGGGTTGAGCGAAAGAAGAAAGAGAGAATCCGTCCTCTCTTTTTCTCCCTTGCACCTCTATATATATTCTATATTGGCGGTGGCGAGCGCGAGAGGATCGAGAAATCAATGATGGGGGGCGAAGGTGTAGCGTGCGTATACGCAGGGAGACAAATGAATGAGAGAGAGAGAGGGAGAGAGAATATATCGTATATGTAAAACGTGAGAATGGCGATGACGATCGGAGATGACGATGGCGAGATGATGTTTTCTGTCGCTATCGAACGGACACGGGCGGGCTAAGCACAGTAGTAGTAGTAGTAGTAGGCGGCAGTAGGAGCACACAAACCTTGTCGTCACCCATGACTGCGGCGAGGCGGCTCTGTCGGTGTGTCGAGAGAGAGCGGCGAGAGAGAAGGTAACGGCGCGGCTTCGGGTGGACCAGAGACTGACTGGTGTTTCGTGTCGTGAAGGACCGCCGGCATCATCGACCGGTCGCTCGGTCGGCTGCTCCCCCACCACCGCTACCTAGCCGCCGCGCCGCCGCCGCCGTCGAGCGCGCGCGCACGCCGCTCGATCTTCTCCTCTGTCCCCCCACGCCTTCTCACCACACTCTACCCCTCTCTCGCTCTCGTGCACGCTACCGCCTTATCGCGCTATCTCCGTCGCGCGCTTGGGCTGTGCCCCACTTGTGCTACCTCCTCTCGCTCGCTCGCTCGCACGTGCAGCAGCAGCAGCCGCTCCTCGCGCGCAAGCTCTCTCGCTCTATAAGCAGTGCCTGTCACTGGGATAGCAAGCGCGCGCGCGCGCGGAAGAGCTTTAGAGGGGAGAGAGAAAGAGAGAGAGGGCTTTTCGTTCTCGCCGATGTCTAGTCGACGAGGCCTCGACGCGGAACTTTCCGTTTTCTCTAGGAAGAGAGCAGCGAGTGGGAGCCAGAGGGAGTATGTTTATTCCCTGTGGGGCGGCCTCGCGCCAGGATGGACACGAAAATTGAGCCTGACAATTTTCCCTCATTTTCGGGAGGTTTCGATCCTGTCACTGAGATGGAAGAGCTGGCAAACTTTTCTTTCGGAGGCGATATGATGTCTTGTATGGGACGGTTTACTGCGAGCCTGGAATGGAAGTTTCGGAGGAGTGGGTGTTCTTTTTCTGCGATTTTGTAAAGACCTACTGAATTATATAAAACTTCCCGCATTATAGAGATTAATTATGTTATTATAGAGATCAATCTTCTAAAAATTAAATGTCAATCGACTAAATCATAGATAATTAGAACGCTACTCGTTACTGGAGCCTGTGCATCGCCAAATTCACAGCCCTCATTGCCCGAAATTTAAGAACGTCGATGGCATCCACCCACAATGCAGCGAGCGGCGAGCAGCGGTATACACACTTTCGGGAGGGAGGGAGGGAGGGGAAGAGCTGGCAAATCGCGCACCTAGTCAGCAGGAAGCTGCAGAGCTTGCACGAATATTGAGCACCACTGAGATGGGATCTGTGCTACTGGGCTATGCGCCACACGCCGGCACTGGCCGACCAGCCAGCCGACTCTCTTTCTCCCCTCCTCACCATCGCTTCTATGTGCCTCTCTCTCTCTCTCTCTTTCTCTCGCACGCGCGCGCTTTACTTGTCTGTCTTTGTCGAGCTTCTAGACCGCGCACTCGGTGCATATAAGCTACATGCATGCTGCACGTATATATGTATTTCGCGTGAGGGCACACACGAAGACACACCGGAACTTGATTATAACACGTCGTGACTGAACGTCGACTCGGCGTGGCCCAGTCCTCGAAAGACAATTTCTTTCTTTTCTCTCGTTCCGCGCGACAGGGAGATGTAACTAAGAGAGTCGATGTGAATTGACCTTTTTCAGAGACGACCTGATTATAGACCGCGGTGCCGGCTCGGGCTATTGAGTTTTTGGGTAAACACGATGCGGATTGGCGCCGAGTCCTATAACTGTACGGCTCTGTATGCATTTCGTGCGGATGATTTACGTTAGGTCGAGATCCTTGATAGTTTAATTTCTTGTCCTAATTGTATGGGGTTTCACATTCGCATGGCTTTAAAATTACTATTAAATTTTTTAAATCCTCTGAAATACTATCTTTATAAAAGTTAATATAATTAATGATAACTCGCTAGAAATATATCAACACTTAAAGGCCAATAGTGGTCTCGTATAAAATAATTTACTCGATAAAGTCTTCAGGATTAATTAACTCTTTTCGCTTTACTGGACAAACCTTGAAACTTGAGCTTCGATTTAATTAATCAGTGATTTTCGAAGACGAGAGCCCTCCAAAAGGGATTTTCGCGTGTAGCTTCAGTAGAATTTTTTTTATTCTATTTTAAACGTGCCGCTGCAGAAGCAGCACCGGTAGCCACAGCTGCCGCAAAAAACCCCAGAAACCCTTTTTCCCTCGATCGAACCGAAAAAAACTGCTTCATTCACTCTATTCCCTCTTTTGAACTCTCGCTACCTCTCTGTTCCATTTTTTTGAGCGCAACAGAAAAAGCAAGACCGACACTGCACACAGCGCAGGCGAGAGGCTGGATCGTTACAAGAGGATTGGACGTGGAAAAAAGAGGCGATTGAATGAGAAAAAGCTCGCAGCTCCCCAGAGAAAAGAGCCAGAGAGAAAAAAAGACGTAGGGGAGGGCGGGGCACGTGTGACACCCTAACTTTGATTAAAAATAACAACTAAACCGTGTATTATTTCAAAATGTACAAAAACGGAATAATTAGATCAGAAAAAATAAAATAAAATAAACTATTAACTTTTTTTTCATTTTCTTTTAATTATTGATAAAATACAGAAAAGAAATTCTGAAAAAAATGCTCTACGTGCCCCACCGGCGGGTGGATTGTGGCACCCGACGGGGCACGCATGGCACGGTCAAATTTAATATTTTACTATAGGTATTTTTTAATTCTTTTTTCCAGTAATTAACACTTTAATAATTATGCCATAATAAAATTTTCAAAAATCAAATAATTAATCAGTCTATTGAAAATTTAAAATTTTACTTTTATTAAGGAACATAACAATTTTTATTTTAAAATAAATTATTACATTTTAATAAATGATTTTATGTTATAAATTCCTTCTTATAAAATATGATCACAACATAATACTTTTGATTGATTAACAAATTATCATTATTATTACAATAAGTTTAAATTTAAAGATTTCGCATCATTTTCATCTATGCAGCATATTTGAACTACCTGACCATTGAAAAAGGCAGTTTGAGTATCTACAATTGATTCTTCAGGTATTACTTCTCTAAAGTAATTTTCATTATTTACGGAAGCTGAATTATTATTAACAATGGATAAATCAAGCTGATTTGTGTTTAAGTCTTCAAGTGGCTTTTTTCTACTCTAAATATAACTTAATACGCAGTCGAAATAATCGTTATTTACTTATTAGTGTAATAATTGAAACTAAAAACTACTTAAAACTAAATTATTGCACTGCGTAGTTGTTAACCCATCCTGCTCCGTTTTTGATTTGTAGGTTAGATCACTTTGCTCGGCGGCCGCCGCGGCGCACTCATACGCCCGAGTGTGCCACGCGTGCCCCGCCAGGGTGCCACGTCATGCCCCATTTTAATACCATTTTCATTATTTAATTATATTATTTATAAAGATTTTCTGAAAATAACAAAAACAGGGCTTCAAAGATAAAAGTTGAAACTATCAAATAGGTTTGGTCTCATTTAGAAAAAAAATCATTTTCTCGTTGCTCCAAGCGACTTAAAAATGAAGTCAACCTTGTTTCTAAGCACCGATTTTCAATCTTATTAAATGAAATGTTAAACATTATCTATAATCTCAAAAGTATAGAGGAAAATTCTAAAAGCATATCTAATTGGGTTTACGTAAAAATTACATTTTTTGCATTCATTAATATTAAAAATATGAGGGTGCCAAACTTACCTACCTGACACGGCATGCCCCGTCTTCCCCTACCAGGACGTCTCGCTTCACGCATACATTTACAACTAACGCCGAGTCAAAAGACAAGTCAAGCCGCGGCCCTTGAAAGACGATAACGCATGTCCCTATTCACGCGCGTGTGCGAGAAGCGAAGCATCACGACTACTACGCGCATAGGTACGAGGTGAGAAGATAAGAGCGCGCTACTGACGCGTCGATAATCCGATTTTTCCTCTCTGTCTCTCCCCTCCTCAGTCGAGCTTCTTGCGCGCGCGGGAGTTTTGATCCAGCGATCTTGCCTACAAGTCTTGTATCTTCTATACGACGTCGCCGCGACTCTCGCTCCCCAACACGGCTGCGTGCGTTTTCTAGGGCAGACAAGGACATAGCGAGTTCTCTCTCTCGGCCGAACTTTTGGCTTTAATAGTCTCCCCTCTGACTTTTCCGCTGCTATTCGCTCCCTTTTTTTTCAATTAAAAGTTCGACTGCACGCGGCTGTAGAAATGCGCGGGAGAGACGACGATTGTTCGCCAAGCTTATTGTTGGTTGCTGGTGTTGTTGTTGTTGTCGGTCGAGCACGGGTATTGGGTTTTTGCCCAACAATGATGCTACTGCTGGTAATGTATACTGCAAGGAATAGGTAACGAGTTTCGAAAGGTGAGTTTCATTCGAATCTTTCTCTAAAAACGTTGCGATTAAAAAGGTTGAGAATATTTTACATACCGAAATAAAACTAAAAAAGCCAATATGCAAATGCTTGAATAACGTAGTCCTCAGGGGGCGAAAAGCACAGAACGTATAGCGGAAGGTATATCATAACACGCGAAGGTAGTCCTTGAACAAGGCGTAAAAATTTGCCCTATCGGATACTCGCGTGCAATGTATATACAATACATCTTCCCGACACAATGCGATTTTGAATCTTCTCCCATCCACTTTATCTTATTATTGCTTTGTTATTCTCTTTCGCCCAACAAAATGTGCAATCGTCCTCGCGCGCGGTCATCGACGTAACACACACACACACATACACACACACACACACACACACACACACACACACACACACACACACACACACACACACACACATACACACACACACACACACACACACACACACACACACACACACACACACACACACACACACACACACACACACACACACACACACACGTATATATAGCGCTCACCGTCTGACGTATAGTGGACGCGTGGCGCGTGTTGTTTCCTTACGTCGTCGAAGCTATTTTCCGTGCCACTTGGGAAACTTTGACGAGACTATGAATATCAAATTTTATCGCGCGTGGTGATGTAGCATGCCGCCGTCGCCCCTCTGTACACGAAATATTGGAGGAGACACGGGATTTATGATCTTGTAATTAGTCGTTTGTTTGTGGAAGGCAATTGCGGTATTTATTAAATAAACATCGGCTGGCTTTATTCATCAGAGGTATAGTTGATTGGGAGTGAATTAAAGGGTGACCGTACTCTCTTGTTTCTGAAGAATGGACACGGAGAGAAATTTTTATGTAAAAATTACTATAATTTCTACGAATTGGGTGACAAACTCGTATTATACCGATTATTTAGTATATTTTTAGCAATTATTGGTATAAGTGTATTAAAATTTGATAGAAGGTATAGCAATTTTTGGTAGTCAGTATAGTACAAATTAAGCGATCGTCAGCTGTTCGAGGTGTAGCATATGTAGACGAGACAAAGTATCTTTTAACAAAGTGCGGCGTGGAGTAGCGGTAAGAGTGCGGCTTACAGATTTACAGGCTCGGGTTCGATTCCCGGTCTCCGCGTTTTTTTTTTCAGAGATAAAAAAAATTATTTCTAAGTCAGTTTCATAAATACGAAGTGACAAAGAAAATAAATGTGTCGGTAATGTGTGTGTAGGTTGCGAAAAATTTTTTTCATCGTGAATTCCACTTTACTATCTAGTAAGTATAGTAAAAATTGGTAAAATTATATTAAAATTAAGTAGAATGCAAATTTTTTCCCCGATTGAGCAACAGTATAGCAATTTTTCGTGAAAAATATGTGAATTTTTGTATAAACATTTCTCTCCGTGGCCTTTCTTTGACAATTATATTGTAGGGGTTTTCAATAAAAAAAATTGTTGATTTTGTACTTTTTCATTTTATTTTATAATGTTAATAAGATTGAATGCATTCATTATATCAAAGTATAGATATGGACGAAATTGAGTCAGCCATCCTATAGTGTATAATCGTTAAACAAAAAATTCACATTCAATGAGATACCTACTATTTTTATGTCAGCAATGCATAACAATGTGATGCATAAAATATTCCACATTTCCCAACCAAGACTCTCTCTCTCTCTCTCTCTCTCTTCCTCCTTCTCTCTCACTCCGTCACCACCCCGAAATAACGACCGAATGACTAAAAGCGAATGGCATTCGGACGAGCCTCCCCTTTCGCTTACACGTCAGGCGCTCTCTGTCGCTCTCGTCCGCGTAATAATCTACGTAGCCGCGTCGACGTCACGGTCACGTCTTTATACACGCGAGCGAGTTTTACGCAAATGCCAACGCGCGCTCGGATCCGAAATTAAAGTTCTCCGTCGCGCGCGCACGCGCGAGCTGCTTTTAATTTCGACCGGCGATTAGTCAGAGCCAGAGGCGCGCGCGATGCAATGCGGGTGCTGCTTTCCATCCCCCCCGCGCGTGGCTTTATTGTCCAGACGAGACAATATAGGAACGCTTCGCTCTTGTATTATTCGTTTCTTGTTTTGCGGCGACGCGGGGTTATGAGTCTCGCGGTGGTATGAGCGGAATGCCGGCTGGCGATTAGATTTTCCGTGGGAAATGACTTTAATTGGTCGTTATAAGTGTAGACGGTTGGCTCGTGTAAGAAAGCTTCGCGAGAAGATTATTGTCGGTGCGGTTTTAACTGGAAGAGGTTGTTTGATTTCAGCCTTAAACTAATATTGCCGACAAAGTCGCAGCGGCAGTTTAGAGCGTAGATTAAGATAGATATATCGATACGCGTTGTTCGAGCGTCGTGATTCAGTACATACAGATACAGTAGCGCGGAAGAGATACGAAGTATACAAGATTGAGAGAACAGTTTATTGAGTTTGCGACTCGACAAAAAACAACCTTATATACTCTTCCTTCTATTTTGCTGTCTCGAGATGAATGTACAGTGCTGGAAAATAAAATTTTCATGTAGCAGTACTAAAAGCA
The DNA here is from genome assembly GCA_036365515.1 of Torymus aiolomorphi. Lineage (NCBI taxonomy): Eukaryota > Metazoa > Arthropoda > Insecta > Hymenoptera > Torymidae > Torymus > Torymus aiolomorphi. The sequence continues at coordinate 128,735,733 of CM070877.1, read as the reverse complement.
AATTCAATCTACCCCCGTTGCCTTGTACTTACCTTCGACTTCCGACGCGCTTCCTAGGTATACACTTACTGTATAACTTCGACCCGCCCACGGCTTTGCGCAAACAACGTAACCTCATAAACGCTGATCAGCTTTACTTTGCAACGGCACGGCGATCGCCTCCAACGCGTAAAACTCCTCGACCGCGAGTGAAAATTCCCCAAGGGCGCGCGTTTTCCACGTCCTGCCAAATACTTTCGCAGCTGTGAGAAGACGCGCGCGCGTGTACATATAGGTGTGTCACACTGCAAGATAAATTCCAGGACGCGCAGAGGGTGAGAGTTTCCAGGTCGGCAAATTCGGCAACTTATAATTACTTTTGGGAATTAATTCCAAGAGAAGTCGACGATGCCGCCGCTGCATTGACGACATTAGTGTACAGCCCTGGCTTCCTTAATTGCTTCAAATGGATTTGATAGCGAGGAGAGCGGAGTTTCCATTCTTGCGACGCTGCATTATTGAGCGCTGAATTACTTGTCGGATCATTTGCCCGGATAAATTGAATATAATGCATGGCGACATATCCGCGAAAGTGACATCTTCGTAACAAAAAAGATCAACGATCAAATAGTTAAAATTTGTCTTCTTTTGTTTGGCAAAATACAAAATAAACGTATCGGAAATCTTAAGTAACTATAAAAAAACAGCGAAAAAAGCTCGATCACTTCATCACGTAATGTACATTAACCTAAGCGCGTGTGTGTCACTCACTAACGACATCATTCCCCGGCTGAAAAATATAACGCGCGGGGATCGAATCGCGCGAATTGCCGTTATCACGCGCCACTCATCTCGAACCAATAGGCCGTGGCTCGCACGCACATACGAGCGGCCGCCGCGTTACAAAATTCATCGGCGCTCGTCGATGATTAACGCGAACGACGTCGCTAATCGAATCGCGTGCGCGAATTAATCGCGCGAAAATTCCGCGCACGCATATAGCCGCGTGTAGAGATGCTTATCACGCTCCCGTTCCTTTTTTTCTTTGCTCCGCATGAAACCTTGTTCTTTTGTGCCCGATTATATAGCCTTGATTAGCTCGTGTGGCACCAGTTGTCCGGAATTCAGTTTGTACGGTTAAGGAGAAGGCGGTTCTGCTTTTTTGTGGATCGCGGTCGATTTCGCGATAGCAGGGTATGTTTGTGTTTAGAAGTAATTATGGTCTGTCTCGGCTTACTTCCACCGGGAAGAGCTTATAAATTCGGTTGAAATGTTTATTTAGCTGTATCCGTGTATTTTCTTAAAAAACAAAAATGTAAGATAAAGTATTTGCCTATAGAGTTTAAAATTATCGTGACCTACTAAGACATATTTGTATTTTCAAGTTTATTAATAATCCCGCTGACTGGTCGCCTCGAAATAACCGCGTCTATATAATTTTTATTAATTAGCGAAAAATCCGTCTGATACATAACAGCGTATACCCCACCATAATGTTTCCGCAGACATAAATCGTCGAGTGCTCGCGGGATGCTCGAAGCAGTGTCTGCTTGCTTGCGTGCTGCTCTGCTCTGCTCTACTATATACTCGGAAGCTCGTCGCCCGAGCGATTCGACGAGGAGTTTAGCGAAGCATGGGAAGAGTGGCCGACGGAGCGCGAAAAATCATAGCGACGCGCAGCCGGGATTATTTTTATCGCCATTTTCCAGCCGCCTCTCTCTCTCTCTCTCGTCAATAATACCGCACACATGCGCGTCGCGAGCTCGCGTTGTTGTCTTCTCCGTGGCTTTAATTTATAACGTTTTATTAACCGTATTATTTATTTCGCTACTGAAACGTGACGATTTGACCTGGTAAACAGATGTATGCTGTGAATTATAATTTTTCATCTAGATAGTTTTAACGTATCATATGAAAATGTATAACTATACCCTGCCTTTACGCATGCTATAGCTATTATTCACAAACGTGGAGCTTTTCTTGCGGGCTCGGGGTGATGGGGAAACAAATTTTCCCCGGCGAAAAATGAACAGCTACCTACCCCAGCGAGCCGAAAAATTGCGTTTCTAAAGGCGGAAATTTCGGATGAAATTCTAAGGCTCCCAACTCCTCCTCGGGGCGAAAGACTACAAAATTCGAAACACGTCGCAGCTCCTCGGCATATATCTCTGTCCGAGTACGCTCCCACTCTTTCTCTCTTTATGTGCCGCTCCTCATCGATCCGTAGGCATTAGCGACAAAAAGGGGAACAAATATTTTTCGTACACTTCGCAAGAATTTGCAGTGTCGTGCGAAAAAAGTACGGAGAAAAAAGTTCTGATGTAACGGCAGTTTTTTATGAAAAAAAAGAAGAAGCGACAAGCGAGCAGAGATTTATTATACTTTCAGTTTTCTTCCCCGTTCATTGATTTAACAAAGTAATCCAAAACTTACATATACACTGAGAAAAGGATTTGTTTACTGTTAACATGCGTATGTTTAAATATGACCAAATATAGGCATTGTATTAGTTATAATGCCATGTTAACAGTTAAGTTACCATCTTTTCATAAACAATTTCAATATGTTACCTTAGAACATTGATAATGTATTAGTTACAATATGCTTATTATAGTAGTTTTTTAATCTAATGGCCAACTTTTACCAGGATGATGTTGTTTTATAACAAAAAACGTTTGAAATAAAAACATCATTTATTTTTTACTCCAACGTTCCGGACATTTTTATTGTTTATGTCCCTCATCAGGATAAACAATAAAAATGTCCGGAACGTTGGAGTAAAAAATAAATGATGTTTTTATTTCAAACGTTTTTTGTTATAAAACAACATCATCCTGGTACAAAATTGGCTATTAGATTCAAAAACTACAATTTACAAGAACTTCTACCATCAGCTACTTTCAAATCTGAATATGTCTATTAGTTAATATAGATATTGTAACTATTACAATATCACATTTTATTCTTAAACATGTCAAATAGTTGCATTTCAAATAGATAAATATGTTAGCAGTAACAATATTCTTCTCTCAGTGTATATATCCTTTTCATCGAACGAACCAATTTGACAAATGAAAACCCCGCATCATTTCACATCAAATCATCGCGCGAGCTTCCGCCCAATCAACATATTTTCAGACCACCGCGTACCTACATACATCCACGAAGAATCCGAGGTAGGGCAGGGGCTCTAATCAACCCCCGCAACCACTTGGCGGCTCCATCAGCTATCGGAATGCCGCGCGCAGCTCGGCCGCAACGAAACATCCACTTCTCGCGCCCTACCGCGGGCCATTATACACGCGCTCGCTGCTTTTCGCCGCTATCCGCCGAGATATAGCGATGATGCTGATGGGCTGTGTTGCGCAACCGAGCGCTGCTTTGGCCTCGCGCCAATCATGCGTGCCCGCGAGAGTGGATATAGGCCCGATTCTGCATCATCACGCACGTGCTGCGCGCACGAGACTCTGCCATATAGTGCACGCCGATAATTCCTCGTTGATGGAGGATCTGCGCTGAAGGTTTTGCGCGTAAAAATGTGCGGAATACACGAGCTTTATCGCTTTACGCGGCGGCAGTTGGAAGCTTTAAGGCGAGTTAAGAACAAAACAATTTCATTTACAGCGGCCGTTACCCGGCGTGGATGTGATATAATATCATTATAAAAGCGCCGCATGCGCGAGAGAGAGACAGAGAGAGAAGCTTCCGTTTAATTAAAAAGATGCTCGCCGCGAGTAATCACAAACGGTAAACAGAAGCGAGTGTGAGCTCGCGGGGCGGAACATGGTTGAGGTAAAGATTTATCCGCACTTAACCGATAAAAAAACATTGAATGAAAAAAGCGCGGGAATGAATTAACAATGAGAGAGGGAAATCCAGGTCGGCGTGCGCGAGTTGTGCAATATATACACCTGGTTGAGGGTGAGAGAGAGAGAGAGAGAAAGTAGAAGCAGCGTCGCCGCGGCGTCTCTTTTTCCGGCACGTTAAAGTTTTAACGGAAGCAGGAAGGAAGCGGAGAGGGACTTTTATTTTCATTAGGATGACGTTTTATTTAAGGAATGCGATTTATCTGCCGCGCAGGCGCACGAGGTGCTGTGCAAATTGGTGATTCGCACTTTAGCGAGGAAGGGAGAGAGAGTAACGAGAGTCGACGGAAGTTATTTTCCTCGGTTGATCTCGACTCGCCGTGTGAAGAAGAGCGAGAGGAAAGAGAGACAGCGACGTGAAATTCGTTATTTGATGGGAAAAAGTGGAGACGGAAAACTCGGTGACGACTGATCGTGACGGGAATCTTGGGGGCAAGTTTCCTCCTCGCTATGCTAGAAAAGTTTAATTGAGTTGAATCGCTCTCTTCTACATGTCTCGTTTGTAGTGCCGTATATTATATATAAATAAAACTTACGTTTTCTATTTTCAAGCGCGCATTTTTTATACAGCTTGCCACGAGATAAATCGACTGAAGGGCGCTGGTGGTGTAATACGGTTTGTGTCTCTATCGGAGACACAACTTGTTTATCTTGTAACAGGTTAATTACTTCTCGCGGTAGCTAGTCTCGTTTGGCCGCGGAGTCCTGGGAAAATGGGTTTACCGCCGCTCGGAGCTGTAGCTACCGAGTGAGCAACAAAAACGTAGTTTTAATTCTACGGTTTTCTGGTCGAGGGAACATAAAAACAAGGCCGTTTACGTTCCTACTGCTTAAGAAAAAAAAATAAATAAAAACAGTAGTAAATATAGAAGAAAGCAGGGAAATACTGAAAGAAGATAGTACATTCTTGATCCAATTTACTCTCGTATTACAGTTTCCATCGTAGAATCAATTATTATATACCTGAACCTACAACAGTTCCCGCGAAAATCTTCTCCTTCAATCATGCAGTGCGGAGCTACATTGCCAGAATAACAAGCCGGCACATTCAATAAAACTTCGGCATACGCCGAGGAAGACGAGCGAGCCGTGAAGAAGAGACCCGAGGATTTCGCTGTCCGCGCGCGACGTGTATATAGACCGCGCATACAGCCGGGGTTATATTGCCTGTAAATCTTCGGGGGTGTCGCCACGGCGAGCTCGTATACATATATACGTGTGTCCTTCTTCCTCCTCCTCCTCCTCCCTTCACTTGGGCTTGTTTTCTCTTCGTCGTGGGGTATACGACGCGCGCGGCCGCCGTTTGCCTTAATTCGAGGGTCAATATACGAGAGAGGACGGACTTTGGCGAGTTACGCGGACGATTGGCCGAGGATCGGATGGGCGAGATGTATATATACACACGCTCGTTTTAGGGAATGTGCACTTCCCGGACTGTTTGTCTTGCCGCCTAACGAATCGACTGATTTCTTTTTCTTTCTGTTAGTGTTTCATCGACGAGGTTATAATGTTTCTAAATAGTAATTATTGCTTTATTCACTTTTTTTTCGCTATACAACGCTTTAATTAGACGTTCTGGATAAAACTGAAAGCCTCGCGAAGATAAAGAAAACAGTATGTTTTAATATGAAACTTTGAGCTCAGCTCGTGTGTTTTTTTTAATGAAATCACGGATCTGTATTATGTGTATACAAAGTTCCCTCCACTTTCTACTCTCGCTTTTATCTTGGATAACGCGTTGTCGCCCTTCTCGTCCTTCCCCTGACTCCCTTTTCCGAAGTTTTTAAAAATAGCTGCAAGGCTAAGCGCTGAATGAAACAACACCCTACAGTCGAAAGTGGGGTGAGCCTGTATCAATGCGTTAAATAAAAAAAAAACGTCTCTTGTCTTTATAAGGGTTTGAAGTTACAGAAGATAAGAGATGAAGATAAAAAAATGAATTTATGATTCACGCGCGTTATCTTCATAGAGATTCGATGACATAAGCATTTAATAACGTTCTGCTAGAAAGATATATATACATAAATTCATTTTTTACGCAACATCTCAATGACATCGGAATATCGACCCTCATTTATTCCTCCTTAAAATCCATCTGATCCTATAGCACTGAATAAAACCCCAATAAGACCAGGTATCCAAGTGTCTATAGATGTTCCACGTGCCGCGCCCAGATCTCACTGCAGGCCGCTGCGCCGAACGGCGACCTTGACTACTTGCTTGTCGCAGCAAAGGACACAATGTGTCTCTGTCTCTCTCTCTCTCTTTCCGCAATAGCAGCAGCTGCGCTCATAGAAATCTCTCACTCTCCTCTCTCGATCAAAGTGCCCGCGGGGTAACGCCGTCTTACCGAGTGTACACACTCGGGGCAGAGGAAATTAATTAGCCCCCCGCTCGAGCGACGCTATTGCTTGGCAATCAGCATTGGAAGGGAAAAGCGCGTAATATACTCACCACGTTCTCCTTCTCCGTATTAAAGAGAATTCAAATGTCCTATACTCCCTCATGGTATGCGCGAAAGTTTAGTCGAGAATTCCACGTTTTTTCCTTCTCTTTTTGTGTGCTCTGTTGCTTCGCGTCGAGAAGGGAAAAATAAAAATTACCGAACAGTCGCTCCATTCTCCTCGTCGCGACGGCTTGAAAATTTTATTCGGCAGAGAGGGAATCCGATCCGACTGCCGCGCAGCCGTGAATTATTCAGCCGAGATCGGGATCGGGAGGCTTCGCGTGTAATGAATTTTTACTTTGATATGAAGAGTGAATTTAACGTGGGGCACGTGCGTGGGCTGTCTTTCCGGGATGCTCGCCACGCGGGAGAAGTGAAAATTCGAGCGTAAATTCGAATGTATATATGGGATTCTAAAAGCGAATCTTTACGATTTTATGAGGCGAGTTCAGTGGAGTTGGGCGCCTTCTGTCATTTCTTTGGCTGTGATGCATGAAATCTTTATACGCAAAGTTTTGAACATGATTTTCTGCGGTTTTTAGTTTACAAGATATTTCGAACACGTAAAATATTTCAGATATTCTTTTTTCTATTCTCGAGAGGAGAGGAACAGCATAAACAAATCTGGTACGAATCATCTGGAAAACTCATTTTACAAGCTATGGGTTTTTCGAAAACATTTGACGAAATATTCAGAACACTCTGCACGCATACTTTTATACACATAATTATAGAAAAGCATTTCGCAATGTCAACGAATTTGCCTCTGACTATATATAACAATTCGAAGACTGCGTCAAATCTGATAAGGATTTCTGGAGGTTAATCGCCCGGCAATTGAGCGTTATTATTATTACCTATGGAAGTGAATTTTCTGGAAAAAACCAGTTAAACCCGGCCTGGCGCCGGAAGATCAATATTGCCGCTGGCCTTATTCCCGTATACAACCATCACACACGAGAGAGCCGCCGCATCCGAGGCGGAAAAAACACCTCTCCAGCGACATTATAATACCGTTGCACATCGTTTCATCCGATGCGCGAGATAACGCGAATCGCACAGCTACAAACTACCGGAAAACACAAGAAAGAAAAAAAGAACACCGCGCGTTATCTGCGCAAAAGCTAATTTTCCGCGCGAGGTAAATGACTTTATAGTATATAACAGTTTCGGAGAGCTTATATAGCATCACGCGGAAAATTGCGAATAAATTGCAAATGATCGCGCTTTCACAGCTGCTTAACAAAAAGTGGGAATTACGAAGGTAGTTTGCGTTAATAAGCATTCGCCAGGGTTACAGATGCATAAAGAGAAACAATGGAAATGCCATGACATCCACGCCGGCGTCTCGCTCGTAGCGCATAAATAACGATGCACTTGGCCGCAAGACGATACACGTAAGCGGTCGCGTCTTCGAAATGCGAAAATAGTGAGGATCGCTATTACGGCGGGCGCGCGCGGGAAGCCAAAAACCTTAAAATACACCCTGCGCGTGCGGTGGTCACTTGGCACATGACCCGTGGGCCGTCTATGCGTTGCGCGCCGAGAAACAATAATAACGCGAGAATGATGGTCTGCTGTCGCGAGCGGAGTCACGTTTTCTCGCTGGCTTCCTCGAGCACGTCGCGTGAGCAATGCATTCAACGGATTGTACAAACGTGCAAGATCGGATTTTTTTAATTTTTGTTATACAACAATAAGAAAATTCAAGTTTTTTCATTGTAAGCGAATTTCTAGAAATATTGTTCGAAAGGCGAATTGCGAACGCGTTCTGGAAATTTTCATATATTTACGTTGCGAACTAGAAGTTTGTATATCTTAGAATACGGGGGAGGAACGCCTCACCCGCGAGACTGTACGTTAACTGTGATTGGTCGCGCGCGACACCAGTTAGAGACGAGCATTTTTTTACGCGTGCGATAGATGCTTAGTGCGTGCATGTTTTGGAAGGCGCTTGGCGACGACGCCGGCGAGAGCGCGAAGGCGAGCGCGCCCTTCGAGACATTCCTCCGGGATCGGTCAGACGAGTAGGTACTCGACGTCTCACGTCGATCGGGATTCGGTTGCCTCTCACGAGCACCGCAATCATTTCGCTACGCGATAAGTTACGTGCGATCACGTTCGGTCTCACTGTTTGTAATCACACATATTTTATTTCTTCTAATACTCTTTAACAATAAACTCAATCTTACTCTTCACCCAAGTGTTTTGATCGTCTTATTTATCCGCTCCAACCATCCTATTACATCATGGATCTGAAGTTTTCCACGTTAGAGTGCAACGAAATAAAAAAAAATAATCGTTTTACTTCAAGTTTATACTAATTGATAGTAAATTTGCGCGTAGATTTCGCATTTTATAGAATAAAATAACGTAAATTTTCGTTGTTTCATAACTTTAATAAATCGTAAAAAATTATTACGTTACATTCCAACAAAGCAAACTTCAAACTTCTGTTTTTTCATCGAAAAGTCGTTGCTGAGATAGCGCATTCCAGTGAATCTGATAAATGTTGAACGATAATTTTTCAATGTAAGAATTACGTCTATTAATCGGAATAGCGATCAATAGAACTTTGCTCCGCACTCAACTTTGATTTCAAGAGCTAACAGTAGATTCACGTGTAAACAAAGAACCGCAGGTGAAAAAGAAATAAGTTCGATTTATCAGCTGTATCTTATTCAATGACAATGACATTATAAGAATCCAAGGCTTGCGGCTCTGTAAACAAGAACGGGTAACAGTGTAACACACTTGCAGAAAAAAAGGTATATAGCGGCTCGGCGACGACCGCGCGCGCGTCTGTCAACAGCGCGATGATTGCTAATGCGCGATAAGAAGATAACGGACCGCGAGGAGACGTCGCTCGACGAGATTCCGTCGTTAAAAATAGATTTTTACTCTTCTCACTCTGCGCTCACTTTGTCAGTATATATGCAGTTGGTAGGTTATTTTTAGCCCTCGATAAAATAAACAAACGTTTATTGCGGAGTGGCGCGTTTTGCAATGCGGAGCTTTTTGTACCTAAATTTAGCAAAATTTAGATGCGATGGCCCATTTGGTAGACGACCGGAAACCTCCAACTGCCAATAGCTTGCCAAAATAGGTCTGTATATGTGTGTGGAATGTCGCGATCGCGGTGCGCCACTTTTGTGAAATATTGGAGAGATCCGCGTTGCTTCACTCGTGGAAATCCGCATGAAATTTTATTGTACCTACAATATATATGTACGATAGGCACTAGATGGACATAGATAAATTTAAAAGAGGTGATGGATCTGTTATTCCATGTACTATTTGAAAACAGACAACCAAATGCTACAAAGTTATACACTGAACATCGTATTATGAAAAATTATCAACTACAATAGTTGACTATGGTGTATCCAATTTAATCGAATTCATGATATCGAGTTACTAATGTTCCGTTTCGTACGAATTTCAATATTTCCAAAACAATCATAAACGGATCGTAAACGAACAATTATACGAATAAACAAATAATACCAAATATCGAATCAATCGAGTTTAATTTATCGATAAACCAGTTTCGTCATAGCCCCAAATAAGTTAGAAAATTCCCACGTTTCAAAAAAGGAAAACAAAATTCCAACGTTTCCCGTGACATTCGCAGCCTCTCTATTTCTCTCTCTCTCGTCTCTCACCGAGACCTTTAAACACACCCGCGCTTCGCCGCACCACCTCCTCGATAATACAATCCCAAACAAAACAAAGATTGCGCAACGCTCCCGGAAACCGCACGCACACAATAGCCTACATACACACGCCATCCTAAAAAGCCGCACCGCCGCCGGCAACGTCAGCCATCTAAAAATCCGTATCGCTCGTACACGCGCTCGTCTTCCCAAATAAAACTCGGCGCGGCGGCAAAAACATTGTGTCTCTCTCTCTCTCTCTCTCAAGCTATGACCCGACGTAACCCGATTACCTTCGCGCGTACACATTATATACCGGTAAGAAGCGGCGATGATTCACGCGCGTTATACTGCTACATCGTCGTCGTCGCCACCTCCACGCGCGTCGCGCGCTAATAACCGGTTCATTCCGGCTGGCCGGTTCATTCATGAGGACCGCGATCGTCGGCCAGCCGGTTAGAACCGGAAAATGCAACGCTCTTGGCGAGCGCGCGATATTATTCGCCGCCGAAGGCTCCTCGCGCCCGCAGTCATCGGATACCCGTTGAGCGCGATCGACTTCTTTGTATACGTATCGCACACACACGCGCGCGCGTATGTGTGCGATCGGCTTTGTCTAATAGTAGTAGTAGTAATGGTTTTTTTCGTTCATTCCCGGTTCCAGTTTCTCCGCGCGCGCGTCACCGGTTTTCCCGTGTGCACGTGTCTAAAGCGTGCTATGAGGGTTTCGTAATAGCCGTTTGGATACTATCCTCAGGCGGAGAAGAGCGATCGAAAATAAATGGATGTAGTGGACTAGTGGCGCGAAGTGCGTAAGAGAGAGATGGAAAGGGAGAGCCAGTGCGGTTCGTATATTTGACGAGGCAAGTGAGAGTGGCTATGATAATGCCGCACACGGCAGTGTGCTAATGGATTGACCTAGAGGAAGACTTTGGACACAACAAGACGGTTACTCTTGGCTATGTTATTAAGGCTATAATATTGGCGCAGTTATGAAAGAATCAGAACGGTCATTGTGGATAATCACACTTCCATGGACTGTAAATTGTGGAGAAAATTTCATTTTGAACAAGAAAACGATGACAATAATAATTCAATACCTGAGCTAACATTCTGTTATTCTTAGACTAAATTATAATTAATTTCTTCCTACTGCGTGCAACACATGCTGATTACGAAAATGTAAACGTCAGTTGGAATAAACTCTGCGTCGCTCGAGCCAATAATGTTCTATAACCCGGCTCGGAGAAGTAGTTTTTCGCGCGCGCGGTAAAACGTCACCCCGCGCGCCTGACGCTCGGGAAGCTAATCCACGAAAAACATTCAAAGCAACTGTTTCAACAAATAAATCTCGCTAGCTCGGATAGGTATTAAAAACGGGGAAAAAGGCGCAAGCTATCCTCTCGTAAACTTCGTGATATATTGCTTACTCGGTTAAAGTATAAAAATATAACTTCTGAAAAATTCCATCCTACGTTTTTTACAACTTGCAATTTACATTGAATCGTTCTTCTTCACCAGACATTGTATTATTTTTAAATTCAATCGCACTCACTCATTCCATTTGTTACTTGTCTAAATTTAATTATTTCCATTACTGCATTAATGTAAGATTACGAAACGTGATGAAATCAGTTAAAATGTACATAACATATTGGCATCTTAACTTTAATAGACTAATTCTATAGATAAAATATCTAATCTATTTTATTAGACCAAGTTCAAATACGTTTATCAATAGAACCCCGGCACCGTTTTGTACAACTGCCGCTCCGATCTCCTCTTGGAAAATCGCCACCACTCGCAAAATCATCACTCGACTCGTCCATTTTATTTTCACCTCTCTCCCATCCCCTCTTTAAAAGACTCAAACTATACAGCCACACAACTAAAAGCTCGCAACTCGCTTTACGTTATATGTACATGCAAAAGTTTTCCGTACACTCTCCGCCCGTTATTTTTTTCCTTCATCGAGAATTGCCCCGCTACTGCGGATTATCCGAAGAGAGCTTTCTTCGAGGTTTAATTGGTCCGTCGATTATTCTCGGCAAAGAAAGAAAAAAGAAAGAAAGAAAGTTCGGGAAGAGTCGAAGTTTCTTTTTCCCTCTTTCTCGCAGACAACTCTTTTTCTAATTATACTTTTTAATTAACATTTGCGCTGAGCTCTAGCTGGTAGCAAAAGAGATGTTCGGAAGTATTACTCGAAGAGAAGTTCTTCGTTTTTTTTACAGCTCGATGCATCGGCCGCCGCTTTTAGCAGCTTCCTACAGAGACCCCGTGTATAACCATCCCGAGACGAAAATTCACCTTGGTTCATTTTTAAGCGTCCGAAAACGTCGGTCACGTCACAGCGTAATTAGACGGAAGTGATACTTGCGCGATGTTTAGGCGCGTGTCAGGCCGCGCGTCGGTGCAAGCGCGCGCTCGCCGGTTAATGGTTACATACACGCGCGGTGACCGTGACTGTATATCTGCGCCGAAGGAAGAGGCACATTACGCTCAATCTACCTCAGTTCGGTTTTGTTCGGCTCTTGCGCGCGCGCGCGCGCAAAGAATTCCTCCTCGTCTCGAGACGCGACCACGCGCGTGTCTGTCTTCCCCTGCTCTTACTACTTGCGCGCCGAGTTTTGCTGTGGGGAAGGAACTCGAAAGAGGCGTTAGTTCGATGATCGGTCCTTGGTTTCTTTTAAGTACATATAGGTGTAACGGAAAGTTTGTCAGATGAGTTATGCGCCGATAAAGATGTTCGAGCGATGAGTTGTTAATTCTGCAGATAAGATTGTGATCAACGTGATATTTTTTAAGTCGAGACTTTGCTCGAGAAATTTTATAAGATTAATCTTTGAGAGATCACGATGTTTTAATATTGTATGCTTGTTCAAACGATAATAAAATAACAAGGCTAATAAATCGTTCTAGCGTTATGATTTAATTAAATGATACATGTTGCGCATATGTATACAAGATTTTTTTAATTTAATCATAAAAAGACAAAAATATTTTATTCAACGCCACATTTTTCACTCTTATTTTTAAAACAAATTTTCATTTGAAATATTACATCTGGTTATGTGAAATACGGGACACGGAATTTACATAACAATTAGCCGTAAAAATAAAATTAACGTAGAAATTATAATTATAAAATTTTTATCCCGAATATGACATAACTTTCCAATTTCATACAAAACAAAATTTACGACGCTCACGTTAAACTCCTATGTACTTACTCGTGCATTCAATTTACCTCACATTTACAAAAAGCTCTCTTGCGCCCGAGAAACGTTCGCATTTACAAAGTTGCTCACATTCCTCGCCCTCTCGGCGCCTATCTCTTATTCAAAACCGCACGTACTCGCGAATTTCGAAAAAAGGGTCTCACGTACGCGCCTCTCTCCTCGTGCTTCCCTGCTTCATCCTCGTTACTCACTTCTCTCGCTCTCCTTCATCTTCGCACGGCGCGGGAGAACGAAAGAAGAGATCAGCAGTGGGCGCGTGCTTCGCGCCACTGCTCCACTCCAGTCCTCACTGGTGTGTGTGTATATGTATGTATCTCTCTCGCTTTGGAGTGTATAAACTCGAAAAAATTGCCGTAATTGCTCGTATATTTATATGTACGGCGAGAGTGACACGTGGCGTTTATACGAGCGGGTCGTAACAGACACACAGTAGTAGTGCCGTGTGTTATATATATGTATATGTACGGGCCATGTACTACAGTAGATTTACATGTAGTTTTTTTCGCATTGCGTGCGCACTTGTACACACGAGCGACGCGCGTGAAAAATGCAGGAGAAGCATTGCGCGCGGTTTCAAATTTATTTCTATAGCCGACGCGGTTAGTTATTTGCATAATTTGCGAATTGCGTGCGAGCAGCGCGCGCCTACCGCGTGCTTTTGATACTTGGTACGTGGCTAAGCATCAGGGATATATTTGGCGTATCATCGTATGTTTATTTTGATATTATATATTTAATTTTGCGTATACGGTTTGCATTGAATTTCGGATGTTTGCTTTCATTCTGGTTGGATTATGCCCGTTATTTTTGCGTTAATAATGATATTGGAACGGCGCTTCCTCTAGCTTTTAATTAAAATCGAGAAAGCCAACAATATACTTCCATTGCAACAAATTGAACGTACCTATAATCTCAAATTCAATGCTAAACAAACCGTGTCTATCTGTCAAATAATCTTATCGAAAATCCACGAGACAACATGCGTCTACCGCGCTACAGATAAAACTCCTCAAGTTATTTATAACGCTCATTTGTATAATCCTTAAGCCGATGTCAAATTTCCCCGCCACCATCACCCCTACGAAAATTCACAGCTCATCCAAATCCATATACGAAGGCGGGTGCACGCTCGCCTAATTAATATTCCGCGTGCGAGCTTGACTTTGAAGCCGAGATGATTTCGATTCTGTTTGCCCGTGCGGCACTGGCCTAATTAATCATCCTCAGCGATCGGGAGGGGAGAGAGGGAGCGAGACTATACCACCGCCGCCTCTCTTCCTCCGTGTATACTACTGCACCGGCTTCGCGCGCGCGCGCGCGCGCGTGCGTGTGTGTGTGTGTGTATATATTCGAGGCTCGGGCAAACATAAAGGGCTCGATCACGCGCACGCATGTGTGTGTATGCGCCCGGGTATAATAACGGAGTCTTTACATAGCCGCTGCTGGACAATGAGAGGCGGCCCTCCATAGTGGTAATACACGTATAATCAAAAATTTTCCTTTACTCCTCAGGTATATTAGAAAAGAGAGGAGGCTGATTCTGTTGTGTGAACAAAACAAAATTCGGTTTCGTTCAAAGTTTTTGCAAAAACCATTTGATATTTCGACTTCAAATTTTTACTGGGTGATAGAACGTTCAAAACCACAGAAGGGTGTTCTCTTGATTTTTTGTGATTCTACGTATTTTATTTTTAATAAGCTTGAAGCTGTGTCAATTGCTCGGTCGGTAATGGTAGGACTATGCCACCCCGTTAACGAACAGATGTTTGGATATGAACAAATTCGATACCAGATAAGTCGCAAATCGTTTGAATAAACAACTCAAACTTAACTGTTAACGAATTTGTCTTAACTACACTGAGAAAAATGTGTAGGAAAATTTACTGCAAGTGTAAGAAAAATGACTATATTTTGTAGCAAAAGCAGGATATACTTGCCTTAGCCGAATTTTTAAAATAGTTATTAAAATATAGTATATTACGCCCCTAGGAAGCAAAAGTAAAGAATGTCCCAGATCGCATGTAAATTGTCACCCGAGCCGAAGGCGAGGGTGACAAACATGCGATCTGAGGCATTCTTTATTTGCTCCCGTGGTGCGTATACGATGTTTTTGCCTGGCGAGACCGAAAATACAACCTTCGCGATCGGGCACCGGGAGCAAAAGTGGCACTTTCGGCCCGCTAGGCAAAAAAATAATATACTTATAATAATTTTTCTAATAACTAACGTATAAAAATAATGATGACTGTAATAAAAATTATGATAACTGTAGCAAAAATTAATATGTCATATAGCAAAAATTTAGGTATAATGAATATTAAAACAGATTTTAATAATTTTTATTTTAATCATTATAAGTTTTGCTACTCAACATAGTAAAAATTGCTCTATAGTACTTACCGCGTGGACGCCAGAGCGCCACGTGTCTGGTTGAGGTTAGGTTGCTCCCGTAATTTCCGATTATCAAGCATTTAAGTCAACTAAACATCGACAATGACGATTAAATTGTTTTACTTTTATGTTATGCAAGTGAATTATAAGTTACTTTTTTTTTATATTACTGCTATCAAATCAGTATCAAAGTTGTTTCGTAAGCGAAAGTAGCACATATATCAGTTCCAAAATTTTGTACTCAAGGTTCCCATGTGGGTAAGTGGTTAGCGCGTGCGACTGGCATGCGAAAGGTCCCCGTTCGAATACAACCGTCATCAAAAAAAAAAATATTTTTATTTCCTAATTTATTTATTTATATGTTAGATCATTAAAAATATATGGGGTTCTGTGTATAGAAAATAATAATTTCTTTTTTAATTTGAGCTCGGTTAACAAAAGTTAGAAAAATCACTGTGTTCATTTTAAAAATGAATACAATTCAAGTATTTCCTGCCATTGCTATAAAATATAGTAATTTTTCTTACACTTGTACTAAATTATCCTACTAAATTTTTCTCAGTGTATAAATGAACATTCCATTTGTCTATATCCAAACGTCCGTTCGTTGACAGTAAAGATTTTCTTTTCTCTGTAAATAATGCCGGATATGCCGGATAATGTATTTACATTAGAACGTAGAGAGGTGGCAGGTGGATTGTTTGTGTGATAGATGGATACGTTTGCAGAATGCTTGAATATTACATTTAATTTGAATACAGAGTATCCCCGTGGTAAGCGTACATAGAACGTCGTTGTGTCGTCGTTGACTTAAATTATGATTGCGCTCGGGTCGCGTCGCGATGCAAAATTAATGATTATCCGGCATTTATTTATGGAAAAAACACTATAGCGTTGGATTAAGCGTCAATTTGTGCCACGGCTTAATTATATCGGTGTTACACGAAGGGCTCGCCACGTCATTTTGATTACAATAAACTGGATGCAACGAAAATCCGTTTAATTATACTGCCGACCAAACATCCTCAAACGAGACCTAAAGCGTTTGAATTTCCATCGAAAAGCCACCCACCCACATACACACACATTTCAAAATAAAAAACCATTTAACCGCGTCGCACAGCCCTAAATCAGCCCTTCCACTCGAAAACCTCTAACCCAGATACACACGAGCTAGCCAGTCAGCCAGGCTCTGTCAATATGCAAATGTCTTGTATGCACGAAATCGCGTACAGACGCGCCTGCACGCGAGTAGCGCGTAGTGGCGCGCGTGCATAGTATTATTAGTGCTCGCAGGCGGGAGGGAGTGCGCACACACATACACGAAGTGCGATATATATACCTACACACGCGCAACGATGTTCGCGCATGGAGGACGGACGGGAGTGAGTCTTTCGCAGCGGCGGTAGCGGCGTGGGCGCGCCATTTCGACCGGCGGCCAACTGACGGCTAAGTGGCTAAACGCTCGTTCTCGCCGTGCCGGAAAAGTATCAGAGAGAGAGAGAGAGAGAGAGAGAGGAAAAAGGAGAAAGCGGAGGTACCGTGGATTCTTGCTTTACGAGGAGGAGGCTATAGCGGCCGGATATTGTGTAAGTTTGGGACTGAGGATTTTTCAGGGGTTTTGAATTTGGGGGGTTGACGTGTCGGCAGGTGATATTTCGCGGTGCGCTCAAGGGATTTCGTTGGGGTTCATACGTGTAAGTATTTTCTTTCTGCTTGAATTTTTTGAGAAAAAAGAGTTACGTGATTATATATAATGATCGAAAATTTACGCGAAAGAATATACGAGACACCCGAGCGTTTGCACAGATTTGTCTGACCTTGTCAGGCCACTTCTACTCGTAGCGTCATTTGAATCCACATTTTAGGTTAATTATTCAATTTCAGCTTGTGGCTTGCTCATATTTCTCCAGCATCGAGATGGAACAATTGACGTACATCATTCTTTATGCCACTTGCCGGCATTGTCATTCTTCATTCTTTCAATAAACTTTTGCACTTTTGCTTTGTACAACTTTCAATCTGCCTCTGATTTGAACATCTCTTTGCTGATCTTGATTCATCATTTAAAACATTAATTTTTTGATGCCTATAACAAGCGGTAACAGAATGATGTATGCTATCTCCGTTACATGTACTTCTTCTTATCGATGTCCTCTGCTGTATGTAATGAAAAAGAAAACAACAGGAGTCGGAACAAAACAATGTTTACTGCAAAGTGGAGCGCACGAGAGCGACAGTAACGGAGAAATTACTCGCAATAAAGCCCCAGGAGCGATACGAAATAGCTGTAAAATGTCGCGGCGGGTACAGCTCGGAATTCAGCCGAGCGTGACGAACACACGTCGCGCACTAAAACGTGACCTTATGTGAATATTCATGATTCTATGTTAGCTCGGAATTGCCGCTATTGCGGGGGGGCAGGGGGAACCTGTCTTGAGTGTAGACAGCGAGTAACTTTTTTACGGCGGCTCGTCGTCCGGTGTCTCTCCCTCTTGATTCATGCACGTAAACTGTAAAGAGCAATGCAATCTCCGCGAGCGGCGCCTGCGAGCTATGTTCTCGTGTATAAATGTATTTGCGAAAGCAACGGGCGCCTCCCTTATACCACTGCAAATATTACGAGCGGTACGGAAGACTCGGCAGAAAAACTGGCGAGTGGCGCGGCTCGTTATCCCGAAAAATCTCGCGTCCCGCGCGTTCTCAAAGAGACAAAAGACGCGTGCGCAGCGTTGATGTACGCACGCGTGCATGCATGCTGTGTGTCTGTGTACAAAGAGAGGCGGTGTTTCGCGGTGCAGGCATTGTCCCGCATCCCTGGCGAGATTCTCGCTGCCAGAGCTCGCGTTGTGTAATAGCGCACGCGTGCGGTGACAGGCGCTGCTACCAACGAAACTTTGAGGTGTTTTGGGGACTGTTGGTTCGAGTAGGTGTGGGTGGGTCTAAATAACAAGTGTCTGTTTTTTGTTTGATGTTGTAATTGCCAAAACTATTCCTTTAATAATTTCCTGCGATAGTTTGTAAACGTAGACCAGAAACAAAATGTTTACATCCGTATGCAACAGAAAAGTACACACCGACGACACTAATCCCTATAAATTAAAAGCCGCATGGCTTGCATCCATCACAGATCTGAAAACTGTCCGATGCGGAAGCCTATGGAACGTCGGCTCCTCTCGCAATACTCGTCTGCTACTACTAGCCCCGCCGGCGCCGAAAGCTCCGAACGATGCCGCTAATGGCCGCATCACTTTGGCCGAGCGAGAGGATTCGCACTGCTTTGGTTCCCTTTTCTGGCCTATGTCATGGCGTTTTATGTCTTCGTAAGAGTATTAGGCCTGTCGGTTTAAAGAAATATCGAGAAAGCTTAAATTATACGCCATATCGAAAATATACTAAGTTCGTAGTTTTCTTCACTTTGACATGGTATACAATTTCAATGTCAAATTATTAACACTAAAACTTTCTACCTTCGTTTCGAATTCCCTCAGTCGACAACCATTTCAGCGTGCAAACCTACCGGCGCGCTCGCGGGTCTTGTACTTCATCTCCGGCGTGCTCGCGTCGCTGCGGACGCTTGATTTAGGTTCGGAGCTGCGCCTAAACGGTGAATTATTTATCAGCGGGCGCAGGCGCACACGCGATCGGCCACTTATACATAGCACCCCCGATAAGACGAGACGTCCGGGAAGTCGCCGTCGTCTAGCGCGACCTGACTTTGATACATCGCCCGGCCACTTTTCCGAGGTTATATCTAATTGAATTTCGCTTCTTAAATTAATGATTCGACGTTCAACCAGTCGCGAGTAACCGCTTTCACCGCATACGCGCATGGGTGTGTTTGTATGTCTTTGTATATAAAGAACGGCAGTGAACGAATGAGCGGAGCCGGGCTTTTAAAAAATGAACGACGCGCGCGGCTATTCGCGAATTGATACTCTCGGCGTCTGGGCACAGCTGCAGCGCTCTTTCAGCCGGAATAATGCGAGCTTTTTGTATGTACAGGCGAAAAAAAAGCGCCGCGCGCGCTTTTGTACTAACGAGGCGCATTGTGTCAGCGGCATGCGTATATATATGCACGTACGTGTGCAGTATATAATACGCGCGAGGCGCGGTATCTCGGCGCGCACGCGAACCAATGCGATACATGCACTGGCATACATGTACGTGGAGTCGATTTTTTCCTCTCTCCCACTCCCCGGTGTCTGAGGGCTGCAAAATGGAACGAACTTCGCGGGCGGACTGAAGTGAAACTACTTTCTGCGCGTTAAAAGCTCGCGGGAAATAAAAGTTGGCGGCCGCGCGATGCTGCGTTATCATCGTCGCTCTCGGAGAAACGAGCGCAAGAGCGTACGGCACAATTTCATTATAATTGTAGGTATGTATATGCAAGTTTTGTGAAATAAGGCTGACGACGACGGCCTGGAAATTTGAAATCAAGTCGCGCGCGGTGGGTATGTGATAATCGATGCAGCGCGGCAGCCAAGCTTTGTCGGAGAATTTTCAGAAGAGCTCGCCGCCCGGCCCGCGTACACGAAATTTAACACTACTTGTTTTATGCATACCCTCATCAATTTTGGAGAAAGAGAGAGAGAGAGAGAAGCCGAGTGCGCCACACTCGCTCGCGTCCTTATAAATTTTCATCGCGCTTGCGCGCCCCTTTGATTTATTCTTCCATTATCGACTGGCGCTCTATTTCCTGCTTGATTAAAATTTGTTGTACAGCCAACTCTCGTCGGATTAATAAAGGAGCAATTTCGCGCGAAAATTTTTTTTATTCGTTCATCATTCGCTTGCTCGGGCAAATTTTAATAGTGTGAAATTAGATATTAGGATTCAATTTAAATTTGACTTCTTGTACTTACTTAAGTTTAGCGCGAGGAGGTAAATTGATTATATCGCTACTATACTGATGTTGGAGGTTTAGACATGCAGTCGTCCACTCTCTCATTTCTTAAGATACACTTGAGAGAGGATGTTTCACTGACCGTCGGTTCATAATTTTTAATGAAATACTTACTAGAAAGCCTTAGATTCCGATATTACAATTAAATAATGATGAATTTTTTTCGAATTTTAGTGTGATATAAAATTGCAACATTAACATATCGTTAGATAAATTCAGCATCATCATTTTCTTTTTCAACTTGAAATCGATCTTAAAATATACGCATGAAATTTTAATCTCTGTTGTAAAAATCTTCAAACATTCAAAAATTTATATTTTTGTCAATTTTTTTCAACTTTCATTTGTTTATTATGCGCTGCGCATCTCAAATTACAATACCTGACAACAATTCGCGATTAAATATTCGTGCCTGATGTTAACGCTACAACTCTCGCACAACGAATTTTCCCGAAATTCAGCACATTTTAACATACAACTACGCGCATTTATCAAGCGTGCAAATAATTCTTCTGGTAAACACGAAGTTCGAGAATGAAAATTCCATTTTATTACTTTTCGACTGAACCGCTTCAAAGGCCATCCAACTGTGCTGAGCGTATTTCACCACTCCATCTCTCTCTCTCTCTCTCTATCTCATAACGCAAAAATCAACGGCCATTCGGCAAAGCGATTTCGCGCGCCAGGCGCAAAAATAAATCCTTCATATTTCCCGAAAGTGCAGCGCGTGTACAGAAAGGTCAATTCATACTGTGCGTATATAGTCGAACGCGAGCGAACCGAAAAAAGCAACTCTAAAAAATTTGAAATGAACCATTCTTCGAACCGCTTCTTTCAACATTTCTCTCTCGCGCACAATCCGATAAACGAACTTCATATTGAAGTGCGAACTTCAATATCACCGACCGAAAATCCGCGCTCCATACCAAATGAAGAAGAACATCAGAGAGAGCTTCAATTCGCGTAGTACCTCGAATTCGAATAAAGGCGTCATCATCTCATACGCCGCACGCGTCTCGGTATGCAGATATTGCGCGCGCGTGACGTACGGAAAAAGCCTTTTCTTCTCCTCATCTCGGCGTGACCCCCTTTTTCCCTCTGCCGAAGTGTTAAAGAGATTCCGTGAATATGTGCGCGGCGGTGCCGAGCTTAAGCGGAGAAAACTTCGTCAGAAGCGTGTGTGTGTGTGTGTGTATGTGCGTGTGTGTGTGTGTGTGTATGTGTGTGTGTGTGTGTGTGTGTGTGTGTGTGTGTGTGTGTATATATATATAACGCACAGGCGACGGCGAGGAAGAGAAACCAACGAGATATAGATGCTGGGCGCGGGAGAGAAAGAGAGTTTCTCTAGCTGTGCGTGGAAATACTTCCGCACATCGCACTCCGTGAAACGTGAAAATTTGTTTAACGAGCTCACACAGACTCGTTGGGCAATGCCTCCAGTTCGGGCTGAATGTTTTTGTGGTTCGGGAAGATTTTAGGATAATTTACTTAGCGCGAGGTGTATACCGCAGAATGATAATTACTGAGTATGTAGTTCATTAGCATGTGAGTAAGGAGGTGTTACCATTCAACGTGTACCTGAATTAGCGTCTAAATAAAATGCCTGGTGAAATTGAAAATATTTATCGACATAATTCGTAGGAAAGTCCATTCCAAGTTGCGAAACCTCATAAACCGTTTATTCTATGACGAACGGTAAAATACCACAACGGAAGGTACCCGCGATATTCTATATAATACCGCGGATCGGAAAATACCGTCTCGACAATGGCCCAATTCATACCGCGCAATTCATACCGTCGTGAGACAAAGGGTCTGCGAGGTATTATCTATCCTCACTTCTCGCAATAACGACGAATACATCTATATGCTCCAGGACAAGATGGACGCGCAATTACGAGTTTTAACACTGCAGTGGGTCGTTTCGCGATCCCGGTGTGTGTGTGTGTGTGTGTGTGTGTGTGTGTGTGTATATATATATATATGGCCGTTGTTAGGGAGAAGAGCGCAGGTTTGTCGATGAAAAGATATAGGCAATGGGGCGGACCTAGACGAAGAAATTCGCGTTAGTGATCGCGGAGAAGTGGATGAGATGATTATCCCGAGGAGTTTATATAAGATGCAGATACACTTGAAATGGCAGAATTTTTTTACTGATAATAAATAGATTCGCAGCTCATCGTTAATTAGCACAGCGATGAAAATTTAAAAATAGTTCACGTTTGCGGCCAGCTGTCATCCGTTCGGACGTGAAAAAGTTGGAGAAAAAGTGTACATATAACTGGCACGCGAGCTCCTCGCTCCCCTTACGTAACGCAATAGTTTTGTAGGTTACGGGCGAGGACAGAGGGTCGATAGCAGCGCGAGCACGGCCCGCGCGCATATACACACACACACACACACACACACACACACACACACACACACGCGCGCACACACACACACACACACACACACACACACACACACACACACACACACGCGTGTACCTCTGGCTATTCCTTCATTACTGAAAATTCTTAATTACGCGCATATAGAGGAGCATCCCCGTGGGTACAGTTGTATGCGCCGCCGCTTGCGCATTCCAACTTACCAAACATACAAAGCTGAATTTGCCAAAATTGAATTTATCGCTTAGAAAAAGTACTTGTACTTATGCAATTTTCAGAGGGAACTCAGCGTGTGTCTGAAACCTAAATGCGTGATCGTAAATTATCTCATTCTCTTCTTATCCCATGAAATGCAGCTTTTTACGTTCCAAAGTTAAATTAACTTTTCCAGCTGCGGTGGTAACGACGTCAGAGTCAAAGGTGGCCGTTCGATCAATGCCGCTATATTCTCTCTTTCACTTCAAACCCGAAAATATTTTCGATAAATTGAGAAAGAGAGAGAAAAGGATATGGAGAACAGTCGGCGAGCCGCGGAGATTTATAAGCCGGAGAAAAAAAAGCTCACGCGAAAACGTGAGAGAGAGAGAGAGAGAGAGAGAAACGACGTCGGGGCGGGAAGAAAATACAAGAGTAGGAGGGAGGACAGCAGCAGCGAGAGGCAAAACGAACGCCCTGCCGCCTCTGCCGGATCGTTAAAGCTTCGGCCGACTGCGTGCAATAATCCCATTTGCCAGAGGAGCCTCCAATCTCGGGCACTATGGCTTTCCGGAAAAACGTGCAATTTCCCTCTCGCTCGCTCTCCTACTCCATCTCTCGTCTAATTAGTACGCGCGGCATGAATCTTTCAACGCTTCCATCCGCTCGAGGTCTCGTCGCTTTTCCTCGTTAAAGCCACCCCGGATTTAACCGAACAATTGCCCGTCGATGGAAGATTTTCGCCAAAATATACCTGCATCATGTTGTATAACTGCGTGAAACTTCGTGCGAACGAATTTCTCCCGAAAGCGGCACAACTTATAGGTATATCTAAACGGCACGTAGCAGCAGTAGCAGTACGCTTGCACCGAGGCGTCGTAAAGATGAAGTGAACGGCGTGGTGGTAGGTAAAAAAGCGTAAAAAATGCATTGACGCTCCTCGGCCTCCAGCGAAATGGAAAAGGAGTAGTAGTAGTACCTATAGCCAAGAGAACACGACCGCCGACTGCAAGAACGTCGGCGTTAAAGAGGTGGAAAGAAAATAAGAAAAGCGCGAAAAAATGAGCTTGCGCGCGCAGGTGTATCCTAATCAGCGAAGGCGTCGCCGTCGTTCGTCGAGCGCGAGCGGACAATTATCGAGTCTGTCTTTTAGCTACCCGCGCTCGTTTTTTTTTCTCCCCCTCCTCTCGAGTTTCAAAGCGGTCGTTTTGCTCTCGTTTGACTATGGTCGTCGCGGGGAGTACCCGCGCTCTAACGTCGCCCTCGGCAATTATTTCTTGATTCTCTTTGCTGCGAGAGCTAATCGATTGGTGAAATCGTATTCGCATAATTATTCGTAAATTATGCATACAATAATGGAGTGAGAAAGATAAAACGTAGATATATATAGCTATATAAGGTAAATATTGGACTTTGAATAAATGAATCAACGGTATATCTTAATAACGACAATGCAGTGACACAATCTCGATCTACAGCGCTTTAGCAAACTAATATACCTCAGCGCGACATTTTTATAAGCCGAGCAATAATAACTTTGTCGCAGCGGCTTATTTCCGCTCTCTGCACAGTCCCACGTCAGCGAGCCGTCAACGTCGATTCCCCCCCTCCTCCACCGTCACGCTCCTATCTCTCCATCTGAAATACTTGTATTTTTTAGTTCAACAACCCCCGCGCGTTACGTAATCTACGTATATACACCGCTGGTGACAGACTGCTTTCTCTCTCTCTCTCTCTCTCTCTCTCTATCTTTTTTGTGTCCACCACAAGACCCCCTCCTTCACCCCCCTATCTTAATCGTCAAATGAATCACGACGAAATCTCTCGGCCATTTACGAGAAGAATACGAACGACCGAGAAAGCACAGGCGGTTTTGTGTCCATCGCAGCGCGAGCAGCAGCAGCAGTTCACGCTCGGGCGTCAGGCCTTTCCCTCGAAATCTCGTTTCTCCTCGCCATCTCCAACCCTCCCTACTTATCACATTACACCGTGCCTCCTCATCCTCGGTATTTTCATTTCTTCTTCGTCCTCTGTCCTCGGCCCTCTTTGTATGCTCCCATTACGATTCTTTCTTTCTCGTTTTTTTTTTTTGTTCATTTTTCCGCCCATATTCCACACTCCCGCCCGCCGATGCACAGAGCGAGCGGTGGCAGCAGCAGCCGCCCGCCGCAGCTCGGAGCAAGAGAGAGAAGGCAGAAGTGTCGGTGGGGGTTGTATCGACCGCGCCGCACTGCGGGGCTTTGCCCCCTCCCCTCCCCTCCCTTCGGCGCGCGCAACCACCCTCCGCCGCCGCCGCTGCTGCTGCTCTCTCGCTTGCTGTTTCCAGTTCTATCCGGTTATTCCGAGCGCGCGCGGGCGCGCGCACCACCCCGGGCTGGGCCCTAGAAAAGGCGGAATTCTGCACTCGGCGACAGAGAGAGAGAGAGAGAGAGAGAGAGAGAGAGAGAGAGAGAGAGAGAGAGAGAGAGAGAGAGAGAGAGAGAGGGAGGGAGGCGGTTAATACGTTTCTCTCTCTCTCTTCCTCGCAGCTGTGCGCTGTACGGGATGGACCCTTTCGATCAGGCGCAGGAGGCGCGCACGCCTAAGATCCCTCTTTCTCTCGTTTCCCGTCTCCGTCTTTGTCCGTTCCAGAGCCAGCCGCCGGCCGACATTCTCCCTCTCTCTCTCTCCATCTCGGTTGCGCGCACGCCTAAAGGACTTTCGAGGCGTATTAACCCTAGCCCGCAGCAGCCGCCGCCACCTCCCTCGAGCAGCAGCATTATAGTAATAGTCGTCGCGCGCGGCCTCGATTGTCGGGATTCGAAGAGCCTTTGTTTCCCTCTTTCTGCGCGCCGAATTTCTTATTCTCTTGGTGCCCGCACGCGCTCCCTTTCTTTCGTTCTTACTCGTTTTTTTTTTTTTTTTTTTTTGTCGGGGATAGATGCTGTTTATAGCGAGAGGACACGCGCATGGGACTGGCTTAATTAAGATCGAAAATGCGATCGACGAGGCGCTGGTGTATTATAATGATGCGATCGATACTTCGTTCCCGTTCGTGCTCGCGAGCGCCTGAGTATTTTAAAGTGGGTCAGTCCATTGTGTATATGACTGTTCAGTTGTTACATCGTTACAGCGTGCCTGTGAGCGTTGACGTCTTTTTTTTGCGCTTTTTACGGAAGATGGAAGAAGTAATCTGGTCTTTAATACTTTATAGATCTAAGATAATGGCGTTTTTTTTAAATTTGCGAAAGCATTCGCTCGAAACGATGCTCCAGAGTGAAGTACAATTTTCCACTGAGCAGATTTTGTTTGATAAATCTTTCTTCGCGCGAAGTTAATTCCCGGGAGTTACGGAAGAGTTCTTTATAATGAAAATCTTTATCAGGTTCTTCAGGGCGACTTTGCGCGCGCGGACTAATTACTCTCGGCCAGATTCGCAAAACCTTTTGTCGGAAGCTTTATTAAATTTAGCAACCTCATTTATCGATATACATATTATCCTTTGTTCTATATTAGAAGCAGGAAAAGGAACATTGAACATTTATATTCCAAATTATTTATGTATAATAGAATAAAAACCATCAGACGTCACAATTAAAATGTTAAAATATGGAATCTTGTACATTTTAATATGATTATTTTTTACCATGCAACATGTGTAACGTGGTTTCAAAAATATCGAAATATCAATTCGATAATGAAATATTCTATGCCTCCAATGTTATTAAAATATTTATCGATTATCTATGAATACACATTCTTATCAGCTCTATCGAAAACGATGCTCTGTTTAATTATAATTTATTGTCATTTTTCTCATTTGTAATACTAATCTTTCATGAACAGCTTTTAATCTTCTACACTCGGCGAATCTATAGAGATACAAATCTGTTCCACTAGAAATTCAAATCGCGAAGTCAGTATGTACTTCACTTGTGACCTAGACTACATAACAGCTCCGCATTACCAAGATAATCTCCTAAAGCTTGCACTTCACGGAATCCAAACTTGACGCAGCTTATAGATGAAGCTCACATAATCGCAAACTACTCCCAGTGAACGAAAGCAAAGTTCCATTAGCAAATAAAATTTTTATATCGTTAACAGCGCTCGAGGGAGAACAAGAGTGCGATAATCATAGTGATTTACTCTCAACAGCTGCGTTGTTACGGTACAACATCGCGGAGCAATAGAATATACGTCGTGTATAGAAGGAACGTAAGACAATTTTTTTCAAACAAATTCAGGCAATAGTCACTATGCTATTGTTACAATTAAAGACAAAAACTTCAATAAGTTTCTCTAATTTTGTTATTTTTTATTCTATCTTAACGAAATAAAGCTTATTTTGTTCGTTAAGAAATTTCAGGGGGAGTATCGGTGGGAAAAATTTATGATACGAGTTACCAGTAAGGCGCAACATCAATTTGTTCATCTTAAACATTCTAAAACTTGACTTGCTTTTCTTAAACAAATTGATATTGCGCCGTACTGGTAACTCGTATCATAAATTTTCCCACCGATACTCCCCTTGAAATTTCATAACGAACAAAGTAAGCTTTATTTTGTTAAGATCGAATAAAAAATAAAAAAATTAGAGAAACTTATTGAAGTTTTTGTTTTTAATTGTAACAATAGCATAGTGACTATTGCCTGAATTTGTCTGAAAAAAATTGTCTTATGTTCCTTCTAGTAAAAGCAAAAACTAAAACTGCTGTTTCGAAATCTACATTAAAATTAATGCACATGTAACGGAAGCACAATTTCAAGCAGGTACATTAAAACAATTTTATAGCGTAACTTAAGTTTAATGTATAAATATAAATTAAATTTAATGCAAAGTGCATTATTTTTACTGGAAAAATTTGGCGTAGGAGTCAGTAAATTTAATGTACATGTAACGTGAATTCAATGTAATATGAATTACTTTCACGGCAAATTTCGGAGTGAGAATAATGGAATGTAATGTACATGTAATGTGAATTCAATGCAAAGTGCATTATCCGCATTACAATTAATGCAAATCTGCATTAAAATTTATGTAAATTTACATTACAATTAATGCAAATCTGCATTACAATTTATGTAAATCTTGTAATGTACTGTAAATGTACTGGAAAATTTCGTCGCTGCACATTAAAAAAATTCCTGTAAACTGGAATTTCAATTGAATGCATAAAACTTAACATACACGTATTTGAAATTTATAGTAAAAAACATTATACTAGTGAAATTTTACTTAGGTCAAAAAATTATTTGGTTGAAAAATAATTTTTTTTCTTTTTATTCAACCAATTATTTTTTATTTTGTGAAAATAACAAATTTTTACAAAATATAATAATGATGCACAGTTTGTAGTTGAAATTATTTTACTTTGATTCAAATTTATTATATATTTACTTACCTCACTTCTTTATGTTGTGCCAGCAACAATGTTAATTTATACATATAACTTTTTAATATTATAAATTTTCGCATCTTGATTAAAGAACTTATCTCTTAAATTAATCGCATTTTTATTATCGCAGAAAAAAACTTACATAAAATTTTCGACCTAACCGGGAATTGAACCCGCAACCCTTGGGTTGCTACGCACGCACGCTATCCGTTACGTTATCGCTTCGCTTGGAAAAGTTTGACATTTCCATCTATAAGACATATATGCATTAATTTTACTGCAAGTTTCGACGCGTATGTCATCGAATTTAATGTAGAAATAATCTATATTTAATGAAACATGCTCTACTTTTACGTGAAATTACGGAATGAAAATCACGGCCATTGTATCTAAAATTTAATCCCATATGCATTATTTTTACTGCAAGTTTTGGAGCAAATGTCATGAATTTTAATGTAAAAGTAAGAGAAATTCAATGAAACGTGCATTACTTTTTTTTGACATTACAACATGAAAATCACTGAGTTTGTAACTAAAATTTAATGCAATGTGCATTACTTTTACTACAAGTTTTAGAGCGAAAATCATGAATTTTAATGTAATAGTAATGTATATTTAATGAATCATGCATTACTTTTACGTGAAATTAAGGAATCAAGGCGGTGAACTTTGTAACATAAATTTAATGCGATATTCATTACTGTTGCTGCAAATTTCGGAGCGAAGTCATGAAATTTAATGTAAAAGTAATCTATATTTCATGAAATGTGCATTACTTCTACGTGAAATTATGAAGTGAAAGTCATGGAATTTAATGCACAAGTAATTACTTTTACTTCAAAGTTTTGCGATAATGTCATGGAATTTAATGTATAAATACTGTAATGTTAATTAATGCAGATATATATTTATTTAAGGTACATGTATATTAATTTTCGTGCATATGACATTGAAATTTTTGTACATCTACCACAACTTCACTTTCAATTTTTTAAATGAAATTTCATGTACGCATACATTACTTTTGAGTCATAATTGCACGAATTTTAATATCTGTGCATTAAATTTAATGCAAAAACAATACTTTTGTACATTGATGTACTATTTTGTTACAAGTACATTAAATTTAATGTGCTTATGTACATTAAAAGTGCATAAATTTTAAGGACATTTTTTACAGTGTAGTTCACTGCAACGGCTGCACTTCCGGCCCTGAAGAACCGCAAGTATACGCGGGAACGTTTTTCGTGGTGCGCGAAACCACCGCGAAACGGCCAATCGATGCGGACGCAGGCGCGAATTTATCTCGCGAATCCGGCAGGAGATTTTCCCGGGGGGATATCGCGACTCTGCAATTAACGGCGCCTGCGTGGGCGGGGAGGCTTTGTGTGGTGGCCCACGACGGTGCGGCTTTTGAATTCTAAATAACGGGAAGTGTGCAGCGCGTAAGCTCCTGTCTCGGTGCATACATCCACGAATATATTACTTGTTTATTAACAAACTGGTGATTCCGTCCGCGTATATATTATAAATTTAGTTGTTCATTGCCAGTGTGTCGTATAGTTGACAGGTTTACGAACTGGTTCGCACGGGACATCGCGTTCGACAGAAAATGATTGATTTGTTAGCGGGAAGTCGCGCGTGGCAAAGTCCCGGCGAAATAAACGAGCGGGAATTGCCTTTTATGTCATTGATATTGGAAGAGGGGCACTTGGATTTTGTTAGCTTACGCTGAAAAGCCTCTCTACGCTGAAATACGAGCCATTATTTATGTTTTCGTTCATTTATATAAATAATTCATGAACAGGTCGAAATCTATTTGACATCGTATATGTATATGGGAAAGAGAGAAAAAAAACGAAGAACCCTCGTGCTGAAATTTGATGCCCATTGCGCACAGAGACACGGCAATCAGTTTTACCTTTCCCTCGTATGTAGCTCTAACGAGTAGAAACGATATTTTATCTTTTTTTTCTTCATAGATTATCATCATTTATTTGCTGACATAATTTTAATTAACTTATTTTCTACATTATTAAACAAGGAAAGCTCGGTGTTCATAAAATAGTGCTTTCTTGACGATTTTTCACGATTTCTATGAAAGTAACCTCTGCGATAATATTTACGAGAGTTAAAGAAATTTCGAGCCAACTTTATTATCCCGCTTATCTCTGCGGCTCGTCGCATTAAATCTTCAGCGAAATAATAGGGCGCCGTTTATTGCAGATACTAAGATTAGGGCTAAACCTCCTTGTCGAGAAACTAAAATATCACATCATTATCTCGCTAATGCGGCTTACATTAACTTTCCACCTTTTGTCACTCCGCCTTTCTTAGAAAAATCCACGACACGTGCAGCACATCTTCAACCGTAAGGGTCGTTAAAATCCACTTCAATATAGTATAACAGGACCTTCAAACCGCATCGATATCCCCGGTATACGCACTTCAAACGTTCCTTTTCGCCACTAGATAATGTGAAACCTATCCGTATATCCCCGCAACGGAATCATTTTTCCGCGAAGTAGTGAGACGGACGAGTAAGCAACCAAGACGCCATCGGAGACCAGAAAATAAGAACTTTGATCGCAAACTGTACCGTAGCCCAGAAGAGAGTAATACCTCCTATGGTACAGAGACACGAGGCATTTTTCTTCACCGACGTTGCGCGATTTAACTCGCGCGTATACGCGCCAACCCGCATAATCTGGCCTGAATTTACCACTTTGGAGTTCTTGATCGAGTGCGAGGTATCATCTGCGCGGATCAATAACTGTGACTTATAACTCTTCCGTGTATATACGGTTGGTGCTATACTGTAAGGCGGGACACTTTATTTTGATGGAAAGCGTCAGATCGTGTCAAGATTAGCGTCAGGAATCGTAGTGACTGAACGAGAAAATGGTTATTTTTCAACGCCTTTGTTGTCCTATACGTACAGACATTGTAAAATTAAATACTGTATAATGTTGTTTTAATTATGTATAGTATGTAACAGACATTATAGAATATAAACAAATTTGTTAACGTTATTGATAACGGAAATATTTATTGATTGATAATGTAATAACATTTGTGAATATATTATTTCATTGGAAAACCAATAATATTTTATTAAATAATTCCTTGAATTTGTTCGAATTCAAACACAGAGCCAAGAATAATGATTTGCCATATTTTATTTCAATATATCCCTCGTGAAAGCAAGCAATTCGTTTTGCTCAAAGAAAACGGTATCCATTAAAAAAATATCAACATTTCATACATAATACGCGCTCTCATCTAGAAATCCTCCCTCCACAGCACATAAATACGTAAAAGAAGTGCTTGGAAGTGCTGCAATATTAAAGACGGCAGCAGTAGGAGTTCTGTCCCAGCAAAGCCGCTTTTCCATTATCAAAAGCTTCTGGTGCATATCAACATTTCGGAGCTAGCAGTAGCATCGGGACATTATATATACGTACGACGAGCGTAACGATATAGGATTCGATTCGCGCGAGCAAATATTTGTGTCTTCGCGAAAGGGTATATTCCAAAGACTGTGCACGCTCCGCCTGCATACACAGACACCTGTCCTTTGGTTTATCGACCGGTTTCATAGTTGGCTGGCATTGAATCGAGGAGAATTTTCCTCGGCAAAATTACCGCAGTATTGTATATGCGTATTCCTCAACCTGGTTTTTGTAATTTTACATATTACAGTACGATCTCGCAGCTCGCGCCATTAGCTCCATTCCTGATTTGTAGCAGGTTTAAATATCCCGTGAAAATACCAAGTTACAGAGACACTGCGCGGTACACATGGGTCTGAAGTTTGCAACGTTGTAGTGCAACAAAATAAAAAATTATTTGATTTTACTTCAAGTTTATAATAATTAATATTACTTTTGCGTGTAGATTTATTGTTTTATAGTATCAAATAACTTTCTAACAAAGATTTAGATAAAGTTTCCATTGCTTGATAAGTTTAATTATTGTAAAAAATTATTTCGTTGCACTCCAACGATGCAAACTTCAGACCCATCGGTACACACACTGAGAGAAATGTTTAAGAAAATTTACTATAAATGTAAGAAAAATTACTATGTTCGATAGGAACTTTGGGACAGACTCGAATTATCATAAAATTTACTACAATTTATAGTAAAAATTGCTATGTACATAGTAAAAATTACTCAAAACATAGGAATTTTTATTATAAATTGTAGTAAATTTTATGATAATTTAAGTCTGTCCCACGATTACTATAAATATAGTAATTTTTCCTACACCATTTTTCTCCGTGCACCCGCGGCGACGGATGCTAACATAGAAGCTCGCCGAAAAATTGCGCATAAGTAGACGGCCGGGAAATAAGACGGGTCGGACTAAAGGGCCAGAGATACAGCGCATGATGCAGCTCGTATAATCCGGCAAGATCCTCCTCCTCCACCTTCGTATATATCTCGGGGCGCTTGCATAATACCGTCGCGTCGCCACCACCGCCGCGCTCCCGTTTCCCCCGCGTCGTCCTTTTTGCTCGGCTTCTTCTTGAATTTACGATGCGCACACGGGACGAGCCATCGCGACGCGGCGGCGGCAGTGGTATAGAACGCCGCGGGTAGCGATGGCGACTACGCCCATCGACGAATTTCACGGGCGAGCGCTGCTGCCGCCGCGCGATCGATCAACTTTTCGGAGCTATACTCGCTCTCTCTTGGTCCTGTATATACCAACTGCTACCAGCGCTGGCCCATTGCGCCCCAATCGAGATTAGATTTTTGTTCGACTCTGTCGCCGCCTTTTTCCTTCTTCGTCGACGTCGTTGTGTGCAGGGCAAGGGATAAAGAGTTTCCACGTGTGTGTGTGTGTATGTGTGTGTGTGTGTGTGTGTGTGCGTGCGTGCGCGCGCGCGTGTGTGTGTGTGTGTGTGTGTGTGTGTGTGTGTGTGTGTGTGTGAATGGGTGGCGAACGACGTTTCTTTCTTTTTTCGGTTGCTCGATCCTCTGATTCGATAGGAGGGCAATTGCCTGGCGGTGGTTTTAATCAATCGTCATAGAAGTCTCCCCCGGTGCACTTGCTAGTATCGCCCAGTCGACAATGCGCGTTGATTCGCAATTTTTTTTTGTGTTCGGCACGGCTTGTATATCTATCGAGGGTGAGCGCGTTTTTCTGATTCCTCTTCCGTACCAGGTCGGAGGGTAGGAGGGGGTGTGACTTCATAAATTGCCTTTTTCTTGTGGATAAAATGCTAAATTTATGGAGGAGACAAAGTTCCATCGTGTATGGGGTTGGATATATACGATGAAATCTATATGGCATTGAAATATGAACGCAATATTGACGAGAATTCAACTGGACGGCGCGTTTCGCCTCCAGGTACAACTGCTAATCAATTACAGATAAATTGATTTGACTGAATATACGGACGTGACGTTGGCTGTGTGTGGTTGGCCGATAAATTGTCGATAGGTTAATCAACGAAACAATTATTTAACGAAAATGTAATTGTTTCATTGGGAACACTTTAAATAAGGTTTGAATCTATTTTTTGCTAACATTGTAGCGCTTATTTTATTGATTTTAAAAAAATGAATATAAAAAGTTTTTGTACTACACATGAGATTCCTTTTCTATACGTGCAAAAATGTAAATTCAGCACACGTTTCCGCCATAAAAAATCTACAATAAAAACAAAATACTATAAAAATACAAGAAAGGTAAAGATATGTGGTTGAATCAACAACTGAGATATGCATACTGTTTGCCACTGCCCGCTCGTTAATAAGAAGATCAGGTTCGCACTAATTAGATAAGATAGCAGTGAAGTATTTATGCACATCGCTTGTGAAATATAATTGCGAACTTCCGCAATTAAAAGTACTCGCCAAGATGTACCCATCTCTAAAATAATCCGTTGCTTTTTATCCTAAATTAATTCAATATAAACTAAACGACAGTTGCCAAAATTATTACCACCTGATCCACTCATCTCAATTATTTTACATCATTCTCACAAACCACATTCCTCCACAATCGCACTACCGGCGTAAATCCAACTTTTCGCCCATCAACACCCCCGCGTCTTATCCCTCTCATCCATTTCAGCAACTTAAAGCAGCCCACACTCGCCCTTATTACTCCAAAATAACTCCCTAAAGCTCTCTCTGGCCTTTGAGACAATAGGGCACCACCGAATAAACACTCGCTCTCTCTGCAGAGGCACGCGCAGGATGAAAGGAGCCGCGACGACAGCGCCGGCGTCGACGCGTAGGCGCGAATCAGCCGCGTAATTACCCGCCGCAATAGCAATTAGCGCCATAATTAAGAGCGATACACGGAGAGAGAACTCTGCGCGCCAATGCGGCACAAAGGCTCGACACCTGCCAATGTGCGCGGACGTATAGGTAGAGCGGACCTGTAACAGCAGCCTTGAACGCGCGAGCAGCGTGATATTAGAGAAGAAGCGGGCGACGAGACGGAGCAAAGTTCTCTTCTCCTCTCTCTCTCCGCTCTTGCTCCTGGCGCGCGGCGCGCCGGCTATTATTGGCGCTCGATCGATTTCCGCCGAGCGGGAGCCGCGACGCGGAAAGGTGGCCGCATGGGTTCCCGCGCGTTTAATAAACGCACGAAATTAAAGTCGTAAGTCGTGCGGTGCGGAGGGAACGGGTGTTCCTCGGAAAAATCCATCGAGGTCGGGAAGAAGTTGCTCCTCTCGAATTTTCGACGAAAGTAGTGTAGACGGTTCGAACGAATGTAATTCCTCACTCGCATGGATTAGCCGCGTTGTATGACTGGGTTGAATTATTTCCTTTCGAGTAAGTACGCCCAGCCGGCTAGTTATTTCTGAACGAGGCACTTTTGTCTCTCGGTAAGGCGAGCCGAGAAACAAGAAGGGGGGCATCCATCTCGCCTCTCTTCTCATCGGAAATCCGATATTTATATCATTATGCCCGCGAACAACGCGCGCCGCGTCGTCTCGTTTACAATTAATTATGGGAGGACGGTGGAATTTTGCGAAACAAAATCCTACTGGTCCTACCTAGTGGATATTATACAGATATTGAGTAAAGTGATATGGCTCCTTGTAGCAAGGTTTGTAGATTGCAAGAGGATTCATTTATAATAAATATATAGTTAAGGTTAATGATTATACAATAAAGCTTGAAATAATAAATCACCATTTGCTTTGATCCGTACTATAAAAGTATTGGGTATATTATTCTCGCAAGGTAAAGGGGGTCAGGGCGATATTGAAGCCTGGGCTCTTAAAAGGCCCGCTGTATACTAGTTTACAAAGTACTCCAATGGTGATGTACACACATCTCCGTAGTTCCTCTATCTATACACATCTGGCTCCACTGCTGCATCGTAGACCTCTTTCTCTTATACATCGGAATGCCCGAAGTATCTTCGCATTTCTCGCCTCCTTGAAACCTCGGAGAATACCCTATAACTTCGAAAGCCTTACTTGACCTCATCCTTTCGCCTGTGCACTCTGGTTTCCCTTCTTCATCTAAATACGGACTCCTTTTTCTTCGGTAAACTGCGTCTGCTTTCGATCAAAGGGAAGGAGGTGGAAGAATGGGAGGGGGAGAGGGAATTCGAAAATTTAGCTAAACCAACGTCTTCCGATACCGGGGATTGAAAGCTCGGATACGCCGCGGCCGGTGGCTCGCATCGTGATTGAATAGAGCGGAGTGGAAAATCAGAGTTTACGTGAAATCAAACTTCTTGAGGCGGAATCTCTGATAATGCAGTTTAAACAAATTTTGTTTGTTTTGATACTTTTGTATCCTTTTCCTTTCTGCGTTCACCGCTTTGCTTGTTGTTCAAACTTGTTACAGTTACAACGAACAACGTTTACCATAATCATGATCAAATTCGTTTTTTACTCGAACCCGAACGTGAAATTTTATTCCGAGACTATCAATCTTTGTTTAGTAAGAATTGGTTTAATCACGGGAAATTTACTCGATTTCAGCCAGATTCGACCAAAACAATAAAAACGAATCAGCCCGAACAATGGGCTAAACGCGACCCTCGAAGGAACCGACTCCCAATAAGAAGGTCGAAAAGAGGCGAGGATTAAAGAGGGGTGATGCTCTCGAAGACTGCGCGATTGGGTCAGGAGCCCGGATATCGCCGTAGATTAAGAACCGCTCCGACGTTGCTAAAATAGGATGAAAAACTGCCTTCGATCGACGCCCTTTTTTCTCGCTCTTTGGAAAATACCCTCACAGTATTGAAAATCGAGTTGAGCCAATAAATAGTATATGAGAAAAATAAAATAAAATAGAGTTATAGAGAGCTAGAATTGAAATTCTTCAAAAATCTATAGAATATTCTACATCAAAATAAATGTATATATAAAACTGGAAAACGTAATTGAATAAAAATTTCATCATTTCCCGGGTAAAAAGTTGTCCGCCAATATAAACTTTGAGTACATCAGCCAGCTCCCTCTATCAATTTTTCGAGAAACAATACCTCCCCGAAAACTTTCCCGGCTCGTTCGGTTTCAATTTTCCGCACATCCTGTTCTTCTCTCCCCCCTATAACAAAGAAACAACAACAGTCCCCCTCGTGAACACGAAAGTCAGTCCTCCACATCTATCTCTCATCGCACGAGACGAAATAGTACAAGCCTCTCTCTGAAATATGAAAGATCGCCCAAGCGCGATAAACTCATGTACAGAGAAGAAGGGGGAGCGCAAGCATCAGCAGCATAAGAAGAAAAGCCGCGTGTCATAATAGAGCGCGGCAGCGGCTCCGTAGGCGTCCGTGCGCGCCTAACGACTTCCTAGGATGACTCAGGAAGACACGCGCACGCAGGAAGGAGAGCGTCGCGAATACGCTAAGGCGCTCGTGCGCGTGTACATATGTGTATACATGAGTCAGAGCGCAATACGATGATCAGCGTTAAGTGCGCGCTTAGACCCACGGTTTTCATCTCTCGCGCGGGGGAGGAGGGGGAACGGAGCGATATAGAAACTTTCCTGAGCGCGTGCGCGGCTCGTGCTTTTGCGGAGAGGTTTGTAATTGAGACACTCCGCGCGCGCGCGCGCGCTCGGGGACGCAATTATGTGGAGAGGGGGAGAGAGACAGCTTGGGTGTAGACTTACTCAGAACAAGATTGATCGCGCGCAATTATGTAATTTCGTATTGATTTTGTTTTAACGCGCGCGCACCGCACGTCTATAATTCGCGGGGGATCGAGCTGGATTATGGTTCTTCTCCGCGATGTGACACGGAATGAATAGAGGCTGATGGATGATTGATTTGTAGAAATGATTTATTTTGCAACAGTTGGATGCGAATGAATTATTTTTGACGGAAATTTGAGAATAAATTATTGAACCTATACCCGTGTAGAAAAATATAGGTAACTCAAACCCGATTCTGGTGCGATTTCCGTAACTGTAGTACGATTCAGACAGGAAAATCGTACTTGATTCGGACACTTTTTTGAATACCGTTTTCTCCACGATTCGGATGAGGATTCCAAGGTAGAATCTGACTAGGAATCCATATGAATTTCGAGCATTTTGGGAATGGTTTTGTTTGTTTGAAAATAGTTAAAACAACAAATTCTCGTGTTATATATTAATAAAGAAATTAATTATATTGCCAATATGGTAATTTAAAAAATTATAGAATTTTTTTATTTTAATTTTGTTGCATCAAAAAATAAAGAATGTAAAAATTAAACAAACGTAAAGCTGTAAATTTTGTTAAAAAAAGATTATTGATGCAAATAAGATTTATTATTAATATTTGTACTGACAGTTATTTTCACGAATAATTATGTTCAAGTACTTATACTTATATTACATATATTATGTATTTAATTTAAATGTTTATTTTTATCTTTTAAAAATCTTTTATATTTACATATTAATGAATACATTTGAAATGATTAAGTTTAAAACATTAATTAAAAAATTAAAGAAATTAAAAAAATTTTCCCCTGATGGAGATTTGAACCTGGGTCTCCCGTGCAGTAGTCCAACGTCTAATCCATTTACCTACAAACAGTACTTCCCAGTGAAGTGATAATTTGAGTATTCATATTTATTAATTTAGTTTAACTTGATTTTAATGTATAATAGAATGAAAATCATTCAGAAAAGTACAAATATTTAATGTATTTTGCTATTTGCAATTATTATTTATTATATACATTATTTTAATACAAACGCGATAGTCCCACGATTTTGTTGTCAGAATCAGATCTGATGTTCGTAGCTCTCAACGAATAAAACAGAAATCTGCAGTTTTAATGAATTAAAATTAAGCACTCTAGGAGTATAACGAAATAATGGAATAGTTTCATTGCTTATTACTGTCATTTTATACTTTAGAAAGACTTTCTTAACATGCACAAACATTAGTTTTTAGAATTATAGTAGCAAGGATACTTATGCGATTTTCCTAGCAGAATCGGGTCTGATTATCGAAGTTTTCAGTTGGTAAAGCGGATTTCTGCTTTATTGATACAAAGCTACGAATATCACATCCGATTCTGGCAGGGAAATCGTACAATTGGCTCTGCCTTTAATAAAGAAGGGATAAAGTAGGGAAATCATATCCGAATCTCGACTGTTATCCACTGATAGGTACAACTGCAGAAAATCGCGTCCGAATCGGAGTTATTCACGGGGATGACCTCCAAAATTTCTACACGGGTAGATCCTCCTCTTGAATCACAAATCAGCCGGTCCCTTTAAACTCATCTATATATAATGAAAGCTTGCGCGAGTGAAATTCTGCACCCGACCGAGCGCGTATCTATAAAATACCCGAGGCTCCGTCCGTGCATAGTTTTTTCCTCGTCCATCCACTACATCGCGGGAAAATCTGCAGTGGCGATAGCCAGCTCAAGTATCGCGATAAGGAGCGAGTGAGAGAGAAGTGTCGCCCCCGCTCTCCGCATGTATCCGTGTATATTATACATGTACACATGCTCGAGTCGAATAATCGATATCGCAGCGGGGTGGAAGCGCAACGAGCGCACCAGCTTACTCAGCCTCTCTCTCTCTATGTGTGTACAGCTAGTTTTTTACACGAGCGCTGTACAGCGACGGAGAGCCTCTCCAAAGGATGGGAGGGAGAGTGAGGTTCGACCCATTAGACGCGTCAAAGTCACTTTTCTAATTAATAACGCCCCCACCTGCGCGCGCGCTGATTTTTTGCGCGTCTCGGGATCGTTTTTTTCTGTATTTTGGTTGAAAGAGATGACCCACAGGGCGTGCGGGCTGAGTGCTCGGGTTTCTTTGTGCGAGTTTGATGGATGAACGGGCTATTTTTGGTAAACGCTCGCTTTTTTGGATTCTGTGTGGTCGCGTAGGGGCGAAGGGTGGTGAGCTTTTAGAGAGGGTCGTTTGTGACGCGCGAGGTAATATTTCTAAGTGCTGTAAGGAATAAAATTTGGTCGGGGCGAGGAGTGGATCAAAATATAGGTATAGAAATTTGTGAATTTGTTGGGAAGAGTTTGCACTGAATGCGATTTTCCGTTTTACGCACTAAAACTGCATAGCTTTATTTAATAAGATTAAACGAAAACTTTCACTGGTAGCTCACACAGTTTGGAGATTTGCTTTTAGTATAGTACTTGATATTTTGAACCATTCGAAATTTTACTTTCGTCTAGAGGAAGCTTTATAACATGTTAATATTCGCATGGTTTGGTCCGGCTCTTCGAAACCTTTATACGCATACATTTCGAGACTGTTTAGAAAATGATGTTATGAGTTCGTTGAGACTTCGTATTTTCAAAGATTAGCTAGGATCTCGAAAGCTAAACTTCGCTTCACTTAAATATAAGCGACTTCCTTATTAACGTGACTTTCCACACCACCTCAAACTTCTTCTTTGCTAAACAAAGTTTGTAATTAGTAAATTTGAGTAGTCGCTCTCGGTCGAAAAAATGGCGCGAAGCTACTTTTAAGGCGGTTTTATACCTAATGGCTCCTGGGGCCAAAATTACCTAAAAAAATAAATTAAAATATAATTACTATAAAATAAAGTATATGCATCACTAATATAACTTATTTCTAATACAAAATTCCAAGACAGACATAGGTTCTTAATCCACTTTATGCAGAATTATGTCATTTTAGAAAAATGAACTGGTGAGCAAGTTTTCTTGGCAATCACTCGATGGATTTTGATGAGAGAAGTTCGCAAATTACTTGGAAAACATGTACCTATGGCATGAAGCTCTGGAATTAAAAAATATCGAGACTAAGTATTTTTTTAATTGAAAAAACGATAAATTGATAAAATTAATATAAAAAAGTAGTTTTTTCAATTAAAAAAATACTTAGACACGATATTTTTTAATTCCAGAGCTTCATGCGATAGGTACATGTTTTCCAAGTAATTTGCGACTTCTCTCGTCAAAATCCATTGAGTGATTGCCAAGAAAACTTGCTCACCAGTTGATTTTTCTAAAATGACATAATTCTGTATAAAGTGGATTAAGAACCTATGTCTTGGAATTTTGTATTAGAAATAAGTTATATTAGGGATAAATATCGTTTATTTTATAGTAATTATATTTTAATTCATTTTTTCAGGAAGTTTTCACCTCAGGAGCCATTAGGTATTAGACCACCTTAACGGTTGTCAAGACTTTAAACCTCCGCCTTAATTCAATTTCCGCACTGCGAAAAAAAAGTGTCGTGTCCGCATCTTTTTAACAGCTCATCAATATTCGTAAATCACTTTGATTCATATATAGTATGTGCTACTGCCGAGATTCACGGGCTTGCGCGCACGCTGGGATCATCAGTCACGGATCTGTCTATTTCTTGCCTCCTATAAAAATGATATTCATGATCGCGATTCTTCGCTATCGCGCTCTAGCGTTTTCCTGTTGATCACACGTGATGTCACGTGTCTTGTCTCATTCCACACTACCGTAAAAACCCATACATATTAACATAAAACCTCTAACTTTTGTATCACTTATCCACACGTGAAAGAAAAAGATTCACCGCAGCCAACCCTACAATTTGGGCACTCATCACCGGGCGAAACCGCTCTTGTTTATACCAGAACTCTCTCACCGCGTTTGTGTTCTCGTATAATATACACCTCCCACTTCCCATCATCCAACAGTCGTGTCAATTCGTTCCACAGTCCGCGTGACGACTATACACACGACACCTCGCTACATACACACACACTCGCACACATTCTTTGCCTCTTCTCTCTCTCTCTCTCTCTCTCTCTCTCTCTCTCTCTCTCTCTCTCTCTCTCTCTCTCTCTCTCTCTCTCGGATAATACCCAGCAAGAATTTTCGTGCAAGGTCGAACCAGTTACGGACGGTTACAAGACGTTGCTCATTTCGTGAGCGGGCGAGCACAATGAAGGAGAGCCAGAGCAGCAGCAGCATCACGTTTACGTTATCACACGCGCGCGGCCGCGCACGTAAGATACCCGCGTCAATTGCGTGCCTTCTCCTCTCGCCTCGGGCAATTACGCGCGCCGGTTCGGGGCGGTTTCCCCCGCGTGGGCCGAGAAAAGAGAGCCAGCCAGGCTGTGTGTGCCAGAGAGGATGAGACGAAGAAGAAGAATTCGAGGAGCCTCGACATCACGTTCAGGAAGCGCGTCGTTAAAATTGACCGCCGGCGCGGCCGAGAGCCGCGTGTGTGTCCCTTCCAGGATTTACAAGCCGTCGGGAGGGTTTCGCACGTGTGGATATAAGATTTATCGAAAGAGCGCTGAGAGCTGTAAGGGTCTTCTAGGGATTTCGGGACCGCCGGTTACGGGTGATTAGACCGCGTGGATTGTTTATGTTGGCGGCGTTTCTAAAATGAAAACGATGCGATTTAGTCGATCTGTTTGGTTTATGTAATATCAAAAGATCGTTATACTTCAATCAATTAAACGAACACGAATTATCAACTGTACATTTAACGGGATGTGTGATACCGACATAATTTTTCAACGAGTATATCTTATGACAGTACTAATAGAGTTGACTCAGAAAAATTCTGAGTATAGTATTTACATATATGGAGGGCGTGAAAATTGTGTTTTTCCAAATAAATGTTTAGAAATTTTTTAATTAAAAAACCCTGTAATGTCGATAAGTAGGATTCTGCATTTTTGTCATTTTGATTCAATTTTTCAACGAGTATATCTCATGACAGTACTAATAGAATCGCTCGAAAAACATTTTTGAGTATAGTATTTATATATACCCAGGGCGTGAAAATTGTGTTTTTCCAAATCAATGTTTGAAAAGTTAATTTATTAAATAATGAAATTGGGTTGATTTTGAACTCCACATGGCCTTAAAGTACACCTAACGTGCCAAATCAAACGTATCAAAAGTAGAGTCTACGAAATTAAAAATCTCCAAATGCCAAAAGAGCGCACTACACGCTCGGACTAGTAATTAAATCATATACACGTATATAAGTTGAAATTTCGAAAACTCCGTGTGGTACTTCTGAGATAGGGCCAATAGTAACGACTCCGCGCGTTGGCCGCGGAAAAATAAAGCAATAAGAGGGGCGGAAAAAGTTGCCGGGAAGGAAAAACTTGGACGCTGGCCGAGGCGAGGCGACCACTTGAGCTCATTTTTTCCCTTTCTATCCCGTCCTCTTCTTCTTTTTTTCCCCTCTCCTATTTTAAGCGCCCGCCGACTTTATACGAGCCGCGCATTTCCCCCCGCGCGCGGCCATTGTGAATCCCCCGCGAGAGACTCGAGGACTAAAGTACTTCTTCTTCGCGGAGGTCGAGGTATGGAGCGAGACGTCCACGGCCGGCGCTGAGAATTCGAGGTCCCTTTCGTTATTTAAGGGATCTTTTTGCTATACGCTCCTACAGTCGAAACGTAGTGTAGAGCGAACATTCTCACTCGCAGTCGCACTTGCGCGCGTATATATACTTAGTGCCATAAATTGGCGGATCTCGAGCGCGTATAACGGCGGCCGTCGTTATACGCCCGCGCCACTATCGACTTTCAACGTGAAATATTAGCGAACCCTCGCGCGCCGTACGTATACGTATTATATACCATACCGTAATCAATATATAAAATAAAAGTGTAATTTTGAGAAGTTAGAGAAAATTTTATGGACAAATAACGCCGAAGAAAAAATATAGCGTCATACATCGGATGTTAAATGTATACTCAATTCCTTAAGTCATTTTAAAAATTCAATTTTATGTGAAATTCCAAAGATCTTGGTAGTTTGAATCGTTAATATAAAAAGCACCCTCGAGGTGAGAATCAATGCGTTCCCCCATCATAATAGCAATTTAAACGCAATACCGCTTCCTTCAACTTTTCCATTAATCCATCTTTATCGACATTATAACCCCGGCGCATTAGCAGCTCGTTTTCCACGTCCTCGAATTTAATCACTGAATCTCAATCCAGCAGCTCCACCGCCACCTTCCGTCCCTTTCCACCCGCGATATAACGCAAGTCTCGCGGGTATACACGTCGACGCACCAACCGCGCGCACAATAAGGAGCGGCGTAAATCTCTCGCTGGGGCGACGGCGACGGGTCGGCAGATTTCCTCGAGGACTCTCTGGCTTCCCCCCCCCCCCCCCCGCTAGGAATTGGAATAGACGGAAGAAGATGAAGATGGCTTCCACGAAGCGCGGATCTGCGCAAATCTTTGCCCTTTACGGGCACGCGTCCTCGGCTTCTTTGGAGAAGTAACTGATTAAAGCGAGGCATATAATATAGGTCGACGGACGATGAAAATGTTTGCGCGAATCGTTAAGAGAACGAGGCACAGCGCTGCTGTGAAAAGCGCGATAAGGTGATTGCAATTGATGATGAGGTGCGGGTGGTGTATGCAAAGGTAATTTATTCTTGGGTTTTGTGTGGTTGGGGGCGTTAAGGATTGCCTTAGAGTACAAATTTTGAAATAGTATGTATAAGCTAATCTGTTAATGCAGTAATATTCCAGCCATTTTAATTAAAGTACGGAGGGGGAAAAAGAATTTCTAATCGTTTTTTGAGCACATTGATGTTTTCACCGGGGGATTACGCGAAAAAAGTGACGCAGGAGAGCACATTACATAGCCAATGAGAAACAAAACACGCACAACTACAGCCGGTAAAATGTATTTTAAATCCTGCCCGCGCCCGTGTCAGCGGGCGCCATTAGTCACGCTATTTTCCCATTAAAACATAATGTGAAAACGACTGTTTACTCTGCTCTGTTCCGCTTCCATTGTGACGGCTTTGCTCGACAAAAGATATACAAGCTTGCACATATATTCGCGCTGAAGGATTCATTCGACTTTCAATTTGGCTTCGTTTTGAGAATCGAGCGCAGTCGTTTATACTTCGTTTCGTTCCCTGTCGTTCAACACGCGGCGCCGAGGTTAGCTCCGAGGCTGACTCGACTTCGTTATTATCGAAGTTTAACAGCCACTGGGCACGCAATGGACTACATTTATTTTGGTTATAAATTCGAAAATATTTACCCCCTTATCGTGGCTCGTAATTCTACGTTGTCACATCGAGATAGTGATGAAAACAACGTTATTATATGCTAATAACATCATTTTGC
The DNA here is from genome assembly GCA_036365515.1 of Torymus aiolomorphi. NCBI lineage: Eukaryota > Metazoa > Arthropoda > Insecta > Hymenoptera > Torymidae > Torymus > Torymus aiolomorphi. The sequence continues at coordinate 128,690,756 of CM070877.1, read as the reverse complement.
ATAATTTTTTCTTTTACATATTGCGCCTCAATTTGTTGAACAAATTATATACAGATGATTCGTATGATACCTTGCCTTTTAACGTTAAATGAGACCTCGCTGTCCTGTTTCCACCTCATACTTAACATAATCTTAATTAAATACAAAAATGTACTCTACCTTCCGCAAAAAAATCCGCGCATATTATTAAAACTTGAACCACAATCAATCAAAATCCACCTACAAGCTAAGCCACTTTCCAAAAGCAGCTGAACGAACGAGGAGAGGAAAAAAAAAGTTCAAACCATCATCTATAAGAAGTCCTCGCGCTTAAACCGTCATACAACCATCGCTCGTCCTTGGCCGCCTTCAAGATCGCGCCGCGGGAGGGCGAGGAGAGGAATATATATGTATACATAGTCGAAAGTCCCGAGGAAGAATTTTCCCGAGACACGCAGGAGCTACGGCGGCGGCTGATGGGGCGTCGGTCCGCTGATTAAATTCCCATTCCGCGCCGCCGGCGACTACCACCGCCGCCGTTATTACAGTCCACGCGTGCAAAGTCCCCCCTGCGCCCTCATATCAATGGACTTGAGGCCAACGACGACGTGGAAAACGCCCTTCGTCGGCCGGTGTAGATTCGAGGGCCATGACTGGGGCTTTTTCTTTACTCGTCGAGGTGGTAATTGTTTTTTGGGTGGCTCGAGACTGCGCGAATGAGCGAGCTGATTACGAGAAATATGATTTTTTTACGGTGTGAAGGTAAAGTAATTGCGGAAATTGAAAAATGGTATCAAATGATGGTGAAATGGCAAATTTCTCAATTAACCGGTTAAAAGGTATATTTAATTCTCCGATGTCGGAGGCAATTTGTTAATGGAAAGAATTGTATATATTATTTATACTTTCAATGTAAAATGTTCACAGGTTATTTTGAAACTTTCTAGCCACAAAAGAATATATTGATCTTCCGCACAGGGTATTGTACGTACAGAATATGTGAATGTGTCTTTTTTATCAGAGCGTATATTCCAGTATAAAAATGCTATTTTTATGAAGGATATTTATTTTTCGCTCGCAAGCGGTGGAAAAACGCAGGCACCAGCTCGTAACTCTGAAATGTGCAGCGCTAAATACGTATACACCTCTTCAATAATCAATAAGCTAGAAGCACGATATTACTCTACAAAAGTCTATATACACTTTGGAAAATTGCATTTGACATCCTCTAGATTTTCAATAGCAAACAGCATCGACGCACGAATTCTGCATTTTTCCTCCACACACACACGCTCGAATCGACGTCTATACCCGAACGGTCCTTACGAAACCAAATATTCCTCCTCCTCCTTTTCCCGCAAGACTACATCATCAAAGAACCTGCCACCCCTGACTTCTACCGTTCTGCACCTCGCCATCGCTCTCAGCATGCATCAGAGGGAGACTCTCGCGGAAAAATTGAAAAATTTTTATGGACCTGGGTTGGGCGGACGCGCGCGCAGGCGGGTGTGCCCCCTCTCCTCGCGCGCTCCCGATCAATGCACCGCCGCGGCGCGCACTGAAAACGCGGCGGCGGCGGAAGAACGTGCCGGATGACGTAACGCGAAAGACGGCGGCGACGGGGGCGTGTGCGCGACGGCCGAGAGAAAATTGTCGCGGTAAATCGAACGCTTTTGGCCGACGATGGTACGGGGATGTATGGGTAGGGGGTCGGAGAGGGTTGTTGATGTGATGCTCGAGGGTTTTGTAGAAGATGTGCTTTTCTGGGGAGAGTTGAATGGGAATTCATTCATTAAGTGGTCGGTTTATGTTACGTCATTTATGCACTCTATTCTTGTATATAAAGGGTTATGTATTCTGCAAAGGCTCGGTTTATTTCTGAAGAAGATAAAAGCTTATGAAAAGGATTGAGCTTTGGCCGCCACATGTATAGAGTATTATACTTGCGCGTAAAATGAAAATTTTGGTGGAATATTCATAGGCAATTTGTGTAAATTGTAAGCTAGGCCAAGGCGGGAAAAAAATAGAAGAAAAAAAAAAAGTTATGCAAGCTTCTCCCATTCGCCGAGCTGTCTCGTTGCATATTTACGCATGCACCCGGAAAATTGTCTTCTCTCCTACCCCGAATAAAAGCGTTGAGAAACTTGCATTTCATGAATGCCGGGATCAAGTTAGTCGAGACAACCAGGGTACAGTTGAAATTCGGTCGGACGCTGAGTTATAACGTATGTAGTTGAAAATGACATGCGAAAATTGTAATGGGGTTTACCTGAATAGCTTTCCAACTTGTAACAACTACGGGATTTTAGAGTCCGCGTACTTTGTAATTAATTTCTTAAACAGAATATTATTAAACCTAAGATTTTAATAACAATGCAATTTTATTTGGCACTAACAAATGCATCATCATAACGAATGTTTTTAAATGTTCATGTATGCATTATACAAGTAAAATGTTACGAAAAAATTTTGTATGTACATTGTAAACAAGTTGTAAAAACTTTAATAACGTAAATTTTCGTGGAAAATGATAATTTCGTTAAAATCTATATGACTAAAAATTCGAGGAATCCATTATTTTATTAGAGTACCAAATGACTATAACCTTTTCCTCGTATTCTGCTCGTGTTATTTATTTTCCATGTCTACGCCACTGTAAATATATATTTTCAGAGAGCTTATTATAAATTTTTCGACGAAGAATCAAAATAGTACATTTCGACACGGGTGGGGAAGACGATTATTTAGCTGGTGTGACTTTTTGTACGAGCGAAGCGAGTGCGAAAAAGCCACACCACCTAAATAATCGACTTACGCACTAGTTTCGAACGGTATTTTATACCACGAGCGCCGAAAAATCATATCAAAGTTGTGATTTTGAGGTTAGAGTGGTATAAATTTATTTTATTCAATGCCACATCTATTACCATAAATCGTGAAAACTTTCCTACAAATTTACAAAATACCTAGAACGAAAAGTAATTACGCTACACGCATCTCTCTGATTTCCATGCCCCATTGCTTCTCATCAAATCACAGAAAAACATCCTCGCAACCCAATCGAATCGTCGATCCTCTCCTACAACCTCGATGATTCCCCTCAGTCCGTGCTCTTCCTCATCCTCCTCTTTCTCCAGCCCCTCGCTCTCCATGCGCCTCGGCTGATGAAGCACGAGATCAGCACGAGAAGCGGAAGGCGAGCGTGCGTGGCGTCCGACAAGGACCCAGAAAAGAAAAAATACGGAAAATCGCCCTAGAAACCCAAAGCGTTCCAACATATATCTCTCCTCCGTCTCCTGGCGCGCATGCATGCGACAACGGCATCGTCCTCACCTCCTTTCCATCCTCGGAAATCGAAACGGACACACACCCACCCACAAGTCGTCTATATCTCCGGGCACGTGAGCGTATAGTAGTCCGCCCGGAAAAAGCGGCCTATGCTATAGTAGCATGTACATACAAGTGCGCAAGGCAAAATTCCCCCGGAACCACGACGCGCGCGGAGGAGTATAGAGCGCGAGAGCGAGTGAGAGAGGATGAATGGGCTTTATGCCAAAGCCGAGGCCGGGAAGAGAGCGAGCGGCGGTGTACAACGTCGATGCGCGCGCGGTGGCGGCCCCCTGACACACATTGACTCGTTAAAATAACGACATAATGGCTAATTTAGCGATAATGAGCGCGAAGCGTATCGTTCGAATTAGCGTCGAAGGTGAGACGCGCGCCGCCACCGGTGCAGTGCTTGAGAGCTTGCGCACGCGCAACTCTAATGTCTGCAGCAGCAGCATGGTGATGCTGCTGTGTGGGCGCGGAGAGGCAGCTACGTGCATTGCCATTGCCGAGCGAGCTGTTATTGTCCCGACGATGTTGCTATATATCGATGCCGATGTTGATGCTGTATACGTGGCCGGCCGCTTGATTACCGGCATTCAATTTTGTATATGGATATGGCGCGGCTCGATTGGAGCGAGGAGATTTCGGTCCAGATTGTTACAGGTCTGCGTGAAAAATGATTTTTAGACGATGCTGAGTGATATTTCTTTTGTTTTTCATTGTTTAGGAGTGTAATGGGCTTCTTTTCTTTTTTTACCGAAGTAACAATTTGTCACTGACACTTCCTAAGCCATTAATTTTTATGTACACAATAGAAGACAGGGTTTAAAAAAAAAATTATCTAGTAATTTGGAAGTAGTAAAAAATACATTTTACTGCCGTTTAAGAAACTAAACTACGCCGTTTCGGAACTGAGAGTCGTAAAATTAAATGCAGTTCGCATAAAGCTATATATACCGTGTGTACTCCAGAAACTGAGAGAGAGAGAAGGCGGGAGAGAGACAGAGAAACGAAATTCTCCAGCGAAAATGTAGATCGGGCTTTCTAGGGCACACGACGATACGTATAAAGTACCTGGGGAGAAACACAGTGTATGTGTGTCTGTGTGTAATACAGCTGTTCTCTCTCTTTCTCTCACTTCCTCGATATATATGCCGTGACCACGTATGTAGCACACACGTGCGCAGCCGAAGTTCCACAACGTATCGGAGAACTGCGGAATGGAAATCGTTTTCCGCGCGTGGCACGTTCTCACCTACGGCACGTCAGCAAGAAGCTTCGATCTGCAGTCTTAGATAAAAGTTCCGATTCTGGGCCGCCGGCCGATAAAGCGCGAACACCTCGCGACACCTACACAAGTCTTCCGAGTTCTCCAGTGCTGCGTCGAGAAAAACGGGCCACACACATACGCAGTGTCTCCGAGGATAACACGCGCCATCGAGAGGATGTCCTGTCCTACATATAATAATAGCGCACTCGATGCAGCCGAAAAACCCCCGTCAGAGAGCGCACGCCAGATATCCCAGCCGAGATACCGAATTTCCATTCGGCCAGGTCGATCGATCGATCGAAATATACATGTATTATATACACCTAATTTCCGCGATAGCGCGTGTTGCAGGGTTATTACAGTATAGGGTCCCTATAATCACACGCACACACCTACGACGAGATACCTATATACGTGTGTGTTTCGTAATCGGACTCTGCATGCGCAGGCTGCACGCGAGGCAAACGGCTCAGTGGCGTTATCTCGCGACGAAGCCGCGAGGCTCCAAGTCGCCTCCCCGCGGCGTCGAAGCGCTCGCGGCGTCGATGCGCTGCTCCAGGAGCGTAAGCTACGGCGATCGATCCCGTGTGCGACGGCGATGATGCCGGGATTGGGCGGAAGAAATCTTACGATTTTTTTCCCTCTCGTTTACCTCATCGTTAAAGTGTGGAAGTAGGGCTAGATTGTTTCGGTTCGATGATGTAGATCTCGTTGTAAGTTCTGGTAAGATCGATGAGTGATTTGTCTTGGGAATATAGGAAAAGGATTCTATTTTGTGTGAATAATCTTTTTACTGCGATGAAAAGTTTATTGCGCGCGAGTGTGCGTGATTGTAACAATATATAATTGCTGCATTCGCAGGTAAATGGTCTCATATTTTGCATGAATTTTTGCGAAATCAATTATGTATATGGTTAAATTATTAACTATATGTGTAGACGAATTACCATTCGTTCGCGATGCAATAATTAACGTGTATACGTATATAAATTTATTTAAAATGCGAAGTCTACTTCTGGCTTTCCAATATACGATATCATACGTAATTTATCGTTCTTGTAAAGGTGAAAGGTTTACTTTACGGAATAGGCATTCCAATATTCAATAAAAATTTTAATTACTACATTGTCGTAAGAGGATGTTTCCATCGACGGAATGCCACGGAAGATTCTTTTGCAGCGATTGCCAATTATTGGAAAATGTAATAATACCGAATTACACTTTTATACATTATATATATTAAGGATGCTATAGCTATATCGTCCCTGCCAAAAGTTAGTTTTTATCGTTAGAACTGCGATCAATAATTATATGGAATAATTAAGGACTTTTCCGTCCAATACGTCTATACGGAAATGAAATACGAATATTATAAGCTTTAAAAATCAGGAATCAAAGCCAAATTGACAAAGTTTCATTACTTTATAAAAATCTCTAAAACATTGTGTACTATATGTTTTTTTTTGCATAATAATAAAAAATAATGAAACTTTGGCAATTTTGCTTCGATTCCTGATTTTTAAAGCTTATAATATTCGTATTTAATTTCCGTATAGACGTACTGTACGGACAAATCGTTAAATATTCCATATATAATCATTTATCGTAGTTCTAACACTAAAAACTAACATTTGACAGGGACGATATATCCATAACATCCTTAATGTGTTATTTTTACATCAAAACGTGCCTTGTAAGCTCATCCTTCCGTCAACGTGTATATACTCTTTAATGCAACTTTAATGAACAATATTTCACAACAAATTTGCCGGCTAACAACTTCTTTAATTAAAAAGCGAGCGAGCTTATTAAAAGCGAGTGGAGCCCGCTTACGGACGTTGGTGATTTAAATCTACGAAAATAACAGAAAAAAAAAACACAAAAGTTATATATCGAACGCGATGCGAATTTCCGCGTTAATTTAAAACGACAATAAAGATAATTTACGACGCACGTCATTGTTGCGCCATTATGAAAAAATTACTGGAATATTGTAATGATGGCCCATATAATCTTGCGATTCTTCTAAGTCATTAGTGCTCATTAGTACCGATTAGCGAGCTGTCCGCTTTACACCATCGTACACACTGGACTTGCTCGCAACGGATGGTAATTAAGCGAAGGGCCCTTTATCGCAGCATTTTAGCCAGCGCAAATCATGTTGAAAGTATGCGCAATGAACCCCAATCCACCTTGTCCAATTTTATCTTCAATATCAAATTGGTATACCCTTTTCAACTAATATTTTTAAGCACTCATTGCAAAATAACGCTTTAATTTAAGCAAATAAAGAATAATTATTGTCAATGAAAACGTACTTAAAACTAACAAATAAACTATATCTATCCATCAATCATAACTGAAAAAGTTTGGAAAAATCAAAAGGGATTCGAATGCACTGTCTGTCCCCGAGCCGAGTCATCAATATACTGTCACCGGCAATCCGAAATTTCCATTCCCGACGGCACAATAGACACCTCTTTCCCGCACTCGCATCATCCTATCCGACAAAGAGCGCGCACGCACACGACAATATACCTATATAGCAGACCACCAATTCACCTCCATACACACACATAACCTGTCCCGCTCTCGCGTTCACATAAAATCAAGAATCGCGTAAATAGTCCCTTATATAAATTGAGCATTCGAGATAATCTATTTTGGCCTCGAACGATCTCGAAATCTCGAATAATCGAATCCGTCTCGAATCTCGAAAGAAGAGAATCAAAAGACGAAACGGTGGCGCGCGTAGCGCGCTGATTAACGCTAGTGTCTCCAAAAAAAGGGAGTCATCTCAACGTCAAAGACCCATTGAGGAGCGAACGCGCGCGCAAGTCGATTGATCGCTTCTCCTGGCGCTGGGGAAAAGAGGGCGCATATGGGTCGAAAAGCGGCGCAGGGGCGGAGAGGGGAGGATAGGGGCCGCGGGCAGGATGCCAAAAAAAGATTCGGAGTGCGAAAATTGCACGCGACCCCGCACGATGATGCACGCTGCGCGTTCACGAGAGGTCGAGGGGATGCGATAGCGAAGAGGGTAAGAGAGGGTAAGAGAAAAAGAGAGAGCGAGAGAGCTTTCGCGACGATTGTGCAGGCGCGATATATTCGCGAAATTGAGGACTGGCAGTCGTTCGTTAAGGTGGCGATTTAATGAAGGCGTGGTTTTGAGAGCGGGGTTTATTTGTTGATAGTCTAAATAAGGGCATACAAGTTAATGTATGTTACTTTCATATTTTTACTATCTCGCGACAAATTAGACGATTGTATAGATTCATTGAGTTTCAATTTATACATTCATAGGTCACAATGATTGTTACACTCCTTAGAATAAGGTATTGTGTAACTAATCGTACAATTTGATACCGTCATTTGTTCTATTTGAGAATAATCTCAAAAAATTTCATTGAGAATGATAATACGCATAGTTGCCTTGGAATTTAGATTATCAAAACTACAGCAGATGTGTTTATGTTTCACTGATTATTCATTCTTATCATTCCATATGAATACTACCAATAACCTTAAGATAAACTTATACATGTTTGTAGTTACTTCCGTAAAATGAAATAAATGTTAATGTAAGCATTTTTTAATTCGACGTCAACCAATATTATGAATAGTAGAGTATCACTATGACCCCCTTGTAACCGAACAAAAATCCTGCTGCTAATCTTGTCAAAATGTGACAAATCAATGTGGAAATGAATTTCTACCAAATTTTTGTGTGTGTGTGCGCGTGTGTGTGTGTGTGTGTATACGTATGTATAATTATCTTTTTCTCATTCCCTAACTCCGGAAATTTAAAGTTATCGCATCACTGCGAGATCTGGATTGCACGCTTAGATCGGTTTTTTCCGCTCGCTATTGTTGTACTAGACAAGTTCAAGGCGGCGAGATTTGAATAGCTTGGATTTTGGCTTCTGGGAAGGTAAACTTTTGGCTGGATCAAAGTGAAAGTGCGCGGGAAAGCCTTTATTTATTGGGATATTAAGTAATTTGATGAAGGAACGTACAAATTAGTAGAGAGGAAATTAAAGAACCGAGTTAAAAAGGTTGCTTCGAAAAATTGTGGAGTTATTAAAGTGCCGGAAATGAGTGTTTTTATATTGCGCCATCAAATATGTATCGTGTATCTCACACCATCGTTACTAATTCGGATATCAATCCGGATCAATTCGGATGGGCTTACCCAAGGTGAAACACAACTGTCAGGTTATTTAGATATTGAGAGAAAAAAATTCAGTGTTATACGCGTGTAGACTTGCGGCGGATTTTTCCACGAGCTCGAGATGAGTGATTTCATTTCGCTCTCAATCCCAAGCGTGTTTATATAACTGATTTTAATTAAACTATAATAGCTCTAAAGAACTGCTATATGTTACGAAATGATTAACATAAACCTCCTAGTCGCCAGTCAGAATATGTAGAGTACATTATCGTGTACCGAACAAAGTTTTCTTCCAGGTCACACAAAATATTTAGCCACGCGACAATGCAATAGTATCGATGAAACGTCAAAATCGTAGACTGCAATTAAAATACAAAGTATATACAATCGAGCACAATGATCGTAATTTTACTATCTTTGCGCGCTGAGATTGTTGCACATTTCGCATAATAAAATGTTACGGTAATGTTTCGACGACAAACGCGATGACCGACAACATTTGACCGCCGTCGAAAAGCATTTCCAGAAATCATTCGTCAGCGCAAATTGCACGTATTTAGTGATGTTGTTAGCTCTCGCATGAGTACACGTCTCTTAGGCGTTCGCGTGCAGTACGCATCGGCGTTTAAATTCATTCACGTTTTGCTGTGCTGACCAATGAATTTCGTATCGGTATTAGTCACCAGAAAAACTGTAATCTGTTAATATACAATCTTCAGTGTAGTTTTCACGGATATGTAAATTACTTTTAGAAAAACTACACAATGTAATTGTTAATTTGACTCAGCGAGTTTAGTTAAAGACGCATATCGATCTTTAAAACGTTACGCAATGCATATACAGTTCTCCGGAAACAAATTATATTTTTTGTTCAATTCGTCATTTTCAAAGAAAAAATTCAGATTACAGATCCTGTAACGTTCTATAATTTTATAATTATTTTTGCTAACAACGTTAACATCAAAATTAAAATAACAGTTTATTGTTTCTACTATTGAAAATTATATTATAATAATTATAAAAATTAATTAAAGCGTAACTGTGATTTGGTAAGCTGAATAGAACCACATAAATTAAATTAGAAAGATTAAATTCCTAAGATTATAGGATTTGAAAAACTAAACACCTGTGTTGATTAGAAGAAAGGCCAACTGTTGACAAAACTCATGTTTAAACACCATCATAATTCATTACTTTTTATTACCTCATTCAACTGTAATAAAAACTAGAATTTCAAACATTTTATGTGTGTTCCGGAGCACTATATTAAATCAACAATAAATTATAACACAAGTTCAAGAAAAATAAGCATAATAATTTTATATACTCATATTCTTACATTCGCCAAAATCGCAAAAACAACAAGCAAGCCGAAATAAATCGGAGCAGTCGGTAATTGGGTCATCCACCCTGGGATGGGAATAACCGCGCGGCTCACGTGACGTCACTCTCCACGCACACGCGACGCGCGCGTTGTAGACACGCCGTCGAGGAGATTAGTTGAGGCGCTCCCGGTTTTATCTATAAACACATTTATGTAATACTTATAATACATACTCTCTAGACGCGTGGTCGACCCACTTCTGGAGGAAAAACAGCTGCGAGCACGCGTTGTACCGTGTCTTTCAATTTTTGAGAAAACGAAATTTTTCGCAGCCGCGATTGATCACTGATGCGGTTATCGTGCCATCATCGGTTTTCCGCACCGTGCGCTCTCGTACGCGTACATATAAAGTGTACGCGCGGAGGTGTAGATATCGGGAAATTCGTTGAATTTTCCGGGACGAGATGCGTGAAGCGAATTTATTCGGAAACATTCATAAAACTGCAACGTTCGAGTACTTTTAATTATACGATACGGATGAATTCGATTTGGAAGCGATAAGCTTATCTTGATATACGAGTGGTTATAAAATTTTTTTTATGGTTATATTGGAAATCCAATTTCGAAAAATGGCTTCCGATAGCATATTTTAAAATGCAAAGTTAGAAAATGAATAAAAAAAAAAAAGAGTATTAAAAATGAAAGTTGCCGTCTGTTCTCTAACATTCTTCAAAAAATTCAAATAATCTAATGAATTAAACCATAATTTAAAAATGAAAATAAGCGGAAATAGAAATGGATAACGAAGAAATTGGCAGTCAATGAACTGAAAATTCCTTTATGTGCACTATTGGGATAAGAGCTTAGTCACTATCGCATCGATGCAGACGTATACTTGTTTTGTGTTGTAGTAAATTTCCAAGGGAATTCCCCAAAACCTTTACTACATACAGTGTCATTCGTAAATATTTACAAGTGATTTTCCGTGCCACACACTGGCCTTCTTCCGAACCCAGTGACAGCTATTTAAAAATATTCCACAAGCTATCGGCGGCTGCTACGGGTTTCATAACAAAACATTGAACCCAAATAAACACACCGATCACGAGAAATTGCGAATTTGTCATTTCCGCTGCTTGCGCGAATTAAATGCTCCTTCCCCCGTGAGAACTTTTAGAGACAGCGTAATGTGACTAAGTGACATGCCTATCTCGGTAACTCTCCCAAAAGACCGTTTCTCCCTCGCATAAATTGCATATCTATTATATGTGCAAATCCGCGGACTACAGACAACAACTGGGGTACAAAAACGGAAAAAATTTGTTTTGAGGGCACACCTACCACATAAGGATTTTTCGGTTCTTTGGGGGTCCCTCAACATGAAAATACTCGTGTACACTCATTATCCGTTGCCAAACTTTTTTGCCGACGAAATCAATTTTTCTTATGGAAATTTAACATGGGAAAAATGGACGAAAAGTAGTCATTGATGATTAACCAATAGCAAACTATTGAAGAGGCCAAACCAAATTCCACAAAAAAGCGATTAAAGTTGAAGAATAGAGCTTTAATTTGAGATGAGAATCGTTAAAATCGGTTGATTCTGTGCAAAGCTACGTGAAGTTGAAAATGGCGAAAAATGACAAAAATTTGAAGAATTACGTGGGTTTGAAAAATATCTCTCATTTTCGTCATTATTCGCCATTTTCAACTTCACGTAGCTTTGCACAGAATCGACCGATTTTAACGATTCTCATCTCAAATTAAAGCTCTATTCTTCAACTTTAATCGCTTTTTTGTGGAATTTGGTTTGGCCTCTTCAATAGTTTGCTATTGGTTAATCATCAATGACTACTTTTCGTCCATTTTTCCCATGTTAAATTTCCATAAGAAAAATTGATTTCGTCGGCAAAAAAGTTTGGCAACGGATAATGAGTGTACACTAGTATTTTCATGTTGGGGGACCCCCAACGAACCGAAAAAACCTTATGTGGTAGGTGTGCCCTCAAACAAAATTTTTTCCGTTTTTGTACCCCAGTTGTTGCTGTAGTCCGCGGATTTGCACATATACGAAACGTAAACACACACACGCGCGCGGTCCCACAAATCCACAATAGTAATAAATAGCCCATGCGTTGACACATGCGGCAGCGACGACGACGAGTCACCAAAATAGCCCCGCCTATATGCTTGTATATATAAACCTACAGCCGTGAACTTGTGTATTCCGAGCAACAGTGAGGACAAAAAAAAACAAGTATCTTCATCATCATCGTCCAACGCTCAACGGAAAAAAAACACTGCATTCCAGCACTGTACAATACTCGCGCGCACGCAGGGTGTGGTTGCTTGGAGAACGCTCGCACCTATTACACGCATAGAGCGCGCTGTTTCCAAATATTCTCGCTGATTATACGCGGGCGCGCAAAGGAGCAAAAAAACCGCGGTCGCGCGCCACCCGCGCTAGCGAGCGGTGCCCACCTAACCTCACAATGCGGACGCGCGCCGCGATCACGGCGCGCGGGCGTGGCAGCCTCTACCAGGGGATCATCGTGTACACCGTCAGTATATGTGTGAGCGTGTAATACACATCGTGTAAGTGAAGTGTGTAAGTGAATGCAAAGTTGGTCAGAGGTGAGTACTCACGTCGATGCTGGCCACGTCGCTGCCTTTTCCCTTGGACGCCATCTTGACAACAAGGAGTGTGGCGGCCGAACACCTGTGGCGGCGGTCCCCTCGAGCGAGCGCGCGCCGGTCGCCTCACACCGAGTTTCTTCTTCCTGTATCTATATGTCTATCCGATTTTCCGCTCACTGTCTTCTACCTTACAACAATGGGCGAAGGGAAAACTGCACCGCCTCTCTGCGCAAGTGTGCGTGATGTGCGCTCGCCAAAAGGGCGTATAAACAAAAACACACGCGCGCGCCCCGCGGACGGCGAGGAATGCCTGTACTTTGTCCGTGTGTTGTATGTGTGTATGCTTGGGTTCTCTGGTTCTCTCACTCCGCACTCGCCTCTCCGTCGGAGCGTTGTTTGTAGCCCCTCCTCACTCTTTCACTCTCTCTCGCTTTCGCTCGGCGTAGCGTTCGAACGCGCGGTGTGACGTCACGCATACACACACGCGCGTGGAGTCTTTGCCGCTGTCGCCGTCGTCGTCGCGAGACGTTCACGCGCTCTAGCCAGCGCAGCTTCTACACGACGATTGGCAGCACGGCTGTATATAATGCCTGCGTTTGGATGTGCATGTGTGTGAATCGGCCAGGTTATACTTAACGCTCCGCTTGCTCTCCCCCCTCCCCGCTTGGTGGGCCGGGGGAGAGGAGCAGCAGGAGCCCAGCGCGCGCTGTGTGCATGGATGTGTGTGTGTGTGTGTGTGTGAAAGAGTACGGCGTGACTCTCTGTAGGTACATTATCGCCGTCGTGGGCCGGAACCGGAATGTGTGGATGTATACTGCAGGGAGAGAGTCAGATTGTATAGGTGTAGGCCCTTTCACGGGCGAGAGTTGAGCGCTTCTTTATCGTTTTTAGCAGGAGAGAGTGTATATGTACGCATAGGTTGCAGCTGCGCTAATGCGAGCTGTAAATATAGGAGTATAAGAGCGCGGGAGCAGTTGTGTGATGTGTATATATACTTAATTAAATGTATATGCTCGCGCCACGGGACTGATATTATATACGGGGAAGATAACCCGAGAGAATAAGCTGCTTGTTGGTATCGTTGATACTGCGAGTTCGGAAATCAGTATATTTTTTTCAGAAGTAGTCTTGAAATATTGATCTTTTATATAACTTTTTTTTTTATTTTTCATATAATGTAAATCATAAAAACCAAAAAGGACTAATAATATTACAAGTTACAAAAAACTTTAATCTTATGAAATTGAAAACGTATATGACGTTTGGGATCATTTTCGAAAATTAAACTCGCATTATTCAATGGAATTTCGTATAGTTCAGAAGTTTTGTTACGCTGTAAAAATATTTTTACGTCATGATGTCAGGGTCAAATATGTAATTATCTATAAGCATATAATAATTATATGCAGTCGCGAATTGTTATAAATAAACTGCTTCTTCATTCTTCAATGATTGAGCGCACTTCAAAATTTTCTCAACACGTTAAATTTTTCATTTACTCCTTAAAAATACACTTTAAAATGAGAAAAAAAAATAATCTTATTTTACGCCGGGAAGGAAGTATACATGCATAATCTTGGGTACTAGGAAGAGTTTACTTTAATTACGAGTGAATCAACCTCGACAAGTGAATTTCTGGCTTTATTGACCCCTCTCGTCTTATTAGTCACATTACTCGCAGACGCCTGACTTTTCGACTATTTCAAAGCCCGCTGAAAAGACCGACTGCTGTCTAATTTTCGTCAAAAATACAGATAATAAAAAAAAAGTAAAAATTAAGAAACAAAATATTTTCAATATAAAAATCCATCTACTAGGTATACGATAAAACTAATCGAAAACTACAACTTCAAAGTCACACGTCGTAACAACGTGTTAAAATTTGCACTCGCATGTTAAGCAATTAACTACTCGTGCTCGCTCTATACAGAAGTTAATTTAAACAAACAGGACTGCTGCGACATATATACAGTTGGCATGCTCACATGAGTGCTCATGCAGAATTCCAAAGCCGTGACTATATATTACAGAGCAAGTGTGGTGAGTGTATATGCGGCGTCGACGCCGGTGTAGCAGACGCGCAAGTGGCTTCCTGCTGTGATCTGTGTACTTTCTACTAATTACGGCCAGCCATTATGACTTACGGGGCTTCAATGGTGAGCTCCAATCGGCTGACTCGCTGTATAGTATAGTATGCGTTCCACGGGGGAGATAAGGAAAATGCAGTCGCAAAATCTGTGAACGTTGTGTTATATATAGATATTATTTCGTACAGTTAGTTTGTATTTCATTTTCTCTTTGGTTCATATACATCTTTGATCAATTTAATTAAAATGTTTCATCTAATTAAAGTTTAATCTTAAACGTTCTAAGTGCAAAATTAATGCAAAATTCACATTTATTTTCATTAATATTAATTAGGATAGATTATTAAATTATACAAAATCGTATATTTTTCGTAAATAAAATTTTAATATATATGCAGGTACATATATTAAAATGAATAATTTTATAAATTTAATTATTGAGTAGAAAAATTAATAAAAAAGTTTTCTATGTGAAACGTTTAAATTTTAAAAGAAAGATTAATTGCCTCATTTATTAAAAGGTATTTTAGAGCTCTTTGGAACACCTCGAAAACATGTAAAAGCATTGTCCAAGGTACCGAATGCTACCTTGTAGGGAATGAAGAGACGAATTTTTCCTCGAAAGGAATTTTTTTTATTCCTTTTTGTTTTCAACATAAAAATTAAAAACCTAAAATTGCATTCGACAGCACTAAACGTGGGTTATTGTATCCGGCCCTTCAATTATGCAATATACTTATATTCCTTCCAATTTTAAAAATAAAACGTGTTTATTAATATTGTATTGGTGTACATTAATTTCCTTCATTTAAAGTTACATTCGCACACAATTACGTCAAAGCATACGTATTATAGTTGTTAACATGAGTTCTTACCTACTTTATGCTTAAAACTGCTTACGTATTTCCTGCCAATACTTTTTTAAATTAAAAACATTAGTGTGTCATACTTCTACACCGCAAAGATATTACGGTCAGAGCAACGATTAGCTTTGTAGTTATAACAGTGACCGCTCCCTCGACCGCACTTGACTTCAACTCAGAAGGAATAATTAAGGCTTTTGTTAGCAGAATTAGCCAACTCTATTTTCCATAAGAACGCGCTAATTAGTTGATCGTAGTTGCTGCGCTATTATAGCCCTTGGCTTTCCGTTGGGCTGCTAGTATAATAGAATGCTTGCGTTTCTATTGTAGTTTCAAAGGGTAATTCCAGCGAATATATCTTAACGGCAATTTCAAATTTTCATTATCAAAATAACATTTGCACATCACGAATTTTCCGCAATTAACAAAAAGGCAATGTATATTATCTTTAAATTTAAAGAAACCCCAAGGACCGACTTCCTTGCAACGTTCAATACCCTTCGAAAAGAACCCTATATATACACATAACCACCACTCGGAAATTCCAAACTCTCGAAAAACCAATAGACCTCGAAACCATTTCACTTCCTCCTCCCACCGAATCTTCGGGATAAGTAAAAAACCACGACCTCTGGCAGTTCTCTGTTCTTCCCGCGCGCATCAGACTTACTGCTTCCGGCTGGTAGAGAAATACGACGCGAAGTTCACGCGAAGAGAGAGAGAAAAAAAGCAATCTCGAAAACGCTCTATCCCGGGATATCCCATTTCCCGGACGACGACGCCCGAAAATTCTCTCTGCACAAGCGCGCGCACCAGTCCCGCGGGGATGCATGCAGATACAGCAGCAGCCGCGAGCCAAGTTGTATACACATATCGATAAGACGCGCGGGCGTGGGGGTACACGTGTACTTTTCCGCACGGATGCCGTCGGCGAAGGTCGATCGCTGCGGTTCCGCAGTGGCTGTGATACTCCACACATACGTACGTGCGCTGTATTATATAGTTGCGCTACGAGATTTTTCGCGGACGTTACACATACGTGGGTGGAAAAAAATGGGAATTGGAGAGGGGGGATGGGGGGGGGGGGTAATCGTGTCAGCGACAAATGGAGAACGGGCGATATTGTGGGTCGCTGGTTAAAATAATGACGGACTGGGCTGATTTATCTGTTTCTTTGAATTCTGATACGGGAGGGTTCGCTGAGGCTTAGGACTGTCGTATTTGTTTCCAATTGTTCGAGGATCGATTGAGATTTAGATAATAGCTGGTAATTTAGCGAGTGGAGTGCAAATGTATATAAGCGAAAATAATGTAATTATTTATTATAAAGGTGGGAATTTGTGTTTCAAATAAATTTTTTTAACGTTAGTTATGTTGCGTGTATAATTAAATGGAAGAATATAGAGCAGAATAAAATGTCATACTAGTATTCTCAAACTTTTTAATATAGGTTTGGTAACGTTTGGTAATAAGTTACTTGGATACGTCATCTTGATAATATAATTTCAGTAGCCTTGATTGCAATTCAAACCTTATCTATTTGATTAAAGAAGAAGAGCTCATAATTCAATTTCGTCAATTATCTACCGGTTCTTATTAATAATCGCTCAATAAATGACTTACTTTGAACCCAAAATCGCAATGATTAATTGCTGATAATTTACTTTGAGTGACCCACTTGTCACCGACAATGTATAAACATTTTATTTTTTTTAACCACCTGGCCAAACAACGAATGTAACGTAAAAGCGGTGACAGTTACTACATTCCTTTTTGCTTTCTGTATGTGTGTGTGCGTGTTCGTGTATGTGTGCGTGTTCGTGTGCGTGTGCGTGTGTGTGTGTATGTGTTACAAATTTGTCCGTAGCATAACTCGAAACAGGGCAGAGATATCAAGTTGATCTTTGGCAGATACATAAATCTTATTTTGAAGTTGTGAAAGTTCAATTATATAGTTGATCAGGTACTGTTAAGTATTTAAAAAATAAAAAAGAAAATTTTCTGACATTTTCTGAAAGGTCATGAAATTTCCTATCTACCCATATTTTTGTCGGCCCGATCGGATATTATTAAGTCGGTTAAAAAAAAATAAAGAAAAATATGGAAAAATCGAAAATAATTTTTTTTTACTCTCGGTTTGGATATCGGTCGAAAATAGGCTCATTTCTTGAAAGGTCTTAATATTTCCTATCTACCCATATTTTTTTCGGCCCGATTGGATATTATTGAGTCGGTTAAAAAAAAATAAAGAAAAATATCGAAACATCGAAAATAATTTTTTTTGGTTCTCGGTTTGGATATCGGTCGGAAGTAGGCCCATTTTCTGAAAGGCTTGGAATTTTCTATCTACCCATATTTTTTTTGGCCCGATCGGATATTATTAAGTCGGTTAAAAAAAATAAAGAAAAATATGGAAAAATCGAAATTTTTTTTACGTCGCCGGGGGGTTTGGATAGCGGTCGGAAGTAGGCCCATTTTCTGAAAGGTCTTAAAATTTCCTATCTACCCATATTTTTTTGACCCGATCGGATATTATTAAGTCGGTTTAAAAAAAATAAAGAAAAATATAGAAATATCGAAAATTTTTACATGTGTTAGTCCGAGAGATGATTAGGCATTTCGAATCGTACACAACTCACTATAGGAGAGGCTACGAACTCCGGATCACGGATTCGGCTCAAACTTTGCGATATGCTTTTGGATGTAGAAATATCAAGAAAGCAGCAATATTAAACCCTAACGCTAAAAAAACTGAAGTCTGCGCCTTTTTTAGCTTTATTTTGAAAAAAGTCTTTAAAAAATCCTCTTCTTAAAACGGTAACCATTTAACTCTGGGGAGTCTTAAATATCATTTCAAAAATACAAAATAAAATTAGAGAAAAAAGCATTTCTACTCTTCGTAATTGTAGAGGAAGGATAATAAAACAGAATGAACACTCGATTGAGCCAATAATGAAAAAAGTTCATTGGCTCAGTGAGGGAAAGCCAGAAGGCAAAAACCTCTCGAAAATGAACAAATACACCTGTATAATATGAATTAGTTTAATAGATCTGAATGCGCGGTTTGGTATATCCATAATAATCTTCTATTAACGTTTCCGTGGATTACTGAATCATCTGAAATATTAATGAAATTAAGATTATAAAACATAATAATTATAAAAAAAATAATTTATAAAAAAAATAACCCTTATAAAAATGTTACATTGTACGTCACCTCTCTAATTAAAATTATATTTGCATCACAATGCCGCTGTTATTGTTTGTGCATACCTATTTAACGAAAACCTTTTTAACTTCGATTTCCATATTTATTTTGTTATAAATTTTAAAATACATTATCTACTAACAGACTTTATTTTCGAAAACTGATCTACTCATTAGTTTCATAATTTCCGTTTATATCCGCGACATGCTTCCTCTCAAATGAATATATTTTTATTATTACATTTTTTGCTTGATTGTGGTAGCATTGTCATTGATTGTTAGTCTTACTTATTCTAAAGCTATTGAAGACTATGCCCTACCTATGATAGCCCATCGGGACCTCACTGCCTCGGTGCCTACCAAACCGTGTTAAAACACTCCCGACCCATGATTTTCCTATCACCAAATCTTTAAAGGCACCGGCTAAAGTAAACTCTAATTTATTCTGGCTAAATGCTCTCTAAAAAACTGATCATTTTATATATTATATTGATTTTGCGAGATAGTATAAGCTTTTACTCGAAAAAATAATCAAAAAATAAATTTGTATGAAATAATTAAATTATGTTATTTTTATATATTCTACTTACACATAATTTAACTTTTAAGAATACACATTCTCAATATTTTTATTAAAAAATGTTATTTATATTTTAAAAAAATGTAATGCTCTTCTCTTTGAGAAAGCATTCTGCTAAAGCAGTTAGCAGCGGTTTTTCCATCTCTCCCGATCCATCTGGCTTACGCAATCATGAAAACGATTTCATGCGATTCTCATCATCCCCCGCGAATATGCACAAAATTGCGCGATCGCAAAATAAATACAAAATGGTTCCGTTCACGAGCTCGTGCTATGTAATTTGTCGTTGCACCAGTCGTCTGAAAAAATCAACGTTAACAACGTGGAAATATTTGCGTGCGAATTATTAAGGACTTTTAAGCTGAGTGGGAAAAGTGGCTTTAGAGTAGATTTTCTATAACGGAATATTTAACAAATTATGGCAATATATATTACGATATGTGTATGAGGTTCTTAAAATATCACTGGAAAAATAATGTAGTCATAAAATTTTCATATTACAGTGCAACCCCGTAATAAGCGCGCCTAGGCCCGTAAGGGGAAGAATTTTAGTATCTAGCGCTTTCTGTCTCTCTCTCTCTCTTCGGCGCGTGACCTCTCAATAAGCGTTCTGACGATCGTTAGTTTGTTAACAACATTGAAGTGCACGTAATACAACGTTTTGAGAGTGAATATCGTTTGCAGTATAGGAAATAGTGCTGTGCATAAAAATTTATACTTTTAAGAATATTTAAGTGGCGCGTTTATTGAGAGGACAGCTTGTGAAGTCTAACTCGAGCTGGTAGTTTGAGTCGGAGTGGGGATACCCTGTTCTTAGAATTGAGCGAGAAACTAGGGAAACGCGCTTATTGCGAGAGCGCTTATTCCGGGGTTGCACTGTATTGTATACAGCATTCATATATATTTACGAACGATCCATGTTTATTGATTACTCAATATTAAGGATACATATTACATTGAAGTAATCAGACAGCATTGCATCGGAAAATCCATTAAAAATAGAATATTCGTTGTTAAAACTTAAACGGATTCTCAGCAATATATTTTATATTCAATTTCGTGTACCATTACAAGAATATTGAACGAACCCCAACCCACTTTACCCCGAATTCCAAAATTATCAATCACATATATTATAAAACGAAAAATCTATAAACTCCATGCAGGCTACCATTAAAAACACATCAAGAAGACCCCCTAATGCTCATTATACTCCATAATACCAAACATTCCGTTATCCCATCGCCAAAAAAGCATCATATCCGATCCAACAAAAAAACGGGAAGGGTCCTCTTTCCCGTCCCTCCGCCCGATATCCCCTCACCTATAAAAAAGCCATCCCGACCGCTTTCCCTAAAAAACTTACAAATCTCCGAATCTTTGACGCAGGCAGGACAAAAAATAGCGACGAATGGAAAGAGAATCTCTCGCTCGCGATATCGGAAAGAAGCTATGTATTCACGGCTGCCGCGCGCGTAGTTTATAGACGTTGTCTCCGCGCGCGCGCGAGTTCTCTCTCCCGGTCGCGATCGATGAGTAGGTATGTGGGTCAAGCATACGCCCGCGAACCCTTCAGGACTCCCCGCAGTATAGCAGCCCCCGCGCCCCTTTTTTTTCTCGCGCCCCGCTGCCCTGTTGCCCTGTATATGTGTGATATGACGTGCACGATGCTGCTTTATATATATAGATAGTCGATGTATATGCCGCGGAGGTGATGTATAAGCTGACTCGCGCGGGCTAATGGACCGCGTAATGCGCTCAGTTTGGATTTGCGAATGGCATCCCGTGGGGTATATGGGGATTAATTGGTCGGTTCGAGTGGCTCTGGATATGGATGAGTTTTCGTGCCGGATGTTATTGAAGAGAAGTTTTGGTTATTTGGATGGGAAAGTCGAGTATTGTGGAATATGAATTGAGTTGAGATAATATCGTTCCTTGATATTTGGACGTAATCAATCATCGATAAGAGGAAAATCATTAAATTGAAGACTCGTTTTGTAACGTCAAATGATAGCAGATTTTCTACTTTACCAATAATAAGCAATAATAAGTAAAAATAAATTATTTTGTTCGTTAAAAAAATGATTTACAATAAAAAAAAAGACCTTAAAACCTTAAGACCTTATTGATTAATCGCTTCGTCTTTTAAACTATTGTCAATTACTATTATGCTATAAATAATTATCAAACATTTAAATTTGTCTATTCAATATCTAATAATTGCTTAAATTATTAATTAAAAGGTGACTTCAAAATATTCCTGTATAATAATATAATATACGCAAAGTTGCATTTATCAGATTATTATATGATAGAATGAATCAATATTACGTAAATTACAAAGTTAATAATTTTCAATTTAACCATTACTGAGCTACATTTAACGATAAAACAATAAAGCAGCAAATGACATTTATCGATTTCCGTGATAACTCCATAACTTACTCAATGAAGGTAAATCAGCAGTCACATTTCCTAATTTATCGACTGTTGCATTTTTTTACGTCGATATTCAAATAAAAATAAAAATACTATCTTCACGGGTTAAATTGAATTTCCCTTTATTTCCAGATCATAACTTTTACACATAAATCTTTAACAAAAGACATACAAAAAAAACCAAATCTTTAATATTATTATTATTGAAAATGCGAAACTGTCGCGAAAAATTTAACGCACTCCGCTGGAGCTTTTTAACGACCGGCGCTCGTAAAAACGCGGGAGGTAATGAATAGCCTATAGAGAAGAGAGATAAATTAGCGCCGTTATATGCGGAAACGCTGCTACTATCCGAAAACAGTTTCCACGCGCGATGAGCCCAACATAATCACTTCTGTCCTTTACGTTCTGCGTATATACATAGGTATGATGGGCAAGGGTTACGATCGCGCGCATATACGACGCTGAGATCCACCCGTTGCGCACGTAAATTTTTGCACGAATAGACGAATCACGAGCGTGTGATGCGCAAAAGTGAGAATGTGTAGGTATATAATAACGCAAGTTACTGCTTTGATTTGATAATCTCTTTTATGATGAAATTCGGCGATGAAATTGAAACTGAAGATTCGGATTTCTTTTCCACATGACGTCTGTATTAGTTTATAGTATATGAATGCTATACATTTATTACAAGTAAATATGATGATCATTATTTTCCGGTAAAAGACATTTCATTGTTATTCCTTTATTATTTTTAAAATAAAACTATGTTGGTCACTCAGTTCTTGCGATAAAAGTCTCCACCGCAGATAAGTAATAGACCTCTTGCTGAATACGTTACATAAATACTGAAATGAATTTTAATCGCAAGGTCTTCCATCCTGCTGCAGCCTCTCTTTCACTCCGTACACTCTAGATTCTAGTCCGGCGTCCAGATTACGAGGAAAGTCAGTCTCATCGCTTTCTACGTTTCCCTCTTATTTTCCCTTACGTTTCCCTGAGAAAAATCTGCGTCGCGCTGCGGAACTCTACGACCCTGATGGAAATTACAAGCTGTCGGCGCTAAATTATATTAACAATAAAGGGTTAATTGGTGGGTATAGTGTGGAGGTCTCTCCTGCTGTCTCGAAGTTCCAAATAATATAATTACAGTTAAAGTATATCAAAGTTGTTACATATTCTGTAGTAAACTTTATTGAAATGATTTTATTTTAATAATTTAAAGGGATCAAGTTATGGGAATAATAATTGAAATGTTTGTATGGTTATTTTAAATATAATGATTCAAAATTAGTTAATGCATGTAAGCACAGTTTGAAAATGGAAAACTTAAAATGTCATTTAACAATTTAGAACAATTCCTACATTTCCGCAAAATACAAAAATCTTCACCTGCTTAAAACTAATCCAAGCGCAAGTGTTCAAACGATGTTAGATGAAAAGGCAACACGTGTTCTGATAAAAGATTGAAATTGATATTTTATAAATATACTTCCGCATTTAAACCACAGGTAGACAAAAGTTATCAGAAGAAAATAGATTATTGTGAAGCATTGAAGTGCACAGGTGGCCTCTTAGCTACTACACTTATCTGCGGTATAACATCGCTGCTAAATAATATCGGACCCAAGTGTGCAGGCAGCTAAGGATTAAACTTTAATCTCGCATGAGTGTATAAACAAATAAAGTGAAGTAGGCTACATTTATTTAGAAAATTAACCAATCGGAGCACGAATAAAAGCGTTACTTTCAATTCGAGATTTATCGCGTTGGTTTTTTTATAAATGGAATGGAATAAATGGATTATAAATGGATTGCATGCAAGATTTAAATTTTATTCTTAAATATGAAGTTTATACACTATACACCGTAACGCATTACTTATAAAAGTAAAAAATCAATTATTATCATTATAACTATATTTTTTTCTTATAAAGAGCAACAATTTTGGAAAAATAGAATTGTAAACTGTATACTTTAATAAAAATTAAACGTATTATGCTAGTTCATATGAATTATCAATACCTTAAAGTGGTTAAGTTGTGACAAATCGAAACCAAAATTTTTTATTTTAAATATTTAAAGAATAACCACATCTAGGATTCTTTAAGTTCGTATAGGTTGCCTTGTATCACAGATAAGTGGATTATATTTATTTTACAAGGAAACTACCCAAGGTGTTCGCCTCCGATTTTCCTGAATTTTTAATATGTTGTAGAGAATCGAAAAATAAGAGACACGTATTTTTTTTTATCGGCCCAATCCCTTATTAAAGGGGTGAAAACCGCGCTTAAAATTTATTAAACTTAATATCTTAAGTTCTAATTAATGTTTTGAAATGAAACAAAATGGAAAATTCTTCTCATTGAATGTCGAAACTAGCAAGTATAGTTTGGTTCCCGAGGGTGGCAACCCTTACTTTTTATTTCAGAAAAACCTTATTTTTTTAACTATTTTTGTATATAATATTTGCAGTAAAATTAATTGATTATTATAAAAATCATTTTTGGGCTTAAAATAAAAAATTAAAGTTGACGTATTTCAGGGTTTTTGCAAATAAAAGCGTTATTGGGGATAAACAACCCCTTAGGCGCAAAATACTTTAAACTATTCAAATAAATATTATATGTTATATAATGCATAATTTATTTTTATTTGGGCTAATTTTTTTCTATAGGCCCAATTTCCTACTAAAAGGGTGAAATGCACCCCTAAAATTCACCCCCAAAAACGGTTTTTTCTAGATATCCCGAGTTCAGATTAAAATTTGAAATGAAACAAAATGTAAAATATTTCTCTTTGAAATGCAAAATTAGCAATGGTCTTTTCATCCTGTGGGGTAGCAACCCTTATATTTTATTTCGGAAAAACTTTATTTTTCAAAATTATTTTTCTATATAATATTTGCAATACAATTAAATAATTCTTGTTAAAATTATTTTTAAAATTACAATAAAATTTCAAATTAAAGTTGACGTGTTTCAGGGTTTTTGCAAATAAAAGTGTTATCGGGGTAAAGAACCCCTTTGGCGCGCAATACTTCGTATCATTTAAATAAATATTTTAAGGTGATGTAAATAAATATTTTATGTAAGAAATATTTTTAGGTATGATGTATATATTCAGAATAATTGATCATGAATATTTTATTTATTTTAGATTAATTTGTTTGTAGGCCCAATTTTCTATTTAGGGAATAAAAATCACTGACAATAAATTTGACAATTTTGTTGTTGTAGCGTTCTAAATATAACAACATTAGATAAATAGGGGAATAAATAATTACATGAGTATATTTTCCTTTTAATTGCACAAATATTTGTATGCAGAATCGCTGCACTGAAAGAAGATTCGTGAAGCTACTCCTCTGCGCCGTAGAGCAGCCGCTCGATACGTACGGGAGCTGCTAAGCTTACTTTTCGTGATGCTGCTGCTCGCTCATCGAGTAACAGATACTCGATAAAGAGGAGCTACTACTCGATACTAATAGAGTAGCAGCTACACTTTTCCTTCGAGGTATTGCTACTCGCTCATCGAGTATAAGCAGCTACTCGATGCAAGGGAGCGCTACTCGATGAAGAGGAGGTGGTACTCGATCAACAGAGCAACCGTGACACGGCTTTGGGGGCGCTGCTGTTCGAATCTTCTTTCAGTGTGGCTTTTAAAAGCTGAGTCTAGATTAAAATTATTGTTATGGTATATTTTAATCTTTTTAGAAATCACTGCTTGATAATTATAATTTGCTTATAATTTTAGGATATTCATATTTGCGTATTTAGGCATGTCATATTATATTGTATTTCATTTCTGCTTCTTCATTAATACTTATTCTTAAGTAAATATTTTACTCATTTCTATTTATATAATTATGAATAAGCGATTATTTGTAAGCTCATATTGGAATCATGGATAAAAATAGCGAATTTCGCGGAGAAAAACATTCGTGCAAAAATAACGCGAGTGAGTCTGGAGTCCGCGACTGCATAAAAACAGATTAGTTAGTCAGTATATTATTGTCAATACTGCTGCGAGGCCCGCGATTTATTAAGAAGATTAGTTTATCCTATAATAAAATTTATTATTTTATAAAAATTAAATAATTAAAAAAATGAAGATGTATTCTTCAACGTCATAAATTTATTATTGGCAACATTCTCGGGGTCTCAGATACCAGAAAGCCCTGTTAATAACGTTGAAATGGATCTCAAAATTTTGAAAAAATTTTATACAATTGTATGAATGATGTTAATGCGATTGAAGCAATAGAAGAAGAAACATTAGATTATCAAGAGCAATTTAAAAATTATGAAGTACAAGCAATTGAAGATGACACGATTTTCAAAGAAGAAAAAGATTATGATGTTTGTTCATACGATGATGAAGAGTTGAGCTTCGATTACAAAAGAAAGCAGTTGAATATTGGAGATCAAGTAAAACTAATGAAAATCGTAGTATAGAAAGTGTTAAACATCGATTTAAATTAGTTAATTCAGAACGACAACTGCGTCGATGTGCGAGCTAAATCAACAAAGCTGGAACTTACAAAGAAAAATTATATCAGATTTCTGAATTTGTTTTAAGAAATCTCAAAGAATCTATCGAAGCTGGTCATATGATTCACGATATTGATATACGTAGGTCGGCTTTAGAAGCTAAAAAAAAATTTGGAATTTAATGATGTTAGATTTAGAGCATCTAACAACTGGCTGCAAACATTTATAAAGCTTACAGAATTATTAGTAGAAAAATTAACAAATTTACAACAACAAAAAAAAACTGTTGAAGACAAGGAAACTATAAATCAAGAAGCTAGTAAATTTTTAGCAGACATCAAACCACTGATTTCAGAATTTGGAACTGAAAATACCTACAACGCTGATCAAAGTGGATTTCATTTAGAATTAAATTCTGGACGTAGATTAGCAGAAGAAGGAACAAAGACTGTCGAATGTGTTGTGCAATCTGTTTCATCGACAACACATAATTATACAATATTACCTACAATTAATGCTCCTGGAAAATTGCTCTCTCCATTATTTATAGTCTTAAAAGAGATAAAAGATGAATTCGGATCAACAATTCAACAACATTTATTTCGGTCAGATAACGTATATTTGATGACTTCTAAATCTGGCAAAATGACATCAGGTGAATGAAGTTAAATAAAGTGTACTTGTATTCGTAAAATTGTAGCTTGTATCTATTTTAAACATTTTACTCGTAAACTTGTAATTTCTATAGACTCATATTAAAAAAGATTTACAATTATTAGTAAATTATTTTTCAAATAAGGTATTTTAACGTAATCTCCGAAAGTTATAAAAAAGTTTTTGTAAATTATTAATAAATTTTATTATTATTTATCACTGAGAAATCACTGTGCTTAAAACATTTTTTTGAAGATTTTCATTACTGTTCAACCTATAATTTTTAAACAAAATTAATTGTGACAAGGAACAAACTGTAAACTCGTTTATATATTTTGTCGAATCTTTTTTGACAATTTGTGAAAATATACTTATATTTTACTTTTAATAAAAAGTAATTATATAATAATAACAATTAGCTTCTACTCATTAGGTCAGACAATCATCTAGTTCCATCCTTTTTATTTACCTATAAGTACGTGCAAAATACTCGAATTTAAATTGTACAATAAGTATAAGAGTTTATAAACAACTTCATTAATTACGTTATTTCAATAAAATAAACTGATACGAACATAAACTAAATATATATTATACACCTCAAAATATTTATTTCAATGGTACTAATTGTAAGTTTTCCGCGTCCAAGGGGCTGCTAACCCCCGATAACGCTGTTATTAGAAAAAATCCTGAAACAAGTCAACTTTGATTTTTAACTTTAACAATAATTATTTAATTTTATTGCAAATATTATGTACAAAAATAATTTAAAAAAAAAATAAAGTTTTTCCGAAATAAAATATAAGGTACTACCCCACAGGATGAAAAGACCATTGCTAATTTTGCATTTCAAAGAGAAATATTTTACATTTTGTTTCATTTCAAATTTTAATCTGATCTCGGGATATCTAGAGAAAACCATTTTTGGGAGTGAATTTTAGGGGTGCATTTCACCCCTTTAATAGAAGATTGGTCCCATAAAAAAAAATTAGGCCAAATAAAAATGAATTATGCATTATATAACATATAATATTTATTTGAATGGTTTAAAGTATTTTGCGCCTAAGGGGTTGTTTACCCCCGATAACGCTTTTATTTGCAAAAATCCTGAAATACGTTAACTTTAATTTTTTATTTTAAGCCCAAAAATGATTTTTGTAATAATCAATTAATTTTACTCCAAATATTATATACAAAAATAGTTAAAAAAATAAGGTTTTTCTGAAATAAAAAGTAAGGGTTGCCACCCCCGGGGACCAAACTATACTTGCTAGTTTCATCATTCAAAGAGAAGAATCTTCTATTTTGTTTCATTTCAAAACATTAATTAGAACTTAAGATATTAAGGAAAACCCGTTTTCGGGGGTAAACTTTAAGGGCGGTGTTCACTCCTTTAATAAGGGATTGGGCCGATAAAAAAAAAATACGTGTCTCTTATTTTTCGATCCTCTACAACATATTAAAAATTCAGGAAAATCGGAGGCGGACAGCTCGGGTAGTTTCCTTGTTAGTTATTACAATAAATATTAACAAACAATAAACATTAAGAATAAATGAAAACGAAAATGAGAAAGAAAAGGAAGAAACTCAATTGTTATTACACTTAAAATCAAATTCCTTCAGAAAATAATCTCCCTAACGTAGTTAGAAACGGCCTAGTATTTAAGAAAGGAGCATACTATTATGGTAGTTCAATATACCTATTCATGCTGTTTTTTTGATTATATTCGTTGCATAAGGTATTATTATTATTATTTATTTATGAATATTTCTAAAAAAAATTTTAGAACTTTCTTTTTAAGTTGGTGTTAAAAATCAATCAATACATTTTCTCGTAGTGATCTTATATGTTTAAACATCTAGGTACTTTTATGTAAAAATTATCTTATATGATTAAATTATCTCATGTATGTTGACTCGGTTTCATATTTATTCATATTTCATTAATGTTCTTTTTAATGTAAAAACATTTATAATTTCTATTTCAAATTTTTATTATTTCGTAGTTATATATCAGATTACATTTAGATGCGGATTCATGTAATTTTTAGAATCCTCAAAATAACATCTTGAAACTAATTCATGTAAATCACTTGTTCAATGATTCATAAGGTATTATAGTAGTCATTGGTATGTACGTTACTAATACTATATTTGTTTTTGTAATAAATATTTCTAAGATAAGTCGTAATAATCACATTTCTCTTTCAAAACAAAAGTTTCATTTAAAAATATCGAAGAAAATGTCAAGAAAAATGTTAACAGATCACAGTACGAAATGTTGTTTTATACGTATTACAAATCTCAGTTTTTCATAGAATATATACTAACAAAGTTTACTAAGAATTACTACATCGGCATTTGTAATAATTGTAAAAACTATTTTAAACAAAATAAATTAAATTTGTAGAAATATAAGATTTAAAATTGTTCTGCACAGTCTCTCAGAGGCATCTACCATTAAAAAATCAATAATTACACTCAATAATACAAATTTTTAGGTATCGGTTGCACAGTAAAAATAAAAAATAATAAAAAGACATGAAAGAAATGCTTTTATAAAAAGATTTATTAAACGACTATTCATTTGTCAGCGACTTTGGCGGGCAGTTTGAAGCAGACGACGACCTCGTCGCTGTCATCGATGAAGGCGAACTCGATGGTCAGCGGGATCTTAGGGTAAGTCTTGAGGATGGGCATGTTAAGGATGTAGGTGACCTCCTCGCCGGCATCAAGTGGGCACTTGGTGCCCTTCAGCGTCTCGCAGGCGTTCTTCTGGGGGAAGGGGTAGGTGATGGTCTGACCCAGCACAGTGGCGCGCACACGGGGCTTCAGGGCTTTTGTGTCCTCGACTATATGAAAAACAAAATGTTTTGCATTAAAAAAAAAAAAAAACGAATATTCCGTCAATTATTAAATTACTAAAGTTTAAAAAATTTCAAAGTTGAAATCTAGTAATGATTGCCACCGGGAAAAAGAATTAAAAATATACAAGAAATTAACGAAATGTTATGATACAAAACGTGTATAGCAGTCAATAATCATCAATCAAAATTTATCTGTCAACTTTGATCGAAACCAAATGTGTATGAGCTCTTGCGGAAGAAATTTTGCCAAAATAAAGATGCGTGAAAACTTACTGACGTCGAAGTCCCACTCGGCGCTAGCATTGGTGCCACGAATCAGCTTACACGGGGTCTTGTCGCAGTCCTTCACCCTGACTTCCTTGGGCATGTTACCAATGTTGCATTTCTGCACGGGAGTCGACTGGGTTGACGCGGCCACGAGGAAAGCGGCGATGACAAAACCTTAGGCAATGATTATCGCAATGAGTGCGTGATTACTGGGAAGGGGGATGGCGCAATAAATAAAGCGATAAAGGACTTTGTCACGGACTATCTCTCACGAAAATTTATGATTGTGAGATGGCTGACTAAATAAATTGAACAGTATCTTTGTTCAAGATAACAAGATTAATTACTTTATCAATCAGGGGCATCTGCATTATACACTTTCTCGTTAGTGAATGTTAAATAATATTATTTTGCTGTTACATGATTCGAAGGAAAGTTTCATTGATAAAAAGTAAAATAAATAATAAGTCAACTGATGGCGTGTAAAATTCGTATATCAACAACATGCAATTTAGCTTATTTTTGTTACCATTGCGTCGTTCTGTTTTATTTCAACAATTATTAAAATAAATTACACATTTATAGATAGTCAAACAAATACTAGAGGAAATCGTGTGTTATCGAGCATATGCTTACATTGCCAATATTTCAAATTTTACTACGAATTTAAATGTAATTTAACAATAAAATATATTGAATAATTCATAAATATTAAAATACTAAAATTAATTAAGTACATCTACAAACATTAAAACTTAAGGAAATGTATTTCTGATTATAAAAATCAACATCCATATCATTAATTCTCTTTAATTTTTACAAAAACAGATTGTCAAAATTATCTCTTTCACTATCTTTATCACAATCGCACCGTATCGGAATAACAGCACATCTTAAAACCAAAATGAAGAATTCTTCGTGCCACGTTAAAGAAGCAATGACAAAAATAATGAAAAAAGGGGTGAAACTCTCATTACCGTAGGCGAACTTCATGTTGGCTTCTGTATCTCTCTTCTTCCGCACGACAAAAAAGCAGGAACAGCAAAGAGCGTCGGCACAGACAACTATACCAGTGTCCACTCGTCGAGAATCAGCGCGCGTTTTCGACTGCCTCGAACAGCCGTCACCGGTGTATTTAAGGCCTTCCAGTATCTAATCTCTGCGGGACAGCGCCGATGACGGTCAGCTGCGTCGCGTGCGACAGACGTATTTTTACACGAGCCAGCGTGATTATACCGATTTTCTCACACCAACGCAACTACATATCTCTCGAGAGGTTTTTGCGCCTAGGTATGCAATTAAACCCCTTTTCTCTCTCTCGCTCTCTTTATCAATTATACAAAAAACAATTAAATTCCGGCGCGCGCGCGCGACAACAATGACTACTCGTCTTATATCCCGCGGTGAGGTGTTGTTGCCGTTTCCCTCAGCTGGCTGAAAAGGAGTATTATTATCCAGCGGTGATTAATTATTTGGAATTCATTGGCTGGCTGGGAAGAACTTGTGAGAAATGGCTTTTACGTGGAATATATGTATATATATACAGGAGATGAGTAATAATGTTTGGCTGATGCGCGAGGAGAACGGGCGAGAGAGTGCTGATTCGGTTTTGAGTAAGCTTCAAAAGGAAGAATGCGCACAGTATGATCCTAACCTTGTCACAATTCACTCTTTCTCCGCAGGGCTTAGTCGTGACTAAGACGGAACGGCAACTTCAATTTTTCGATCCCGAGATTTCACTCACTTCTCGACACAAACAACCGAGGCAGCTCCCTCACTTTCCTATTACGTGTAAACAAAGTTATAAACTCACAATCGAATCGCACATCCGCTAGTGAATCTTGAGCTTTTGAAAAATCTACACTGTACTTACACGCCCATCGCGCCACTATATTATATTCTTTACTTCTGCGCAGCGTGCGCTTGTTATGCACCGCCGTGTCAATTTGATTTCGGAGAAGCGCGCAACGCACTTTTTGCATCGCAGTCAGTATAGTGTAATATCATCTTGCTGCGTGCCGGTGGCGAGCTCGAGCAAGTCAGACCATCACTAAAAATAAATCGTCATGCCTATATCGACGACGAAGACGACTGCCATAACAGGGATTCCACTTGCGTATATATATATATCGAGGCAGGTTTAAGTGCGAGGAGTAATCGCGCGCCTCGAGTATATAGAGGAGCTATGCGGCCTTTGAGACGTGTACGTGAGCTCGAGCCGGTTTAGTTACAGTTTGCTGGAACGATGTGGGTGTGTGTGCGATGCATATAACGAGCGAGAAATGTACATATTTTTATCGCAAGAATTTCAATTAGTACTCGATAATGATGAGTTAGTAAAAAATGTTCTTTATTATGAAATTTATTTTGTTATGAAATATATAACTAACAGGATGATTTCAATTTAAGTATATAGCACTTCTGCGTACAATGATTCATTTGATTGAAATTGTGAATTAACATATATTAAAAATAAAATACATTAACAGTGCTAAAAATATTCAATAGATTTTAAAAGATCGTAAATATGTTATGATTTTACTATACAAATCAATAAAATAATTGTTCAGTTAATACAAATCTTCTTACACGAATAAAAGCAATAAAATTATTAGCAGAAAACGTTCAAATCATACCTAAATAAAAATACTTTCTAAAACTTTCTGCGCCTCGAATTGTATCAAAAGTCATTGAAACGTCTTTGGAAATTGTTCAAAAGACGTATGCCAAACTGAAACTGGCAACGTGAGCCGCGTTCACATTAACTTACGCAAATCTTATCTCCTCGTCTCACTTACAATCTTGAACGTGACAAACACGATGCAAATTCGAATCGCTTTGATTTATTCTATCGCTATCAAATCTACAAGTTTCGATCCTCTCACAATTACTCATCTACACACAGCATAACAACGATACGTTTTCCATGTTCACCGCAAAATAAGAACTAGGAAAAAGTTGCGTTTCGAATTTCAACTCTAACATTTATCATACTCATTCGCTTATACAATCGACTAAAATCTAATCTTTCGGTGGAATCTAAGAGACGCTTATCGCTTGTCTCGATAACCTAGTATATCACGACGCTCGAGCTAGACAAGCAGTAGAAAATTAAATTACATATAATTATAGGCTCTTTCATCATCCGCAACATTAAGATCATCTACTCTCAATTCATCAATTCTTTCTCCCCGCCAATACGCGACCTCGGCTCATCTTCCTCTCGGCTTCTGAGAGGCCTGCAGGAGCCGTCGATTCGATTGAACCTCTCTCCCTCCCTCTATTATCAATTCCGTGACCCCGCGCGCATGCAAATATGGGCCGCATCGACAGTATGATCTCCGCGTCAACTCGGGCCGATATATCGTTCCTTTATCACAGCTGCATGCGGTTAGCTCGCGTTACACAGCCGGCGATCGATGCTCCTAGGCTTTGTCAAGCGTAGCCACCCCAGCCGGTGGTGTTATTCAGCTTTTCTTTATTTCTATACTAAAGAAATAATCCATATCAAATAATAAAATATGCGTCTTTAATGTTTCAATTTGCTCAATTTTGTTCGCCCTTCATTCATTTGCGCACATCAAAATTTTGTTTTGAAATCAAAAAACGCTAATAACGCGTTCTATTTTTTTTACTGTTATTGTTTTCAATGTTTGCATTATTTAAATGTTGAGCAATTATGAGCAAATTAAATGACATTTAGCACAATTTTGTTCTTGTCTGTTGATTATTTCTTTAGTAAAAACCGAAGAAATCGCCTCGGCTGGGATAGCGACGCTTCTTTGTCGCCATCTTCTTGCTTCCAGGTGGGCATCTGCACGAACCTCTCGATGAGCCAATCGCGCAGCCCATACGTTGGCGCGATTCGACAGAGCGTGTGATAAAACTTGTATCGCCACGACTCGCACCTGTGTAAACACAAACACATATACATAGATATATATATATTTATAAAGAAAAGCAGATATAGATGTAAATATATATGGGAGCGAGATATTTGTCTTTTTTTCAACGATTCTGCCGGCTACGATGAGCATAATCTCGATTGCGCGTAGGTGTTTCCCGAATGAATTCTTTTAATTGCACGGCGCGCGACACACGATGCGGTCAGCACGAATCAATTGGTTTTGCACGTGGTGCGGATGGTGCGCGGTTGGATTTTTTGCTCAGATATAATGGTTTGTTTGTAAGAAAATGGTAGCACAACTTATATTTGATTTTGCTTAACGTATGCTCTAGACATACTATCTATCAGGAAATAATTTTGGTCTTTATCTAGATTAGCTTAAGGGGGTGTCGCACTATACTAACACTGTTTTATCGGCGGAACATGTAAAAGTAATTAATATAAATAAAAGGATAATGATTTATGCCTTGAACAAATTCAGTTGCCCTGCGTAATGGTGTAATACATCATTCTACAAAGTTTCGAGGCAAAAAAACGACGACACCTTTGTTTATAATTTTTGGAACGAAATTTGGTTCATTTTCGTTCCAAAAATAAACAAAGGTGTCGTCGTTTTTTCTGTCTCAAAACTTCGTAGAACGATGTATTAGAGGATTACGCAGGGCAAGTGAATTTGTTTAAGATGCAAATCATTATCCTTTTATTTATATTAATTATTTTGATATATTCCGCCGATAAAACAGGGTTACGGGGTGGCATAGTCCTACCATTACCGACCGAGCAATTGACACAGTTTCAAGCTTATTAAAAATAAAATACATAGAATCACAAAAAATCAAGAGAACACCCTTCTGTGGTTTTGAACGTTCTATCACCTAGTAAAAGTTTGAAGTCGAAATATCAAGTGGTTTTTGAAAAAACTTTGAACGAAACCGAATTTTGTTTTGTTCAAAGTTTTTGCAAAAACCACTTGATATTTCGACTCCAAAGTTTTACTGGATGATAGAACGTTCAAAACCGCAGAAGGGTGTTCTCTTGATTTTTTGCGATCCTACGTATTTTATTTTTAATAAGCTTGAAACTGTGCCAATTGCTCAGTCGGTAATGGTACGACTATGGTACCCCCTTAATGGATTATATAATTAACTAATTTGAAGGTATTTAAGCAATCAAAATAACATTTTCCCGATTGGTCATACTTATATTATAATATAGCTTTCTTAAGTAATTAGGAAGATAAAGTTAGTTTAATCTTGTTACTGTCCACCATCGAAAATGCTGTTCATGTCATGAAATTACATTACGGCGAGACTGTCTAATTCAGTTGTAAGATTTGTTTTTTTATGGATAAAAATAAAAATATATCAATTTTCGAAATTTTATATTATGCGAACACAATCAATAATTTCAACAAACTTAAACAGATATATACTGATATCTAATTTATGATATAACAATTTTTTAATTAAAAAATTGCAACTAGCAAAAGTGCTATTTAATTTGTTGCTTAAAGTTAACCTTTACAGATAAAATAATAAAATATGAAATGATTCCATATAAAAAACGTAAAAATCTATCATTTCATAGAAGACAACATTTCAACAAATTTCTTTTATACCACTCTAACCTCAAAAGCATAACTTTAATATGATTATTCGGCTCTCGTGGTATAAAATACGGTTCGAAACTGGTGCGTAAGAAAATTTTTAGCTCATGTGACTTTTCTCACTCGCTTCGCTCGTGCGAAAAACGTCACATGAGCTAAATAATCACCTTCCGCACCCGTGTCGAAATGTACTATTTCTTCTCCACATATATGATTCATTCCTCCTAATCTTACAAGATATGAAAACCTATAGTGTGTGTGTGTGAGTGTGTGAGTGTGCGTGTGTGTGTGTGTGTGTGTGTGTGTGTGTGTGTGTGTGTGTGTGTGTGTGTGTGTGTGTGTGTGTGTGTGTGTGTGTGTACCACTTAAAAAGTTAGCAATAAAAAACTTGGCATGCCTATTCATTCATTTCAACAGCACATCCACACACACACAACCACGATCTCACAAATTCATGCATTGTTTAATTTGCAGGTACACCGACTTGTAAATGGCGGCTGGTCTGTTATCGAGGAGGGCGCAGTCGAACAGCTCGTACAGCTTGGGATTATCGATGGGCCTGGTCTCACATTCCCTGGACAGGCCGGATAGGTAGCTGGCATATCTCTCGAAGTAATTGCCGTAGAGGTGCTTCGCCTCCGCGGACATAGCGTCACGCATTGCGTCGAAGTGCTCCTTCTGACGAGCTGTCAGGTTGCTCTGGTCCATGAAGAACCCTGCGCGAAGGAGATGCAATAGAGATTTTTCTTTGACATGTGAAACTTGATATTTTTCATATTTCCTTTTTCTCAGATGATTAGTAGAAAAAGGAGTTTAATACCTTTGCAATTTTTGTATTAAATTTTGTATTAAAAGTTATTTGAATGTATTGTAGGTAGACAACAATGAAGTTCACAACGAAAGTCTGGTTTTGCATTAATAAGCTGCAAAAGTATTACATAAAAATCATTTTGATATTGAACAAGTAAATTTATAAGTGCAATGATCATTAGATTGAAAAATATTGTAAATAGGTATTTGCTTAAACCAAATGAAACTTTCTAAAAATAATACACTCTTTTAGATATACAAATGTAGGCAAAAAATAGCGACTAAATACCTGTGATTTATACTACTACAGCAACAATGTGTATTTTTTACCTATTTTTTTATAAAATGAAATAAAAATGACTTGAAACTAAAAAACATATCATGCCACAATACTCTCCCTTGAATTACGAAAAAGAAATAAAACCCACCGGGCACAAATATGACGACGTTGACGCCGAACTTCGCCAGCTCGACTCTGAGCGACGTCGACCAGGCCTGCAGGGCAGCCTTGCTCGCTCCGTAGACGGCCAATCCTGGCAGAGACTGGAAGGCGCAGTGACTTGTGACGTTGATCACGCGGGCGCGATTATGTCTGATCACAGGTAGCAGCCGGCGCGTGATCGACATCGTGCCTAGGACGTTGACCTCGAGCTGCTTGCGCGCTTGGGCCGGCAGCTGCCACTCGAACTCCCCGAATACCATCACCCCCGCATTGTTCACCAGTGCTTGCAGCTCTGAAATGCGAGGACGTGAGATTGATTGCTGGTTTGCGAGTGATAGGAGATGTAAATGTAATATGTCAGTGTAGGGAGATTCTCGATGTGCGTAGTGGGTGGATGGATGCAAGTAATGGAGTAAGCTGCTTTTGGTAGAGTACTTTATGGGGTAGAAACTTTGAGTACTAGGAAGAGTAGATTTTTTAGCTTTTATCGGTGCATTGTACTATAGATTTTCACAATTATGCGATAGTAAAATTTCAGAGTGTAAGTAGGTCTACTCCATCATGCTTTACCATATCGGCGAGATAATGTTGTTCTTGGGAACGAATATTAATCAAACCGGTAAACGAGGTTGTCAAAAGGATATTAATAACTAGAGCATATAATATAATTAAAATTTCCGATCCAGACTATCGCAAAGTTAAAGCAAACGAGAGATAGGATCCAATTGTGATAAAATGAATTTTATCGTAATTAATTAAAATATATTCGAACCTTTTTTATATATAATTCTCATAATATTCTAGATGAATGCGATAATGTATTTATAATCATAATTTAATCTCTCTTTTATTTATTTATGTTTATTTATTTATTTCCAGAAAATATTTACATTACATTATAATATATTTACATATAGTAAATTTACATAAGTAAGTAAATCCTACCGAGGCAAATAGTATTGCCTGTATGTAGATCTGGTACATATAAACTTACAAAGTAAATAATATTACAAACTACTATATTCTTAGAAACTAGTTAATGGTAAGTGCGTAGCATTTTGATAACATCACATAGAGATTTATTATAGTACATAACAGTTAAATAATTTTGTTAAATACATTTATTAAGATTCAATTGTTATATTAAATTTTGCATCGCAGATTTTGCAATAAACATTTTTAATTTTTTCTTTATTAATTGTCTACTTATGTCATAGCTTTGAGATCCTTAGGGAGCCCATTAAAGACCCTTATAGCTTCATCGTAACTATTTTTATCACTAATTCTTTTATCATATTTTGGTAGTTGAATTGATTTGTTTTTGGTCTTGCTCGCACTGTTTATGTAATTATTTCTTAATGTAGTATAGTGAAAAGATATTGACTCTAACTAGAATAATTTTCTTATATCAAGTGGTGGATTTATTTGGGAGAATTTATTTTTATTTATGATTTTCAGTATTTTGTTCTGTGTTGATTGTATTAGTTTCATGTTATTATCATATGCACCACCCCAGGCAATTACCCCATAATTAATTAAATTATGAAAGAAGGCATAATATATTATCATTAATGTTTTTGTATCCATCATATTTTTTATCTTAGTTATAAAATTTTTATTTTTATCTTATTTTAAAAGCATCAAATTTTGTAATGCAAAGTACATACCACTTTATTCACGTGATATATTAATAAATATTCTTTACGCAAAATATTTCAATGTTATATTTCCTTTATTTGATTGTAAAATGGAATACAAATCGAAACCCATCTACCGATGCACCATAAATCGTAACATCTAGATATAAAAAAATACTTTGCATTTCCCAATAAAGATCGATATATTCATTTTCATTAGGTATATATAGGTACATTCGAATCTTACCTAGCTCCTCCTTCGCGAGGACATCCTCCACGACGGCGCCGAACTCATCGACGCTTTTCTCATCGGTGATGTCGAGCTGGAGAACTATTATGCCCCGGCTCTCGAGCTCGATTTTGGTCGGTGTTGC
Source organism: Torymus aiolomorphi (assembly GCA_036365515.1). Classification (NCBI taxonomy): domain Eukaryota; kingdom Metazoa; phylum Arthropoda; class Insecta; order Hymenoptera; family Torymidae; genus Torymus; species Torymus aiolomorphi. Next base: position 128,651,812 of record CM070877.1, on the reverse strand, counting down.
GTCCTTGCTTAGCACGGACGCGATCACGACCGCGCCCACCTCCCAGCAGTGCAGGGCCAGGCTGTAACCCAGGCCCGAATCGCAGCCCGTGATCACGACGACCTCACGGTGGTTCAGTTTCTTCGACCGTCGTTGCCGTCGCCGGTAAAGGTGGTACGCGGTGCCGCCTGGGGATCGAGAAGAAGGATTTTTAATCTTTTATTGTTAATTGGTGCATGTTTAGTTGTTGGATTTCTGTTTCTGTTTTTGTGAATTGTATTTTACTATTTTTGTTTATTGTTAAATGTATAAATAGTATATTATGCACCTAGGGAGTAAAAGTAAAGAATGTCCCAGATCGCATGGAAATTGTCACTCGAGCCGAAGGCGAGGGTGACAAACATGCGATCTGAGGCATTCTTTATTTGCTCCCGAGATGCATATACGATTTTTTTGCCTGGCGAGGCCGAAAATACAACCTTCGCGATCGGGTGCCGGGAGCAAAATTGGTACTTTTGGCCCGGGCAAAAAAAAGGTTTATTAATCCTTCGAGTACGCACTTATTTTTTTCAAACGTTGAGTATACACTGGGCGGTTACTATACCCATCGTTAGTTTTTATAACAGTTTTTGAAATTATTAATTGTATTATAAGTAACCAAAAAATTCATGCGGTTGAGCTTGAATATCTTGACAGTGTATTTACACACTCTTAGAGAAAAAATATAATGTCTTTGGTACTTAGAATAATTCATAAATTTGGCAAAATTAAAAGAAAACAGTATTTTTAACAAAAACTATGTCCAGCGTGTATACTCGAAGGATTAATTCGTTAAAGTCATAAATTTACAATAAATAACGGAAAAAGTAAAGTATTTCAAAAATTATAAGCTATGTTAAAGAAAATTCAAATTGTAACGAATCACTCTTATCTTCAATAGAAAAAGTTGAGCTTTTTCATCCGCCTATAATATTATAAATGAAAATTATAAAACAACATTTGGAATTTCAAAAATGAAAAATTAAAGAATTTTGTTATAGATAATATAGATAATTGAAATATAATGAAATTCAATTTGTACTGCATTGCCTCTAGTAACAGACACTGTAAAACGTTTGAGAGAGCGGGTCTTTCACTTGAGAAAGTCATTGCCCCAACGACGGGTAGAGTTGCGCGACGTTATTTTGGGATAAAATTTCTCCCAAAACGGGCGACTGAGTGTACCGTTGCCAAGGGAAACGGCTGGTAGATGGCGCGCAAAACTCTCATAAACCGCGCATAAACATCCGTTAGGCGTAATTATTCTCCCTAAATTGAGCGAGACGTTATGCGAAACGCGGGTAGAGCTACACTGCCAGTGTTGGTACGTTCCTTCTCCCTGTACATGCGTGGTCTGCTTCCGACTTTCTACATTTCTGCTGGCAAATCCAAATTGCAAAAGCAGCGTGCAGCAGAATTACATGAAAATTGCAGATGAAAAGTGCGATTTCAGTATTGAGTATATGCATGCATATGTGCGTAAGAATTCTATCAGATTTGTGTAATTCTCTTGCGGTAAGTAAAGTGCAGTAGAATTGCATGAAATTTTCAGATGAAAAGAGCAATTCCGAGAGTTGTAATGTGCATATATGAGTGCATAAGAATCCCACTAGAGTTGCGTAATTTTCTTGCTGCAAGTAGAGTGCAGCAGAATTGCATGAAAATTACAAATTAAAAGTACAATTTTACATGAATGGGTGCGTAAGAATTCCATCAGACTTGCGTAATTGTCTTGCTGCAAGTACAGTGCAGAAGAATTGCACAATAATTACAGATAAAAAGTGCAATTCCAAGACAGGAAATGTGCATGCATGAGTGTGTAAGAATTCCATCAGGCTTGTATAATTTTCTTGCTGCAAATAGAGTGCAGCAGAATTGCATGAAATTACAGATTAAAAGTACAATTCCAACAAACGAAATTTACATGAATGTTGGTGCGTAAGAATTCCATCAGACTTTTGCTATTTTCTTGCTGCAAGATGAGTACCAGCACTCTCTAAAGTAAGATAAGTGAACTTCCACTTATTTTACGTGCATATTCACTTATTCTTTTTATAAACAATTTTTATACTCTAAAATTTATATATATTCGCAAGTTAATACATTCTGATTTAATTTATACAATATATTAATTTATCGCAGAAAAAATGTTATAAAATTTTTCGATATGATGAGGATTCGAGAACCCGGGTTGCTCGGGTACTACGCAAACACGCTAACCGCTACGCTACCGCTCGCTTGTGAAATGATATAATTTTTTCCGTTATAACGTGTTTCTTTCATAACCCAATTATGAAATTTTAACTAAAAATTATACTATTTATGTTTTTATAGAAACTTTTTAATTAATTTCTAATTATATAATAATATTTTGAAATAAAGTATAACTTTGAAATAAATCTTATGTAATTAAAGTTAAAAACTCAATTAAAGATTAATATAATGATGAGATTCCTTCTTTATCGATACTACGTTTTTTATTTATTGACCTAATTTGTAAGAATTTTGAAAAGAAAAATACGACCTTGAAGACCTTTGCACAATTTTTATTTGAATTCGAAAAAATAACTAAATTTGTGTGTCGATAAAGTAGGAATCTACGTTTTAATTGACCATTTATGCTTTTTCGATATTTTCAAACGCTTTTTAGGAGTGACGCATTATTGCTTTTCATAATCATTATATTTCAGAGTTTAACCAATACTTGAAAATTGGTGCAAATATACAGATATTGAATTATAATGACTTCAAAAAGAACCCGCTACCAACTCATTGGCAAAGAGCTTCTTCCAAATTAATTTATCGTTCTTACACGTATATTATATAGTTTATATTTTAAATACATTTATGCATTTTACAGTTCTTTTTAAGTCACAGATTATTTTTGAAGAATAGAATAAAAAATACCTTTTCTTTTATCACAGAATCAACTCAAGATTTAAAGTTTGTACATATATTTATTATATATTTTTTTGGGTTAAGGGGGTGCCATAGTCGTACCGTTACCGACCGTGAAATTCACACAGTTTCAAGCTGATTAAAAATAAAATACGTAAAATCACAAAAAAACAAGAGAACACTTCGCTTCGGTTTTGAACGTTATATCACCTAGTAAAAGTTTGAAGTCGAAATATTAAGTGGTTTTTGCAAAAACTTTGAACAAAACAAAATTCAGTTTCGTTCAAAGTTTTTGCAAAAACAACTTGATATTTCGACTCCAAACTTTTACTGGATGATAGAACGTTCAAAACTGCAGCGAAGTGTTCTCTTGATTTTTTGTGATTCGACGTATTTTATTTTTAATCAGCTTGAAACTGTGTGAATTGCTCGGTCGGTAATGGTAGGACTATGGAACCCCGTTAACAAAACTTGAATTACGATTTTAAGTGATAAAAGAAGGGGTTTTACGAGACTAAAGAGCTTATAGTTTTTACCGATTCTTCCAATTTGTAATTTTTTGATAACGGCTTTTTTATTTTTTATATACACACAAAACCCGTAAATTGCACCTCTACACATACCGCGAAGTTACATGCATTTTTTAAATATTTCAATTTAAAATGTATACATTCTAAATTCAAATTCATTCAAATATTGAAATAAAAATATTTACTTTTGGAAAATATATTTAAGTTCAATAAGATAATTGTTAGATTGGATCGCTTATGTGTTTTAGTTTCTTTGAAGCTTAAGTGCGACAATCAAGGCACAAGCATATTTTTGCCCATCTTCGAATTGCGTATTTTTGTGTTGGAAATCGTGCTTTGAAAAATCTCGTGCATTAAATATATGTATATTCATGTGACGGTAATAATAATTATTTTTTTTAATTTATTATAACTTGATTTAAATGGCCATAATTAATTCATATTACAAATTAATATTATATTATAAATATTATTAATATTATATTATATTATAAAGTGATTATAAACGACGTGTTCTTGTTTATGCACATACTGATTGTGCACATATTAATTGTGCACACTTTAACATTGGTATATATCTATATATATAGATCTGTATCAATGCTATCTGTGCACAATAAATATGTGCACAATCCTTATGTGCACAAACAAGAACATGCCTTATAAACAAGGGCAATCTGACTGCCATAAATATTAATTATTTTAATTTAATTTGTAAGACTGTAAAACCGATGGAAAAATTCTTATCAGTTGATAGTAAATTGCAGTCGGCATAAGTAATATTTTTATTGATTACAAATTAATATTTGTTATTTTATAGAAATATATTATTAACACCATTAATTGTAGTAAATTATAAACCAAAGCACCATTTTCTTATTCACAATGTTGAAGATATAACACTTAATTTTGATATACATACAACTCATATATTTATAACTCATTGTGCGTGATCAACGATAAATGTTCATTCTTCCTCATTCTTAAAACATAGAATTTGAGTAGGGTTTTTTACACACAAAATATAAATTACTATATTATTTTTAATTAAAATGTGTGTTGTACAAGAATATAATTAAAAAGATTTAAAAAAAGCGCATACCGGGCTCGAACTTGAGTCGAAAAGATTTGAGCAAAAGTAACCGCGCGCCTTAGCACCCACTACCACCGCTTCAACAATGTAAGATGGTTTATGATTATCTACCCCCTTTTCGGGCTTGTGCATATGACATAGCATATTTTCATTTAATAAAAATGTACATTATTATTATAGTATATTATTCGTACATACATTCATTTACTTCCAGGAAATTTGAAATTTCCGTTACATTTGTATTTTAAATACCTATGGAATTTAAGGTTATTTTTAACAGTGTACCTTAAGGGGATGTGAGTACCGACGTTATTTTTCAAACGAGCATAACTCACGCAAATATCAATAGAATTATCCAGAAAAAAATCTGCAGATAGTGTTTGCGTGTACGGAGCGCTTGACAGACGTCTTTTTCCAAAAAAATGATGAGAATTTATTTAATTAAATAAAAACCGTACTGTCGGTAAGTAGGAATCTACAATTGACCTACTATTCAAACGAGCCTAACTCACGCAAATATCAATAGAATTATCCAGAAAAAAATCTGCATATAGTGTTTGCGTGTACGGAGCGCTTGACAGCCGTCTTTTTCCAAATAAATGTTTGAATGTTGATTTAAAAAAATATTGAAATTATGGTTGCACATCCCCTTAAGATTAGATTTAACTTATTCATTAAGTGAATAACAAATGAATGTTTTTCAAAGTATTTCTTTTAACTAATTTTAAAGTGAAAAAGGTATTCACTTATGAAATAAGTTGAAGTTTTACTTATTTCAAAGTAGAAAAAGTATTCAATGGCGAAATAAGTTAAAATGTACTTATTTGGAAGAGAAAAAAGCATTCACTTATGGAATAAGTAAAAATTTCACTTACGTTACTTTAGAAAGCAGGATTGCATGAAAATTATAGATGAGCAATGTACTTTCAAGACTGGGTATACATACACTCATAAGCGCGTAAGAATTTTACTAGACTTGCGTAATTTTTTTGAAGCAGTAGAGCAGTAGTTGCGTAATAATTTCAGACGTGAAGTGCACTTCTAAGATTGGGAATATATATTAATAAATGTATAAGATATGGATCACGCTTAGTTTATTTTAATAAATTAAATTCAAAAACTTTTTTTTAAAAAATATGGGAGTCGTGCACAATACTTTTACAATTACAATTGGGTAGTTGTTTGGGAGTTTTACAGAAACTATTTTAAGGAGATGTGAAACGAACCCGTATTTATTATTTAAAAAAGTTATTTTAGAACGTTTTTTTGGAAAAATATGTTTGGCCGAATCCATCTCAAATCAGGTAGTTTGCGTATGTCTATGTCACCGATTATTTTGGAATAAAAGTATTTATATTCTTCTCCAAAAATAATTTGACACGTATTTTTTTTATTTTTTTATTGGATCAAAATTGCATGTGTCAGCGATGGCAAAAAATTCCGAGAAAATTCCTACTTATATTTGATATTTAAAATTTTTGTATTTCTAACGTGGTTTTGTTTGTAGTAAGATAAATATAAATATGGTGAAATTGATTTGATCTCTTCTAAATTTGATTGAGATGTAGAGTTGATGTATTTATTGTATATTTCTGTAGGTAAAAAATTGAATGGATTTGATAGATAAACGAAGCTGAAAGTTTGTACATTTATACTCCCTTAAACGTTGGACATCAAAAACGCATTTTTTCAATTTTCAATTTTTTACTCGAAAACCAATCGACAGAGTTAAAATTTATACAAATTATAGCTATGATGTACAATAGTACACTATCATGATTTCTTTATAACCCGTTGATTAATTAGTTTGTAAGTTGTAACCTTTTTCAAAAAAACACGTTTTTGTTGGTAAATTTGATTGGAGTTTTTATTATTAAGTTTCGTTTTTTTGTTTTTCCGTGGTACTAATCTTCTGTATTGTATTTTTCCTGTTAATTCCTATTTTTTATTATCAATTCTCGTTTTCTATATATTCAAATTTTTTCCTATTTACTTAAATTTTTTTCTGATTATTTTTTTTCTGTATATTTCCATTTTTTTCTGTTCCTATTGGTCCAATTCGGACTAAAAAAAAACAATCAAAAACACAACTTGGAATAAATATAAATAGAGAAGAACTACGGTAAACAGAAAGAAATTAAAACAAAAAAAAAACAGAAAACAAAAACAGAAAAAATTTAGGAAAAATAGAGAAAAACAAAGAAAAGCAGAACTATTTTCCGCCAGGAAGAGGCTTATTTAAAGACTCAATGTGATTCGTTATTTGAAAGAAGCACGAATATTTGAATTTATTTCGATTGAAAATGTGCTAGATTTGAATTTAGAATAGAACTATTAAATAGTTAAAACATAGTTGAAACATAGAACAGAAATATAAATAGTTAAAACATAGAATAAGAACATTATTGCTTTTTGCTTAAAAATGTATTTAATTATGTTATTATTTAAACTAACTAGATTCTCACACGTGTGCTTCGCGCGCAGATTATTTAAATAAGAAAATACTGTTACGGACGTAGGTTCCCTTTATTACTTTGTAGATCTTCGAAAGGGAGAGAGGGTCTCGCGGCGGCTCGCTCCCGACTGACGAGGGCGTCCGTCCCGCCGACTTTCTCCGTCCAAAAATGTCGAGGGAGGCGGAGTGTTCCGGAAGTGGAAGTGCAAAAGCTACGCTTTTGCAAGTCCCCAGAGCACCCGGCGACGGCCGACGTCGACGGAAGATCGTACATCGGACGTCGACGGAAGATCGTATATCCAGCGCCGCGTGAATCGAGCGCTACACGTGCCGGCAGACTGCAAGTCTGTCCACGTAACGATACTGAAACCAAAGAAAATCTACATGTATTTTATGCATAATTACTATACTACTATAGTAAACAAAAAGTCTTTTGATGAAAGTATTTGCGCAGAGTAAACCTAGGGCCATAATTGAAAACTCACTCCATTACTTTTATTTTCAAAAGCAAACATAGTATAAGCATGCACATTTTCGATGTTGAAATTGCAGTGTTATCTGTAATTTTCATACAATTCTGCTACACTCTACTTGCAGCAAGACAATTACGCAAGTCTGATGGAATTCTTACGCACTCATGCATGCACATTTCCTTTGTTGGAGTTGCACTTTTCATCTGTAATTTTCATACAATTCTGCTGCACTCTACTTGTAGCAAAACAATTATGAAAGTCTGATGGAATTTTTACGCGCCCATGCATGCACGTTTCCTTAATTTGTTTGCATTGCACTTTTCATCTGTAATTTTCATACAATTCTGCTGCACTCTACTTGCAGCAAGACAATTATGCAAGTCTAATGGAATTCTTACGCACTCATGCATGCACATTTCCTGTCTTAGAATTGCACTTTGCATCTGTAATTTTCATGTACTTCTGCTGCACTCTACTTGCAGTAAAAAAATTACGCAAGTCTAGTGGAACTCTGATGCACTCATGCATGCGCATTTACAATGTTGGATCGCACTTTTTGACTGTAATTTTCACGTAATTCTGCTGCACTTGGCTAAACAAGAATATTATAATTGCGAATACAATTGCACGTTTCCGTCCTTACTCACCAAGTCGGATTTATGACGAATTTCTGATGCATATATTTATAGTAATTCTTTTTTGTCAGAAGAGCTACAGGCGTCGGAAACAGCCCTACTGAAAAAATCATATGATTTATTATATGATTTGTCATATGATTTATCATAAAATTTGTCATATGATTTATCATAAAAGTTGTCATATGATAAATCATATGATTTCTCATATGAAACATCCTAATATGACAAATTATGTGATAAATCATATGATACATCACATGACAAATAACATGTCGCATCAAATAATAAATCTAATAATTTAAATCATTTCTATTATATGTTTTAAAATAAATCCTTAAAACAAAATTAATTTATTTAACGCAGATATGGCGTAAAATTTTCAGTCCCCATTGTAAAGGGGCTATCAAAAACAAGGCAAGCCTTGTAATTCGGGCTCTTCGTAAAGAGTCATTTGAACGGTTAACTTACATGGCTTATATGCCCTCTACCTACTAGAAAGTACTACCGGAGCGCCGCATAGCGGTGACAAAGGGGAACTTGTGATAGGCGGCGCTCGATAAGCAAGCTTCGGCTATTTATCCGCTATACGGCGCTCCAGTAGTGCTTTCTGTGGATATACTGGATGGTCAAGAGTATATAAGCCGTGTCAGTTTACCGTTCAAATGGCTCTTTACGAAAAGCCCGAATTACAAGGCTTGCCTTGTTTTTGATAGCCCCTTTACAATGGGGACTCAAAATTTTACGCCATATCTGCGTTAAATAAATTAATTTTGTTTTAAGGATTTATTTTAAAACATAATAAAAATAATTTAAATTATTAGATTTATTATTTGATGCGACATGTTATTTGTCATGTGATTTATCATATGATTTATCATATAATTTGTCATATTATGATGTTTCATATGATAAATCATGATCACGGTCATATACACAGGTCCGGAAACTCAGCGCGCGGAGCGTGTACGCTTAGTGAAGCACGATTTTATAGTTCTCCGCCAAGCCACCAGCGCTGCTAGGCTAGCGACCACTGAGTGACGCGCATGCGCACTTTATATCTTACCGCGTGCGTACTGCGTAACTATTTGAATTAGGAGTTGGGAGAGATGGTAAAATAAGCGCGCACGCTGCAGTGGTCGTCTAGTTGCCAACGCTTCGAGTGGTCGTCGCGCACACTAAAATTGACTTCGCTAAGGTTACTTCCCCCACCACCAAAAATATCGCTGAGTTTCCGGACCTGTGTATACGACCGTGATCATGATTTATCATATGATAAATCATATGATTTTTTTCAGTAGGGAGACAATGCATGTTTTAATGCAATTTCCAAACTTTCACGCAAATTACAGCGAAATTGCAACCGAACTGCGATGGACGTGTTACCAGGGTGGTTTTAACCACAATTCACTACATTATAAATATTATTGGTATAGATATAAATAAGTAATCAACAATTTTCCCGCATTTTTCATCCAATTGCTTAAACCGTCTGATTTACTCTGCATTCCAAGCAAACTTAACACGTCTATTTTTCTATCCACAAAGATTATATTATAATATACCATATAGTTATCATCAAACGCCGCATCACATATAGAGCTCTTCGACTTACGCGTAAGAGCTGACGGCGACAAAAGTGATGACCTATACTATACGATTCTTTTGCCCGCACGGTTACAAATATGTGGCTACCTCGCTCCTCAGCCACTAGAGCTCATGCCGGCCCTAACTCCCACAAGTGGCCGGATCGCCCGGCGGTTCGTACACATACCGCGTCTAACACAGTGCAGACACCCAACCGCGTCTAAGGCAAGATTACCATCAGGCAAGGTTGCCTTACTGATGAGTCCACGATGGTAACCTGGGACGAAACGCTACCTTCCTAACCTTACACACATTCGCTTGGAACGCGCGCAGCACGTAGACCCGACAAATGCAGCATCGCTACCCCAGCCGAGGCGATTTCTCCAGTTTTTATTAAAGAAATAATCAACAGACAAGAAAAAATTGTGCTAAATGTCATTTAATTTACTCATAATTGCTCAATATTTAAATAGTGCAAACATTGAAAACAATAACAGTACAAAAATAGAACGCGTTATTAGCATTTTTTGTTTTCAAGACAAAATTTTGATATGCGCAAATGAATGAAGGGCTGAGCAAAATTGAGCAAATTGAAATATTAAAGACGCATATTTTATTATTTGATATGGATTATTTCTTTAGTATAGAAATAAAGAAAAGCTGAATAACACCACCGGCTGGGGTGGTTGCGCTGACAAATGCACGCACGCGCGAATGGCAAACTCACCCATCAGAAAAACGCCAGCTGTGAGCTTCCAGTACGCCCAGTCCAAGGTCTGCACGCACTTCGTCCACATCTTGTCCTCCTCGGTGTATACGGGCCTACAAATTCTCCGCTAAAAATTCGAAATTCCTCACGACGAACGCACTCGCGGTATTTTGCGTCGTAGCACAACACGGTACCGTACCAGTCGGCGAGAAGCATACACGAGATCACAACTCAGCGAAATATCGAATTCACGATGCGTGCAGAGACGATAAAACGAAAACGGAGGAGAGACACGCGATTGTGTATACGTTGAGTACTTGCTTACTTTCGGAGCGCGTCGCTGATCCGTCGACGCAGTTGGAGCCGAATGGTCCGAAAACAAAAATCCGTGATGGTCTCCAAAAAAATTCCTCCCCACTCTCCTCCTTCTCTCTTTCTTTCTCTCTGGCTGGTCAGCTCCCTAGCGAGACCTAGGCCCGATTCTGGTTTGATAAATTTCGTTTATCGTCATAAGAACTTGTCATAAACAATGAATTTATCACTTTTTTATCGTTACAGAATCACACCCCTGGTAGACTTGTTTTTAATTTTAGCTAGGTAGTCGGTATACGCTTGTTCCTCCTGCCTTTATCTTTGTAAGAAAGAAATTCGTGAAGAATTAGCAATTGTAATACTCCATGCTTGAGAGTCAAAGTTTAGTAAAAGTAAAACAATGTTCGCGTAAAGGTAGCATGAGCGACTTTTGTAAAATACTAGCTGCAGCTAAAAAAATTAGATTATATTCTTGAAGTATTCAACTAATCATATCCACCCCGAAAAAATAGCATTGCCGACCAAATTATCGAGAAAACAAATGTGGAAAAATGTTAGTTTTACACGGGCCTTATGGAAGTTCCCTTTCCCAAACACGATTCATCAGGAATAACTCAGTCATAAAACACTAACTCTTGAAGAGAAAACTACAGGTTGTAGCTTATTTCACGCAGATTAGCGTAGAACCAAACAAAATATGCGTTGTCGAGCAAAATACCATGAAAATTATGATGAAAGTTAGTTACTTTCGATAACCTCGTGTAAAAAAGCGCTTACTGCACATACGCGTGAAACCACGCTTGTTACATGCTGCGGGTCTGCGGCCAGGCCCCGACATGCATATGTGTAGGTGACGTGGCAGGTCGCGTCAGGAGTGTATGAAAAATACGTATCTTAACTCGGAGAGAGAAAAGAGACAGAATTGTTGTTTGATTAACTTTAGCATTAATGTTTTTATTTCACTTATCATTGTCAAGTGATTTTGCACATTTATAAGTAAAATTTGCAGAAAATTAGTATTGAAGTTTCTTTAGGACCACCAGGTGCCCTCGCTTGGTACAATACCCACCGCTCATGTTACCTTAAACACTCCGGTAATTCGAAGTAATAAGAAATTTTCTTTTATAAAATTAATTTTTGTGACCGTTTCGCATTTTTAAAATTGTTAAATTCAAAGATATGAAACTTCAGTATAAAACACTTCCAAACCTTGAGTTATTAAATAACGATAATATAGCTGGTAAACGTCGGTCAGACAAATATTTACATTAAACAAAATCGAATTTGTCCAGTTAAAGGTAGCGTTGTTCACAATTATTTTACAAACAATAAGGGCTAATAACTATTTGCATATTCAAAGACAAACTTTTTGATTTTTTTTATTTATAAAATTTTAGCTTTTAACAACATAAAAATCTTATCACGTAAGCATCGTTAAATAAGTTAAAAAAAAATGAAATGTCCATTGTGGATATTAAAACGACAAACCGCAATGACAAAATAAACCAATTAACGATTGCAATACACTTTGGAATAACTTCGTATTTTATATCACTTTTTTTAAAGACTCTTGTACCTTAAAAAGAAAATTTTGCAAATTAAAACGATAACTATGCTTTCCTTTTTAGAAGTCTTTTTTCACATTGTCAAGTCGGTAATCGAGAAACAAGAGTTTACAAAGTTTACATTTTGATAAGTTATGTACATATCCACGACTATGTCTATAAGCTGCCTGAGATCTACAGCTTTAATATTTCATGACCATCCTTGCAAACTATTACTCATTTGTATTTTATTTGAATGTTAACTGCAGAAATAAAATTTAAATGTAAAGATCGCGTTTCTAAAAATATGGTGCAAAAGAAATTATTAATAAAAAATTACATAATTGCATGAATATAATTTACAAATATTTTATACAATCTATTGAATAGTACATTTTAACAAATTTTATGACCAAGAATAGGGCTTTATCCATAACATTGTATGAAGTATTTGCACTTAAATATAGTTATGTTAAACTTCTCCCTTGTCCCAGTCTTGTGCATTTGCAAAACAAGACTTTAAAATAATATTATTGACTTGCTTCAATTCAAGTCAATTTATTATTTCCCCTCGTCTCAGTAGAAATCCGTTATCTCGATCAACTTCACGCGTACATCCTTAGTTTGCGAATTTCGACAAATAAAGTTGCAATTTATGTTGTCCGTTTTATTCACAATTAATTTAATGGCTTACTTTCAATATTAATCATAGGATTATTGATAGGATCATACGAAGGATCGCCGTCTGTTGCCATTTTACCTAGCCACGAGAAAAGCATTATTATGACAATAAATAAGCCGATTCCGATAATTATCAAAGTTGCATAACGTTTGTGTAGGGATCCAGCAGTGTTTCTTCTACGAGCTGGAGTTCTTGTTATTAATTTCCACCATCTCAGAAACCATTCAATCGCCGACTTTCTTTGATATTTGTTCTCGTCGTGATCAAATGAAAAATCCTTTGGATCATCATAGGCCTCAAAAACTTTTCTTGCAGGACTTGACATGCCTGTATTAACTTCCATATTAACAACAGAATATGGCGGTCCTGATTTCTGGTTATTAGAGTGTACATTATTTAAAGTAGAATTGGCTGAAGTTACAGAACCACTTGTTCGAGAAGTAGCTGCTGAAGATACTACAAAATTTTGGTATATAAATATTATTTGGTTAAATACAAACAATTAAACATTTTTTGCCTCTGCAGTACCTTGTATATTATTTGGAATAGACACAGAACCACTAGTTCGAGAATTGGCAGGTGATGATGCATCATGATTTCGATATGCAGACATCATTTGGTTGTACATAGAAGATTGACCATTTTCTGATTCTACAACACTGTGTGCTGGTTTTTCTTCAGTATCAAAACTCAACTGAAAACGAAAAATTTGAGTGGTAAAAATTTTAATATCTTTTTATTATATATTTACGATTTATATTCCTTTAAACATTGAATACCAAAGGCAACCCCTGAACAGCTCGAGCCCAATTCACTCCAGCAAGTTTTTCTCTTAAGACATCGGCTATTGGAGATACCAAAATTGGTTGTGGAATAATTCGAGTGTTACATATTGGACAAGTATAATTTGCAGAATCTCTAGACTCAGGCAGATTTCTACAGTGAGCATCAAGACATGCCCAATGATAAACATGGTAGCAAGTTAATCGAACACAATCCTTACTGCTCAAGCTTTCACTGCAAAATGTACAGATTGGATTGCAGTCGCTGTCTTGTAGCCATTGCAAGTACGATTGGATGACACACTGAAAATAAAGTGCGTGTTAAATTTTTGTATTCAATAAAAACGTATTTTACATGAGGTAATACACATCAGAATGAGGTAATAATTAAAAAGGTTGCTATATTACAAATATGATAATTAAACTAGCTAAAGTAAACACGGTTATGTACAATACTTTTTATCAAAAATAAATGAAACAAAATAAAACAAATTAGAATGCTAGAAGTAGAGAAATGTAACAAGTACATAGGTATATATTTATCTTACTTTCGGATGGTTTGTAACCATGCAATTCTCGCACACGTTAACCCGATGTTCGAAGCAAAATTGGTTCGTGACTTTTCTCTTCGGACACTTGCACAACCCCATTTTTATTCCAGCCGCTACCTATTCGCTATCTCAATACGATGAACTGCCAACAATTAACGAGATATGTGGCCAGCACAAACAACAAGTTGGAAGATCTTACTGCCCGGTTTCACATGACAGCTCTATTGTTTTTCGCCGTGATGACCATCACTATATATTATCGTACTCCTTTTTCCGACACGACGGTCGTCAGTCGACAATTGTGTATATTGGTATATGCAGCGGGAACCTCAGCCACGTCGCAATTGTTTCGTCTCTTTCGCCTCGACCGAACGGAAATCACCAATGCGATCGCGCGATTCGAGCGTGGTGAACACTAATCAACATTCACTATCCCGGTCGAGGCCGAGTCTTTGCTCTTTAGTTATTTGTAATGTAAGGTAATTATCGAGTCGCATAAGTCATAATAGGCTTTTCTTTTTATTCGAAAATTGTTTGATAACACCGCACACTATCGTTATACTGAGACTGTGGATGAGGTTTCTTAGCTCGGATTCTTCTATTGCTCCGGAATCTCGCAAGTAATTGAAGGTTAGGTAGATTGTAACCTTTTCTTCTGCTCACTTCTTGTAGGGGCAAACTTGTGGATGAACCATGGCGATTTCCCGATTGTTTACGAATTTCAGAAGAAACTTATTGTTTCCAGATTTACATAGAAGCTTTTCACTGTCATCAGCAAAAAACGTGAAAGAAAGTTAGTACAACTCCTATTATTAATCATTTTGTTATTGCATTTATTACGTGAGATTACTAACATAATTCGTTTTCTATACACAACTTTTGACTATGAATATAAATTTCCATATAAAATTATATATTGAAATAAAATAATCAATGTCAATATATAAATTCTTTGATTTTTAGTTCGAGTAATACAAGAAGGAAACACAACAATAGTAGAAGGTGTTTTAAAACCTCAACCAAAGGAAAACTTACTTTTCAAGCCTAGTGAAAATGGTGCTTGTCCTTTGTGTACTGCTGGTGTTGACGTAAAACATACAGTTAGTTTTAATACTTATTCCTAGATTCGATACGTCAATTGTTCAATGATATTGTTCAATGTCTCATCAAAATTTAACCTGTTGTATTGTAGGATGTCCTTATTCTTAAACAATTTTTAAAAAGTAATGGCACTATGTTACCTAGAAGGATCACTGGCTTGTGTTATGTTCAACAAAAGCGTGTGGGTATAATGGTTGCAATGGCTCATAAAGCAGGTTAGTAGAACATATCACAATTTTGAATTAGAATAAGATAAATACAACAAATATTAATCGCATTAATTATATATAATGTAAAATATATTGCTTTGCATATAACGTATATTCAATATTTCATAAAGATATATTTATATAAGTGATAGGAATAAATTTAATATTTTTATTGAAGAACTTAAAATTTATTTAACTTAAAATATTTTTCAGGTTTACTGCCCAATCTTAAACCAAATGGTTTTGTCGATCCAAGGAAAAGAAAAGATTACAAAAAATACAATACATATTTCGATGAAGACACTATTAAACAAAAATACTATTAGAATAATTATATA
Organism: Torymus aiolomorphi; assembly: GCA_036365515.1. Lineage (NCBI taxonomy): Eukaryota > Metazoa > Arthropoda > Insecta > Hymenoptera > Torymidae > Torymus > Torymus aiolomorphi. Next base: position 128,635,895 of record CM070877.1, on the reverse strand, counting down.
GATTTTATAATAAATATTTCTTATTATTAAAGTCAATTGTAGTTAATTTATAAAACCACCTTTCTAAAATAATATTGAAACCTGCTTTTGTTTACATTAATTTTTACTTTCATAGTTTATTTAAAAATTATAATTAATTATTTAATGATTAATCATATTAAGGAAAACTTTTGTTAAACTTTAGCAGTTATTCAAGACCCAAATTTTTATTTAAATTATACATTGTTTAATTAAGAGAAATTTATTGTTCTCTTTACTTTAAAACTTTCGAATGCAAGTATAATTTCGACTGAAAGCATAAACTAATTTATAACTTTTTCTTATCATTATAGCAATTATTGAACATTTCATATCTTTCAGTTATTTTTCTTACACATATTTATAATCCTACATCGAAAATGTCGATTTGGGTTTCTCGAATGTGTATTTTCACGTGTTTCCGGTATAATCGTAATGTTTATAGATACTTTAGGGAATCGCCACAAATGAACCGTGTATGGCGTGTCGTGCAGTTTCGGTGTGGATTGAGATAATCACAGCGCCAAAACTGCACGACACGCCACTAGGTACACGGTTCATTTGTGGCGACTCCCTTAATGTTTATTCCTTAGAGATTAAAAATGTTATTTCGAAGTACTATAAAAACTTCGTTTTGTAAGTTACGAAAACAAGGATTACATCAAAATAAAACTGCAGCCAAGATTGTCAGTGAAAAATGCAGTATCGAAAAAATACGAAACATCGGTATACTCGCTCACATAGACGCCGGTTTGTATTTATATTTTTCAATTAAATACCTTTATATAATTTCAAAGTACGAAATTAAATATATTTAATTGGTATATATTGCAATTTTGTAATTTTTCCGTAAAATCTTGAGAGGTTAGAAATATCATTGTAAGACTATAGATAACATCAAAGTGAATATCAATAATATTAATATGTAAAATGATTTTAGGAAAAACTACAACAACAGAACGCATGTTATATTATTCAGGAATTATAAAACAAATGGGTGAAGTTCATGATGGAAATACAGTGACAGACTTTATGGATCAAGAACGTGAAAGAGGAATAACAATTTCTTCTGCAGCGGTAACATTTGACTGGAAAAATTATCGTTTTAATTTGATTGATACTCCTGGTCATATTGACTTTACCATGGGTGTTGAACAAACTATTGGAGTATTAGATGGTGTTGTTGTTGTTTTGGATGGTAGTGCTGGTGTTGAAGCACAAACATCAACAGTCTGGAGACAAGCTGATAGATATCGTTTACCTAGAATAGCTTATATAAATAAAATGGATAGACCAGATGCAAATTTTGAAATGTGTCTTAAATCTATGGAATCGAAATTAGATGCTGTAACATTTCCTGTACATATACCTTATAAAGAGAAAAGTGGACTTGCTGGTATTATTGATGTAATAACTCTTCAGAAAGTAATATTTGATAAAAAAACTCAAGGAAAAACTTTGATGAAAACAGAACTTATTAAAGATGATAATAAAATTTTATTGGAAAATGCTTTAGAAAAGCGAAGGTATTTAACTGATAAATTATCAGGTTTAGATGACGAACTAGCTAATATTGTTATTGAGCAGGACTCATTAGATAAAGTTTCACCACAGGCTTTGGTAGACTCCTTGCGCAGAACAACAATATCGCAAAAAGGAGTTCCTGTATTGTTAGGTAGTTCCTATAAAAACATTGGAATTCAATCTTTAATGGATGGAGTAATATTGTATTTACCTAGTCCAGGTTATAATCAGTATGCAAAACTGTATGAATGTTTTGGTGATAATTTGTCCGCAAGAGTATTTAAAGTTATTCATGATAAGCAAAGAGGTCCTATTACATTCTTTCGAATTTATACAGGAATCATGACAAAGGGTCAAAAAATATATAATGTTCAACGAGAACAAGTTGAGCAAGGAGGAAAACTGTATGCTGCTTATGCTGATGACTATGAAGACATATTAGAAATTGGAAAAGGAAATATTGCTGCATTAACAGGTTTAAGACATACAATAACTGGAGATCTATTAACAACTAATGCTTCTACTGCTAGTCGTGCTAGAAAACATATGGAAAGTAAAAAGTTATACTCTCCTGAAGAGATCGATAAACTTTTCTCTGTTGGAACTAGTGTTCCAGATCCTGTATTTTTTTGTTCAATAGAACCACCCTCCTTATCATATGTTAATAGTTTAGAAACAGCCCTTCAAGAGTTAGCAAAAGAAGATCCGAGTTTACAAGTAAATCATGATGCTGAAACTGGTCAAACCATTTTAGCTGGCATGGGAGAATTACATATTGATATAATCAAAGAAAGAATTCTTAGTGAATATAAAATTGATGTAGAACTAGGCGAATTACAAATTGCTTACAGGGAAACTGTTGAAAGCTTAATTAAAGATACTCACATTGCCCGACATGAAATTGGCAATTCAAAGCATGAAGTTACAGTGACACTTTCACTTATTCCTAATCCTAACGGTAAGGGACAATTATTATTTGATAATTCAAAGGAAAGTGCTTCAAATATATCAACAATACATCCAAAAGTAATGACTGCTATTAAGAAAGGTATTGCATCTGCACTCTTAAGTGGACCAAAACTGGGCTGTCCTGTTGTTAATATTGACATAAAATTGCACTGGTTAGAACTTAAACGAGGAACGTCAGATTCAATAGTGACTGCAACCGTATCTCAATGTATAAAAAAGGTAAGTTGTTTTTAATTGCTTTTTATTAAATTTATTTATTGGCACATATCATTAAACAATTTTTTTCATACGAGTTGTAAACGTGTACTTCATTTCTAGATTTTTTAAATTATTTTGAATTAGTAGATTTTGACTTATCAGTTTTTCCTGCACTTTTTTTTCTTTCTATTATTTCAGGGTACTTATATTTATGAATTTTGTACACAGAATATCTAGCTTCATGCTTGTCACTTCTAGATTCTGGTCTTTTATTGTAATTTTTATTTTTCTCGTCAAAAGCTAATTTTCCATATAAATAATTATTTTGTGAAAAATTTTTCTTTATCTCTTGAAGATCTATTAAACTTGTATCTGAACTTTTTGTATTTTTATTCATCTTATTATTATCAGGAATTACATATGGTTTTATCTTTGCTTTTCGTTTAAAATCAAGATAATCTTTTATTGATTTTATTGGTTGCTTAGAAAAGAATTCTTCTATTATTTTATCTGATTTAGCTTGTAAATTTCTCAAAAATAACTTATTAAATCCATTAGTGGGATGTAAAGAGATATCTTTTGCAACAGGTTTTCCTGTTGTTGTTTTTTTAGTTTGCGTTGCTCTTTCCACTGCATTTATACCCCATTTGGACATGTAATAATCAAGAAAACCTTGATACAGTGCCAGTGGCATTTCATTATCATCATAGTGTCTATCAGTGCAATAAACTCTTCGAATTCTGCAGTTTCCACATATCTTTATCCTACATATAGATTCAAATTGAGCTTCAAAAATTTTAGATAAATGAGAAAGATCTACTTCAATTTTATTCCATCCTGGGTCTAAGATTAAATGTACTCTTGGTACTGTAGATTTTGATTTAATAGCGGAGTTTTTCTGTTGTTCAATGTTGGAAAAGTGAATAAAATGTTTGACTTTTTCTTTGTCTAATATTTGTAATTGAAAATGGAATTGTGTATAAGTACTTTTCAATATGATCACGAGAAAGGGTAATTTGATGTTAAGAATTTGTTGTGCATTGGATGGGCACATAATCCATGTTTTTTGATAATTTGATTCTTCAGCATCTTGAATTTCCAAAACCTTAAAACAAATTAAATAGAATTTCTAATCAATTTGTTAGGAACACATATTTCTGTATCACTATACTTATTGTAGTTGGATTTTTTTCATTACAACTATTTCTATATTCAAATTTAAAAGAAAAAAAATTGTGTGTTTTATTAAATAATTTCTAAAAGATATCTCTATTTCTAATATATTTCTTTTATCGCTGTTGCTATAATTGTATAACCTACATTTTCATTTATATCTTCGTCTAATACTCTTTTAATTACTCCTGTTTTAGATTTTTGCTTGCTCCAATATTCCAATGGTTTTTCACTTGTGCTGTAGAGTAATGATAAATATCCACCTTGCATTTGTTATATTATTATAAACTTTTAAATTTAAAATGCATTACTTATAAATTTTATCCTAAACCTAAAAATGAAATTTTGATTAACAGTTTTATAGGTTGTCAAAAGTTTTAATTTGAGTAGTCAATTGTTAAAATATACATTATAGCCTTGAAAGTTGTTTGAATATTACTAATTTGTATAATCAGTACTCAGTAGTAATGTACTAACATATATACACAACGAATTATTTTTATGTAACATTTTATTTAATACTATTTATTCAATAAAATCATTTTTAAGAATTATTTTTAAAATGACATTTTTCTGCAGCTAATGGAACAATCCGGATCAATTTTATTAGAACCAATAATGAAAATGGAAGTAGTAACTATAAACGAGGCTTCTTCAAATGTCTTAGGAGATTTATCAAAGCGACGAGCTGAAATAGAGTTAGTAGAACCACGGGGAGAGAATAAAATAATTTCATGTGTAATTCCGTTATCAGAGCTACTAGGCTATGCAACCCAGCTTCGAATACTGACATCTGGCCGTGCTACATTTTCAATGGAATTTAGCCACTATAGGCCAATGAACTCATTTGACGAGCGAGATGCCATAAAAAGAGTGACTGGATTTTAATTAATAATACTATTATTACTTTGATAATTTGTAAATACGTAGTAAATTATTATAAATAGAAAATAATAATGTAAATAAAAAAATGAACTAATTTTATTTAAAAACAATTATTTCTTCTTTATAAAGCCGTTTGTTCTAAGGTACTATACTATATTTTTATTTTATGATTTTCGTTTAAATTAGGTAGAATAGTAACAGGGGTGGAAGGAAAATATTTGATATACGAAAGAAATAAAGTTCTAAGTCAATTTTATCTGGTTCCAAGGCCTTTTATTGGCTGCTTGAATTAAACAAAATATATTGCATCATCAATGGCGTCTTACAATTTCGTTATACAATCATCAATTAATCTCGCAGCCGCGTACCGCGAAGCTCGATATCCCAACACAAGTTCACTAATGTAGAAAGAGAAGAGATCGCTAGCTTACTACTGAGAAGCTCTTCAATATTTTGTTTCACAATTAAAATTTTTTTTAAACGAGGGACTATCGACGCATCGCAGGTATTCTTCGCACGTATAAATATACATATATATATATATATATTAATATTGCTCAAGGTCATGCAAAATTGTCGTACATTATAAAATATATATTCATATATATTATGTGTATGGAGGGATTAAACATTATACAATATTTATCGAGGCACGCAAACACTTTGGCTGCGTCGTTATGACAAGAAAAATCGAAATAAGCCAAACGGATTCAACGGTCATATCGGTATATAAAAGTAATTATTTCCATGGAAAATATACTTTATTCAAATTTAAAATTGCACTCTGATAATGAAGCAAAACACTTTCTTTTTCTTCTCAAAGAAAGAAAGCTTTGTCGATCCGCTTGGCCATCCATAATTTGATTTATTTACTTTCATTCGTAGTTTCCTTACAATCTAAACTTTGAGCTAAATTGGTTTTTCTTAAAAATCTATCATCTCGTCGATTTATATAATAGTTTAAAAATATAAAAATTCACTTACTTGAGAAATGACAAAAATCTTACTCGATACAACTACTTCGTTCCGTTTATTTAAGAATAGCATTGTAAAATTAGTTTTATCTTTATCATATTTTTATCACTTTTCACAAATAAGTTTTTTCGCGCGCGAGAATCGCTTCGATACTCGCCAAACGGGGATCATACAAAGTACGGTTCGCTTAGAAATTAGACTTGAGTCCAAAAATACAACTTTGAAAAAATTTGCTTTGCACGCTGTTACAAAGGACCTTGACGTTATTTCATTTTTTTATATTAAAAATTCCTAACATTAATCGTTTTTTTGTCCTCATCAAGTAACGCCTTTATTACTCTTGTTCCAAAGTACAATACTGAAAAATTGACATGTTTACATTATTACGTCGTGGCGCGATCGCAAGACATGATTGTTCTCCTTACAAATTTGAATAAAAATTGGTATGATCGGACACCAGAGTCGCAAAATTCTCGAATAAAGCAACAATCGAGCACTTATCGTGTACATCTTCTTACTACTATACCAAGAGTCCCGCGCATGAAAGACGGTACAGCTACGAAGCTTTTTTTAATCTTTCTCCCTCTATCTCTCCCTCTCGACAGACAAACAAAAAATCCTCGCGATGTGCGCTCGCAAAGTCTAGTCAAAAAAGAAGAAAAAACAATAAATTTCCTCCTCAAGCCGGGGGCGCAGACCTGCGCACGCTACAAAAAAAATTAACATACATATGGCAACGTTTGTGTGTGTGTGTGTGTGTGTGTGTGTGTGTGTGTGTGTGTGTGTGTGTGTGTGTGTGTGTGTGTGTGTGTGTGTGTCTATATCAACGGACGCACGCACATCCTCTTCTAGGTCCCCGGCGAAAGAAGAGAGAAACTCAAATGAGATGCGCCAGGCTCCTGGCGGCCTAATTTTCCTTGTCATTTAATTTCTTCCCTTTAGTCGGGATGATGCTCCCCATGGCACGTCTCGTACTCGACGACGGCGTCGACCATGGCCATGTCCTCCTGGCGTCACAAGCTCACGAGCTTGGGCGGATTGGCGTCCGGCGAGCTGAGGTCGACGGCCGAGAGCGGGTGATGATGATGATGATGGCTATTGGGCACGCTGCCGTTGTTCCTCTGCTGGCTCGAGCACGAGGGCACGAGAGGCGTCGAGACGGGCGTGAGGCCGGTGCCACCCTCCATGAGCGAGTCGAAGTTGAAGGTGATGCCCGAGGAGGGCGTGGTGATGGCGATGCCCGCCACCTCGTTCGCTGTCTTCATGAACGAGGGCGTCTCGACCGTCTTGAATTGCAAGCTCGCCGGCCGTGGCTTGGGCTCGGTGAAGATGGGCAGCGTCGTCGGCCGCTGATTGTTATTGTCGAAGCCTACGGACAGGGAGTTGGGCCGATTTGGTCGCATGCCGTTACTGTTGTTGTTATTGTTGTTGGTGTTATTGTTGTTAGCGCCGGCGTGCAGGTTATTGTCGTCGTGCTGACCCGCTTTCTGGCAGGCCGGCAGCTCGGCGAATTCCTCGTGGCGGAGCTCGTGGTTGTTGTTGCTCAGCGGTATGCTGTCCTCGCCGGCGAGGATCACGGGCTTGACGTCCGGCGGCGACGAGGACTGCAGACGGCAGACCTGCCGGTGAGCGTCCAGCATGAACTCCAGCTCGCACTTGGCTTGCTCCAGCTGATGGATCTCGTCCTGCAAGCTCTGTTTTTTCTGTTCCAAGCCCTCAGTCTCCTGCGAATAATAAAATTCGTATTAGTTAGGCAAATCGTGCGTGAACAATTATTTTCAAGAAACTCTTATATGCTACACTTATTTTGCAAATAGCGAAGGATTATGTTATATAAAGACCGTGGAGCTCGTTGTTATGGAAAAATTATGGATAATATACTCGGAGACTTACAGTTTATATTTATTTTAAAGGCGATTTAACCGCGAAAAACGCAAAATTGCGCAATTAACATACAAAGACGTTGTCGTTTCTCTCTCGCCTGCAAGCACTTCTAAGAATGCTGCTCGTTACATAAGCCTTCGAAGGATTCTATATTTTCTAGCTCTGACCTTTCGAATCTACTGAATCATCCCGTCGAGCAACTATTTGCAATAAGCGCTTAAAAATATACGTATTTTACACGGAAAACATCAGTTAATTGCAACGCACCTCTAGTAGAGAGTTGGTGTGATCCATCCTCCTCTTGCGGCACCTGGCTGCTGCCATCTTGTTGCGCTCCCGGCGTACCTGCCGCCTCTCCTCCTCCTCCGGCGACATTCCGGCGGTCCTCGTGGGCCTTCTGCCACCCATGTTGCGCCTCGGTGTCTGCTGCGGTTGTTGCTGCTGCTGCTGCAGCACTTGTGGTTGCTGCTGCTGCTGCTGCTGCTGTATTTGCTGTTGCTGAGGCTGTGTTTGCACCTGCTGCTGTTGTGGCTGTTGTTGTTGCTGCTGCTGCGGTACCTCCAGCTGCAACACGTGATGCTGTTGCTGCTGGGGTTGCTGCTGCTGCTGTTGGTGCGGGATGGTGAGGGTGTTGTGGGTCTGGGCGGGCGTAGGCTGCGAGGGCTCGATCAGCGGTGGGACGAAGCCGGCCTCGCGACTGTGCGACGGCGGCTCGCTCTGGAAGTCGAGGAAGGTCTGCTCGATCGAGCGCAGCGTCGTTGGCGTCAGGGTGGACGTCGTGCGCGTCGGCACGCCGCTGTGCAGGCCGTCCAGTGACGACACCAGCTGAAAGCAGAAAATTTTACGGGTTAGAAGATTGACGTCAGGTGTCTTACTATATATAGTGTGATTGTGGATTTATTGAAGTAATTGTCACGGTATATATGTGCGCGTGTGTGATAGTTCGAATATTGGATAGATATAAAATTTAATGCTGACAATCGGCATTGGATCGCTCTTGAGGAAGTAATTTCTCGTAATAAGGTCAGCGGGAGAATCTCCAAGGATTATGGTATACAATAAAGAGAAGTGCGATAAAATATAAGATTAATCGCTCGAGCCGCGCAGCTCGATACGAAAAAACAACATACTTTTGCAAGCGAAGGAGAGGGCAGATAAAAACCAAATCTCGGGAATTTTCGCGTGTCTTCTTGGACAGGAAAACTTTTCCTCGAATCCGATAAAGCAACTGCCAAGAAAACAGATCTATACTATACATACCCATCGCCAATAAATATCTCCTTGCGCCCCGAACGAAATTTATATAGTTATATTCCCAACCAAACATTTGTGCCAGCATTCCGCGCTCGATATATCGCATTAATTCAGTATTACATACATGCCGTGTATCCATCGCATCGCGCGGACACGCACGAGGGACCCGACAATTAGCTGCTCGGCTTTGCGCGCTGCATAGAAAAAAAAACGCGCGAGGAAACTCGAGAGTGCACGTGTGTATGTTCCTTTGAAAACCGCAACCTCACAACTGATTTGGCGCAATGTTGACTTTGCTGTCTTGCGAGGAGAAAAAAAAAGGTTACGCTCGCGAAGGGAACACGTGGCTAAGGAAAACAGAAAGAGAGAGCTTGCAGTCGAGCTTAATTACTTTCGTCCTATTTCTGGGCCGATAAACATATAAATTCGTCGGCGTGTGTATAGGCGCGTCGAGAGTGTAATAAATCGAAGCGACGAAAGGGAGCGTGAAAATACAAACTTTATTTTTGCGTTCTATACACTCGCTCGTCGCGCCTGCACACGTGCGTTCATTTGGCCTTCTCGTCGTCTCCTTTTTCTCTTTCTCCTTTATTCGCACTCTCGCGCGGTTCGCGCGAATTAACCTTTTCGAGCGAGAATGCCCCGTCCGCGGAATTACCCAGTTATTTTCCGACTTTATACTTATTCAACGGCGCACGACGAGGCTCCGTGTCGATTGGAAAAGTGAAAAATGATATACCCGCGACTATAGCAATTTCGACGCTGTGTATATACAGTTTATTTTTTTATTTTTCGACGTTACGTTACAGCGCGATTCTCTGCCGGACCTTCGTTGCGCACTACTGGGCACACCGCGACGTGGTCGATAAAAATAACGCGATGCGCGGCCCCGATAACGCGCATCACGGGCTCTTATCGCGCGGGTATAAAGCAGCGCGACACCTTCGCGTTTCATCGGCGTGTCGTCACGTTTATAATTGGACCTCGCGCGCCACCTTATAGCATAACAACAACGTCTCCAATCCTTTCTTACTTATTTTTCTTCACCGTGTCATACGTACAGATATATATTTTTCCAAACGCATAAATCACTGCCTCGAAAAGCGCTCATTAAGACCAATAAAACATCTCCTGCGTGCGTGTGTATGTGTGACGCGCTTCCACGGCGGAGGATGCTATCATTGCTAAATTTGCTTGCGCGCCGGCGGCGCTCATCCCCGCCCGCGAAGGTCGCCGCGGAGATCGGAATATTATATATGGACATGCGCGCGCTCACGCGACTGCTCGTCCGATTTCGCTCCAAAAGCAGCAGTGAAGCTGCAGTGCGCGTAAAGAAATAAAAAATAAACGAGGAGTGCAATAAAATGCTCCCCGGAGACAAGCCCTCTTCCTCCTACTTCTGTCTGCGCTGAAAAATGGCCATGACACTTTAAAAAGTACGCGAAAAAGTTCCACGAACGGGAATATAAAAGGTCGTCCAGTGAATTTTAATTTGCAACAGAGCGAAGGGTTACGCTGATCAGATAATATATATTTGTTGTATATGTGCTCAGCGACATGTTTTTCATTTCGTTTCGGTCCTACATATAATTTACCGTTACGGCTGATTGAATGAAAGTAGGCTGGAATAAAAATAACTTAATTAATCACGAAGACAAACGCTATAATTATACCGCGCGTCCAATAAAACATTCGTCAGCAACCCCAGCCGCGGTCTAAAATAACGCACTTAGTAAGCGCGCCTCGGCTCATCGTCCACACACACACACACACACAAACTCGCATATGATCGTCGCCACGAGAGAGTCAAGAAACTATAGATCGCGCTCGTGAATGAAACGAGGCGCGCGCGCGCGCAGAAAAGGATAAGGAACCCGAAGACGAGAGTCGCCCGATATGCCCCCTCAACGTAAACAGAAGACGCGATCTTTGCGAATATGTATATATAAAGCGAATAAAACGCGGCTCTCTGCAGGGGCTTTATCGAGATAAACAAAATTTAAGTGCTGTTTTCATTTCTGGCCAATCAGCGAGCTGGAAATTTTTCAATAACCAATCAAATTTCTCAACACCTCGAAAATTTCGCCTTGTACCGAACACTCGATAAGGCCCCAGGTATACATATATAGGTACAACACGCGGGAGCAAACAACCGCTCGCTCGCGCGTCATTGTGCCCGAGTGTCATCGCTAAAATTACATGGGCGGAGAGGAGGAGGAGGGGGAGATGGATATCTCAGCCGCCCACGCGCGAGAGTCAGAGCGCGCGGAATCGGGAAATTGGAGGTACACAGCGATATACATCCGGAGTGTATAGTGAGTTTTCTCGCGATGTTTTTTAAACGCGTCGATGACGAGTGCTCAGCGCGGCGCCGCTGCGCGATGATCAGTCGCGTGATTAATGGACTCTTTGAACTTCGACGCGCTGCCGTGTTAATAGCGCACGGAGAGTCGAGGTCCAATAGCATGCCGAGCGAAGGTGCGGAAAGCATCATCTAGTTTTATCTAGATGAACCGACCATTTTACGAACGACTTTATTAATGCGAACACTTTCTTTTTATTCCCTCGCCGTATTGAAAACAATACAATAACAGCGATTAGCCCAAACAGACCGACGATTGACCATTTATGTCCCGTGCGAGCTCGAACTCGCGAGCACTTATAGCGATAAGCCGCGACTGTAATCCAAGGCGTGCCTTATCGGCGCGGCTATCGATAAGGCGGGTGTACACACACACAGCGCGATGACTTTCGCGCAAAGAACAGCGCGCGGCTGATTTCGAGTAGATATATATTATATATATACACATACACGCGAGAGCTCCTCGTGCTGTTTACCTTTCAATTACGTGCACTTCCTCGGAATCTCCCACCTGAACGTGCACAACTCTGCGCGAGTCGAAGGTTTGCGCGTATATATATCCATACTCTTTTTATCTAAGCCGCATCGCGGAACAATATTTGACGAAGACGCCTTCCGGGGAAGGATACGGAGGACGCGCGTGTCTGACGTAATGGATATACGCTGCTTTTTTTATTTTACTTTTTCAGGAACCGTGTAGCGAGAGATAAGAGAATTCTATAACGGTTAATGTGTGGGACGCAAGAAAAAAGAATCAAACCAATTGTAATAGAACGACGAATTTTGAATTGTATTACAGGCGGCAACCGTGCCATTGAAGACACGCAGTATTATACAGTCTGGCTGTCTTGTAGACAAAGGTAGTAGTAACCCGGCAGTCCTGCGGCGGCGGCACGTTTTCGCTCTTTGACCGAGGGACAACGACTGTACGCGCGTTGGTGGTAGCCGGCCGCCGCCGGCGAGCCGATTTATAATGGCTCGTAATCTCGACAGTTACGAAGCGTAAATCAATCGCAATTGCACGAGCGAGCGAGCGGACGAGTGCATAATGTGCCACACGGACTGTGTGTGTGTGTATGTGTGTGTATAGCGCAGGCTTATCGACGACGCCGCGGGTGCCTGGACTTTTCCTCGGAACGATGGAAATTGAAAGCCGCACTTTCTGCTCCGATCGCTCAATTTTTCCGCAGATGATCTACATAGATTCTTCGACGGGGTTTCTGGAATCAATATTCGTTGAACCTTGCCTTTCTTCGTGAATTAGCAGAAAAGGAGCACTCGAATTTACTCGAAAACTTGTAGCTTGCGTGTCCACACTCGTCCGCACCGCAATCACTCGCGAGAGAGATTCGCTTTCGCACGAGAGGGACGGCCAATGGCCGTTCACCTTGCTCCCGATATCGCTCGCAGGCGTACGAACGTGACTCCGCGAGGGCCGCGCGCGTGTCAGGATCGCGCGTGTCCCAACTTGTATGTGTATATATACATATATATATACCTATACTCTTTCTCTCTCACTTTCTAGTTCTCTGTGCGTGAGAGCGAGCGGAACGCGTCGTGACGCGTTAAGACCGGCGCCGGCGGGGCTGTGCCTGCCTGCTCCGAAGTGCGTTTCGGAGTCTTGGGAGACGGTGGACATGGTGCAAGCTCGGAGCATCGAGAAATAATATGCGTTTCTTTTTATGGTTGGTAACGAAGACAGAAGTTGAGGTTAGCGATGTTCAATAGCGGCTTTGCTGAGTATTTATACGTTTGTTGTAATAAAAGAGAATGTTTATTATTACGGCTTGGGCCAATGTTTCTTCACGCTAATCGGGAGGACATAAAAAAAATCGTCGTTAAAGATTTCCAAAATACCGTCTTTCGTTCTCCGCACGGCGACGAAGCGCGTGCCGAGCATGAACTCTTTCGCGCGGCAAACGACACGTGCGCGAATGGAAAGCGACGAGAGAACTCGCGAGAGCGCAAAAAAAAGGAGCGCGAAGATGCACCACGGCGGCAGCAGCAGCAGCAGCGGCGGGCGAGGACGAATAGATAAAAAAGAAAACGAAGCGAAGATGGATGGACACGCTCGCGCGAGACACAAAGAAGCTCTCTCTCTTTCTCTTCTTCTTTCTCACATTTTCAAGCGTGCACGCGCACTTCTATAAATAAACGCCGCTCGCAGAGAGCGCGGCTCTCTAATCTGCTCTCTCTCTCTCTCTCTCTCTCTCTCTCGCTCTCTATCTCTCTCTCTCCCTCGCTCTCTCTCTCTCGCTCTCTCTCTCTTGCTCTCTCTCTCTCTCTTGCTCCCTCTCTCTCGCTCTCTCGCTCTCTCTCTCTCGCTCTCTCTCTCGCTCTCTCCCGCGCTCTCGCTCTCTCTCTCGCTATCTCTCTCGCACTCTCTCTCTCCCTCTCTCTCTCTCGCTATCTCTCTCTCTCTCTCTCTCTCTCTCTCTCTCTTCGCGCTCGCAGAGAGCAGACAAAGGCCGGCGTGCGCGCGGGTATCGGCCGCCGCGTTGCGAAAGAGAGTCGCCAATATTTACGAGAAGTACTTCGAGAGCGCGTATATAGCCCACATTATCGGTCGCGGCAGAGAGTGCAGAGCGTAAAACGCGTCTGCGGCTGATTATTTTGCAATTCTTCCGCGTCCGGACGAGCGTTTTATTGCGAGCGCAGGGAGAACGTGTTAAGCGCGTGCTTTTTTTTTTGCGTAGCGCGCTCGAGGAGTTTTCGGTTCGAGGCGCGAATGTTTCGTCTGTTGCGGTAGGTATGGAGAAACAGGAATCGGGAGGAGGTATTTCTTTGTGGAAATTAGAATTGGGCGGCGATGTGTGTGTGTGTATATTGAGAGGCGGCGAGCGGTTCTTGCTGAATGAATTTGCTTACAGGGCGGAAATATATATTTATATTTATACGCGGGCTATTTAAAGCGGAGCAACTGCGCAGCAAATGAGCTTGAAGAAACTACGTCTGCCGATGAAGAAGTAGAAATCCGTTATTTTCGCACGTTTTATCATAACCTCACATTTAAAGAACGATTATTTTGCGCATTTGAACGACAACGAGCTCTACTTTTTGCGATGAAAAATTCGTTTTATTCGTTAATAATTTTGAGCTTCGGTCGTGAAACCTTTCGTGGACGAAAACCCTACCCCAAGCGAGAAAAAGCTGCCAGAACAGGAGCTGCTCCGGCGAGTGATGACACGGCAACACCACCCTCGGCCGTACCCTCTTCAGTTCCATTTTCTTGATAAATATTTGCGCACTCCCGCACACCAATAAACCTCGCACAGCAAACTTCTCAAAACCAACAAAACAAACAATCCAAATATCACAAGCGATCTTCGATCTCTCTACGCGAAAAAAAAAAGGAACTCGACACGGACGACCGTGTCCCACACTGCCGCTATACTACTACTCTCGCGGGCGCTCTCGTGCGTGTTGTTGGCGCGCTCTCGAACTTGAAAATTTATATCGGGAAACGCTTTATTGAAACCGAGCGCGGACGTAAGCGAGCAAGCTGCGCGTGGGCGCGCGCTGTTTCGCGGTCTTACTTAATCGCGCTCTCGTCGTGCATTCGCGGAACTTTCTCGGCGAGCGGTAGCCGCGTCGTTGTACTATTTTTACCGGCTACTCGCGCGCGCCGCGGGAGGAATTCGCGCGCCGGAAATCTCTGTTTAATTGGATCGAGATGATTAGGTCGTGGAATTTCTGGGGCGGTTAATTAGGGATAGAGGTGTGTGTGTGTGGAGCAAAAATTTGCGTTGCAGATATTAGTTGTATCGTGCACTCGGCTATTTACCTGCTGGTACAGCAGTTCGTGTGCGAGGAGGCTCGCAATGTCGAGGGAGTCCAACGTGGTGGCAGCCATTGTCGTTGATATTTTGTTTTAAATGAATAGTATTCAACTATATAAGATTGCTCGATGAGTGCGTTTCGTTCAAAAAGGCAGATCGCGGTAGTTCGACTGATCTCCTTTCGTTGTCGTATCAAAAGATGAACTTTCGTCGTTACGATATATATAGAATAATAATACTTGGGCACTCCTTTCGCGCCTTTATCGCGTTAATGCGAGACTGAACTTTTTCGCGCGGATAGCGTGTGAAACGTTATATATGTATGTCAAAGCGCGGCGATGATAAGCGACGGGTGCGGGTGTCAAGTCAAAGCCTTCGATTAGGGGGGGAGGGATATGGCCTCGTGTAAGAAATCGTCAAAGCACAGATTAGAATCGTTAAAGAAAGCGAATATTGGGTTCCGCGCTCGCGAGCTATATAGTGATAACGAAATTTCAGAAAGATTAGTCGGAAAGTGTGTACAATGGCGTGACAAAGGATAGCAGCGAGCGATAAAGTGTACGTGCTATGTGTGTGAGGTGGGATTAGCGTGTTAAATATATATATATGTATCGTTTTTCGTTCGTTTGTTTAATATCAATGTAGCGGGTTATTTCGTGAAGTAGAGTGATATCGGCTCTCTATCTCCGCGTCGTGTGAGATTGTCGTTATTCTTTCGTCTTTGGTCGTTCGTCGTCGGCGCCGGCGACGTCGTCGGTGCGTCCCCTGCGGACGCTAGTCTTCAACTGGCGTCGCGACGCCCCGCCAACGCCGCACTTGGCCGGGAGTCTTCTCTCGGACGGACGCGGAGAGACGACTCCCCTACTACTTTGCAGAAGAGAGAGAGAGAGAGAGAGAGAGAGAGAGAGAGAGAGAAGACGGCAGACCGAAATAGCCCCGCACGAATTTTCGGCGCGCGAATAAGCGCGGGGGATTTTTTGCGGGAGAGAGAGAGAGAGAGAGAGCGAACGAGAGAAGAGAGAGATGTTAGAGGGGGAGTCGGTGCAGGCGCTAGGGTGGGGAGGTTTTTTTAGGGGGTGGTCTAGTCAGCTTTCTTTGTGCGAACGTGTAAGGATAAGAATACAACGAGTTTTCCAAGATATGTCTACACTGAGAGAAATGTTTAGGAAAATTTACTATAAATGTAAGAAAAATTACTATGTTCGATAGGAACTTTGGGACAGACTCGAATTATCATAAAATTTACTACAATTTATAGTAAAAATTGCTATGTACATAGCAAAAATTACTCAAAACAGGAATTTTTATTATAAATTGTAGTAAATTTTATGATAATTTAAGTCTGTCCCGCGATTACTATAAATATAGTAATTTTTGTTACACCATTTTTCTCCGTGTATATTTGAATTGCAGTTATTCAGGATGACAGATTTATATAAATATTACGATTGTTTTGTTTAGACTTATAAACATATTTTTTTTTCGGCCATTATTGATTGATCAAACTGTTTCGCGAGATTAATGACTTATAATTTTTTTTTCCATCCACGATTATACCCCTCGAGCTTCTTCGTATACAAACGAGAACCACAAAGCAGAACGCGAACGAGCATTAACTAATCTAAATGACAATATTCTCTCGTCTCATCAGTCATATGGCCGCAAAAGCCCGCAGTGATATGCTAATACCAGGGAATCATTAATTTGTCGAGGAGAAATTAGCATAAACCCGACGTTACCGCTCTCGGAAGCGTCATCAACTTTTTGCTGCAGCGATGCAGCAAAAATTCCTGCCCGACTAAAAGGTGCGATATTGACTCTCCCGAACGACTCTTTCTCTCCCCCCCTTGGGCCTATTATATACGCGACTTATCTCGTCTGCGCCGCTCCTCTGTGTACCAGCACCGCGGCGGGCCCAAAAAGCGCGCCACGTCGGTAGCCACCGGAGACGAAAGCGACGAGAGATAGTCGAGAACCGATATATCCCCACGCGTGTACACGTGTGTGTGTATGTGAGACTACTATACGCCTTTACGACTTTCCCCA
This sequence comes from Torymus aiolomorphi, assembly GCA_036365515.1. NCBI lineage: Eukaryota > Metazoa > Arthropoda > Insecta > Hymenoptera > Torymidae > Torymus > Torymus aiolomorphi. The sequence continues at coordinate 128,618,828 of CM070877.1, read as the reverse complement.
TTAGGATCTCTCCCAGACGCAATAATCCGCTGCTGTCGCCCATCCCTAATGGCTCTCCGCTCGGCGCGGCAATGCGAGCGCGAGCCCCCGACAATGGGCTGAAAAGTAGCAGCGGCGGCAGCGCGACAATAACACGGTAATCCCGTGCCGCCTCCGCCCTCGCTTTGGAATTCGACGCGAAGGGACTGCGCTTCTTCGTGTGTATGGGATGCACCTGCGTGCAGCCGGTCTTTTGTATATTTTTTTAACGCGCCTCGTCGTGCATTATATGAGTGCGTGCGTGTGTGTCCCGGTCCATTTATCCCCGCGTTATTGTGTTGTATATGCGCGCGGGGGCGGGGATTACGCCTGTCGTTGTTATTGCGCCGGTCTTTCATTTAATCGAATGCACGGATAAAAGGGAGGGTGGTTGCTGTGTGTATGACGCCGCGGCATAATTTCATATTGTGCGCGGCTTCCTGCGCACGCGCGAGGACGTTTTTATGTTGTATACGTGCGGGGAGGCGAAATGAACTGTTTTACGACGAGGTCCCTGCGGGTTCTTCTTTTTCTTTTTTCGTATATTTTTTTATCTCCAGTGATACCGTAATTTTATATCCGTCGACCGTTCATTACCATATAAATTATTTCACGTAAATTATGGGTACTAGATATGTGTTATTATTCGAAAACATTTTTAACGTAATTAAACAGAAATTATAAACGAATGAAATTGATGAGTCTGAAGCTTGCATCGTTGGAGTTTGCAACGAAATAATTTTTTACAAGTAATTAAAGTTATTGAGCAATGGAAATTTTATCTAAATCTTTGTTATAAAGTTATTTTATACTATAAAACCTAAAATCTGTATGTAAAATTAATATTAATTATTATAAACTAGAAGTAAAATCAAATATTTGTTTCACTTCATTGCACTACAATGTTGCAAACATTAGACCTATTGAAATTGCACCGGTACGGTTCTGTAAACATCGCGCAAAAACGCTTCTGGCAGCGATTCAATCAACACATATGTCCGTATTCGCCTATAAAAACTCCCCGAGTCGCGCGCATACACCGCACCTCTCACCTAAAAATCCAATTTCTCTATATTACATGCTTAAAGCGGATTTCCCGCTGACTCTCGCGCTCGTCGCGTTTTAACGACACCTGTGGAGCTCGTACCGCAAGTACTTGCCCTTCTTCGCATTTTAACTTGGACAGGCGCCAGGAAACCGCGACGACGAGCGCGCGAAATAAACGGAATACACCTCCCCCACCCCTCTGGTCGTCAACGTCTCTCTCTCTCTCTCTCGTACTCTGCAGATTACGGCTATACTAAGATATATCGAATGTCATAAAGTGGCCTTTTTGCACTAGCGCGGGTATTCCCGAGCTCGCGGTCGCGCGTTTTTCCGTTTCCGTACCGACAGACACAGGAGAGAAAGTGAAAAGTTTTTCGATTGAAGTTTTACTTTCGCGCACGCTTAATTGAGTTACTTTTGAAGCACAGATTACATAAACCGTTTGAAGCTTAATTTACCGCTATTGGCCAATCACACTCACCGGAATTCACGCCGTATAGCTATATAAGACATTGTGCAAAGTCTGCTAACTTCAACCTACAAGTATAGGTATATACGCTATAGAAATTGATAGTCGTGCACGTGTGCAAATATGTAAGTAGCGCGCGGTAGAGCACACGTGCGATTTATATTCCCCGGCAAATCGCAACGACTTCAAACACACTTTACCCTTTGAAATGATTAAAGCGCATGCATTCTATCAACTCTCCGCGAGCATATTTATTCGTAAAATTATACAACCACGCGAAGAATGTCTCCGCTCCCCCCGTGCGACTCTGAAATACAGTTTTAAAGCCGCACGCGCGCGCTCAACTCCGCGATCGAAATCGCTGCAGCAACAGATACCCCCCCCCCCCCCCCCCCCGACGCGGCGCGACTGCCAGTGAACTTGAACGGGCCCGCGCCGCCCCGCCGTTGAATATAAGTACACGCGTGTGATCGGCAGCGTCGCCGCAATGCGATCGATACGGCTCGTGCCCCCCCCCCCCACCCAAGACATACCACTCTCTCTTCTCTATACTCTCACAATTCGTGTATATGTATATATAGTAAGAAGAAGTTGGCAGACTTTTTGCCCGCCTGCATTTTTTCCGGCTCTCTGTCTGTTCCAGATAGAATATTGTATTATTGGCGCGGAGTGGGGGGGAGAAGTAGAGCCGCCCGTCTTCTTATCGAGCGCGCGCATTCCGCATTTCCTGGATGTGGAGAGAGTCGCCGCGGGTGTGTATATCTCGGGAGCGCGTAAGAGTGCGGCTGCTTTGTCACTATTTTGAGAATGGCACTTTTTTCCTTTTTGAGCGTTATTTTACAGTTGTAGCGAGTTGGGAGTTTAGAAAGGATTTAATTTAGTGAGAACGTTCGATGCATATTTTTTAAATACACTGAGAGAAATGTTGTAGGAAAATTTACTATAAATGTAAGAGAAATTATTATATTCTATATAGGAACTTTGGGACAGACTCGAATTACTCAAAACATAGGAGTTTTTACTATAAATTGTAGTAAATTTTATGATAATTTGAGTCTGTCCCACGGTTACTATAAATATAGTAATTTTTCCTAAACCATTTTTCTCCGTGTACGTTTAAAAAAGGGAATCGAATGAATTTTATTCTACGCGACATTATGAGGATTTTGCATTTTCTTTATCTCGATATTAATCACAAGAAATACGTATTCGATTGCATCGGGCGCACAAAGTGTCAGTTTCAACAACCGCGCCGTCATGCGAACTATCGAGGAATGTCCAAACATCAAACACGCGCTTCACTATACACTATACTATGCCACGCAAAATATCGGACGAGTTTGTTTTCAATTCTACGATCCTCGGGTTTTCAAACATCATACACACACATATATAGTTCTTCCACACTCAAAACACTCGTAACGTATATTTTTCAAATAACCAATCTATTATATACCAGCACTTGCGGACGGTCTCGTCGCTGCGCGGCTATTTAACATTTCCCACCCACGTGTCTTTTATAAACGCACGCAGAGGGAAAGAAAAAATCATCATCTATCTCCGCCAGCATCTCGAGACCCCGGCGGGGATAATGCCCTCATTCACTGCAGCGGCGCGTTGGGAAAACCCATTTTCTCTCGCCCCCTTTTTATGTACATGCATTCGACGTATCGGCTTTCGTCTCGGTGCCGGTGCACCCGAGAGAGAGAAAGAGAGCGAGCCTATATAGCTCTCAAATATATAATTCGAGCGATGACCTTTCAGCGCTCAGCTGCTGCGGCTGGGCAGGAGAGTGAGGAACAAAGAGCGCGCGCGTCGTCGCTGACTTTTTGCGCGCCGCTGTGATGTGTGATGGGACTAAAAAGGCTAACGAGGATTTCCGATCGGCGAAACGTTTTCTGGAACGAAATTATTATAATGGCGAGAGCACGATGACACGGTGAATTTTAAAAGCCGCTGCTTTATTCGGCCAATGGATATGTCACGCGTCGTCTCTCCCGAAAGAGATTTTCTGGAAATCGATTAGCATAGACGAGGCGGCACGAGATTGGAGCGATAGAGCGCGCGCGTGCGTGCGCGAGTACGTGATACAAAAGACTGAAGAACGTTCATTGAATAATGTGTAAGTATCGTATATATATACGTGTGAGCGTGCAACAACTCGACGAAATTGTGTTGGAAAAAAATGCTACTCCCCGCGACGGCGACGCGCGTGCAATTATACAATATTACGAGCCATCATAAGTTCTTATCTGGCGAAAATCTTGCACTCGTGGGCTTTTTGTATACAGACACGGTCTTTCGTTGCGCAATTTTAGCGTGTAAACGTGAGATTCTCAGATCGAGATAGCGGCAAAAAATTGCGCGCGTCTGCTGAAAAAACAAAACGTCATATATATACACGTGTAGTAAAGTCGATGAAGAGTGAAAATCGGATTGAACGCAATAAATGCGACACGCGCGGTTAGCCAAGGTTAAGGTCTTGGGCGATGTAGACAATTCTGTTTTTTGTTCGTCGATGCGTGCGTACTTTTTTGCGCAAAGGTGGAGGACAGCAAAAAAAAGAGCGAGCGAAAGCAGATAAAGTTACTCGAAAGTGCGCATAATAATAAATAAGCTTTCATGGAATAAATTGCGGCTTTTCGGAGCTCCGATGTACACGAGATAAAGCCTGCACGCTGAATGAATACGATTTTTAAAAATAATAAAATTTTCAAGAAATCCGCGGCAGCAGCTGTGTTTCTGCATTTTTTCCAATTTACATAATTGCCCGCGGTCGTTACAACTTATACAACTAAATGCGCAACGAGAATAAAAGAGAAGAAAAACATCACTCCGCTACGTGCCACACACCACTGCATACTTATAAAGGCAAGGAGGCGGGAGATAGAAAAAGGTCATATAAGCACGCGTGCATAAGGATTTCAGAGAAAACCTCTTTTCTCACATACCGCGAATAACGCGCACGATATTAAAACATATATACGCCATATTACTCCTCTCCTCGAGCGCTTGTAAAAGGAAAAAAATCAAAGCCGCGAGCTGCAAACCGCACGAGAGAAAAAAAAAACTGCTAAAGCATCGTGATGTGCGCGTTTGTATGTATACACACACGTAGAGATATGCGCGCGCGGCAGCGACCAATCAAGAATGAAATCGTTACGATCCTTCTAAGCGCGCGAGTATATAGCTAATCGCCGGCTATAGAAAGACACGACCGCGACGGGGGAAGCCTCGCGTGGCCTTCGTCTCTCTCTCTCTCTCTCTCTCTCTCTCCAACCCATATACCACCACGCAACGCGAAATCGCACCTGGAATGCGCGCGCGAGCGAGCGAGATTACGAGTTCCATAATACATTTTCCGAGCGTACCGGCCGCCGCCGCATCGCGAATAATAGCCTCGCGCTATCGCTTCGGGAAAAAAAAAGAGCGCTGAAAGAGCGCCCGAGAGAGAAAGAATTTCGCGACGCGCAGCCTTGGAGAGATAGAGACAAAGAGGACTGACGTGGTGGATTTTCTTCTCTTTGTGCGCGCGCGGGAACGAGCGACGAGCTCCGCTTTTTATGCGTACATGTATATATATACGCTACTGATGGGCGCCAGCGTGTGTGTGTGTGCGTCGGGAGAGCGCGTTTTGGCGAAACGAGTTATCGGGCTTTTTATATATATGGAGTGGAACTCGAGAGAGGGATTTTCGCGGTTCGTTGACTCTCCGGCGCCTTTTCGGCATTCTCCGTGTCGAGGCGCAGATAGAGAGGGACAGACATTTGCGCAGTTACGAAGACGAGGAAAATTTTCCGCGTTTTTGTGCGCGTATGTACGTACCCGCTGCCGTCCTTAGGGAGCTACGAATGTATAAGTACTTCGTATGGAAAGTATCGCGCTGAGGGAAATTGCTGACTGCGATACGGTTTAGAAACAAGAGCGCGCGTACGCGCAGTGATAGCGCGACACACAAAGGCAGCTGTTGAGAACGGCTTTGTATATATCTCGTCACGTCACAATAAAACGCAGCGGCGGCGGCAGCGGCAGTAACAATGCAATTACATCGCGGCGGTCGCGGGAAAAAAATTTGTTGATTTTACACGAGAGTCGGAGAAAAATGGGGGACTTACGCAACGTCGCGACCGGTTAAAAATCGTGTCGATTCTCCGCCTCACTGGGCGAGCTTAGCGTTTCAGTTTCGAAATCTCGGAGATCTAAAAGTGTCCTAAAGCTGTCTTCATTGTGCGAGCGCCCGAGGAAAGTTTCAAAGTGGAACTGTGTTAAAAAAGCAAAAGATTGCGGCAGTCGAAAGTGTAAACAGGATGGGGCGCGCTTATCTCTTCGAGAGCCCCGATGCGACGTTTCAATCGAAAAAAAAGCCTTCCATTTTTTCCGGCCGCTGAAGGCGACCCTTTTCTCGGTTCTCCGAACGCACACCTACGCACAAGTTTCCTCGTATACTTTTCCAGTGCTCGACAGAAGTTTCCATGTACCCATCATAAGCTTTTTCTCAAACTGAATAAATATTTAAGTATGGCTCCGAAAACTAAAACGGAGCTGGACTACATTCTTTTCTTCCTCCATAACTTTTACGAATTCATTCTCAGGCGCACGAGAGAGCAGCTCGCGGAACCGTGACGGACAATGACGCAATGTTTACCCGAAAAAATGCAACGAGAGAAGGTTGGAGGAGAAAAAAAATGAGGATTTTTCGAAAAAGAGTCGCGACGCCGGCGCGTGTGAGAAAAAAGAGCCAACAAAGAGTCGTAATTGTGGACTGTGCCTCGCGCGCGGAGTAGCACACCAAGGACGCGCCGAGAGAGTGAGAGAGACTTTGCTACCCGGAATCCATCCAACGTCATCCTCGTACTGTGATATTTAAAAAAGCGTGTACTTCTCGCGCGTTTTTCCCACACGCATAGGCACACGCACCGCAGACACCGGATTCCGCGAACCGGCCGAAGTTTAAAAAAGCGTCTGTCGCTATCTTCTTTTTCGACAATAATATTCTCTTCGCGAAGCCGCATTGTTGTGTAAAGCCTCATTTATACTTTCTTACAAACGCGAGCGGCCCCGATAACGTAGGCAGTTCAATGAACGACGTCGTAGATTACACGTATACACAAAAAGTCATTAGACCAAGACCGCCTAATTTACGAAAACCATATATATATATAATATACACATACAGCGGCCGGAGGAACTACGAGGAAAACGACACGCGACTGCTCTCTCTCTCTCTGTCTCTCTCCCGCGCACGCCCACTATCTGGCTGGCTTATCGGGATAACCAAACAGGCATATAATGCGCGAGCACAACGTATATATATATATAGATAATTTTTCGTCCGGCCGCTGCCGCCGCCACACAGTATTATCGAGCGCACACAGGCACACACGAAATAAAACACACACGCGCGCACATACGCGCATATCATCGGCCGTTTCGAAAGGTAACTTGCGCTCTGCCCATCGCGTCAGCTGACGTCAGCCGCCTCTCCGATCTCAAAAACAACATCATGTACCAGCACGCGCGCGCATGGAAAAAACGCGCTTGGGCAATGTGTGTGTATATGTGTGTGTATATATATATGCATATATACACGCGAAGGATTATTTCGAAGGCATAGTAAGTATATTCGGTCCTGCGCGCGTGTCGGGGGTCACGCGCGCGCGACACACACACCCACTTGTTTACCAATTCTCCGTGCGCGCTGCACGAGGAACGAGAGGAGACAAAAACATTCGTTTGTGGGCGTATATAGGGGAAGGCGGGGCATGGCGTGTCAGGTAGGTAAGTTTGGCACCCTCATATTTTTAATATTAATGAATGCAAAAAATGTAATTTTTACATAAACCTAATTAGATATGCTTTTAGAATTTTCCTCTATACTGTTGAGATTATAGATAATGTTTAACATTTAATTTAATAAGATTGAAAATCGGTGCTTAGAAACAAGGTTGACTTCATTTTTAAGTCGCTTGGAGCAACGAGAAAATGATTTTTTTTCTAAATGAGACCAAACCTATTTGATAGTTTCAACTTTTATCTTTCAAGCCCTGTTTTTGTTTTTTTCAGAAAATCTTTATAAATAATATAATTAAAAAATGAAAATGGTATTAAAATGGGGCACGACGTGGCACCCTGGCGGGGCACGCGTGGCACACTCGGGCGTATCAATGCGCCGCGGCGGCCGCCGAGCGAAGTGATGTAACCTACAAACCAAAAATGGAGCAAGATGGGTTAACAACTATGCAGTGCAATAATTTAGTTTTAAGTAGTTTTTAGTTTCAATTATTACATTAATAAGTAAATAACGATTATTTCGACTGCGTATTAAGTTATAGAGTAGAAAAAACAATGGTAAGGAAGGAATCAATTGTAGATACTCAAACTGCCTTTTTCAATGGTCAGGTAGTTCAAATATGCTACATAGATGAAAATGATGCGAAATCTTTAAATTTAAACTTATTGTAATAATAATGATAATTTGTTAATCAAACAAAAGTATTATGTTGTGATCATATTTTATAAGAAGGAATTTATAATATAAAATCATTTATTAAAATGTAATAATTTATTTTAAAATAAAAATTGTTATGTTCCTTAATAAAAATAAAATTTTAAATTTTCAATAGACTGATTAATTATTTGATTTTTGAAAATTTCATTATGGCATAATTATTAAAGTATTAATTACTGGAAAAAAGAATTGAAAAATACCTATAGTAAAATATTAAATTTGACCGTGCCATGCGTGCCCCGTCGGGTGCCACAATCCACCCGCCGGTGGGGCACGTAGAGCATTTTTTTCAGAATTTCTTTTCTGTATTTTATCAATAATTAAAAGAAAATGAAAAAAAAGTTAATAGTTTATTTTATTTTATTTTTTTCTGATCTAATTATTCCGTTTTTGTACATTTTGAAATAATACACGGTTTAGTTGTTATTTTTAATCAAAGTTAGGGTGTCACACGTGCCCCGCCCTCCCCTACAGCGAGAGCGGATGAGAGAGAGATGGGCAATTAGACCCTCGCGTTGCGGGCGTAATTAGTCCTACGAAGATGTGGGACGAGCGAGAGAGCGAGCGAGCTACTCTCTTCTTTGATGCGTTTATAAAGCGATTTAAAGTGCTTTTCGTAATAACTATATAACTAACGCACGTTACGTGCCTGCGTATCTATAGTACTCTATATAGCTTGTCGTTAGTGGGAATGGCATTTTGAGGATGACGAAGTCGATCGTCCTTTGCCCCTCCGCATCACGACCTCCGAAACATTCCTCCCCTCTTACGTCATTTTCCAACGAAGGTGTACGGAGTTCTCGCTCGCTTTCGGAGCATATAGAGAGAAGCTTTATAAAATTGGAATTTTTTTTCTTGGAACTGTTCGGTGCAGCTAATACCGGCGCAGTTTCGCAGATACATACATACACACATGCTGCCACTCAACAGGTAGCAACACGCGCCGGTTTTCGCAGCGCGCGTGCAGAGGATACATATAGATACAAACAGCGCACGGCCCAGAGACACTCACCAAAACCTTCAGCGAAAGCTCCTCCGACGCCTCCTCCTATATCTCTTTTTCGCTTTCGCTCGCGTCGCTGCTTCTGGGAAATCCAGCGATCTCGACCCGCGCGCAAATCGTCCTCTTCGCTCTCTCTTGACACGCGAAAAGGGCACAAGGCTGCTGCTGGCACACACTTTTTTTATATATATATATATATGTATCCTCACAGGCCACCACTATATGTACAACAACAATCGTTCTTTCGGAGCACGCGCCGCGACGCGCACTCGTCGCCTGCCGGAATGACACTGACAGTGGGCTGGCTATGCCTGCGTGCGCGCGCGGCCCCGCTGTTCTTTCTCTCTCGCTCTCTGTCATCAGCGCTCGCTCGCTCGCTCGCGCTATCACCACATGGCCGGCTGGCCGAGACTGGCCGAGCGTAGCCGAGTCACGCCGAGCAGCGCCGCGTAAATCCCCGCGTGTGCAGTGCCGGGCTGATGGAACGTTTGCCTTTATTGGGCCTGGATTTCTTTTTCGGCAGGACTTTCGGGAGGTGCGCGCGAGAGTTTAATGTTAAGTGTGTGTGTGTATATATACACGAGGAAAAAGTCGAGACGCAAATGTGAGGATTTTTTGGACACGACGGGGAAAGGTCGCTTGCTCGGTGTGTTGCGTATATAGCGAGGTAGTAAGTGGAGCGCGGGGAATAATAAGGGGGATCGTTGACGGCGCCGAGATTGATTATAGATTTGCGTTGCTGAAATGTTGATGCGCAATTTACGATTTATCTGGCTGTTTGTGTGTGCGGGATTCGCGGGAAAGTTTGTTGTCGAGTGTCTTGGCACGTTTATTAGTAAATGAAGATGCTGATTAATGAAAATAATTGTTTAGTTCAAGCGGTGTTATGATGTGCAATTGAATTTTTAAAGGGATAAGATGAAGCTTGTGAAAAACAAGTTTGTATTAGGAATTCGACAGCCTGTAATTTACGCAAATCTCATTATTCTCCGTTGAATCATTTAAATAATTTATAATAATATTGAGCTCGTAAATAAATTCCTCGGCTTCCACATTATCGTGTTCGTGCGTGCGCTTTTCCCATATTGACGTTTATTCAAATGAGCGTATGAAACAAGAAAGACAAAGAGAGAGAGAGAGCTTATCGCGGATAAATTACGTGAATTATTTGTTTTTACGTTTTAGAAGATCTTTATTGCGCATAAGCCGGAGTGGATTTTCATTGATTCACGTATTGTCAAGCAGCTAATGAAGTTTTTATGATAATACGTAACTTTACGATGATTCCGTGTTAACATTTTATTCTCCGTTCGTTTGCACAATTAGTTCTAGCTTAGATGAATGGAAGAAGCCACATAAAGTGTTCATTCCATAATACGAAAACAGTTTCGTTACCAGACGCGTTAATCAATTTTGAGGAAATCTATCTACAGCTCAAAATATTCTTCAAAATTGAAATTGACGCAGCCATACGGCAAAACTGCATAATTCACTAAAACCCTAAAACAAAAACAACTCTCCTCGATAATCATCGTAATTTTGCATCGTATTGCGTTACAAGCATGACAACACATCTCACCTACTTCTTCCAACTCGCTGCTCGTCGCCGCAAATCACGCTAGACAACTCTCGAGTCGCGCGCTCGCTATAACGGATTGTATTTTAATTTCGCCTAATGATTCAATCTCCGCGCGACAGGATGAAATTGTCGCCCCCATAACGGCGCGATGACTCATCCATCGTGAAACAGCTAAAAACTCCAGCAGTAGGAGCCAATATTCGCGATAAGCGCGCGTTCGTCCAGCCCGCGATACTGGGAAATTCGATTTTACGAAAATTGCCCGCCGCTTGCATCATCGCGCGTGCGTCCATTACATTACAACCGCGCAGGCGCGCAAGTTCAAAGTGCCCCGACGGAGCGGCTGTAAATTCAATTAAAATTATTACTTGCGAAAGGTCTTTATTACGCGTAATTCAATTTTAGTGCCCTGGGGAGAGGCTGCGAGCGAGAGAGTTTGCGAAAATACTTTGTGCAACGCGATCGCGCAGGCGCGCTCTCGATCGAAATTTATATTTCACCGCGCGCTTAATTGCGGGTTGTTGTGTGCAGCTCAAATAAACAAGCTGTGTGTGTGTGTGTATGTGTGTGTGTGCACAAGGTCCGTCGTTAAGTTCTAGAAATTTACGGTATTAAGCAGGCCATTTATCAGTATTTACTCTTGTACACGTGAATATGTGAACGACTTTAACCTACAAAATATATTTAATTCGAAAGAAACACGCGCGGTCTGCGCAATCCGTTAAAAATGTGTAATATATATTCCACGCCGGCGCCAATGGAGCAGACCGCGAGCTAAATTTAAAAATACAGATGGCACTTTTTCGCGTTCGAATAAACGAAGGCGCGCACGAATACCAGCACGCCGCATGAGGCCCGTTTCCGGCTCGGATGCGCTCGGGATTCCATTCCTCGACGAGCTCGGCCGGCGCCTCGAGCGGAAATCCCATAGTCGAAAGCAGCAATACCGCGAATTCGTGTATATACAGGCTCGCAGGTAAAAATTCACTTGCGATGGTTCTCGGTATAAGGTGTACGGGTTACACCATGCCTTAGAGATATATAGCGATCTGTATCGCCTGCCTGGCCTAATAATGGAATAACCAAGAATATTCTCAAGAAAAGCGAATTGCGATGCGTATACAATTGCGTGAACGGGGCGGAGAGATAAAGGCGACAAAAGCAGCGAGAAAGCGCAGGCGCGCGAGACCGTTATGTACCTATACATGCATACATACACCAGGTTTCTTTATATACACGTCGAGCGACAAAGCTCGAAAAAAGCGGCCTTCACGCCGTTGTATAGTTGGCCAAAGTCCTGCACGTGTGTGTGTTATGTGCGAAGGCGCCGCTTTCTTTTCTCTGCCTTGCTGAAGTATAATACGCATAAGTGTGCGGGATAATGCAAAAGGATGGCGTAGATGGAGTCACTGATCGAGAACGTTTGATTATACAGGTGCAACGAGGGTGATTAATTGAGCGATGGCGTATAATAGCTTGCGAATATAGGTACGATGTTTCGATTTTCCAGCCTCTTTGTGTCCAATTTCAAGTTCAATGTTGAGGTGAATCGGCAGAATCTTGTATGTTTTTTCAATATATTCAACTTGAGATAAGAGTATATTTATAAAATAACAATGGATTTAAAAATAGAATTGTTAATCCGGACCTTGAAACTTTCACCTCTCTCGGACCGGTGAAACGAACGTTCTGGAACGATTTGTTTACGCTCGTAATTATTTTGTTTCATCACCAGCCCGATCAAGTTATTGCCAATCACGATGCAAAAAAAAAACTGCGCGATTAAAGATGAAAAAGTATACATATTATACATTTTGAGTATACAAAAACGTTCTTTCTGCGCAAACTCGCGCGATACGTAAATACTGTGCAGGTACTTTGTGTTACTTGAAAATATGTCGCAATAAAGACACCTTTGTGAGTTCACTCCAGCTGCTCTCGCATAAAGACTCATTAATTGTAAATTTCGCGCAAGTGCCGCGACAGGCGAGAGAAAGAAAGAGGCAGAGAGTAGAAAGAATTCGAGGAATGTTCTCTATACCTGCCCTCGAGTATCGAATTTCTCGAGCGCCAATTGTGACTGATCCTGAGTAAGAACCTTGTAATACCTTTTTAATTATTTCTAAATTCGATTAGAACTATTTGTTTATCAAAATTTCATAAAAACGTGAACAAAGAAAATAAAAAGCAAGTCACGCACGAAGGAAAAAAAAGGCCAAGCAGCTCGCGCAAGAGGAAGTACCTCGTTCGGGGCGAATATTAGGAGCATCACATAGAAGAAAATAAAATAAATTAAGAGCTTGCAGAGCGTCAAAGTCTCTTTCTCCGCGCCGTTTAAAGAGCGAGAGAGAAAGGGGGGAAGAGAGGAGAAGAGCTGGTTAATTGGAGTCGGCCGAGCCCGCTTCTTCTCCTCGCCCGCTGATTGACGATTATTATTGAGAACAGTGCCGGGCACTCGGTCACACGAACTGGTGTCCGTATCGATCTGTGCATCGCGCGCTGGGCTCTCTTTTTTTCATGAATATTAATTAATCACTCTTGTTATTGATACAAATTTGGGGCTCGGAAGATTACGTGGATCGTTTATGTAAGTATGTATATAGTTTCGGATCCGAGGGGATTGCAGTTGCGGGTTATTTGCCCGACGACGAATGAATTCGAAAGATTACGAGGATATTAAATTATAATTCTCGCCTGCGCTCGAGTGCAAACGTCATTGCCCTACATCAAAGCGAAACGGAGAGACAAAGTCCGTCGGGAGAGGCGAAAACAGTGTGCGAACGGGGCCGGTGATGCCGTTATTATATACACATACTCTCGCTTTGTGGTCTCGCGGAGATAAGCTGCGCGCGATTCTGCGCGTAAACGGCGCCGCCGCCGGCTCTAGGTGGGCGTATAAATCATCATTTCGTATACACACGCGCATAAGCTTCCAGGAAAATACTTTTGTAGCCGACTCACCCACCGAACGAGCTTTATCCTTCCACATTAGCAGCTTTTGGTTATATGGCCCCGGTTATTGCGATGGTCAAAGACGAACGAGCGACCCCGCAAAAAATTTTTATTGCCAAAACGATGCGCTCTCTCGTAAATATATATTTCTCATTTCACTAACTGGGTTGGGCGGGTAAATATTTTGACGCGCGACCGCGGGAAATTCCCGTGTTTGTCTTCTCGAAGAGGCGTATATAAGAAAAAACACAGGAGAGAGAGAGAGAGAGAGAGAGAGAGAGAGAGAGAGAGAGAGAGAGAGAGAGAGAGAGAGAGAGAGAGAGAGAGAGAGAGAGAGAGAGAGAGAGAGAGAGAGAGAGAGAGAGAGAGAGAGAGAGAGAGAGAGAGAGAGAGAGATCTTTGAAGTAACAAAGTCGAGCACCGACTGTCCATCTACAACTTGTTCGAAAAATGTATGCGTCTGTAAACATAATCCTGTAGAGCGCAAAATTCTAAGAAAAAAGTTCCTTTACCATTTTTTCATATGACTAGTACTTTTTTAGTAACTGATGTGTTTAAATTCTTTGTTTTTAATAGAAAATGTATACCTATGTTTATAAATTGATATCTATAGATATACAATTCCTATTAAAAACAAACAATTTAAACACATCAGTTACTAAAAAAATACTAGTCATATGAAAAAATAGTAAAGGAACTTTTGTCTTAGAATTTTGCGCTCTACAGGATTATGTTTACAGACGCATACATTTTCCGAATAAGTTGTATACGCGCTAATTAGGTTTTCGTTCGCGAGCGAAAACGCATTCGACGATTCCATTTTTAGCGCACAAAGAGAGAGAAAGAGACAAAGGAGTTGCAGATGAGGAGGTGAACGAACGTGCGCACGAAGCGCAGTCCAGAGTAAGTGGAAACGGCGTCTGTCCGGTTGCATCGGGGAATCCCCACGGTTCCCTATACAAGTCTGACGTCACGAGGGAGGAGGACACGAGGCAAACGCGCCCACCCCGGGTTTGTTATATTTATCCGAACGATAGTGCAATCTTTTATGCAAGTGTGGCATGGTTCGATAAAAAAGCGTTTGTTGTTTTAATGCGTGTTCGGCGCCCGGTGTAGATTATTAGTTTCATTTGTATATAGAGCAAGCTGAATTGTTGCATAATATTATAAATTAAGACCTTATATATTGAATAAACCAAAATAAAATATTCGTCAAATTAATGGAAACATGATTCCTCTGCGACACGCTTATAAGTTTACAAACATGTAAATATTATATTTTCTATAAATTCCTTTTATTTTTATCCACGGATGAAATAATTTTACTCCACCGCCAATAAATTATCGAGGAATGCGAGCCGTTCAGAAATACTTAGACTCCCTCGCATACCAAAGAGACCATCATCCAAAACAAAAGAAAAAAAAAAAAGAATGAATCGCGCAACCGCTCGTTAATTCACGAGATAGAATCTGTGGGCACGCGGGCTACCACCTACGAATTTTCTTGCCGCATTCCTGCGGCCAATTATCACGCGCGCGCGCGCGCGCGCCCCTATCCCATCGCGCCTTGTCCATCTATTCATTCGACTATACACGGAGAGAAAATTTTCAGTAAAAATTACAAAAAGTTCGATAATTTTTACCGAACTTCACGGTACTATGGTAACAGACTGACATTTTTATAAATTTTACAGAACAGTTCGGTCATTTTTCTAAGCACTTACTTTTTACTGAACCGTTCCGTAATTTTTATTCTTTTTTGAGTTATAAATTTTATAGAATATGGCGAATATGGTAATTAAAAAAAATTTATCTATTTATGGGAATAATTTGTATTAATCGCACTTATCGCCATTTTAATAGTTGGGAATCCAGTGTTGCTTTCCTTGTGGTGTAAGATAAGATGTAAATATGCACGCCGCTTTTACATAGGAAATTTTTATATCTAAAGTCCTAAACATATCTAACTACTATACTACACATAACCTAAGTAATGCCTTACATTTCGCAATACGCAAACGCTTACATATGAACTTTAGAAACTCAGCAGACTTATATACTAACTGAGGAAAGTCGTGGTCACTTGCGAGATTCAATATTCGCCATCTACCGGTTGTGCATGGTAATTCTCGCTGAAATTCAAGAACGCGCATGCGCACAACAGTCACCAGCGCCACCGCGCGTTACGCCAACGAAAACTTCCAAACCTTCTCTTAAAAGTTACTGAACAGTTCGGTAATTTTTACTGAAAATTCTATAAAAAGTATAGACAGTCAAGTAAATCCGCTCATTTTGGCAGTCTGTTACCACAGTACCGAAAAGTTCAGTAAAAATTGCGGAACTTTTTGTAATTTTTACTGAAACTTTTCTCTCCATGTATATATGCTTGCACGCTACACACCGAGGTATATATAAAAAGCGCGAGCGAGCACGACCCCCGAGAGCAGAAAAACAAGAAGCAGAAGAAGAAGAAGAGGAACGAGGCCAAGCAGTTCCGAATTCCGCGCGGAAGATATTGAGCGACGGTAGAGAGAGATGCCAGCGAGCGAGCGAGTGAGAGAGAAAATAACGGCCCTAAATCAAACCGGCGCGCATGGAAAAAAGAGAGAGACGAGACAAAGGACGAGGCGCGGAGTGGGGAAAAAAATACCGAGGCTTCTGCGGTTTGCTCCTTTTTATTTTTCTCTCTTCATATATAGGTATACAGGAACAGCGAAGAGAAGAATTCCTGAGATGTGACGCGACCGCGAAGGCATTTCCGTCGCGATGTGCGTATAAGCTCAGGCGCGCGCGCGCGCGCGCACTTCTTTACATTTTTACGACGCAAGGTTATTAAAGTCGCGTTTAGGATCTCCCTTGGGTGCATCATATACACGTGCGTATAGTGAATTAGCGAAGGCGACTCGAAGCGAGCGCGCAGGAAATGCTTTCGAGGAAGCTGCACGTGTTTCTCTTTTTTTCTCTCCATCCGTTTTGCCGGACCTTCAGCGCCCAAGTTATTTATATACACGGCATTTTTATATATTCTCGCGCAAATAAATTTTTACGTGTATATGCCGAGAAGGTAAATGAGAAGCACGTTCGTGGAAAGGCACGCGTTTAGTGGTTAGTCTATAAACCGTTGAATTTAAGGCGCCGTGTATTAAAGATCGCGTATACGAAACTTCAATTTATCCCGCTGTAATTTTAAAATTCGCGCCGAACTAACGATCGAGCGGTCACGTCGTAAAGTATATGTACACACGCTGCGCACCGAATAATGACGCGTAACGCGCGGCACACTTATACTTGTAGTCGTTTTTTCGTGCGCCTCGAAATTAACGAGCGCATAAACATCTCGTTCCGCCTCTAAATTGAAAAAATGACGGCGATGCTCGAAATTACCGAGCGCGCGGCGCCGTAAAGAGACTTGTAACAGTTCAAAGGTTACGTTTACGGGATGATCGCGCAGTAACTCATTTTGAAGTTATTTTTGCGAATAATATATAACGAAAAAAATAAGCTTACACGAAGAGAAATGTTTATATAAACTTTCATATATTTTTCACGAAAAATTATATAGTAATGTAAAGTTTTATTATTATTATTATTATTATTATTATTATTATTATTATTATAAAGTTTGTCCCCCGATTGAACAACAGTATAGCTGTTATTCAATCGGGGGACAAACTTGCATTCTACTTAATTTTAGTATAACTTTACCAATTTTTACTATACTACATTATAATAAAGTGAAATCCGCGATGAA
This sequence comes from Torymus aiolomorphi, assembly GCA_036365515.1. Classification (NCBI taxonomy): domain Eukaryota; kingdom Metazoa; phylum Arthropoda; class Insecta; order Hymenoptera; family Torymidae; genus Torymus; species Torymus aiolomorphi. Next base: position 128,601,501 of record CM070877.1, on the reverse strand, counting down.
AAAATTTTTTCGCAACCTACATTACCAACAACATTTATTATTATTATTTTTTTTTATTTATTTCCAATGTCAATTTCAGAATGGAAGTTGCACTTCGGCATATTATAAAACTGACATTAGAAATAATTTCTTTTTGTCCGAAAAAAAAGCCGGAGATCTGGAATCGAACCCGGGCCTGTCAATCCGTAAGCCGCACTCTTACCGCTACTCCACGCCGCACTTTGTTAAAAGATACTTCGTCTCGTCTACATATGCTACACCTCGAACAGCTGACGATCGCGTGATTTTTACTATATACTGACTCCCAAAAATTGCTATACCTTTTATCAAATTTTAATACACTTATACCAATAATTGCTAAAAATATACTAAATAATCTCTATAATACGAGTTTGTCACCCCATTCCTAGAGAATATAGCAATTTTTACATCAAAATTTCTTTCCGTGCATAAATATATGAAACATCTCATAAAGTTAAAAGATACCCTGTAGAGCAGCACGCGTGTACGCATATACACACACACACACACACACACACACACACACGAAAGAAGTAATAATTCCATTACATTAAACTTCCACGATCTGAAATTCCACGCCATCGAGCGCTTTTAACGAAATTAAAGTCATCGCGGCACCGCTGCCGCTCACGACGCACACACACGCATATATATATATATATATTCATAAAGCCACCCCGCGCGACAGCTATGAAAATAAAAAGCCGAATGGCGCGATTAAGCGAAACACTTCTCTCCCTCCCTCGTCCATCAGAATGATATTCAAAAGGGGTCGCCGCGGGGATAGAGACGACGACACGTCCCCATTTCGCCTTTCCCACCGATGAGAAAGGGACGAAGGAAAACAGGCGAGCGCGCCGATAAAAGGCGCGGAAAAGCCGGGGGGGCTACATATACCGTGAGATTGTTATATTCGGTATGATTCCTGTCCGTCGTCGAATCTGCCCCGCAGCATGCGGGCACGTGCACGGTTGTACCTTACACAGAACTCCTTTTTCTACAAACTGCGCTGTCTTCTATCCCTCGCTCTATCCTACTCCCCCTTCTCTTCACGCCTGACTATCCACGCGCGCGCGCATGAATGAAAGGCACTTCATCATCGCCGGGGCGAGGAGCTGTAGCTCGTCCTCTCCTTTGAATTATGGCGAGCGGCAGCGACGACGACTTTTACGCCCGCGCGCGCGGGGGACGTCTTCCCTATTTTAACTTATTCATTTCGAGAGCGCGGCTGTTATTAATAAAATTCAACGTCGGGGAATGCCATGTGAGAGGTTCACTTGATCGATTATTCTCTCTGTTTTTCTTGCCGGAGATGAAGGTTCGGAAATATTTCGTTGTATTTATAGGGAAGGGGGGATCATGGGTGCGTGGATGAGCAGCGCGCGTTAAATGGGTTTTAATTTTCGATGTATTTTTTTCCCCCGGTGGAAATCTAGAGATTTTATTATAGGGTTTTAAGTTGAAGTAGTTAAGAGCGTGAATGATGGACGCGAGGATTCCTCGTTACGCGTATGATTATAGACAACGATAATTTTGAGGAAACTTCCAGATCGATACCATCGACGTGAGCGCCACAAATTATACGTTTCGTAAATCTTCCGATTAATCGGAAAATGACGAGGCGCATGTTTCGAACAATAATATTGACAAAAATTGTACACAACGCGCTACAACAACGCAAAGTTCTAACTATATACATGCGCGATATCAATTAATTATCAATCGACGAAACAACTACATTATCTCTTATCAACATAGCAGGAAAACAATTCGCAACGCTGTTTCCACCCACCATCGAATGCCACACACGCACACCACATCCATCGGATTTTTCAGCTCTATCGGCAATTACGAAGAAAAAAAAATCAAATTCCCTTATCATACTTGCACACACGCGCGCGCGCAGCCGCACCGCTGAATTTTACGGCAATTCAAAGAAACCGACCTCTATTACCGCGGCGCGCTTGTAAACCTCTTTCTCTCTCTCTCTTTTTCTTAACAGCGCGCCTCGATTCGGCGAAATCGCGAGCGCGATAACGCGGCGGTGGCTTAGTCACGCGGCTTTTAGTCGCGCAAAAAAAAAAAAATCGCCGAACACGGCCGATAAGCCGCGAGCGGAAAGTCGCGCGCAATTAGCGCGTATACGCGAGAACAACAGAGTGCGAAAACTGTACAATTCATAACGCCGAAATGACGCAACGCAGGCCGAGCCAGATCGTTTCCCCAATGTAAAACTTTGAAAAGAGAGCGTGTTGGCGTAATATAGAGTAAGTATTACAACCTTGAGACGAAAACTGGGTCTATACACGGAGAGAAATTTTGTAGTGAAAATTACAAATATTCGAGACAAAATTACCAGTTTCTATGGTAATGGATGGACAGACTGACAATTTCAAACTTTTTACCAAAGTGCCTTGGTAAAATTTTTTTAGTTAATTTAAATTAAAAAAATTAACTTTTTTTATCCATATTGATGGATATATAGCATTTTAATATAGAAATAGAAACAGAAACAAGAATGAAAAACATTAAACTGAAAAAAATTTTTACGGAAGCGGGATTCGATCCGACGATCTTTGGGTTGAGAGTCCGATGTTCTACCGACTGCGCCATGGAAGCTGTTACCAACAGTCATTTGAATCGCCGTTATTACTTACTGAAAATATGTGTATTGTTTTCATTTTAATGTCGCGCACGCCTCTAGTATCAATCTTCTGAAACACAATAATGCGCAGTGCGCATGCGCGAGTACACAAATACCAGGTTATTTGGTAAAATTTATCAGTTTTCTTAGTAAAAATTCTTAGGTTACCTTGTAAAAATGACTAGACCTCAATTTTTACTAGTGTGTCTGGTAATTTTTATTCAGATAATTTGGTATTTTTTTTAAGTGGTTATGGTAGTTTTTCCTGGGAAACTTATAAATTGTATTAGAAACCTGGGAATATCACGGCTTTTGACAGTCTATCCATGCGCTGCCAAGGCACCTTGGTAATTTTTACTCTAAAATTTCTCTCCGTGTACTTAACTGTCTCGACATAGCGTAGCGCGGATTTTGCATCGTTCTTGTTTTTTTTATCGGTTGCAAGGTGCGGGGGGAAGCGCCGGAGCGTCACGTTTTTGGTACGCTCCATTGAGTATTCGACGAGGCGCTGCCGAGAGCCTATTGTTTTTTTCGTCTCTTTTCCTTCGCTGCAGCACACGCGCGAAGAAAGGATTTCTTTCAGCTGCGAGATTTACCGTTTTCACATCGATTGTCCAAATTATATATTGTTTGAGAGGAATTGCGTGGTGATGAATTTTTACAGCGTGTGTGCCACTTACTTTAGAATAATCGAATTACGTTGTACACTGCAACGTTGATAACAAAATATATATCGTCAAACAAATAATAACCAACTAGCGGATTCCGAAAACAAATTCTCATTACCCAAATAGAATAGGCATTTTACGAGCAATAAAGCCTTGACATTACCCCGAAAATCGCACGAACGAAATTCCCGCGCCTGTGCACGATTCCGAGAACCCCGGCAGTCGGCGTATACATTATACATACACATTATCGCCGTAATCGCGTTAGCCTCGCGCGCGCAACGCCACAAATCAGGAACTTCACCCGCTCCCGCGATCCATTCGTTAATTACTTTCGAAAAGCTTCCCCACTCTCCACGAAAACTTTCCGAACGACCTCGCGACTCTCTCCCTCGAATACCCCCGGAGGGGAAAATGAGATTATAACGAGGCGGGCCTAAGCTGGCGTTTTCCGAGAACTGCAGGCGCACACCGCTTACAGTCGAAAAGCGGAAAAAAGCCCGCGTCAAAAGAGATAATCCGGGAGCGATGCTCTTACTTTCGTAACGGGGAAAGCATTTAGCGCTCGGTAGAGAGAGACTGACGCGTTGACGTCAGCGGCGGATACCTACGCAGCGTGTGTTACTTATATACGTGCGAGTGATATCTTTCGACGGAACTGACCTCCTTTTGGAGGTCAAACCGCAAGAGTCCAAGTCCAGCGCGGCTTTTCCCCCGAACTTATGCATTATGTATATATCGAAGCGCGCGGTGTGTCCGTGGCGTGATGTGATACGGGAGCGAGAAATATCGCACGCGCGCGCGGGAAATTTTAGGCGGAGAACGCAGGACGTCGACAGTTCCCATGGCGCAATGCAAGCGAACGGATTTTATTAGATAACGCGGCTATACGTTCGATCGGCGTATATATAGACGAAGGTGGTTCGCACAGACGAATTCGCTACGTTATTCGGAGATAATGAAATGTTAGCCATTATAAGAATATGAGCAACGACTGTTTGTAAATTACATACCGATTATAACGTATATATACCTACCAATGACTAATTCTGTATTAGACATGAATGCAAAAGGCTTAGAATTATAAATAGCATAAATATCGTTATCGCTAATCCTTATCACGGCTAAAACAATATAAATCAGATCCGACGATAGAAAGTGTGTACGTAAAAGCCTATTATACACTGTTAATCGGCGTTATTCATTGTTGGCTATTACCGGCACCGATACCAATCTCAACCCTGATTCGAATTCCGTGTATCTCTCTCCGTACCGCTTGAAATACTACAATGAACAAACGCTCCAATTAATCCACTGGAGTAAAATAACACCAGCAATCCGTCCTATAAACAGCTGCGTCGGGCGTGGAATCATCGCCGATATAACCTCGTCGCGAGGCAGAAAAAACCGGAAGCGATTGAATCACTCCTCGGTCCTCCTCCTTTTCTCATTGACGAAGAATAAGAAGAAGAAAAAAAACAAACGACCGGTCGCCTCGGTGACATGCATACGCAAATTCACGTTTCTCGGTACTACTCGCGATCGAGCGCGCGCGCGCGTAATTGCCGGCGCGCACGCTCGCTCGGCGTTCATTCATAAATCGATGTCTCACCACGGCGCATAGCATAGTATACACGCGGGCGAGCCCGTGCGGTGACTCAGCCGCGTCTCGTGTATATACACACACACATACATACAAGTGGCTCGCGAATCTGAGGTAAGAGCCGCGGAAATAAAAAGCGCAAAGGCGGCGGCGCTTCTCGCTCTCAGGTGCGCGAGAGAGGGAGGAGGAGGCGAGGAATGTCACTTTTGCTTCCGGCCGATGACGTGTCCGGTGTTGCGGAAGTACTCGGAAGCGAGACGACTTTTCGCGTTTAATTTACGTTTTTTATCGGGACGACTGATTGGAGTTTGTGGCGCGGTGCTGCTGCTGAATGGCACACAGTGAGTCAAACAGGTGCGTGGCTGATGTTTGCGCTGCAGAATGAATGAATGGGTTATATAGACGCGATAGTGGAAGCGTGAATTGGTCGTTCTTGGAGAACACGAGATGTTATGTAAGGCTTTCGAGGGCAACTTGTGTTTGGTTACCGCGACGAGAATTACGCGTAAATCCATTATGCCGAGCTGCTCCGTTATCAGGCCGTGTGTTTTGACGTAAGAAAAATTAGGGAAGACGAAAACTCGGCATTAGTCATTAGTGCGAAGCTGCTGCAGCAGCTCTTTGGCAAGATAACGTAACGTGTCAGAGAGCTGTTATCAAATCAACGAAATAATGTCTGCGTTATTAGGGAAAACCCAAGACTCGCGCGCGGCGGTGAGTCATCGCTTATTGAAATACACTTTTTTTTCGCCCGTTATCGGATGATTTTAAATCCCACCGTGCGATCCTTATCGACGCGCGCTCGCTCGACTGTAACTTTCACCGTCGATCGATCGCAACAGCTTGCCATAATCGAACGGAATTCCAGACCGGACTATATAACATAACCGTTAATTTCGCGAATTCCGATAAGCCGCCGGGGGAAAAAACCATTCTATCCGTTTTCGCCCGAATTTTCCCCCACCTTCATTCTCACAGCCGCCGTCGTTGTATTTTTTCCCTGCGGCCACTCGACGCGACAATTTATTGATGGGCGGCTCTTTTTTTTTCGACGATTTCTAGAAAGCTTCCGGGAAGCGTAGCGACCACGCCAGTTTTTCGGCGCCGCGACCGCGATTGCGAGAATCAAAAACTATATAAGTGTCTTGCGCAAATTAAAAAAAATGGCCGCTTTAAATTTAGGCTCGACGGTCGTTCTTGGAAGCGCGGAAGCTCTACTCGCTCGTATATATGAGGTTTTTTTATTTCAGAGAGAAGAAAACTTGAGAAACACACGCGGCATGGCGTGTGTGTGTCACGGCCACTATGAGGCAATTATCGGGAATATCTAGAGATTTCGACTCGTCGACGCAGGCTCTTCATCTTCTTCGTCTAGACGCATTTTTCAATGCTTTCGTAAAAACAAAAAACAAAAAGATTTAATTTGGGATATAAAATGTCGCATCTTATACACGGACTAAGCGCGAAACAATATTCCATTCATAAAAGTTTCTTCACCGCGTTGACGCGACGGGCCGCGCATAATTTCCTGAAATACTCGCGCTCGTGCGCCTCTTTCCGCCAGTTAGCTCGCGCGAGTAATCCGCAAGAATTCGCAGGAATAACAGCGGCGGCGCCCGAGAAAAGTCGTCGTCGTCAGGAAATTGACGTCGATTTAAAGCGTAAAAACTCGAGAGCGCATTCCTCTCCCTGTATACATGTATCTCGTATACACGCGCGTGTACTACGCGCTGCACGCAGGCATGATATCACCAGCGCGTGAGATTCGCGTGGACCGATGCGCTCTCTCATTCAATTCGCGAGAGAGAGAGAGAGAGAGAGAGAAAGAGAGAGAGAGAGAGAGAGATTGCGAGCGTACGCGCGCGAAACCCCGACTAATTGACGCCGGGTTAACGAGCGTTAACTCCGCGCTTCCTGCCCCGGGATTTAACTATATACTTTCCATCGTTTTTTCCTTTTGCCAGCTCGTCGTCTTCGCGTATTCTCTCCGTCTCTCTGCCCCTTTCGCTCTCCGTGGCCCTAATTAAGCGCCGCGTCAATGGGGCTTTGCACTTCATTGATTGTCAAGGATTTTCTCTGCTGAATGGAGGGACGCCGGTTTAATTGACGTCCGCCGTGCAGCGCGCGCGTCGCTCTTTGTTTTTAATTTGAACGATTAGGCGGGGTCTGATCTTTTTTTTTTTGTAAGTCGATAAAGTTATTATTTGATTGAATCAAAGCTGAAAATTTTGATGGTGTTGAAAATTTAGTGTATGTGTGTGTGTGTGGTACTGGAAACGAAACGAGTAATTATTTTTGTTTGCAAGGAAGAATGATGTCGACGATGTCGCGGTTGTGAGTTTGATGATTCACGTATCGAGTGCTTTTTCATTTACGGTTATTACCGCTTCCGGTTGTAAATTAGAAGCGTGATAAATCTTGGATTTTAACGCGATTTTTCCAATTACCCCTTCGGCTTTATCAAGTCATTTGTAAAAGTAAACAAGCTATAATGCTTTTATGGCTTTTGCAGTGTAATTTTAAATATTTTACTTGATTCATTGGTGGTCAGTATTTCGTATTATAATTTACGACTATACGTTATTTAATAAGTACTAAAGCATGGCGAATATCCGTGTATTCTCAGAAATTTTTTTTTCATCCACCTCAAGTACTTAAACTCTATTTTTAGCAAACTTTTTACGTCCTCAAGACGCAACCACATAAAAACAAAAATTGACTTAATGAACCTAATTATGCTCAATCAACGGCCAGTCTTTAAACTTAACTGCACCCCAGCAGCGACGTGCTAATTTAAATTTCATCCCATCACCTTGCAACAAAAAAAAAAAAAAAAAAAAAAAAAAAAAAAAAAAAAAAAAAAAAAAAACGACCGATAAAACACTCGACAGGGGCATCAAATCCCTCCAATCAAAATCCACTCAATATTATTATATAGTCATCGTCAAACTGCTCGCTCGACCCCTAATAAGCGATTCGGCGAAACGACCGCATCGCATAGAGCGACGGCGAAAGCCGGTCCATCCTCTCGGCGCGATTATGTAATGCGCTCGTCGGCTTCTTCTCGGAACTAGACCTTCGCCGACACTTTGCGCCTATCGTGAAAAATGACGTCGCGCGCACGCTCGGGCTAATAGTGTACCTGTGCGAACGCTACTTCCGACGGGTTTCCCGCGTATACGTTATGCGCGCGACAGTTAGTGTGTAATTACAAGGTGGGGGTTTATATCGGGCCTATATATTAGTTTATCGTGGAGGAAAAAATGAAGGGGTCAGGGGTATAAGTGCGTTTTATAGCGGCCGATGTGTTCTCATATAGGAAAAGTTTAGTATCTTTTAGCGTGGTTTTATGGATAGCTAGTGATGGTTCTTTTTTAAATGAAAAAAAAAAAAAAAAAAAAAAAAAAAAAAAAAAATTCATAACGAAGGAGAAGTGAGTTTTTACTAAACATCGTATTTGTTTAAAATGGAATGCCAAGCCTTTATAGAGATTTATTGATTTAGAGAATTTTATGGAATGACGCAGGAAAATTTTTTTGCTCAATCTGTTTACAAAAATGCGTTTGTGTATTCAGATAACTATAATGAGAATAAATAAATTGCGAGTTTTCTTTGCTTATACGTATATATAAATGCGCTCGCTTTGTTGAAAGAAGCTTTTTATCTTACTAGATATAAAAAGGAAAGATTTCTCCTTTAAAAGGAAAAGAGCTGGCGCTAATGTACACAGGAAATACATGTTTCGACAAACATAGGATTACTTGAGAGCTTTGTGACGCTTTCGCGTTTCCTTTTGCTGGTCGTTTCTTTGTGAAAAGAGTCGCTATCAATTTAATCTTTGACGCAAACTTACGTCCGGATTTTTAGATCCAAGTTTGCGTTTTAGATCAATTTCAGAGAAAATTTATTTTATTTATCAGTTCTTTCAGTTTCACGGTATTGACATTGTAAACAACTATCTCGTACTATAGTTGGAATAAAATAGAAAAAAAAATTAAAATTCTTAATCTATTTTATATAATGCCAATATAAATTTGAGCACTGAACATTGTCCCACCCACCGCTTGACAGAGCGAGTGAAAATACCAGCAGTGAAATCGAATTTTTCACGCGACGGCAAAAAAACCGATCGAGATATAGAGAAACGAGAGATGGAAAACGTGCCAATCGAGTCGTTCCGTTTTCTCTCTCTCACTTTTTCTGGTCTATAAGTACGTGATGTATCGTTTCGTGTCGCAAATTGATGTCGTGCATCTCTATATCTCTTGATACGTGGCAAATCGCACGAAAGAAAAGACAAGTGATAAATCATGCTAATGATTTCTCGGAAGTGCTAGTTGGACGAAGTTACGGAAAAAAAGGAGCGCCGCCGCGAGAAAAACACATACGCGCATATATAAATGCATTATAGCTTTCTCGAGTACGGGATGCAAGGAGCACATCTGCACTGAGCAATTGATATTTTTAGACCGCGCGCAAATTGTGCACGGCGAAACGGGTGATGACTTTCTTGCAGCTTTATCTCCTCTTTTGTTTTGAATAATAAGTTCACGCGTATTTATTTATTATTTACTTTTGAGTAAACAAAGGTCTTTGTTGCCGTTCCACAAAGAATGACACTTATAAAAGCCAAAAGCAGGTACAATATACTCAATTTGAATTTCAAATAAGCTTATTACCATTTAATGGTCAATCGTGTCGTTGTAATTTTTCAACTTCAATTCCATTCCCGCCGACTTTATTATATTGTACAAATGATTCTCGGAAAATTAATACTTCTGCAAAAATAAAGTCAAGTGATATAATTCTTGTCGGGCGTTAATACGAGTTTACCGGGGAGTCGAGTTACGTCGGGGGCGTTACGTTTCACTAAAATTAGAGTGATATAACTGGCGAATTAAGGAGGAGAAGGAGAAGGAGAGAGAGAGAGAGAGTGAGCATTATCACAACTTTTACCCTCTAAATTGATTTTAATTGAGTTTAATAAAAGAAAACGGCGAGACGGGAGAGACACGACCATTAAAAAAGGCTCATTTTTCACCCTCGCCGCGGCACCATTTAATACAAAACGTACAAAATGTCCAGTCTCGACTAGTCAACAAATTTTTCGTCTTCGCGTCGGAACATTGTGCGCTGTCATCGCCACGAAACACCAAGCTTATCAGCGCTTTCACGAGTGACAGCGAGCAATTTTTTAACATACGTTCATTCAATGTTTACAATTACTTTTAGGTAAATTCCTTTTTTCAAATTTCACATCAATTTCGTAATTGAAACCCCGGCTAAAATCCATTTCATTCAATTCCATAACCATTAACGGAGCTCCCAATGCATCAGACCGACATGATGATCGATCAAACGTCCAACCGTATATACACGTATACCATGCACCCATACACATACACAACTCTGTCCATTGTCAGCCGTGACAGTCCGCGCTGCAAATTACGGCACGTGACGAGCGAAGGGAACGACGAATACGTGTGTTTACCCGGCAGAAACGTGTAATTCACTGCCCAGCGTCATCGCGCAGTACGCCTTTCCTCCTCTTCCTCCTCCTCCTCCTCTGCGCTGACGTCGCGCGACTGGCACACATTTCGCGTTCGATCTCTTTGCTCTCGTACGCGCTGGCGCGTCCAAGGCCGCGCGATGGAGCTCGTCGGCCAAGTTCGACGATAACAAACGCCCGGCGTTCGTGAATTTCATGTGGTTCGATCGCGCGCAAGTCCGTGAGATAAGCATCTTCTGCGCGGCACGATAAACCGATTGGGGAAAAAGGTGTGTACGCGCGAGAATCATAATCATGTATTTTCGTGGGTTGCCTCATTTTCGCGGAACGATGACGATGATTTCGGTTGGGCGTGTTTTTTGTTGCTGTGGTGTATATAGAGGAGGAGGTGTATCGGCGAAATTCGGGAGTAACGAGTTCTTCCGCGTATATATGGATTACGTGGTGGATTTGTGTTGGTGTGGCGCGCGCGCGTTTTTCTGCCGCGGTGGGGAGAAAGTTTTTTTCTGACGAAAGGAGCTGACGAGCGAATGAAATTCATGAGCGAAGGAGATTTTGAGAAACTCGCAGGAGCGCGCGCGCGTCATCGTAATGAATTGTAATTTAATTAATGTTGACGAAAACCCGATGCGAGGTTTTATAAAGTGGTGGGAGCCTACGTATGGCACTTGGAATAAGGATGATGGAATAGTCGGACAAATTACCAAAATATACAGCAATTCACTTCCTAAGCAATAGAGCGATTAATTATCTTTCGAAAATTCTAGATTCAAGCGTCACTTTAAAGTCGATTTCAAATTTCGCTACGTTTCATTCGGTTTATCTGCATTTTTGCAGAACGAAATTTTTATTAAAACTAAAAAATCGAATGTATGAACAAAATAGAAAAATATAAAAGTATCGTGGAAATTTTTTAAGATTCAAAATTTCCATCTGCTTGTAAAATTCTTCTAGATACCGGACTGTAGAAACTAATGAAAAGTTATGTATCGCATTCATCGATCAAAAATGTAAAACGTGAGAATTTGCACAGTTAAAATTCCCCTTGTTACATAGCCATATCGTTAGCAGAAATAGTTATAACAACGCTACTAAGAACATTTTCGAAAAATTATAAATTTTTTCCCTACTTCATCTAAAAAGAAGCTTTCGTTCAGACACTTACTCCCCTCTCCGCTCCTAAACAACGCCTCACCACAAAAAACGTCGCAAAAAAGGAGGTTCAAACGGTCAGCGCGAATCAGAAACAACAGTAGACTAATTAATTTTCATACACCACCTCGGCCGGTACCCTGATTAAAAAAACCCATTCATTCCTTTAAAAAGCTGTTAGTTGAATCGACTTTAATGAGGATTTTTTACTGACTTAATACATGGACTATATAGGGAATTTAATAGGATCCAATAGGATTTAATATTTTTTTTTAATCAGGGTAATGACCCACGAATCTTGACGCTCGCGCGTTGGCCGTCGGCATGCGTAATATCGCGCTGGCGACCGCGGAAAACCGCGGGGTCACGTAGAAGTTAAAAAGGAAAAAAGAGTGTAACAGAATGATTCTCACCATGTTCTTCTCATCGAACTGATCCAAAATATCGTTGGCGCCGGTCGGCGTCGTGGACGGGTACATGGAATACATCATGTAGCAGTTATGCTCGTCCACGATGTTGTCGTACAAAAAGCCCGCGCTCGGCACGAGTTGCGACATCTGTGGGCCGGTGCTTATCGCTTCGTTCTGCGCGTACTCCTCCGTTTTCACGATTTATTCGCGAAAAGCCGATAAACAACGAAACGATCACCAAAGCTCGAAACTGTTCTCTATCTCTCTATCTGGCTTTCTATCACAGAAACACCCGAACCGCTCACTATTCTCTATCAAAGTATCGTCAAAAGTATTGCACAGTTTGAAGCTGTCATTCGGAAACTGCTTTCCTCGCACTCGGAAGAATCTCAAAAGAAGTGACACTTGCGCCTCGCTCGCAGCTCTATGTCAAAACTCAAAGTGACACACGAAAGAGAAGCTCTGCGCGCCTCTGTCTATACTGACATACACACACCGCCGTGCTGTGCGCGCGGCGAGCATTGACTGACTACTCGGCCAACGTGACTGGCCGAAAGCTATATAGTTACGAGCGGCGCGCACACGAGTCTCCCCCACCACCGGTATACTACTACCACCGAGTTTGTACAACCACTGCTGCTGCTGCTGCCACCGCAACTGTCGTACAGTCGTTATGTGCCGCACGGTCCCCGTGACGTCATCGCCCCCCGAGTTCTTACTCTCTCGATTCGCGCGATAGCGGCTGTCGAGCGGCCAATCGACGCGTGGGAGCGAGACGGTAAGAGAGGGAAAGCCAGTAAGTTGGAAAGAGAGAGAGAAATAGAGAGAGGGAGAAATTTGCTATATAGATGTGTGCGAGGTAAAGTCAGCTGATGTGTGGGGGCCGATGCGCTTTTCAGAATTTATTTGATCGTCGGGTTGTAAGTGCTCCGTTTTCTTGCCAATTGGAGCAAAATTTTCGAGGAACGAAAATTAAGTTTTTTCATGATAAGGTGGGAGTGTTACGTGGTATTACGTAGACGATAGCTGAGATGCTTGAAGTTAATTAATCGTTATCGAGACAAGTGAACTTTTTTCTCGATAATTTTCTATGATTAGCGCAGTGCGATCGATATAGATTATTTAGCTGGAAACCGCTACATAAAATTGTCACATAAATTAAAAACCGTTACACAAAATAAACATACACGATGATACTCTCTGCAAATGTATTTTAACATCTGCTGAAGTAGGGCATCATTCATTCCGCTTCTTAGTCACTGCCTCGGCATGCAGCTTTCTTCTATAAAGCTTGTAAAAAATTACTATTATGTCGTTTTTATATTTCAAAAAGTCTTACAAACGCCAGTGGTTGATTAAGCCCGTCTGGGGCTTGCAAGTCAAAACAGCGGACTTTTTTTCCCTCGAGCGCTTTTAAAAGCCGTATACCTACTAAAAACTCGCCAGAGATTTACGACATTCGGAAACCTCAAAATTCTACACTTTGACATGGAAATTGCTGAACATACTTAGAAATTAATTTTTTTTTCTCCAAAAGCATACATATTGTCTGATTCTGCGAAGCCTTCGAAAAATTCAAGCGATATAGAAAAAAAAGAAAACAGTTTTCTCAGCAAACGTCGGCGAAAATTTCTTCTCGCCCGTATTTTCACTGAAAACATGCCAACAATAAAAGGTAAAATGTCAAATTAAAAAAAAAAAAAAACTTTCAACCGTTGATATACGTTCTCCTTGCGTCAACAGACGCACTGCAAAACATTAAACAAATATTGCAAAAACGGCGAAAAAGAGCGAGTGCAAGAACCGCACGTATATACACCTATAAGCGCGGGAGAGAGGAAGAAAACCGGATCGCGGCGGGCCCTGACCTCGCGGACTTACCGCTTCCTTCCTTCCTTCCGCGGGCGGGGATTTCGGCGAACGTATATAACGCGCCGGCGTCTACGTCACTGCGGTAAGTATAACGCGACGCGCGGGAAGTGTGAATAGAAAGAACACGAAGCATATAGCAGCGCTCTCTCACGTGTGGGAATTACGCCGCGTTGCGTAACCCGTAGCGGCGGGGTCGGAGGTCCACGCGCGCCGGTTTTATATACTACACGGTCACGTGACGTCGATTCGGAGTAGAACGAGAGAATATTAGGGACGATTTGTGATACGCTGGTGATGAAGTCTCGGGGATGATGCGGGAATTTCTGAATGCACCGTGATTTTCGGAGCTTTTCGTTATGTGGGCGAGTTGTGAGAATTGCTTTGTCCGATGGTGTGTATACGTGGTGAGTTTTGTTTTCGTATTATTTTGGAGATTCTCTTGTTTGTGAACTTTTTTATTACACGACCTTATATACATGACATGTTTAATAGACAAAATATATTGCATATGGCTTAGATGAAACAGCTTTGAGATGGAAATTCCATTGATATAGGTTATAGACAAAAATACAAAATATTGTTGTTTTCTGCGTTAATTATTGGTTAGTGTTAGAGAGAAGTATATAATGCGGTCAACACTATAGACATTGAGAGCTTCGTTTTAACGAAACAAACAGCTGAACTAACAAAACTCTCGATATTCCCAGTTAGTCATAAATTGTACACCGCGAGTTTGTACAAGTCGAGGGATTTGTTTGTTTAATGAGACTGGTAAAAATAGGGCAATGCAAATGATGTAATTTAAATTACTTAAAAATAGCTTGCCGAGGAAAGAGCGACTGTTGGCTATTAAATACTTTCTGCGAGTATCATGCTTAATCAAACATATTTTGGATTACAATACGTTTTGATATATTCGTCATTCCGAAACAATTTCATTCACCTTTTATCATTTAGAACGCGATTTAGATGTACGTACGTATACGTTTTCATTTTGTTTGCACGCTGATATGAATATTTGGATCGCGTAGGTTTGTAGAAATCATTTTATTTTACTTTCCATTGCGGGAAAGCTATAAATTAAAATAACGTAACTCTGCCTAAATCGGCGATATTTCTAAGTAATCCGCAAACTTTACATATTCTTGGCTCTTCTTCATTCGAAAAAAAAAAAAAAAAAAAAAAAAAAAAAAAAAAAAAAAAAAAATTCATAGAAAGAAACCAAACAAATATCAAAATAACTCAGAAACCTGAACAATATGTCTCATAAATCAGGTTGAAGTTTTTGGAAATCATCTAAACTTGTTTGCAACGCGCCTATAATCGGTATCGCGATTCCCGTAACTATACTGCACACCAGTGTCGGGCGCTCGCAAGGTGGCCAAAACTTTGGCTCTGCCAGCTGATTCTCAGAAGCCTACTCGCGCTTCTATTTCCGTCTAGGAATTCCCTTGAGATCCCGGGCGCGCGCGCTAGCGCGGAGCTTTTGTTCTTCTCGAATCATCGTGTCGTATAGCCGTCGTGCGACGAACCCGAACTGCTGGCAAACAACCTGTCGAGCTTCCGCGCGCGCGCCGGGCGATGATGATGTTAATGGCCGCGGTGGCTCTTCGCATGCTGAGAGTTATTTTCGAGCGGGAGGAGTGGACATTGCGGTTTACAGAAATGTGCTAAGCGATATGATTCGGTACTGACACGCATACGAGTCAATTTTGCCGTTACCAAAATATCATTTAGCACATAGAAGTAATAATTGAATTGGCAATTTAAATTGGCAAAGTATAAAGACACGTTTTTGACAAGCAATATTGAATTATCGCAGACCATTAGAAGGAAGGTTGCTATATCTAACATACTCCGTCAAATCGTAATCTCTGTTTCTGAAAATCTCATTAAGAGACATCAAAGCCCAATACAGCAGATCCGATCGCGCGCTACAATGATTTGCTCTTACAATACATAGCGGTGAGTCTGCGTAAATTACTTACCGCGTCGGTCCACGGACAACAACAAACCAACCGCGCGCAGAGAATGCAATAACCGATCCCGCGTCGGATAAATCCGCTCGAGATGTCCGCACACGTACAGCGCCAAGGGAGAGTTGGTTATTTATCCAAGGTAAAGCCGGCCGATGATGCTCTTCGGCTCTGTTTATGTAACGAGCGAGGTTTTCGCGCTCGCTCGAGATCGAAGGAGAGAAAGAGAGAGAGATGAGGCTTGTTTGGCCATCTTTCTACGGTTGCTTTGATGCTTCTCTCGGTTTGTATCGTGCAGTACGTCGTATGAGGCGGTAATCTTTCTCTTGCGCAGGCTTTCTATTGTTCTCGGTAGCATGATCGTAGTAAATAACGGGCTAATCACAAGAGGTATAAGGATCTTTCTTTTTTTACATTTGTTTCGTAGAACTCGACTAAGATTTTATATATCGATGCGCTCTTATTGTTGTAACGTAAGTGTTTGGTATAGAAAATATTTGCATGAGTATTAAACCGTTGCTTATAAATAAACAACACATAATGTGTATACGATAAATGCGACGTTCATTATTTGCAAAAAAAAAAAAAAGTTGTCATATTTTTTCAGTTTTCAAAAATATGCACATCATCGTACTTGAAACAAGATAACGAAGTAATTTTTATGATAGTCCGCGTCCAAAATTGGAGTGGTATTGATTAAATTCCATCGCAAAAGCGCCAACTTTTATCTATCACAATTTACAATGCCGCCTTGGCGGGAGGTTTCTGTCGGGGAATCCCAGATTAAGGAGAGGTGCATCCGCGCGATACGACAATCGCCCGCCTCATTGTTTTTTTTTTTTCATACATCGCACTTCTTTTTTTTTATTTAAAGAGCGCGATTACGAGCTTTGCCGATAAACAAAAATGCCAGACTGCGGCTGTCTTATTTTACGCTTCGTATATATTTTCTTTAGAAATGAAAAAGAAAAAGATTAAAGTACAATAGCCTCAAAACGGTAATAAAGAAAGCGGTGACGAGAGTACACATACAGAGAGAGACATTTCCTTCCAGAGAGACAGACACAGACAGGCGCAGACTGGCTTTTCGAGGAGATAAGATAAAAAAGGGGCAACCTTCGCGCGTGAATCTCAATCGTCCGTGAGGGCAGTAGCTTATACCTAAGTACACACACAGGACTGCTACTGCCCGCGTCTGAGTCAAATGGGGCCTGGCGATCGGTGAACATCGAAAAACGTCCGACCGCACACAAGTATAATAACACTAAGGACTACTACCTTCTCGTGACGGTGGCAATAATAACATGAGGAAAAGCGGAAACTTTTCAGGGCCCCACAGGGAGACCCATTACCATTACCCATGACCGGGCCCCCGGGAGATAATGTGCGCATGCGCGCGAGGTCAGGAAAATGGACGTGCTGATTTACGACCTTGTTTTGACGTCTCGCCCCCCCCCCCCGCCCTCTCTCTACCTTCTCGTTTCCATTTTGCTCTGCAGGCTAAATGGCGAAGAAAGAAAGAGGCGCGCGTGTTTGTTCCTGCCTCTGCTAATCCTTTTGTGTACACCTGATTACCTACTTTCTGTGCGCAATCTCGTGTACTCATCGTGCGGGCCCGAGTGCAGCGAAGAGAGTATATGTGCAGAGTTGCTACTTGACTCGATCCCTTGTTTATGATGTTTTGATGTTTATGAGTCAAGTGAGAGTTACAAGGGTATTTCACAAATATCATAATAAATTTTTATTTTCGGTAGCGGTATATTAAAATTAATATTTTATTAAACTATTCGTTTAATAGATTAAAAAATATAAACTAGTTTGGATAAAATAATGTTTGAAAAAGATTTATTGAAATAAATTTTTTTTTTTTTCATAAAAAGTTGAAATAAATTACAGGAATCAGGATTTCAATCTTAACAGCATTTGTAAACAAGAAAGGTTCCCCTGCTATACATTTCGGATGTGCCAAATTAAGAAATTTATGACTTTGTTTTTGTCAGGCGTCAAACTCGTAGGCGTCGGGTAAGAGGATTAATTACGGGGGCCGACAAGTATTTGCATACGTTACTATTTTCGCAGGTTATAACGACCCTTCTGATACAAGTTCCAACTAGTTCCTTCCACTGGAGATAAATATGTTTGTTAGCAGTATAATATAGATATTATGTATACCTATATAATATACTTTCTCGGGAAGCGAGATCAGTTCGAGAAAAGTGTAAACAGAGCAATAAAAGAAATAAAAACTTTTATATTTCCGTAAAATTTGTATCATGGTGCTTGTTTTTCTGATCGTCACATCGTCAATACTGAATTGCAATAACATTTTTTTTGCAACATGTAGAAAATAAAGATTGCAGAAACAAATAAAATATAAAAAGCTAAAAATGAAGAAAGTAACATGTATTTTGTATGGCAACAAACTTATCTTGTTTGACTTGCAAAATAGTCACCCAATTTCGATAAAATATATTATTTATCGACCGAATAAAGGAAAAAAATCGAACAACCTAAAACAAACGGTTCTTTCACAACGCGACATATGTTTTTAAAATTCTGACGGGCAAATGATGACGAGCAATTACAAAGACGCTTAATACACGGCGACGAGACAAAGACCCATCAACCTCATTCCTCCGCAGCGCGAAAAAAGAAAACGGCTACTCTCTTTAATATATACGATCATATTATGTCGCAAGAAAATCCGCGAAAGACAAGGTAACGGTTCTCGCGGTCTGCGTCAAAGGACAATCGAAATCGCTCATAAGAGTCAAAAGTGTCGGACAAAGGAACTTCTCTTCTCGAAGGGGTTAATCGGATGTTTGTGGGTAACGATTGTGGGACGCGTCGCGCATTTTGAGGACGCGTTTATTGCCTCGAGGGGCGCGCTCTTTTTTTTTTTAATATGTACGAGAGGCATGTACCCATACGGGTGTATGCAAAATTCTGCGAATGCGATAATCGATGCCGATTTTATTAATGATAATGAATACGGAGACAGTGAAAGTGAGGTGTGTTTCTGCGGTTGTTGCAGGCGATCAATTCAAAGGGCACGTTTGGTGCGCTCAGTGCTTCTCTGTATTCCTTTCCTGTGAATTCATTTGGTGTGTTAAATTTTTATATTTCTTATTAATTTAAAAAACTGAGCGTTGACAATCGACGACTGATTAATAATAAAAGCTTCTATATGAATTATTCACATAAACGTCACTTTTACGGTATAATTTAATGTCGCTTTAATTCCATGAACACTGCAGGCACAAATATTCCGAGAAGCGTATAATTGATTAAGCGCCTTTCTTATATACGAGCGCGCTCGTCGCAGCCGATTGCAAGTAGCAACGACGAACGAACCCCATGTTATATACAAGTATATACAACAAAAGACGCAGCTGGTATATAAGTAAGCGGGGGCGACTTTTCGGCCGACACGAAATCCATTCTTTCCGCGCGCGCACGAAGGCGGAAATGTCGCGGGACGGATTACAACCGTGGAGGATGAAAAGCCCTCTACGCGCCGACATATAAAATACTTTTATCGCGCGCATAATGCTCCTCGTGATAAATATACACACACAGACAGACACGGTTTACGTTGAAAAGCTCACACAACGGCTGTAAATAAACTTTAAGGAGAATCTCGTCTCTTCCGCGGCCGATTGAATTCCCCGCGGCGCGCGATGAATTTTGATGAAGGATTTCTTTTCATTCGAAAGCGGCGGCGGTGGCGCGCGTAGTATTGCGGTATAGAGGCTGAATATTCATGCGCGCGCGGCGCGGAAAATAAATTTCAATGCGATTAAGCTGCGCGGAGATGCTTTTCGAAGCGCAAAAAATTTGTTTATCGGGTCGCCGTGCGCGCGGTCGACAATGGCACGCGAGCCATATATCTGTTGAATAAAGAGCGCCGAGTCGGCGGCGGGATCTGATTTCAAATATTTAGCTGCTCCTCGCGCTCGCGGGCTTTCCAAACACGTGCCGCGAGATGGATGATAAAACTATGATTGCGTGTTGATAGTTGGCGGGAGCGATGGTTTATTGGTGTTGTTCAATTTTTACTATTATATTGAACTGTATGTATACGTACACTGAGAAAAAAGTTTTGTAAAAATTACCAATACTGTCTGATAAAGCTACCACAAGCTGTAAAAAAACCCAAAAAATGACCATACTTTACAGTAAATTTTTCTATCTTTCTATCAAAATTTCTTATAAAGTATGGCAATCTTTTGAGTTTTTACCGTTTGTGGTGGCTTTCCCATAAAGTATCGTCATTTTTACAAAATTATTAATACTTTTTTCTCAGTGTAGGTTAAGCATGCGGGCGGTTATCAAGATTCGCGTCAGCTAATCGTATCGCTGATGATATTTATATAATTCGAGTGCAAAAGAACGAAGTTTTAAAATTAGAATACATAATAGTCATCTATCAAATTTGGCGATAATTATCGGTCGATTCGTCGCGAATAAGACACCGGCGATAGCTCGTAGTCCGATCGTATATATTGCGACCTAATTAATTTAGTATCGCCGCGTGTAATATGCTCGAGTGGGACTAAAATACTCGCATGACGGCGTTCGACACTCGAATATATCGATAAAAAGTGTATAATTTTAGCCCATCCAGTCACGGGAATTTTTCCCGATCCGTCAGACTACATAAGCAGACAACGAGATTCGCGCGATTTCCTAGATTATAATAATACACAATAACAATTATTATTATCCTAATGAATTTGCACGACGGAACGGCTGGTTCGTTGACACGAACTTTGAATACAATGACATCGACCTGAAGCTCCAAGCGCTGCACTGCACCATCCCTCATGAAAATTCGCAAAAATGTCGATTCCGTAGGAAAAAAAAGTGTAGCGAGGAAATCCGACTACACGGTATCACTTTTGCACGGCCGCGACAACAATAACAAAAAGCTGCCGCGCGTACGTCTGCTGTAGACACTTCCCTCGCGCATTCCGCGCTTCACACTCTCCGCCTCATCATCGAAATTCAATCTCCCCGTGCTAGCCCTCGCGCATTTTCCCATGCTATACAACTATAACCGCACTATCACATACACGTCCTCGTGCACGCTATACGCACGTGACGGTGCTCAGGTGCAAAGTCCGCGGTTCACGTGCATGTGTCTGACTCATCCGACTTATGTCTCCGCGTGTCTCTCTCGCTCTCGACTTTTTCTTCATCATCATCCTTTCTCTCGAGAGCTAAGCTGAGCGCGACTATCTATCGCGCGGATATATAGTTTCCTTCTTTGCGCGGAACTGCGTCTATATAATGTGCACGTGCCGGATCGCACGCACGCGAATAATATACGTGCCGTGCGCGCCGACTTGCAATCTTTCCGTGCGACAATATACTCTTCCGTGTTTTCTAGTTCCAGGCGACGGTGCACATACTGTTTTCTCGAGAATGGAGCGTGAACTCATTGTTTATGCAGGACTCGGGAAAAAGAGAGAAAGAGGCTGGGGCAATCGTACGACCATTAGAATTTTTCGCTTTACCGCGGAGGAGAATAATATAATGGCGTGATGTCAATGGTATATAAATAAATGTAATGCCTGATGCAATTGTTGGAAATAAAGTGAAAATATCTTATTTATCTGAGAGATATTGTTTTTTTTCCAAAATTTTAAAGATTTTCTTTTTTGTTAATTTAGGTAAGTATGGTTAATAATTAAATTATTGAAAAATTATTAATTATCCCTGATAGATAAATATTATTTAAATTAATTAGGAAAACAAGGACTTTCAAACCGTTTTAGCTCTTGAAAATTTCAGTTCACTTTTGACTCTTATTTTCATAGATAAAAAAGAAAAATCCTTACTCAACCTTCCTTACTCAAATCGGATCTGCTCTTTCCAATACCGTCTTTAAAACTATTAAAATTTTAGTCGATTTTTATCAAAACTATCGATAAAAGATTTTTTTCGTAAATTTTTTTTACCCTAAATAGTACGCAAATTTGAATGTCATGTCAACCAGGGTGCATAAAATTGTTGAACTTTCAGTACATATATTTTTTTTTTATTTTAATATTTCGACATGGCGACTCTAAAATTTTGACAAAAAAACGAGAATAGTTTAACCCCTTTCTGTACGATCTATTTTAATAAAATTGCAAATTTTGTTTGTTTATAAGTATTAATAAATAAATTATACGTTCTTAGTGAATAAAACCGACTGATATTTGTAACATTTCACCTGAAGAATCTAATGCAAAGGACATTTTTTAGTTATTATATAAAATATGGTCACAATAAAAAATTTAATTTTATCCACATATGTGAACAAGTACGGGGAGAGGTTACAATATTAGTCATCTGCACCAACTTGATGTTTATTTACGATAAAACTTAATTCAAATCAATAATTATAATAAATCAAATATCAGATTTTCAAAATTCAAAATGGTACATGTTATTGTCCAAAATTGACAATTTTGGAAAATGAAAAATATTATCGTATTATTATATATTATGTATTACTTATTAAGTTCTTTCCTTTTTATGGCCAGTTGAGAGTTACCATGTCAAACAAAATTTTTGAAAAAAAAATTTTGGATACAAATCGGGCATATTTTTCTGGGTAAGATATGTTACGTGTGCATAGTATGCACAACGTGACGAGGCGGATCGGGTTGCATATAGCAGCAACATGAGGACGACTCGAGGAAAGACGTGCACCGGCATCGGTAGCTCAGTGGTCAGAACACTCGTCGCGAAAGCGAAAGGTCCGGGGTTCGATTCCCCGCCGAGTCACGCCATGCCGTTTTTTTATTGAGTCCTCCTCCATTTATTTATTGTATACGATTATTAAATCGTAACAGATATAAGTATTTTGTAATAATTTCTCTTTTTTATCTGTTTGAATAAGGGTAAGAAATGCACTGAAATCTTCGAGCTATCAGACATTTTGTAAACTATCTTTTTATTTCATAAGAGTTATACCTTGTGCATAAAAAAGGTTTCAAATACATCGACGACAATAAAAATCTGCCAATAAGTCTCCCAATTCTCAAAAACTCTAAATCACCTCGCCTATTGTGCAAAGAAGTTTCAATAACAACGCCCAAGCAAACATAACGCTAGATAAGACGGACTCTCTACTACCACGCTTAAAGAGATTACATCAGCGACAACCTGAAATTTTTTTACGCGCACGTCGTCACCGCGCTGAAGGGAAAAAGCGACTCTCCCGAAGATAAGCCACACCGCTCTCGTCCATTACTTTACGATCTTACCTCCCCCGTCTTGCGTCCGAAATACGACTTAACGACGGCGAACTTTAACGACGGCAGCTCCCTTCACCGGCACAGCTTAGCAGCCGCCCCCGCTCTTCTAATCCCCCGCGTGCTCCTCGCGCGCGCAGACAGGCTCACAAAAGAAGCCAGCCCCCTGCGAATTGTTCTATATCTATACGCCACTCTCCTCGCGCGCAGAAACGATAAAGACGGCGGAAGCGCGCGCGAGCGGCGACCAGGGGGGGCTGGCTACTCCGTGCTTTCGCTCGCGATTTCCGGATCAGGGGCGCGCACACACGTACACCCCCGCGTGCGTCTACTATATATACGGCCAAATGGCACACGCGCTCCTGGGGAAAGTTATAGTTCCGCGCCGGAGGCGGCGGCTGTCGGCTCCCTTTTTCGAAAAATCGATACGCGCGAGTCGACGAGAGAGAGCGAGTTTATAGGGTTGCGCGAGCGACGGACGGGAAAAAAAGTTGCGACGACTATGGCAGCAGCCCCCCTCGTGCGGAGAGAAAGTTTTTCGTGTGTTGTATATGTGTGTGTGGGCGAGCGGGGGCAGCTGGTGAATTTATTAAAACTCGATTTAAGCGTACTTTAGAAAATTAACGGGAGGGAGGATTTGAATTTATCGAGTGAAATTTGCGACTACTGGTAATTTGATGATTTTAGTTTTGGTGTGGCGTATAACATTTCTGAGTACACTGAGAAAAATTATGTATTAAAAATTACTATAATATATAGGAACGTGGGGGCAAATCTCAAATACCAAAATTTTTACTCAATTTTATAGTAAAAATTTATTTATTTATTTATTTAACCAGATTGATTACAAAAAGTAAACCCTATAGAGGTAAACGCAGTTATACATAGGCTGGAATACCATAAAAAAAATTGATATATACATAATAAAAATTGCTATACATAGTAATTTTTGCTATAAAATATAGTAATAATTTTAGTATTTGAGATTTATCCCCACGTTCCTATATATTATAGTAATTTTTAATACATCATTTTTCTCAGTGTACGTTTCAAATGGTGTGCCGATGGAAAAATTTTTTTTTTTCGCTCGAGACGAATTAAATTTTCTATATATTGTTTTCTTTTTTTTTTATATTTATGTATGTTTTTACGAAGAGTAAATCAGTAATAAATGGATTTTTATCTACTTTCCGAGGTATTTTTTTTTTTAAATCCATGAATTTCTCACATTTTACCGTTTATTATGCTGTTTACAAAAAGTTCAGTTACAACAATAGCGCCATTCCATTAAGTTATTGTCGCGCAGCGATATATGTCGCGAAGACCATTCACGAAGAACTATAACCACGACCGGTCGAGCAAACAGATGCATAAAAAATTTTCTATTTGCGAAGAATAATGGACGTTTAACGTGGGGCGGATTCGTGCAAAACGCCTGTACGTACACGTAACGAGATTAATTTTACGAGCGCTGAAACAATTGCGTCTTTAGCCGCAGCAACCTTATCGCTTCTCTCTGACAAAAGATTTCTTTTGTCTTCTCCGTCTTAACGTGACAAACGCCGAAACAAAGCTCGCCGCGAAAGAACGGTCTGTCTCTTATTTCTTTTTTTTTTTTTTGCGATAACCGCCGTCGTCTATTTATACGTAAAAATATCTTTTTATATAATATTTTGTACTCGCAGCCGCTTATTACGTCAGCGAATAGCTTTGTATAATCTTAAGCAGCCTCTGTCCTTATACATCGTCGCGCGGTACGAAGAAAAGCCAACGTTGAAGTTACAGGCGAAGAAAAGCCAGTTTCTCGCGAAAAAAGCCAAAAATGTGCCCATACTTTGGCTTTTTTCGCGCGAAACTATGGCTTTTCTTCGTGCCGCGTGACGATATACGCCGTTTTTCTCGAAATTACGTGCGCTCGCCTCATTAGCTTCCAAAAATCCCTATAGCTATAATGCAGAGACGCGTTCTGCACGGACTTCCCGAAAATCATAATTATACGCAGTAACGCCATTTGGCCTGTCTCCAAGGAGAGAGAGAGAGAGAGAGAGAGAGAGAGGGCTCTCTCGAAAGTCCGTAAATTAGCCGGCCATAATTTTCGACTCAAATATATATAATCCGTCGCGTTCTATATCCACGCATATATATATAAGTGTAGCTCGTTGCATCAGGCTTAATGAGCCGCACGAGCAGAATCAGATGCTCGCCGCGCGATTTATCAGTCGCATTCCGGGATTATCTGCGCTAAGTTGTATATCGCCCGCCGGTATTTCCGTTTCGCTCCGACATCCGCGAACGCGCGTGCGACATATTTGCATCTTATCTCACTCCGAGTGCATTTATTTTTCCTTTCTGCAGCGGCGCACGACTGCGCAAAAGTACCAGACGAGCCCAAATCGAAGGAGCGATTTGTTTTTTTTTCCAACATATACTTTGGAAGCCATTTCTCGGAAATGTGATGTGCAGGATTTCGGCCGACTGAGGGATTATGTAGCTTGAAAATCGTAAAGACATCACATTATAGTTTGAAGTGTCGACATTTACCAGTAGAAACTTCAAGCGAGCTTTGAAAATAACGAATTTCCAATTTTAATTTTAGCCTTTGCTACGTAAATTACCAATCTTATAATAATAAACACTTCCTTTTAAATCACTAATTTCTAAAGAGTTCTTACAACGTTTCTTGAGCATTCAATCTTGAATTAGGATTTTTCGAGCAAGTTATAGAGATTGAATACTCGAGAAACGTAAGAACTCTTTAGAAATTAGTGATTTAAAAGGAAGTGTTTATTATTATAAGATTGGTAATTTACGTAACATTCAATCTCTGTAACTGGCTCCAAAAATCCTAATTCAATAAACACGCAGCCAGCCATCACTTTCTCCCTCTCACTGCCTACATACACTGCATACTGTACACCTTAGCTTCGCATCTCGCCACATCGATTTCCTTATCTCCCCGTGGTGTGTTTCCGCTTCGTTTCTTCTACTTTTTCATTACGCGCTCGGCGGCCATGTCTACCCCCCTGCAGACATTTGCGTCTTATCTATACCCTGCCCTCTCTCTACGAGACCCCGCCGAGCGCGCGCGCGCGCCACACACGGTAAATAAGGATAATTAGGACAGCAGAGGGAGGAGGACGACGGCAGCTGGCGCGAGTATAAGCGACGCCAAAATAATACCGCGCGTATATATAAGTTTCTCTCTCTCTCGATCTGTTGTGTATATGTAATATATGTGTATATATGCAACGCGCGTTACGTGTGGATTATATTATACCGGGCGTGCACGTGCGCGCTATGGAGAGATATATAGGTATACGTCTTCGCGGGTGAACACGTGGTGAAAGAAAGAGCGAGAGAGGGATATGCGTGCGCGAGGATTTGTCGCCGCGCGTGAAATGTGAAACGGCGTTTGTAGCGAGTCAGAAGGTAATGAGTTGTGCGAAGCGTATTTGTACTGCGAGTTATGTTGGGGTAATGGTGCATTTTGAAAATTCTGTCAAACTTAATACGGTAACGATGTTCTAAGGTGATTAGTTTGTAACGAATTTCAGGAAGAGGCTTCCTTTGACAAAATTAATATAACAGTAGAATTAGCTATCAGGGAAAGCAATTTTTCATTATATGAATATATTATAATTAGTGGTTATAAGAAATTCGGATCTGCATAATAAAATCAATAGTCAAATAATAACTGTGGACGGAGAGAATTTTTATGTAAAAAAATACCTAGACAGTTCGTTTGGTAGATCTGGAACAATTGAAGCGGTTAGAAAAAATGACCGTGACAGTCAGGTAAAAATTATAGCGAAATCCCCATAATTTTTCACCGGATTGTCACGGCAATTCTTTCCGACCGCTTCAATTGTTCCAGATTAACTAAACTATCACGGTAACTTTTATAGAAAAATTCTCTCCGTGTGTCGATAAAAATTACTTTCACAAATATGGCATTCTTATGTTATCCAGGTGTTTCAGGTAATATCTACACTTCATGGATTCGAAAACATAAAATCGAATTTTATTAATAAACATTATAGCGTTTTATTGTATACTATATATTCGAAGTTTTCATCACATGTGTCTTCTTTTACAACGCAATGAATTATATCATTCCCTACAGTAACCATACGAAAATGTAATCAGACAGGACTCACAGGAGTATACTTTATGTATACGTTTTTAACCGCACACAACGGCTATCATATAAATATTGATTACTTTGCCTTATTAAATTATACAATGTTCTTAAAACACATGTAAAAGGTAAATTGCACAATCAGCAGTGAATGTAATAATAATTATGACTGAACCTATTTTTCGGTTTAATCCGTTTTTAAAAATTTAATTCTAACATTAATTATTCACTTCTGAAACGTTTTTCGCAGGAATCCCAATTACACCAAGAGAAACAAAACCATCAATCGTCTGCTAACCATATTAATTATCCTTCTTTCGCCAGGACCAGCGTATCCCGCATCGTTACGCCCCCGAGAATATCTCAAACTGCTACAGCTTTGCGTCCATCTCGCACTCGCCAGACTTAAAACTACCCACGCGTGTTTTAAACAACCGGGGCGATATGTACGCGCGCGCGTGCCGGTCAGTCTCGTGTCTCGTCCTCTTTAAACCTGCAGCTGTTGTCCCTACGCGCTCGCCACACGCGCACAATATACATATAGAAGCCGAGCGAAAAATGCTAGATCAATACCACCGCCGCGCCGAGGGGGGAGCGTCGACGGCGAGGAGGAGTGCGTCTGTGTACACACACACACACACACACACACACACACACACACACACACACACACACACACACACACACACACACACACACACACACACACACACACACACACACACACACACACACACGAGAAACCCCTCGCGCGAGGGTGGGTACAGTCGAGCAAACAACTTTGGGCCTAGGAGAGTAGTACACGGGGCGCGCGCGTTTGTCGTGTACGTATATATAAGGCAGAGCTGCTGTTGCTCCGTCTCTTTTTTTTCTGATGGCTGGCTGTAATTGATGGGAGTATATAACGCATGTAACGGAGGAGAGGAAGAGCGGGATGATGGAAGATATGAGGGAATATACCGCTGAGAGCGGAATTGGGAAATGTGATTGGCTTTGGTTTGTCTTGCGGGTGAGAGGATTGGTTCAGGGACGCGATGCCGAGAGGGTTTTTATTAGGGTTGCGGTGAATGATTCTTGCGCGATGTGGATTGCGATTTTTCGACATTCGTACTTTTTTGTTTTTTAATAGAATGTATTAATGGATTAACTATGTTAATCTTTTTATATAAAGGAAACAGAAGTTATAAACAAAATATAATAAACCTATTTTATAAATTATTATTTTAGAAATAATTTTTTGTAACTAATAACAAAGATTGAAAAACATTTTTTTCCAGGGGGAGAATAAATTGAAAAATAAATTATATCGAATATAGAACGCTCCACCCGCATATAAGAGATTTTGGTGTCGGCGTTACTGTACTAATACGGAGGGGGTCACGCTTGTGGGTTCTTGAATTTAGTTAGGGTCCGCAAGAGATTTTCGATGCTAAACACTACCTATACTATTCCCCAGCGATTCCCCTCTGGCTTATTCGATATTGACATTAATTTACTAAATTGTTTAAATAGCGAAATTCAATACTTTTACATCATTTAATTTAATCAGAAAAATTATCTTTAAAAAATATCTATATATAGTTATTAATTGCAAAAGGTCGAGTGACTGTACGATAAAGCTTTAAAATATAAAATAGCAAGAAATTTTATTTTTAAATAAACTTGAGTAATTTTTAATCTTTATATAGCATTATAAATATTTGCAAATTATTTTAAAATGTGTTGAAACACAAGATCGTCCATTTTCAGTCCGCAATCCTATGTGTACAAGGAATACTGACCAAAACTTTTTAATAAAAATAAAAACATTGAATTAAAATTATTAAGAATGAATTTTGAATAATTAACTAGTACACTTTTCGATAAGCAATTTTTTAATAACAATAATATTATCACAGAGAAGTAAACTTTGATATTCTATGAACCAAAATGCAACCGCTCTCACACACACACACACACACACACACACACACACACCTTGCACTTTCAACTGCATGCACCGAGCGCTTTCGCACTCCATTCCCATAAAGCCGCGAGATGAATGGGTCGCCGCCGCGGCCGTTGTCGTCCATTGGGCCCGACTTTAGTCACGTGCACTGTCCCTTAAATGGCAAACGTTCCGCAGGCGACGGCTTACATACGCGTGCGACACACACAATATGCACCGCCTGGCCATTATTCATTCGTTATCGGTCGACTTTCGGCACGCATTGCACACGCCGTGCACTTTGATTTTTCGTTGACCATATCGCGCGCGGCGCCGTTTGTTACACGAAAACGAGTATAAGAGGTTCGCGGATTTATAAGGACCTCGGAGCGCGGGATTGCGTAATAATGAATGAGAAAAGCGAACAATTTTTCGTCGTCGTTACGCTGCCGGGGAAAGTGGATTTTCGGTATATGGAATATGCCGGAATGTGCAGAGTGGTTGGACGAGAACCAGCGGGGTTCATTATTAAGGACATGTAAGGTATTGTAATGCGGCGATATAAAACAAAAAGCTGTTCAACGAAGATTTACAACAAAAATGTTTAATGTTTGCATTCATAGTGTACAATATTGAGAAACACGCGTATAATTATGTAAAAGAAGTGTTGACAGTTCGCTTACACGTACTGCGATTCTATTGGATTTTCCCATTGTTCATATAGCCAAATATAAGGAAACTGTATGTGCAACAGAATGTGCATAAAATTGTATGAAATTAAAATAAATTGCGAAATATTTTTAAGGCAGCGTAACACCAGTTGCACAGTTGTATAACAGAATGAAGACAATGCGATAAAATATATTACTATTATATTTCTTTACATTTGAGCTATATTTGTAACATCGTACAAGTAAGCAATTAAGACTTCTATAAATAGGTTAATCTAAAATATTTCAAAACCAAGTTCCTGTACCCTGCAACTTTAAACCGCGCTAAAACGCTCTCTATCGCCTTGAAATCGGCAATTAAGCGCTACTGCAATTACTCAAAACTTCCTTTCCGTTAAAATTAGATCAAAGCAGCAGTCCGACCCAATTATCCATAAAAGCTACAAAAGTAGTTAGCCTACACACCGATGCAGCAGCGAGAACCAAAAAGTAATACGCCAAAACCATCCTTTGATCTTGAAATAAGCTGCGAACCTCCGACGTCGTGTACCAACAAACGATAAAACCGCCTAAGGCAGCGAGACGTCTTATCATTCCAAAAAACCATACATAATCAGAGGTACTCGAGACTAATCCACGAGATCAATCCGAACTTTCCCAACGCCCGCGAGAAGTTTGGGGTCAAGCGCGTCGTCGTCGTCGATCGTGGACCGATTTGACTCGTTTATCGTGTTTATCTCTCTCTTTGTCGCGCACTTGTTCGCTCGCAGCGGATGACGCGTCGGTAATTTTAGCCGCGTTCCCGCGTAATCCCCCTCTCGCAGATTACATGCTTATTTTTAGCGGCTGTCGTGAGTGCACGCGCGCGTGCTCGCGTGGTCGCGACTTCAAAACACAGATAGGTGTATAAAGAGAGAGAAAGGTGTCTGCGAGTAGCTTTGCGAGGAGATGAAGTTGAAGTTGCGACCATTTTTCGGGTAGCGCTGCGATTGCGAGACGACTTTTAGAGAGATCAAATGCTGCCGATTGTATATGTTTATGATACTGTTCTGATTATTTTGTTTCAATCTCGATGACGAAATAAATTCGTTGTGTAATAACATTTTTTGTAATAAATTTTTAAACTTCTTCAAAATTATCAGGACTTTGGTATTAAAACAACAACATTGCAAGATAATAAAATATGATAACTTAGTATTTTTTAAATAAAAGTTT
Organism: Torymus aiolomorphi; assembly: GCA_036365515.1. Classification (NCBI taxonomy): domain Eukaryota; kingdom Metazoa; phylum Arthropoda; class Insecta; order Hymenoptera; family Torymidae; genus Torymus; species Torymus aiolomorphi. The sequence goes on along the minus strand of CM070877.1, from coordinate 128,570,448 downwards.
CGAATTTACTTTATGCGAGATTTTTCTAAGAAAATAATATTTGAAAATACTTGATATTTTTAGGTTATTGCAATTATTATCTTGAGATAAAAATTTCTGACGCAATCAACGTGTTTATTTTGTTGATAAGATTTTTTCGCGATCCTGTTAACTCTCAGATCACGTTAACGATTATCAGAAAAGTTCTAAGCAAACTAAATCAACTTGTCGTAAATTGTATGAAAAATAATCCAAGATCAATGTTAAATAAATTATGCTAAATGGGCATCATGGTTGGAAAAAACAAGTCAATAAAAAAAACGTTCCTATATATATGTAGTACATACTCACATTTTCAAAATCATATATAATAATTCCATTTTTTACATTATAAATATATTATTATTCAATAATTGTGTATCTTTACTATAAATAATTGTGTACATATTATAAAAATTGAAATTATACTTCTAATTTTGATTTTTTTAATGGTCCGTTATAATTTTCATCATCCTCTTCTTTTATTTTCAATAAAATATCGTTGATTATTGATTTTATTATTTCTTACACCATCTTAATAAAAAAAAGCAAATAAAATATTATGTAAACACAAATATCAGTGGCAGCTAATAAAAACATTTGCATAACTTTGTAAAGACAAAATGAGTGTATATATAATTATATGCCCGTGAACCATAAACGTTTAAACTTTATATTTTTTATATATAAATTTTATATATATTTTTGAGATAAACATATTTATCTCAAAATTGAGTGAAGGAATTCTTACTATATTCAATTCTTAAATCGCGATTAGTCGAAAAATTAATTCAAACTCAAAATAATTGGCCAGCGTATCTGACTAATTTCCATTTTCTAGTAACATACATAAAACCGTTCCCGAAAAATTACGATTTGAAAAGAGGGCTAAAACAGTTTTAACAGTTTTAACAGCTTTAACCTCAAATATCTCTGAAATTTATAAACTAATTCTTTTACCCTAACAATTCATGTCATAAATAATATACAAACTCTACACCTCCATCAAATCAACATCTCCATCAAATTTCAAAGTAATTAAATTTTACTCTAGTTATTGTGCGACATAGAAATTCATTCCCAGAAATACCAAAATTTTAAATATCAAATATCTCAAAAACTAACCATATAATCTGGATGAAATTTTACATAGGTATTGCCTATATCGCATACAAAATAGTCTATAAATTTCAAACTAATACATTAAGTCGTCATTGAGAAATTACGATTTTGAAAAATACGTAAAAAATTTTAACATTAAATATCTCTAAAAATTATGACACAATTCTTTTACCTAAAGGACTTATACGATAAACATAAAAACTCTACATCTCCACAATATTTGTTTAATCATGTTGAAATCAACATGATTAATTTTTTTTTTCTCTAGTTATCATGCGACAAAGAAGATGACTTTGCAAAATACGAAAATATTAAATATCAAATATCTCAAAAAGTAATCGAACGATCTTGATGAAAATTCGCGCATATATCATCTATATCACACACAAAATTGTTTATAAATTTGGAGCTGATTCATCGAACAGTTCTCGAGAAATTACGATTTGAAAAAAGGTTAAAAAAATTTTAACCTCAAATATCTCTGAAATTTATTGACCAATCACTTAGCCCAAAGAACTTAGCCAAGAGCTATTCAAAATCTACCTCTACAAGGAATTTCAAAGCGATTAAGTCAATTTTACTAAAGTAAACGTGCTTCATACAAAACGCATTTTTTTCATTTTTTAATTTTTTTCTCAAAAACTAGTCGACAGAATGGAATCAAATTTTTACAAATTATAGATATTTATATTCTGCATTATCGTGATTTTTTTTTCAAAAAAATTGACCGTTTATTTTTGGAGTTATAAACTTAAACAAAAATCAGGTTTTTGTTAATAACAAAAGAACCGCAATAGCTAATGTAAGTTTTTTTTTTTTTAAATATAGGTTTTTTATGCTCTTTCGGTTGCTATCTGTCCGATTCAAATATCTCAATGTTGTTATCATTAAAAAAACGCAAAAATGAATTTTGCGAAAATCGAAAATTCGAAATAAAACAAAAACGCATCGGCGAATCAAAAAGAGGATTTCCTTCCCCCATTCACACAAGAAAAAAAATAGACCTGTTCGGTTAAAATCGATCGAATAGGTCCTGAGATAAAACGTTATACACGCACGCACGCACGCACGCACGCACACACACGCATCCATACAGACATTTTCTAAAATTATGTGATTCGAACTTTTATCACCTCTATTCGTGTTTCTAGAGCGATTTAATGAAACTTAAAATTTTACTATTACAAAGCTTCCTCTAGGAGGAAGCAAAAAAGGACTAGAATAAGTTATGCATAAAACTTCCAGGTATAAAAACTACTCGCACACCACGCTTAAAGAAGAAAGACAGATAAAACGCTTACGAAGCGTTATTAAAATAAAATTTGCCTCAGATACTGCTAAGCCGGCTCTCGTCGTAACGAGAATCGTCGGGGCAATAATATCGTGTGACACAAGGCGAGGACCGCCGCCGCCTCGAGCATCCTCCTCTCGACAGAACGAAACGAGATGAGGCCGTTTACGAGTGCGACTGCGCGCGCTCGTATATAATTTACAATTGGCGCCATGGCAGACACGCTCCTTCGCTCTTACACACATATACACACACTTGTATTGTCGCACAAGGCATTACACACGCGCACGAAAAACTCGCAAATCATGCGAGTTGTCGCGTGCGGGCGAGACGAAGACGTCGAGTGAGCGAGTCCAGCGTTACGTAACAGTTTGTGTAAGCGAGTATATCTACGGATTATTTTTTGCGAGAGGAAGAAGAAGCTGTGAAACTGACACAGTGTTGGGTGTAAATGTTGTGTAAAAAAAACATTTGGTGTCGATTGATAGGTGAAAGGGGCAAGGAATGTCTGGGATTTTGTTTACAAATATAAGGATATTGAACTCAATAAAATAATACTTAATCAGCTGATTGTTTTGGAGCAAATTGAGTGACTCAAGTCAATGATGCGCCGATCTGGCTACAAGTATCACTGCTGTAATTTACATTTGTGCATAAAAAACATGTATCTTTTGATGCACTTTGCAAATTAATTGACTGAATTATTTATCTAAATTTTGAAGATTCATAATTTTAAATACATTTTTAATACATTTTGGCGATGATTTGCAAGTTCATCGCTAATATTTTTGTTTTCTTTAGAACTTTATTTTATCTTATCTCTTATATAAAAAATCATTGCATTATAACGCAGAATTGAAACTCAAATCATTATTAGACGTATTTATTTCTTGGCCCTTTATCGTTATACTTATTTCATCTTTATGAAGAAAAACAATGGGTCTGAAGTTTGCATCGTTGGAATGCAACGAAATAATTTTTTACAATCAATTAAAGCTTACTAGACAGTAAAAAATTTGATCCAAACCTTTCTCATAAAGTTATTTTATACTATAAAATACTAAATCTTCACGCAAAATTAAAATTAATCAACATAACTTTAAAGTAAGATCATGTTTTCTTTATTTCGTTGCACTTCAACGTTGCAAACTTCAGGTCCATGAAAAACAAAAGGCAGAGCCCGCTTTCTTAACTTCTACAGTATTATAAAGAAAAATTGTAAGTACATATAAATGAAACACGCATCTACACAAACAGCAGAACAAATAAATTTCATTGCATTTCTCGTACCACCGTGACATTTAAATATATTGTGACACAACCGATCTAACTATAGCCTTCCTAAATCATTTTCAACTCATATAAGAAACATTTACCCCTAAAGCCGTATACGCCAAATTTCGTAAACCGCCAAACTACTTTACCAAATAGAGCATCAAACCTCATGAAAAAACTACTATCTCAGGTTTCGCGTGTATCCACTATCGGTTCGGCACCGATCAAACGCATTCCCGCCCTCAGAGCTAAGTATGCACGCGTATCGCGCGAAAAAAATTCTCTTTGAGCGGTGACCTGCGCAACGGGACATAGTTTCCAGGTGTCCGTGGGTGCAATGAATTCCGCACACGTGGTTCTCCTAAAATAAACGCGTATCGAGAGTGGGAAAAACTCGTGGCAGAGTATAGCACTGTTTAGGTTAGGTGTGATGAAGTTTCTAGTGCGCCGGTGCATGAGTGTAGAAGGCTTTTTTGAAGAAATTTTTTGGTTGAATTTCGCGGAATATTGTAAATTACTTGCAATTACTTGCAAATTTTACAAGTATATTTGACGCTCGAATGTTTGCATAAGTAATCAGAAGAAAGTGTGAATTGTATTTTGGTCAAATTAATCGTAACATTGCAATAATCGGCTGCACAATTACAGCGTTAAACTGCACAAACCGAACACGAGTACACTTATCCAACTAAAATGAGCATTATGAAATAACATACTCTAACACGCGCATAATACTTTCATCTCTGACGTATTCTAACGATCTGCCATTACCATCGAAACCCTGAAATCTACATGCACATACTGCGGCTCTCGTGGGTGTGCTCGCTATTTACACAACAAACGCGTGCCCCACATAAATTCAACCAACATACCGGGCAAAAAAAAAGCATTCTTACGCACGAGAGAAGCGCTCTTCTTGACGACACTCATCATAATCGCCGCACGCGATTAAAGAAGTTCATGGAAGAGAAAACAGCTGGTGCGGAGCTTACGTAATTCCACCGCTGAGTATCAAAATAAGGCAGTGATATCTCATTCAGCTCGCTTTACTCCAGTGCAATATAAAAGCACTAGCGAGCTGTGCCGCTGCGTGTTGCTCGCGCGTATGCGCATTTGCATCGCGCATGTGTGTACGTAGGTACACCTACTGCAGCGTGCATGTATGCATACATGTAAGAAACCGGCCCCTTCTACGCTGGCTGAGCTATGCCGCAGCAGCGGCTGTTCGCTCTCTCTCTCGGGGTGAGGCCTCCGATCGCGCCTTCGGTCATTTCGTCATCCCGAGAGGTATTTGTGCGCGTATAACTCGCGGCCCTATACCTATACTTACCACTCTTCGCCTAAAGAATAAACACGTGGGCGCAGACCGAGGTTCAAGGATTTTTCCCACAATACCAGATGTTAAAAAAAAAACATACAAATCAGGTCTCGGTGTTTACCAAAAAAGGTCAAAGCACGACCTTCCACCTGCATTCCTTCCGGCGCTCCGAAACCTCTCGAAATCCCGCTAAACATCGCGCAAACGTACACACGCATCGCTGCATCACTGCCCCTCTCTCGAGATAAGACCTCGCGTGTGTGTGTGTGTACATACGTGTTGATAAAGGTGTACTCACGTTGCTGGCAGTGGACGACGGCGCGTAGGAATTGGCCACCGCCGCGGCTGCGGTACTCGAGAGAAAGTCATGGCTGACCCTGGAGCTCTGCGACGAGGCGGCGCTGTCGCTCGAGACGCTGCTCGAGCTGTCGTACAGCACCTCCGAGACGTCGAGCTTCATCGTCAGCTCGGGTCCCTCCAGCCCTACGGCCTTCCTGCCCCGCTGCTTCCTCGTCCTGCCTGCGTTGCCTGCAACACACCTCCACCTGTTAGCTTTCCCTCCGGCGCTCCTCTCTCTCGCGGGACACTTGCACTCGCGCTCTCTCTCGAGGTTCCGCGAACCCGACGACGTGCTCGAGAAGTAGACGTTCTGGTGGGAGAGCGGGGAGATTGCGGCGATGACGCGCGCTATTGCTGCCGTTACGTCGTCGTCGCAGCCCAGCGCGTGCTATACCGCGGACGGGAAAAAAACACGAGCGGCGGGAGAGGAGGTGGTAGAGTGGGAGGCGCGAGATCAGAGGCGCAAGGAGAGTATTATAATACGATCGCGAAGAACTCTGCGAGCACGGCTCGTTCTCGAAAAGCGCGTTAAAACTGCGCCCGCCGCCGCTCGCGCGACACGCTCGACGATGACTCACGCCAGACGGGGGAATACCTCGGGGCGAGAGGCGCGCGCGCGCGCATACACATCGCGGGGATACTCAATCCCCCTTTCGTGGCGCGCCTCTCGTTTATCTGTGTGAGTGAGAGCAGTACGTATAGATAGAGCCTTTTCGGAGGTTAGGTGGCTATCCTATCCTCGTCCAACTCGCGGGCTTTGGGCTGCGTTGGAGAGAGACGGAACAACCGAGCGCGATCGAACGCAGTCGAGGTTACCCGAGTATCAGCTGTATATTGTGGTCATGTGTATTTGTGTATGTATGTATACCTATGTGGGGAGCATGATGTCATGCGCTATATTTGCTGCTGGCGTGCGCTCGCGGGACCAATCGCGCGCGCCACGTGCTGGGAGCGCGGGCACTTTCGAAACTCGGCCGCGCTGTACAGCAGGTGCTCAGGTGCTTTTTTTCACGTGGTATGGGTACGCGTGAGTATGTGGGTACCTATATATCGGAAACGATGCACCGAAATTCCGTGCGCGGAGAGGTGGAACCGGTAGTTTTTTCGGCCACGAGTGCTCTCTAAAGTTGAATTAGTGAAAATTGCTCCACCATTTCAATTAGTAGAAAAAAACTACTAATTTATTAGTGAATATTCACTATTTCATTAGTGGTTTTTTAAAAACTACTAATTAAATTAGTAAAAACTACTAATCAAAATAGTAGTTTTAATAAACTACTAAATGAAATAGTGAATATTCACTAATAAATTAGAAGTTTTTTCTACTAATTGAAATGGTGGAGCAATTTTCACTAATTCAACTTTAGAGAGAGTGGGGAAACGGTTTGTGTATGCCGTAAAGTCGACCGATTGAGTTTTGAACCGATGAATGGAGACGAATAGGTTTATTTTGGAATGGTGACTAATTTTTCTTTCGATGTTTGGTATGGCAGACGATTATATGTAACTATTACTTTAAACAAAAGCGCATACGTAACAGACAAGTACAGAGAATAAAGTGTTAAAAAAATTGGATAGGTAAGATTTTGAATTTTTAAATTGTTTATCGTTGTGGCTTTACGTAATTTTACTTTTAAAAGAATTTGTAAAGTTTTTGAAGTATCTTTAGTTTACGAACTTCGGTACCAACAATGCATTATAATTTTCACCTATGTTAAATCGGGTTCAGAATACAAATAAATATTGAGGGTATTTATGTTCAGTTTACGTATAGATGAAATATTAATCATTTTTTGTATTATCTTTAAAAATCAATAAGAAAGTAATTTTATCCTAAAATTACTAACCCTATTAAGATTATCAAGTCTTATTTGTGAAGAAAAAAGAGTTAAGTATTTGTACGACAAATTGTCGCATCTAAGAATGAGACAAACGATAAGAATAGAACATTTGATTTTAATCCTCTTATCTGTTTTCAATATACGGCTGGCTGATAAGATTATTAGCCTAGAGGGTACGAAAACAGGTGAGAAGAATGAAAACTGTAATTCAGTTTGGAGAGTCATTCGCTTGATTGATAACCGAGTATAAATCTTCCGCTAGAGTATACATGTAGCTTATATCCGATTGGTGCAGTTTTGATTGTAGCACACGATGCTTTTCTATGAACATTGTAGCATGATACATTTGGAATCCAGCATTACACATCGCAGAAATAAAAACACAACATTTGCAAATAAATCACCGATGACCCATATCAATCTGTACCATTACTTTACTTTCATCTAGTATTAACATCCGAAATTATGCGAGTAGCTTTTAATTGCCACAATGAAGTCATTCCTATATTGCACGTTGACTACAACACAATAAGAAAATAAAAACTCTAATTACTCCGATATGATTCTATATGCATTTTTTCAAAGTAGTTCTGTTATTACTCTTATCTTTTTTATTATTAAGTTTCGTAGTGGGAAGTATATGTAAATAATTATACTTCTACAGGTATACAATCGTGAAGCAATTGTAATGCGTTCTTCGATCTACTTTCTTTACTCGAAAATCACTACTCATCAATAGTATTTATGATTATCCTCAAAAAATCAGCGTTCCAGATCTCCATCCCCACGCGTCAACCAGTCCCCCATCCTCTCCACCCACAAATTCGTTCTATCCGTATACACATCCCTCCTCCTCCTGCTCCTTTTGCTCCTAACGGCAAAATTTGCACTCTTCCCCGCGAGTCACTCGGGGAAGCCGGGCGGCTCTTCCGAGAACTCGCATGACTCACTCACGCGTTTGCTCCTCTCGTGATGGGCGGCGAGAGAGAGGAGTTCGCCCGCGATGACTCACCCGGCTGCTATGCCTGCACACCGGTCCAACGCGATTCGGCGAGTACTTATCGTGTCCCTCCTTTTCTTCCCTCATTCGCGCTCTCGATTTTTTCGTGTTCCTCGGAGGGAGAAACGCTACTACCTGTTGTTGATAGAAGGGAAGATGTCTGTGTGTGCGCGTGCGCAGGTATACTCGCAGCCGGTGTCTCGGAATTCACTTCCGCGCGTGCCGAGAGTGCGCGCAGGATGTGCCGGTGTGGGGTCGCGCGCACGTGCATGCAGCATCTCTTTTAGTGTCACGGGGAATGCGTGTAGCGCGGATAAGAGAAGCGTGATTTATTGGAATGGAGGCTGCTCACAGCGTTTTGGTTTTGAGCTCGTTCGTTCGATAAGAAAGATATTTCGCAGTTTTAGTTTACTATAACTGATTCGTAATGAAAATTATATAAAAGAGAGAAAATAATGTGATGAAAACATTTAGCAAAAAGGGGTTTGTCTCTGATTGTGGGATAATTAAAGTTACGTAAGAAATAGAATTTTTTATCAAAACCCGCTTAACTGTCATTGTATACGATTAAACGTATACGCGAATTTATATTATCAGGGTTTGTCAGCGAGAAGAAATAAATAGAAATTTAAGAGTTCTTGTACCAATTACCGTTCCCAAAGGTAAGGTTGATGCAAGAATATGATGTGAGCGTGAAATGTATATTTGAGCACGTAAGCAAAGTGGTGCAGCAAATAATACGAGAGCTTCTCATATTATTGGCAAAAGCAAATGTAATAGCAATTGAGCAATAAGCAAAGCAAAGTGTAAGTGTAAGTATAGTATATTACGCACCATGGGAGGAAAAAACTTGGACAGTCCACAGCTCGTGTAAATTGCCACCCGAGCCGAAGGCGAGGGTGGCAAACACGAGCTGGGGGCTGGCCAATTTTACTCCCGTGGTGCGTATACTATTTTTCCTCACATCGAGGCCGAAAATACCATATTTCCGTTTCGGAGCCGGGCGGGAATGAGACACTTTCGGCCCGGTGTGAGGAAAAAGCAATGTATAAGTGCAGGCAAAGCCAAATAATGATTGGCGAGTAGTGGTGAGTAGTATAGTGAGTAGGCAAATAATATCGTAATAATGGTTAGGCCGAGTGTAAGAAAGAAAGAAGGGATGGTGGGGGCCCCCTCCGTCGCCCCCTACCAGTGAGGTACAGCCTGCCCGGATCACCGTCCAGGAGCCCCTTACGTAGAAATGAATTCACGTAGGAGGAGCCTGGGCGATTCCAGTTACCTCTCCTTAAAGAAGGAAATCAAAAAGAGGAAGTTGTGCGTTACCCTGTGAGGGCATTTCCACACTATCAGAAGTTATAGAGCAAAAACGGTTATATGGCTGGACTACTATGTGGAGTGTAGAATGGGGAAAAACCTCGCTAGGAGTAAAAACCCATGGGCCGAGTGTGTGTCACAAGCCTCTTTATGTACACTTGGAATGATGTTTTAAGTAGCGCGCTGGTGCTTGTCTGGCGCTCGCCATCTAGCGGCTCACTCGGATACTACAATCCCCAACAGTCATATCATTATTTACATTGCTAATTATTTATTACAAACTCATTGACCAATAACGTTTACCGTAATGTAAAATCAATTAAATCTCAAGACTCAAAGGAACGGCATAATACATATAATAATTTGTCATGAATACGGTCATATAAAGTAATCGCACGCGCTGATTATGCTGCTGATTATGATTTATATACCTCATTCCTCTACTTATACGATAATAACAACCGCAACTATATTGGTAAAAATAGCTCTACATTAAATTCTAATATACCTCTGCGAAATAGCTGCAGCAGCAGCTATCAGAGAAAATTCCACGATCCATAAATCAAGCGTGCAAACGCGCGCGCAAATCGGGTCGAGCCAAGAAAAAAAATCGCTCACGCGTATATAGAATCCGCTTTTGAATGACCCTCCGCCTTCTCTCCCTCTAGAGCGACTCTCTATGCGCCGATCGCAATTAGAGGCTAAAAATAAAGTTTCCCTAAGGAGTCATCCACATCGCGCTCGTGCGCTCCATGGAAGATTGCCCTGTACGCAATCGCTCGAGGATCTTTCTCTTACTCTCTTGCACTTGCACAAGCGCAAAGAGAGAATCGCATCCGCGATCGAATTCGCCGTCGCGTCCCTGAGCCAGCTTCTTCCGGCCAAGGACACTTACACGAGCACGCGCGCATTTTATGCACGTGTATAGAGATATAAGAGTTTTCCCCCTCCTAGCAGATAGTAGTGTATGGAGTTCCTTCAAAAAAAAAAAAAAACTGGCGCAAGGAATGTCATTAACGGGCGCACGAGCGCCCTTGCCGATTTCGCGTGTATGTGCCGTGTGTATACGCGTGAGTTAAGTGGAGTCGAGCTGGAGATAGCAGTAGGCTTTCAATGAACGCGCGCCGCGAGAGAGGCGCAAGGATGATGGCAAGGATAGCGGCGTCTTTGAACTGATTTGAGCATCTATTGATAGAAGCGTTAGAGAGAAAAAAAAAATTGATAGTATCGCCGTTTACAAAGTTTCTCTATTATAATCTCAAAAAAGATAATGTAAATCTTTACTTGGAATCGGATATTTCACTGAAAATATTTTAACTCCTCCTGTTGAAATGTTTGCAATGATCAAATAGATAAAACAAGCGTTTCGGAGCAAATTCGCAATGTATTTGCGCACCACTCGTACACGATTAAAAAAAATGAGGGTTAAAGAACCTACTTACCGGACAAGCCCATAAAATTAATACAGCATGTTTATATATCTCCCGCAACATATATGTATCAACCACCAGTTGCATTAAATTTACGTAATTGAGGAAAAGCAATGGTTCCCACGTTACAAATATATATACGCGTATAGTTTTTCTCGCATGCGATTGATTAATAGAAAAAGCGCGCACCATCGCAAGGTGGTACACAACCGCAGAAAACACTATACGAGCATCGGCCGATACAAAGCAAAGGCATGAGCGGCGAGAGGAATGTCATTGCCGCGCGTGCGATGCGGATCGTTATGTGCTCGGTTATAATGCGCGCGAGCGCGTATACATGTAATCCGCATGCGCGCAGCCGATGATCTCAAGGAAATGTGGGGTATCCTTGGTAGGCCGAGGTCTTCGCCGCCGGGGGCCTGAGAAACCATTGGGAAAACGCGCGTATAATGCGACGAGAGGTGGAAAAAGTGGAAGAAAACGACGGCAGCGTATAATATGCATGGTGACGTACGTGCATTTGAAGTTCGTTAAAGAATAATTTATTTCAAAGATATCGACACCGTTTATCAGATCAAGTGAGTTATATTTAGTCTGAAGTTTTATTATTATCGCATATGTCATATCCGAAGTTCGGACAATTTAATTTCGTAATTATCATTCGCGTGATCACATTTATTGACTTTTTATCTTAAACTCGTGGTAATCATTTTTTTTATATCAAAAATGTTTCATTCGTATTATTCAAGACAACCATAGCACGATTATGATAAGACGTATTATTTTAGAATTAAGAAACTGTTACGAGGGTTTTTTGTCGACCTTTGGACAACGTAGAACGCCAGAGATCGTCGACTCAACAAAAGAACTTCACGCTTTATTATTTACTTAATTCCTACGTACCTAAAAAAACACAATATTAATAAAAAAATTTAATTTATTCTAAAATTTAAAAAATCCGTAATTCAGGATAAGTAAGGTAACTCTTGGTGATTCGGCTATACATCTAATTCGACCATACATACGGCTAAAATGTGAGAAAAATAACCGCATTGGTCTGATTTGCGAAATTATTATTCGAAGTCGTATTCACCAATTAATAATAATATACTTTCTATTGAAGAAGGTAACCATTGATTTATAGCAAACAAATTCTCATAATCCCTTTTTTTATTTACAAGTTGTTATTCGCATGCTTAAATTATTTTCTACCAAAAAGTGAAATTTAAAAAACAGGTGACGCTTTCTACTTCCTGCTTTATCTTATCGATTCGCCAATTCCGATAAGTAAAGCATGCAGTGCAAAAAACCGACCTTGAGATTCCCACGTAGCGCGAAAATTGTTTGAGAAAAAGACTCATTTTGTGAAACAATCTAAAGTATCCAATTAAAAAAAATCGTAAATTTGATTTGACAAAGATAACATAGCGAGGTTCAAAGAAAATAGTATTAGCATGATATACTTGTAAAAAAATTTATATCGGGAAAAACCCAAAGATCAAAACGTTGCCAATTGTCACGAAAAATATTGATATTCGTTTGATTATTTTTGTACGTGGAACTGACGTTATCGTCTCTGTTTTTAGGAATTCGAAGAAAGTCTGATTAAATATGTAAGTCCGTGAGCGTTTCGGTGAAAATAATATTTTCACAATTTAAACAATTTTGTTTGAGTTATTTATTATTTTTGGTATAAATAACACTTATTATCGTTCCCATATCTTGTTACTTTAACTGAAGCTACTGCAATACTAAAAATTATCATTTAAAAAAAGCCTTGAATTGATGACAAAAAATCTGAAATCACAAATAGGTGTATGCTAATGTAGTATGGGTAAAGTATTACATTCCCTTAGTAATTTGAAAAACTTGTACTAATAAAATTTTATGAATTTGATTAGAATGTTAAAGTTATTTTGCTATTTATTTTAAACATTTGCATATTAATTAACTTTAAGAATTTATTCATTTTTCTTCATTTGACAGAATATTTATGATTTTGTATCTAAATACTTAATACTAATAGTTCGCTTTCAAAAGTAGAACATGAAAATTACAGAGTAATCATTGAGTAACATCTATTAATTTATAGCTAAATTTTAATTCATAGATTACTTCATTTTTCATGTAAACTTGACAAAAAATTCTCTTTTACATACGATTTGTAAAAACTAAATAAATAACATTAACCTTTCTTTGTCTCTTCTTTACTCAGAGAAGCAAAATACGTCGTTGCATTTGCACATGATTTCGCGCGCATTACATCATGTGTTTGTGAGCAAAACGATAATGTACGCTTGCATCGCACTAAGATCGCGCGCATAAAGAGCAATGAGCGTAAAATCGGCAATTAAGCAAATCTATGAAATCAAATAGCAAAAACGAATCTGGTTAATGAAAATTAATTGCCGATTTATTTTCAATCTACGTAATATACCTGGCGTTTCCGAGATTCAAAACAAGCGTTTTACAAGTAGCGACATGCGTAATTATTACGGCGAAAAGGAAATATATTTTTTCAAATATTCTTCGCATTTAATCACTTTAACAATTCCTGGAAACGTAATAATAATGATGATAGTAATGTAATTTTTTATTGCAAAATATTATTTCCTTAATGCACGATTTGAAAAATTTCAGGAAAGTAGTGTCCATTATTATATTGCATTGTAAATACTCTGTGATAAAATTCTGCTGAAACATTAATCTTAGAAAAAGTTTTTAAATAAACTGTTGCGAACATCAACAAAAATTCAGGAAATATATAAGGATATTTATTAAACAAAATGGATGAGTAACGATGAGTCATAAATGAAAACAGTTTTATTGTCTAAATCAGGTCATCCCGAAGTAAGGAAAACAAGTGAAATTCTGGCTTTCACTATATATATTTTCTCTGAATTTTAATTGCTTATAATACTTCCAAATACTCTTTTTTAAGCATGTAGCATTCTAGGTGTGCATAAATTCGCATATTAATACATCCGTAGCACTAAAATTTAATGAAAACAACAAACTCACGGCTACCGTTATACAAGCCACATTCACTCCCAAACATACTCTCTAAATTTTTTTCACTGCAAAGTCGGGCACTGCTATACGGAATAGTGTATACCTATTTTTTTTTAGTGTGTATATATACGAATTTTTTATTAAAAATCCAATTTAACTATTTTGAAACTATACATATGCACTCAGAAAACGATCTTCTTGTATCAACGAGAATCTGCCTGTCGGAGGATGGTTTCCGCTAAAAATAGGGCCAAGAGAATACCTTCCTATGGAAGGAGGAATTATCTTACAACAGGAAGTCAAGCTTCCTGTAGCGGGATGATGATTTTTCGCGCAGGAGGAAATTTTTTCGCGTAGGAGGAATCCTTTTTTGTTGCAGGAAGATTTTCTGGGGAGGAATTTTATTTCAAGGCAGGAGGATCGTTTTTCTGAGCGTGCTGAAAAAAATAGTGTGTATTGACTATTCTGTACCAGTACCCGACTTTATACTGAAAAAAAATGTATATAGAGAGTGCTGATTTATTTCTCCATTTATGCAAAAAAAGAGCGAAACACATCAGAAGAAATCCATACACACAGCGTAATTCATTTTTCTCTATCTCACGCTGAATCGGTACGCTTATGTAAGCAAATAATACGAGTAGGTTCTCATTTATGTAAATATACCGCAACAAATGTATAACAGACGCGGGGATTCGCGCACGCGTATACGCGACCCTCGCGCGCGGCTTTCCCATACTTGCAACTATAATATATATATCAACGCGTTACGTATGTATTACCCGTAATATTGCCCATTCCGAGTCATTGCCTTTTCCATGCGCGCGCGACCCGGTTGCACCGATTTGCAGCTGCGCGTGACTTTGCTCACGCAAGTGCTGCAAAAATCATTTAGCGTGTTTGGAGCGCTTTTTTAATCAGTGCACAGTTGGTTTTGATGGCGGAGATAAAATCGTGTAGGCGCAAAATTCATTAACTTTGCAGAATATTGAGCTGCGATGGAAAAAATACACGTTAAATTTTGTTCGTTTTTGTGCTATCAAAGTATTGGTTTGTCGATATACAGCAAATATATGCTATAACGTACAGTCTAAAAACAAAACTTCGTTTCATGCCTACACACAACGTATAAAAACTGTACATTATAATACATAGAAATCTGCCAACATAAAATATCCTCGCCCCCTTGTAGCACAGACACTAAAAAGCTTCGCCAACTTAAGGGCCAAAAGGGAGTCCAGCCTGGCATTATACAACGCGAGCGCCCTCGAGATAGCTGCCGCAGATATATATAACACACAAACCCCCTGAGCGCGCAGACTTTCTCGCACCGAGGGTCGCGCGCCCTTATCGCCCCGACGAATCCTGTATATCTATATATACACTTATACCCCGCGGGCGGGCATAATTCAAGTAATAAAGTCGAGGAGCGCTGTTGCAAAAATGAGTCAGGCCGTCGCACGCCGTGCACACGTGCACTGCAGGAGACAGAGATTAGGTGCGTGTGTACGCGCGACTTTATTTAATGTATAGCACAGGATTAGCCGGAGGCGTATTATATATGTATAGAGGGTTGTTGGATAGATAGATTGTCGTTTGTGTATTGTATAGATGCAGGCCAGGTGCATGCGCGAGTGCGCGGCATGATTCACTTGTGTCACCGCTGTATTGTTGTATATGTTGAATAACACGCGAATTTATTAAAATATTTTTGTTTGCTAGGAAAACAGTGGAACTGCAGGAGCTGACGCGCGTGCGGGACAAAAGGTATTTTCACTTGGTTTTTCGTTCTATATTACGGTTCAAGGCTGGAACGATGAAGTTCTTTGTGTAATAGCGCGAGCGCGGCCTTTCGTCAATCTTGTTCAAACAGTGGATCTCGAGGCACTTGCAATTGATTGGCTGGTAAACACGGGGACTTGCAACAGGTGTGAAAATTGAAAAGAAAGCTTATTAAACGCGCGATGTATGTGTATATATGTACTTTTGTCATTCTTTGGCAAATAAAGTGAACAATTTTGTACAAGGCCACATTTGTTTTCATCGCAATGTTTTCAAACAAAAGATTACAATATTAATATATTATATCGTATAACTTTTCCAGAAATTTATTATGCTGAAGAAAATCACGCAGACATAGAAGTCAATATCTAATCGATGTCAGATAAAGAAATCGATCGTCCCGCTTTATAAGTACACCATTATAGAAAAACTGCGCAACGCAATTATATGCCGTACTGCACCGCAAATACACCACCGCGCAAGCATCATACCGCGGTGCAAGCTCCGCGCTCTTCGTTACTTCATCGCCGATTCCGGCCTACATTACGCGCGCTATGCGCGCTTATACGCAGTCACACATCTCACTCGAGTATGTATAATAATCCGGACGCGCGACTCGTAAATTCGCCCCAGCGTCGTAAATTTCGCTCGGGAAAAGGCCGCGAAAGGAAATATATGTGTATCGAAGCGGCATTCGGTGCGCGGCGGCAATTGGCCCTGAGAAATTATACGGGGATACACTTAGACACCTAAGCCGCGCACTTTGACGTCACCGCGCGCCTGCATTCTTTTGCCTTTTCTTTTTTCCTCGTGTCACGTGCGCGCACTACACACTAGCTGCGGAGAGGAATGAGAGACGACGAAAACGCTTTGTTTATCGTTCTCTCGTCGCGTGCATTTTCATTTTTCTTTTAATTATAAATGCGCAGCGCACGCGCGAGTCTTTGTGTATTATACGGTGAGAGATTGAGGAGGGAGAGAGAGGGGTAGGATTTTTATGGAGGCGTAAAATCGAGTGGTTTATTGGACGGAGTCTGGTGTAAAGTTCGGGCTTTATACGCATGCAAGTTCACCGCCGTGGCCAGGTGCGATTCCGGCGGGTTTTGTTTGTAAACACGCGCTGGACGATGATTTTTACTGTCTAATAAAGGTATTTCACGGTTTTTTATGCGCGCCGAGTGTGCATGGTTATAAATATTACGGAGAACAATTATGCGACGCGATGCCGCATAAATTTATATCGAAGAGTGTCGTATCAGGCGTTGCAGTTTTCAGAAATTTTGCCGTCGAGAATTTTTCGATGAAAATACTGCAAGTCGAGGAATTTTAAATTCAACGATAATGTATTAATATCCGTCGACGAGCATAATAAGACAACTGTATACTTTTTTCCTTCGGAGAGCCTTATTTGCTTCCAATAAAGTAGAATTCAAATCGCGCCGAGAAATCATTATAACTTATCAAAATTGCGAAACGCTCTCTTCCCATTACTGAAAGATATATATATATATATATATATATATATATATATATATATATCCCTCTATAACGAGAACAATGACGACTGCGATGGGTAATATAGAAACAAGACTTGGCGCTCTTATACATCGCTTTTTTCAACATTTTTCTCTCCTCTCATCTTATATACATCAGATACTCTCGCTCACGGATATTTTTACTCAATTACGCCATTAAATTCGCCTTGACGCGCCGTCGAGGCCGCGCTCTCGCGAACCACATTACACCATAAAAGGGCGTATTCATACACACGTGTATATATAACGTATCAATACGCATCCTCTCTACGTCCAAGAGAAAAATATAAAAGAGGATCGAGAGCCGATAACAAAAATCAGCTTTATCTCTGTCCAAACATCTCACTTCCATTACAATACATCCTGCCTTGCGCGCACGCACACGTATACTATACATAACAGAGGCCAAGACAATTTAGATAAAAGAAAGCCGAATAAGTGGGCACACGCGCGCGCGTGTATCGTCCCTTCCTCGTCTCGCTCCTTGCGACTCAAAGTCGAAACCGTGCCTATATAGACGCGTAGGAGAGATAAGGCGCGGGACAAGAGAGAGAGAGAGAGAGAGACGCAGGCACAATGGGGAGCATCCCGCCGTTTCCGATTCCCTCATTGTTGCGCGTCCTGTGCGCGCGCGCGCCGAGACGTACTTGCAACGACGCGCACAGCATTGTATGCAAAGCACGCGCTCTCGAGTCGTCGGGAATTATATTATTTAATATTCCTCGCATATAGCGGCGAGCCGCAGCGATAAATTGGAAATTAAAATGTTCGCGATCTCCGCCTCGGAGATGGATAATGCGATTGCTTCCCCCTTTTTTCGGTATTTTCCTGGATTCTTCTTGATTATGTTGTCGAGCCGCGTTGGTTGCGAGCTTTGCGAGCGAACTTGCCGGCTGCATACGAATGAATAGGTAAGTACTACTCGTTGTTGATGCAGTACGTTTTTCAATTGACATTGAGTTTCTGGTTCTTATTTATAACGTATGAAAAATCCTGAGTTGTAAAGTTAAGCATTATAAATATTATTTTCTTCGAATGCTGCTTTTGTAATGTATAAGTATATGAGGAAATTCTTTATTTGTCCACACTTAGAGGGTTCAAAAAATTTTTTTAAAAAATTTGAAGGCCCACCTTCGCGACAAGTTTCTTCTCATCTATATAGGCCATAAAATATACAAAAAACTCGTGAACATTAGAAAACGGTCTTGTGACACCGTTTTAGAAAAAAATCCATTTTTCTTATGAAAATTCAACATGGGAAAAATGGACGAAAAGTAGTCACTGATGATGAGCCAATAGTAAGCTTTTAAATGTGCCAATAAATATTCCATAAAAAGCGATTAAAGTAGAAGAAAAGAGCTTTAATTTAAGCTAAAGATCGTTAAAATAGGTCGGTTCTGCGCAAAATTACGTGCATTTGAAAATCGCGAAAAATTACCAAAAATGAGCGATTTTTCCCGAATCCACGTAATTCGATCATTTTTGGTAATTTTTCGCGATTTTCAAATGCACGTAACTTTGCGCAGAACCGACCGATTTGAACGATCTTTAGCTTAAATTAAAGCTCTTTTCTTCTACTTTAATCGCTTTTTTGTGGAATATTTATTGGCACATTTAAAAGCTTACTATTGGCTCATCATCAGTGACTATTTTTCGTCCATTTTTCCCATGTTAAATTTCTATAAGAAAAATGGATTTTTTTTCTCAAACGGTATCACAAGACCGTTTTCTAATGTTCACGAGTTTTTTCGTACATTTTATGACCTATATAGAATGAGAAGAAACTTGTCGCGAAGGTGTGCCTTCAAATTTTTTTTTTAATTTTTTGACCTCTCTAAGTGTGGACAAATACAAAATTTTCTCATATATTTAGGAAACCAACTTCATATTGTTATTTTACATGCAGTGTAAAACAAAAAATAATTGTTTTAGAATTGATGCAAAAATCTGTTACATGTTACGAACTTATCTCCGCGCTTTAACTTGCATTTATTATTAATGAAAACGAGCTGCTTAAAAATTACATACACATAGGTATTGATTTTACTGAAAATACAATAACATTTTCACAAATTTAAAATTTACAACCGCATGGGTCTTATAAACTTATCATAAACAAATATTTAATATAAAAATTTTCTTGAAAGTTCAATGTAATTGTTATCAAGGCAAAATGAACGTTCTGCTTGGCATTGAAAAATCTATAAGGATTTGTTTGGATTATGGCTTGAATAAGCTTGTTTAAATAGCGAATAAAAGTTACTTTCTAAAACTTTTTTTATTTTTCCCATATACACTATAAAATACTATGTACATTTTCATGTATGAATTTTGGAATATACTCTTATTATTATATTGTTATTACAGTTAGATTACTATAAGTTTTCAATATAAAAATTGTCAAACCTTTAACAATCATAATAAACTGATTTATGTATTAACTTTTTATTCCCGTTATTGAAAAAATATTTCAAGAATAAATACAATAATAAATAATAAATAAAAAAAAAAAAAAAATAATAAATACAAATAATAATAATAATAATAAATACAATAATACATAAATCTGTAGTACAAAGGTAATTAGCGAAATGGTCTTTGCAAATAAACTTGTTTCTTGAGCAGAGTCTTTGTACTTAAACAGAAGGGAAAAATACCCAGGATTTCAACTTTTTTGCTAAAGTAAACTCGATACACCGGATGAAACAAAGAAAGAGAAACGATAAAGACGGAAATCGAGCGAATGAGGGGAAAAAATAGTGAGCGCAAGAGAAATCAAAGCTCATAACTGCACGGGATACAAAGGATTCGAATCTAATTGACGCGATGCGATTTTTATCGCGAATTACTCACGCTGAGTGTCGCGCCTTATCAGCTGCTGAATGAGTAAGATTTCGCGTCTTTGTGCGAGTATAACACTAGCGAATAACTATAAACCAAGCACGAGATAAATCGAGTAAGCTCTCGAAAGCTTTTCTTTCTTTAAATCCTTTTCTTTTTTTCTGCACAGCGCAGTTGCGTAAAAATGCGAACCATGGATCGAAAGAAAAGAACAAATATAGAATAATAAAAAAGATTTATCCATTTTTTTTTAAATTATTATCAGACTTTTGCCTGTATGTGCATACATAGAGTAATAGATAACTTGAGATTCTCATAAAAAGTTATGATACTATGTTAAAGAAAGTATAAAAAAAGTTAAAGAAAGTATAAAAGTCCTATTTTTGCCGTAGCAACTTTGTTTTCCTTTTTATATATATTAATAAGTTATTTAAAAGAATTTCAAATAAGTCACAAACTAAGATTTTTCTATAATAATAATTAAAACTCTTAGAGAGCTCTTATGTTAATAAAATATATTTTGAACGAGTATATGATAAATCTATATAAAATAGAGAGACTTAAAAACCAACAGCTAAATACATATATAATCTCGCAGTATACTAAAAATAATTAAATGCACATTTGAAATTCTAGTACTAATAAGTAAAATGTAGGAAAATAGGCTAAAATTATTTAGATTATTTTACAATGAAGACAGTGCAATAAACCTATATATACAGCATAGTATTTTAAAAGACAATATAAACACAATTACATTTCCTATCACTCTACAATTGTCACCGAGATTTACTACTTCATATTTTATGAAATTTACTCCACTATCAGATCATAGTGTTCAATTTCATCAAAAGTCTTATTTACATTTTCGACCCATTCCCGCATTCGCTTTTTTTCTTGCTTATGCTGTTTAGATTCTTTTTTCTTTTTTTGTTTTGGTTTTTCAGGCTCATCTTCATCACTGTAGAATTGATCTTTACTGGTATCGAAGCGAACATCTCGCTTTCTTTTATAAGACCGTCTTGGAGGCTAAAATTTTAATGTCAACAATTATGATAACGTTATAAAATAGTAATTACATGAATACAAAATTTATCAAAATATAAATTTAATTATTAAAATATTACTTGTGTAAAATGAGCTGGCTCCAAATCTACAAATAAGGGCATTTCTTCAGGTGCAACCTTGTCAATTTCACCATTTTCAGATAAAACATCAAACGTATCTGAAAATGATACTGTATCTATGATTACTTTCTTTGTATTTTCAGACTCATTATTATTTTCTGCATCTTTTTTCATTTCGTCTTTTTCTTCTTCAATAATGTCACCACCTGTTTCCTTTGGAATGACTATTAGTTTTTTTTGTGATGTTTTCTTTAAATCATTTTTTAGAAGTGCTTTTTTTACTGTATTTTCAGTAATTCTCGAAGGTACAACAGACTTTACTCTTGCGTTTGGAAAAAGTTTACCTTTTACACTCATTTTTACATCTTTTTCTGTAGCTATCATTGAAGTTGGTTTACTGACTTGTGATATTTCATTTAAATCAAAATCATCAAAACCAAATGCATTCTCTATATTTGGTTCTTCAGTCAGCTGTTTGACTTTTCGTCCATTTATTGGAGTGGAGTGGGGATCATCAAAAATACCATGAGCTGTGGAAATTCGGGTACTTTCTGGCATTTCATCCAAATTCAAAAAGTTATTTAAATTTGACTGTCTTAAGACTGTTGTTGACTTTGGTTTGTCAAGCCAGGATGGTCCTGCTTCTGGATCAGGATCTACATTTTCTTTTTGTGAACTTGATTGAGAAGGAGATTTAACAGAAGTTGAAACAAGTGATTGCATAGCTGGAAAAGTAAAAAACAAAATAAAACAAATTATTTATTTTAAAGTATAATTAATAAAAAAGTTTTATTAAGTTGCTTATATACATAAGAAATAATCTAAAATTGTCTTTTCGTAAAACTAAATTGAATTAAAGTATATATTTCTTAATCAACTGAAGTACTTTTTACTCACCTATTCTTTTAGATGACCGTATTTTTTCAAATCTAAAAGGACCTGGTATGCTTGATTTCTTTTTTGAGGATTTTTGTGGACTTGAAAGAGTATGTGCTATATCATCTATCTTACTTGTATTAGGAATTTTATTTTGTTTAATAGAAACTTGTGGTAATGTTGTTTGTAGTGGCGATGTTTGTAATGGTGATTGTTGATCAATTTGTGGATGTGATAACTGATTAATTGAACTCTTAATATTATTTGAATCCCTAATATCGTTAGATTCCACAGGACTTAAATTTGATATTACAGTTCCAAATGTTCTTGGAGACACTTCATTTTCTTTTTGTAATGTAATTTTTTCTGATTTTTCCAAATTATTTGATTGTTTGTTATCAAGGTATGAAGATAGATGAATTGTATCTTCAGAACATAATGATTTCTCATTTAATCTCATCATGGGCACTGGAATTTTTTTCTCTCGAGTTAATGGTAATCTATTTATTTGTGGTGTACTTTGTACGACCTGTCGAACTTGAGAAAATGCTTCATTTGCTCTCCATGGACTTCCAGCATCAAAATGATTACCTAGCTTTTTTATTGGCGACATTGATTGTCTAATTAAGGAATGGTTCACCATGTTACTATACACTGTAGTTGGCTTAGAAGTGATAACATTTTTTGGTCCAAAAAGTTTTAATTCTGAAGTTATTGTTTTAGGCACAGGTGGAGTTGTTGTCAAATTGATTCTTTTACTACCATCTAATATTTTATCAGATATTATTCTAATTGTTGAAGCATCTGCGATTGTACTATCTCCTGCATTTTCTAAATGTTCAGGTATTATAATATTAGCGTGGATATTATTAGCAACTGTATTTTGTTGTAAGTTAATCGTCTGTTTATTTTGTTCTTCCAATTGCGTAACTTTTTTGGTAGATTTTTTTTTGTTTTTCTCAGCTGTAACTACTTTAGAAGTAGTAATCTTTTTAGGATGCTTTACAGTAGGTCTTTTAGCTACTTTTTTTCTCTTCTTACCTTTAGATTGACTTTCCTGGGAATCATCAGGAAAATCATAAATTTCTTTTTTATCTTTCACATTTTCTTCAGTCAGTTTGATGGTTTTATAAATCGGTATTCCTTTCTGATCCTCTTTATTTATAGTAGTTTCATTTTTATTTGTAGGTTTGTCTTCTGGAGAATTAGAATCCTGCAATAGCTTAGAAATCTCACAGTAGTTCTTAGCAGATCTAGGGCGCAACTTTTTCTCTGAAAGCTTATTAGATTCTTCCACTTTTGGACTAAAAGTACTATCATCAGAATGTATTTTCTTCTTATTAGTCCGTTGACGCATATTTCTTTTAATTGGTATTGATTCAATTTCTTTTCCTGGAACTATGTTTTTGAAAAATTTCTTAGTAATTTCTTTATTTTCTTCAGTTTTTTCTTTTCGATCATTGTTTCTTTGAAGTTGGTCATCATTATGTTTACTAGATTGAATATCAATTTCAACGGAATTATCTATATCCATCTCAACATCTTGAGTTAATAATTCTTCTATATCTACATCAGAGATATTTTTCTTTTTTAGACCTCTATTTTTTATTTCATTAGAGTTTTGAGATACTGACTTTGTATCCAACACTAATGATTTTTTTTCTTCATTACCATTCGTATTTTTTTCCGCTTTGGAATCAGATGCTGTTGTTGAATGTTTTTTATTAGTATTTTTTGATAAATACTTTACATCTAAAGATTTTTCTTCAATTTCCTTTGAACCATTTGTTTGTAGATTTTTTTGATTAACCATGTTTGTTTTAATACAATATTTTTCTAAAGATACCTGTAGTTTGTCTCTTTTATTTGTATTTATTCTTGTTAATTTTTTAGTTTCTTGTTTTTGTACTGGTTCGTTATTTTTTCTGTTTAATAGCCCTTCATTAGAATTCTTAAAAGAAAGTTCATCTTTAACACATTCACTAGTAGTATTTGTCCTATCACGAAGAGCTGGCGATTTTATTGTCAACACTGTACTTTTACATCTTGAAGAATCATCTTTCTTAGCTGAATGTAGTTTAGAGCCTAATACTGAAGTCTTTAATGGAGCATTCTTTCTACTGGATGTTTTGCTGCTTTTTACTAGTGGAAGTAAGTTTTCATCTTGATCAATTTTTTTCTTACTTGCACTTGTTTTGCCATTATTTACTTTAGATGCTTTCTCTTTAGATACAGTAGTTGTCTTTATATCTGTTTTTGCCTCTAACGGGGAAAGTAACCGTTTACTTCTTGTAGATCTCGACATGATACTGTGGATATCTACCCTGAAAAAAATTTTTAATGTTAACAATAGGTAGGTAACTAACTATATCATTAAATACTGCAATTAAGCTGCACATTTTGTATTTAAAATGTTAAAAAAAATTTGTTTATATCCTTGTATATCATTATAAATATTTTGTAAATTTAAAAACCAAAGAATAATAGTTTTGATATAAAAACAACGATTTAGTTATTATTCATTGTGTCATACAATTATGTATAGGTAAAACAAATTATAAAAGACATTTGAATACATTTAATTGTTAAGATTCTAACCTACAATTCTGTTAACATCGTATTATGATACGTTAAATGTCACGTACTTATCAGAGCAGCTGCGAGGTTCAAATGTGTAATCATTCAAATGCTTTCTTTTCACGGTGCCTACCGCAAACGAAACTCTCGGCGTTTAAGCCTTTTGTAATTCAGTATCATCACTTTACCCGCGTAAATTATTAAAGTATCACTTGTACCAGTAGGTTGTTTTTATTTTATTCAATTTTGCCCTACTTAGTACTAGGTATCAGCTATCTTAGCTATTTACTAATGTCGTATAATGTCGTATAATGTCGTTACGACAACGAACACGATGCGTCGTCCCTTGTCCTGAATCCTGAACTGCCATTGGCGAGCGAATGGAAAGAGGCTTCTTAGATGGCGCTAGACGACGGCCTGTCGGTGACAACAACGCATTGATTGGTTTTTATCTGCGTCGTTGACCAATTGTACGATGGGTCGTTCAAATAACATTTAAAATCACAGTTTACTACTGGTTAAAAAATTCAAATTATGTACACTGTAAAAAAAATTATGTACAATTACCGTTGAAATCCGAGTTTTACCCCTAGTAGTTCCCCAGTTCCGTTGAACGAGGGTCTCTGCTATTTGCTCTGCTGAGCAGTGTAAAAATACCCGAATCTAATCAGCAGCGTTGGCCCCGCGAGGATTCTGAGCGAACCAGAACGGAATCATTTGACTAAGTTCAGAGCGCTGCTCCGGCAGACCGCCGACCGCGGCGAAGAGAGCAGATACTATAGCAAAGAATCAAGTGTTCTGTTGAATTTTCCTTTTTACAAGAGTAAATTTGTGGAAATTATGATGTTAACATACAAGAATATATTTTAGCAGCGATGAAGAGAATTCAGATATGTATTATATACTTATTATATTCTAATAATTTTTTAGTTTTTGCCTTAGCGGAAATATTTTTGTTCTATAAAGTTTTAAAAACTATTGGTAAGAGTTTACTATAAACTGTTAATTACCAATTATTAATTCATTTTAAATGTCATTAAAAATTATTTGAAAGTGTTTCAAACTCGTATAAACTATTTGAAACTGCGTTCAAAATCCTATATTTCGTAACATTTATAAACAGTTACAAATAGTTTTAAGTAATTGTTGACAATTATTAACTGTTATTGACATTAATAATTTAGTACAAGGTGAATAAAAATTATTCGAATAGATACTTTGTGAGTTTTATTTTTCATTTCAGAAAAACGTGTACATTGCAATGCCAGCCATAGGACTAAATTTTGGAGCTGAGAACTGATTGAAAATGATTAATGGCAATCATATATGGACTGGTGCGAATAACTTTGATCAAGATAAAAGTTATTATGTTTAAGGGAGGTGAATAATTATGTGTTATCGGGTTCATAAACTTTATGGAACTTTATGTAAAAGCTTTTGGATAGAAGAAAATATTGATGAGTGACCCGTGAGCATAAATAAACAATATAATTTATGATGCTGATTTGACATATTGGTCTGAGCTTTGGTTTGACATCTTCAACGACATTAGTTGATATCAGTGCTGGGCTATTGTCCACATTTACTGAAGCACCCGTTAAAAGATTGTGTTAAATGAATATTGATATACTGAAAAAAGAGAAAATGATGTGTTATTGTGAAAAATGTAGTGAATAAAAGTGTTCTGTTAATCTAATTTATGATTTTGTCAAGGTGGGAGACGTCAAAATGTTTCAGAGGAGATCTTTGTAAATATTTTTCTACACAAACTTTAAAAATTCTCAGTGATTCTTAGTTCCTAAACTGGTTGTGATTCTTAATTTTACTAGATTATGTGTGACAATTATGGGTTATTAATTGAAGGGCCGGATGCAATAAGGGGGTTAGCACTCGAAAACCCGTAAAAGTATTGTCCAAGTGACTAAAATTTCAATGTAGCCAAATTAATTTTTAAAAAATATCACCTTGTAGGGAATGAAAAGAAGTATTTTTACCTAGAAGGAATTTTTTTTATTCGACTTTCTTTTTAATATAAAAATTAAAAACTGAAAATTTTGTTCATCTATTTTTAATAGCTTTCAAAAACATTAATCGTCCAAACTTGGTCAAATATCATCGAAATATTTTGAAATTTGACAGGGACGTGCAGAATACTCCAGCGTTGCCTATGGGATTGATAAAAGGATGTAAATCGATAATTGTTAATAATTATTTAATTGCAAATATATTGCGATCGGTAATTACGTTTTCTTAACTTTAACGGAAAAAAGTATCGAGGGAAGTTGAAGCTAGGAAAAACTTCCAGCGAGACATTTGTTCCTTAATAGTCTAATAAGTTTCTGTCAAAGTTTCAAATTGATTTAATAATAAATGACTTAAATAGAGCGTTATTAATAAAGACGCGCGCTAGCAACATCGGCGGCACGGCGTGAGCTAAGCCTGTGTTTACATGTTTTTGCACTGATGTATCACGTTTATAAAAATTAACGAATTATTATGTAACGATATTATGTTTTATATAACGTAAAAACACAGTTTATAAGTCCACGCACTGTACATATAATTACATTTTGTTAGTATGTTAATAAATAAATTTGTACTTTAAAATTTAATATGTTCATTAATACTATCATAAGGATACACACACACACACTCACACACACACACACACACACACACACACACACACACACATACACACACACACACACATACACATACACACACAATAACGTAATAATTCTTTAATTTTTAGAAATGTGATACGCCACTGCGAAAACGTGTGCGACGCAGTCTGAGCTCACGCCGCGCCGCGCCGCCGATGTTGCTAGCGCGCGTCTTTATTAATAACGCTCTATTTAAGTCATTTATTATTAAATCAATTTGAAACTTTGACAGAAACTTATTAGACTATTAAGGAACAAATGTCTCGCTGGAAGTTTTTCCTAGCTTCAACTTCCCTCGATACTTTTTTCCGTTAAAGTTAAGAAAACGTAATTACCGATCGCAATATATTTGCAATTAAATAATTATTAACAATTATCGATTTACATCCTTTTATCAATCCCATAGGCAACGCTGGAGTATTCTGCACGTCCCTGTCAAATTTCAAAATATTTCGATGATATTTGACCAAGTTTGGACGATTAATGTTTTTGAAAGCTATTAAAAATAGATGAACAAAATTTTCAGTTTTTAATTTTTATATTAAAAAGAAAGTCGAATAAAAAAAATTCCTTCTAGGTAAAAATACTTCTTTTCATTCCCTACAAGGTGATATTTTTTAAAAATTAATTTGGCTACATTGAAATTTTAGTCACTTGGACAATACTTTTACGGGTTTTCGAGTGCTAACCCCCTTATTGCATCTGGCCCTTCAATTTAAGTTGATTCAATCAATAATAATTTCATATGTACTCTATAGTGTTTGCAACTGAATAATTTTTTCACGAATTGTGGATTTAGAATGATGTTTTACAAATGGCTATAATATCTGGGCTGTTGCGAATAACTTTGATCAAGATAAAAGTTATTATGTTTAAGGGAGGTGAATAATTATGTGTTATGAGGTTCATATACTTTATAATAAGCTTTTGCATAACAGAAAATATTGGTGAGTGACACGTGAGCATAAATATACAATATAATTTATGACGCTCATTTGAAATATTGGTCTGAGACTTGGTTTAAAAAGAATTTGTCATCTTCAACAAAATTAGTTGATATCAGTGCGCTGTGCTATTGGACATATTTACTCAAGCACCAGTTAAAAGAATATGTTAAATGAATATTGAAATATTTTAAAAAGCGAAAATGATGTGTTATTGTGAAAATTTTAGTGAATAAAAGTGCTCAGTTAATCTAATTTATAATTTTATCACAGTGGGAGACGTCAAAATGTTTCAGATGAGTTCTTAGTAAATATTTTTCTACACAAGATTCAGATAATAATTTCAAAAAGTGATATCAATTCAAGAATGTCAAGAAAGCTTTAATACAAATGATAATCATATCTGGACTGGTGTGAATAACTTTGATTAAGATAAAAGTTATTATTAAATATTTTCGATTTAAATTGGTTCCTAGATTGGAGAAATATTAGAAATTTGGAGCAAGGGATTTCTCAATTGAAAATGACCAAAGCTGAGCATTTTGTCAAAAATAGCTAAATATGAGGCAATTGGAATTGGTGGCTTGGGCTTAAACGAGAAATAAATCGATTACAACACTCAAAAGCTCTGTTAGCATCTAAAGAAGGTCACTTAAGGTCTCAAGTAGAATCAGTTTAAATGTTTAAATAAAATTGGAAGGTATGAAACAACGTCATGAAGAACGAAAAAAGACACTTGCAGATACAAATAACTCGCATGACAGAATATCTAGATTTATAAATAGGCTACAGAAAAAGATGCAACTTGTGACAAGAGAAAGCAACATGTACAGGCAACAACTAGATACATATGAAATAGAAATATCTGGATACCAAAATAATAGTTAAGAACGAAAGCAAGTTAGTAAAGAAAAGCAAGAAAGTTAACTAACGAGAATGGTAAGAATTCTGAATAAATGGTTGACGTGAATGAAGCTCCTTAATATAATACAAAATAAGGAACATTAAAATTTCATTTACTATTTTGATCATGGCACTTGTAAATTAAATATTAATAATTTTAAGTATAAATAAATTTCTACAAAAAGTTGCATAAATTTTTTCCTTTTTCTAATTTTAATTTTTCTATTCTTACATAGTCTCTTAAAAGTTGTGGAAACCACAAGTATTCTACGAAAGTCATAACTTATAGACAAGTGTATATTATCATTCCTTGCCAATTCTTTAATTTATTAATAAGAATTAAAAGTTCACGCAAAACCTACGTGTTTGGAAAATAAATTATTGTTATTATCTCTCTTAACAACTGCAAAGTTTCTTTTCGAAAAACAATAATTACATAAAACATATTAAATAAGAAAAATGAAAAGTTTATGGAAAACTTATATGCTACCCAAAATAAATTATTTTTATTATCTCTCTAAACCACCGTTAAGTCGCTTTGTAAAAAAAAATTCAGCACCCCCGTCCCCTCCTTTTCTCTCTCTTTTCTTACTTAACAACTGTATAACGACACCACGAAAAACTTTCAGAAGAGTCTAAATATTTTTTTGAAACAGCCAACAAGACATTCTGTACAAGAATAATATACTAACAAACTTTATTTGGAAATTAGAACTACAGAATGTTTGAAAAATGTTTTTTTCTAAAAAGAAAGCATTAACATTTTTTTCTCGAAAATAATTTTTGATATATTCATTTATCTAAATTAAAGTAGAAATAATAAAACTTTCTGCGAAAGTATAAAATAAGGCACGTATAAGGTTTTCCTGGAATCTATAAAAATAAAAAGAAATATATTTTCATATGACTTTACAAATTAATAGTATTGAAAATTTATTATCGTACATAAAATGCAGGTTTGATTATATTATTTCAAGAAACGTTACTAATGTAATCATTGTATCGAGCTCCTTATAGAAACATTCAAATTTAAAACTTTTATTGTGACTAACAATACTTCTATTTAATAATAATATTAAAAATGTACTATATAATAAACTCTCATAACATTATACAAATGTTTAAACTAAGGCAAGTATTAGCCTCTCTCTCTTCCTCTCTCTCTCTCTCTCTCTCTCTCTCTCTCTCTCTCTCTCTCTCTCTCTCTCTCTCTCTCTCTCTCTCTCTCTCTCTCTCCCCCTCTCTGAACCAACATTCGTCAAACTGAATACCAAAAACTTTAATAAGAGCTTAAATATTTTTTTTAAACAATCAACACGTTTTTAAGAAGAAGAAATTTTTTAAGTAAGTTTTAACAACACAATTTTTAAGCAGTCCTTTTATTTCTTCGAATCTTATCAAGTCAATAAGCACACTTTGCAAATGGTGATAATTTTTTCATAACTCTTCAAATAATAATATTGTTAATATAAAACTTTCTATGAAAGTATAAAATGAGGCAAGTATAGTATATTATCCTACGCCTAAATCGATTTTTCTGCTATAGCCGTTTCCGAGAAACGTGCTATCTGCTAGCTTATAAAATTAAGCTAGCAGACCGCTTTCGGGTAACTTTGCGAGTATTCGATTTGGCGATTATGGAAAAAGGACATATTTTTGTGCTTATTTTCTGCTGTCAGATAGCCGAAGCTAAAAATCACAAAATCATTTGGGAGTCCCAGTACGAGACATATAAGGGAGTTACGTAGACGTCGAATAATTAGGAAAGATAATTATTAAAATAATTCTTAATCGCAAGTAGCAGGAAAAGCAAGGTCCCCGCGTATAAGGGAGTTACGTAGATGAGTCAAATTAGGCTACAAAATTATTTAAATAATTATTAATTCTAAGTAGTAGGGAGGGGGGCGTACGTGTGCCCAATTAGTCAAGAAAATTATTTAAATGATCCTAAAATCCAAATAGCCGGGGGAAGCGAGGTCCACGCGTATAATGAAGTTAGGTAGACGTGCAAAATTAGGCAAGATTATTATTTAAATAATTCTTAATCGCAAGTAGCCTGGGGGAACAAGGTCCTCGGGTACAAGGGAGTTACGTACTCGTGCAAAACTAGGCACAATCATTATTAAAAAATTCTCAAACTCAATTAACCGGGGAAGCAAGGTTTACGCATATAAGGAAGTTACCTAGACGTGCTAAATTAGAGAAGACAATTATTTAAATAGTTTTGAAACCCAAGTTGATGGGGAAAGCAAGGTCCACGCTTATAAGAAAGTTACGTAGACATGCATAATTAGGAAAGACAATTATTTAAATATGTTGAATGTATAACGCCATCCATTTTTATATTAAATAGTTGAGGACGATCTTTGGAGGCAAAATGAAATGATCTTATTTCTTTATGGCAACGTTTCGTTGGCTTATAGTACGCCAACCTCATTGAGTCGAGAATAACATCTGATCGACGTATGATATATACGTTTATAATTTCGACCTGATGAGGTTGGCGTACTAAGCCAACGGAACGTTGCCATAAAGAAATAAGATCATTTCATTTTGCCTCCAAAGATCGTCCTCAACTATTTAAATTATTTAAATAGCTCTAAGACCTAAGTAGTCGGGGAGGCGAAGTCCACACGTACAAGGGAGTTACGTAGATGTGCCATATTTGACAAGACAATTATTTAAATAATTCCAAAATCCAAGTAGAGGGGAAAGCAAGGTCCGCGCGTATAAGGAAGTTACGTAGACGTGCAAAACTAAGCAACATCATTATTCAAATTATTCTAATACACAAGTAACCGGGAAAGCAAAGGCACCGCGCACAGCAAAGTTACGTAGATGGACCAAATTAGGCAAGGTCATAATTTAAATAATTCTAAAACCCAAGTAGGTGGGAAAGCTAGGTCCACGCGTATAAGGAAGTTACCTAGACGAGCTAAATTAGGGAAGACAATTATTTAAACAGTTCCAAAACCCGAGTTGCGGGAGAGCAAGGTCCACGCGTATAAGGAAGTTACCTAGACTTGTAAAATTAGGCAAGATCATTACTTAAATAATTCTAAAACAAAAGAAACCGGGGAAGCGAGGTCGTCCCGTATCAGGAAGTTACCTAGACGTACTAAATTAGCGAAGACAATTATTTAAATAGTTCCAAAGCCAAGTTTCGGGGAAAACAAGGTCCACGCGTTTAAGGGAGTTACGTAGATGTGCGTAATTAGGCAACATTATTATTTAAATAATTCTTAATCGCAAGAAGCCTGGTGAAAGAAGGTCCTCACGTATAAGGATGTTACGTAGACGTGCAAAACTAAGCAACATCATTATTGAAATTATTCTAAAACACAAGTAACCGGGGATGCAAAGGCAACGCGCACAGCGGAGTTACATAGACGTACTAAATTAGGCAAGGTCATAATTTAGATAATTCAAAAACCCAAGTAGCTGGGAAAGAAAAATGTAGAACATTTTTCAAAATTGCTCATCTCCACTAGGTCCTTCGACCCCAAAGGATACTCCTACCACTAGAGCAGGATGATATAGTCGGGTATTGTGACTAGTACACGGAGAGAAATTTTGTAGTGAAAATTACAAATATTCGAGGCAAAATTACCAGTTTCTATGGTAATGGATGGACAGACTGACAATTTCAAACTTTTTACCAAAGTGCCTTGGTAAAATTTTTTTTTAGTTAATTTAAATAAAAAAAATTAACTTTTTTTATCCATATTGATGGATATATAGTATTTTAATATAGAAATAGAAACAGAAACAAGGATGAAAAAACATTAAACTGAAAAAAAATGTTTACGGAAGCGGGATTCGATCCGACGATCTTTGGGTTGAGAGTCCGACGTTCTACCGACTGCGCCACGGAAGCTGTTATCAACAGTCATTTGAATCGCCGTTATTACTTACTGAAAATATGTGTATTGTTTTCATTTTAACGTCGCGCACGCCTCTAGTATCAATCTTCTGAAACACAATAATGCGCAGTGCGCATGCGCGAAAACACAAATACCAGGTTATTTGGCAAAATTTATCAGTTTTCTTAGTAAAAATTCTTAGGTTACCCTGTAAAAATGACTAGATCTCACATTTTACCAGTGTGTCTGGTAATTTTTATTCCGATAATTTGGTATTTTTTTTAAGTGGTTATGGTAGTTTTTCCTGGGAAACTTATAAATTGTATTAGAAACCTGGGAATATCACGGCTTTTGACAGTCTATCCATGCGCTACCAAGGCACCTTGGTAATTTTTACTCTAAAATTTCTCTCCGTGTAGGCTGAGAAACTTGAAATTTGGTATTTTTGAGCGATTTTCAACGCATTATATCCCAATAAACGAAGAAAAATTTTTTTCCTCCAAATTTAGCCAAAATTCATATAGAGGGGTATTTTGCGCTGCTCTTTCGATTGGCGCTATGATTTTTGCAATATCTCAAAATTTTTGAAAATTATTATTTTCCTATTGGCTCTACGGCCCTAAAACCTTTTCCATTCGATAGAGCGGAAAAAAATAGTCGCGTATAGTGATTGGTGGGATTAAAAAATGGATATTATGGGTTTTCAAGCGATTTGAAGTCGATTTGGCCGAAATAAACGATGAAATGTAGAACATTTTTCAAAATTGCTCATCTCCGCTAGGTCCTTCGACCCCAAAGGATACTCCTTCCACTAGAGCAGGATTATATAGTCGGGTATTGTGACTAGTAGGCTGAGAAAATTGAAATTTGGTATTTGTGAGCGATTTTCAACGCATTATATCCCAAAAAACGAAGAAAAATTTTTTTCTCCAAATTGAGCCAAAATTCATATATAGGGGTATTTTGCGCTGCTCTTTCGATTGGCGCTATGATTTTTGCAATATCTCAATTTTTGAAAATTATTATTTTCCTATTGGCTCTACGGCCCTAAAACCTTTTCCATTCGATAGAGCGGAAAAAAATAGTCGCGTATAGTGATTGGTGGGATTAAAAAATGGATATTATGGGTTTTCAAGCGATTTGAAGTCGATTTGGCCGAAATAAACGATGAAATGTAGAACATTTTTCAAAATTGCTCATCTCCGCTAGGTCCTTCGACCCCAAAGGATACTCCTTCCACTAGAGCAGGATGATATAGTCGGGTATTGTGACTAGTATGCTGAGAAAATTGAAATTTGGTATTTTTGAGCGATATTCAACGCATTATATACCAATAAACGAAGAAAAATTTTTTTCTCCAAATTGAGCCAAAATTCATATATAGGGGTATTTTGCGCTGCACTCCCGATTGGCGCTATGATTTTTGCAATATCTGAAAATTTTTGAAAATTATTATTTTCCTATTGGCTCTACGGTCCTAAAACCTTTTCCATTCGATAGAGCGGAAAAAAATAGTCGCGTATAGTGATTGGTGGGATTAAAAAATGGATATTTTGGGTTTTCAAGCGATTTGAAGTCGATTTGGCCGAAATAAACGATGAAATGTAGAACATTTTTCAAAATTTCTCATCTCCGCTAGGTCCTTCGACCCCAAAGGATACTCCTTCCACTAGAGCAGGATGATATAGTCGGGTATTGTGACTAGTAGGCTGAGAAAATTGTAATTTGGTATTTATGATCGATTGTCAACGCATTATATCCCAATAAACGAAGAAAAATTTTTTTCTCCAAATTGAGCCAAAATTCATATATAGGGGTATTTTGCGCTGCTCTTTCGATGGTCGCTATGATTTTTGCAAAATCTGAAAATTTATGAAAATTATTATTTTCCTATTGGCTCTACGGTCCTAAAACCTTTTCCATTCGATAGAGCGGAAAAAAATAGTCGCGTCTAGTGATTGGTGGGATTAAAAAATGGATATTTTGGGTTTTAAGCGATTTGAAGTCGATTTGGCCCAAATAAACGATGAAATGTAGAACATTTTTCAAAATTGCTCATCTACGCTAGGTCCTTCGACCCCAAAGGATACTCCTTCCACTAGAGCAGGATGATATAGTCGGGTATTGTGACTAGTAGGCTGAGAAAATTGAAATTTGGTATGTTTGAGCGATTATCAACGCATTACATCCCCATAAACGAAGAAAAATTTTTTTCTCCAAATTGAGCCAAAATTCATATATAGGGGTATTTTGCGCTGCTCTTTCGATTGGCGCTATGATTTTTGCAATATCAGAAAATTTTTGAAAATTATTATTTTCCTATTGGCTCTACGGTCCTAAAACCTTTTCCATTCGATAGAGCGGAAGAAAATTGTCGCGTATAGTGATTGGTGGGATTAAAAAATGGATATTTTGGGTTTTCAAGCGATTTGAAGTCGATTTGGCCCAAATAAACGATGAAATGTAGAACATTTTTCAAAATTGCTCATCTCCGCTAGGTCCTTCGACCCCAAAGGATACTCCTTCCACTAGAGCAGGATGATATAGTCGGGTATTGTGACTAGTAGGCTGAGAAAATTGAAATTTGGTATTTTTGAGCGATTTTCAACGCATTATATCCCAATAACGAAGAAAAATTTTTTTCTCCAAATTGAGCCAAAATTCATACATAGGGGTATTTTGCGCTGCTCTTTCGATTGGCGCTATGATTTTTGCAATATCTGAAAATTTTTGAAAATTATTATTTTCCTATTGGCTCTACGGTCCTAAAACCTTTTCCATTCGATAGAGCGGAAAAAAATAGTCGCGTATAGTAATTGGTGGGAATAAAAAATGGATATTTTGGGTTTTCAAGCGATTTGAAGTCGATTTGGCCCAAATAAACGATGAAATGTAGAACATTTTTCAAAATTGCTCATCTCCGCTAGGTCCTTCGACCCCAAAGGATACTCCTTCCACTAGAGCAGGATGATATAGTCGAGTATTGTGACTAGTAGGCTGAGAAAATTGAAATTTGGTATTTTTGAGCGATTTTCAACGCATTATATCTCAATAAACGAAGAAAAATTTTTTTCTCCAAATTGAGCCAAAATTCATATATAGGGGTATTTCCCGCTGCTCTTTCGATTGGCGCTATGATTTTTGCAATATCTCAAAATTTTTGAAAATTATTTTTTTCCTATTGGCTCTACGGTCCTAAAACCTTTTCCATTCGATAGAGCGGAAAAAAATAGTCGCGTATAGTGATTGGTGGGATTAAAAAATGGATATTTTGGGTTTTCAAGCGATTTGAAGTCGATTTGGGTCAAATAAACGATGAAATGTAGAACATTTTTCAAAATTGCTCATCTCCGCTAGTTCCTTCGATCCCAAAGGATACTCCATCCACTAGAGCAGGATGATATAATCGGGTATTGTGACTAGTAGCCTGAGAAAATTAAAATTTGGTATTTTTGAGCGATTTTCAACGCATTATATCCCAATAAACGAAGAAAAATTTTTTTCTCCAAATTGAGCCAAAATTCATATATAGGGGTATTTTGCGCTGCTCTTTCGATTGGCGCTATGATTTTTGCAATATCTCAAAATTTTTGAAAATTATTTTTTTCCTAATGGCTCTACGGTCCTAAAACCTTTTCCATTCCATAGAGCGGAAAAAAATAGTCGCGTATAGTGATTGGTGGGATTTAAAAATGGATATTTTAGGGTTTCAAGTGATTTGAAGTTGATTTGGCCCACATAAACGATGAAATGTAGAACATTTTTCAAAATTGCTCATCTCCGCTAGGTCCTTCGACCCCAAAGGATATTCCATCCACTAAAGCAGGAAGATATAGTCGGGTATTGTGACTAGTAGGCTGAAAAAATTGAAATTTGGTATTTTTGAGCGATTTTCAACGCATTATATCCCAATAAACGAAGAAAAATTTTTTTCTCCAAATTGAGCCAAAATTCACATATAGGGATATTTTGCGCTGCTCTTTCGATTGGCGCTATGATTTTTGCAATATCTCAAAATTTTTGAAAATTATTATTTTCCTATTGGCTCTACGGCCCTAAAACCTTTTCCATTCGATAGAGCGGAAAAAAATAGTCGCGTATAGTGATTGGTGGGATTGAAAAATGGATATTTTGGGTTTTCAAGCGACTTGAAGTCGATTTGGCCCAAATAAACGATGAAATGTAGAACATTTTTCAAAATTGCTCATCTCCGCTAGGTCCTTCGACCCCAAAGGATATTCCATCCACTAGAGCAGGAAGATATAGTCGGGTATTGTGACTAGTAGGCTGAAAAAATTGAAATTTGGTATTTTTGAGCGATTGTCAACGCATTATATCCCAATAAACGAAGAAAAATTTTTTTCTCCAAATTGAGCCAAAATTCATATATAGGGGTATTTTGCGCTGCTCTTTCGATTGGCGCTATAATTTTTGCAATATCTCAAATTTTTGGAAATTATTATTTTCCTATTGGCTCTACGGCCCTAAAACCTTTTCCATTCGATAGAGCGGAAAAAAATAGTCGCGTATAGTGATTGGTGGGATTGAAAAATGGATATTTTGGGTTTTCAAGCGACTTGAAGTCGATTTGGCCCAAATAAACGATGAAATGTAGAACATTTTTCAAAATTGCTCATCTCCGCTAGGTCCTTCGACCCCAAAGAATATTCCATCCACTAGAGCAGGAAGATATAGTCGGGTATTGTGATAGTAGGCTGAAAAAATTGAAATTTGGTATTTTTGAGCGATTTTCAACGCATTATATCTCAATAAACGAAGAAAAATTTTTTCTCCAAATTGAGCCAAAATCATATATAGGGGTATTTTGCGCTGCTCTTTCGATTGGCGCTATGATTTTTGCAATATCTCAAAATTTTTGAAAATTATTATTTTCCTGTTGGCTCTACGGCCCTAAAACCTTTTCCATTCGATAGAGCGGAAAAAAATAGTCGCGTATAGTGATTGGTGGGATTGAAAAATGGATATTTTGGGTTTTCAAGCGACTTGAAGTCGATTTGGCCCATATAAACGATGAAATGTAGAACATTTTTCAAAATTGCTCATCTCCGCTAGGTCCTTCGCCCCCAAAGGATATTCCATCCACTAGAGCAGGAAGATATAGTCGGGTATTGTGACTAGTAGCCTGAGAAAATTGAAATTTGGTATT
Source organism: Torymus aiolomorphi (assembly GCA_036365515.1). Classification (NCBI taxonomy): domain Eukaryota; kingdom Metazoa; phylum Arthropoda; class Insecta; order Hymenoptera; family Torymidae; genus Torymus; species Torymus aiolomorphi. Next base: position 128,532,207 of record CM070877.1, on the reverse strand, counting down.
TTTGAGCGATTTTCAACGCATTATATCCCAATAAACGAAGAAAAATTGTTTTCTCCAAATTGAGCCAAAATTCATATATAGGGGTATTTTGCGCTGCTCTTTCGATTGGCGCTATGATTTTTGCAATATCTCAAAATTTTTGAAAATTATTTTTTTCCTATTGGCTCTACGGTCCTAAAGCCTTTTCCATTCGATAGAGCGGAAAAAAATAGTCGCGTATAGTGATTGGTGGGATTAAAAAATGGATATTTTGGGTTTTCAAGCGATTTGAAGTCGATTTGGGTCAAATAAACGATGAAATGTAGAACATTTTTCAAAATTGCTCATCTCCGCTAGGTCCTTCGACCCCAAAGGATATTCCATCCACTAAAGCAGGAAGATATAGTCGGGTATTGTGACTAGTAGGCTGAAAAAATTGAAATTTGGTATTTTTGAGCGATTTTCAACGCATTATATCCCAATAAACGAAGAAAAATTTTTTTCTCCAAATTGAGCCAAAATTCATATATAGGGATATTTTGCGCTGCTCTTTCGATTGGCGCTATGATTTTTGCAATATCTCAAAATTTTTGAAAATTATTATTTTCCTATTGGCTCTACGGCCCTAAAACCTTTTCCATTCGATAGAGCGGAAAAAATAGTCGCGGATAGTGATTGGTGGGATTGAAAAATGGATATTTTGGGTTTTCAAGCGACTTGAAGTCGATTTGGCCCAAATAAACGATGAAATGTAGAACATTTTTCAAAATTGCTCATCTCCGCTAGGTCCTTCGACCCCAAAGGATATTCCATCCACTAGAGCAGGAAGATATAGTCGGGTATTGTGACTAGTAGGCTGAAAAAATTGAAATTTGGTATTTTTGAGCGATTTTCAACGCATTATATCCCAATAAACGAAGAAAAATTTTTTCTCCAAATTGAGCCAAAATTCATATATAGGGGTATTTTGCGCTGCTCTTTCGATTGGCGCTATGATTTTTGCAATATCTCAAATTTTTGGAAATTATTATTTTCCTATTGGCTCTACGGCCCTAAAACCTTTTCCATTCGATAGAGCGGAAAAAAATAGTCGCGTATAGTGATTGGTGGGATTGAAAAATGGATATTTTGGGTTTTCAAGCGAGTTGAAGTCGATTTGGCCCAAATAAACGATGAAATGTAGAACATTTTTCAAAATTGCTCATCTCCGCTAGGTCCTTCGACCCCAAAGAATATTCCATCCACTAGAGCAGGAAGATATAGTCGGGTATTGTGATAGTAGGCTGAAAAAATTGAAATTTGGTATTTTTGAGCGATTTTCAACGCATTATATTTCAATAAACGAAGAAAATTTTTTTCTCCAAATTGAGCCAAAATCATATATAGGGGTATTTTGCGCTGCTCTTTCGATTGGCGCTATGATTTTTGCAATATCTCAAAATTTTTGAAAATTATTATTTTCCTGTTGGCTCTACGGCCCTAAAACCTTTTCCATTCGATAGAGCGGAAAAAAATAGTCGCGTATAGTGATTGGTGGGATTGAAAAATGGATATTTTGGGTTTTCAAGCGACTTGAAGTCGATTTGGCCCATATAAACGATGAAATGTAGAACATTTTTCAAAATTGCTCATCTCCGCTAGGTCCTTCGCCCCCAAAGGATATTCCATCCACTAGAGCAGGAAGATATAGTCGGGTATTGTGACTAGTAGCCTGAGAAAATTGAAATTTGGTATTTTTGAGCGATTTTCAACGCATTATATCCCAATAAACGAAGAAAAATTGTTTTCTCCAAATTGAGCCAAAATTCATATATAGGGGTATTTTGCGCTGCTCTTTCGATTGGCGCTATGATTTTTGCAATATCTCAAAATTTTTGAAAATTATTTTTTTCCTATTGGCTCTACGGTCCTAAAGCCTTTTCCATTCGATAGAGCGGAAAAAAATAGTCGCGTATAGTGATTGGTGGGATTAAAAAATGGATATTTTGGGTTTTCAAGCGATTTGAAGTCGATTTGGGTCAAATAAACGATGAAATGTAGAACATTTTTCAAAATTGCTCATCTCCGCTAGGTCCTTCGCCCCCAAAGGATATTCCATCCACTAGAGCAGGAAGATATAGTCGGGTATTGTGACTAGTAGCCTGAGAAAATTGAAATTTGGTATTTTTGAGCGATTTTCAACGCATTATATCCCAATAAACGAAGAAAAATTTTTTCTCCAAATTGAGCCAAAATTCATATATAGGGGTATTTTGCGCTGCTCTTTCGATTGGCGCTATGATTTTTGCAATATCTCAAAATTTTTGAAAATTATTTTTTTCCTATTGGCTCTACGGTCCTAAAGCCTTTTCCATTCGATAGAGCGAAAAAAATAGTCGCGTATAGTGATTGGTGGGATTTAAAAATGGATATTTTGGGGTTTCAAGCGATTTGAAGTCGATTTGGCCCAAATAAACGATGAAATGTAGAACATTTTTCAAAATTGCTCATCTCCGCTAGGTCCTTCGACCCCAAAGGATACTCCATCCACTAGAGCAGGATGATATAGTCGGGTATTGTGACTAGTAGCCTGAGAAAATTGAAATTTGGTATTTTTGAGCGATTTTCAACGCATTATATCCCAATAAACGAAGAAAAATTTTTTCTCCAAATTGAGCCAAAATTCATATATAGTGGTATTTTGCGCTGCTCTTTCGATTGGCGCCATGATTTTTGCAATATCTCAAAATTTTTGAAAATTATTTTTTCCTATTGGCTCTACGGTCCTAAAACCTTTTCCATTCGATAGAACGGAAAAAAATAGTCGCGTATAGTGATTGGTGGGATTAAAAAATGGATATTTTGGGTTTTCAAGCGATTTGAAGTCGATTTGGGTCAAATAAACGATGAAATGTAGAACATTTTTCAAAATTTCTCATCTCCGCTAGGTCCTTCGACCCCAAAGGATACTCCATCCACTAGAGCAGGATGATATAGTCGGGTATTGTGACTAGTAGGCTGAGAAAATTGAAATTTGGTATTTTGAGCGATTTTTAACGCATTATATCCCAATAAACGAAGAAAAATTTTTTCTCCAAATTGAGCCAAAATTCATATATAGGGGTATTTTGCGCTGCTCTTTCGATTGGCGCTATGATTTTTGCAATATCTCAAAATTTTTGAAAATTATTTTTTTCCTATTGGCTCTACGGTCCTAAAACCTTTTCCATTCGATAGAGCGGAAAAAAATAGTCGCGTATAGTGATTGGTGGGATTTAAAAATGGATATTTTAGGGTTTCAAGCGATTTGAAGTCGATTTGGCCAACATAAACGATGAAATGTAGAACATTTTTCAAAATTGCTCATCTCCGCTAGGTCCTTCGATCCCAAAGGATACTCCATCCACTAGAGCTGGATGATATAGTCGGGTATTGTGACTAGTAGCCTGAGAAAATTGAAATTTGGTATTTTTGAGCGATTTTCAACGCATTATATCCCAATAAACGAAGAAAAATTTTTTTCCCCAAATTGAGCCAAAATTCACTAATTGGGGTATTTTGCGCTGCTCTTTCGATTGGCGCTATGATTTTTGCAATATCTCAAAATTTTTGAAAATTATTATTTTCCTATTGGCTCTACGGCCCTAAAACCTTTTCCATTCGATAGAGCGGAAAAAAATAGTCGCGTATAGTGATTGGTGGGATTGAAAAATGGATATTTTGGGTTTTCAAGTGACTTGAAGTCGATTTGGCCCAAATTAACGATGAAATGTAGAACATTTTTCAAAATTGCTCATCTCCGCTAGGTCCTTCGACCCCAAAGGATATTCCATCCACTAGAGCAGGAAGATATAGTCGGGTATTGTGACTAGTAGGCTGAAAAAATTGAAATTTGGTATTTTTGAGCGATTTTCAACGCATTATATCCCAATAAAAGAAGAAAAATTTTTTTCTCCAAATTGAGCCAAAATTCATATATAGGGGTATTTTGCGCTGCTCTTTCGATTGGCGCTATGATTTTTGCAATATCTCAATTTTTGAAAATTATTATTTTCCTATTGGCTCTACGGCCCTAAAACATTTTCCATTCGATAGAGCGGAAAAAAATAGTCGCGTATAGTGATTGGTGGGATTAAAAAATGGATATTATGGGTTTTCAAGCGATTTGAAGTCGATTTGGCCGAAATAAACGATGAAATGTAGAACATTTTTCAAAATTGCTCATCTCCGCTAGGTCCTTCGACCCCAAAGGATACTCCTTCCACTAGAGCAGGATGATATAGTCGGGTATTGTGACTAGTATGCTGAGAAAATTGAAATTTGGTATTTTTGAGCGATATTCAACGCATTATATACCAATAAACGAAGAAAAATTTTTTTCTCCAAATTGAGCCAAAATTCATATATAGGGGTATTTTGCGCTGCACTCCCGATTGGCGCTATGATTTTTGCAATATCTGAAAATTTTTGAAAATTATTATTTTCCTATTGGCTCTACGGTCCTAAAACCTTTTCCATTCGATAGAGCGGAAGAAAATTGTCGCGTATAGTGATTGGTGGGATTAAAAAATGGATATTTTGGGTTTTCAAGCGATTTGAAGTCGATTTGGCCCAAATAAACGATGAAATGTAGAACATTTTTCAAAATTGCTCATCTCCGCTAGGTCCTTCGACCCCAAAGGATACTCCTTCCACTAGAGCAGGATGATATAGTCGGGTATTGTGACTAGTAGGCTGAGAAAATTGAAATTTGGTATTTTTGAGCGATTTTCAACGCATTATATCCCAATAACGAAGAAAAATTTTTTTCTCCAAATTGAGCCAAAATTCATACATAGGGGTATTTTGCGCTGCTCTTTCGATTGGCGCTATGATTTTTGCAATATCTGAAAATTTTTGAAAATTATTATTTTCCTATTGGCTCTACGGTCCTAAAACCTTTTCCATTCGATAGAGCGGAAAAAAATAGTCGCGTATAGTAATTGGTGGGAATAAAAAATGGATATTTTGGGTTTTCAAGCGATTTGAAGTCGATTTGGCCCAAATAAATGATGAAATGTAGAACATTTTTCAAAATTGCTCATCTCCGCTAGGTCCTTCGACCCCAAAGGATACTCCTTCCACTAGAGCAGGATGATATAGTCGAGTATTGTGACTAGTAGGCTGAGAAAATTGAAATTTGGTATTTTTGAGCGATTTTCAATGCATTATATCTCAATAAACGAAGAAAAATTTTTTTCTCCAAATTGAGCCAAAATTCATATATAGGGGTATTTCCCGCTGCTCTTTCGATTGGCGCTATGATTTTTGCAATATCTCAAAATTTTTGAAAATTATTTTTTTCCTATTGGCTCTACGGTCCTAAAACCTTTTCCATTCGATAGAGCGGAAAAAAATAGTCGCGTATAGTGATTGGTGGGATTAAAAAATGGATATTTTGGGTTTTCAAGCGATTTGAAGTCGATTTGGGTCAAATAAACGATGAAATGTAGAACATTTTTCAAAATTGCTCATCTCCGCTAGTTCCTTCGATCCCAAAGGATACTCCATCCACTAGAGCAGGATGATATAATCGGGTATTGTGACTAGTAGCCTGAGAAAATTAAAATTTGGTATTTTTGAGCGATTTTCAACGCATTATATCCCAATAAACGAAGAAAAATTTTTTCTCCAAATTGAGCCAAAATTCATATATAGGGGTATTTTGCGCTGCTCTTTCGATTGGCGCTATGATTTTTGCAATATCTCAAAATTTTTGAAAATTATTTTTTCCTAATGGCTCTACGGTCCTAAAACCTTTTCCATTCCATAGAGCGGAAAAAAATAGTCGCGTATAGTGATTGGTGGGATTTAAAAATGGATATTTTAGGGTTTCAAGTGATTTGAAGTTGATTTGGCCCACATAAACGATGAAATGTAGAACATTTTTCAAAATTGCTCATCTCCGCTAGGTCCTTCGACCCCAAAGGATATTCCATCCACTAAAGCAGGAAGATATAGTCGGGTATTGTGACTAGTACACGGAGAGAAATTTTGTAGTGAAAATTACAAATATTCGAGGCAAAATTACCAGTTTCTATGGTAATGGATGGACAGACTGACAATTTCAAACTTTTTACCAAAGTGCCTTGGTAAAATTTTTTTTTAGTTAATTTAAATAAAAAAAATTAACTTTTTTTATCCATATTGATGGATATATAGTATTTTAATATAGAAATAGAAACAGAAACAAGGATGAAAAAACATTAAACTGAAAAAAATGTTTACGGAAGCGGGATTCGATCCGACGATCTTTGGGTTGAGAGTCCGACGTTCTACCGACTGCGCCACGGAAGCTGTTACCAACAGTCATTTGAATCGCCGTTATTACTTACTGAAAATATGTGTATTGTTTTCATTTTAACGTCGCGCACGCCTCTAGTATCAATCTTCTGAAACACAATAATGCGCAGTGCGCATGCGCGAAAACACAAATACCAGGTTATTTGGCAAAATTTATCAGTTTTCTTAGTAAAAATTCTTAGGTTACCCTGTAAAAATGACTAGATCTCACATTTTACCAGTGTGTCTGGTAATTTTTATTCCGATAATTTGGTATTTTTTTTAAGTGGTTATGGTAGTTTTTCCTGGGAAACTTATAAATTGTATTAGAAACCTGGGAATATCACGGCTTTTGACAGTCTATCCATGCGCTACCAAGGCACCTTGGTAATTTTTACTCTAAAATTTCTCTCCGTGTAGGCTGAGAAACTTGAAATTTGGTAATTTTGAGCGATTTTCAACGCATTATATCCCAATAAACGAAGAAAAATTTTTTTCCTCCAAATTTAGCCAAAATTCATATAAAGGGGTATTTTGCGCTGCTCTTTCGATTGGCGCTATGATTTTTGCAATATCTCAAAATTTTTGAAAATTATTATTTTCCTATTGGCTCTACGGCCCTAAAACCTTTTCCATTCGATAGAGCGGAAAAAAATAGTCGCGTATAGTGATTGATGGGATTAAAAAATGGATATTATGGGTTTTCAAGCGATTTGAAGTCGATTTGGCCGAAATAAACGATGAAATGTAGAACATTTTTCAAAATTGCTCATCTCCGCTAGGTCCTTCGACCCCAAAGGATACTCCTTCCACTAGAGCAGGATTATATAGTCGGGTATTGTGACTAGTAGGCTGAGAAAATTGAAATTTGGTATTTGTGAGCGATTTTCAACGCATTATATCCCAAAAAACGAAGAAAAATTTTTTTCTCCAAATTGAGCCAAAATTCATATATAGGGGTATTTTGCGCTGCTCTTTCGATTGGCGCTATGATTTTTGCAATATCTCAAAATTTTTGAAAATTATTATTTTCCTATTGGCTCTACGGCCCTAAAACCTTTTCCATTCGATAGAGCGGAAAAAAATAGTCGCGTATAGTGATTGGTGGGATTGAAAAATGGATATTTTGGGTTTTCAAGCGACTTGAAGTCGATTTGGCCCAAATAAACGATGAAATGTAGAACATTTTTCAAAATTGCTCATCTCCGCTAGGTCCTTCGACCCCAAAGGATATTCAATCCACTAGAGCAGGAAGATATAGTCGGGTATTGTGACTAGTAGGCTGAAAAAATTGAAATTTGGTATTTTTGAGCGATTTTCAACGCATTATATCCCAATAAACGAAGAAAAATTTTTTCTCCAAATTGAGCCAAAATTCATATATAGGGGTATTTTGCGCTGCTCTTTCGATTGGCGCTATGATTTTTGCAATATCTCAAATTTTTGGAAATTATTATTTTCCTATTGGCTCTACGGCCCTAAAACCTTTTCCATTCGATAGAGCGGAAAAAAATAGTCGCGTATAGTGATTGGTGGGATTGAAAAATGGATATTTTGGGTTTTCAAGCGACTTGAAGTCGATTTGGCCCAAATAAACGATGAAATGTAGAACATTTTTCAAAATTGCTCATCTCCGCTAGGTCCTTCGACCCCAAAGAATATTCCATCCACTAGAGCAGGAAGATATAGTCGGGTATTGTGATAGTAGGCTGAAAAAATTGAAATTTGGTATTTTTGAGCGATTTTCAACGCATTATATCTCAATAAACGAAGAAAAATTTTTTCTCCAAATTGAGCCAAAATCATATATAGGGGTATTTTGCGCTGCTCTTTCGATTGGCGCTATGATTTTTGCAATATCTCAAAATTTTTGAAAATTATTATTTTCCTGTTGGCTCTACGGCCCTAAAACCTTTTCCATTCGATAGAGCGGAAAAAAATAGTCGCGTATAGTGATTGGTGGGATTAAAAAATGGATATTATGGGTTTTCAAGCGATTTGAAGTCGATTTGGCCGAAATAAACGATGAAATGTAGAACATTTTTCAAAATTGCTCATCTCCGCTAGGTCCTTCGACCCCAAAGGATACTCCTTCCACTAGAGCAGGATGATATAGTCGGGTATTGTGACTAGTATGCTGAGAAAATTGAAATTTGGTATTTTTGAGCGATATTCAACGCATTATATACCAATAAACGAAGAAAAATTTTTTTCTCCAAATTGAGCCAAAATTCATATATAGGGGTATTTTGCGCTGCACTCCCGATTGGCGCTATGATTTTTGCAATATCTGAAAATTTTTGAAAATTATTATTTTCCTATTGGCTCTACGGTCCTAAAACCTTTTCCATTCGATAGAGCGGAAAAAAATAGTTGCGTATAGTGATTGGTGGGATTAAAAAATGGATATTATGGGTTTTCAAGCGATTTGAAGTCGATTTGGCCGAAATAAACGATGAAATGTAGAACATTTTTCAAAATTGCTCATCTCCGCTAGGTCCTTCGACCCCAAAGGATACTCCTTCCACTAGAGCAGGATTATATAGTCGGGTATTGTGACTAGTAGGCTGAGAAAATTGAAATTTGGTATTTGTGAGCGATTTTCAACGCATTATATCCCAAAAAACGAAGAAAAATTTTTTTCTCCAAATTGAGCCAAAATTCATATATAGGGGTATTTTGCGCTGCTCTTTCGATTGGCGCTATGATTTTTGCAATATCTCAATTTTTGAAAATTATTATTTTCCTATTGGCTCTACGGCCCTAAAACCTTTTCCATTCGATAGAGCGGAAAAAAATAGTCGCGTATAGTGATTGGTGGGATTAAAAAATGGATATTATGGGTTTTCAAGCGATTTGAAGTCGATTTGGCCGAAATAAACGATGAAATGTAGAACATTTTTCAAAATTGCTCATCTCCGCTAGGTCCTTCGACCCCAAAGGATACTCCTTCCACTAGAGCAGGATGATATAGTCGGGTATTGTGACTAGTATGCTGAGAAAATTGAAATTTGGTATTTTTGAGCGATATTCAACGCATTATATACCAATAAACGAAGAAAAATTTTTTTCTCCAAATTGAGCCAAAATTCATATATAGGGGTATTTTGCGCTGCACTCCCGATTGGCGCTATGATTTTTGCAATATCTGAAAATTTTTGAAAATTATTATTTTCCTATTGGCTCTACGGTCCTAAAACCTTTTCCATTCGATAGAGCGGAAAAAAATAGTCGCGTATAGTGATTGGTGGGATTAAAAAATGGATATTTTGGGTTTTCAAGCGATTTGAAGTCGATTTGGCCGAAATAAACGATGAAATGTAGAACATTTTTCAAGATTTCTCATCTCCGCTAGGTCCTTCGACCCCAAAGGATACTCCTTCCACTAGAGCAGGATGATATAGTCGGGTATTGTGACTAGTAGGCTGAGAAAATTGAAATTTGGTATTTTTGAGCGATTTTCAACGCATTATATCCCAATAACGAAGAAAAATTTTTTCTCCAAATTGAGCCAAAATTCATATATAGGGGTATTTTGCGCTGCTCTTTCGATTGGCGCTATGATTTTTGCAATATCTGAAAATTTTTGAAAATTATTATTTTCCTATTGGCTCGACGGTCCTAAAACCTTTTCCATTCGATAGAGCGGAAAAAATAGTCGCGTATAGTGATTGGTGGGATTAAAAAATGGATATTTTGGGTTTTCAAGCGATTTGAAGTCGATTTGGGTCAAATAAACGATGAAATGTAGAACATTTTTCAAAATTGCTCATCTCCGCTAGTTCCTTCGATCCCAAAGGATACTCCATCCACTAGAGCAGGATGATATAATCGGGTATTGTGACTAGTAGCCTGAGAAAATTAAAATTTGGTATTTTTGAGCGATTTTCAACGCATTATATCCCAATAAACGAAGAAAAATTTTTTCTCCAAATTGAGCCAAAATTCATATATAGGGGTATTTTGCGCTGCTCTTTCGATTGGCGCTATGATTTTTGCAATATCTCAAAATTTTTGAAAATTATTATTTTCCTATTGGCTCTACGGCCCTAAAACCTTTTCCATTCGATAGAGCGGAAAAAAATAGTCGCGTATAGTGATTGGTGGGATTGAAAAATGGATATTTTGGGTTTTCAAGCGACTTGAAGTCGATTTGGCCCAAATAAACGATGAAATGTAGAACATTTTTCAAAATTGCTCATCTCCGCTAGGTCCTTCGACCCCAAAGGATATTCAATCCACTAGAGCAGGAAGATATAGTCGGGTATTGTGACTAGTAGGCTGAAAAAATTGAAATTTGGTATTTTTGAGCGATTTTCAACGCATTATATCCCAATAAACGAAGAAAAATTTTTTTCTCCAAATTGAGCCAAAATTCATATATAGGGGTATTTTGCGCTGCTCTTTCGATTGGCGCTATGATTTTTGCAATATCTCAAATTTTTGGAAATTATTATTTTCCTATTGGCTCTACGGCCCTAAAACCTTTTCCATTCGATAGAGCGGAAAAAAATAGTCGCGTATAGTGATTGGTGGGATTGAAAAATGGATATTTTGGGTTTTCAAGCGACTTGAAGTCGATTTGGCCCAAATAAACGATGAAATGTAGAACATTTTTCAAAATTGCTCATCTCCGCTAGGTCCTTCGACCCCAAAGAATATTCCATCCACTAGAGCAGGAAGATATAGTCGGGTATTGTGATAGTAGGCTGAAAAAATTGAAATTTGGTATTTTTGAGCGATTTTCAACGCATTATATCTCAATAAACGAAGAAAAATTTTTTTCTCCAAATTGAGCCAAAATCATATATAGGGGTATTTTGCGCTGCTCTTTCGATTGGCGCTATGATTTTTGCAATATCTCAAAATTTTTGAAAATTATTATTTTCCTGTTGGCTCTACGGCCCTAAAACCTTTTCCATTCGATAGAGCGGAAAAAAATAGTCGCGTATAGTGATTGGTGGGATTAAAAAATGGATATTATGGGTTTTCAAGCGATTTGAAGTCGATTTGGCCGAAATAAACGATGAAATGTAGAACATTTTTCAAAATTGCTCATCTCCGCTAGGTCCTTCGACCCCAAAGGATACTCCTTCCACTAGAGCAGGATGATATAGTCGGGTATTGTGACTAGTATGCTGAGAAAATTGAAATTTGGTATTTTTGAGCGATATTCAACGCATTATATACCAATAAACGAAGAAAAATTTTTTTCTTCAAATTGAGCCAAAATTCATATATAGGGGTATTTTGCGCTGCACTCCCGATTGGCGCTATGATTTTTGCAATATCTGAAAATTTTTGAAAATTATTATTTTCCTATTGGCTCTACGGTCCTAAAACCTTTTCCATTCGATAGAGCGGAAAAAAATAGTCGCGTATAGTGATTGGTGGGATTAAAAAATGGATATTATGGGTTTTCAAGCGATTTGAAGTCGATTTGGCCGAAATAAACGATGAAATGTAGAACATTTTTCAAAATTGCTCATCTCCGCTAGGTCCTTCGACCCCAAAGGATACTCCTTCCACTAGAGCAGGATTATATAGTCGGGTATTGTGACTAGTAGGCTGAGAAAATTGAAATTTGGTATTTGTGAGCGATTTTCAACGCATTATATCCCAAAAAACGAAGAAAAATTTTTTTCTCCAAATTGAGCCAAAATTCATATATAGGGGTATTTTCCGCTGCTCTTTCGATTGGCGCTATGATTTTTGCAATATCTCAATTTTTGAAAATTATTATTTTCCTATTGGCTCTACGGCCCTAAAACCTTTTCCATTCGATAGAGCGGAAAAAAATAGTCGCGTATAGTGATTGGTGGGATTAAAAAATGGATATTATGGGTTTTCAAGCGATTTGAAGTCGATTTGGCCGAAATAAACGATGAAATGTAGAACATTTTTCAAAATTGCTCATCTCCGCTAGGTCCTTCGACCCCAAAGGATACTCCTTCCACTAGAGCAGGATGATATAGTCGGGTATTGTGACTAGTATGCTGAGAAAATTGAAATTTGGTATTTTTGAGCGATATTCAACGCATTATATACCAATAAACGAAGAAAAATTTTTTCTCCAAATTGAGCCAAAATTCATATATAGGGGTATTTTGCGCTGCACTCCCGATTGGCGCTATGATTTTTGCAATATCTGAAAATTTTTGAAAATTATTATTTTCCTATTGGCTCTACGGTCCTAAAACCTTTTCCATTCGATAGAGCGGAAAAAAATAGTCGCGTATAGTGATTGGTGGGATTAAAAAATGGATATTTTGGGTTTTCAAGCGATTTGAAGTCGATTTGGCCGAAATAAACGATGAAATGTAGAACATTTTTCAAAATTTCTCATCTCCGCTAGGTCCTTCGACCCCAAAGGATACTCCTTCCACTAGAGCAGGATGATATAGTCGGGTATTGTGACTAGTAGGCTGAGAAAATTGAAATTTGGTATTTTTGAGCGATTTTCAACGCATTATATCCCAATAACGAAGAAAAATTTTTTCTCCAAATTGAGCCAAAATTCATACATAGGGGTATTTTGCGCTGCTCTTTCGATTGGCGCTATGATTTTTGCAATATCTGAAAATTTTTGAAAATTATTATTTTCCTAGTGGCTCTACGGTCCTAAAACCTTTTCCATTCGATAGAGCGGAAAAAAATAGTCGCGTATAGTGATTGGTGGGATTAAAAAATGGATATTTTGGGTTTTCAAGCGATTTGAAGTCGATTTGGGTCAAATAAACGATGAAATGTAGAACATTTTTCAAAATTGCTCATCTCCGCTAGTTCCTTCGATCCCAAAGGATACTCCATCCACTAGAGCAGGATGATATAATCGGGTATTGTGACTAGTAGCCTGAGAAAATTAAAATTTGGTATTTTTGAGCGATTTTCAACGCATTATATCCCAATAAACGAAGAAAAATTTTTTTCTCCAAATTGAGCCAAAATTCATATATAGGGGTATTTTGCGCTGCTCTTTCGATTGGCGCTATGATTTTTGCAATATCTCAAAATTTTTGAAAATTATTATTTTCCTATTGGCTCTACGGCCCTAAAACCTTTTCCATTCGATAGAGCGGAAAAAAATAGTCGCGTATAGTGATTGGTGGGATTGAAAAATGGATATTTTGGGTTTTCAAGCGACTTGAAGTCGATTTGGCCCAAATAAACGATGAAATGTAGAACATTTTTCAAAATTGCTCATCTCCGCTAGGTCCTTCGACCCCAAAGGATATTCAATCCACTAGAGCAGGAAGATATAGTCGGGTATTGTGACTAGTAGGCTGAAAAAATTGAAATTTGGTATTTTTGAGCGATTTTCAACGCATTATATCCCAATAAACGAAGAAAAATTTTTTTCTCCAAATTGAGCCAAAATTCATATATAGGGGTATTTTGCGCTGCTCTTTCGATTGGCGCTATGATTTTTGCAATATCTCAAATTTTTGGAAATTATTATTTTCCTATTGGCTCTACGGCCCTAAAACCTTTTCCATTCGATAGAGCGGAAAAAAATAGTCGCGTATAGTGATTGGTGGGATTGAAAAATGGATATTTTGGGTTTTCAAGCGACTTGAAGTCGATTTGGCCCAAATAAACGATGAAATGTAGAACATTTTTCAAAATTGCTCATCTCCGCTAGGTCCTTCGACCCCAAAGAATATTCCATCCACTAGAGCAGGAAGATATAGTCGGGTATTGTGATAGTAGGCTGAAAAAATTGAAATTTGGTATTTTTGAGCGATTTTCACCGCATTATATGTCAATAAACGAAGATAAATTTTTTCTCCAAATTGAGCCAAAATCATATATAGGGGTATTTTGCGCTGCTCTTTCGATTGGCGCTATGATTTTTGCAATATCTCAAAATTTTTGAAAATTATTATTTTCCTGTTGGCTCTACGGCCCTAAAACCTTTTCCATTCGATAGAGCGGAAAAAAATAGTCGCGTATAGTGATTGGTGGGATTGAAAAATGGATATTTTGGGTTTTCAAGCGACTTGAAGTCGATTTGGCCCATATAAACGATGAAATGTAGAACATTTTTCAAAATTGCTCATCTCCGCTAGGTCCTTCGCCCCCAAAGGATATTCCATCCACTAGAGCAGGAAGATATAGTCGGGTATTGTGACTAGTAGCCTGAGAAAATTGAAATTTGGTATTTTTGAGCGATTTTCAACGCATTATATCCCAATAAACGAAGAAAAATTGTTTTCTCCAAATTGAGCCAAAATTCATATATAGGGGTATTTTGCGCTGCTCTTTCGATTGGCGCTATGATTTTTGCAATATCTCAAAATTTTTGAAAATTATTTTTTTCCTATTGGCTCTACGGTCCTAAAGCCTTTTCCATTCGATAGAGCGGAAAAAAATAGTCGCGTATAGTGATTGGTGGGATTAAAAAATGGATATTTTGGGTTTTCAAGCGATTTGAAGTCGATTTGGGTCAAATAAACGATGAAATGTAGAACATTTTTCAAAATTGCTCATCTCCGCTAGGTCCTTCGCCCCCAAAGGATATTCCATCCACTAGAGCAGGAAGATATAGTCGGGTATTGTGACTAGTAGCCTGAGAAAATTGAAATTTGGTATTTTTGAGCGATTTTCAACGCATTATATCCCAATAAACGAAGAAAAATTTTTTTCTCCACATTGAGGCAAAATTCATATATAGGGGTATTTTGCGCTGCTCTTTCGATTGGCGCTATGATTTTTGCAATATCTCAAAATTTTTGAAAATTATTTTTTCCTATTGGCTCTACGGTCCTAAAGCCTTTTCCATTCGATAGAGCGAAAAAAATAGTCGCGTATAGTGATTGGTGGGATTTAAAAATGGATATTTTGGGGTTTCAAGCGATTTGAAGTCGATTTGGCCCAAATAAACGATGAAATGTAGAACATTTTTCAAAATTGCTCATCTCCGCTAGGTCCTTCGACCCCAAAGGATACTCCATCCACTAGAGCAGGATGATATAGTCGGGTATTGTGACTAGTAGCCTGAGAAAATTGAAATTTGGTATTTTTGAGCGATTTTCAACGCATTATATCCCAATAAACGAAGAAAAATTTTTTCTCCAAATTGAGCCAAAATTCATATATAGTGGTATTTTGCGCTGCTCTTTCGATTGGCGCTATGATTTTTGCAATATCTCAAAATTTTTGAAAATTATTTTTTTCCTATTGGCTCTACGGTCCTAAAACCTTTTCCATTCGATAGAACGGAAAAAAATAGTCGCGTATAGTGATTGGTGGGATTAAAAAATGGATATTTTGGGTTTTCAAGCGATTTGAAGTCGATTTGGGTCAAATAAACGATGAAATGTAGAACATTTTTCAAAATTTCTCATCTCCGCTAGGTCCTTCGACCCCAAAGGATACTCCATCCACTAGAGCAGGATGATATAGTCGGGTATTGTGACTAGTAGGCTGAGAAAATTGAAATTTGGTATTTTTGAGCGATTTTTAACGCATTATATCCCAATAAACGAAGAAAAATTTTTTTCTCCAAATTGAGCCAAAATTCATATATAGGGGTATTTTGCGCTGCTCTTTCGATTGGCGCTATGATTTTTGCAATATCTCAAAATTTTTGAAAATTATTTTTTTCCTATTGGCTCTACGGTCCTAAAACCTTTTCCATTCGATAGAGCGGAAAAAAATAGTCGCGTATAGTGATTGGTGGGATTTAAAAATGGATATTTTAGGGTTTCAAGCGATTTGAAGTCGATTTGGCCAACATAAACGATGAAATGTAGAACATTTTTCAAAATTGCTCATCTCCGCTAGGTCCTTCGATCCCAAAGGATACTCCATCCACTAGAGCTGGATGATATAGTCGGGTATTGTGACTAGTAGCCTGAGAAAATTGAAATTTGGTATTTTTGAGCGATTTTCAACGCATTATATCCCAATAAACGAAGAAAAATTTTTTCCCCCAAATTGAGCCAAAATTCACTAATTGGGGTATTTTGCGCTGCTCTTTCGATTGGCGCTATGATTTTTGCAATATCTCAAAATTTTTGAAAATTATTATTTTCCTATTGGCTCTACGGCCCTAAAACCTTTTCCATTCGATAGAGCGGAAAAAAATAGTCGCGTATAGTGATTGGTGGGATTGAAAAATGGATATTTTGGGTTTTCAAGTGACTTGAAGTCGATTTGGCCCAAATTAACGATGAAATGTAGAACATTTTTCAAAATTGCTCATCTCCGCTAGGTCCTTCGACCCCAAAGGATATTCCATCCACTAGAGCAGGAAGATATAGTCGGGTATTGTGACTAGTAGGCTGAAAAAATTGAAATTTGGTATTTTTGAGCGATTTTCAACGCATTATATCCCAATAAAAGAAGAAAAATTTTTTTCTCCAAATTGAGCCAAAATTCATATATAGGGGTATTTTGCGCTGCTCTTTCGATTGGCGCTATGATTTTTGCAATATCTCAATTTTTGAAAATTATTATTTTCCTATTGGCTCTACGGCCCTAAAACATATTCCATTCGATAGAGCGGAAAAAAATAGTCGCGTATAGTGATTGGTGGGATTAAAAAATGGATATTATGGGTTTTCAAGCGATTTGAAGTCGATTTGGCCGAAATAAACGATGAAATGTAGAACATTTTTCAAAATTGCTCATCTCCGCTAGGTCCTTCGACCCCAAAGGATACTCCTTCCACTAGAGCAGGATGATATAGTCGGGTATTGTGACTAGTATGCTGAGAAAATTGAAATTTGGTATTTTTGAGCGATATTCAACGCATTATATACCAATAAACGAAGAAAAATTTTTTTCTCCAAATTGAGCCAAAATTCATATATAGGGGTATTTTGCGCTGCACTCCCGATTGGCGCTATGATTTTTGCAATATCTGAAAATTTTTGAAAATTATTATTTTCCTATTGGCTCTACGGTCCTAAAACCTTTTCCATTCGATAGAGCGGAAGAAAATTGTCGCGTATAGTGATTGGTGGGATTAAAAAATGGATATTTTGGGTTTTCAAGCGATTTGAAGTCGATTTGGCCCAAATAAACGATGAAATGTAGAACATTTTTCAAAATTGCTCATCTCCGCTAGGTCCTTCGACCCCAAAGGATACTCCTTCCACTAGAGCAGGATGATATAGTCGGGTATTGTGACTAGTAGGCTGAGAAAATTGAAATTTGGTATTTTTGAGCGATTTTCAACGCATTATATCCCAATAACGAAGAAAAATTTTTTTCTCCAAATTGAGCCAAAATTCATACATAGAGGTATTGTGCGCTGCTCTTTCGATTGGCGCTATGATTTTTGCAATATCTGAAAATTTTTGAAAATTATTATTTTCCTATTGGCTCTACGGTCCTAAAACCTTTTCCATTCGATAGAGCGGAAAAAAATAGTCGCGTATAGTAATTGGTGGGAATAAAAAATGGATATTTTGGGTTTTCAAGCGATTTGAAGTCGATTTGGCCCAAATAAATGATGAAATGTAGAACATTTTTCAAAATTGCTCATCTCCGCTAGGTCCTTCGACCCCAAAGGATACTCCTTCCACTAGAGCAGGATGATATAGTCGAGTATTGTGACTAGTAGGCTGAGAAAATTGAAATTTGGTATTTTTGAGCGATTTTCAATGCATTATATCTCAATAAACGAAGAAAAATTTTTTTCTCCAAATTGAGCCAAAATTCATATATAGGGGTATTTCCCGCTGCTCTTTCGATTGGCGCTATGATTTTTGCAATATCTCAAAATTTTTGAAAATTATTTTTTTCCTATTGGCTCTACGGTCCTAAAACCTTTTCCATTCGATAGAGCGGAAAAAAATAGTCGCGTATAGTGATTGGTGGGATTAAAAAATGGATATTTTGGGTTTTCAAGCGATTTGAAGTCGATTTGGGTCAAATAAACGATGAAATGTAGAACATTTTTCAAAATTGCTCATCTCCGCTAGTTCCTTCGATCCCAAAGGATACTCCATCCACTAGAGCAGGATGATATAATCGGGTATTGTGACTAGTAGCCTGAGAAAATTAAAATTTGGTATTTTTGAGCGATTTTCAACGCATTATATCCCAATAAACGAAGAAAAATTTTTTTCTCCAAATTGAGCCAAAATTCATATATAGGGGTATTTTGCGCTGCTCTTTCGATTGGCGCTATGATTTTTGCAATATCTCAAAATTTTTGAAAATTATTTTTTTCCTAATGGCTCTACGGTCCTAAAACCTTTTCCATTCCATAGAGCGGAAAAAAATAGTCGCGTATAGTGATTGGTGGGATTTAAAAATGGATATTTTAGGGTTTCAAGTGATTTGAAGTTGATTTGGCCCACATAAACGATGAAATGTAGAACATTTTTCAAAATTGCTCATCTCCGCTAGGTCCTTCGACCCCAAAGGATATTCCATCCACTAAAGCAGGAAGATATAGTCGGGTATTGTGACTAGTACACGGAGAGAAATTTTGTAGTGAAAATTACAAATATTCGAGGCAAAATTACCAGTTTCTATGGTAATGGATGGACAGACTGACAATTTCAAACTTTTTACCAAAGTGCCTTGGTAAAATTTTTTTTTAGTTAATTTAAATAAAAAAAATTAACTTTTTTTATCCATATTGATGGATATATAGTATTTTAATATAGAAATAGAAACAGAAACAAGGATGAAAAAACATTAAACTGAAAAAAAATGTTTACGGAAGCGGGATTCGATCCGACGATCTTTGGGTTGAGAGTCCGACGTTCTACCGACTGCGCCACGGAAGCTGTTACCAACAGTCATTTGAATCGCCGTTATTACTTACTGAAAATATGTGTATTGTTTTCATTTTAACGTCGCGCACGCCTCTAGTATCAATCTTCTGAAACACAATAATGCGCAGTGCGCATGCGCGAAAACACAAATACCAGGTTATTTGGCAAAATTTATCAGTTTTCTTAGTAAAAATTCTTAGGTTACCCTGTAAAAATGACTAGATCTCACATTTTACCAGTGTGTCTGGTAATTTTTATTCCGATAATTTGGTATTTTTTTTAAGTGGTTATGGTAGTTTTTCCTGGGAAACTTATAAATTGTATTAGAAACCTGGGAATATCACGGCTTTTGACAGTCTATCCATGCGCTACCAAGGCACCTTGGTAATTTTTACTCTAAAATTTCTCTCCGTGTAGGCTGAGAAACTTGAAATTTGGTAATTTTGAGCGATTTTCAACGCATTATATCCCAATAAACGAAGAAAAATTTTTTTCCTCCAAATTTAGCCAAAATTCATATAAAGGGGTATTTTGCGCTGCTCTTTCGATTGGCGCTATGATTTTTGCAATATCTCAAAATTTTTGAAAATTATTATTTTCCTATTGGCTCTACGGCCCTAAAACCTTTTCCATTCGATAGAGCGGAAAAAAATAGTCGCGTATAGTGATTGATGGGATTAAAAAATGGATATTATGGGTTTTCAAGCGATTTGAAGTCGATTTGGCCGAAATAAACGATGAAATGTAGAACATTTTTCAAAATTGCTCATCTCCGCTAGGTCCTTCGACCCCAAAGGATACTCCTTCCACTAGAGCAGGATTATATAGTCGGGTATTGTGACTAGTAGGCTGAGAAAATTGAAATTTGGTATTTGTGAGCGATTTTCAACGCATTATATCCCAAAAACGAAGAAAAATTTTTTCTCCAAATTGAGCCAAAATTCATATATAGGGGTATTTTGCGCTGCTCTTTCGATTGGCGCTATGATTTTTGCAATATCTCAAAATTTTTGAAAATTATTATTTTCCTATTGGCTCTACGGCCCTAAAACCTTTTCCATTCGATAGAGCGGAAAAAAATAGTCGCGTATAGTGATTGGTGGGATTGAAAAATGGATATTTTGGGTTTTCAAGCGACTTGAAGTCGATTTGGCCCAAATAAACGATGAAATGTAGAACATTTTTCAAAATTGCTCATCTCCGCTAGGTCCTTCGACCCCAAAGGATATTCAATCCACTAGAGCAGGAAGATATAGTCGGGTATTGTGACTAGTAGGCTGAAAAAATTGAAATTTGGTATTTTTGAGCGATTTTCAACGCATTATATCCCAATAAACGAAGAAAAATTTTTTCTCCAAATTGAGCCAAAATTCATATATAGGGGTATTTTGCGCTGCTCTTTCGATTGGCGCTATGATTTTTGCAATATCTCAAATTTTTGGAAATTATTATTTTCCTATTGGCTCTACGGCCCTAAAACCTTTTCCATTCGATAGAGCGGAAAAAAATAGTCGCGTATAGTGATTGGTGGGATTGAAAAATGGATATTTTGGGTTTTCAAGCGACTTGAAGTCGATTTGGCCCAAATAAACGATGAAATGTAGAACATTTTTCAAAATTGCTCATCTCCGCTAGGTCCTTCGACCCCAAAGAATATTCCATCCACTAGAGCAGGAAGATATAGTCGGGTATTGTGATAGTAGGCTGAAAAAATTGAAATTTGGTATTTTTGAGCGATTTTCAACGCATTATATCTCAATAAACGAAGAAAAATTTTTTCTCCAAATTGAGCCAAAATCATATATAGGGGTATTTTGCGCTGCTCTTTCGATTGGCGCTATGATTTTTGCAATATCTCAAAATTTTTGAAAATTATTATTTTCCTGTTGGCTCTACGGCCCTAAAACCTTTTCCATTCGATAGAGCGGAAAAAAATAGTCGCGTATAGTGATTGGTGGGATTAAAAAATGGATATTATGGGTTTTCAAGCGATTTGAAGTCGATTTGGCCGAAATAAACGATGAAATGTAGAACATTTTTCAAAATTGCTCATCTCCGCTAGGTCCTTCGACCCCAAAGGATACTCCTTCCACTAGAGCAGGATGATATAGTCGGGTATTGTGACTAGTATGCTGAGAAAATTGAAATTTGGTATTTTTGAGCGATATTCAACGCATTATATACCAATAAACGAAGAAAAATTTTTTTCTCCAAATTGAGCCAAAATTCATATATAGGGGTATTTTGCGCTGCACTCCCGATTGGCGCTATGATTTTTGCAATATCTGAAAATTTTTGAAAATTATTATTTTCCTATTGGCTCTACGGTCCTAAAACCTTTTCCATTCGATAGAGCGGAAAAAAATAGTTGCGTATAGTGATTGGTGGGATTAAAAAATGGATATTATGGGTTTTCAAGCGATTTGAAGTCGATTTGGCCGAAATAAACGATGAAATGTAGAACATTTTTCAAAATTGCTCATCTCCGCTAGGTCCTTCGACCCCAAAGGATACTCCTTCCACTAGAGCAGGATTATATAGTCGGGTATTGTGACTAGTAGGCTGAGAAAATTGAAATTTGGTATTTGTGAGCGATTTTCAACGCATTATATCCCAAAAACGAAGAAAAATTTTTTTCTCCAAATTGAGCCAAAATTCATATATAGGGGTATTTTGCGCTGCTCTTTCGATTGGCGCTATGATTTTTGCAATATCTCAATTTTTGAAAATTATTATTTTCCTATTGGCTCTACGGCCCTAAAACCTTTTCCATTCGATAGAGCGGAAAAAAATAGTCGCGTATAGTGATTGGTGGGATTAAAAAATGGATATTATGGGTTTTCAAGCGATTTGAAGTCGATTTGGCCGAAATAAACGATGAAATGTAGAACATTTTTCAAAATTGCTCATCTCCGCTAGGTCCTTCGACCCCAAAGGATACTCCTTCCACTAGAGCAGGATGATATAGTCGGGTATTGTGACTAGTATGCTGAGAAAATTGAAATTTGGTATTTTTGAGCGATATTCAACGCATTATATACCAATAAACGAAGAAAAATTTTTTCTCCAAATTGAGCCAAAATTCATATATAGGGGTATTTTGCGCTGCACTCCCGATTGGCGCTATGATTTTTGCAATATCTGAAAATTTTTGAAAATTATTATTTTCCTATTGGCTCTACGGTCCTAAAACCTTTTCCATTCGATAGAGCGGAAAAAAATAGTCGCGTATAGTGATTGGTGGGATTAAAAAATGGATATTTTGGGTTTTCAAGCGATTTGAAGTCGATTTGGCCGAAATAAACGATGAAATGTAGAACATTTTTCAAGATTTCTCATCTCCGCTAGGTCCTTCGACCCCAAAGGATACTCCTTCCACTAGAGCAGGATGATATAGTCGGGTATTGTGACTAGTAGGCTGAGAAAATTGAAATTTGGTATTTTTGAGCGATTTTCAACGCATTATATCCCAATAACGAAGAAAAATTTTTTTCTCCAAATTGAGCCAAAATTCATACATAGGGGTATTTTGCGCTGCTCTTTCGATTGGCGCTATGATTTTTGCAATATCTGAAAATTTTTGAAAATTATTATTTTCCTATTGGCTCTACGGTCCTAAAACCTTTTCCATTCGATAGAGCGGAAAAAAATAGTCGCGTATAGTGATTGGTGGGATTAAAAAATGGATATTTTGGGTTTTCAAGCGATTTGAAGTCGATTTGGGTCAAATAAACGATGAAATGTAGAACATTTTTCAAAATTGCTCATCTCCGCTAGTTCCTTCGATCCCAAAGGATACTCCATCCACTAGAGCAGGATGATATAATCGGGTATTGTGACTAGTAGCCTGAGAAAATTGAAATTTGGTATTTTTGAGCGATTTTCAATGCATTATATCCCAATAAACGAAGAAAAATTTTTTTCTCCAAATTTAGCCAAAATTCATATATAGGGGTATTTTGCGCTGCTCTTTCAATTGGCGCTATGATTTTTGCAATATCTCAAAATTTTTGAAAATTATTATTTTCCTATTGGCTCTACGGCCCTAAAACCTTTTCCATTCGATAGAGCGGGAAAAAATAGTCGCGTATAGTGATTGGTGGGATTAAAAAATGGATATTTTGGGTTTTCAAGCGACTTGAAGTCGATTTGGCCCAAATAAACGATGAAATGTAGAACATTTTTCAAAATTGCTCATCTCCGCTAGGTCCTTCGACCCCAAAGGATATTCAATCCACTAGAGCAGGAAGATATAGTCGGGTATTGTGACTAGTAGGCTGAAAAAATTGAAATTTGGTATTTTTGAGCGATTTTCAACGCATTATATCCCAATAAACGAAGAAAAATTTTTTCTCCAAATTGTGCCAAAATTCATATATAGGTGTATTTTGCGCTGCTCTTTCGATTGGCGCTATGATTTTTGCAATATCTCAAATTTTTGGAAGTTATTATTTTCCTATTGGCTCTACTGCCCTAAAACCTTTTCCATTCGATAGAGCGGAAAAAATAGTCGCGTATAGTGATTGGTGGGATTGAAAAATGGATATTTTGGGTTTTCAAGCGACTTGAAGTCGATTTGGCCCAAATAAACGATGAAATGTAGAACATTTTTCAAAATTGCTCATCTCCGCTAGGTCCTTCGACCCCAAAGAATATTCCATCCACTAGAGCAGGAAGATATAGTCGGGTATTGTGATAGTAGGCTGAAAAAATTGAAATTTGGTATTTTTGAGCGATTTTCAACGCATTATATCTCAATAAACGAAGAAAAATTTTTTTCTCCAAATTGAGCCAAAATCATATATAGGGGTATTTTGCGCTGCTCTTTCGATTGGCGCTATGATTTTTGCAATATCTCAAAATTTTTGAAAATTATTATTTTCCTGTTGGCTCTACGGCCCTAAAACCTTTTCCATTCGATAGAGCGGAAAAAAATAGTCGCGTATAGTGATTGGTGGGATTAAAAAATGGATATTATGGGTTTTCAAGCGATTTGAAGTCGATTTGGCCGAAATAAACGATGAAATGTAGAACATTTTTCAAAATTGCTCATCTCCGCTAGGTCCTTCGACCCCAAAGGATACTCCTTCCACTAGAGCAGGATGATATAGTCGGGTATTGTGACTAGTATGCTGAGAAAATTGAAATTTGGTATTTTTGAGCGATATTCAACGCATTATATACCAATAAACGAAGAAAAATTTTTTTCTTCAAATTGAGCCAAAATTCATATATAGGGGTATTTTGCGCTGCACTCCCGATTGGCGCTATGATTTTTGCAATATCTGAAAATTTTTGAAAATTATTATTTTCCTATTGGCTCTACGGTCCTAAAACCTTTTCCATTCGATAGAGCGGAAAAAAATAGTCGCGTATAGTGATTGGTGGGATTAAAAAATGGATATTATGGGTTTTCAAGCGATTTGAAGTCGATTTGGCCGAAATAAACGATGAAATGTAGAACATTTTTCAAAATTGCTCATCTCCGCTAGGTCCTTCGACCCCAAAGGATACTCCTTCCACTAGAGCAGGATTATATAGTCGGGTATTGTGACTAGTAGGCTGAGAAAATTGAAATTTGGTATTTGTGAGCGATTTTCAACGCATTATATCCCAAAAAACGAAGAAAAATTTTTTTCTCCAAATTGAGCCAAAATTCATATATAGGGGTATTTTCCGCTGCTCTTTCGATTGGCGCTATGATTTTTGCAATATCTCAATTTTTGAAAATTATTATTTTCCTATTGGCTCTACGGCCCTAAAACCTTTTCCATTCGATAGAGCGGAAAAAAATAGTCGCGTATAGTGATTGGTGGGATTAAAAAATGGATATTATGGGTTTTCAAGCGATTTGAAGTCGATTTGGCCGAAATAAACGATGAAATGTAGAACATTTTTCAAAATTGCTCATCTCCGCTAGGTCCTTCGACCCCAAAGGATACTCCTTCCACTAGAGCAGGATGATATAGTCGGGTATTGTGACTAGTATGCTGAGAAAATTGAAATTTGGTATTTTTGAGCGATATTCAACGCATTATATACCAATAAACGAAGAAAAATTTTTTTCTCCAAATTGAGCCAAAATTCATATATAGGGGTATTTTGCGCTGCACTCCCGATTGGCGCTATGATTTTTGCAATATCTGAAAATTTTTGAAAATTATTATTTTCCTATTGGCTCTACGGTCCTAAAACCTTTTCCATTCGATAGAGCGGAAAAAAATAGTCGCGTATAGTGATTGGTGGGATTAAAAAATGGATATTTTGGGTTTTCAAGCGATTTGAAGTCGATTTGGCCGAAATAAACGATGAAATGTAGAACATTTTTCAAAATTTCTCATCTCCGCTAGGTCCTTCGACCCCAAAGGATACTCCTTCCACTAGAGCAGGATGATATAGTCGGGTATTGTGACTAGTAGGCTGAGAAAATTGAAATTTGGTATTTTTGAGCGATTTTCAACGCATTATATCCCAATAACGAAGAAAAATTTTTTTCTCCAAATTGAGCCAAAATTCATACATAGGGGTATTTTGCGCTGCTCTTTCGATTGGCGCTATGATTTTTGCAATATCTGAAAATTTTTGAAAATTATTATTTTCCTAGTGGCTCTACGGTCCTAAAACCTTTTCCATTCGATAGAGCGGAAAAAAATAGTCGCGTATAGTGATTGGTGGGATTAAAAAATGGATATTTTGGGTTTTCAAGCGATTTGAAGTCGATTTGGGTCAAATAAACGATGAAATGTAGAACATTTTTCAAAATTGCTCATCTCCGCTAGTTCCTTCGATCCCAAAGGATACTCCATCCACTAGAGCAGGATGATATAATCGGGTATTGTGACTAGTAGCCTGAGAAAATTAAAATTTGGTATTTTTGAGCGATTTTCAACGCATTATATCCCAATAAACGAAGAAAAATTTTTTCTCCAAATTGAGCCAAAATTCATATATAGGGGTATTTTGCGCTGCTCTTTCGATTGGCGCTATGATTTTTGCAATATCTCAAAATTTTTGAAAATTATTATTTTCCTATTGGCTCTACGGCCCTAAAACCTTTTCCATTCGATAGAGCGGAAAAAAATAGTCGCGTATAGTGATTGGTGGGATTGAAAAATGGATATTTTGGGTTTTCAAGCGACTTGAAGTCGATTTGGCCCAAATAAACGATGAAATGTAGAACATTTTTCAAAATTGCTCATCTCCGCTAGGTCCTTCGACCCCAAAGGATATTCAATCCACTAGAGCAGGAAGATATAGTCGGGTATTGTGACTAGTAGGCTGAAAAAATTGAAATTTGGTATTTTTGAGCGATTTTCAACGCATTATATCCCAATAAACGAAGAAAAATTTTTTTCTCCAAATTGAGCCAAAATTCATATATAGGGGTATTTTGCGCTGCTCTTTCGATTGGCGCTATGATTTTTGCAATATCTCAAATTTTTGGAAATTATTATTTTCCTATTGGCTCTACGGCCCTAAAACCTTTTCCATTCGATAGAGCGGAAAAAAATAGTCGCGTATAGTGATTGGTGGGATTGAAAAATGGATATTTTGGGTTTTCAAGCGACTTGAAGTCGATTTGGCCCAAATAAACGATGAAATGTAGAACATTTTTCAAAATTGCTCATCTCCGCTAGGTCCTTCGACCCCAAAGAATATTCCATCCACTAGAGCAGGAAGATATAGTCGGGTATTGTGATAGTAGGCTGAAAAAATTGAAATTTGGTATTTTTGAGCGATTTTCAACGCATTATATCTCAATAAACGAAGAAAAATTTTTTTCTCCAAATTGAGCCAAAATCATATATAGGGGTATTTTGCGCTGCTCTTTCGATTGGCGCTATGATTTTTGCAATATCTCAAAATTTTTGAAAATTATTATTTTCCTGTTGGCTCTACGGCCCTAAAACCTTTTCCATTCGATAGAGCGGAAAAAAATAGTCGCGTATAGTGATTGGTGGGATTGAAAAATGGATATTTTGGGTTTTCAAGCGACTTGAAGTCGATTTGGCCCATATAAACGATGAAATGTAGAACATTTTTCAAAATTGCTCATCTCCGCTAGGTCCTTCGCCCCCAAAGGATATTCCATCCACTAGAGCAGGAAGATATAGTCGGGTATTGTGACTAGTAGCCTGAGAAAATTGAAATTTGGTAGTTTTGAGCGATTTTCAACGCATTATATCCCAATAAACGAAGAAAAATTGTTTTCTCCAAATTGAGCCAAAATTCATATATAGGGGTATTTTGCGCTGCTCTTTCGATTGGCGCTATGATTTTTGCAATATCTCAAAATTTTTGAAAATTATTTTTTTCCTATTGGCTCTACGGTCCTAAAGCCTTTTCCATTCGATAGAGCGGAAAAAAATAGTCGCGTATAGTGATCGGTGGGATTAAAAAATGGATATTTTGGGTTTTCAAGCGATTTGAAGTCGATTTGGGTCAAATAAACGATGAAATGTAGAACATTTTTCAAAATTGCTCATCTCCGCTAGGTCCTTCGCCCCCAAAGGATATTCCATCCACTAGAGCAGGAAGATATAGTCGGGTATTGTGACTAGTAGCCTGAGAAAATTGAAATTTGGTATTTTTGAGCGATTTTCAACGCATTATATCCCAATAAACGAAGAAAAATTTTTTTCTCCAAATTGAGCCAAAATTCATATATAGGGGTATTTTGCGCTGCTCTTTCGATTGGCGCTATGATTTTTGCAATATCTCAAAATTTTTGAAAATTATTTTTTTCCTATTGGCTCTACGGTCCTAAAGCCTTTTCCATTCGATAGAGCGAAAAAAATAGTCGCGTATAGTGATTGGTGGGATTTAAAAATGGATATTTTGGGGTTTCAAGCGATTTGAAGTCGATTTGGCCCAAATAAACGATGAAATGTAGAACATTTTTCAAAATTGCTCATCTCCGCTAGGTCCTTCGACCCCAAAGGATACTCCATCCACTAGAGCAGGATGATATAGTCGGGTATTGTGACTAGTAGCCTGAGAAAATTGAAATTTGGTATTTTTGAGCGATTTTCAACGCATTATATCCCAATAAACGAAGAAAAATTTTTTTCTCCAAATTGAGCCAAAATTCATATATAGTGGTATTTTGCGCTGCTCTTTCGATTGGCGCTATGATTTTTGCAATATCTCAAAATTTTTGAAAATTATTTTTTTCCTATTGGCTCTACGGTCCTAAAACCTTTTCCATTCGATAGAGCGGAAAAAAATAGTCGCGTATAGTGATTGGTGGGATTAAAAAATGGATATTTTGGGTTTTCAAGCGATTTGAAGTCGATTTGGGTCAAATAAACGATGAAATGTAGAACATTTTTCAAAATTTCTCATCTCCGCTAGGTCCTTCGACCCCAAAGGATACTCCATCCACTAGAGCAGGATGATATAGTCGGGTATTGTGACTAGTAGCCTGAGAAAATTGAAATTTGGTATTTTTGAGCGATTTTCAACGCATTATATCCCAATAAACGAAGAAACATTTTTTTCTCCAAATTCAGCCAAAATTCATATATAGGGATATTTTGCGCTGCTCTTTCGATTGGCGCTATGATTTTTGCAATATCTCAAAATTTTTGAAAATTATTTTTTTCCTATTGGCTCTACGGTCCTAAAACCTTTTCCATTCGATAGAGTGGAAAAAAATAGTCGCGTATAGTGATTGGTGGGATTTAAAAATGGATATTTTGGGGTTTCAAGCGATTTGAAGTCGATTTGGCCCAAATAAACGATGAAATGTAGAACATTTTTCAAAATTGCTCATCTCCGCTAGGTCCTTCGATCCCAAAGGATACTCCATCCACTAGAGCTGGATGATATAGTCGGGTATTGTGACTAGTAGCCTGAGAAAATTGAAATTTGGTATTTTTGAGCGATTTTCAACGCATTATATCCCAATAAACGAAGAAAAATTTTTTTCCCCAAATTGAGCCAAAATTCACTAATTGGGGTATTTTGCGCTGCTCTTTCGATTGGCGCTATGATTTTTGCAATATCTCAAAATTTTTGAAAATTATTATTTTCCTATTGGCTCTACGGCCCTAAAACCTTTTCCATTCGATAGAGCGGAAAAAAATAGTCGCGTATAGTGATTGGTGGGATTGAAAAATGGATATTTTGGGTTTTCAAGTGACTTGAAGTCGATTTGGCCCAAATTAACGATGAAATGTAGAACATTTTTCAAAATTGCTCATCTCCGCTAGGTCCTTCGACCCCAAAGGATATTCCATCCACTAGAGCAGGAAGATATAGTCGGGTATTGTGACTAGTAGGCTGAAAAAATTGAAATTTGGTATTTTTGAGCGATTTTCAACGCATTATATCCCAATAAAAGAAGAAAAATTTTTTTCTCCAAATTGAGCCAAAATTCATATATAGGGGTATTTTGCGCTGCTCTTTCGATTGGCGCTATGATTTTTGCAATATCTCAATTTTTGAAAATTATTATTTTCCTATTGGCTCTACGGCCCTAAAACCTTTTCCATTCGATAGAGCGGAAAAAAATAGTCGCGTATAGTGATTGGTGGGATTAAAAAATGGATATTATGGGTTTTCAAGCGATTTGAAGTCGATTTGGCCGAAATAAACGATGAAATGTAGAACATTTTTCAAAATTGCTCATCTCCGCTAGGTCCTTCGACCCCAAAGGATACTCCTTCCACTAGAGCAGGATGATATAGTCGGGTATTGTGACTAGTATGCTGAGAAAATTGAAATTTGGTATTTTTGAGCGATATTCAACGCATTATATACCAATAAACGAAGAAAAATTTTTTTCTCCAAATTGAGCCAAAATTCATATATAGG
Organism: Torymus aiolomorphi; assembly: GCA_036365515.1. Lineage (NCBI taxonomy): Eukaryota > Metazoa > Arthropoda > Insecta > Hymenoptera > Torymidae > Torymus > Torymus aiolomorphi. Next base: position 128,502,373 of record CM070877.1, on the reverse strand, counting down.
GGTATTTTGCGCTGCACTCCCGATTGGCGCTATGATTTTTGCAATATCTGAAAATTTTTGAAAATTATTATTTTCCTATTGGCTCTACGGCCCTAAAACCTTTTCCATTCGATAGAGCGGAAAAAAATAGTCGCGTATAGTGATTGGTGGGATTGAAAAATGGATATTTTGGGTTTTCAAGCGACTTGAAGTCGATTTGGCCCATATAAACGATGAAATGTAGAACATTTTTCAAAATTGCTCATCTCCGCTAGGTCCTTCGCCCCCAAAGGATATTCCATCCACTAGAGCAGGAAGATATAGTCGGGTATTGTGACTAGTAGCCTGAGAAAATTGAAATTTGGTATTTTTGAGCGATTTTCAACGCATTATATCCCAATAAACGAAGAAAAATTGTTTTCTCCAAATTGAGCCAAAATTCATATATAGGGGTATTTTGCGCTGCTCTTTCGATTGGCGCTATGATTTTTGCAATATCTCAAAATTTTTGAAAATTATTTTTTTCCTATTGGCTCTACGGTCCTAAAGCCTTTTCCATTCGATAGAGCGGAAAAAAATAGTCGCGTATAGTGATTGGTGGGATTAAAAAATGGATATTTTGGGTTTTCAAGCGATTTGAAGTCGATTTGGGTCAAATAAACGATGAAATGTAGAACATTTTTCAAAATTGCTCATCTCCGCTAGGTCCTTCGCCCCCAAAGGATATTCCATCCACTAGAGCAGGAAGATATAGTCGGGTATTGTGACTAGTAGCCTGAGAAAATTGAAATTTGGTATTTTTGAGCGATTTTCAACGCATTATATCCCAATAAACGAAGAAAAATTGTTTTCTCCAAATTGAGCCAAAATTCATATATAGGGGTATTTTGCGCTGCTCTTTCGATTGGCGCTATGATTTTTGCAATATCTCAAAATTTTTGAAAATTATTTTTTTCCTATTGGCTCTACGGTCCTAAAGCCTTTTCCATTCGATAGAGCGAAAAAAATAGTCGCGTATAGTGATTGGTGGGATTTAAAAATGGATATTTTGGGGTTTCAAGCGATTTGAAGTCGATTTGGCCCAAATAAACGATGAAATGTAGAACATTTTTCAAAATTGCTCATCTCCGCTAGGTCCTTCGACCCCAAAGGATACTCCATCCACTAGAGCAGGATGATATAGTCGGGTATTGTGACTAGTAGCCTGAGAAAATTGAAATTTGGTATTTTTGAGCGATTTTCAACGCATTATATCCCAATAAACGAAGAAAAATTTTTTTCTCCAAATTGAGCCAAAATTCATATATAGTGGTATTTTGCGCTGCTCTTTCGATTGGCGCTATGATTTTTGCAATATCTCAAAATTTTTGAAAATTATTTTTTTCCTATTGGCTCTACGGTCCTAAAACCTTTTCCATTCGATAGAGCGGAAAAAAATAGTCGCGTATAGTGATTGGTGGGATTAAAAAATGGATATTTTGGGTTTTCAAGCGATTTGAAGTCGATTTGGGTCAAATAAACGATGAAATGTAGAACATTTTTCAAAATTTCTCATCTCCGCTAGGTCCTTCGACCCCAAAGGATACTCCATCCACTAGAGCAGGATGATATAGTCGGGTATTGTGACTAGTAGCCTGAGAAAATTGAAATTTGGTATTTTTGAGCGATTTTCAACGCATTATATCCCAATAAACGAAGAAAAATTTTTTTCTCCAAATTCAGCCAAAATTCATATATAGGGGTATTTTGCGCTGCTCTTTCGATTGGCGCTATGATTTTTGCAATATCTCAAAATTTTTGAAAATTATTTTTTTCCTATTGGCTCTACGGTCCTAAAACCTTTTCCATTCGATAGAGTGGAAAAAAATAGTCGCGTATAGTGATTGGTGGGATTTAAAAATGGATATTTTGGGGTTTCAAGCGATTTGAAGTCGATTTGGCCCAAATAAACGATGAAATGTAGAACATTTTTCAAAATTGCTCATCTCCGCTAGGTCCTTCGATCCCAAAGGATACTCCATCCACTAGAGCTGGATGATATAGTCGGGTATTGTGACTAGTAGCCTGAGAAAATTGAAATTTGGTATTTTTGAGCGATTTTCAACGCATTATATCCCAATAAACGAAGAAAAATCTTATTGCCCAAATTGAGGCAAAATTCACTAATTGGGGTATTTTGCGCTGCTCTTTCGATTGGCGCTATGATTTTTGCAATATCTCAAAATTTTTGAAGATTATTTTTTCCTATTGGCTCTACGGCCCTAAAACCTTTTCCATTCGATAGAGCGGAAAAAAATAGTCGCGTATAGTGATTGGTGGGATTGAAAAATGGATATTTTGGGTTTTCAAGTGACTTGAAGTCGATTTGGCCCAAATTAACGATGAAATGTAGAACATTTTTCAAAATTGCTCATCTCCGCTAGGTCCTTCGACCCCAAAGGATATTCCATCCACTAGAGCAGGAAGATATAGTCGGGTATTGTGACTAGTAGGCTGAAAAAATTGAAATTTGGTATTTTTGAGCGATTTTCAACGCATTATATCCCAATAAAAGAAGAAAAATTTTTTTCTCCAAATTGAGCCAAAATTCATATATAGGGGTATTTTGCGCTGCTCTTTCGATTGGCGCTATGATTTTTGCAATATCTCAATTTTTGAAAATTATTATTTTCCTATTGGCTCTACGGCCCTAAAACCTTTTCCATTCGATAGAGCGGAAAAAAATAGTCGCGTATAGTGATTGGTGGGATTAAAAAATGGATATTATGGGTTTTCAAGCGATTTGAAGTCGATTTGGCCGAAATAAACGATGAAATGTAGAACATTTTTCAAAATTGCTCATCTCCGCTAGGTCCTTCGACCCCAAAGGATACTCCTTCCACTAGAGCAGGATGATATAGTCGGGTATTGTGACTAGTATGCTGAGAAAATTGAAATTTGGTATTTTTGAGCGATATTCAACGCATTATATACCAATAAACGAAGAAAAATTTTTTTCTCCAAATTGAGCCAAAATTCATATATAGGGGTATTTTGCGCTGCACTCCCGATTGGCGCTATGATTTTTGCAATATCTGAAAATTTTTGAAAATTATTATTTTCCTATTGGCTCTACGGTCCTAAAACCTTTTCCATTCGATAGAGCGGAAGAAAATTGTCGCGTATAGTGATTGGTGGGATTAAAAAATGGATATTTTGGGTTTTCAAGCGATTTGAAGTCGATTTGGCCCAAATAAACGATGAAATGTAGAACATTTTTCAAAATTGCTCATCTCCGCTAGGTCCTTCGACCCCAAAGGATACTCCTTCCACTAGAGCAGGATGATATAGTCGGGTATTGTGACTAGTAGGCTGAGAAAATTGAAATTTGGTATTTTTGAGCGATTTTCAACGCATTATATCCCAATAACGAAGAAAAATTTTTTTCTCCAAATTTAGCCAAAATTCATACATAGGGGTATTTTGCGCTGCTCTTTCGATTGGCGCTATGATTATTGCAATATCTGAAAATTTTTGAAAATTATTATTTTCCTATTGGCTCTACGGTCCTAAAACCTTTTCCATTCGATAGAGCGGAAAAAAATAGTCGCGTATAGTAATTGGTGGGAATAAAAAATGGATATTTTGGGTTTTCAAGCGATTTGAAGTCGATTTGGCCCAAATAAACGATGAAATGTAGAACATTTTTCAAAATTGCTCATCTCCGCTAGGTCCTTCGACCCCAAAGGATACTCCTTCCACTAGAGCAGGATGATATAGTCGAGTATTGTGACTAGTAGGCTGAGAAAATTGAAATTTGGTATTTTTGAGCGATTTTCAACGCATTATATCTCAATAAACGAAGAAAAATTTTTTTCTCCAAATTGAGCCAAAATTCATATATAGGGGTATTTCCCGCTGCTCTTTCGATTGGCGCTATGATTTTTGCAATATCTCAAAATTTTTGAAAATTATTTTTTTCCTATTGGCTCTACGGTCCTAAAACCTTTTCCATTCGATAGAGCGGAAAAAAATAGTCGCGTATAGTGATTGGTGGGATTAAAAAATGGATATTTTGGGTTTTCAAGCGATTTGAAGTCGATTTGGGTCAAATAAACGATGAAATGTAGAACATTTTTCAAAATTGCTCATCTCCGCTAGTTCCTTCGATCCCAAAGGATACTCCATCCACTAGAGCAGGATGATATAATCGGGTATTGTGACTAGTAGCCTGAGAAAATTAAAATTTGGTATTTTTGAGCGATTTTCAACGCATTATATCCCAATAAACGAAGAAAAATTTTTTTCTCCAAATTGAGCCAAAATTCATATATAGGGGTATTTTGCGCTGCTCTTTCGATTGGCGCTATGATTTTTGCAATATCTCAAAATTTTTGAAAATTATTTTTTTCCTAATGGCTCTACGGTCCTAAAACCTTTTCCATTCCATAGAGCGGAAAAAAATAGTCGCGTATAGTGATTGGTGGGATTTAAAAATGGATATTTTAGGGTTTCAAGTGATTTGAAGTTGATTTGGCCCACATAAACGATGAAATGTAGAACATTTTTCAAAATTGCTCATCTCCGCTAGGTCCTTCGACCCCAAAGGATATTCCATCCACTAAAGCAGGAAGATATAGTCGGGTATTGTGACTAGTAGGCTGAAAAAATTGAAATTTGGTATTTTTGAGCGATTTTCAACGCATTATATCCCAATAAACGAAGAAAAATTTTTTTCTCCAAATTGAGCCAAAATTCATATATAGGGATATTTTGCGCTGCTCTTTCGATTGGCGCTATGATTTTTGCAATATCTCAAAATTTTTGAAAATTATTATTTTCCTATTGGCTCTACGGCCCTAAAACCTTTTCCATTCGATAGAGCGGAAAAAAATAGTCGCGTATAGTGATTGGTGGGATTGAAAAATGGATATTTTGGGTTTTCAAGCGACTTGAAGTCGATTTGGCCCAAATAAACGATGAAATGTAGAACATTTTTCAAAATTGCTCATCTCCGCTAGGTCCTTCGACCCCAAAGAATATTCCATCCACTAGAGCAGGAAGATATAGTCGGGTATTGTGATAGTAGGCTGAAAAAATTGAAATTTGGTATTTTTGAGCGATTTTCAACGCATTATATCCCAATAAACGAAGAAAAATTTTTTTCTCCAAATTGAGCCAAAATCATATATAGGGGTATTTTGCGCTGCTCTTTCGATTGGCGCTATGATTTTTGCAATATCTCAAAATTTTTGAAAATTATTATTTTCCTGTTGGCTCTACGGCCCTAAAACCTTTTCCATTCGATAGAGCGGAAAAAAATAGTCGCGTATAGTGATTGGTGGGATTGAAAAATGGATATTTTGGGTTTTCAAGCGACTTGAAGTCGATATGGCCCATATAAACGATGAAATGTAGAACATTTTTCAAAATTGCTCATCTCCGCTAGGTCCTTCGCCCCCAAAGGATATTCCATCCACTAGAGCAGGAAGATATAGTCGGGTATTGTGACTAGTAGCCTGAGAAAATTGAAATTTGGTATTTTTGAGCGATTTTCAACGCATTATATCCCAATAAACGAAGAAAAATTTTTTTCTCCAAATTGAGCCAAAATTCATATATAGGGGTATTTTGCGCTGCTCTTTCGATTGGCGCTATGATTTTTGCAATATCTCAAAATTTTTGAAAATTATTTTTTTCCTATTGGCTCTACGGTCCTAAAGCCTTTTCCATTCGATAGAGCGAAAAAAATAGTCGCGTATAGTGATTGGTGGGATTTAAAAATGGATATTTTGGGGTTTCAAGCGATTTGAAGTCGATTTGGCCCAAATAAACGATGAAATGTAGAACATTTTTCAAAATTGCTCATCTCCGCTAGGTCCTTCGACCCCAAAGGATACTCCATCCACTAGAGCAGGATGATATAGTCGGGTATTGTGACTAGTAGCCTGAGAAAATTGAAATTTGGTATTTTTGAGCGATTTTCAACGCATTATATCCCAATAAACGAAGAAAAATTTTTTTCTCCAAATTGAGCCAAAATTCATATATAGGGGTATTTTGCGCTGCTCTTTCGATTGGCGCTATGATTTTTGCAATATCTCAAAATTTTTGAAAATTATTTTTTTCCTATTGGCTCTACGGTCCTAAAACCTTTTCCATTCGATAGAGCGGAAAAAAATAGACGCGTATAGTAATTGGTGGGATTAAAAAATGGATATTTTGGGTTTTCAAGCGATTTGAAGTCGATTTGGGTCAAATAAACGATGAATATAGAACATTTTTCAAAATTGCTCATCTCCGCTAGGTCCTTCGCCCCCAAAGGATATTCCATCCACTAGAGCAGGAAGATATAGTCGGGTATTGTGACTAGTAGCCTGAGAAAATTGAAATTTGGTATTTTTGAGCGATTTTCAACGCATTATATCCCAATAAACGAAGAAAAATTTTTTTCTCCAAATTGAGCCAAAATTCATATATAGGGGTATTTTGCGCTGCTCTTTCGATTGGCGCTATGATTTTTGCAATATCTCAAAATTTTTGAAAATTATTTTTTTCCTATTGGCTCTACGGTCCTAAAAACTTTTCCATTCGATAGAGCGGAAAAAAATAGTCGCGTATAGTGATTGGTGGAATTAATAAATGGATATTTTGGGTTTTCAAGCGATTTGAAGTCGATTTGGCCCAAATAAACGATGAAATGTAGAACATTTTTCAAAATTGCTCATCTCCGCTAGGTCCTTCGACCCCAAAGGATACTCCTTCCACTAGAGCAGGATGATATATTCGGGTATTGTGACTAGTAGGCTGAGAAAATTGAAATTTGGTATTTTTGAGCGATTTTCAACGCATTATATCCCAATAAACGAAGAAAAATTTTTTTCTCCAAATTGAGCCAAAATTCATATATAGGGGTATTTTGCGCTGCTCTTTCGATTGGCGCTATGATTTTTGCAATATCTCAGAATTTTTGAAAATTATTTTTTTCCTATTGGCTCTACGGTCCTAAAACCTTTTCCATTCGATAGAGCGGAAAAAAATAGACGCGTATAGTGATTGGTGGGATTAAAAAATGGATATTTTGGGTTTTCAAGCGATTTGAAGTCGATTTGGGTCAAATAAACGATGAAATGTAGAACATTTTTCAAAATTGCTCATCTCCGCTAGGTCCTTCGCCCCCAAAGGATATTCCATCCACTAGAGCAGGAAGATATAGTCGGGTATTGTGACTAGTAGCCTGAGAAAATTGAAATTTGGTATTTTTGAGCGATTTTCAACGCATTATATCCCAATAAACGAAAAAAATTTTTTTCTCCAAATTGAGCCAAAATTCATATATAGGGGTATTTTGCGCTGCTCTTTCGATTGGCGCTATGATTTTTGCAATATCTCAAAATTTTTGAAAATTATTTTTTTCCTATTGGCTCTACGGTCCTAAAACCTTTTCCATTCGATAGAGCGGAAAAAAATAGTCGCGTATAGTGATTGGTGGGATTTAAAAATGGATATTTTGGGGTTTCGAGCGATTTGAAGTCGATTTGGCCCAAATAAACGATGAAATGTAGAACATTTTTCAAAATTGCTCATCTCCGCTAGGTCCTTCGACCCCAAAGGATACTCCATCCACTAGAGCAGGATGATATAGTCGGGTATTGTGACTAGTAGCCTGAGAAAATTGAAATTTGGTATTTTTGAGCGATTTTCAACGCATTATATCCCAATAAACGAAGAAAAATTTTTTTCTCCAAATTGAGCCAAAATTCATATATAGGGGTATTTTGCGCTGCTCTTTCGATTGGCGCTATGATTTTTGCAATATCTCAGAATTTTTGAAAATTATTTTTTTCCTATTGGCTCTACGGTCCTAAAACCTTTTCCATTCGATAGAGCGGAAAAAAATAGTCGCGTATAGTGATTGGTGGGATTTAAAAATGGATATTTTAGGGTTTCAAGCGATTTGAAGTCGATTTGGCCCAAATAAACGATGAAATGTAGAACATTTTTTAAAATTGCTCATCTCCGCTAGGTCCTTCGATCCCAAAGGATACTCCATCCACTAGAGCAGGATGATATAGTCGGGTATTGTGACTAGTAGCCTGAGAAAATTGAAATTTGGTATTTTTGAGCGATTTTCAACGCATTATATCCCAATAAACGAAGAAAAATTTTTTCTCCAAATTGAGCCAAAATTCATATATAGGGGTATTTTGCGCTGCTCTTTCGATTGGCGCTATGATTTTTGCAATATCTCAAAATTTTTGAAAATTATTTTTTCCTATTGGCTCTACGGTCCTAAAACCTTTTCCATTCGATAGAGCGGAAAAAAATAGTCGCGTATAGTGATTGGTGGGATTAAAAATGGATATTTTGGGTTTTCAAGCGATTTGAAGTCGATTTGGGTCAAATAAACGATGAAATGTAGAACATTTTTCAAAATTGCTCATCTCCGCTAGGTCCTTCGCCCCCAAAGGATATTCCATCCACTAGAGCAGGAAGATATAGTCGGGTATTGTGACTAGTAGCCTGAGAAAATTGAAATTTGGTATTTTTGAGCGATTTTCAACGCATTATATCCCAATAAACGAAGAAAAATTTTTTTCTCCAAATTGAGCCAAAATTCATATATAGGGGTATTTTGCGCTGCTCTTTCGATTGGCGCTATGATTTTTGCAATATCTCAGAATTTTTGAAAATTATTTTTTTCCTATTGGCTCTACGGTCCTAAAACCTTTTCCATTCGATAGAGCGGAAAAAAATAGTCGCGTATAGTGATTGGTGGGATTTAAAAATGGATATTTTAGGGTTTCAAGCGATTTGAAGTCGATTTGGCCCAAATAAACGATGAAATGTAGAACATTTTTTAAAATTGCTCATCTCCGCTAGGTCCTTCGATCCCAAAGGATACTCCATCCACTAGAGCAGGATGATATAGTCGGGTATTGTGACTAGTAGCCTGAGAAAATTGAAATTTGGTATTTTTGAGCGATTTTCAACGCATTATATCCCAATAAACGAAGAAAAATTTTTTTCTCCAAATTGAGCCAAAATTCATATATAGGGGTATTTTGCGCTGCTCTTTCGATTGGCGCTATGATTTTTGCAATATCTCAAAATTTTTGAAAATTATTTTTTTCCTATTGGCTCTACGGTCCTAAAACCTTTTCCATTCGATAGAGCGGAAAAAAATAGACGCGTATAGTGATTGGTGGGATTAAAAAATGGATATTTTGGGTTTTCAAGCGATTTGAAGTCGATTTGGGTCAAATAAACGATGAAATGTAGAACATTTTTCAAAATTGCTCATCTCCGCTAGGTCCTTCGCCCCCAAAGGATATTCCATCCACTAGAGCAGGAAGATATAGTCGGGTATTGTGACTAGTAGCCTGAGAAAATTGAAATTTGGTATTTTTGAGCGATTTTCAACGCATTATATCCCAATAAACGAAGAAAAATTTTTTTCTCCAAATTGAGCCAAAATTCATATATAGGGGTATTTTGCGCTGCTCTTTCGATTGGCGCTATGATTTTTGCAATATCTCAAAATTTTTGAAAATTATTTTTTTCCTATTGGCTCTACGGTCCTAAAACCTTTTCCATTCGATAGAGCGGAAAAAAATAGTCGCGTATAGTGATTGGTGGGATTTAAAAATGGATATTTTGGGGTTTCGAGCGATTTGAAGTCGATTTGGCCCAAATAAACGATGAAATGTAGAACATTTTTCAAAATTGCTCATCTCCGCTAGGTCCTTCGACCCCAAAGGATACTCCATCCACTAGAGCAGGATGATATAGTCGGGTATTGTGACTAGTAGCCTGAGAAAATTGAAATTTGGTATTTTTGAGCGATTTTCAACGCATTATATCCCAATAAACGAAGAAAAATTTTTTCTCCAAATTGAGCCAAAATTCATATATAGGGGTATTTTGCGCTGCTCTTTCGATTGGCGCTATGATTTTTGCAATATCTCAAAATTTTTGAAAATTATTTTTTCCTATTGGCTCTACGGTCCTAAAACCTTTTCCATTCGATAGAGCGGAAAAAAATAGTCGCGTATAGTGATTGGTGGGATTTAAAAATGGATATTTTGGGGTTTCAAGCGATTTGAAGTCGATTTGGCCCAAATAAACGATGAAATGTAGAACATTTTTCAAAATTGCTCATCTCCGCTAGGTCCTTCGACCCCAAAGGATACTCCATCCACTAGAGCAGGATGATATAGTCGGGTATTGTGACTAGTAGCCTGAGAAAATTGAAATTTGGTATTTTTGAGCGATTTTCAACGCATTATATCCCAATAAACGAAGAAAAATTTTTTCTCCAAATTGAGCCAAAATTCATATATAGGGGTATTTTGCGCTGCTCTTTCGATTGGCGCTATGATTTTTGCAATATCTCAAAATTTTTGAAAATTATTTTTTTCCTATTGGCTCTACGGTCCTAAAACCTTTTCCATTCGATAGAGCGGAAAAAAATAGACGCGTATAGTGATTGGTGGGATTAAAAAATGGATATTTTGGGTTTTCAAGCGATTTGAAGTCGATTTGGGTCAAATAAACGATGAAATGTAGAACATTTTTCAAAATTGCTCATCTCCGCTAGGTCCTTCGCCCCCAAAGGATATTCCATCCACTAGAGCAGGAAGATATAGTCGGGTATTGTGACTAGTAGCCTGAGAAAATTGAAATTTGGTATTTTTGAGCGATTTTCAACGCATTATATCCCAATAAACGAAGAAAAATTTTTTTCTCCAAATTGAGCCAAAATTCATATATAGGGGTATTTTGCGCTGCTCTTTCGATTGGCGCTATGATTTTTGCAATATCTCAAAATTTTTGAAAATTATTTTTTTCCTATTGGCTCTACGGTCCTAAAACCTTTTCCATTCGATAGAGCGGAAAAAAATAGACGCGTATAGTGATTGGTGGGATTAAAAAATGGATATTTTGGGTTTTCAAGCGATTTGAAGTCGATTTGGGTCAAATAAACGATGAAATGTAGAACATTTTTCAAAATTGCTCATCTCCGCTAGGTCCTTCGCCCCCAAAGGATATTCCATCCACTAGAGCAGGAAGATATAGTCGGGTATTGTGACTAGTAGCCTGAGAAAATTGAAATTTGGTATTTTTGAGCGATTTTCAACGCATTATATCCCAATAAACGAAGAAAAATTTTGTTCTCCAAATTGAGCCAAAATTCATATATAGGGGTATTTTGCGCTGCTCTTTCGATTGGCGCTATGATTTTTGCAATATCTCAAAATTTTTGAAAATTATTTTTTTCCTATTGGCTCTACGGTCCTAAAACCTTTTCCATTCGATAGAGCGGAAAAAAATAGACGCGTATAGTGATTGGGGGGATTAAAAATGGATATTTTGGGTTTTCAAGCGATTTGAAGTCGATTTGGGTCAAATAAACGATGAAATGTAGAACATTTTTCAAAATTGCTCATCTCCGCTAGGTCCTTCGCCCCCAAAGGATATTCCATCCACTAGAGCAGGAAGATATAGTCGGGTATTGTGACTAGTAGCCTGAGAAAATTGAAATTTGGTATTTTTGAGCGATTTTCAACGCATTATATCCCAATAAACGAAGAAAAATTTTTTCTCCAAATTGAGCCAAAATTCATATATAGGGGTATTTTGCGCTGCTCTTTCGATTGGCGCTATGATTTTTGCAATATCTCAAAATTTTTGAAAATTATTTTTTCCTATTGGCTCTACGGTCCTAAAACCTTTTCCATTCGATAGAGCGGAAAAAATAGTCGCGTATAGTGATTGGTGGGATTTAAAAATGGATATTTTGGGGTTTCAAGCGATTTGAAGTCGATTTGGCCCAAATAAACGATGAAATGTAGAACATTTTTCAAAATTGCTCATCTCCGCTAGGTCCTTCGACCCCAAAGGATACTCCATCCACTAGAGCAGGATGATATAGTCGGGTATTGTGACTAGTAGCCTGAGAAAATTGAAATTTGGTATTTTTGAGCGATTTTCAACGCATTATATCCCAATAAACGAAGAAAAATTTTTTTCTCCAAATTGAGCCAAAATTCATATATAGGGGTATTTTGCGCTGCTCTTTCGATTGGCGCTATGATTTTTGCAATATCTCAAAATTTTTGAAAATTATTTTTTTCCTATTGGCTCTACGGTCCTAAAACCTTTTCCATTCGATAGAGCGGAAAAAAATAGTCGCGTATAGTGATTGGTGGGATTTAAAAATGGATATTTTAGGGTTTCAAGCGATTTGAAGTCGATTTGGCCCAAATAAACGATGAAATGTAGAACATTTTTTAAAATTGCTCATCTCCGCTAGGTCCTTCGATCCCAAAGGATACTCCATCCACTAGAGCAGGATGATATAGTCGGGTATTGTGACTAGTAGCCTGAGAAAATTGAAATTTGGTATTTTTGAGCGATTTTCAACGCATTATATCCCAATAAACGAAGAAAAATTTTTTCTCCAAATTGAGCCAAAATTCATATATAGGGGTATTTTGCGCTGCTCTTTCGATTGGCGCTATGATTTTTGCAATATCTCAAAATTTTTGAAAATTATTTTTTTCCTATTGGCTCTACGGTCCTAAAACCTTTTCCATTCGATAGAGCGGAAAAAAATAGTCGCGTATAGTGATTGGTGGGATTTAAAAATGGATATTTTGGGGTTTCAAGCGATTTGAAGTCGATTTGGCCCAAATAAACGATGAAATGTAGAACATTTTTCAAAATTGCTCATCTCCGCTAGGTCCTTCGACCCCAAAGGATACTCCATCCACTAGAGCAGGATGATATAGTCGGGTATTGTGACTAGTAGCCTGAGAAAATTGAAATTTGGTATTTTTGAGCGATTTTCAACGCATTATATCCCAATAAACGAAGAAAAATTTTTTCCTCCAAATTGAGCCAAAATTCATATATAGGGGTATTTTGCGCTGCTCTTTCGATTGGCGCTATGATTTTTGCAATATCTCAAAATTTTTGAAAATTATTTTTTCCTATTGGCTCTACGGTCCTAAAACCTTTTCCATTCGATAGAGCGGAAAAAAATAGTCGCGTATAGTGATTGGTGGGATTTAAAAATGGATATTTTGGGGTTTCAAGCGATTTGAAGTCGATTTGGCCCAAATAAACGATGAAATGTAGAACATTTTTCAAAATTGCTCATCTCCGCTAGGTCCTTCGACCCCAAAGGATACTCCATCCACTAGAGCAGGATGATATAGTCGGGTATTGTGACTAGTAGCCTGAGAAAATTGAAATTTGGTATTTTTGAGCGATTTTCAACGCATTATATCCCAATAAACGAAGAAAAATTTTTTTCTCCAAATTGAGCCAAAATTCATATATAGGGGTATTTTGCGCTGCTCTTTCGATTGGCGCTATGATTTTTGCAATATCTCAAAATTTTTGAAAATTATTTTTTTCCTATTGGCTCTACGGTCCTAAAACCTTTTCCATTCGATAGAGCGGAAAAAAATAGGCGCGTATAGTGATTGGTGGGATTAAAAAATGGATATTTTGGGGTTTCAAGCGATTTGAAGTCGATTTGGGTCAAATAAACGATGAAATGTAGAACATTTTTCAAAATTGCTCATCTCCGCTAGGTCCTTCGACCCCAAAGGATACTCCATCCACTAGAGCAGGATGATATAGTCGGGTATTGTGACTAGTAGCCTGAGAAAATTGAAATTTGGTATTTTTGAGCGATTTTCAACGCATTATATCCCAATAAACGAAGAAAAATTTTTTTCTCCAAATTGAGCCAAAATTCATATATAGGGGTATTTTGCGCTGCTCTTTCGATTGGCGCTATGATTTTTGCAATATCTCAAAATTTTTGAAAATTATTTTTTCCTATTGGCTCTACGGTCCTAAAACCTTTTCCATTCGATAGAGCGGAAAAAAATAGTCGCGTATAGTGATTGGTGGGATTAAAAATGGATATTTTGGGGTTTCAAGCGATTTGAAGTCGATTTGGCCCAAATAAACGATGAAATGTAGAACATTTTTCAAAATTGCTCATCTCCGCTAGGTCCTTCGACCCCAAAGGATACTCCATCCACTAGAGCAGGATGATATAGTCGGGTATTGTGACTAGTAGCCTGAGAAAATTGAAATTTGGTATTTTTGAGCGATTTTCAACGCATTATATCCCAATAAACGAAGACAATTTTTTTCTCCAAATTGAGCCAAAATTCATATATAGGGGTATTTTGCGCTGCTCTTTCGATTGGCGCTATGATTTTTGCAATATCTCAAAATTTTTGAAAATTATTTTTTTCCTATTGGCTCTACGGTCCTAAAACCTTTTCCATTCGATAGAGCGGAAAAAAATAGACGCGTATAGTGATTGGTGGGATTAAAAAATGGATATTTTGGGTTTTCAAGCGATTTGAAGTCGATTTGGGTCAAATAAACGATGAAATGTAGAACATTTTTCAAAATTGCTCATCTCCGCTAGGTCCTTCGCCCCCAAAGGATACTCCATCCACTAGAGCAGTATGATATAGTCGGGTATTGTGACTAGTAGGCTGAGAAAATTGAAATTTGGTATTTTTGAGCGATTTTCAACGCATTATATCCCAATAAACGAAGAAAAATTTTTTTCTCCAAATTGAGCCAAAATTCATATATAGGGGTATTTTGCGCTGCTCTTTCGATTGGCGCTATGATTTTTGCAATATCTCAAAATTTTTGAAAATTATTTTTTTCCTATTGGCTCTACGGTCCTAAAACCTTTTCCATTCGATAGAGCGGAAAAAAATAGTCGCGTATAGTGATTGGTGGGATTTAAAAATGGATATTTTGGGGTTTCGAGCGATTTGAAGTCGATTTGGCCCAAATAAACGATGAAATGTAGAACATTTTTCAAAATTGCTCATCTCCGCTAGGTCCTTCGACCCCAAAGGATACTCCATCCACTAGAGCAGGATGATATAGTCGGGTATTGTGACTAGTAGCCTGAGAAAATTGAAATTTGGTATTTTTGAGCGATTTTCAACGCATTATATCCCAATAAACGAAGAAAAATTTTTTCTCCAAATTGAGCCAAAATTCATATATAGGGGTATTTTGCGCTGCTCTTTCGATTGGCGCTATGATTTTTGCAATATCTCAGAATTTTTGAAAATTATTTTTTTCCTATTGGCTCTACGGTCCTAAAACCTTTTCCATTCGATAGAGCGGAAAAAAATAGTCGCGTATAGTGATTGGTGGGATTTAAAAATGGATATTTTAGGGTTTCAAGCGATTTGAAGTCGATTTGGCCCAAATAAACGATGAAATGTAGAACATTTTTAAAATTGCTCATCTCCGCTAGGTCCTTCGATCCCAAAGGATACTCCATCCACTAGAGCAGGATGATATAGTCGGGTATTGTGACTAGTAGCCTGAGAAAATTGAAATTTGGTATTTTTGAGCGATTTTCAACGCATTATATCCCAATAAACGAAGAAAAATTTTTTCTCCAAATTGAGCCAAAATTCATATATAGGGGTATTTTGCGCTGCTCTTTCGATTGGCGCTATGATTTTTGCAATATCTCAAAATTTTTGAAAATTATTTTTTTCCTATTGGCTCTACGGTCCTAAAACCTTTTCCATTCGATAGAGCGGAAAAAAATAGACGCGTATAGTGATTGGTGGGATTAAAAAATGGATATTTTGGGTTTTCAAGCGATTTGAAGTCGATTTGGGTCAAATAAACGATGAAATGTAGAACATTTTTCAAAATTGCTCATCTCCGCTAGGTCCTTCGCCCCCAAAGGATATTCCATCCACTAGAGCAGGATGATAGTCGGGTATTGTGACTAGTAGCCTGAGAAAATTGAAATATGGTATTTTTGAGCGATTTTCAACGCATTATATCCCAATAAACGAAGAAAAATTTTTTCTCCAAATTGAGCCAAAATTCATATATAGGGGTATTTTGCGCTGCTCTTTCGATTGGCGCTATGATTTTTGCAATATCTCAAAATTTTTGAAAATTATTTTTTTCCTATTGGCTCTACGGTCCTAAAACCTTTTCCATTCGATAGAGCGGAAAAAAATAGTCGCGTATAGTGATTGGTGGGATTTAAAAATGGATATTTTAGGGTTTCAAGCGATTTGAAGTCGATTTGGCCCAAATAAACGATGAAATGTAGAACATTTTTTAAAATTGCTCATCTCCGCTAGGTCCTTCGATCCCAAAGGATACTCCATCCACTAGAGCAGGATGATATAGTCGGGTATTGTGACTAGTAGCCTGAGAAAATTGAAATTTGGTATTTTTGAGCGATTTTCAACGCATTATATCCCAATAAACGAAGAAAAATTTTTTTCTCCAAATTGAGCCAAAATTCATATATAGGGGTATTTTGCGCTGCTCTTTCGATTGGCGCTATGATTTTTGCAATATCTCAAAATTTTTGAAAATTATTTTTTTCCTATTGGCTCTACGGTCCTAAAACCTTTTCCATTCGATAGAGCGGAAAAAAATAGACGCGTATAGTGATTGGTGGGATTAAAAATGGATATTTTGGGTTTTCAAGCGATTTGAAGTCGATTTGGGTCAAATAAACGATGAAATGTAGAACATTTTTCAAAATTGCTCATCTCCGCTAGGTCCTTCGCCCCCAAAGGATACTCCATCCACTAGAGCAGTATGATATAGTCGGGTATTGTGACTAGTAGGCTGAGAAAATTGAAATTTGGTATTTTTGAGCGATTTTCAACGCATTATATCCCAATAAACGAAGAAAAATTTTTTCTCCAAATTGAGCCAAAATTCATATATAGGGGTATTTTGCGCTGCTCTTTCGATTGGCTCTATGATTTTTGCAATATCTCAAAATTTTTGAAAATTATTTTTTTCCTATTGGCTCTACGGTCCTAAAACCTTTTCCATTCGATAGAGCGGAAAAAAATAGTCGCGTATAGTGATTGGTGGGATTTAAAAATGGATATTTTGGGGTTTCAAGCGATTTGAAGTCGATTTGGCCCAAATAAACGATGAAATGTAGAACATTTTTCAAAATTGCTCATCTCCGCTAGGTCCTTCGACCCCAAAGGATACTCCATCCACTAGAGCAGGATGATATAGTCGGGTATTGTGACTAGTAGCCTGAGAAAATTGAAATTTGGTATTTTTGAGCGATTTTCAACGCATTATATCCCAATAAACGAAGAAAAATTTTTTTCTCCAAATTGAGCCAAAATTCATATATAGGGGTATTTTGCGCTGCTCTTTCGATTGGCGCTATGATTTTTGCAATATCTCAAAATTTTTGAAAATTATTTTTTTCCTATTGGCTCTACGGTCCTAAAACCTTTTCCATTCGATAGAGCGGAAAAAAATAGTCGCGTATAGTGATTGGTGGGATTTAAAAATGGATATTTTGGGGTTTCAAGCGATTTGAAGTCGATTTGGCCCAAATAAACGATGAAATGTAGAACATTTTTCAAAATTGCTCATCTCCGCTAGGTCCTTCGACCCCAAAGGATACTCCATCCACTAGAGCAGGAAGATATAGTCGGGTATTGTGACTAGTAGCCTGAGAAAATTGAAATTTGGTATTTTTGAGCGATTTTCAACGCATTATATCCCAATAAACGAAGAAAAATTTTTTTCTCCAAATTGAGCCAAAATTCATATATAGGGGTATTTTGCGCTGCTCTTTCGATTGGCGCTATGATTTTTGCAATATCTCAAAATTTTTGAAAATTATTTTTTTCCTATTGGCTCTACGGTCCTAAAACCTTTTCCATTCGATAGAGCGGAAAAAAATAGACGCGTATAGTGATTGGTGGGATTAAAAAATGGATATTTTGGGTTTTCAAGCGATTTGAAGTCGATTTGGGTCAAATAAACGATGAAATGTAGAACATTTTTCAAAATTGCTCATCTCCGCTAGGTCCTTCGCCCCCAAAGGATATTCCATCCACTAGAGCAGGAAGATATAGTCGGGTATTGTGACTAGTAGCCTGAGAAAATTGAAATTTGGTATTTTTGAGCGATTTTCAACGCATTATATCCCAATAAACGAAGAAAAATTTTTTTCTCCAAATTGAGCCAAAATTCATATATAGGGGTATTTTGCGCTGCTCTTTCGATTGGCGCTATGATTTTTGCAATATCTCAAAATTTTTGAAAATTATTTTTTCCTATTGGCTCTACGGTCCTAAAACGTTTTCCATTCGATAGAGCGGAAAAAAATAGTCGCGTATAATGATTGGTGGGATTAAAAAATGGATATTTTGGGTTTTCAAGCGATTTGAAGTCGATTTGGCCCAAATAAACGATGAAATGTAGAACATTTTTCAAAATTGCTCATCTCCGCTAGGTCCTTCGCCCCCAAAGGATATTCCATCCACTAGAGCAGGAAGATATAGTCGGGTATTGTGACTAGTAGCCTGAGAAAATTAAAATTTGGTATTTTTGAGCGATTTTCAACGCATTATATCCCAATAAACGAAGAAAAATTTTGTTCTCCAAATTGAGCCAAAATTCATATATAGGGGTATTTTGCGCTGCTCTTTCGATTGGCGCTATGATTTTTGCAATATCTCAAAATTTTTGAAAATTATTTTTTTCCTATTGGCTCTACGGTCCTAAAACCTTTTCCATTCGATAGAGCGGAAAAAAATAGACGCGTATAGTGATGGTGGGGATTAAAAAATGGATATTTTGGGTTTTCAAGCGATTTGAAGTCGATTTGGGTCAAATAAACGATGAAATGTAGAACATTTTTCAAAATTGCTCATCTCCGCTAGGTCCTTCGCCCCCAAAGGATATTCCATCCACTAGAGCAGGAAGATATAGTCGGGTATTGTGACTAGTAGCCTGAGAAAATTGAAATTTGGTATTTTTGAGCGATTTTCAACGCATTATATCCCAATAAACGAAGAAAAATTTTTTTCTCCAAATTGAGCCAAAATTCATATATAGGGGTATTTTGCGCTGCTCTTTCGATTGGCACTATGATTTTTGCAATATCTAAAAATTTTTGAAAATTATTATTTTCCTATTGGCTCTACGGTCCTAAAACCTTTTCCATTCGATAGAGCGGAAAAAAATAGTCGCGTATAGTGATTGGTGGGATTTAAAAATGGATATTTTGGGGTTTCGAGCGATTTGAAGTCGATTTGGCCCAAATAAACGATGAAATGTAGAACATTTTTCAAAATTGCTCATCTCCGCTAGGTCCTTCGACCCCAAAGGATACTCCATCCACTAGAGCAGGATGATATAGTCGGGTATTGTGACTAGTAGCCTGAGAAAATTGAAATTTGGTATTTTTGAGCGATTTTCAACGCATTATATCCCAATAAACGAAGAAAAATTTTTTTCTCCAAATTGAGCCAAAATTCATATATAGGGGTATTTTGCGCTGCTCTTTCGATTGGCGCTATGATTTTTGCAATATCTCAGAATTTTTGAAAATTATTTTTTTCCTATTGGCTCTACGGTCCTAAAACCTTTTCCATTCGATAGAGCGGAAAAAAATAGTCGCGTATAGTGATTGGTGGGATTTAAAAATGGATATTTTAGGGTTTCAAGCGATTTGAAGTCGATTTGGCCCAAATAAACGATGAAATGTAGAACATTTTTTAAAATTGCTCATCTCCGCTAGGTCCTTCGATCCCAAAGGATACTCCATCCACTAGAGCAGGATGATATAGTCGGGTATTGTGACTAGTAGCCTGAGAAAATTGAAATTTGGTATTTTTGAGCGATTTTCAACGCATTATATCCCAATAAACGAAGAAAAGTTTTTTTCTCAAAATTGAGACAAAATTCATATATAGGGGTATTTTGCGCTGCTCTTCGATTGGCGCTATGATTTTTGCAATATCTCAAAATTTTTGAAAATTATTTTTTTCCTATTGGCTCTACGGTCCTAAAACCTTTTCCATTCGATAGAGCGGAAAAAAATAGACGCGTATAGTAATTGGTGGGATTAAAAAATGGATATTTTGGGTTTTCAAGCGATTTGAAGTCGATTTGGGTCAAATAAACGATGAAATGTAGAACATTTTTCAAAATTGCTCATCTCCGCTAGGTCCTTCGCCCCCAAAGGATATTCCATCCACTAGAGCAGGAAGATATAGTCGGGTATTGTGACTAGTAGCCTGAGAAAATTGAAATTTGGTATTTTTGAGCGATTTTCAACGCATTATATCCCAATAAACGAAGAAAAATTTTTTTCTCCAAATTGAACCAAAATTCATATATAGGGGTATTTTGCGCTGCTCTTTCGATTGGCGCTATGATTTTTGCAATATCTCAAAATTTTTGAAAATTATTTTTTTCCTATTGGCTCTACGGTCCTAAAACCTTTTCCATTCGATAGAGCGGAAAAAAATAGTCGCGTATAGTGATTGGTGGAATTAAAA
Organism: Torymus aiolomorphi; assembly: GCA_036365515.1. Taxonomy (NCBI): domain Eukaryota; kingdom Metazoa; phylum Arthropoda; class Insecta; order Hymenoptera; family Torymidae; genus Torymus; species Torymus aiolomorphi. Next base: position 128,482,040 of record CM070877.1, on the reverse strand, counting down.
AATGGATATTTTGGGTTTTCAAGCGATTTGAAGTCGATTTGGCCCAAATAAACGATGAAATGTAGAACATTTTTCAAAATTGCTCATCTCCGCTAGGTCCTTCGACCCCAAAGGATACTCCTTCCACTAGAGCAGGATGATATATTCGGGTATTGTGACTAGTAGGCTGAGAAAATTGAAATTTGGTATTTTTGAGCGATTTTCAACGCATTATATCCCAATAAACGAAGAAAAATTTTTTTCTCCAAATTGAGCCAAAATTCATATATAGGGGTATTTTGCGCTGCTCTTTCGATTGGCGCTATGATTTTTGCAATATCTCAAAGTTTTTGAAAATTATTATTTGCCTATTGGCTCTACGGCCCTAAAACCTTTTCCATTCGATAGAGCGGAAAAAAATAGTCGCGTATAGTGATTGGTGGGATTAAAAAATGGATATTATGGGTTTTCAAGCGATTTGAAGTCGATTTGGCCGAAATAAACGATGAAATGTAGAACATTTTTCAATATTGCTCATCTCCGCTATGTCCTTCGACCCCAAAGGATATTCCATCCACTAGAGCAGGAAGATATAGTCGGGTATTGTGACTAGTAGGCTGAGAAAATTGAAATTTGGTATTTTTGAGCGATTTTCAACGCATGATATCCCAATAAACGAAGAAAAATTTTTTTCTCCAAATTGAGCCAAAATTCATATATAGGGGTATTTTGCGCTGCTCTTTCGATTGGCGCTATGATTTTTGCAATATCTCAAAATTTTTGAAAATTATTTTTTTCCTATTGGCTCTACGGTCCTACAACCTTTTCCATTCGATAGAGCGGAAAAAAATAGTCGCGTATAGTGATTGGTGGGATTAAAAAATGGATATTTTGGGTTTTCAAGCGATTTGAAATCGATTTGGCCCAAATAAACGATGAAATGTAGAACATTTTTCAAAATTGCTCATCTCCGCTAGGTCCTTCGACCCCAAAGGATACTCCTTCCACTAGAGCAGGATGATATAGTCGGGTATTGTGACTAGTAGGCTGAGAAAATTGAAATTTGGTATTTTTGAGCGATTTTCAACGCATTATATCCCAATAAACGAAGAAAAATTTTTTTCTCCAAGTTTACCCAAAATTCATATATTGGGGTATTTTCCATCCAAGAGAATGATCGACTTTGGTCCCGCGTTACATATAGTACTTTACGTATTCCATCGCCGCACTGTGGCCACTTCATAGGTTTGAAAAGTTATTCTGTATTTATTTGTTATAATTTTGTTAGTTTTAACCCAATTCACCCTAAACGTAAAAAATTGAACTATGTTACTTTATTTCCGCACAATGCGGGAATAGAACTACTTTATTCCCGCTAATTCTCTTTATTCCCGATTTATGCGGGAATAAAGTAAAGGCTGGATTCAGATGCTACTTTTGCCCCGCTTTTCAGGCTATAAAATGGCCATTATAGTAGAAATGAGAATAAAACGTGACTCAAATTATCCTGACATTGGATTTTCTCCCTGGAAAATTCCGAAAATGTTGGAAAAGCGTTGAATCTAAGTGTTTTGGGGTCCGAGGAACACAATGCTGCAGTAAAAACTGACGTAGTAGAAAAAATAAAATAGATAGCGAAATTATTTTTTCGAAAAATATGTAAGGTTTGGTTTTTATGTCCATTTATGGAAGTTCATTAAGTTTAAAGACCATCCCGCCTTTGCCCGACCTCGATGTCGGGATAAATCAATTTTTAATTGAATATTAAAATTCTGCTTTTTTGGCCGGATAGGGGAATTACCAGACGTTCGAGGAACGGGAATTAAGAGGACGAAGTCTTTAAAATAAACTGACTCTAGCTAGCATGCGGCAACTTCATGGCGGGATAGGCGCTCTTGACATAGCCATAACTATTTGATTGTAGCTAACGGAAGATTCACTAAATTTCATTAAACCTTTAAAGATTGCTTGATAATATGAATGGCATTCTATTTCTATTCTCCGGTGTGTGTAATTTATTTATTCAATTATGTATGTTGCGGGTTATGTTAAGTGGCAATGTTTACAAATGCTGTCGGTTCCCGAAATGCCCAACAGATGACTCCTCTGCCACGCAAGTACTATCGCCTCGCCGTATTTGCCGAATTTACCGTAGCGGATACAGCTCACCGTTACAATGATAATACTGCGAATAAAATCGACGAAAAAAGCCAAATTGGCTTTATTCATTCATTATCAAGATTATTGACAGTTATTTACCACTGCATTTATCTATGAGGTGATGATACTCGCGTATTTTGCGAGTTACTAAGCCCGTTTACATATTTCGTGCACGCAGTAAACGATAGTGTTTCATCGTTTAAACTGACTATTGAATAATTATGTAGTAGGGTATAGCGAAAAATCGTCATTTTTAAATTTCCATTCGCTATACCAAAACAGCATTTAGAGCGTGATTTAGGAAAGAATGAAAACAATCTATTTTTTCCCCTCTCCAAGCGAATCTTGGCGTAATTCTTCTCTTATTGTCAAATTTATATATTTTATGGCTTTTTAGCCTGTTTAGAATGATATAAAAATTAAATCGCAAAATAATAAGTTTTTATAAATAGGTATTAATAGGTAAGAAATAATTGCATGAGACTTTTATTTATAGTTTTTTTATAATTATATTTTTACTTTATTATTAATCTTTAGTATTAATTCACTATTCGGTTATGCACGACGCGAAATGCATGATCCCCTATACAACTTCAATGCATATAAAAAGGCCCTCTCATGTACTCGTTGAAAAAAAACATCTATATAATAGGGTGTAGCGAAAAACCGTAATTTTTTTAATTTCCATTCGCTATAACTAAAAAACGTTGTCTTCTGACTCCAAAAATAGTTTATCACTGAGATTTTGAAAAAAAAATGTGTTTACCCCCTCCCCAAGCAAAAAAACAGAAAAATGAGCATTTTTAATAATTATGGAAGTACTACTATAGTAAAATAATGATAAAAAAAATAGAAAAAAATAAGTTTCTTCAGTAAATTTATTGCAATAATCTCCCCACAATAAATGGATAAATCATCAAAAAATCATAATTTTTTACATTTAAAGTGAGTTTTATGAATTTTAAACTCTTAATCTTTTGATTATGGCAATTGGAGCTTGTAGATATGCATTAATTTCTCATCGTTTTTGAGCTTTAACAATTTAGAATATGAATTTTTTTACACTAGTACACGTAACTAAAAATTAAGTAGTAACCCTAGCAAAAATCGAAAATGTTGCAAATTGTTTAGTAAATGTAGAAAAGTGTAAAGAAGTGTAAGAAAGTGTAATAAAAATGTAGTTTGATACTGAATTTCGGACATATTTTGTACCATTTTACATTTTCTTTACAATTTCGTACACTTTTATACATTGTACCGCGTGCACGCAATAAACGGGCTCAGTGACTCGCAAAATACTCGAGTATCATGGCCTCATAGATAAATGCGGTGGTAAATAACTGTCAGTAATCTTGATAAGGAATGAATAAAGCCAATTTGTCTTTTTTCTTCCATTTCATTCACAGTATTATCAATGTAACGGTGGGCTGTCTCGGCTATGGCAAATACGGCAAATTATACGTCGAGGCGATAGTACGTGCGCGACAGAGGCGTCATCTGTTGGCCATTTCGCGAACCGACAGCATTTGTAAACATTGCCACTTAACATAACCCGCAACATACCCCATAATTTCATAAGAAATTACACACACCGGGGAATAGAAATAGAATGCCATTCATGTTATCAGCAATCTTTAAAGGTTTAATGAAATTTTGTGAATATTCCGTTAGCTGGAATCAAGTAGTTATGACTATGTCAAGAGCGCCCATCGCGTCATGAAGTTGCCGCTTGCTAGCTAAAGTCCGTTTATTCAAACGACTTCGTTCTCTTAATTCCCGTTTCTCGAACGTCTGGTAATTCCCATGTTCGTCCGAAAAAGCAGATTTTTAATATTCAATTAAATATTGATTTATTCCTATATCGAGATTGGGCAACGGCGGTATGGTCTTTAAACTTAATGAAATTCTATAAATGGACCTGAAAACCAAACCTTAAATATTTTTCGAAAAAATAATTTTGCTATCATTTTTATGTTTTGTGCTACGTCAATTTTTACTGCACCATTGTGTTTCTCGGACGCCAAAACCCTTAGACTCACCGCTTTTCCAACCTTTTCGCCTTTTGCCGGGGAGAAAATCCAATGTCAGGATAATTTGAGTCACGCTATGAGTTTTGGTGAGATGTGGAGGAAAAAAGTTTTATTCCCATCTCTACTATAATGGCCATTTTATAGCCTCAAAAAAGCGGGGCAAAGTGGCATCTGATTCCCTCTTTTACTTTATTCCCGCATTATGCGAGAATAAAGTAAATTATCGGGAATAAAGTACTTCTATTCCCGCATTATGCGAGAATAAAGTAACATAGTCTAATGTTTTACGTTTATGGTAATTTGGGTTAAAACTAACAAAATTATAACACATAAATACAAAATAAATTTTCAAATCTATGAAGTGGCCACAGTGGCAATGGGAATAAAGTACTATAACACGGGACTAAAGTCGATCATTCCCTTCGGTGATCGCTTCGCTACGCTCGCTCGGGATAATCTGCTACTTTAGTCCCTTGCTACATAATGTACTATTTCTTCGTTTATTGGGATCCAATCACTTTAAAATCGCTCAAAAACACAAAATTTCCATTTTCTCGAACCACTAGTCACTATACCCGACTATTTATTTCCGCTCTATCGAATGGAACATGCTTCAGGGGCCTAGGACCAATAGGAACGGAGTAATTTTTAAAAATGTTCTATATTTCTTCGTTTATTCAGACCTAATCGGTTTCAAATCGCTTAAAAACCCAATATTTTCATTTTCTGATCCCACAAAACCCTATACCCGACTATTTGTTTCCGCTCTATCGAATGGAGCAGCTTTCAGGATCGTAAGGTCAATAGGAAAGAAGTAATTTGAAAAACTTTTGAGATATTGTAAAACTCGTAGCGCCAGTCAAAAGAGCATCGAAAAATACCTCTATATATGAGTTTTCGTGAGATTTAGAGGCAAAAAGTTTTTCTACGTTTATGAGGCGTTTCGCCTCAACTCTCCCAGCGGGGCGCGCTAGCGTTAAATCATGCTATTTTCAAGTCGTGTTTACGATATCAATATGGATTTCAAAAAATTCTGTGATAAGCGTTTCCGACGTATTTTTTCCTCAGCTTTCCAATGGCGTAGGTGGTTTTTCCGAAATTTTCCATTTTCCCCCCCAACAAGTATAAAACATACTATATCTCGAAAAGTATATTTTTAATATTTTTTTTTACCCCCTAGATCGAAAGCTGAGCATTTTTTAGGTCGGAAAGGATTTTTTTCAGAATTTGCTCGAATGTTTTCTTAGAGAAACAGAACGCGAAAGAGCAGACGCAGCGTCTCCTTCGCGCGCGGTTGTCGGCGCGCTGTACACCGCGTGGACTAGATGCATTTCGCTCTCTAACAACCACTTAAAATTTTGATTTCCTTAATAATAGCAACAATAAACTAGTATTTATATTAATAATTCTTTTTTTTTTAAAGTAGATAATTTTATTTTGTTTTGTTTTACGGGTTTTTCAGGGAAGATTTGATATTCTGAACTCATTGACGTTTTTTTTAGTATTAATGTTGTTTTATTCATTGGAATAACGGCATGGTACTGTAAAGTTCCCGGTATAGATTTAATTTTACTTAACCTTGATTTTAGTTTCAAAACGGCTTTTTCATAGGTCTCTTTAGTGCTGTAAAAAACTTTAGTTTTTTTGCAATTACGTAAAGCCCAGTTGTAAAGGTCTTCTGGTGTTAAAATATGATTACTCGAAGAGAGTTGAAGACTTGCTCTTTTCGCCCCTCTTTTCAAATTTGCGCCTATACCATCGCACGCACCTTTACCGTGCCGCTGTTGCATGAAAATGCCATTCAGCAGGAACTCCAAAATCTTTTTGATGAAACAGAAGATTTTGGAAGGTAGACTTGTTCTTAAAATGCTGACCTGCTCCATCAGTTAAGTAATAAATTTTCTTGACTATGAAATTACTTTTTAAATACGATATTATAATTTTTTGATAGTCATAAACAGCAACAGTATCGTGATTTAGATTATCAGAAATTATAGCAATGCTTATATGTTTAAGATCTTGATTTTCGTTATAATATACCACTGTTGTAAAAACTGTTGCTTGATTATTGTTCCAGTGGAACGATTGTGTTGAATTTTGCACTATAAACGCATAGTTTTCTGCAAAATCACAACAAACAAGGAATTCTCCTTTTTGAAGATTTTTTTTCAAATCGCTTAAGAAAAGATATTGTTCTCTCGCAAAGAGGTCATGAGTTTTAAATTTTATTAATTTTTCTCCCAGTATGTTCATGAATTCATAAACATTTACAGTTGTAGATACTATTGTGCAACGATCTGTCTGAAGCCATGACTCATACTGTATTTGAAAAATATCATTTCTCTCAAAACATTCAAGCAAATGTTTCCGTAATACAGGCATATTGGGGCAATCTAAACAGTCTCCCAAGTAACATTTCGAACTAGCATTACTACATACGATTGCTTGGATGCAATCGTGGTAGTTTTTAAGAAATAGTCGAGTACCTTCAGTTAAACTCTGTAAATTAATAGCATTTAACATCAGCTTGATATTTTCGTGGTGTACACATACGCATACATTATGCGTACCACTGCTTCCCGCTAGAACACAATGCGGCGGCCTCAATTGAGTAAATTTAGTGAAGCCAATATTAACAGATTCATGCTCTTTTTTAAATAAACAATAAATTTCACGTAAATTACCAAGTAGTAACCTTTTCTGTACATGTTCTCTTTTACCATTATCCTGCTTAACAGATATACAATCTTTTAATCCGGGCATTACACGACTAATATCGTTCCTCTCATAAAAACGTTTAACTGAATCTACACTTTTAACTGGAAATATTTTGCCCCTTTTCTTTTCAGGTTTTGAAAAAATTCCACTTTCAGTTACTAACTTTTTCGCTTCTCGAGCTTCCCACTCAGTACAACCGAACTCTCTGATTAAGTCTCTGCGAGACCAAAAATCAGGAGCAAGCGTGAGTAGCTGAATTTTATCTTCCTTACCCGGTGATTCTAAAAATTTTTTTTTAATTGGTTGAGAACTGCCACGCCTGCTTTATGATATTCATCAGTACATTCAATTTTAGCTTTTTTGGCATCGCATGAAGGTAAATCTAACTTATGTTTATAAAGTTGACGTTGACAGTTGGAACAAATTTTCGCGTTTTCTGGTACGAGGGGATACGCACTCCTAAATATTGAAGGAAAATTCGACAAATTTTTACGCACAGAGTGATTAATTTTATTAAAAGGATTTATGCATTTTAGCTTCAAAGCTGGATCCATTTCAGTAGCGAGAAAATAAATGCAATAAATAAACCAAAAATAAATTATGATTTAATCAGCAAACACACGAAGAACACAAATATAACGGAAACAGCGTTAAAATTCTTAAACAATTTCAAGGATAACAAAGATCGAAAATTCATCAGACTTATATAATTGGATACAACAAATTACTCTCGGGCAAAAATGTTCTATACGCAAGCCACCTATCGGGTAAAAAGTAAGTGAGAAGCGTTGCGTCTGCTATTTCAAATTGATTGTAATGTTTTTGCTTCCTCAAAGAGGAAGCTTTGTAACGGTGAAAAAAATTTTCGAAAAAAAAGTCTTCAAAAAGATATTTTATGGTGGTATATGTATATATTATTTGATTTTGATGATTTTTGATTTCGTGGATGTATGTATGTGTGTGTGTGCGTGTGTGTGTGTGTATATTTCAACTCTTAATATCTCCGAAACTAATCAACCGATTTTCGTCGGGTAAAGCTTATTCGCTTCGTCTTGCGGCAAAAGGAAAGTACCCTGATGGATTTGGGATTTTATTGATTTTCTTTTGTTTTATAACCAAAAAACGATTTTGAATTTTTAGTTTTTTTTATTTTTTCGTATCTTATAGTAATTATTACATAAAATAATATACTTCTCTTAAAAGGTATTCAAATTACCTACATTTTCTTTTTTTAAAATTTAAAATTTAAAATATCTTCACTCTGTCATTTGTTATTAATGAAAACTTTTTTATATTTAAAAAATTAATATCTCAAAAAATAATTTATTTATCGACTTGAAATTTTAACTGTTACTTATTACACTTGTTGGTGGCAATATTGTGTTGCAATTTTAAGTGATTATCTATATGAATATCAAGGAACGCGGGAGCGTTCCGAAGGCAAGTATAGAAGAGCCTTAGGACGACCGCGTGATCAAGGAACGCGGGAGCGTTCCGAAGGCAAGTATAGAAGAGCCTTAGGACGACCGCGTGATGATATACATTGAAATGGATGTACGAGAAATTCTATGAGCTTATACACCTATTGCGCTAGTTTTAACTATATAACATATCCCTCTTAATCGAAAGCCATTTCATTGCTCTACTCAAATCAAAAGATTTTATTTAAAAAGATTATGTCATTCAAAAGATATAAGGGACTGAATTTTTTTTTGTCGGCTTTCCGATTTCTTAACTTTCTCCATGGTATTCAGCCTCGCATCCGGTTTTTCCCGACTTCCTGTGACGTCATATATGTTATGTATATATATATACACACATACAATCACCAGGAATTAATGGCCATGAAGAGTTAAGCAGTGATAATGGCCGTATAATAATAAAGAAAGACAAAAGAAAGAGAAAGATAAAAATATAGATAGAGAGAGAGGGAGAGAAGAAGAGACATAAACATATGTATATTTTTTATTATATACAGTATATATGTTTATTAGTACATAACCTCTCTCTATGTATATATCTCTATATATGTATTTACATATATTATGAACATAATATCTGTGGCTTCCCGGAATAACGACCTAACCCACTTGTACATGTTTTCGAGAAATCGACGTTTTTAAATTTCTGTCATGACACTTCACATGTAAGATCGAATTGCGCGAGATGAGTCATAACAATGTAGACTTTTACAAAGGTATAGAGTACTCGGCTCGGACCTCGGCTTTACCTCGGCTCGGACCTCGGCTCGGACCTCGGCTTTACCTCGGCTGGGACCTCGGCTCGGACCTCGGCTTTATCTCGGCTCGGACCTCGGCTCCAGCCCCGGATTTGCCGCGGCTCGAGCCGAGGTACAGCCGAGGTGCTGCCGAGGCTAATCCGAGGCACACCCGCGGTTAGCTTCACGCGAATTCGAGCCTCATCCGAACTGTACCCGAGGAACTCGAGGTAAAGCCTTCGGGGTAGCCGAGATTATGTCTAGGTGGTGCGCTCCGTAGCGTTTTACCTCTAGGTATTGGAACGCATCGAATGCGTGGTCTAGGTCTTTGAGGTGGCCGATGATGGAGTCTAGGTAGTGCGCTCCGTAGTTTTTTGTGATTAGATCTCAGGGTGCATCTAATACGTGGTCCAGGTGTTCGGGGTAACCGATGATGACGTCTAGGTGGTGCGCTTCGTAGTTTTTTACCTCTAGGTATTGGAACGCATCGAATGCGTGGTCTAGGTCTTTGGGGTGGCCGATTATGGAGTCTAGGTTGTGCGCTCCGTAGTTTTTTGCGATTAGATCTCAGGGTATATCTAATACGTGGTCCAGGTGTTCGTGGTAGCCGATGATGATGTCTAGGTGGTGCGCACCGTAGCCTTTGCATTTATATGTCAGGGCGCATTTTACAGGAAGTCCAGGTGTTCGAGGTAGCCGATGACGATGTCTAGGTGGTGCGCTCCGTAGTTTCTTGCATTTAGATGCCAGGGCGAATGTAATAGGAGGTCCAGGTATTCGAGGTAGCCCATGACGATGTCTAGGTGGTACGCTCCGTAGTTTTTTGCATTTAGATCTCACGGCGCATCTAATAGGAGGTCCAGGTGTTCGGGGTAGCCGAGCATGATGTCTACGTGGTGCGCACCGTAGTTTTTTGCATTTATATGTCAGCGCGCATTTTACAGGAAGTCTAGGTGTTCGAGGTAGCCGATGACGATGTCTAGGTGGTGCGCTTCGTAGTTTTTTATCTCTAGGTATTGGAACGCATCGAATGCGTGGTCTAGGTCTTTGGGGTGGCCGATGACGGAGTCTAGGTTGTGCGCTCCGTAGTTTTTTGCATTTAGATGTCACGGCGCATCTAATAGGAGGTCCAGGTGTTCGGGGTAGCCGAGGATGATGTCTAGGTGGTGAGCACCGTAGTTTTTTGCATTTATATGTCAGCGCGCATTTTACAGGAAGTCTAGGTGTTCGAGGTAGCCGATGACGATGTCTAGGTGGTGCGCTTCGTAGTTTTTTACCTCTAGGTATTGGAACGCATCGAATCCGTGGTCTAGGTCTTTGGGGTGGCCGATGATGGAGTCTAAGTTGTGCGCTCCGTAGGTTTTTGCGATTAGATCTCAGGGTGCATCTAATACGTGGTCCAGGTGTTCGGGGTAGCCGATGATGATGTCTAGGTGGTGCGCTCCGTAGTTTTTTGCATTTAGATGTCACGGCGCATCTAATAGGAGGTCCAGGTGTTCGGGGTAGCCGAGGATGATGTCTAGGTGGTGCGCACCGTAGTTTTTTGCATTTATATGTCAGCGCGCATTTTACAGGAAGTCCAGGTGTTCGGAGTAGCCGAGGATGATGTCTAGGTGGTACGCACCGTAGTTTTTTGCATTTATATGTCAGTGCGCATTGTACAGGAATTCTAGGTGTTCGAGGTAGCCGATGACGATGTCTAGGTGGTGCGCTTCGTAGTTTTTTACCTCTAGGTATTGGAACGCATCGAATGCGTGGTCTAGGTCTTTGGGGTGGCCGATAATGGAGTCTAGGTTGTGCGCTCCGTAATTTTTTGCGATTAGATCTCAGGGTGCATCTAATACATGGTCCAGGTGTTCGGGATAGTCGATGAGGTGCGCACCGTAGCTTTTTGCATTTATATGTCAGGGCGTATTTTACAGGAAGTCCAGGTGTTCCAGGTAGCCGATGACGATGTCTAGGTGGTGCGCTCCGTAGTTTTTTGCATTTAGATGTCAGGGCGAATGTAATAGGAGGTCCAGGTGTTCGAGGTAGCCGATGACGATGTCTACGTATTGCGCTCCGTAGTTTTTTGCATTTAGATGTCAGGGCGCATGTAATAGTAGGTCCAGGTGTTCGAGGTAGCCTTTGACGAGGTCTAGGTGGTGCGCTCCATAGTAGGCTCATTTTCTTCGACAGTGGTTATTACATGCAAGATCAGAAGTATATTTGTACTTTGAAATGAAAATATAAATATTCAAATAAGTAGCAAACTTTTATATTATAGAAAACTGTTATTAATATAATAATAAGTATTGTTACTTTGTGAAATTTTGTTTTTATTTTTACAGAGTATCAGAACTTATGAATCATATGGATAAGAAGATCTTGATTGAACAGTTTATAAGTAGAACTGTTAACAAATACATAAATTACACGTCTGTCAAATTTCAAGAAGCCACAAGACATTCTATAGAAAAAGAAGCTTAAAAGAACATTCGAATTTAAAACTTTGATAATACCAATACTACTATTTAATAATGATATTAAAAATATACTGTAATAAACTGTCATAACGTTATCACATTATGTAATTATTAACTGTACAAATAATAATATTGTTGATATAAAACTTTCTGCGAAGTTATAAAATAAGGCAAGTACAGACATTTTTTCTGTATAATCTACTCTCCCTCCATTTCTTCTCCCCTCTCTCTCGCCCTCTATTTCTCCCGCTCTCTTCCCTCTTTCTTTCTCTCTCAACATCCGTCAAACTCTGTACCAAAAACTTTAATAAGAGTTTAAAATTTTTTTTTTAAATAATCAACACGTTTTTAAAAAAAAAAATTTTATTTACGTTTTAACAACACAATTTATCTAGTCCTTTAATTTCTTCTAATCTCATCTATTTGATAAGCACTCTCTATAATAATGGTAATAATTTTTTTCATGACTGTACAAATAAAAACTTTCTATAAAAATAAAAAGAATTATGTTTTTCGTCATATGATTTTACAATTAATAATATTGTTAATTTATCATCATACCTAAGAAAATACATGTTTGATTAAATTATTTCAAAAAATTTAACTAATATAACCATTTTATAGAGCTCCTTGAAGAAAAATTTGACTGTTTCTTCAAATTTAAAAATTTTATGAATAACAATACCTTTAATAAGAGTTTAAAATTTTTTTTTTAAATAATCAACACGTTTTAAAAAAAAAAAATTTTATTTACGTTTTAACAACACAATTTATCTAGTCCTTTAATTTCTTCTAATCTCATCTATTTGATAAGCACTCTCTATAATAATGGTAATAATTTTTTTCATGACTGTACAAATAAAAACTTTCTATAAAAATAAAAAGAATTATGTTTTTCGTCATATGATTTTACAATTAATAATATTGTTAATTTATCATCATACCTAAGAAAATACATGTTTGATTAAATTATTTCAAAAAATTTAACTAATATAACCATTTTATAGAGCTCCTTGAAGAAAAATTTGACTGTTTCTTCAAATTTAAAAATTTTATGAATAACAATACAGCTTATTTAATAATGATATTAAAAATATACTATAATAAACTCTCATAACGTTATCACATTATGTAATTATTATTTTCTCTTAAAAAGTTGTGAAATCTATCTAAAAAAACATATTACAAAAGTTTAAACTGAGGCAAGTACCTATTAGTCTCCCTCCCACCCTATCTCTCCCTCCCTCTCTTTCCGACCTCTCTCTCTCTCTCTCGCTCTCTCTCTCTCTACGGCTCTCTCTCTCTCTCTATCTCTCCCTCTCTCTCAACATCCGGCAAACTACCAAAAACTTCAATGAGTGCTTAAATATTTTTTTAGAAGAATCAACACGTTTTTTAAAAGCTAATTTTTTAATAAAACTTTCTACGAAAGTATAAAATAAGGCAATTATAGACGTTTTTTCTGGATAATCTATAAAAAACAACACAATTTATCTAGTCCTTTTATTTCTTCGAATCTCATCTATTCAATAAACACTCTCTACAAATGGTAATAATTTTTTTCATGACTGTACAAATAATCTATAAAATAATAATATTTATGATTTTGTAAAAGAAATCAAATAAATACGAATGAAAAAGTCTTTTAATTCTTTGATTCATTGTATGCTGAACAAATTATATGTAAGTACATTCAAAAAATTGTTCACTGCAAACCAAACAAACGAAAGTTGTGAAATCAATTATCGATAGTCAAGTAATGCAAACAACTCTCGGAAACTACTGTATGACTGTTCTCAGAAATATATTCAAATTTGTTCATCTTTCTGAGCTATAGAAATTAAACACAAGAAAGTACTGAAATCAATTTATTGTAGTCAAGTACCGGCCATAAGTTAACTTGACTGACATAATAGAACTTTTCGTATCTAGCGTGTAAAATTACATTTTACGCCCCCATTGTAACTTCAAAATTATTCAGCCAGTGGGCATAAAATACTACTTAGCGCTCAAGAGGCCCAATAGCTCACATACTCTTACAAAACTTTATAGAACCTACGCACTTTACGCCCGTGTGGGCGAAAATTATTTTAATTATATAACTATAATGCCTTCTCTTTATTTCTAAAATTCATAAGAATTTTTTTAGATATTTACGAAAAGTCAAAGCCTATATAAAAAAATTACATAGTTACCAACACATCACTATTTTTCATGATTCTTTCTCAATTTTGAACTTTCTATAATATTACGCATCTTGGGAGGAAAAGAGAAGTCTAGAGCTGCTCTAGCAGGGGTGGTCCTCCGATCTCCCATACATACTTGGCGGGCCCGACGATTTGCAGTTTACCGGTGGGCTACTTAAATATAGAATACAAAATTTTTGCATAAATTCATTAACAATATTTATACCTATAAGTCTACTATAAATAATTACATTGACTTTAATTTTTAATTGGTACCGTTAAGTACAACATCCCTATATGTGCAGAATCATGATTTACTTTTATTACCCACAATATTTTTCATTGTGTCCGTCCTTTTAAACGAGAATAAAATAAAAAATTCATATAAATTTATAGTCTATTTAAAAGTGCTTTACATTTTATTAACCGTTTTATAACCTATTGTGTATCCTTTTCCTGTAAATCGTCGGGCCCGCCAAGTATGTATGGGAGATCGGAGGACCACCCCTGCTAGAGCAGCTCTAGACTTCTCTTTTCCTCCCAAGATGCGTAATATTATAGAAAGTTCAAAATTGAGAAAGAATCATGAAAAATAGTGATGTGTTGGTAACTATGTAATTTTTTATATAGGCTTTGACTTTTCGTAAATATCTAAAAAATTCTTATGAATTTTAGAAATAAAGAGAAGGCATTATAGTTATATAATTAAAATAATTTTCGCCCACACGGGCGTAAAGTGCGTAGGTTCTATAAAGTTTTGTAAGAGTATGTGAGCTATTGGGCCTCTTGAGCGCTAAGTAGTATTTTATGCCCACTGGCTGAATAATTTTGAAGTTACAATGGGGGCGTAAAATGTAATTTTACACGCTAGATACGAAAAGTTCTATTATGTCAGTCAAGTTAACTTATGGCCGGTACTTGACTACAATAAATTGATTTCAGTACTTTCTTGTGTTTAATTTCTATAGCTCAGAAAGATGAACAAATTTGAATATATTTCTGAGAACAGTCATACAGTAGTTTCCGAGAGTTGTTTGCATTACTTGACTATCGATAATTGATTTCACAACTTTCGTTTGTTTGGTTTGCAGTGAACAATTTTTTGAATGTACTTACATATAATTTGTTCAGCATACAATGAATCAAAGAATTAAAAGACTTTTTCATTCGTATTTATTTGATTTCTTTTACAAAATCATAAATATTATTATTTTATAGATTATTTGTACAGTCATGAAAAAAATTATTACCATTTGTAGAGAGTGTTTATTGAATAGATGAGATTCGAAGAAATAAAAGGACTAGATAAATTGTGTTGTTTTTTATAGATTATCCAGAAAAAACGTCTATAATTGCCTTATTTTATACTTTCGTAGAAAGTTTTATTAAAAAATTAGCTTTTAAAAAACGTGTTGATTCTTCTAAAAAAATATTTAAGCACTCATTAAAGTTTTTGGTAGTTTGCCGGATGTTGAGAGAGAGGGAGAGATAGAGAGAGAGAGAGCCGTAGAGAGAGAGAGAGAGAGAGCGAGAGAGAGAGAGAGAGAGGTCGGAAAGAGAGGGAGGGAGAGATAGGGTGGGAGGGAGACTAATAGGTACTTGCCTCAGTTTAAACTTTTGTAATATGTTTTTTTAGATAGATTTCACAACTTTTTAAGAGAAAATAATAATTACATAATGTGATAACATATTATACATTTATTTTCGAGAACTATCATTTTAATATTTTTATATAATGTAGTAAATTAAAATATCAAAACGTATTAATAGTGCCATTTTTAGCCCCTTCTTTTATCTCTTTTTAATCTCAATTTTTTTTAAACTTGGTGGTCTGTCAAAGCTTTTTTTAAAATAGGTACGTAATATACTATTTTGTAAGAAACTAGTATAAGACGCATCGGTTCAAAGTATTATTTAAATTCTTTAGCATTCCTTTTTATGAAAAATGTATTTTCAGAATTTCAATTTTTAATTAGGAAACGATGAATTAGTTTGAGGAAGCTAAGTGCCAAAGAATTGGCAGCGGTTTTTTTTTGCGAAATAACCTATGAAAATGTCAATCATGCATATAAGTGAAATTCGAAGTGCAAAAAGATATTCCATAAAGAATTAAAAATGATAAATAAAAATAATAAGGTTACTAGAGAGCGAAATACATCTAGTCCACGCGCTGTACAGCGCGCCGCATACCGCGCACGAAGGAGACGCTGCGTCTGCTCTTTCGCATTCTGTTTCTCTAAGAAAAACATTCGAGCAAATTTTGCAAAAAATCCTTTCCGACGTAAAAAATGCTCAGCTTTCGATCTAGATGATAAAAAAAATATTAAAAATATACTTTCCGAGATATAGTATATTTTATACTTTTTGAGGGTGAAAATGGAAAATTTCGGAAAAACCACTTATACCATTGGAAAGCTGAGGAAAAAATACGTCGGAAACGCTTATCACATAATTTTTTGAAATTCATATTGATATCGTAAACACGACTTGAAAATAGCATGATTTGACGCTCGCGCGCCGCGCTGGGAGAGTTGAGGCGAAACGCCTCTTATTCGGATCTAATCACTTGAAAATCGCACAAAAACACAAAATTTGCATTTCCTCAGCCCACTAGTCACTATACCCGACTATTTTTTTCAGCTCTATCGAATGGAACAGTTTTCAGGGTCGTAGAGCCAATAGGGAAGGAGTAATTTTGAAAAATGTTCTATATTTCTTCGTTTATTAGGTTCTATAATCACTTTGAAAGCGCTCAAAAACCCAAAATTTTCATTTTCGCAGCCCATAAGTCACTAGATCCGACTATTTTTTTTTCGCTCTGTCGAATGGAACAGCTTTCAGGGTCGTAAGGTTAATAGGAAAGAAGTAATTTGTAAAACTTTTGAGATATTGTAAAACTCGTAGCGCCAGTCAAAAGAGCATCAAAAAACACCTCTATATACGTGGGCTGTTCAATAAGTCCGTGACTTCTCGAAAGATGGTGCTGTTATCGTAAATATGTTACTACTCTAAGAGAATACCATCTAATATCAGTGCGTATACAAAGTTTCAAGTCAGTGCGTTGATTAGAAAATTTTTTACAGTCATTTGAATTTAGTGTTTCATTGTTAAAATAAAACGATGGGAAAAAGCGAGTTTCGCTTGCATAATAAACATTATTTTCTACGAGGAAAATCAATCAAGGAAACTGAAGAAAAGCTCGCAAAATATTATAAGGAGTCTGCTCCATCGCGTGGTATGGTTCATAAGTGGTTCACTGAATTTCGTTGCGGCCGTATTAGCACAAGTGAGGCTGAGCGTTCTGGCTGTCCAAAAGAGGTGACTTCTCAAGAAATGATCGATAAAATCCACGACATTGTACTCAACGATCGTCGATTGAAAGTGCGTGAGATTAGTGAGACTGTAAACATTTCAGTATGGCGCGAATGGTACATTTTACATGAATGATTGGGCATGAGGAAGCTGTCTGCAAGATGGGTGCTGCATGCTGCTCGTGTGGTTGCGTCTGAGGAATGTTTGGGCATGTTCCAACGTAATTCAAAGGAATTTTTACAACGTTATGTAACTGTTGATGGAACGTGGATTCATTATTATACGCCAGAAACAAAAAATCAGTCGAAAATGTGGACTGGGCCTGGGGAATCTGCGCCGAAAAAAGCGAAAACGGTTCCATCAGCCGGTAAGCTCATGGCCACAATTTTTTGGGACTCACGTGGTATAATATTAATCGATTACCTCCTGAAGGGAAAAACTATTGCAGGAGAATATTATGCCACATTATTAGATCGCTTTGATGCCATACTGAAGGAAAAGCGGCCCCATTTGGCGAAAAAAGTGCTTTTCTACCACGACAATGCACTAGCTCACACGAGTGCCATTGCAACGGCCAAATTATTTAGTTTACGCTACGAAATACTTCCTCATCCACCCTATTCCCCAGATTTGTCCCCTTCCGATTATTTTTGTTTCATAACATGAAAGCTTGGCTTAGAGGTAAAAGATTTTCGTCGAACGAAGAGATCATTACTGCGAAAAATGAGTATTTTGAGGAGTTTGATAAAAATTACTTTTTAGAGGGCATAAATAAGCTTGAGTACCGCTATAATAAATGTTTACGGTTAAAAGGGGGCTATGTTGAAAAATAAATTGGAATTTTTGTTATAAATAGTGTTTTTCATTTCAAAGTCACGGACTTATTGAACCGCCCACGTATGTGTTTTGGTGAGATTTGGAGGAAAAAGGTTTTTCTTCGTTGATTCGGATCTAATCACTTTAAAATCGCACAAAAACTCAAAATTTCTATTTTCTGAACCCACAAGTCACTATATCCGACTATTTCTTTCCGCTCTGTCGAATGGAACATGTTTCAGTGTCGTAGGGCCAATAGGAAAAGAGTAATTTTGAAAAAAATTTAGATATTGCAAACTTATAGCGCCAGTCGAAAGAGCATCGAAAAACACCTCTGTATATGAGTTTTGGTGTGATTTGGAGGAAGAAAAGTTTTTCTCCGTTTATACGGATCTACTCACTTTAAAATCACTCAAAAACCCAAAATTTCCATTTTCTCAGCCCACTAGTCACTATACCTGACTTTTTTCCGCTCTATCGGATGGAACAGGTTTTAGGGTCGCAGGACCAATAGGAACGCAGTAATTTTGAAAAATGTTCTATATTTCTTCGTTTATTCGGACGTAATCGATTTCAGATCTCTCAAAAACATAAAATTTCCATTTTCTGAACTCACAAATTACTATACCCGACTATTTGTTTCTGCTCTGTCTAATGGAACAGGTTTCAGGATCATAGGGCCAATAGGAAAGAAGTAATTTTGAACAATTTTTAGATATTGCAAAACTCATAGCGCCAGTCAAAAGAGCAGATGGTAAGTTGCACTGCAGCACACCCCGCTATGGCTTTCACTTCTGCTTGGAACACGGATGCGTGGGAGTCAAGTGTGTACACCAGCTCTGTAGAGCTATTTTGCTCTCAGGCACCCATGCCATTCTCATTTTTGGTGCCATCCTTGTACCACACCACGCCCGTTTGGGTGTAGGGGTGCTTACCGTTGGCCCACTCTTTTCGATCTGTCGGAGATGTGCATCCTGTAAGGTTTTTGGAATATAATCCTTCGCCCTGTCTTATCATACTCCAATGCTTCGATGTCAGGGGGCAAAAGCTGACTAAGTTCCTGGTCAAGCCCGCTCCCTACGCCCATGACATCCCTGCTGCGTCACCAAGTCTTGCTTGCTTCGCATTTAATGAAAACTTGCAAGGGTGGTATTTCTACTATTAGTTCTTGTGCTGCAAGGGGTGTAGTGTTCACAGAGCCCGTTATGCCCCTACTGCTAGTCTTTGCATTTTGTCTAAAGAGCTCTGGTGGATTTTTAGTGCGCATCTCTGCCACCAAACCACCGCTACATGCGCTAATCTGGCTCTGATGATTGCTTCATACATCCACCTTACGTTGTCCAACGAGAGACCCCAGGTGTTGCCAACAGCCCTCCTACAGGCCCAGAAGGTGTTTATGGCTTTCTCGCATATCTTGCTAATGTGTTATCCCCAATTCAGTTTAGAATCTAACGTCACCCCCAGATACTTTTCCTCGTTTATCAGCTTTAGGGGCTTGACGCACAGTTGCACTCCCCTAATATGTTTGGCCTTGTATCTTCTGATGAACCAAATCATGTTAACTTTATCTGGATTCACCGATAGCCTGATAGACTCACACATGTTGCATTAGTCCTGCAAGTACGTGCTCGTCTTCGGCTTTCACTAGTATTAGGATGTCGTCCGCATAGGCTTGGGTAAAGAAGCCTGCCTCATTCAGTAGTCTGATGAGTTCATCAATCACCAAGCACCACATGGTGAGAGACAGTACTCCTCCTTGCGGACAGCCCTTCCCTACTTTTATTTCTTCTGAGTGTGAGCCCCAATGGGTCTCCACTCTTCTACAACTAAGTATGCGCCAAAGCCACCTTCTAACCGTATTGGGTACCAGATGGTCCTCGGCGCCCTTCACTACGCTCTCTTTCGTGGTATGATTGAACGCCCCGTCTACGTCAAGCAAGCTATTTTCCCGAGCCAAGTCTTATTAGATTAGGCCCTTAAGTTTTCGGTTGTCTTAGCAGTTTGAGCAATCTAGCGGTATCAGAGACACGCTCATGCTCTCGCAAAAGCTTTTCCAGCTCTGGCTTTTAGCTCTTTCGATTTCCTTTTTATACTCTCTTTGAGCATCTCTAAGAGCTTCTCTATCGGCTGGATTATTCCTTTTCTTAGAGCTATTATAAATTCTTCTGGTCTTTTTCTTCAACGCCTTCAGTGTTGGATTCCACCAATGTGCTCCCTTTTGCACTGGCTTCAATCGTAATCTCCAGTTGTTCTCAAAGGCACTGATGATGTTCTTCTTTAGAACCTCACCGCAGTGATCAAGTTCAATCTGATTGCTATATTTACCTGGAAATGACTTGAGCTTTGCCCCCAGTTCTTCAACATAGGTGGCCCAGTCTGTCTTCCTCGGATTTCTATAGAGTCTAGATTCTGTGCTGCGTCCTTTGATTTCGAAAACTATATGGTTGCAATCCGACATAGAGATCTCATCTGAGATTCTCCAGCCCGTGATCGCACGCCCCATATTTCTCATAGCTAAGGTGATGTCAATGACCTCCACCCTATTCGCATTTCGGAAAGTAGGCTTACAACCTCTGTTCAGGAAGTCAAGGTTGGTAGTGGAGAGAAACTGCAAGAGCTTCTCGCCTCTGTTGTTCGTGTCCGAGCTGCCCCACGCCAGATGATGTGCATTAGCATCGGACTCCAACAACAGGTCCCGCCCCTTGGCTTTACAAAATTAGGGAGTTAGGCTGATGCAACAACCACCTCCCGCATGCCGTCTTTCTCGTCTTTGTACCAAATCTTAGCCATCGCCAGGTTGCGTAAGCAGTACTTGGGTAGAACTTCCGCTCTTAGGCCCTTAACCAAGAGACAGACCCTTGAGTTGTCCACCCTCCCGCATATCAGCTGACCACACTCCCTCAAGCCTGTTATTTTTGGTTAGTATAGCCATAGAAGGTGAGGATAATACTTAATATATTAGATAGATTAGTTATGATGATTCCTTACCTTTTCTAGGTATAGGTTCTCAATTTAATAACTCCAGATTTTATAAAATGTGTTTATTTAATTGATCAAGTTAAACTAGTTAAGAAATGATTCTCGCAAAATACGCGTCTAAGTAGTGCGATTTTAAATATAGATAAATTGGTCTGTTTTATTGAACTGTACTCGTACTTATTGGTCCTTACAAATTAACTACTCCTTTTGTCGGCTGGAGTGGTAAGGAGTTCGCGGTCTGGCTGCGAGATACCAGCCCATGCGGACGATTACCGCTTATTTTATACCGCTATTAAATTAGGTTAAAGATGATTTTGACGATAAGTCGAGATCATCTTTTTAAACAAATTAAATAATTATTTAAACGTAAGCCCTTCGATTTCAAATTGAAAAGTGCTGAGTGTAGACAAAATTTCGACGCGCGTATACTTTCGTAATTTCGGTGGTTCACTTCATCGTGATGTCGCGTGGTCGAAAGGCTGTATCGTAGAAATTCGCAATCACATCGTTTTGCGTGTCAGAAAATTACTGATGAGAATATAAATATCAAATTTAATTTTAAGAATACGTCACAGACGTAACACTTCCCCCTTCGACTGTTGAATGTCGTAGAGATTCAACAAGTATTGAAATAGTTGAAGCATCGATGATTTTCTGTTACAGAATTTTCAGTAATAATAAAATGATGATAAAAATTCAAATCATAAAAACAATAATCTCCTTCATAACTCTAGATTACACTTAACCTACGGTTTTACTTTGATTGCATATTGAATGCCCATTTTACCTATAGCGTTCAAATGGCAGTGCGCATCACTAAATCACTATGGAATAAACGGGTATTCTTCCTTCGTTCATACATAAATTTAATTCTATATAATATTAGTTTAATAAAATGTTACGTAATAAATAAAAGTATTGTTAAAAGTATTGTTAAACGTATTTCTCTTATACTCTTATAATAAATAATATACTAACTACATCTCCACCAAATTTCAAAGAAATTAAAACAATTTTATTCTATATAGTTATTGTGCGACAACAAAGAAAGTCATTTTCAGAAATACCAAAATTTTAAATATCAAATATCTCAAAAAGTAACCGTATAATCTGGATGAAATTTTACACAGGTACTGCCTATATCGCATACAAAATAGTCTATAAATTCCAAGCTGATACATGAAGTCCTCATTGAGAAATTACGATTTTGAAAATAACGAAAAAAATTTTAACCTTAAATATCTCTAACAATCATAAGACAATTCTTTTACCTAAAGGACTTATACGATAAATATATAAACTCTACATCTCCACAAAATTTCAGCATGATTAAAATATGAAAATTTTAACTATCAAATATCTCAAAAAGTAATCGTATAATATACGATCTTGATGAAAATCCACACATATTATCTATATCGCATACAAAATTGTCTATAAATTTGGAGCTGATACATCGAGCCGTTCTCGAGAAATTACGATTTAAAAAAGAGGTTGACAAAATTTTAGCCTCAAATATCTCTGAAATTTATGAACCAATCATTTTGCCCAATGAACTCAGCCGAAAACTATCCAAAATCGTTTAGTACTTACATTGTTTAGTACTTAAATTATGTAGAATCTGCATATAAGTGGCTCGTTAACGAAACCTAGCATTCGATCTTGAGCGAGGGTGGTCCCAAAAATCTGGGCGACCAATATCATCCCTGGAGTCTTGCGATAAAGAGAAGGCGGCTGCGTCCCTAATTCTCAAGCCGATTACTTACACCTCCGAGCGCACCCACGTTCAGTTCACTCAAAATCTTCAAGCAGTTCGATCCATTCAAAATTTTCCAAACTAACATTTTCCTCGGTCTCAGAAATTTTCGCTCTGTACTACAATCGCTACACACGTGCTTTCTTTTCAAGCAATTTTTTCTACTTACTTTTTCCGACTCTGCTCCGCAAAGCAAGTTTATGGTTCATTTGGTGTTTTTACAAAGATTTAAAAATTGTTTTTGTATTTGATTACTATTTCCTTGAATAAAAGTAACAATTAACATAAATTTTATTTAGCATTCGTTTTATTTCAAAATTTTCTATCGGATTATTTTATTGAATAAATTTCCATTCATATTTTTTCAAATTACTGAGGGGTAAGCCATTCCAGCAGAAAGTCACAAGTAAGTAAATATTTACCTGGCTATCTATCTATTTCTATTTTAGCTAGATTATTTGTCATCACTTTTCCCCCATTTCATGTAAATTAAATCGATAACTCGAAAAATTTATGTCCCCATAAAACAAGTGTTTTTTTTTATTAATTCCAACCTTTCAATTTCGGGATCTAAAAAACATATTAGTAAATCTAGACTACTTAGGTCATCTGGTTAACCACTTGTATCTGTTAGCCTACATTTGCTAATAAAAAAAAATCTAATCAACGAAACAAATTTACGACTTGATCTTTAAATCACCAACCGCATCGCGCCCTTTGTTGCTCTTTAATTCCACTCTGGCTAGTATAGTATCAGGCTCGATCTTGAGCTATTGGAATTAAAACTCCAGACTCTAAACCGAGCAAAAAGCTCTTTAAGAAACATATAAGTTGGATTTTCTCTCAAAAACTCGACGTAACACGTGTATGGGCAGTATATTGGAGATATTATTAATGATATATTGCTCATATCTCGCCACACTACAGTTTTCCATAGACCAATATTCCCAGAGATTCCGCTTCTTCTCTTAGAACTTATTGCTTGTAATTTTTTTTAAATTTTATTTTAAATTCGTTAACCGACCAATAGTTTTTCCAAAAGTAAAAGTGCTGATATAATACACTAACATCAGATTAACTGTGCGCCCATTTGAGTCGCGTAATTCGCTAACTAAAACTAAATCTAATCTTATTCTTAACTATAGGCGCTGTCCCCTGCGCGCACTGTCGCGCGCCAACCCCCGCTGTATAAAAACTTTGTTTTTACATATGAGGCACGACGGCTACTATTCAGGAGAACTTTATATCTTCGACATTGCAAAAACTGTTACATCTCAAATACTAATTATACTATATTTTGACAAAAACTGTAACTCATTCATGAAAAATTATTTATTTTCTATAATGGCCAAAAATTGACTATTTTAATTGTATTTAAGCGTTTTTAATCGTTCTTTCAGGTTTAACTTACCAGAAATTGTTTTACGCAAAAATGTTCAAATTAAATCCTATTAAATGATAAGCGAAAATCGACTATTTCAGATGTATTTAGGCGTTAAAAATCGTTTTTATAAGTTTAGTTTGTCAGGAACTGATTGTGCATGGAAATGTTAAGGTTGTAGTGGCCGTAAGCTCCCTGCATGGAAATGTTAAGGTTGTATTGGCCGTAAGCTCCCTGCCAAAAGTTAGTTTTTCATGTTAAAACTGCGATAAATAATTATGTAAAGCAATTGATCAATTTTTAGTTCTCGCAATTGGAATATATTATAAGCTTTAAAAATCAATTTAAAAATCATTAAATCGTCAAAATGTACTAATTTCAACGTAATGACGATTTTTAAAAAAGTAGTGCCATGTTTACAATTTTGCTTTGATTTTGATTTTTAACGAAGATAGACGTGAGTAGAAGCAGAAACGCAACTGCGCTGCTGCGCAAAGGCAAAGCCCATAGGAAAAGGCACCCCAGGCCGGCAGCGAGGGCTGCAACACGCAGGCGGCGCCAGCCGGGCCGAAAATTAGAGAAACGCGCATGCGCGTCGCAGTTTCTAGGCGTGAGGGAAGGTGGCACTTTCGGCCGTGAGAGCAGGGTGGGAATTAGACAACACTTTCCGACAGGGTATGAGACAAAACAATTTTTTTTTCATTTTTTCTACAAAATAATGTAGTATTGCTTGTGCCCTTCAAGACCAACTTTGAATCATCGCTCTACATTTTTTTTCTCCGAAATCTGAATGTACAAATCTTGAAATAGAAATAAAGAATTTTATTTTTAGAGTAATGTGCTAATTTACAAAATTCCTGCATTTAGATTTTCCGAAAAAAAATTGTAACGGGATGATTCAAAGTTGCTCTTGAAGGGGGCAAACGTTACTATATTATTTTGTAGAAAAAATGAATAAAATAACTGTTTTCTACCTTAGAATTCAGATATGGTGGACCAATTCTGACCTTGGAATCATGTTTATAGGGGGCCAAAATACACGCAGATGTGGTCTAGTCTCTGAACCACACCACTTTTTTCTTTTTGTGTGTCTGTGTTATCATTGTGCATCTTACGACCCCTCCTGCAATAAAAACTTTTTTCAAAAATTCGGTAAAATCGTCCAGATCGTCAATGGTTGACTACATGAATCTAACGCATCTTTCATATAGTTCCTTTACCTGATGTGGAGCTTTTATAATACAAGGCCATTTTGTAACTGCATGCTCTAGGTGTGAAATATCTGTTCTCATCGCAGTTCCGGTTTTGGTACAGATATGTGATTAAAATTTCGAGGCACTGGTTGTTGTATTGTTTAAATTTCATTATATTAAATGCTAAACATATAGCATTTTGAAGGGCCTTACCCATATCTGTAACAATTTTCTTTGAGCAATATTTTGCCCCAGATTTTATAAACTCTCCGAGCAAAAATACATAAAAATTTGTATCTTTTATTTCCGTAATTGTTTGACACACTGGTACAATTACATTGTTAATGTGTGTACACAGCACCGATAAAAAATACCCAATAAGCAAAAAGAATTTTTAATGAACTCTTTAAGACTACTTTATGAACACTTTTTCCATGAAAGTAATCATAAAGAATTTTTATTGGACCACTTTATCCGATCTCGAATGTCCCATCGGTGCTGATTCTTTAAGTATTAACAGAGAATTCTTTACGGAAATATTTTTTGCCAAATTAATGACCCCAAATTTTTTTAATAGTTAAAAGAGTTCTTAAAAATTCATAAAGACTCCAGAAAAAGCATTCACAAAGACTTCACAAAGAATCCCCCTTACGTTGATATAGAACATTTTTTAATACACAAAATTTTTATTAAATATTATAAATTTATAATTTATCGATTTTTCTATAGAAATAAGTAGATAAGATGAACAATAAAGTAATAAAATTCAATTTTAACGATGAAAAAAATCCTGCCCGTATGGGGATTTGAACCTGAGTCTTCGGGTTGACAGGCGAAGTCTTAACCGTTTGCGCCATCGACGAACACTTACGTGTTATAATTCGAATCGTCTACATATGTTATGATGTACTAATACTAATAATCTTTTAGAATACTTAGTGATTACTTGATGGTTACTTTGTGATTACTTTCCATTGATATTATTTTGTTTTATTAAAAATATTTTTGAAAATATTTTATACAACGTAATCTATAAGAATACTTTGTGAATACTTAGAAAATCATCCTCAAGCGGACATTCGGTACTACTTAAAGAATTCTTTTACCCCAGATTTTTGCTTATTGGGTAGTTGGTCTCTGTCCACCATTTTAATTGGTACCACAACTTATACCAATTGTATTCGAACACTTTTTTTCATAGTATGCGTAAAGTACGTCGATAGGCATCATTTTCGGTGCGTAAAGTAAAAATTTTTTTAAAATATGGATATATTTTGATATATTTCGAAATATGTTTTCATTATGTATATCAAGGTTTCTATTGTCTTTTTTTTCAATTAAGATTTATAATTTTAAATTTCTATTGATTTTCAATATGCATGCATTTATTTTTTTATTTTTTAAATGTATTTTTTAGTAGGCTTTACCCCCTGCGCCCCCACCGAGGCTCCGCCCCTGGACCCCGACCTTCGCCCCGGCCTCCGCCTTTCAGTGCCACTTAAGTCATTTGGATCTTAATGTACTAATATATACACGCACTTTACGCATACTATAACAAAAAAATAATGTTCATTGCACGGGCGTAAACTTTACATCCTAGTGACGAAAACTACTATTATATTCTTATATCAAAGTTAGTTCTATTTTAATAGAACTTGACATTTCATTTATATCTTATAGGTGGCCGACTACTGGCACTTCTACCCTATCTTTGCAGATTTTGAAAATTTTGAAAATTTTACATCGTTAACTTCCTATGAAATTGCAGAAGGAACAAAATAAGTCTTTCCACAATTTTAAATCCGATCAAAAATAAAAAAAAATTTTAATTATTTGTTGGATTTTTTTTTAATTTTCGATATCTACTTTTGCAATGTTGAAATTTTGTTGAAAAAATTTGTTGTTACTTTAAGAATTATATTTTTACATGATATTGTTTTATACATTACAACATGTGAACAAACGATTGTTAACAAATTTTATTAACGTGATTAATTTATTCTCACTCCAATGACTTTTTTCTTAAGCATCGTAGGTCATCGTAGGTCGTCATTAATCGAAAATGCTATAAAAGTTTATAAAGCATAAAAAATTATCCAATTTCGAAGAAGCTAACGATTGATATGATCTCGAAAAAACAATTAGAAAAGTGAACAAGAAACTCTTTTGAAATCCTGAATTTCGAATAATTCGCATATCATTAGTATTAATTTTTTTCATTCAGGATTTATAGAGGGATTAAGTGAAAGCATTTTACAACATATAAAAAATTTTTTTAAGTTAAAATATTTATTTATTAAGTGAAAATTTGAATGCTTAATCCACTTGAGCCCAACGTGCCCCAGTTTGCACCTTATGGAGACAGTCCCTTACCTTCTTCCTTTTTAATGTAATTCAAAAGGCGCGCGCAGAATCTGAAGCAACGCGCATGCGCACGAAGGAGAGCGGCCATCATTATTTTTTGACCTGTCAACATCACGTGGTTTGCACTTCAATTTTTCGCGGTTACGTCAACTTCACGAATATCGCTGCTGTTTACACGTTTTTTTTTTTTTTAATTAAAAAAGACACAGAACCCTCATAGATGCTAAACTATTATAGTTTAATGTTTTTTTAACATTTTTGCTGATGTATTATTATTTGAAATGGTTTTTAAACGCGTGCAAACTTGTGTTTGATTAATAAGAAGTTATTGTCGTAAATTTTATTGATATGTCTATAAACTGTTAACATGAATATTTATAAACCAAGTAAACCTTAAGGATATACAATTATACAAAATGATTAATTCATATGGAAAATTATCGTCATTTTATAGCAGGATGGGGTGCTGGTATATAAATATTAATTGTTATTAAAGTGATATTATTTTATAAAAAGATTTAATATTTTACAAGGTATTTTTGGTGTACTCATTGGGCATCCAATGGACACAATAAAAACGCATCAACAAATGAGTAATAAAAAATTATCAACAAAACAAGCTACGACTCTTATAATAAAAAAATATGGAGTAAATATTAAAGGATAATCTCCTTTTTACCAATTATTTATACAAAATTTAATGTGAATGTTATTATTTTATACAAAGAGTTCTAAAATAAAAAAATTACTTCATAAAAAAAAACAAATTAGTTTCAACATCTGAATGTTATTGTAGTTTCGAGGATTATATAGAGGGATGTTATTTCCTTTATGCTGTTCAGGATCCTTGAATGCTTTATTTTTTGGAATGTATGATGCTTCTTTAAAGGCACTTCAACAGCAACGTGGTTACAATAAAGTTCTTCCAACTAATGATGGCTGGGTGCAAGATCTTTTTATTGCTGGTGGTATTGGAGGAACCATGCAAGCCTTTATAACATGTCCAAGTGAATTGATAAAAATTAGGATGCAACTTGGTAAAGGTATTGTAAATCACAATAAAACGTTATTATTGTGATAATATTTTACTAATCTTTTTGATATTTCGCTTTTTCGAAGGTGTATATAAAACAGATACAAAAAATCAAAGTATAAGAAAATTAAGCACTATTCGAACTGTTTTAAATATTAATAGACAGTATGGAATCCGTGCTTTTTTTGTAGGTTTTGTACCAACTGTGTTAAGGTAGAAATTATCATATTTTAATTATATAAATAAAATTAATCTAAATGCTAAATGTAATATAATATAAATTAACTATATACATAAAAATTTTCAAATAAGTTTTGAACAAAAATTAAGTTATCAAAGAGAAATGTGTATAAATATGTGTATGTATAAAATGAAATGAAGGTTTATTTGTTAAAAACAGAGATGCAATTGGTGGTGGAGTATACATTCTCTCTTACCAATATACATCTCATCACATATTTGGTGAAATTCACGTTATTCCTGGACTATTTGACACTATTTTAGCTGGTGGTGTAGCTGGTAATTATTATTAGTGCATAATGAATTATAATTTATATGTGCCACTTTAGGAGTAACTCTTTTCATTAGGTATAATATCATGGATTCCAGTAATACCTTTTGATACTATTAAATCTAGAATACAAGCAGATGATTTTAATAGACGAACATATAAAGGGATGTTAGATTGCAGCTTGGATTTATTCAAACATACCCGGTACTTTGGATTTTTCAAAGGTTTTGTTATGATTACTACTCGATCTATACCCGTAAATATGTCAATTATATATGCCTATGAGCTTATATTATGGTTTTATAATCACTATGATATACTATAAATGAATTACAAAGATCTGTTATGAAATCAAATTTACTTTGAATTAATCATACTTATTACTTACCATGTTGTTGTCAGAAAAAAAAAATTTCTGTACCTAAAAAAAAAAATAGAAAAGTGTATTGGATTATCGCTCTATTGAACACACATATCCTATAGCATTGAATTCCACTGTGTTTATTTTAAATCTTTTGTACAGCGAGCTCTGCGAATTCGTTTACGAACATTAAAACTAATGGTAAATGATAAAAATATATATGGTAAATGTAAAACATGTCTTTCTGGATTCATCACCTAGCTTTAATTCGTATTTGTACGCAAATAAGCGATGTGAAAAGAAATCACAGAGTAAAAAGTAACGAAACACCTATTTACGCGTGTCACATTCGCAGTAGATTTTTTTTCCTAGAATTACGGGATGTTACATCATTTACAAACCATAACGATCGACGTAAAGACCGTATACTAAATTTTTGTTATGGGGGCCAGGCCGAAAAAGCGGTGCCAGAGTCAAAGACGGAAAAAGAAAAAAAAACATAAAGAGAATGTCATACGTAAAAGACTTAGTAAGTTTTTTCTTTCTCGTCGATGAAAAAGACATTTCTTTTTGCATTTTACGAATGGCTGTTCCGTCAACGACTAATTCGTGAGAACGTGAGCAAATAATCACTGTTTATTCCCATCTATTTATTATTAATATTGTTATATTCATTCATTCATTGTTCTCTATTACTATCGTTATTATGCATTGGTAAGAAATTTTTAAAAACGATCCCACGTACACTTTTATGGTGGCCGATGGGAGCACAGCTCCGAATAAATCTTATGCATTGTATCTCTATTATTTATTATATTTATAAGCAACCATGGATATTTTGGTACAATTGAATTTTTTTATTGTATATATTTGTCCCTTGCTTCTTTTATTCTTCTTTTTTTTATTTAAAAAACAACATATACTTTTTACGTTTCTCTCACACTCTCTTTCGCTCACTCTCTAGTTTGCTTTCACTCTCTCGCTCTCTTTTTTTTGTAATCTTCTCAATGGATTCAATCTTATTCATTAATGTTATTTATGTACTCGCATATTCCTACTATTCTTCATCCTTGAAAAAAGTATGCTCGTCGATTTGCGGGCATGCAGTCAGCGCAATGTTAGTATCAGTAGCACATGGGTTTCTTTTTTTTTTATGATCATTATGTCACTAGAGTGTTTCACCACAGTTTCGCGTGTATCGATTGTGTAAATGTGTGCTCATGTTGTTTCGGTGTATACGTGAGGTTCTCTTGTATTCATCGATATTACTATACTTAATAATATACTGTATTATGTATATATTTACCTAATTTATTATGTTTTGTTATAGTTATCAATTATCGTTATCATTAATACGAATATATGATACATTTCAAACAACGCCCCTGCTGGTTGGAGTCGGAGGCGAGGATCGCTGCAGAAGTTGAATCCACCGATTCAGAGATTTTCACGTATAATCGTCAGCTTTATAGTGTTTTTAAGATGCGGAACACTATAGAAGCTGCGTATCGTCGAAAATAATAAACAAGACCATGTAACGATAAGCTGCAATATTTATGTATAATAGACCTCCGTCCGAGCTTATCTCTTTACTGTCTCGATCGCCTCCTCCGACCAAGCACAGCTAACCATAATTAAAGAAGGGACTAACATTCTCGTATTATGTGCTGACATTGAGTACACCATACAAATTAAATCATTGCCGTCAAAAGAATAAAAATTAATTAATATACACAATTAAACCATTAAAAATCATCGATCATTATGGCGTTTTTTTTTTGTTTTTTTTTTTTTGTTTTTTTTTTTAAGAATGAAACCCGAATATATAATCTGCTCCTTTTTCTCTGTCTCTCTGCACGCTTGTTTGTTTCTCCTCGTCCTCCTCTTGACTGGTCGCCTTTCAGGCGCAGTTAACGAAAGAGTTATGTTACGTCAAGAATTGTCACCATTAGACATTTTTTGTTTCCACTAACAACGATAATTTCTTTTGCTTTTTTTTCTTTGCTTTTAGTGTATGGACAATCGACGTAAACTAAGGACTAACAGTTGGGCAGCGTGGTAGTGAGTTTCCACCTGTAAGTACAATGGCATTATATAGATTGCAGCCATCTTCTCGACTTTTTCAAGAAGAGTTGTAACTAGTCATAAATTAAAAATGATTATTTTCGTGTAATGCAAAGCATTACTGAGATATCAAAATATTTTATAGGAAGGCATACTTTATTACAGAATTTAAAAAACTGAAAATTATAAATGAAAATTGCATGATTAAATGAAAAATCAAATAGATGTATAATAAATAAGTACGTGTGAAATGCAAAGGATTATAATGACATATATTAGTTACATCTCCTCCTAAACGAGTATCATAAAATAAAAGAATATTGCTAGTGCTTTAATGAACTTTTTCGTGTTATTTGCGTATAACGTATAGCATAACGTATACAAATTCAATGAAATTTGGTGTTCACTTATTTAACCACTTGATATAATTATTTAAGTAATTAAATATTACATACAAATAATTATTTTCATTAATGTTGATTTATTGGTTTCATTTTTATTATTATATATACATAGCATTAATTTCATTTATTTGAATTTTAAAAAGGCATTAACTTACATAGATATAAATCATAGTAATAGTTTGATTAAATGTTACAGTAAATTCTTAATATTTGTACAGAATATAAACTAGAAACAATAATTATATAAACTAATATCTCAAAGCCGTATGAAAATTTTATAAACTTAAAGTAAATCTGTTCTCATTCGCATAATCCATAATTTTTTTATTTTTATATATAATATTAACCAACGACATTATCTCAGTAATAGTACATTCTTTTAGAATTAATTTCTACACATAAAACACATATTTATGTTTATATTACAAGTGATTTTACTCTTTAAGTATTTCACCCTTAATTGGAAGTGTGTTAACGACGCTTTGGTAGAAATGAAAAAGATGTAATGGTAGTTTCTCGAATACTTAAAAATAAACCGTTGCGAAATCTACGACAGACCAGGGTCCAAAGCTATTTTTACATATAGAAATTTTAAAACAAATTTAAAACGGTCAGATGGTACGTTTACGTTCACAATTATATCGCTGAACTTTAATTTGGACTTCAATTCAATACAAATAGTGAAACATTTTGAAAGCTAACATATAATAAAATTACAAACAAATGTAGACTATTCGCGCGGGTTCCGTCACAAATACTCTGAGACATTTACATTTTCTACAAATACGCATTATAATTAGTTAATAATTAACTAAGCATCACATTTCCATGTCTTATTGATCTGTCGTACACTAAGCAATGCAAATTAAAATTTTCATTTTTACTTTCTACATATTTTGCAAGAAACTAATTTCTTTATTGATAACTGTAATTTAAAATGCTTTAATTAAGCATAATAGTTATTTGATTTGGAACTCAAGTATGAAAAAGTATATTTAGTAATCTAAAATACATGTTGACCATTAAGCGAAACTTTTCTTCACATTGCTTTTTAATATATATTTTTGATTCTACAACTTAAGACTTTTAACTAACATTACTTCAAGGGGTAGCAAGTAGTTGTGTTTTATTTGAATGTTAATTCAAACACACATTCACAGTTGGAAAGTCACAAGTATTTTCAAAAAATACTAGTATGGCCGCATAGAAAAAATTCTAATCCTTATAATATTCTATAAGTAAGAAAATACTAACAGTCTTACCCTTTGTATTTCTTGACATGTATATTTATGCATATTTTTTCATATCCAATTAAGGGTTCCAATTAAAAACGAAAAATATAAAGATGTATTTTTCAATAATAAACTATACTTGCAAAACAGTTTACTTTAATGATTTTAAAAAGAGGATAATAAGTATGCCTTATCAAAATATTGCATGAAATAATGTCAATTGAATCATGAAATTAAAAACACAAATAATTTTTCTATGAAATAATAGATTAAATTTTATTCAATATTTTATAATTTTTCTTATAAAAACAAATACGAATGCATGAGACATAAAAAAATTTTTGCTTTAAAAATCTGAAGCTAGAATCCTTTTCAATTGAAGGCAGTACAAAACGATTACTTATGTTACTTTAAATGTCAATGATTCAATTAAATAATTTATTTTCATTATTACCAGCTAGGGATTAGCCATTTTCAATATATCTACACTACAATAATATATTTATATATATATGTATATATCCAAATTCATTGATTGCAGCACTTTGTATATATTTCATAAATTCGAGGGGCGGGGAGGATCTGAGTGGAAAAATTTTCGATCTTTCCCTTTATGTGCATATGACACTTAGTAAAGTAATGAATTTACCAGCTCAGGGGCGGGCACGCGTCGCAGGTGCAGTAGAGGCAGGAACTGAAGTGTTTGTTGGCGCTAGTGCCGACGCTAGCGCAGGCGCGGGCGTGGGTGCTATAAGAGCTTGGCGTCGTTCCATCTCCAGTTCGTTCAGTCTCTTCCACAGTTCCTCCCTCTCCTTTTCCCTCTTCTTTTCTCTGTAAAAACAATTCATTTTTATCATCATCCGCTTCATCAGCACTTTAACTGCTACGTTACTTCTTAATAAATAGAAATAAGAGGTAACAAAAAACTTTTTTGGTTTCGAAGAAAATATTCACTCGCATTATTACATCTATTTTACGTATATGAGCAATAAAAGTGTAACATAAAGTATTACATACTTTTGCCTTTCAGACTTATAACTGGCAGTAAGTTCATCAAAGAGCTTGCTGTTCATTTCCATAAATGTTTTGAGAACGTTATAAACAAGCGCCACGATCGTCTGATTCCAATGCTCCTTGCTTATTCTATACAGTGCCGGAAACATTATTCCCATTATTACATGATTATTTTCTTCGATTAGCGACATTATGTACTCGTTATTCCAGAAATACAGAGCTCTCTCGGCAACCTAAAATATAATACGAGATTGTTAAGATAACTTTTTTATGTGATTATTGAAAACAGGGGAATTCATTGTTTAATACAAACCTGAAAATGCGGAGACGAAACGCAACGCGCGATTTGCCTGAATAGAGGTTCTTGAATTTTAACAAATTGGCTAGGTTCTATGACATCCAGTATCTCCTCGATTTCACCCAGGAACATAACCTCTTTCTGGCTACATGTCTTAGGCCAGAATTTCAGGAGTCCCCGAACAACAGGTTCCGTTAGAGTAGCATCTTTCTCAAGAAATTGTACCACACAATAAGCTAATTGTGCGTGATACAACGACAAGCACTTAACTTTATGCAGTGGTAACAGCACCTACAAATAATTGAGGTTTTATGAAATTACTTTATTACTAAATTACTTTATTAACTGTATAAACTCGACTTTAACAGTAATGTATTCATATCAAGGTTAGACATATCACCTCTCTTATGCAAAAAGCACTGCAATACAATAATCGAACTAAAACCTCAAACATTGTTACATGTATTTCTGGGCTCCTTATGAGACGACGTATATGGCTAATTTTATATTTAATGTTTCAGTTTTTTGTTTATAACGACGAAATATGAAATTAACCACATAGGTTGAACAATAAAGCCGAGCAATAGATCTAACAATACTTTGAATTTAATATTATATTGTAGTGGTTTAGAATAAGATTTCTTGAGATTTGAACGATATATTTCTACTTTATTTATTCGAAATGAACTGAAATTCGCTATTATTTTTTTCCGGTACATGTTTACTTCGTTAAATTAGTCATAGTTTAATAAGATTGATCAAATAGATTAATCATATCAAATTTTACCTTAACCAAAAATTGCTTGTGTTCAACTTTAAGGGGTAAGGCAAAGCCATTGATAATGCTGCCCAGGATTTCCAGAAGTTCTCCGACTCCGTTAAAGTGTTCTGTCTCGTACACAAACCTATTAAATAATTAAAATATATTAAAATTTTCGATTATGTACGTCAATAGTAAAATAATAATTAAAAATATTAAAACAAAATAATGCTATTAAGAAATAAAGTATTACCTGAGAAAGATGTTATTAATTTGTTTACGTATAAAGGCTCGAAGGCCGAGGAACTTCCCGTAAATACGATGTAAGACAGTTTTCAAAAAGTCTCTCTCCCTAGGATCCTCTGAGTCGAATAAGTCCAACAACTGAAAAATGCAATATATAGTTAATTTATGTATTTGTGAAAAAAAATATAAAGTATGAAGTAAATAAGTTTAGGATAATATTTGCGGTACTCTTTTAAGTGCAAAAAACTTTATACTGTAAAGGAGCTTCATTATATTGTTTATGGTTTTAAGAAACTACTGTAATTATATAGAAAAAAATGTTATTCTTATTAGCTTAATTTATGGTGTGGTAGAAAACGAAAAGGCAGAAAATGATTATAGTTCTTTTAACGCAGTTTTTGATATTTATTACACTGCACTTTCCGTTTAGTATATGAAGAAAAGTTATTTAAAAATTACTGCAATATATAGTTCAGTGAAAATACTAACGTTTAACAAAATAAAGAATGATTTAGATTAATCAAAAGCTACTTTAGATTTCAAATGTTGAAAATTATAGCAACTTTTTTGTTCACTTACTGGGCAGATTAAATTATTTGCAACACATACCTGTAAAACAAATTTTTGGTCGATAACTCGTTTGCCAATATTTTGCTGGAAGTCCGAGGACTCGAGGAAACGCAGAAAGAATTCGTAAACCAACTGGAGGTGGGGCCAGCTCGCCTCCAGGGTCGGATCGTCCTCCTCGGGATCGAAATCTGGATTTTCGCTTGGTGGCAATGTGCGAAATATGTTCGCCGAAATCTGCAAAATAAACAAGAAGCGGTTACTTGACCGATTCACAACGTAAGCATATAACTTTGGCAATGTCGTATTCGAGAACAATCGATTAATTTTTGCTATTCAAACGTAATCGTTTATTGCCGCAAAAAAATCATTATAATCTTACACGTGCTTTTCTTTAACATTTTTATCTAATTCTAGTTTTCAGTATTACATTGCTAATTATATTACGACTATCGTATAAAAATTGTAGCTCATTGCATAAAACGCCGTAATAGTGATTGTAAAATTATCATTTGCTAAAATTCGTGATAATTGAAATATCTTTTAGATAGCATTAAACTTTATCTAATCTACAAGACTTTAGGTCATCGACCTACTCTTTGATTATAGAGCTCCAAAACTAATTAAATAATTGTTTAATAATCTAAATACGCTGAATGAAATTCAAAAGTAGCAAACGACAGAACTCTGCTTTTTACCGAAATGAAAAAATCCAGGTCAAAAAGCGCGGTGAAAAAAAGTTTAATAGCACCAAGAGCTGTTATGCCTCATAACGACATTCCAGGTGCATTCTGTTCAGAGGGGTTTTTCACAAATAATCGTTACTGCAATATGGCACTGTAATAAACTCCGTTCGCATACACACTCTTATCGCTTAAAATCAAAATGTACTTCAATAAATGGGATACTTTATGTTCTGCAAACATTCAACCCTTGCATCTATTAACATTTTTAATAACAAAACTAAAACGAAAAATAAAATGAACTCAAATTTATTTATTTACAACGATACTGTTGATTTCAAGAACAAAATCTAATATAAACTTTCACTTTCCAAATTTTCAAGGAAGACCAAACTACCAAAACTTTATAGGGCGCCCCAAAAGATAAAAATCAAGAGCTAAAAAAAAATGAGAGAAGCTTTTAACAAATTGAAAGCTCCGCGGCAGAACGACATCATCTAGATTCACGCGCGCGTCGAGTGCAAAAGTGATAGTGTCAATATACGCTTTCGGCCGCGCGCGAGTATGCCCAGAAAATTACGGGCAGACGCGCGCATGCGCCGTGCGAAAGATCGCTCTGAAGCCGCCGCGCGGGGAAGCAGCGGTAGACGCGCTCTAGAGAGCGAGCAAGAAAAAAAAGCCGAGTGCGGAGAAGGAAAAAGATTATTTAAGAAAGTCCTCGACACACATCAGTCATTCCCGTGTCGCCAGCGAGCGCGACGACGAGAAAGGGGCGCGAGACGCGAGAAAGGGAGACAGAGAAAGCACGCAATAGAGATAGAGGATTTCTTTATGAAAGCATAAACAGATTTTACGTCGGAGAAGCTTCCGCGTGGATACGCGATTTTAAAGGCGAATGCACGACGTACGTGGTGATAATATCGCGCGGTTTGTCACTCACAGCAGCGCATATAGGAAAGGGGCTTTCACGGTGCGCGTCTCTCTGCTTGTATATAATGCTCACCGAGATCTTTTCGATCGCGTCGGGCGAAATTCTCGAAAATCTATCGACGCGACTACGCGCGATAGGGATCGTGTGATTTTCAATGGGATTGTTGCGATGCGAAATGCACGAGCCATGTTGTATTTATTATGCGCAATGTACTGACGATTTGAATGTAAATATAATGTTCGGATATCAGATAGTATTTGTTTTTTGAAGTTTGTTGGAAAAAAAAAAAAAACAAATATTTGTAAAAGATCCTGTGTTTATATTTCGTTGATTCAATATGTATTTTACATTTTCATGGGGGGATGTAAGGAGCGATGGTTTTTCTATTGATAAAGATATTTTGAAGAAAAAAACTGCGCAGAAACACGAAAGAAGTAATGTACTTTGAAAAGTTTAGAGAATTGGAAAGCTGTTCCCAATGTTATATACTCGCCGTCAGAAAATTTGATGCTCGGATGCCAAAAGTTTCGCAATGATTACCAAACTTTTATTATTTTCGGTCTGAAAAGAGAAGCTCTCACTTTTGAAGTTCGGTACCGAATTCAAAATTCGGTAAAATCAACGCAAGTTCTCGATTCAACATGCGATCTCTAAACAGCCGACGTGTCTTTATCGCCGTGAGCAAATTTGTCGACGAAGATAGCGAAATTCGAAGTTCGTAGCCCGTTTGTGTATCTCAGAAATTGAATAGTCATGCAAAATTGACGTATTACACTCGGTAATTATTTTGTCGCGCGTAAAAAGATGATGTGCTTTGTGACGACGATAACTCGATTTTAAGCCATTCAAATTCGTAGATCATAACCTTCGAAGTGTCTACTTTATTGCGTGATACCGTTTTAGTGGTGAGTTTTAAAACGTCCCTAAGAAAGATCATTTTGGCATTGTCCTCCGTTTATGACAAACGTTGAGAACCAGTGCTTCGAAACGTTCTGCATTAAGTCGGGAGTAATTGAGCTACCGGGTGTGAGTTTTAGTTAATTGATATTTGTTTGATTTACCTTTAGGAAACAAACGGTAAAATTAATTAGTAGGAAGTTGAAAAAGGAACTCTTGTTAATAATTGCAAACTCAATTTCCATTAAATTGGTCTATTTTTCATAAAATAAAATTTTGCTTCCGTCTGAATTTCAGAAAGTTATTATTCAAATATAAAACG
The DNA here is from genome assembly GCA_036365515.1 of Torymus aiolomorphi. Taxonomy (NCBI): domain Eukaryota; kingdom Metazoa; phylum Arthropoda; class Insecta; order Hymenoptera; family Torymidae; genus Torymus; species Torymus aiolomorphi. Next base: position 128,443,160 of record CM070877.1, on the reverse strand, counting down.
AAAATAAACACGATTGCTCAAACTTTGCAAAAAGTTTTCATCTGTAACACAGTTAACATGTTCCCATTCCGCATACATTTGAAAAATACCAATTAGGCATTTTAAAGTTATAGCGTTACGACACTTTATCCTCCCAGTACAAATTAATCCTGCAAATTAGTTTAAGACTTTTACATATGTATCATACATCAACTTCGCTAATCTTGCAATTATTGAAAAAATCTTGACTTATTAATTTCCCCGATTACATTCAATTATTCGACAACTCGGTGCCAGAATTAATCTGGCCGCGCACGTTTTCCACGATCGTATAATCAATGCCAATCGTCTGTTCTCGAAAAAAGAAAGAAAAAAACGTCGCACAGACGGAACAGCCAAAAATCAACAACAAAATGGCTGGTTACTCACCATCTTGATGATTTCGGGATAGACCGGTTCGGTGAGTACCCCTCGGCCCGCGGTGATGTACTCGACGAGCTCATTGAGGGTGCTGCGCTTGACCTCCTTGCCCTTGAGATCCGCGACCGGATCCATGAAATCGAAAGCCACGCAGCATTGTCGTAGCTTCCTGATGAACAGCTCCTCCTGCTCCGAGGGGTTGACATCTATCGGGACAGAGAGAGACAGAGAAAACGTAGGCCATTAGATAAATGTTGCCCATCGGCCGGTCTCGATTGTGTGCTTTAGTGTTTAGAGTGTGCGTTTGTGTGTGTGTGTGTCTTTTTTCTTTTTTCTGTTTTTACATTATGCTTTGGAGTAGTGTCGTCCGACAGTCGAGTAGCGAACTTTGGACAGAGACCATTAGCAAACGATGGTTTTACACACGATAAACGGTACAGAGATGTATTTCTCGTTTTTTCTCCGTTTTATCGCTAAAGATAAATAGTATATGATGTTTAGTGATGGAATAGTGATCGTGAGGTGTCGGATGGCGGATGAAGTTTTAACTTTGTTAATACGGTTCTTGGTAAATTGTCTTTTAAAGAAGATTTAAAGCTAGAAATATGACAACATTTTTTGCGAAAAGAATCACCTTAAATCTTCTTAATTTTAAAGACATACTTGTTAAGTACGTAAAAGTAGCAAAAATTAATTTTCATAAATGCAAAAGACACATTCATAATCATCATTTATGACATTATAATTTTCTTGTTGTGTTAAGTATCAAACCATTTGGAAAATGTTAATTAATTTAGTTAATCATATAAAGAATGAAGTGTACTTAATGTTACATGATGATGGTGAGATTAGTTTAAATATGAGGATAACAATGTTGTTGAAGTAACAACAGTCATGTGAGTTCAAAAATATGAAACATAGCCAGTCATTGCTCACACTAAAAATATCAACATTTACATGTCCATAACACAAACACCTGAACTATATTCGCTTAAATCCAGAAAAAATAAGCATACGTTGTTTGCGTATACATATTTGTTCAATGTATCTACAGGGTTGCAGTAAAGCACTAACAATTTGGTAATATTTCAAGAGAAATAAAAAGACATTTAGTCTTTAATGCAAAAGAAGTGTTTGCTTCGCACCACTCAAACTCAAGATACAGAAACATCGTTATAACTCGGCGGGTATTTAAAAAAAAAATTATATGCACTAGGCTATTCTCTGTAAGCCCCAGTGTGAAAAAGAAATAACAGCTACAAAATGTATAGTTTACTCTAACGTTACTACTTCTAATCTACGTATCCAGGGTATAAGAAGTATACTTCAAGAGTCTATTTGAGAAAAGTCGTAACTTGTCTTCCCAATTAACAAAGCTACAATATACTCTGGGTCAGATTACTTTTAACAATTTTCATTTCCGAAACCGAACCCTACACGTCATATCATTCCCGCCAGTGTATTTGCGCGAAAAATCGCTGACAACACCCATCCCCCCACGTCATAACTCTGCATCCCTATATCACAAATTTTTCTCCCCAACTCTGTCTTCCCTACTCCTCCCACGAACCCCAGCCGCAAGCTCGACATCCCCGCATGTGTCATCGCGCATTCCAGCCACAATAAAACCCCCCCGCGTGTACACACGGACGACCGAACGCGCGCGCGCGCACTCACACACACCCGTTATACACCCTTTGGCGATCGATACGTGCGCAAAGTATTTAGCCCCGGCGCACAATGGACGCGCGAGAGTGAGGGAGCCTGGCGGTTACGCAAGAATACTTTCTAAGGTTTACGCGTGCGCGAGCGTATTTGCATCAGCTGTCGCCGCCACGAAGACGAGTGGAAAAGGAGAAGATGGAGGAGGAAGAGTAGAGGGAGGCAGAGAGTGAGAGAGAAAGAAACGGGCGAATGCTCTGGGTTTTAACGGCCCGTGCACGCGCGCGCGCCGTTACGCAAGAAACACGAAAAAGGCGAAGGAGGCGGAGAGAGAGAGAGAGAGAGAGGTGAGGAGGGAGCGGAATTCCTCGAGCGTAAAATGTGCACGCCGAGGCTGAGAGAGAGAGAGAGAGAGTGAGTGGAGGCAAAGAGGCTGTGTGTGCATATGTGTGCGAGCGGCAGCTTTTTCTGATTCGTTTTTCAGTACAAAACGTCACGCGAATTAGGCTCAGTCTGTCCCCTTTGACGGTACACAGTGCGGAATTGTTACGTTCTCGAGAGGGTGGTCTTTTTTTCTTTATTTTTCAGCGAGAAGTGCGCGACTGTGGCGGCGGTCGGAATCCGGGCCAAAAATTGCGAAAATGAAGCACGCGCGCGTGGAGTGAAACGGAAAAAGTTGACTATTTTGGAAAAATACGCGATGTCAAGCGGTCGTACGCCTGATGCTATCATTTTAACCCACATAGACGTGGCGTGTCACCTCTGCACGGGATGGACATATCCGCGCACCGTTACACGTTCGGGGCTGTGAATTATATCGTTCCAAAGAGAGAAAGAGAGAGAGAGAGGGAGGGAGCAGCATTCAAACGTTTATGATTCGACGTTGTAAACCAATCCACACGCGCGTCGTCAATTTCAGCACGGTTTTATAGATAGCAGTAAAGAAAACGGCGGTGCCTGTAGTTAACGGCGTTAGTCCATAGTTCAGTTTCACCCAGCAGAATAAAGTAAAATAATCGACGTTATTACTTGATACACATTGAAATCATTATGAGATTATTATCAACCACGTAAAAAAAACCCCCCGAGCACTTCCGCCAATCGGATTCTCATTCCTCCCCGAATCCATCAATCCGCCGCGAGTAAAAATTAGCTCTCCAGTGAGACGTATATCCCGACAGCCCTTCGTACACTTCGATGTGCCACGGTCATCCGCCATCAGGTTATCTCCGATCAATCCGATAACCGTGCCGAGGAAGGAAAAAAAAATTCACCGCCACTTCCTTCCCTATCTCTCTCTCTCTCTCTCCCTCGCGTCCCTCAGCACGAAACAATGTTTCGCAATCCCGAGTTGTTCTCGCACATACGTCAATATCAGCGCTCGCCATTGTCATTTCAATGTAACGCGCGCCAGTTAGTTAGTTAGTCGCCGTTAATTACCCTTTCTCGCGACGCTTTTAAAACGCGCAGCGCAACCCTCTTAAATGGGGATGCTGGCTGCTATCTCTCTCGTGCGGCGCTTGTTATATATCTCTGTATAGTAGCGCGCGCAAACATTAATGAGCGGACGAGTGTAACGTGCCGTGGTTAATCCGCGCATGCAGATCCGACGCTTCCTGTCCCCTTCGCGCCGCCTCTTCTTTCTCGCGTGCGCGCGAGCTCTTTGCCGGCGCATTTTCTATCTCTTCGTCTGTGACTCTCGCTTCTCTCTCTCTCTCGCTCTCTGTCACTGCTCGCGCAGGAATCAAGGCCGGCGCGGGCGCGCGTTGATTAAAATTAACGAGGCCGGCGGCGGTGCTGCGTCGATGCGCGCCGTGCTGCACTTGTCGTCGCCGCAGCGCTGCTGTATAATACTTTTCATTAAGTTTCCCGCGACGCGCGCGTATGGAGATTTTTGTTTCGACGCTGATAAATTTACGCAGCTTTCGAGCTATATACACCATTCATATTCACCGTAACCGCGTTTTTAAGAAAGAAACGTTCGTTGTCACGCAATTTTTCGACGTGAGCATTATTAACTTATTGCACTCGGCTGGGCTCGCGAAGAGAAACATCCTCCTCTTTCCCTCTCGCTCGTTTTCGTGAAAGAAGAACAGCTTTTTCAAATAAAATTTTCGACAATCGATCGATTCGGCACGAATACTCAATTGCAGCGATTGATTATCCCCTTTCTCTCTCTCTCTCACTCTCTTTCTATGTTGTTATGTTAACACGGGACAAAGTAAAACGCACGTGCGATAAGGAGCTGTGTATACTGACACCGAGTGATCATCCCCTCGGAACTAACGGCCGCGCGGGACAGCGGAAGAAACAAGGGTTGTGAGGAATTCGCGGACAGCCGGCGGCGGCGGCGCGAGCACGAGGGGATATTGCGGGAAGACGTACTGGAATTCCTACGGCTGCTAAGCCCGAATCAAACATCCGACGGGGCGAAAAGCGAAAGAGAGAGAATGAGATAGATAGATATCCTTTATTTACCCAGAGGCAAAATTACAAACTTGAATGAAATAAAATATACAAAATATAATAAAATATACGAAATATAATAAAATATACAAAATATAATAAAATATACAAAATATAATAAAATATACAAAATATACAATATATAATTAAAAGGAATATAGTCTTTGGTTAAGGTCTTTGGTAGGAAGAGAGAGTGAGAAGGAGAGAAAGAAAATAAAATAACAATTGACCAGATGAGCGTGAATCGTCGATTAAACCTATCTCCGAGCGACGATTGAACTCGCGTAATTCCCCCCCCCCCCCTCTATATCTCTTTTGCTCTGCAGATTTGCCCGGCGGATTTTGCTCCCGCACTTCTTCTCGTTCCCTAGCTCTCTCTCTCTCTATCTCAGGCGCAAGCCCGCCCGCGCTCGACTTTATTTTTTTTTCTCTTTTTACGCCATTTTTGCGCGCCGCTGCTCTTGCCTCTTGCCCCACATCGGCGCGCCGGGGCTGCGAAATTAAGGTTAAATACGAAATGATGTATAATGGAATTGTCCGCTTACCGCGGATTTCAATTTCTTCTATGTACATTTTTTCTTTTTTTTTTTCGAAAAATTGTTTTTGCAACGATGGAGGAAGCCCGCAGGGACGGTGTTTGATTATTAACTTTATTAAATTAATTCTCGTTCGAGCTGAGTAACGGTGTTTAAGGCTTTAACAGAATAAAACGGCACCTATTTACTTTTGGTTATTCTTTTGATTACTTTATACGATAATTCATACGAAAAATTGTTCATCGTGCAATTGAAAACTTTCATTACAGATATCTAATAGTGAATCCTCGAAGTTCTGTCAAAATTTGCAACCCCGAATTTCGTACAAACGGGAGACTGAGCTTTCAATTAATTAGCGAAAAAGTTTGAATTCAAGCTCATCGCACGGCACGCGAAGGAAAAGCTCGCGGGCTCGTGGGAACAATGCTTTTCCGCGGAACTACTTTCCGGTAATCGGGGCGCGCGGAAAAACGAGACGGAAAAACGCGCACAAATCGATAGAACAGAGACGACAGCGTTATGCAAGAGAGAGAGGACGACGAGTACTCGCGCGACATTAATTGATTATTAGTGCCGTGCGCTCGCGGCGGATGTTCGATGCTCGCGAGCGAGTATTAATTTATCCGTATCGCGAATTTTTAACGTTCCAACGGGTGCGCGCGTTTGCTCGTTTATATATATACTCACGCGAGGAACGATTTTTAATAATCCAACGGTTTTTGGGGGGAAGATGGGGGGTGTGAGCGTGGGCGAATGGCGAGAGTCTGACACAGTTTCGTCGAGCTGGTGGCTTTGGGTCGATCGACACAAATTGTTTGGTTAATTACGTCGATATTTGTTAGAATGTGGGCTCTTATTCTTGATTTAGATTGGTTATTCAAACATAATGCTTTACTTTATTAATTATAGATATAATAGTAATACATAACTAATCAACAAACAATGACAAACAAAACTAGTGCTAACATTTACTACTAAAAGCAATCACAAAAAATAAATTAATGCACACCAGAAAATACAGTCTATTTTCGTGTGTCTACTGTCGTATCGTCCGTAATACGCGTATGTACCAGAATTTAATGGGATTTTGACGAGAAAATGAAAACACGAGAACTTTTTTTTTCTCTCTCTCTGTATAGAATTTTTCCTTTTGTTTTAATTTTTCAAAATTTTCTACGCGATAAATGTATTGGTTTCCCCAAAAATAAAGAAGAAAAATTGCAGCCAAATAATGTTCACATAGAAACACATAAATCGTCGACTTTGCGTCGCCGCTGCCGTTCGTCCTCTTGATCGCTGCATTACTTTAAAAGAGCAAACAAAAGTGGACACTTGTTCGGTAACATAATAATCGCTGATAAAGTAGAACTGGTTTTAGGCAGTCTTTTTAGTTAATCACTCAAAGAACGAAGGGTGAGTTCACATCAAATCCGCGTGTGTAATCGCGTTCATTGAAGAAATAGTTTGGTTATGATTCAACAGAAAAAATGTGAATATGTGAGATTCATTCGATGGATATTGTTATGTATTATTGTTACGACCACTCGTGAAAAAAATAGAAGAAAAACTCCAAAACATAGTCATGCTTGTAACTCATACACGTTGCAGCTCGAATTATTATTATTTTTTTTTTCAATACAGTAAAATTAAACTTAAAGTACATAATATAACAAAATATATTTGAAAACAATAAAATTACATACTTACTATACTGTTCGAATCTAAAAATAATCTGTAAGAATTTTGTTAGAATTTATAAAATAAAAAAGTGTCAAATGGAATTTTGAAGTTATTTATTTTGTAATTCATTAGTTGCTGCAATAGTGAAAAGTGAATTTAAAATTATTTAAAATACTGTATTGAAAAAAGTCTTCTTTTTTTTACAAGAACAGTAAATATCTTTTTACACGCTGGTAAACCGAGAATAGAATCATTGAGATTTACAATGTGTCATACTTTGTGTCTTCGTTGCACAATCTCATGCATTTTTATTTGCCACTCGAAAAAATTGCTTTTTGTCAGACTGTGTATTTTTTCAGTACATATTGTTGTATACTATATTGATGCTTCTAAATAATAAAACTTAAAAAATTAAAACTTCCTTTATAAATTTACTACTATTTTTCTAACGTGTTTGTAAAATAATTTATTTTCATTCTGATAATTAAAGATCTTTACTACTAAAAAAAATGCAAGCAAAGCGAAATACTACATGCTTGAAAATAAAATTCAGTTTACACTCATTACTGTCAAATGTGTACTCTATTGAGACTCTGCAACTGTTGGAATTTAAGGATTCCGAGCACGAACGCTGTCCGATTTCTTTCAGCTGTTTTGTTTACCGAAGGGTATACATACGAAAAAGGCATTCTGAGACGGTGCAACATTCCATTTCAAGGTACAACGCATCGCAATCCTCGACGGCAGTGTGTATGTGTGTGTGTGTGTGTCTGTGTCTTTCACTCTCAATGCAAGAAAAAAAAAGATTTGACAGCGATTCTCAAACCATGAAGAAAAAAAAAATTGTGAACAGCACGACTTATGGTCACGTGTGTGTGTATGTGATACGAGAAAAAAAAACAACGCAATAGAAACACTCCAATAATGCCGTTGAACAAGAAAGTCTGAATGCTTAATAAACAAATGAAGAGGTGATGATATATAATAATGTATGCAGCATGTAGATAATATATTTAGTAAAAGTAGTAAACGGGAGTGTGTAAGAATTATACAAAAACAGAGAGAAAAAGAAAAAATATATATATATATATATATATATATATATATATATATATATATATATATATATATATATATATATATATATATATATATATATATATATATATATATATATATATATATATATATATATATATATATATATATATATATATATATATATATATATATATATATATATATATATATATATATATGTTGTCTAAAATAGAGTTTTTCGTATAAAAAAGGAATGTAGTGTGAGAGAGATTATTGATTTAGTTGTTATCATTACCCATTATTCTTGGCTCGATCATAGATTTGCCTGTTCATGTACCCGCTGTGGGGTAACGCCAGTAGCAAGCAAAATACAGGCGACGTGGCACGCACGCCGCAAGAGAAGGAGGCCGCCCTCGGAAGACACACCTGCAAGTGGCTCGCGCGCGAGCTCTGTCCCTTATCTCTTTTTTTTTCTCTCTCTATCGGCCTATATTCTCTCCCTCTCACGGCTATCTGTCTCTATCCCTCTCTCTCATGTGAGCGTGTCTGTGTGTGCGTGAGACTGTCTGGGCGCGCGCTCGCGCTCGCGTGCGTGGGATCAACGACGGCGAAGAAGACGAGGACGGCGACGAAGACGACGAGGACGACGACGAGGAGCGACGAGAAGAGCAGAGGCGCGCGCTTGTCTGTCTCTCTCTCTTTCGCTCGCTTTCTCTCTGTTTATTTTCAGAGCGCCTTGGTTCTCTCTCTCGGTCTGTCTCCCTTTCTCCCCCTGGATACGTCTTTCCTGCCTGCGTGTCGAGCTCTCTCGGGGGGGCACCAAGACGATGCCGCGCCGCGTAGTAAGCACCGAAATTGGCCTAATTATCGAGTGCCACCTACGAAAGAGAGAAGAAAAAAGGCTTCGATGACGATCGATTTGGAGTGACGGAGGTTTTTTTTTTTGTTTTGTGTGTGCGTGTGTGTTAAATTGCGTGATGTGTATAGGGTCTGCACAACAATAGTGGGCTCAGCAGCAGGCCAATATAGGGCTATTATTCTTGTCTATGTGTGTTTTTTTTTCTTAATGTTATTTTATTGACTATGTTAGTAATCGCCTTTCCTTCATCTATTAGATAAGGCTTCAGAGTAATATGACAGTAGTAATGGTACACGAAAAGACTTTATTCGTTGACGTTTGTTACAATACATTGGACAAAAATGATTTAATTGTTACTGCGAGAACGCGATTACTCAAGATTTGAAAAATAGCATGTTTAATTTTTTTATCTTCTTGATGAAAAAATTAAAAGTTCAATAATACTGTCATAATAAAGATATTCTTAATTAATTGAAGGCAAACAAGCAACAATTTAAAAATTTATTTTGCTATAATTCACGTTAAACGTTCAGTTTGTTTTCTTAAAATTACATCAAAGTAAACCAAGCATGTTCAATGAATACTGAGAGAAAAAGGCTCTAGTATTATTCAGTTTATCAGCATTCGTGTATTTAATCAGTCATCGTGGTTAAAGCAAAATAATTTTTAATAATTTAGACGTTGTAATTAAAAGAATTTAAGATAGTGTTGAAAATATAGAAATAATATAATATTTGTGTTATTGAAAGCACAATTTCTGAGTATGAAAAGTTTTTTTGCTTTCATAAAAGATGTTAACTCTTGCACACACAAATTTTTGTTCCTTTCCTTAAGTTTTTCTTTATTTTCACTATGCACGATCATTATTTTTATTACGTACTTATTTTAAACAGCTTTTTTAAAGTAAAACATTAAAATATGTGAATGAGAATACTTTGCAGTGTAATTTAAGCAAATGAAATTAGTACAAAAAAATGCATCGTCACATACACTTCATAGTGGATAAAAAGAGAAACGACAATTTTTGCGTGTTACAGAGCAACATAACGTGTGCGAATAGCCACTATTTGATTAATCAAGCGCGTTCTTTGAAGCTCACATTCAGGATTGAAGTGCGCCCATGTATTTATGGGATTTCCTATTGTCTACGACTGAACGCAATTTCGATTTGCGCTTATGCAGATATCAAATTCATATTGCAAGGAGTCTGTATAGTAAAACAATATCAATAGTTTCGACATAAAAGACATTGGTAGTTTCCGGCATCATTGGGGCAATAAAAGAATTTACACGAATAAATGCTTCTTTTAAATATTTAGCTATACTTTAACAAATTTTATCTCAAGTAGAATATAATGTAATTTAAAAAATTACGAATTGCAGTTGTACGAATTCGTTTATTAAAATTCAAATTTTAATTAAATATCTATTAGTTATCTATAATTTCATATTCACATTCATAATGAGTTATGCCTTCAAATGATTTTGTTTTGAAGCCTTAACTCTAAAAGGTAATAACTAATAAATGAATCTGAAGTTTGCATCGTTGGAATGCAACGATATAATTTTTTACGATTGATTAAAGTTATTAATCAATGAAAATTTTATCTAAATCTACACGTAAAATTAATACAATTTATTATAAATGAAGTAAAATGAATTATTTTATTTTACTAATCTTATAATACTAATCTCTTTATTTTACTAATCTCTTAATCTTAGTCTTCAAGCTGAGAATCTGCATCGTGTCTGATTTTTAATTTATCACCCTGTATCACTTTTTAGGGTGATTTCAAATTTCTTATGAAATCCCCTATTTTTCATCCATTGCCCAAATAGTACTTGAGCGTAAATTTGTAGCTCTTGCATGCAAAACAATAATATTTTTCATAAAAAAATTCAAGTTGACCTTCAAATAACCCTGAAAATTAACTCCGGAGTATAAATCAAGGTCACCAGTGCATGTCCTCTTTGAAACCCTTTTTCTGGTGATGGTCATCTTAAGCAATTATTCAGGGTAATACATTAAAATGAGACACGCTGTATATAATACTCAGCGCATATGCATATTCATTAGTCTTTAATATTGGTGATCGTTATTATATTATTCAAAGTGCTGGAATATACAATTTAGATAAGGTCATATATTTGGTGCTGTATTAACTCCATATTGCAATGACTGGTGGAAATTCATAAATTCGAAATTAAAAAATTTCAAGAAAGGAGGATACTGGCTAATTTATTGGTAGCCATGAAACGCTTTTTCATTTACTATTCATTCATTCGATAGATTTCTATAATCTTTAAAATAATTTTAAAAAAGCTTACGCCGTTAAATCATTCTATTTTTGAACCTAAGAAATCATAGAAAAATGTCAGAAAAATCGTTTCACCACCACTGACAACATGCATCTAGTTTTTGCCTATTTCTAGTGCGAAACAAGCCATTTCTTAGCTAAAAAAAAAACTAGAATCCCTTTTCACCAGAAAACTTTTCTATTTGATCTAGCCATCAACGAAATAGCCATACGAATGACAACAAAAAAACCCTAAATTCCTACTACAGTTATGATTCTAAAACTCTAAAAACATATCGCATAGCGCATTCCAATGCCGTTACGTCACAGACAGTTGAAAGCCGGCTAGTAAACAGAGGTGAAAAAGCAGTGGCGGCAGCGGCGATTACTCAATTAATCGCGCTAAAATTACGCGCGTCGCGCGCTGCCAGAGATGACGCGCGTAAACATCGTTTCTCGGCGCGGCGCTGCTCCTTGTTAAAAACTGCGCGTGATGGAAGAGAAAAGACGGGGGGAGAAAGAGAGCCGCAGTGGAACGTGCGCCGCGCGCGATACGCTTAATTGGGCCCGCTGCCCGCGAGGTAACGAAAGGGAGGTTGATTGCGGAGTAACGAGTTTCATTTACCGCATAGAGAGGGAGGCGGCGCCATCTCGCGCGCAAGTGCGGTGCGTATATAATCGTATGCGCAAGGCGATCAGTCATGAACTTGCGTGCTTTCGAGTGCGAGCGCGCGGCAGGAGAGGGCTCGGCCTCGTTGGCAGTCGTGATATTATCACTTATAGGTGCTGCTATCTTATCATTGACTGTAATGCCGTGGTGATCGTGGAATGAATTGGAATACCTTGAAAGCTCTTCTATGAAATAATTAAGACGATAGTGTGTTTTCGTAAACTTTAATTCTGTAACAGCGTTTTTAAATTTTTAACGAATATTTGCTAACATTAAATCGCGTAGTGAAAGAAATAATTTTTTAAGCATTAACTGATTTAATATCGAAAATGACAAAGAAAAACAAATGATATTACGTTTTGAATAATAATAAAAAATAAATAAATAAATTAAAAAACCGCATTGCATAGTAAAAATCGATATTTCACGAAACTTTTAAAAAAATTAAAAATAGCATATGAAGATTAAAATCGTTAGATAAAGTAATTGCATGTTCCCGGAAAATTATTGGAAAACAAGTAAAGGCTGCATTTTTAATGAAAAAAAAAATTCAAACAACGAACGTGTCAGTGAACCAGTCGACTGTACAGTTTCAAGTTACATAAACGATATACTTGAAACGCAAACAAGTGCAAAAAATCATATAAAAAGGATATTTCGTTTTTAAAAATCACAGAAAACTTTAATCTTTATTGTTATGTGATTACATAAATCAGGCATTGAAGGATTGGTAATTAAGTATAAACGTTTAATCAGTACAAGTGCAGATTAGCGTTCTGTGATTTAATTCTTCTTTTCATGACCATTTTCTTCCTGTTTACCTCATTAAACACTGCCGAGTACTTAGCCGGTCGTTATCATCGTCCTTTTTTATTATTTATTTCGTACTCTATTAATCGCCGTTCTTTGCGGCAATGTTTAAGCTCTCATCGGATAAACGGAAGTTGTGTTTTAACGACGCGCTTAAAAATAGAAAAATTAGTCTTGGAGTATTTATACGCGGTTGATTAATAATGATTTTTACTCCGAGCTATGCTGATAAAAATAACCACTTCCTTCTAAAACTTTGAATAAATGATACCGGAAGAGATGTTTGATTTATTTACGGTACGCTTAAAACAAAAATGAAGGTCCATAGTCATTCGAGTTTAACATAAGTATTGTTTGTACGAAAATAGCAAAAGTGAGATGTGATTATACTGTTTAAAGATTATTAAAAAATTAATTTTGCTTATGAACATTCAGAAAATATAAAGCATGCCCAATGCAACTAAAACGTTTACAATAAAATATTTTACGAAAAATGTTGCCAAAGGAATGCAGATGAAAATGATAAAGTAAAACCTAATCTCCATTGTAATATTCCATTATTGCATCACATAGAAACTGTCAATTTTGATTATAAGAAAGGGAGATCTCAAAAAAAGTGATAAAATGTTTAGCGTCGTCGTGCAATTCCAACAATTAAATCAACTCAATTGTGCTTAATGACTACACGCACAACAGCTCATTATTACTTCTTTTTTTACTTTTAGGAGTCACCAGATAAAGAAATTATCCTTGATTCTCCATTTGTACAAAGCAAAAAACCCTCAAATCATCAGATGATGACATGTATTTTTATATGAAGCGACAAGTAATAACGAAATATCTATTCTTATATCAAAATCTATATTAATTTTGAAAGTAAAAGACCCCGTCGCCTACAGCTAATGAAATTCTCGGGAGAATTCGGCAAACTGTCGTTCGACATGCACTGCATACTCATTATATATGCAAACTAAAGATAGATCCACGACTCGATTCTTCATCCATATACTGCATCAAATCGCACGAAAAAATGAATGCGGCACACGGCTATAGCAGCGGCAAATCGAGCGCAAGAAAACCACCGCGCATTAAGAATTCCTTCGCCGACATTGTATCGCGTCGATCGGCCCGGGGCGCACGCGCGCGTATAACGTTACACGTTCCCTCGCACACTTTGCCACTTCTATACCGCCGCCTCGTGCCTCGGATTTCAGACTGGCGCTTTTCTTTTTTCGCGCGCCTCTGTCGCGCGCGCCTAATTTGAGTATGGGCCGCGGCTTGGCACACAGCTCGCCCGCGCAGAGAGTGCCATGTATTGTAGGAGAGGGAGAGAGAGACGATGAATGACGATCAACGCCCGCGGGTGTGTACATATCACACAGTCGCGCGACCTCTCAACTTCCGCGTGGAAGGGAGAAAGGAGGGATATTAAAGTGCCGCGGCGCGTTCGGGTTGTTGGTCTTATGACGCGGGAGAGAGAAAGTCGAGATTGCGTTTTCGGATTCAAGAGGGGGTGTCAAGTGGTAATGGGATCGTCGCGAGAGGTTTTTCGTTCACGCGCTCCGCCTCCTTCGCTCTTTCTCGCTGCGGAAATTTCGGAGCAGTGAAATTTCGAGAATTTCGGTTTATTCGGGATTTTTGTTGTGGCAATAGACGCGCGCGGGAAAGCGGAATTGTGAGGTATGGGCGGAAATTAATTTTTTATGAAAACTGTTTTTAAATTGAGATGGTAATTACAGCAAATATTTCGCTTTTATTTTTTCGGATAAATTTAATTGGAAAAAGAATTTGTTAGCTGATAAATGAATTTATAAAAGCAATTTATTTGATGACTCTTGAAATAGTTCTACAATAAATTTTATGCTATTACGTATTTTCAAGTTAAATTGAAACATGAATCTCGTCAATCATATCTGGCTTGTTATATATACTGTGCAGGAAAATTTGTAAAGACCGCTAGATTTATATCTCCGCAATTGACATTTATAAATTAAACAAATTCGTAACTTCGACATTTATAAGAAACTACCCGCGTATGAAATACGCGCATACTAAAAACTCCCGACATATCTATCTTTTTAAGCTCTAAAAGCACACTGTAACAAGCCGTAGTAGTAGTAGTACGCGATGGAATCCACTTGAAAAAGAGTCACGTCACGGAGCAAACATCCCATTATTGCTAAATAACCGAGCGCGCAATTCCAGCCCACAGCGAAAGCGCAGAAAGAGAGAGAGAGAGAGAAAAGAGCAGCGCGGTAACGTATTACATCACGCGATCGCGGACTCAACATATATATTCACACCTCTTGAGAGTGAGAAACAGAGAGAGAGAGAGAGAGAGAGAGAGAGCGCGCCCGACACCTCACGCAAATAAGGCTCTCCCTCTCGCCTCCCTGCGAGCACGCAGAAACGCGCCTTTTGTGCCATTGACGTCAGGAGTCGCGCGTCGCGGAATAATTTGCGGCTAAAGAAGGACCATCTATCTTTCTTTCTCTCTCTCTCTCTCTCTCTCTCTCTCGATTGGCTCGCCGCAGGCTGACAACGACGGCGAGTCGAGAAAAGCTGTGCCGCCGCTTTCGGCCAAGAGCTTTAAAAATACTTAAAGCCGCGCGCGCCTCTCCTGAGTAGAGCTTTTTGCCCGTCTGCGCGAAAGACAGGGAGATAGATAGATAGAGAGAGAGTTTTATTCGGTCGGATTTCGACTAGGAGACTTGGCGATAAGTAAATATTTACATTTTTCGCGAAGCGAGGGATGAAAAATTGGGACGAGTGGACAGTGGGAATTTTTTTTTTTTTTTTTTCGAGCTGGATTTGAGGAGGAGGAGGAATTCTTATGAGCGTCAGTCGTCGTTCGCGCACGGTATCGAATTGCTTTGTCTACGTAGTCTCTTAGGAATTCGATTGGATTTGTTCTCGTTATTTTTTAAAGCTGATCGGTAGTACATTTTAGCGTTAAATTTACAACGTATGTGTTATACCAGGTATTTGCAAATGAAAACAAAAGGAGTTTCGTTTGAATTCGTGGCGAATGATTCGATAAACAATCGATTTATTGATTTACTTTAATTAAGTTGAGTTCTATGCAAGAAGAAATTCATACTTTGTCTAATGTTTCTTATAATTAAATGACATAATATTTATGAAACTGTGCTAGAATAAAGAATTATCGAATTTTTAGACGAAATATTCTCGTGAAAGCAAGCGACTAAATCTTTTGTAAACTTTTGCACGCGAAAGCCTCGACAAAAGCTACCGATATAACATTCCATTTGTTGGAAGGTGGACTATTACAATTACATTACATCTTCCGAGCAGAGATTATTCCAAAGTTGTTTGAATAACATGTAAAACAGGCCACAGAACTCTCGCTGCTGAAACTTTGTTCGCAGTTCTCTGTGCGCTACTCCAATATGACGCTTGGGAAATCTACGACATACCTAGTGTATTGGTGCTCACATATTTATTACGTTAATATTCTCCGAAAAACATAACTTTGATGTTCGTAAATAACGCAGCTTCATTTTATTATTATTACTGTAACAGGCGAGAGAGCAACGTGAAATTGTTACATAAATACGAGGTTGCTTTTGTTCTCAAGTGAAATTCTAACAATTTTTATTATACTCGATCGAACATAATTGTATCAAAGCTCGATAAATATCACGAAGAATGAATGTAGTGGTGTTCGTGCGATATTGACTTTAAACATCTAAAACTTTTCTATAGTTTTAAACTTTTGGCACTACAGGTACCGTTACGATATGTCAACTCGGACAAGTGTAGCGCAGAGATAGCAATAACGGGAGTTTCTAGAGCGATGACGCGACAGTTCACAGAAGTGAATATTGCTGTCGTTTTATCTAAAATTCCTCTGATAATTGATGAAGGAGATACGCCGGTTCGCTTCGAATCGCAGATACACGAAATATTTTTTTCCCGATTTCGTTCGCTCTGTGAAAACGACGACTATAATTCGTAATTTACGAAAAAAAATTTCCTTTCAATCGTCGAAGAATGATAACAGCCCTGAATATATGTCCATCGAACACATCATCACATTCCTTGCATGACGCTACACGGCTCTCGATAAAATACTCACGAACCAGTCTCTCACCCCCCTTCGAAGCTCCGACACATCAACTTTCCGGACGGCGCATTACCTCATCCTCGTTCCCTTCAGCCGCACCATCAGCCCTCCATCGATCAGTTATCTTCTTTCCCCGGTAATAACCGCACGGCAAAGGGGTTAAAGGTCGAAAAATCGCGACGGCACACGTAGGTATATGGTATATATATAGTCAAGCTAGACGGCAATATCACGCGCGACTTGAGGGGATCAGCAACGAGCTATCGGGGGGAAGCCGCGCACGCGCGCGCGCGCGCCTTTCGTCAAATAAGAAGGGGGTGCGAGAAATCGCGCAAAATTGAATATAAGGGGAGAGAGAGAGAGAGAGAGAGAGAGAGAGAGAGAGAGAGAGAGAGAGAGAGAGAGAGAGAGAGAGAGAGAGGGGCGAGGGGAAAAGAGGGAGAGGAGGTTATTTGATAAAAGCCACATCGCGACCCTCGCGGCGTTTGCCCGTTCTGTTGACCCGCTATGGAAATTGGAAATTTTTTCTGTTTAAAAAGACGCGCGCCCGCCGGGATGTGTTTGAGAATATAAATTGGCATAATTAATCGAGCGTATTTGTCGAGCGAAGTGCTGATTGCGGGGCGGCGCGGGCTGTGTGTGTATGTGGGAAAAATTCACTGGCCGAAGTGGTGGCAAGTGGGAAAGCCAATTTTGGAATGCTCTCGATGTTTGCTTTGGCTTTCGATGCGCACACAGGCCTTTTTAAGAACGAAAAAGTTCCTTCTTTGAACATTTTACTATATTTTTTCTTTGTGTAGTTTTCTGCTCGGTGTTAAAGTTGTACGTGGAAAATTCATTACTACTTTAGAAAAGAGAGCAAGATATCGTGAATGGCGACGTGTCAGATGAATAACTTTTTAAAGAATTTTTTCATTTTGCATATTTAGGTCATCTCTACCATATATACATCGATGGAAATGTGACGCGCTCTGTATTTAGAATTTGCCGAGAAGCATATTTACCGGTGTAAACATAATTAAAAAGTAACAAACGGTAAACCCGAGTTTGTCATCCAATTACTGTAATTGGCAAAGTATTCAGAATTTAAATTCCAATCGTACACAAACATTACATAGTAGCTAAATAAAGCTATAGCACAATACGTCGAAAATCATCAAACAACGCGACATTATTCTGAACTTCGATTTCAGCTTCGGACAGATGTTTATAGCGCTGTCGGTCAAATCCAATCGTCGTTTCAATCTCGTTGATCAACGTTTCCCTGGCCCTCCCACTTTTTTTTTATAGAACAAAAAATCTACTGTAATCCGATAGTTCAAATTTTTCACTGTATGCCGCGAAACTTGTCAATGTGTACAAGATTTGAAATCGCCGAAGCGCGGACAGTCCGATGGTATCACCCAAAAACGGAAAAAGAGAGAGTGAGTGAGACCGAGAGGGAGAAAAAGGGGACGGAGCGTTCGAAAAATTCGAATCGTCACGATAGAGTTGCCGATTGATTCTATTCACCGACCGGAATTGCTCCGGAGTACAAATATTCCATTTGCTCGTTTGCTGTGGTGAATTAAAAGAGTCAACTCTCTGTGAAGAATCAATTTTCTTCGGTGATTGTTCGATAATCATTTATTTCAGATGGCGAGGCTCCGTCGGTATAAAGTTCTAACGATGCTATTGCAATAAAAATGTGGAAGTCGAATTGGAGCATGTCTTTCATTCGAAACAAGCGGAGCTAATGAGCGTTATTGAGTTTTATAACTCTATTGTACAGTGGCTTAATTTCACGACTTAGCGGTGCGAGGTTATTATTGCGAGATATTCTCAAACTACTGCCATTTTCGAGACTATGTATATATTTATTATACTTGTTCAATAGAATTAGTTCGCGGATTACAGGGATTATGACACGCTATTTATATAAATGAACCATTTTATTAAATACTATAAAAGCAAACAGATAATCGCCACTGTGAATAAACGATTTCCCGCTTCACTAACTTCGCGATTGGGGGAGATTAGTCATTATACACATGACGGAAGAAATATTTTGCTCGGTCGATTAACTAAACCATTCTGGGAATAATTACCCATTCCACCACTGTCCTATCATCTGTATATCCAATGAGAAATTCTGCTCTTGACATCCCAGCATAAAGACTAACCATTTCCACCGCTCAGCTCTATCATCGCATACCACCTATAGCGTAACGATCAATCAACGATTATCGCAAAACTATGCGCTTTCGATCCACACCACCTGATGAAAAAGCAAAACACACCTGCCACCAGCAAAATGGGCAAACTCCAACGATCTACTCGCGAGAACGATAATGTCGTTTGCGGGCGACTCGCGCGTGTTTTAATCGCCGCGCGATTATTAGAGGCGTGCGCGCGCTTTCGCGAACGCAATTATCGGGAAACGCGAAAAAAAAAATGCCTGAGGGAGAGTGGAGGGAGTGAGCGTGACTCTTCGCTCGATCGCGGGACGGCAACGACACGAGACTGCGGGTAAGGTTATGTCACGTGCTAGCTATACAAAGCATGACAGTGCGCCGCGCTCTTTCAAGCGGGCCGTTATTTTTTTCGCGTCAAAGGGGACTCTTTTTTTATTTATGAGGGTGCGTTTTTTTCATTTTTGTTTCCAGAGCAAGAGTTTCTGCTTATTTTTTTTACGTAGGTATCGATGCTTTTGACGGATATAATAGTGATAAAGAGCTAGCTTTTAATTTAATTTTTTTTTACGTCATAATTTTAGTACGCGTCATCGTGATACATATAAAAGCTTAGATTCGTCGCCAAAATTGTCTAAAAGTCATATACACACCCTTTGGCAGAAAATTTAATAAATTAATAACGCGACATTCCACAAATATACTGTATTTTTAAAAAATTATCCGAAATACAATGCTCGCTCTCCACAATGGCCTTTAATCTCCTGTGCAGGATTTACCGAAGCCCGGTCATCTTTTTAAATTAAAGTATATATTTTTGCCCCACACACACAATCACCGACTTGTCACCGAGCTCTGCCTGCTTCCACCTCCTCATTTTATTTTGTAATTCCACGCGCTTCATATTTTTTCTCCCCGTACTCTCTCTTTCTCTCTCTGTGTATATATCTCTCCTCTTTCCCTCTCTTCTTTCCCCACTGCGCTGAACTCTTGTTTCTCTTTTTTCCCCGTCATTCTCCGTTATCCCCCCCGCTCAACTTCGTCATTCATTGTCTGTCTTTTAATTCCTCTTCCTCCTCTCTTTCTCTTCTCTAGTTCGAGTAAAAAAACACTTGCCTTTCTGCCTGCTAATTGCCTTGTCACGAGTGCCCGCAATATACGGTGACGCGGAGAGGCACAGATGAGATGCGCACCAACCACTACCGCCACAGCCGACGGTGATTGTCTCTTTCCGCGCCCGACTCGCTCAAAACTACAATGGCCTAATTGCCAGTCGAATCGGCGGCGAACGCGACTAACCATTGTTTACAGTTATCTCTCGCGACCTGCTTGTCGGTGTCTCGCGAATTAATTAGAGAGAGCGCGAAGTTCGAGGGATTTTTTTTTGCTTCGAGGCTGGATAAATATTGCGCAAGAAACTAAAAAAATATATTGGTCGACGTATATATAGTGCTGACCTATCTGTATAAGGAGGATTTATGTTAGAAGAGAATTCCTGCACGCGTAATGAATGATGATTCAAGAATTTCAATAAGCCACGACGATATTTGATTGGGGCATATCATTTGTTTTTAAACGAAGACCCCACAGACAAATAAACTCCTCTATTGAGGTTCGCAGGTATATACAACCTGTTCTGAAAATGTATGCGTCTGTAAACACAATCGTGTATAGAGCGCAAAATTCTAACAAGAAAAAAGTTCCTTTACCATTTTTTCATATGACTAATACTTTTTTAGTAACTGATGTGTTTAAATTGTTTGTTTTTAATAGGAATTGTATATCTATAGATATCATCTTATAAACATAGGTATACATTTTCTATTAAAAACAAAGAATTTAAACACATCAGTTACTAAAAATGCACTAGTCATATGAAAAAATGGTAAAGGAACTTTTTTCTTAGAATTTTGCGCTCTACAGGATTATGTTTACAGACGCATACATTTTCAGAACAAGTTGTATATCCTTGAAAAACCACACAAGCCGCCCCAGCGAAAGAAAATCCAAAATCGCCGACGAAGCGACGACGACGACGACACGGCAGCTACGAACTTTTGCCGTCTCGCGCGCGCGTTTATTTATAAACTAATAAAAATAAATCTCGCTCTCGAGCTTAGCGCATCGCGCTTGAGGCTCGCATCAAGACCAAAAGGCGAGTGCGAGGCGCCTCTCTTATATACTGTCGTAGTACAGCCACCGCGTCGAATCGCCTGCAATCGGCGTTGCCCTCTCTCACCGCGAAACCACCCTTCCGAATCAGTTATCTTCGCGCCTCGGAGCCCTCATCGGTATTCCAGTCGGCGCGTCACGAGTCGAGGTCCGACGCGCGTTCTGAATCGCGCGCAGAATTTGTAGCGCGGGGGGTTGGGGGAGGGAAAAGATTTTTGAGACTGGGAGAGAGGAAGTCGTTGGCAGCCGTACGCGTTATACACGGGGCGCTTATGACGCGAGCTGCGCTCTGTTGGCCCGAGATTCGTCTCTCTGTGTGTGTATGTCTCTCTCTCGTTCGGCCTGGCGAGCGTGCATCGCTCTCACGAGTCTGACGCAACGTGCCGGAGGCCAAGAAGAAGGAGAGAAGAGCGAGCGCAGTTCATTCTCTTTCTTCTCCAAGGGGAGGGGAGGAGGGTGGAAGGAAGAGAGAAGAAGAGCGCTCGAGACCAGCCGGACAAGTTATAAATAATTGCACGTGCCAGAGAGCGAGGAAGCCGATAATTTTACGCGACGATTTTGTTGCAGCGGTGGCAGCGGCGGCGGGCAAGCGGGCGAGAGAAGAGGCAAAAACTCAGGAGGAGAGCGAAGAGAGGAGCGCCCGGGCGTGTAGAGAGGAAAGGTTTCGCGGCTCTATTGTTCCGTGGGACAATGTTGGATTAATTGAAACGCTGCGGTTACTCGTTGTTTTTTTTTTTGCAAATCGCGGTGATTAAATGTTTGAATCGTTCTTCTAAAAATCAGAGAAATGTAAGCAGAGTGTATAGGATAATAATATTTATGATATATGCATTTAGGCCTGAATTGAAAACGTAAAAAGGTCGAGATGGAACATTATTCGCATCACGAGCTGCACTCTAAGAGTGGGAGAGTCGCGCTAGTTCGATGAATTCCGGCGCGATGGAACTATTCGAGCATTTTTAAGTGCAAAGTCATGCAAACTCCGCTGGCTCAACTCGATTAGGTCTCGACGCTGCGAGGAATGCACGCGCCTGCGCGTTAATCAACTCGCTCGCAATGTATATAGTCAAGGATCTTTGCCACTGTGCCCGACAGATAGAGACACAGGGAAAAAGTTGCTTACTGTTAATCGTAATTGACCTTTGATAGGCAAAGTTCAGTGCGATTTTTTAATAATTCAAAGGTCCCTTTGAAAGCATAAAATTCAGCTTCAAAGTATGAAATGGACGTTCGGAACCATTGGAAACAGCTGGTTTTACTAAACAATTAAAGTTGGGGAAAAAAGAAACAAAAGAAAAACTTATTTCAGTCGCATCGCGCGGCTATGGAAACATTATCCGTCACTTATTTCGGTCAATGGGGAAAAAAAAGAAGAAACGACGACCGCAGGCCGTTAAATGCGAAAACAATAAAAGTCAAATATATGGTCGACGAGTGCGAGAGTGGATAGGCGGAAAAGCAAATACCTCGCTCATATTGCTCGCTTTCATTTCGATTGGTTCTCCCCCCCCCCCCCCCCCCGCCTCCCCAACGAGGTCAGCGAGCTCATCTCCGTTCACGAAATATACAAACCGCGCCTCTGTTTGCCACCGCTTTCGCTCAACTGTATACAGCTCGTTCGCTTTTTCCCGCGCGCAAGCGCTAGACACACTTTGGTCGACATAGAAAGATAGAGAAAGAGAGAGGGAGAGAGTTTGGTTTTAACTTCTGGTCCTTCATTATTATGCTTTTTACATAAAAGATAAGTTCGTTTTCCACGAGCCACAAGCAGCCAGCTGAAAGTAATTTTTTCGCAAAACTCTTCGTCCCAGCAGAGTAAATTGCTGCCGAGGCGAAACGTCAATGCATGCATCCCATTCCCTTATAAACTCTCCTTACTCCCACACATCCTAACCGATTTTTACGACTCCCTCAATTGACCGGACCGCCGTCCGCGAAAATCAAGCGAGAAACGGCCGCCGCTTTTTCAATCGCATCCTCAATTCCTGCACACACACACACACATAAATACACCTGTATGTACGTGTGCGTGCGCAGGTGGAGGAACGGATTTGAGGAAGCGGCTAAAAGATATAGATATATATACAAAGCTCGCGTAAGCGGCTCTGCGGGTGACTCGCTCCATCTTCCCTCTCGCACTTTCTCTCTCGACGCGTATTGATTTAGCTGTGTGGCACGCTCGCTCACGGTTTATACCGCGCCTCCTCCCGCCGACGCAGTGCACTCGCTCGTCTAAGCGCCGACGTAAATTTTTAATTCGCTCGGAGTTTGATAAGCTACTCGCCGTCGTCGCCGCCTGCACAGCTCCCGAGGGAAAATTAATTTCAAGTCGAGGTATATTATAACGGCGGCGGAGGCGTTGCGGGACTTATTTATTTATTATTTTTCTCTTTTTATTTGCTCGCTGTCCCGGAAACTTATTGCTCGGATGCAGGTCCGCCGCCGCGGCTAAACTTCTTTCTAACCCGATTAGAAGGAGATAGGGGCTTTGGAGGGAAATGAGGTTAGCGCCTGATGTTTATCCTTTTAGTTCGGTTGCCTTTGATTGCTTTATCGATTTTTTTTTTTTTTTTTTTTTATAGACCTCGAACTATGGAGTGCGTGTTTGGAGTAGATTGTGTGGTAGTAATATAAGAATTGTTACCCTGGTAGAAAATTGCATATTTTATAGCTAACGTGTTAATTAAATGGAAACATTTTTAGCAAAAATCGTAATGCAAAAATAATACAATGCATCTAAAAGTTCTACTATTACTTAAAATACATATTTTATAAAGTGCAAAGGCCATAATTTATTTCGGATTGGTACATAATTATGAAACACAGGCAATGTTAGTTTTTAGCCATAACGTTAACTGAAAAATAGCTAGCTTCTGGTTAACATTTCTACCAGGGTATTAGTACGAACTATCGATATTATTTTTATTTTATCACGATTGAGTACGTGTGTATGTGTGTGCGTGTGCGTTTATGAGATCATTTGAAAATAATGCGAAACAATTGAGTACATACAGAAACAATGATTGACAAGACTCGTTTGAAATAGAATTTTATTTTCGCTTTCGAACGAGCAATGAATAAGCCATATACGTCCCGTAAGAATTGGTTTATACAGTTCGCCAATCAAATCCGAGCATTCGTCAATAATAGAAAGCACGTTGTGGTCGTCGAAACAGAAAAAAAAACCCCTATCAATGAAATTATTGTAGCTCTTATTTACTATAGATATGAATTGCCTTTTATTTCCCACATCCGTTTTCTATTTTTCTCCTATTCCGCGATAAATTCATTTAACAGGATAAGTATTTTCCTGCAGATATAGCGAGAGCAAAAATAAAAAAAAATGAAACCTACACTCTATTGAAAGAGTTGCGAGCGGCTCGCGCGTGCATGCAGGCGGGGGGCATCTATAGATATGAAAAATGCACAATATCGGATGGGTGTGCGTTGTTGTCTCCTTTACGGGCCATAAAGCGAGAAAATATGCAAATGCTTTCAAGAAACGGCTCCCTACAAAGTGCAGATTAATTTTTCTCTCTCTCTCTCTCTCTCTCTCTCTCTCTCCTCTCGAAGAAAATAGCCCCTTGTCAAGGTTACTCCTTTCAAGACCTTCCCCATTTTCCGCGACAATTACCAAAGCAAAAAACTGCGACCCCGAGCACTTACGGCGCACGCCCCTCGTTTTTTAACGGTCAATTACATCCGAAACGTGTGAGTATATAGTTTCCTCGAGGTATTATGGTGTTGTCGTCGCCGCCGCGCACGGCATATGCGTAATATACGCTCTCGCGCGCTCAATTAGCGTCTTTGGTCGCTTCTCATGTGTTCTCCTCTCTCGCGTGACCGTCGTCGTGCGATATTTCCTATACGTCCATTATACATGTACACTGAGAAAAATGTGTAGGAAAATTTACTATATTTTATAGCAACAGCAGGATATACTTGCATTAGCCGAATTTTTAAAATAGTTATTGAAATAAATAATATACTTATAATAATTTTTCTAACATAACTAACGTATAAAAATTGTGATGATTGTAATAAAAATTATGATAACTGTAGCAAAAATTACTATGTCATATAGTAAAAATTTAGGTATAGTGAATATTAAAACAAATTTTAATAATTTTTATTTTAATCATTATAAGTTTTGCTACTCAACATAGTAAAAATTGCTCTATCTATAGTTCTTACCGCGTGGACGCCAGAGCGCCACGTGTCCGTTTGAGATTATATTGCTCCCGCAATTTCCGATTATCAAGCATTTAAGTTAACAAAACATCGACAATGACGATTAAATTGTTTTACTTTTATGTTATGCAAGTGAATTATAAGTTATTTTTTTATATTATTGCTATCAAATCAGTATCAAAGTTCTTTCGTAAGCGAAGGTAGCATATATATTAGTTCCAAAATTTTGTACTCAAGGTTCCCATGTGGGTAAGTGGTTAGCGCGTCCGACTGGCATGCGAAAGGTTCCGGGTTCGAATACAACCGTCGTAAAAAAAAAAAATGTTATTTCCTAATTTATTTATATGTTAGATGATTAAAAATATATGGGGTTCTGTGTATACAAAATAATGAAAAATAATAATTTTTTTTTAAATTTGAGCTTGGTTAACAAAAGTTAGAAAAATTATACTATGTTCATTTTAAAAATGAATACAATTCAAGTATGTCCTGCCATTGCTATAAAATATAGTAATTTTTCTTACACTTGTACTAAATTTTCCTACTACATTTTTCTCAGTGTAGGCGCGCTCGTCGCCCTCCGTGCTAGCTAAAAGCCTTGCACTAGCTAGCCACTCGGCCATTTTTTTTTTTTCTTCTTCGGACCGCGCGGAAAGATGCCCGCTCGCTCGGGTAATTCGCGAAAAGCAGAGTGAATAAGACGCGTGGCGGCGATCGATTGCGTTACGCAAGAGTCTGTAAGGGGCTCTTCGGGAGAAAATGGAAGAGGGAGCGAGGAGAAGGAGAGGGAGGATGGAAGGGGAGAAGTTCCAAGTCGTGCCGCTGTGCTGCCTGTTATCTGCGTGTTGTATCGTTGAGATCGTCGTATAGCTGTTTTTCGCCTGTTGGCGCGCGTCTGTTAGAAGAAACAGTTTGCTATTCTGCTGTTCGTGCGATGTTAACAGACTTGCTTACTATACTTGGTATGTTTCCGTAAGATCGTTTCTATATATGTATACATCTTTTTGAGGAGTTTTCATCAATTGTACTAAACTTTTTCATGTTTTCATACTTGATTGTCACATTGTAATTAAATATGAGCATGAATAAAGAAAACTAATGAAGTCAATGAAATTATTTTGTCGGATGTGATCCGACAAAGAAGAAGAGAAACTGTTATATTTAATTTAACCGGCACCCCACTCGAATTTTCAAAGCGCACAATTTGCCTCTCGCACGCGCCTCACGCCTCGCTCGAAAGTATTTTTTCCATTGACATGTTGCAACAACTTTCGCTCTCTTTATTCCCGCGCTCGGTGCAGCATGAGTACTGCGCTTTAATTGCATTCACGGCGCGATGACAAACGAATTTTCTTTGCGCCCATCCCGACCTATCCCACCAGTTGTACATCTAGAAAAATGCACCGACCCTCGGGTTGCAATTGAAACCCGTTTTCGTGGGAGATCAAGGGGTCATCCAGCAGCGCAGAGACAAGGAGGAAAACAGCTCTTTTACTCTCTTTGTGCGTACGTGTATGTGTGTGTGCACGTGCGAATGGAAAACGGGTATATGCAAGAGGAAAGAGAAATGACAACTACGACGGCAGCGGCGGTAGCGACGAGGAGGAGGCAACAGTCGAGAGAGGGTGAAAGGTCGCTCCCTTTCAAAGGTATATAAACGCGCGCGAGCCGAGGGAAGATGAGCGCCGCCACGGCAGCTGCAGCAGCGAGAATCTGTTTAATATGTAACGCCGACAGAGAAAACATCCGACGGGGCGGGGGCGAAATGAGGTTTTGCTTTTCCTCCGTGGAGGGAGAACGGTGAGGTGAGAGGAGTATAGTATAGGCGCTCTAATAAGCTGCAATTGTTTGGCAGAGGGCGGAGGCGCGGTTTTTATATTTCGGAAGGTGGGCGCTGATGTGTGCTAAGGTGAAATTTGTTGTCTCGGGGATTATCTTGTAATTATAGTATTCCGATTGAAGGCTAATGCAGTAATGAGATATTCAATTAATCTTTTTTCTTTTAATTGAGACTGTTGAAATCGTCGTGGCTGCGAAATTGTAGGAAATTATGGAAGATTGAAGCGCTTATTGGTGGCGAAGGTTAGTCATCTTGACTATATATGTTCTATGCAGTGCATAACAGTTATTTCAACCGCATAAGAATAGATTCGATGAGTAATATCTTTAGTCATTTTCAACGAAATGTTTTCTGGTAGCGCCAAACCGATTCGCATTGTTTGATTTTTATCAAATAAAATGCCGTTGAGAAGATGATAAATCAACAAGGTACTCACTTTTTCAAAAAGTTTTTGAACGCTGTAATTTTTGTTCAGTCTATTCGCGAGGAACAATTTTGTCGGTCCTCGTTGCAGGGCGGACGTTGATCACTCTATTCGTCGACGTGACGCATATTTTCATGTAATAAGTGGTGCGCCTCGATGCTCAGAAAATGAATTACAAGAAATTTTCCCGCTACTACTTATATGCACCGCTACACTGCGCGCAATTATGGAGCAGTTATGCGAGCGAATATCGGTGACGCGCACTGTAGAGAACAAATTGCACGACTGCGCGAATGCGCTTTTCCAGCTGCAGAAAATTACTAAGAATCCTATAGGGTGAAAATAGATATAGTCTATCACAAAGTATATGAATGCTTTTTATAAGGCTGACAAACGAAACAATTTTTAATGAAGAATTGATAATTTTCATTGAAGGATTTAAAAGTTTATTCTCACTTTTTTATTAGCATATTTGAAAGTAAAGTTTAAGTAACATTTGATAGTATTTTTACACATGTTACATTTCCTAAATCAATTTCTATGAGGGTTGATGCTGATATGAATGCTATTGTTCAATTTGCATTTTCAGGATCAAATAATTATTCCAGTTATTCAAAGTTGTCATAATATTCGATTGTTATATCAGTTTGATGAAGGATACATCAGTATTATACACTCTCTGATAATGGTGCTCCAAATATTGTGGTAAATGCTCATGTATTTAATGATAACAAATTAAAAGGTTTAGAGAGTGAAAACCATTAAAAAATTAATTTAAAACGCATTAAAATATTTACAATGAACAAAGGTCATTAATCTTTATCTCTAAAATCCAATTTTCGACGCTAATCACGTTTTGATGAACCAGAATGTTCTCGCCTCGAAAAAAACTTTATACTTCATTTTTTCTTGCCACGCAACCATCAGAACTACCCGTAAAAATGATACGCATTGTTCAAACAGTCATCTAAGATCGCCAAATCGCTTTATAAATTAAACCCTCGGCGCGCGCAGCAGGCTGGCTCTGTTCCACTTCCATGCAATCATTCAAGTGCGGAAAAAGTAATCGCGCAAAGAACTGGGCGCACGACGCGCCGCCTCTTTCGTTTTCCATTTTCGCGCAAAAGCAACCCGCACGCGACCGCATGGAAAAAAAAACCGGTCAGAGCTCGAAATTTCAAGTTCGCGCGCGAACGAGTAATTCCCTTTGCGACACTAATTTGCCCTCGCGCGCGCGCATGATCTTTCAATTCCATTATGCCGTGCACATATGGCACGTATTTAATGCAGGCGCGAGCGCATACTCGCACAGCACGCATAGCACAACGAAGCGCTTAACGCGGTTTTAATTCTCAAAGCGCGTATTCGACCGCTCTTCTTTTTTCCTTCGTACAAGATCTTGTTCTGTGTTTGCGCTCAGGCGCCGCAATTTCCCAATGAACGAAATAAGTAATGAAAGAACGTTTCTTTTTAATTTGACAAAAGATATTGCTGCGTTTGTACGAGGTGGAGCTTCTAACAGGCAATATAACGTGACTGGCGGAAACCCGACTCCGGAATAATAGTAGTAAATTATTTTTAGAGTAAAACGCAACTACTTAACGTGAGACCTCCTCGCGCAGTTAAAAAGTTCAAGTCGCATTAAGTATACGACAATAGCAAATTGAAATAATAACCCACGCGCGAACTAGGCCGAAGAGCTTTTTTTCTTCCTAACAACGTTTTAATTATTACGCGCCACACTAATGGGATATCCGACAACGGCAAAAGTTCGATCCTCGGAAGAATAATAAGCCACTTAATTCCGTACACACGAAAATGGACTAAGCTCGCAGGCAGGCAGGCCAGCGGAAATCCCTCGACCTTGGTCGACGATAACGCAAATGCCATCAAAGTTTTTCCGCAATTTCCTCTTCTCTCACGCCGACCTAACCTCGACGAATCGACGACGCGCAACACAACCAGCGCACCGCGAGTTAAGAAGTTAGGGCTTGTAATGAAAGAAGGATCTAACTCGAATCAAAGTGCAAAATCCTCGAGAGCGCGCGCGCGCGAGAGAGAGAGAGTTCGCCCGCATCCGCGAGGAAACTTGCTCACCTCAGTCACGCTTCAAGTTTGCCGCAACAGCGCGCCAATTCAATTATGCAAAACTCGCGCGCGCACGCGCGTGGGTCAACCTATACCTACAACGCAAAGTCGCCAGCTTTAGTTCAAAGGCGTATGCGCTGCGCGCGATATCAGGGATAAGACGTCGCTGCAACGAGAGACGAGTAAATGTATATATAAGTATTCACCGATCCACGGTGGATCTCCAATGATCGACGTATAATAGAAATCTTGACGAAAGAGGATTTTTTTCTGTAGATATGGTTTCAGGGAAAAGGATGCGTAATATTTCGAGGTGGGTTGGGTTATACGACGTGTTGAGTTGAGAAAAGTAACTCTATGATTTACAGGTGAATTTTCTATTGACAAAGTTATCTCTATGATATTAATGTACTGCAGCACGAAGTATGATGAAAACAAATAATTGGGCAGATAGTTAAGACCAGTTTTTCATTAATTCGATCATCATTCGTCAGTACGTATACTGATGTCCAATTAATTAAGCTATCACAAAGCATCGTCTGTAAATCATTCCGTTTATAAACTATCTCGTGTGCTGATGCTTTAATACCACTGACCCGTACCGCAACGCCCGTGTAAGTATTAAAATGTGAACTAATTAAAACCGTAACGACATTCCAGCCAATCCCCATATCACTCGCCAATTGATATAGAATTATCCAACGAATAGAATGGAATTTGACTGCTGCTTTAGCGGATGAATTTAATTGGAGATATATCACTATGCCATGTGTTCTTCATTTGTTCGCGCCGTAAATTAAAGGATTATTTTCGTATCGAAAGGAAATTTCTATGATCAACTTGTACCCGAATAATAATAGTTATTCCCAAACAATTCAATCTTGGCTACTTTAGGGATTCATTATAAAGTAACTGCGTGAACTGAAATTCAAATTGAAACTGACCTACTTACTCGATGTTACTATTATATTTGACCAATTCTTACTAATCGACGCATAAAAGCCGTTGCATAATGTTCGCAAAATTGATGAAATGAAATTCAATCTAAATGACGAATAATTGGCCATCTATGCTAATGCGCCAGATGATTTACGAAATGGCTGGAAAATTGAATCCTAACAAGATTGTATGCATAATTATAGACTGGTTGCAAAAAGAAGCAGAACGTCGAAAAGAAACCATCTGGTATCGACGACCATTCGCGGAATAATAATTCTCCGCGGGGCTTGAAAGGCTGCCGAGTTAAAATCGCGTTTGTGATATTCACACAATGGATGGTTGCCCCTCCCCGCGGCACACACATTGACGCTCGAGTGTAAAGGTGGGCATTTTTAATTGAAAAGGAAAAAGCCTGCCGGGAAAAGCGAAAAAAAAGGAGTAACATCGAGAGCGATGAACAAAAGGGAGAGCCCAAGCAACAGTTACGAGCTCCCAGTCGCGATATACCAAACAGTGTAAGAACTTGTTGTACAAGAGGAAAATTGATTGGAGCCTGCAGTACCGGCCATCATGTCCTGAAGGTCTGAAAGTGATTCCTACTTGTATGTGTGGGTGTGTACGCACAGCGCGCGCGTGTGTATGCGCAGCGTGATGACATTGCAGGCGATAAAAGGAAAATTTTATGAGAAAAGAGCGTGCTTCGCTTTTTGAAAAAAAAAAAAAAAAGAAAAAAATCAGTGTAATAACGTTACGTGTAGAAAGTTGCGGTCGAGCGGAACGAGAGACAAGAAGATGTTATAGGTTTCCTTTGTCGTCAATGAAACTAATGTGATTATCGCACTCTTTTTAGCTTGGGAAAATCGATCGAGTATTAGGCGAGGTTCGCAGGAATTGAATGGAGGGAACATTTGTTTTTTTCAGAAGTAAATGGAGATAATTTGCAGTGACGAAGCGTTGATTCAATCATATCCATTGTTTTTGTCTTTTTTGTGTGGGAAGGTTAGAAAAACCCACTGTTAGAGATTTACAAAACGCGGATAGTTTGGGGAAGTACCAATATTTTTAATTCCTAGTTTAAATTAGAGATTTGTTGAAAACCATTAGAAAGTCGAGAACTAACGAAAATTTTTTCAGGCTTTTTTAGAACGAGCAATAATGATGAATAGTATTTTATTCCCATCTCAACAAATATGACCATTTTTTCCCTGAAAAGCGGGACAAAAGTTAGATTTGTTTCCCTCTTTCATCAAATTTAACGTTTGCGGGAAATATGACGATATTTCCCTCTTTTTGCCGGCCGCCGCCCATGTTTACAAACACAAATAAAAAAGTGGCCACAGTTGAGATGGGAATAAAGTACTATATGTAACTCGGGAGAAAAGTCGATGATTCCCTCGGGTGATCACTGCCCTCGCTTCGCTTCGATCGCTCGGGCAGTGAACCCACCCGCGGGTATCAAGAGCGACTTTTCTCCCTTGTTACATAATGTACTATTTAGTGTAACAGCGATTTTAGAAGTCAAACAAATTTATCCAAATCTCTTGATTTAGCATGATTTTATCATTGAATTACAAATTTTGATAGGAATCATAATACATGCAATGATTATATAGAATTTCTTGTTCAAACATTTAAGAAGATATAGAACCATAGACTGAATCAAACTTCATTATTTATATGGAAAATCGCGAATGGGAAGCCCTTCATATATATAAATATTATACTCAGATTTTTTTTAATAATTTTAATTTTAATTTGAAGTTATTTGTTTAAAAAAATCGAAGTACAAATACGATTCCTGGCTTATCGGCCCTTTCCATTAGTATTTTCCATACCACAGATGTTTGCGATTAAAAATTATGTTGGTATTCTACATCACCTTAGATTCATAGAACGAAGAAATGCCAAATGGGAACTAGGTCAAAGCCTTAATAAAATTTTGGGCGAATTCATTGTTAAAAGAAAACTGACCGTAACACAAAAAGTAGCAATTGAGGAGGAAAAATGAATTTCGGTGAATTTACCAACGATAAAATAAACAGCATACAAACGTGAAGGAATTTCAAGATTTTTCGGTTCATTTCTGGAGTGATGCAAATAAACGGATTAAATTTTTTAAATACTGAATTTAGAGACTATTTCGCCAAAAGAGTATCTTTTCGTAGAATTTCAATCTATTCATTAATTTGAAAATTATAAGTTGATTGGTTATATGTTTGTCATTTTGATATGAAAGTAGGTTAAATTGATGAAGTATAAAGGACTATTTCGGTACAAATATTTTATATTATTAGAGATCTCATTAGCGAGGTTACGATAAAGAAAAATATTGCAAATTCAAAACTAACAATAATTGTTTCTTAGTTCCTTTAAACATTGATACAATACAAATCAGTAATGACTCATTTTAAACATTTCATCTTTAGATATTCAGAGAATATACTAGTCATCTATAGTCGTCTTTTTTATTAATTTTGTATTCTAGTTTGATTTTCGTTTCTTCTTAGCGGATCATTTAGGTAATGATAATTGAAAAATTAAAAAGAAAATAAAAAAATAAAACTATAACTACGTAGTTGTACATTGAATACAATATACCCTTAAATCTGTTATAAGCATTCATAAGTTTCAAATGCTCATGTATACTTCTCTACATTTTGAAACAATGAACTGATCAACAAGTTACTAAGCTAGACATTATCCTATTATACGTGTCCACGTCGACATTTCTATTGTGGTGTTTTAGACTTTATAAGCTTTCAATTACTCCAATATTACTAGTATAATATTCATGCCTGAAATCCTATTATTTTTATTTATTTATGTATCGCATAATCGATCTACGTAATGACATTATTATTATATGCATTAATATTAGAATTCATGGTAAAGCGAATACCAATTGTAATAATAATATTAGGGGGATGCAAATTTACTTATATAAATTACTAATAATAACAAATTAATGATTTAATATTTTAATGTTGTCAAATTATAATGTCCCGTATTGTCCCGACTAGCTTAGTAACACATATGCATGGTTATCTTAAAAATATTTTGCCTCTCTTTATTATTTTCTTATCAGTCATTCGTTGTGTTTTCTTTCTTGTCAAATACCGGTATAATCGGGTACAACTTCATTACTGTCATTATTTACATTAAATTACAAAGGAAGGTAATTCCTATAGTTACAACATTATTTCATTTAAAATTAGCTTCAATAATCTAAGGTTTTTCAAATATTATTGCTTATCAGAAAATGCTTGAATTATGAGCTTTACTGGAGAGGATTATTTTGTTAATAGTCGCCTTAAAAATTATTTTTTTAACCTTAAAATAATTTTATTTGTAGTATTATAATTGTGAATATCTTTGGATTATATCTTAGTTGTTTATTTTTTTTGCCTATCGTGGCAAATAAACTTAAATGATATTTGTTATGAATTCCATATACAGGGATATGTCCGGGTACTCGACTATCTATATATTTTTTAAGTTTTATTTTAAATTCCAGAATGTAACAGATGCTTTGGTTATAAAATTGTCGTAACTTTAAGCAGTGATGAGAGCCCATCATAACTTGCGTCATGAGTATGGTCAATAATTATTTAACCGATAATATTTTACATCTTATATTCCATAATAAATATAACGAATCACATTTTTATGAAATTCTATTGAAAAATAAATATTATGGAAAAAAATATTTTAAAAAATGAAGTTGTTGAAAATATTTAATCAAAACAACTACCTTTTACGAAATAAATAAGTACATATTTTTTTATTTGCTTTTTTTCTGAATCAAATGATTTATTAATAAAATTAAATGTTCTACGAAAAAAACTATTATCAAGAAGAAATTTTTAAGTTAGAATTATTCTTACACATTTAAAGCTCCGATTTCCACTTAGATAACAGTGTTTAAAATATTTAGGAGAACAGATTCTGTCAATATCACTCAATATCAATTTAATCGAACTAAAGTACTATGGCGTATGTACTTTTCGCAACTGTCTTGTCTCATCTTAACCGTATCGCCGTCTCTCTTCATCTTTCTCCTTCCCCCTATACATTAAGAAAAGCAAACGGAGAAGGCAATAAAGCGATGTAGAGAAAGAAAGAATGAGAGAGATCGAGAGAGAGAGAGAGAAAGAGAGCAGACAAAATAAAAGAAAAAGCGCGAGATGAGCAAGAAGTCTCAACTAGCTCCGCTACACTCCCATCTTCTTCTCGTCGACGTCCGCCGCAAGATCATCTCGCGGAAAATTAAAAGTCCGGAAAAATGAACTGTCCGCCGGCATCTCTCCCTCCTTTGGGCAAATTAACTTATAACGCGACGGGCGGGCGCGCGCGCGATTGCACGCTCGAAATTTCTTCGACGTCGCCTACGAAGAAGTATGACGTATATGAAGCAGCAAGAGGGAGCAGGAAGTGCAACCGCGACCGGAAGAAAGTGGCGCGCGTTCCATGGCGGAGTTGTATGCGCGCGCGCTGGTGGCAAAGGGATCGCCCTCGAGTATGCGCACACGCGGAAAAGAAAAGTGTACGGAGAGAGAGAGAAAGAGAGAATGAAAGGGAGCGCTCATAGAGCTCGCAACCGGCGTCCAAGGCACTCTATAGTACCGTTGGAGAGAGTGTGTGTGTATGTTGAGGAAAGGGAGAGAGAGAGGAGAGATAGCTGAAGAGGAAGGCCAGTTACTTGGGTATTAAACGCAAACGAGAGAGGGAGCGGGAGAGACAGATGAGGAACTCTCGCGCATGCCGCGTAGAAAGAAAGCCGACGGGAAGAAAGACGGCGAATCGAGAAAAGCTAGAGGAGACGAGAGAAGGAGAGGAAATCAAGAGAGAGGGGGAAAGAGGGAACGAGAAAGAAAAGGAGAGAGAGCGCGGGCCGCGCGCGCACAGGCGAAACGCGAGAGAGAGAGAGAGAGAGAAAAAGAGAGAGAAGCAGCGGCGGTGGCGGCGGCGGCACATTCTAGGCGAGAGAGCGGTCGCTGGCATTCTGGATCAATACTCCCACCCGGAGCAGCGGCAGCAGCAGCAGCAGCAGCACCGGAGCTTGGCGGCAGCGGCATAGCTGCTGTCTCACTCGCTCGCTCTGAGCTTTGCCGAGAGAGTGCGAGAGAGAGAGAGACGCCAAGTACGCTCGACGCTCGAGGAATTAAGGGGTGACTCTGCCTCCTTCGCCGCCTCGCCACCAAGAGTGAGAGAGGGGCTGCCTCTGTGGCCACCACCGACGCTGGAAATATTGAAAAATTATTTCCCCCCCACGCGACGGAGAGCAAACGCCGGGGGTAATTCGAGGCGAGAGCACGAAATCTCGCGCGACCTCTTTTCTTCGATCCCCGCCCTTTAGATGATTCACGCTTCCTCGCGCTTCTCTCTCCTTTTCGCTGTGATGATTATTTCCGAGCTGCGTGTGCAGCTGCGTGTCTGACCGTATCGCGACCTTTTTCCACTCGCGGATCGAGCGTCGAGGATTCCTGAGAGGCGTGCGAACCACGACTTATGGCGGATGTTTTATCATTAATGTCGAGGGGAGATGGTGAGCGAAATGCTCACTTAATTCGGGACGTCGGCAGTTTATAAAATTTTGGTTTACGGGGAGTTTAAAGTGAAAATGGCGAATTGAATCGATAAATACGAGATGGAGTGTATAAACATTAGCAAATGTTATTACTTTAATGTCAAAAGCTTCTAGAGTAATGCTGTAAATGTAAAATACACTGAGAGAAATGTTTAGGAAAATTTACTATAAATGTAAGAAAAATTACTATGTTCGATAGGAACTTTGGGACAGACTTGAATTATCATAAAATTTACTACAATTTATAGTAAAAATTGCTATGTACATAGTAAAAATTACTCAAAACATAGGAATTTTTATTATAAATTGTAGTAAATTTTATGATAATTTAAGTCTGTCCCACGGTTACTATAAATATAGTAATTTTTCCTACACCATTTTTCTCCGCGTAGGTACTTTTTCGCGTGTTTTCCGGTATCATAATCCACTGCTTGTATATATTTTAGTAATAACGGAAGTATATAAAAAAATTTTTACTGGATTTACTTCAATAGTAATCGTATTCTGTCATGCCGTAACGTGTCACATATTTTAAGCATTTTATCTAAATGAAAAACGTTCGCTGCTTTGTAAATACTCTAAAAGCTATTTTTTTTATTTAAAAAACTATTTCAAACAAGCACCATAATGGAATGAAAGATTAAATTAAATAATAAAAACAATTTACAAAACACATTCTTTTTAATTAAAGTTCGAATATATCATTTTAAACTACTGTAAATAGATTAAATCGTATATTAGATGATACTTTTATGAAAAAGAAGCTAAATCCGTTGAAACAGTGCGGTAATCCAGCCTTTAACACCGTTGTAAAAGGGAATATTCAAACACGCAAAACTGGCTAGGAGAGGCCGCGAACTCCGGATCACGGATTCGGGTCAAACTTTGCGATATGTTTTTGGATATAGAAATACAAAGAAAGCTGCAATATTAGACCCTAACGCTAAAAAAAACTGAAGTTCTGCACCTTTTTAGCTTTATTTTGAGAAAAGGCTTGAAAAAAACTTCTTCTTGAAACGGTAACCTTTTATCGCTGGGGAGTCTTAAATATAATTTCAAAAATAGAAAATAAAACTAGAGAAAATGAGCTTTCGTTTGCTTTTTTAAGAATTAAAAAATGTTGATACCTTCCAAAGTTATAAAAGTTTAAAATAGAGCATCGAAAATGCACTGTTTAATCCCTAAAATTAAACTGTTCGACTGCCAGCATATTTTGATGCACTTTCGATGCTCAATTTTAAACTTACATAACTTTTGAAGGAATCGACATTTTTTAATTCTTAAAAAAGCAAATGAAAGCTCATTTTCTCTATAGTTTTATTTTCTATTTTTGAAATTATATTTAAGACTCCCTAGAGAGTTAAATGGTTACCGTTTCAAGAAGAGGCTTTTTTCAAGCCTTTTTTCAAAATAAAGCTAAAAAGGCGCAGAACTTCAGTTTTTTTAAGCGTTAGGGTCTAATATTGCAGCTTTCTTTATATTTCTACATCCAGAAACATATCGCAAAGTTTGAGCCGAATCCGTGATCCGGAGTTCGCGGCCTCTCCTAGTGAGTTGAACTCATTCGTCTACTAACCATCGCAGGTTTACACATTGAAAAGTCACGAAAATATCTGTTCAACTAGATAAACACAAAAGTCTATCACCTCTCGTTATTTCTAGATTTGCTCAACCACCGAAACGTTCGCCATGATGACAGTAAAATTCGTTCGAACGACGACTCAAAGTGAAAGCTTTGACAGCGGAAAACTTGTCGATATAAAGTCGGATGAACGCGCTTCGAAGATTTAAAGCTGATCGCCAAAGCGCGCGCGCTCGCGACGTCCGCACACTCGCAACAATCAACCGTCTCTCTTTCTCTCCCGCGCGGAAACGAGCTTTTTTCTCTCTTCTTTTTTTAATTAACCCCCATGCGTCATTCGCACTCGCTCGGTCGCTCGCTCGAGGAAGAAGGCGGAGAACGCAAAGAGGGGCGGAGGAGGGATCGCGCCGTCAAGCGGCCACATCTTTTACCGAGAGATCCTCTGAGGGAAAAAGAAGCACGTGATCCTCGACTCTTCGAACGAAGGCGGTTCTGCGAGTGATAGGAAAGGAGATAAAAAGAAAGTAGAAGAGAAGGAAGCGCTCCGCCGCGCCGGGAGAAAACTTACTTCGCGTGCCGCGTATATACAACTCGCGAAGACGTCGAACCCGATCTGCCTTCCCCTCTGCATCTTCTCCACCGTTGTGCGCTATTTTCTAATATTTATCATGCGACGACGCGATGTACTACAGGCGTACGTCTACCCTCTTCGTACATCTTGACTATTCCATTTACACAGTGTTTTACAAATCTACATGATTTTTTCAATTATTGATTGATTTTTTTTATAAATTAACAATATTTTTAGTAGTTTATGAAATATATTTATATCGTAAATGAATTATTATTTGTTTTCATACGATAATGTAAAACGGTTAATGCATGCTGTATTCATCACGCTCTAATCTTCCATGTTTACATTTTTTTCCAAAGATAAGTCTCATATTGAAAACGATGTCACATTAATTGAAACTATCCGTCCTCAGATAAAATCAATACACACACAGAGAGAAGTGCTTTCAGCGTCAGACCTTTGGAATTCAAAGTCGCGACGAGGTCAATGGACTAATAATGAAGTGAGCTCGTGAAAACTTCGCTTCTGAAGGGTCATACAGGCCTGAAGTACAGGGGCGCACTAAAAGCTTTCATATACAAAACTTAACTGAAAGAAAAATAAGGGATGTGCTTCGAGTACCATCAAAACAGTTTACAACCACGTGAAAAGATCAATGAATTCTTTTTTCTTTTTTTTTTCCAAGCTTTTCATCGCGCGGAAAGCCGAGAGGGTGGCTCTGGATTTATAAACTAAGCGAGACATCGCATTAAACGAAAACGAACGGGATATCTGATTTCGCGGAGGGTGCATACCGGCTAATTTGACGTGAAACTTCCGCTCCAATACGCCCCGAGTAATGAGAGAATTTCGAAATCTTCCTCAAAGGATCAGCTTTTCAAGACAATTAAGATATATCCAACCGTTTGAAGTGCCATCAAAACTTGGCATCTATTCGAAAGTGTATATAATACGCCCGCAAAGGAACGACCCTGAAATGGGGCTCCAACTCCATAGGAAACACGCGATTCCTATGTGACGCTATTGTGACGGTCGGGCGCTAAGAGAGTATAATAATATTCCCTATTTTTACCGGGGCGGATTCGCTTTCGAGGAACAAGAGTAATAAATATCCCCGATCGGAAAAAAGCCCGCAAGACTGAAATGTAAATTTAGCTTTCTTCAACCCTGCGAGGAAACCGCGCGCTTTCGTCGCCCGATAAATCTCCATCCTTCTTCCTTCAGAGAGGGGGAGGGGGTAGAGAGAAAGAGAGGGGAGAGAGAGAAAGAGAGAGAGAGAGAGAGAGAGAGAGAGAGAGAGAGAGAGAGAGAGAGAGAGAGAGAGAGAGAGAGATCAGGCACAGTCGATCAGGCGCAGTGTGTCTACGCCACGCAGGCCCTAGTTTACAATTCACACGAGCACCTCCTCACGGTTGACAATGTATTTTTGGCGTAGATTCAACACCCACATACACTCGTATATGTATAGCTGCTACCACGCTATAATATCCGTGTAGCCTCTATATCCCTTGTAAAATGCATATTCATGCGCTGCACACGCGACTAACAACATTTCCTCCTTAGCCCACCCCCCGTGTAAGTATAACACGACCGGCGCAGCAAAAACACCTACACATACACGCGGATTATACTTGGCGGGGCATTATACCGCGGCGCGGTGGTAAACAGCTCTTCGCGGTACTGCACGCTCGTTAGCTCGGCGCAATCTTACGACTTCATTCCGCGCCTAAATAACTAATCGGTCCTGATCAGCTCTCCCCTCCCGGCAGAGTGGCGGTATCGACCAGCGTTGCACTGTACTGTACGTCGTCTACTCGACTACGGAAGCCCGTACGATCGAGCGCTCCTTTTGTGTCGCGGGTGCGCGAAAAGTGCACTGCTAACAGTTAGCAGTGCGCTAACGCGATTTTTGAAATTCGTAAATAAAAGCAAAACTGAGGAATTTTCATTATAAAATAAGTAGATTGGATACGAAATTTTTAACCCATTGAATGGGAACATAACCTTGAAAAAAAGATATAAAAAAGTGATTCAAGTGATTTTCGGTTTCAAATCTTAGGGTCTCTGGTAAAGAATTAAACATCTCTTCTGGTTACCCGGTTGCTTACATGCAAAAGACAAAATATTAAAAATGCTTCATCGATCGGTTCTATATGCATATTTTGAAGGAATAAAAGTTGACATAAAATTAAACATTATAAAATAGATCTACTTATTTATTTATTTTTACTTAATTCATATACATTGAATGAAGAACAGTAACCATTTTCACAAACCTTACAGTTATTTCACTTATAAACTAAAATCAATAGCCATCGCCTTGTTAGACGCCTGAACTCCTGGCTTCTTATTCAATTGCGGGGTCTCTAGCGTCTCTGTCGTCTGCTTGTTTCGTGACTTCCAGATTTTTCTGCGCGTCCTGTGCCTGTCCCTCAGCCTGTCCCTCAGCCTGTCCCTCAGCCTGTCCCTCAGCCTGTCCCTCGGCCTGCTCTTCGTCCTCGTCGCCTTCGTCATCGTCGTCGTCGTCATCCTCATTTTCAAGGAGATAATCGTCGTTGTAGCAGTCCTCCTCCTCCCCATCCTCCTCTTCCTCAATGGTATCGTCAAGGAAACAAGTTTCATTATAATAGTCATCGTTTGTTGTGACCGTTTCGTGTATTCCAAAGACCCTCTCCGCATGGGCCTTGCCATTCGCTCCCATCGTGAATTTTGTAAAGCAGTAGTCCTTGACGGTCGTGGGCACGACGACGCCGTCCTTTGCGGCATCCAATTTGGAGCGTTCGACGCAGCGCTTGACTCTCACCTCGAACTCCTTACAGGGATCATCCGCATTCTTCCAGCGCCGGTACATTATCAACGCATCGTGGTTTGCCGCACTGTTGATGTTGGGCTCGTTCAGCAACGAGATGACAGACAGCAGGATCGTGCGCACGTTTTGCGTAGGATTCCAGCGCTCGGAAGGTAGCTCGCCGCTAGTTGGAACGTTCGTCGCCGGATGGAGAATGGAGATGCAGATTTGACCGGTCTCGTAGACGTTTGGGTGCCAGAATTCATGGACGAAGCGTAATTGCGGCGGGCTGTAAGGGTAGTCCGTAGGGAACGTCATGCGGGCCTTGAAGTAGCCACCCTCGTATATTGTGTCTGGAGGCCCAAAGATCCCCACATCCCACAGGTAGAGGTTGTCGTCATTGAGATTCACGAGGAAACCCTCGACAGGGTTAGTCTGGATCCCCTTGAATTCCAGGGCAAGGGTGCGACTAGAGCATACGGTGTCCATGTTGTGAAACGTACTTCTTGTTCGACTGTAAACTGAAAACTGAGAAACTGCTTTGGTGCGTTAGAAGGAAAGCTGACGAAGCCGTCGGATATCTGAGATGGTACCTGAGCTCCGGAGTATTTATATCCCATGGGGATTAGAAAGTTCAATATGAGACAAAGGGAGAGGTACAAGGGGCACCACTAATAGTTCCGATATTCTCTCCTTGCAAGCCGACTTGGACAGGATACAAGAGCGACTGCAGCGCCAGAGATCAGTGGTAACGGCAAGAACCGGAGTCCGTAACATACACGCATTCATCAATGGCGTGACATAGACAAAAAATATGGAATTAACTATTTTCCATTTGCCATACGGGAAATATTCCCTGCATATGTTAATCTATATAAAATCTTCTCTGAATCATTATATTTTCATTTAAGGTGGTTCCCTGGGTAAGAGAGAGACAGACAGCTTTGAGCGAGAGAGATAGAGAGTGCACGCTGGCGCGCTGAGCGTGCATAACCCTCGAAACATATCAAGTCTGCGAAAGCGATATTTTTAAGACGCTCTATTTTAATAATGAAACGATGAATCTACTTCATTCTTGCGCGAAAACATTCCTTATTATATATTCTATGTGTATATAAAATTCCAAGTCTGACTTGAATCTCGTTGCTTAGATATTGTTGTAAACAGATACATAATGCGACAGTTTCGATATATATAGATATATCTCCCATGTAATCCGTGTAACTTTACACAGCAATTACTCAGAAGCCAAACGATAAAATGCTCTGAAATTTGGATATGACATTCGTTATGTCTTTATTGACCTACGTGTGTAATTCCAAGTATGTGTTGAATCAACTCTGATCTCCAGGGAAACACCTTAAATGGCCTTTGTAAAATAATTCGAATTTTTTCATATTTTATCTTGAGAAAGAGCCAAAGTGCCAATGGCCATATTAAGCCAATAAGCGTTTGTTGAGGTGATGTCGGAGCCACGATGATTGATTGAAATTTCTCTAACTTCAAAAACATAATATCAAATATAAAATAGTATACAATCGTAAAGCACAAAAATGCGGTAATCGTGTGTTTTTGTTATAATAAGGAGTATTTATACACGTTATACAGCATTTAATAATTTTTAGTTAAGATAAACAATGGGCAATACGACGCGAGGTGAGGATGCCGTTTTACACAGAAAATTGTAAGATGACCAGCACTTTTACGTAATTCCAAGCGTCAATCTGAAGAATATTACATTATATAAATTATTGAACATCTTAATTATTAATAATGGTGTTCCCGCATTCTTTACATGATAACAACTCGTTAGCAACTTAATTTTCAATATCACGAAGTAAATTTCGCGTGAACAATGGGAAATGCGGCTCGAGGTTGGGGTCACCATCGGTAAAGTTTGCTCCTACGTCCCCTTAAGCGTGATCGAAAACTGATATTTTCCGCATGTCTTATAATAATCAACTTAGTGAAATTACATCAAATTAAAAAAAATAGCTAGAAACTTTTTTTTTTTAGAAAATATAGGTATTTTAATTATCTTTCGAACACTACCCATCAGATTCGAATAGCTCGATCCTATCATTAAAAAAAATCAAAAAACAGTTTTGAGAAAATCGAAAATTTGAAAAAAAAGCATCGCCCCAATCAAAAAGCGGATTTTTGACCCGCCATCACGCAGAAAAAACAAAAAAATGAGATCTGTCCGGTCAAAATCGACCGAGTAGAAGCTGAGCTCCAGGCGCACGCACACACACACACACACACACACACACACACACACACACACACACACACACACACACACACACACACACACACACACACACACACACACACACACACACACACACACACACACACAGACATTTTTCAAATACCATGTATTTTGATTCCTAACACCCCGGAACACAATTATAACATGTTTTTACAACTCAAAAATTTACTATCACAAAGCTTCCTCTAGGAGGAAGCAAAAACTAACAACGTGAATTGAGATCTATATTCTTTGACAATCACCTTATTTTTTTATAAATGGACTGTCCATTGCTTTTGACAAACAATTATTTCATTTTGCACTAACGTATCCAACTTCAGAATGCACTGTGACCAAACCGAGAAATACCGAGAACTGAAGTTGGCTGCGAGATGAGAAGTGAAATAATCATTTACCTAACAATGAATGGACATACCAAATGACTTGAAAACTAAGGTCAGTGTCTCAGTTTGTACACGGAAAGAAGTAGGCAGCTCTATAGGCCGTGCAAAGCAACGGCGCGAGCAGCGTGCTCTTTACAGCGCATGGGGGCGTGCGCGCAAGTCTATGAGGAAGTTTGCCTTAGAAGCTCGGAACAGAGGGTAGCAGTACGCGCTAGCCCTGTAATGGCCGCCGCACTAGCCTAACCTACCCAACCACAAGTACTTTTATGCTTAGCTTATGTATCCCGCACCAGTTCAAAAGTTACAGTATTATTTGAAAATATGTGATTCTATTTAATTATAGTAAATTTATTGTTGTTACAATTGAAAATGTTTGTAAAAGCTTAAAATATTTATCAAATATAAGTTTTATTTCTGCCTTATTTGGCGCAGAAATATTTATTAAATAATATATAAGATTTGAAATGTTTCTAAGAGTTTGAAATACTTATTAAATATAAGTTTTATTTCAGCCTTAGTTGGACCAGAAATATTTATTAATAAATAATATTATATACGATTTCAAATGTTTGTGTTTGAAATATTTATGAAATATAATATTTAAGTTTTATTTCTGCCTTTTTTGGCTAAGAAATGTTTACGAAATAATATTATATACGATTTCAAATATTTTGTAAAAGTTTAAAAATTTATTAAATAATATTATATACAAGTTAAAATAGTTTTACATTTTATTATATATCATTCATTATTTTTTCTTTAAAATTAGTCAACGTAAGACACACTCCAATTATATCAGATGTTAGGTTATGAAAATACGCATGCTCTCGCAACGGTCACACACAGATGGGCTCACGGACACGTCAACACAAGCATAGAGGTATGGTTCGATTAGTGCGGCGGCCATGACAGGGCTAACGCGTACTGGCTCCCTCTGTTCCGAGTTTCTAAGGCAAACTTCCTCATACGGCGTGCATTTGAGCATCGAGCTGGGACGTGCATTTTGTACGGCCTATCGGGGTGCAAACGGCATGCGCCAGCTCAACTGCACAGTAGACGCGCTATGGCTGCCAGCGCGGCAGCGCCCGGCGGCGCTCGGGTACGGAAGTCCGTACGCTCGAGCGCTCCCTCTGTGTCGCGGGTGCGCGAAAAGCGCACTGCTAGCAGTTAGCAGCGCGCTAACGCGATTTTTTAAATTCGTAAATAAAGGTAAAACTGAGGGATTTTCATTAAAAAATAAGTAAACAGATTGGATATGAA
Organism: Torymus aiolomorphi; assembly: GCA_036365515.1. Classification (NCBI taxonomy): domain Eukaryota; kingdom Metazoa; phylum Arthropoda; class Insecta; order Hymenoptera; family Torymidae; genus Torymus; species Torymus aiolomorphi. The sequence continues at coordinate 128,398,379 of CM070877.1, read as the reverse complement.
ATTTTTAACCCATTGAATGGGAACATAACCTCAAAAAAAGGTATATAAAAAGTGATTAAAGTGATTTTCGGTTTCGAATCTTAGGGACTCTGGTAAAAAAATAAACATCTCTTCTGGCCTGTTCACTAACTATAGGTAAACATTTAATCATATATTAGTCAATTAAGCCAGAATTATCTGGTCAGAATTTGATGGTCAACGATTCACAGTTGCAGTTTGTAACTTCTAAATACATCAATTTAAAAAAAATTTGACCTCCCATTAATCTCTTTTTGTATATATCTTTATTAATATATTTTATGTAATATGTAATGCAGTGTTACAAGTCAGATGTAAGTATAAAATGTTATTTAAAATTTGTTTAATTTAATACTATTATAAAAGACTTTGTTTTGGATCTTAAATAGTGACATATATTTTTGCCTCACTCAGTAATGTAAACAAGTTAAAGCAATATTACATTTTTTATTTTATATCAAATGACTCCTGCTGGATGAAGAAAATACAATCAGAATTATTTTTAAGAAATTTATCACAGAGATATTAGCTCTGGCCACGTAAGCTAAATTAGAAGATTAGAAGTTTAAAAATCCATTTTATGCATCGATGAAGCATTTTTAATATTTTGTTTTTGTATGTGAGCAACCGGGTAAAGGATTTTCATGAGACAAAGCTTCTATTCTTTGTATTTGGTCATAGTTATGATTTGAAAAGTTGCGAATATGAAAATGTTCTAATTTTAAGTTTTCTTACATTTTTGTAATTTTTACCATTTAAAAATATGTTGTTGAAGTAATGTATTGAAGTACAACTCTTCGAACCAGAAGTATGATTAAAATACAAAAAATAAAAGTTTTGTCTCATAAAAGACCATTACCCGGTTGCTGGCAAAAGTTTTTTACTTCAATAAGTAATTCTTAAATGGTAAAAATCACAAAAATGTAAGAAAACTTAAAATCAGAACATTTTCATATTCGCAACTTTTCAAATCATAACTATGACCAAATACAAAGAATAGAAGCTTTGTCTCATGAAAATCCTTTACCCGGTTGCTCACATACAAAAACAAAATATTAAAAATGTTTCATCGATGCATAAATTGGATTTTTAAATTTCTAATCTTCTAATTTAGCTTACGTGGCGAGAGCTAATATCTCTGTGATAAATTTCTTAAAAATAATTCTGATTGTATTTTCTTCATCCAGCAGGAGTCATTTGATATAAAATCAAAAATGTAATATTGCTTTAACTTGTTTACATTACTGAGTGAAGCAAAAATATATGTCACTATTTAAGATCCAAAACAAAGTCTTTTATAATAGTATCAAATTAAACAAATTTTAAATAACATATTTTATACTTACATCTGACTCGTAACACTGCACTATATATTACATAAAATATATTAATAAAGATATATACAAAAAGAGATTAATGGGAGGTCAAATTTTTTTTAAATTGATGTATTTAGAAGTTACAAACTGCAGCTGTGAATCGTTGACCATCAGATTCTGACCAGATAATTCTGGCTTAATTGACTAATATATGATTAAATGTTTACCTATAGTTTGTGAACAGGCCAGAAGAGATGTTTAATTTTTTACCAGAGTCCTTAAGATTTGAAACCGAAAATCATTTTAATCACTTTTTATATACCTTTTTTTTGAGGTTATGTTCCCATTCAATAGGTTAAAATTTTCATATCCAATCTGTTTACTTATTTTTTAATGAGAATCCCTCAGTTTTACCTTTATTTACGAATTTCAAAAATCGCGTTAGCGCACTGCTAACTGTTAGCAGTGCGCTTTTCGCGCACCCACAACACAGAGGGAGCGCTCGAGCGTATGGGCTTCCGTACTCGACGAGTCGGACTGCGCTGTTACTTCGCTGCAGCACGATGTATATGCACATCTGTTGCGGCGAAATAGAACGCGTGAGAGAGCAATGACGACGACGACGACGACGACTTCAGTGGCAGCTAGAGAGAGAGAGAGAGAGAGTTACGTAAGCTCGGTTTACGCACGCGTTAGTTCGTTCGAACTACCAGCAGAGTTGCGGCGCGAGTGATGCATATTATGCGACGAACGTTGCGTGCCTGCGTGCGTGCGCGTGTGTGTATACATGTATAGAGTCGAAGCTACGGGTCGTGGCACGATCAATTGTGTGCCAGTCCCGCGTCATCGTTGCCGTTTAATCGAGCGACGCCCGCTGCAGAGGATTCGCTAAATGAAATAGCTAAACGAACGACGACGACGAGCAGCAGCGTCGAGAGAAAAGGTTTTATGTACATGCACAAGCTCGTCGAGGAGAGTCCTTCGTTACTGCGGCTAGTCGCGCGCGCGCAAGTAAGAAGGACAATGCCGGGTCTGTGTGTGACCAATAAGCGCCTCTCGGTGACTCTGTTCTGTCTGTCTGGCTGTGTGTGCGGGAGAGAGCAACCACGTGCAGCGCTTATATGAGACGCAAGAATTGGGTATATATACGCGCACTCGCGAATATTCATGCATCGAGGGGATTGTGCAAGTTTCGCGAGCGCCTGCGCGCGCACCCTTGCAGGCGTTGTGACGCATGTAGCCTCGCGAGCGCGTAAGTGAAAATCGGTCGCGAGGACAAAGTATACACCGCCGCTTCGTTGTCGTCGGCTTGTGTTTTTTTTTTATTTTTTTTTTCGTAGGAAATCTTCGAACGAACGTATTTTCTTATATTACGGTGAAATTTCTTGTAGAAACAAGCGAGATCTTCATTGCTGGAATATTGCCGTGTATGTGTGTATGTGTATACACACACACACACACACACACACAGACACACACACACACACACACACACACACACACACACACACACACACACACACACACACACACGCACGCACGCACGCACGCACACACACCTGAGCTGTAAATAACGGTTATATAGATATTTTGACGTTTATTGCGGCGATAAAACGTACTTTCTATCCAACCAAGTGAAATTCGCCGCTTATATGTACCTGTATAAGCAATATGATGTCACTTAATAAAGTGTGAAGGAAAAAATTGAAAAACGCAGCTGACTGCAGTTGTACATTGTCAAAATAAAGTCAAAATAAATCTGCTTTCGAGAACTTTTAAAACACGAACATCCGTTCGAAAATCCCATTAGCACGAACAAGCGCCACCCACTTCGCGAAAGGATCTACTTAACAAACTATATTCTCGGCCAATGTGCTCGCGCGCCCACTGTCATTAAATTCGATTTGCCGTCCACACACACACACACACACACACACACACACACACACACACACACACACACACACACACACACACACACACACACACACACACACACACACACACACACACACACACACACACACACACACACACACACACACACACACACACACACACACACACACACACACACACACACACACACGAGCAGCCAAAACAAATCTAAACACCGCGCGCGCGCGCGCAAACAAACGCAATTACGATCCTTTACAATGTCGCCGCGCCGCATCGCGCGTAATAATTTTCGATCCGAAATTGTCTCGCGCGCGAGCGCTTATTTGCTGCCGCCGCCGGACCGCACAGCTTCCCGTATAACATATATATACGTGGGCAAAGAGGCAAAGTGGAAGTGACCACGCGGGGGTGCGGGACCGCCGCGTGCGCGTACGTGCCGAGCACCGCAATTTACGTGGACACTACTCTAGCGTTATGGGAATTCCGTATGCTTTTACCCTATAGCAGCGCGATCGACGTGCTGTCGGGGCAAGAAAAAAAGGTACGCGTCGGTATTAGGTTTTGCGGCTCTTATCGCGAACGTCTTGCGGTTCATTTCGAGCTGAACAGATACGGGGAACAGTTGTGAAGCGGGAGAGAAGATAATTCTTAAATTTGCGCTGCACTTTTAAAGTTTACCGCCGGGCTTGAAGTTATCTTGGAATGGTATTTGGAGCCGACATTATTTGTCAAAATGAATGTATAGAGAATGAGTATCAAGGCAAACATTCAATGGTAGATTCAATTTTTTTTTAATTAAAAGAGTAGAATGATCGACATAATTGATTATTAAATGAAAAGCACGAAAATATTTCACCAATATACATCACAACAATGTCAACATCTCGAGTAAGAATAATAAATTGATTAAAACGCCGCTTTTGGTCTTGTAAATGGAATGGAAGCATCGTATAATTTGCTCACTGCGCTAACCTCTTGACCTTCTTTTGACGACGAACCGTAGCCTTCTCTTCGCTCTATGAAAAATCTTGATTTCGGTTTTATTATTTTCTGTAAATATTTCGAAGTGCCCAGAGTGAATACAAACAGATCAAAATTGCGACTTAGGAAGACGCACTTTAGGGAAAATATATAAGCAATATTTTACCGTGTGCGAGCTAAGTATACGTTATAATTCAAGATCGGAGAATATTTGCGATCGTCGAGATACATATTTCTTTTATTTCAATATTCTTCTCTTTAAACATATAACATAATGTGCCTTTCAATATCAACTTTTATAACTTTTTCTCGCTCGAGTATCAAAAGCAGTTTACTTTATAATGCAATGCACTTTGTCTGACGTAAATAGAGACGTTTTTTATAAACTATTGAAAATTCAACGATAAACTTCGACAACACTTGTACACGGAGAGAAATTTTGTAGTGAAAATTACAAATATTCGAGACTAAATTACCAGTTTCTATGGTAATGGATGGACAGACTGACAATTTCAAACTTTTTACCAAAGTGCCTTGGTAAAATTTTTTTTTAGTTAATTTAAATTAAAAAAATGAACTTTTTTTATCCATATTGATGGATATATAGTATTTTAATATAGAAATAGAAACAGAAACAAGGATGAAAAAACATTAAACTGAAAAAAATTTTTACGGAAGCGGGATTCGATCCGACGATCTTTGGGTTGAGAGTCCGACGTTCTACCGACTGCGCCACGGAAGCTGTTACCAACAGTCATTTGAATCGCCGTTATTACTTACTGAAAATATGTGTATTGTTTTCATTTTAACGTCGCGCACGCCTCTAGTATCAATCTTCTGAAACACAATAATGCGCAGTGCGCATGCGCGAATACACAAATACCAGGTTATTTGGTAAAATTTATCAGTTTTCTTAGTAAAAATTCTTAGGTTACCTTGTAAAAATGACTAGATCTCAATTTTTACCAGTGTGTCTGGTAATTTTTATTCCGATAATTTGGTATTTTTTTTAAGTGGTTATGGTAGTTTTTCCTGGGAAACTTATAAATTGTATTAGAAACCTGGGAATATCACGGCTTTTGACAGTCTATCCATGCACTACCAAGGCACCTTGGTAATTTTTACTTTAAAATTTCTCTCCGTGTAAGAATATCGCATTTTTCCAATAAGTTTTTTAGCGATGGTACTATAGATTTTGCCTGGCGCATGTATTATACGTTCGAATTAGAGGCAACGTATGTCAATATCGAACCCGATGAGAATGTTATAAATATTCATGTATCTATATTAGTGCATGTATAAATTATGGGCTTATCATGGTAATGGGATTAAATAAACTTTCAATTAATTGTTAGTTTACGATACATAATTTAATAAACTGACAGAAGGCAACATTTATCAATTCCACAATCGAGTCGTAAATTATGTGAATATCACATTCATATTATATATTCTAATAATCACGGCACAAATAATGGAAATTTAAGTTATCGTTACATAGCTCTTTGTCGCTTTTAAACGTACCAGAAATATTATATTATCGGTATAGTTTTAAGTAGCAGTTTACAGTAAAGTTATTTTTAAAGATTCGCGAATATTCAATAATTTGATTAAATAGACGCGGGAAATTACGAATTTCAATGGAATTTTACAATTATTTTTAAATCTATAATATTCTTCGTGATTTATATTTAACATTTGTGAACTTAAAATTAAATATAATAAATGTGTAGGCAAAAGTTTATATTAAATTTGTTAAGTAATAAATATTTTAATGATGAACATTTTCAAAGTTTTAAAATATATAATATCGAAGAAACAAATAACAAATTAAATAATAAATACCTGGAAAAATAATTTTAAAAATAATGGAAAAACAATATCGAAGAAACAAATAACAAATTAAATAATAAATACGTGGAAAAATAATTTGCTAAAAATTAGAACACGCTTTTATAATTAGCGGAAATACATGTAAATACAGTCAATGTCGAAAAAAATTGTTGACCTCAATGAAATTATATTCATCTTATTTACAAAAATTAATGAAAAATTAATGAACTACTTATACGGCTTAAATATGAAATTGCATACTTAAATGACACTTTTAAATTGAGAACACATATTCAATAACACTAGTAGTGGTTTATTTTATTAAGTGCTGAAAGAACGAAGAAAAACAGAGCGTATTCGTTTGAAAAGTAGCACGTGGACAAAATCATACCCTATTTATTTTGTAGAACTACAAGTATATTTTTCCTAATAGAATGAACGGAAAACATATACATTACAGGCAAATTACAAAGCACGAGAAGTGTGCGCCCATCGTATGTCAGCGGCTAGATAGTGTAAGTCATGCATTTAGCTTAACTAGACGTAAAATCGAAGTCCAACGTCGAGGTCAAGGACGTCAAGAGAACTCGGATCCTTTTTTCCCTCCCGGAGCTGCGTTACTCTTTCCGTAAATCTCGAAAACAATGAACGAAAGAAATCGCACGCACAAAGTGAGGAAGAACAACGAGGCGAGTTTTGCAGCACCAAAGTGTACAGAGAATTAACCGACAAAAATTTAAAAGCAAGTACACCCACAATGCGGATAGACTGCAGCTTTGCGCTCCGTGCGCGCGAAGACGCATTTGTTGAGAAGATAAGCTGCGGGAGGAGCTAAACAAAGATGAAAAAAAAAAGAAAGGAAAATAAAACGAGGAGAAAAGTCGAAGGAGCCGAGATGTGCACGTGGGCGCAGGAATAAAGATGCGACGAGCGAGCGTGTCGAGGGACTGCAAGCTAAAAGCCTTGCGAGAGCGAGTGACACAAGGGCGGCCGAGTGAAAGGTGAAGTTTGTTTAGCTATACGTGCGCGCACTCGCTCTCTCTCTCTCTTGCGCGCACGCGCGTTGTGTGAAATTAGGACGAGAATGTGAGCGAAGCAGGGGTAGGGAAGGATGCGGGAGGAAAAGAATGATGGAAATCAATGGTTCTCTCCCGAGGAGGGAGAGACAGAGAGAGAAAAAAAATAGGGGAAGAGATCAAGTTACGCTTCCAACGTCAATGCCTCAAGAAACTCGCTCGCGCGCACAATTGTCAGCTGTTTTTACACGCCTATACTTGCGCGCGACAATTCTGATCGGCAGCTAGCGAGGTATAAACTGTGTCACAGTCCACGAACGAAGCTTTTACGGTTCCGCCGTCGTCGTGGTCCCTCTCCTATCTGTCCTCTGGTTTGTTTACGCCAGGAAGAAAGAAAAGGAACGACGACGCGCGCACGCACGATGTGTGACGTAGGGGTACTGTCCACATAACGCCGAGCTGCGACTTGCTTCTTATAGACTTCGTCGCTGGTTTGTAAATATTGACCACTCAGTGACGAAGTCTACAAGAAGCTGCAAGTCGCAGGTCGGCGATATGTGGACAGTCCTTAAGAACAACGAGCCGCGCCTTTTTTTCGCGCTCGTATGACTATGTATGTATATATACGCATAGGAAAGGGGGCGAGCGGAGACGAGTGGTTTCTGCTGGCCGAGCGTTTTGTAGGGGAAAATATTGCTCCCGTTGCGGGTTTTGGGCCGTCGCTAAGGCTGATTTATGGACTCGGCAGCAAAAGAGAGAGAGAGAGGGAGCGGTAGGTATTTATGGTCGCAGAGAGTATAATTGATAAGGCGCGCCGGCTTCTTTCGGGGGGACCGCTTTATGACGTGGAACATAAGAAATGGTCGTTGGGTTGGATAAGTCCGCGACGATTTCGAAGTGGAAAGTTAATTAGAACCATTTGCAGAATTTTTATAGCAGAATTTTTCTCTACGGAGGGAAAAAAACATTATTCGCCAACATACCGTGGTCAGATTTAAAATCCTGTTGAATAAAATAACACGCCTAGCACTGGGAGTTAAGGTTAATAATAAAACGCCGGACCATCGTCGAATCCGTTCCGCAAGTTCACCCTCCATACAACCTCCTAAACGAGAGCTTACATAATTTATCCAAACATCATTCCCACCTATTTTCAGTCAACCCTCTCACTCGTAAATTCATTCCTGAACAGAGATTCTCGTATGACCTATACACACAGCTTGCACACGTCAGGCTCTCCAACACACGCATATCCGGATTATATACGCACGCGCCGACGCCCAGATCGAAACGTTGCGCCGCGGCGGCGTGGCATCGACAATCCGACAAGTACGCGTGTATACACATGTATACATAGAGACACAGAGGTAGCGCCCCGCCGGTTCGACACCCGCGCTACGCCACACTGCTGTGCGATGGCCTGACCTCGGCAATGACTCGAGAGCGCCCCGCGCACTCTATACACTGCCGCGGGCGCGCGCGCGGATGTGTAATGCATAACGTCGGAACTGGCCGTATGTATTTATATATATAACGTGCATGCGCATATGGATAGGCCGCGATGACGTTGTCGGGGGGCGGCGACGCGGGTGGGGGTAGACTATAGCCGTCGAGTTGTAATCGGCGTTTTCTCAGGCGGCGAGCTCGCGGGGTGGGCGAATGTTTGCGGGTATGGCTATATATGTGATGGCACTCCGGGGTAACGAGGAGTAAGCGCGGTATATAGGTTCTGATTTGAAGTACAGCGGATTTATAGTTGAGCGAGGGGGAGCTGCTTTTTTTCTATGGGGGAGCAAAAATTTTCCTTTATCGGTGACCTGACACATTGATTTGTAAAATACCGCGATATCACGATAATATTGCTTCTTCGATTTGCTGAAATGTTTAAATTTTCATTATAACACGAGTCAGCGCAGATACATCAGTGTAAACGGAGCAGCGAAAATTTGGAAAGCAAATATACCGCGTCGTGCGCGGCATTGTCATCATAATCCGCGGGAGTTATATAGCGCGCGACGCGGGGCGCCACGATATATATATATATATATATATATATATATATATATATATATATATATCGAGGTAAAGTTTTAATTGGGCCCTCAGCGTCGGATCTCCGCGGCCCCGTGAAAGGGCTGCGAGCGCATCATCCCTGCCACACCTTCTCTTACTGCGCACATAAGTAATACGCACGAGAGAACGCAAGAAGACACGCGGGGGCCATTGTCCTTCTCTTCTCGCCCTCTATTGTACAGAGCTACGAGGCTTAGGAGCAAACAGCCTTCCGAAGCTCGCTGTTCCCTCGCCCTTCTACTAAGTACTATACATGCTGCATAACGCGCATCCTCGTAAAGTAAGGGCCCTGCATATATCGGCACTTCAGCAGAGCCTCCGGCAACCCTTGCGGACGTGGAAAAAAATTTCGTTCGTTCGATCGGCGCGATGCTAATGTATACGGGCAAATTGCACGCGGACTATATATATATATATACACGTTGGCACACACGAGGCCGCTGTTTTTTTTAAGTGTAGGAAATTAGGGTGCAGGCGAGTTTCTTGTAGATTTATTCATTTGAATATTGAATGGGCGAGGTCTGTGAACGATGGGTATTTTCGAGCCCTTTGAAAGTGGAAGATTTAGGTCAAGCAGCGCGCGCGCGCGAGAGCGAGCGCTGACCTACATCGAGATTTACTATATATCTCGGCGCCCCCGACGGCAGATTACGCCACAAGGCGGGAGCGGCTTGTTCATTCATAATTTACTTTGAAATTGTTTTGTAATTATGAATGATCGGGGGTGATCCATCACCTAGGAATTCAATCCTCAGCGCGAAATTGAGCCTTTGTTTTTACGTTTATTGTTCAATGGCTAACCTTATACAGAGACAATGCATTTTATTAATAAAATACTGAAAATAACATAAATAGGGATATGACGCTGAAATTCCTCATCCAAGTCCAATTAATCGTTACCAGGAGCACGTAATAACCGATAAAGTCCGTTCTGCACTGCCGCTCGAATTAATTACTAACACCCGCGCGTGTCACAAGTATAGTATACGCGTCCTCTCGTGGCTCTAAGAAAATCCCGGTACGAGCGCGCGTGTTGTGCACACATATATACACGCGCACCGCCGCTGGCGCTCTCCCGATAAAAGCTTTATCACAGTTACACCCGGAGCGAGAGAAAGAGAAAGAGGAAGAGGAACCTGTTGTACGCGCGCGCACACGGCTGTGCATCTGCATTCGGACGCTACGGCCGTTTTTCTCTCGTTACGCGCTCAATGCTATCGGACACTTTTTTGCGCGCGCGCGCAAGAATGGCGCCGGCGCATTGTGTGTTTATGTTTCGCGCACTGGCTCCGTGTGTGTGTCCGTGTGTGTGGTGCGATACCACTGTTACTACTACTGCTGTACTACTAGATACGCGTCGGTGAATGACGCGAATTTCGTGAAAAGGGAGGAGGAGAAAAAAGGAGGCCGATCTTTTTGAAAAGATTCCTCTTTTTTTCCAGTCGGGAAATACCGTGAGCGTCAGATACAGCTTAGCGGGGAAATTCGCATCCGCGCGTTTTCCGTTATACATCGCCACTTGACGATAGCGCTTTATATATACGGCACTTTACGAGGATGATGCGGGATGCGCTTTTTTGTAAATTTATTTGTTGAGTCAATGTTTGCGTTCGCGTTGATTCGGTAAATATTTTTATTTTCTGTTTACGATTTTTATTCCTTTTTCATACGCGAATAATATAGCTCGGGTGCATATTGTGCCTTAAAACAATTGAGATTTTCATCAAAACGCTCAGAGCGGGATTAATAACCGACTAGACAGGCGCGTACACTGAGTTACGTGAATATGCTCGAAAATGCAAACTGGTTGTCGAGTGAGTAAACAAAAAAATTGTCAATGTTAGCGACCAAAGACATATATGTAATATTTGCAAATCAAAGTATCTATATCATTGATTACCATACAGTAATCACAATTCATGCACCATCTATTCGAATACATTTTAATTCCATTAAAATTTGAGTGATGAAAAAAAAAAAACATATCCACGAAAAGTCGATATAGTAATATGCTAACTATGACTACCCGGAATTGAATAATGCTGTGATACAATGTACCACGCTGAGCTGCTTTAGTACATACCGGAAGGCTTTTCTTCGACATCTGCATAATGATCAATATCTGCGTAAACCATATCAATAAACACGGAACCTATGATTAGCGAGAGCAGCGGCGGTTGTTCGAAGCGCTGACTAATCAAAATCGACAAGTCGGCAAAGCGACCGGCTGGAGACAATCATCTAAACAAAGAACCACACTGGCCCGAGTCGCAATGTAACTCACACACGCGCGGCATTGACAACAACAGTCATCGAGATAAAAACGAGAAGAAAAAAAAAGCCGTCTTTTATCTCGACAGCTGCGCGCCCACCTCACTGCACTATAATACGTCACACACACTTCTCGCATAAATTACACCGCAGCGTCTATCCCGCTCGCAACTCGCCGTGTCACATCTCTCGATCTCGTCCCAAATGTCTCTGCGTCGTCCGTGTTGGAGCGAATAACGAAACTCGAGAAACTATTCGCGCGCGCGCAGATATGTGTCCAGAGAGAGAGAGAGAGCCATGCACGATGTCGCGAGCGACTGCAGGAGCTTTTCGCGGCGGTAACAACTGCGTCCGCGGTCATCATTGCGCGCCAGTCGTCGTCATCGTTCTCCGTCTCTTTCTCGCTCGCTCCTCTCTCGGTGCGCGCTTGATATTGACAATGACCGAGTCAATCAATGCACGCGCTACTGCCGCTGCTGCTGCTGTGTGCAGAGTCGCGTCCGCGGACTGCGAGTGATTTTTACTCGGCGGGTTTTTTCCTGCACTCCACACCGCCACGATGATGTATATGCAGCACGCGCGCGCGTGCCTGCGCGAAAAACTGCAGGTGAAAGTGCAGTAGTCGCTGCTATACGTATATTATAAGCTCTCTACCGCGCGCAAGCGATTTTGATTTTTTGAGTATGCTTATATACGTGAATCCGTCGCTCGCGCGGCATCGTTTTCCTTAAGAATCGATCTGCGTTGCAGATTCGCCACCGCTCTATTTTTAGTCGACGGAGTAATTCGAACTATGTCTATGCGTATGCACTGCAGCATTTGCAGTGTGATGCCGTGTCTCGCTTGAATCCATTGACTATATTCATGTCTATATACTATATTATGTTTGTAGAGGATAAATGAAATTTTGATAATTCTGTTAATGTTAAGGATGAAATTTTTTGAAGAAATATTCGTCTCAAGGTTCCCCAAGAATTGAAGTGATTTGGAAATTTATTTTCCAAAGAAATTCAAGTAGGTCTGTGTTATCCTGAATTCTTACATAGGTCATCCTTTTATCTATTCCGATATAAGGTACAAAAAAATTTCATATTTCACACATGTGCGCCTCAAGGTTGAACTGTTTTTATATTAACATTCAAATTTAAAGTATTGATCGATAGATTAAATTTATCACTAAAATGGACTATTTCTATTTTTCGTGTCCTCGAATATTTTTTATTTTTATAACAAAGGTATAACATTCTAATAAAATTTCCATTGTTTTCATTTTCCAATATTGTAACAAAATCTGTAATAAAATTGGAACAAACAATTTGTAAGATAGATATTGAATGTAAATTTTTCATTGGATAATTGATTCAAACGGTCCAATCAGCAAGAAACTTTTTGACTCGTTTACATAAAGAGAAAAAAAAATTTACAAAAGCGGCACGAGAAAAAGCTGATTTGATGAAAAAATCTTGATACCCAGCCCAAAAAGTCCGATGAAGCGTGCCTTATCGCAGCCAAGATCTCTGTCCAAAGAAGGCCGCCTCATTAAAAATACTTTTTCATTCCAGTAAACTCTCGAACCAGAATTAGTCGATCGATTTTATTCGTGAAATAATTCAATCCGATTGAGATTAAGAATTACAATATATATAAGCTAGCAATATCTGAACAAACAGTTGACAAAATTAGTAAATCAATACTAGTATGAGATCGATCGAACGACTCGATGCAAATCCGTTCCGTGTTCAATCAAACTTCGAGTGCGCGATCCCATTGCAAATCACATTCGCGAAAACCCAATAAGTAATATAATAATACACCGCGGATCCCCGAGCTAAAGTACACGCTCCGCACACTGTCAATAAATTATTTCACCATTGTTCACAAGACGAATAGACGTCATTGAAACGACGCGTGTACTCGTGCTCGTTACGCAAGGCACCCGCAGGACGCTATCTCGTATTTCAATATCACACCACGAAACGAGCGCATCATCACGCACTCGTGCACCCAACACCTTCCGAAACGTCGAAAGCGTCTCGCTCTCTCCCTACCTCCAATTGTCCGCCGAGAGAAGAGTGAGCGCCGATCGCATCGATTAATTGGCCGCGAATTCGGCCAGGGCACATGCGCCGTGAGCTACCGTCGCCGCCGCCGCTGAGTGTACACAATGACCGCACAGCAGCAGCAGTAACCTGTGACGTCACGCGCTAGCTAACTATATACGCCCTCTCCGACTTTTTTTCCCTCCTGTTTTTCGCGCTTATATATTCGCGTGTGCGCGAGCCAACCAAAAAATCGACTATATAGAGCGTGCAAAAATGAGGTCAGCCGCCCCCTTGCGCAGGTATATATATATATATGGTATATAAGGGACAGGATTTCCATTCGGCGCGTATAAAGTTTTCGCCGAGCACAATGCTGCTGTTGTATCGGCTTTTCGGGAAGATGTAAATGGATAGAGGAACCGAATCGCGCGCGGGTCTGGGCTTTGAATTATTTATCGGTATGATATTTTGCTAAATGCAATCGGCGAGCTACGAGCAGGGCGTATAACCGGTATGCTCTATGAATAGAGAGAATGCGGAGGAAGGATGGGTATGTAACAAGTTCGTATAGGCAGCGAAGAGAGAAGTTACACATACTAGGTCATCGATCATGCGCACAGTTGATTGAATTAAAAAATAATTAATTAACGCACACACACGCACACGCGCGCACGCCACCACGCGGCGGTCGGAGTAGGGACAAAGTTGGGAACTATTTATTTTGCGGTTGGTATAAAGATTATCGATGTACACTGTTTATGAATAAATGTGAATTGTTATAAATACTCGTACGATGCTGCGAGGGGATAATTTTAGAAGGGGAGACGTTTCATTAACGTTTAACTTTTGCTAATAATTTCAAAATTTATGTCTGCCCATTACAAGAGAAACTAACTTTGTGACCCGCAAAGGTAGCGACAATGTATTTTACGTGTATTCAATTACGAACGTTTTGTTGAATGAGGTTAAAATAATTATATTTTAAATAATTATTATTTTCCGATAATCCAGCGTCAAAAGAACATTGTGATTATTACACTGCATATACTTTCACGTGCATGCGAAATAAAAACTGTCGATTTAAAAATACTACACGGTACACTTATGACATTAACATTATGCAAAAGAAGAAAACATATATTATACATTCACTTTAAAAACTGTGTGAGTTACCTTTTTATAAAGAGGCTTTTGTTGCAGTACTAATTATACGCGAAGTAAAATCGATATTACACAAAGCCTTTTGATCATTACAAAGCGATAAAGCGCACCCATAGAGAAATTATTAAAAACTTTCAATCGAATACGTTTGTAAAACTCAAGAGCACCAACACAATAGATCTTGTAACGATGCAGACAATTTTTCAGGTTTCCATGAGAAAAATTAATTCGATTAGCAAATGCTTCGCGGACAAAACCCGGGCAATACTTTTCCAACCTTCTTATCGTACTTTATCTACCGTCGGCGTCGCGGGCAATCAGATTTTGCCATCATCATCGCACTAGAGGCACAATAATCAGCTAAAGGTGTATATATGTATATACAGCAGAACAACGCGACTCCACGAGCCGCCATTAAATAGAGAAATATACGCTCGCATCACGTGATTGCGGGCCATTAGCCGACGGGCTGCGGGTATACGTGATATAAAAATTTCTGTGGGGGGAGAAAGAGGGACAAATTTAATTGATCTTTGTGTAACGTCGACGTACGTGCGTTTTTTTTTTCGAGCTATTTTGATAATCATAGACGTGTATGTTTATTTTTGGAACGACACTGACTTCTGTTGACCTAAAATGTGCGACTGGATTACATAAAATTGTTTTAGCTATAACTAAAGAGTATTAAAAAATATTTTAATAACAAACTTTTAAATTATAAATTATAATAAATCAAGAGCAAAAGTCTAAAAATATTTCTGTATCATTCTGTACGAGTATTTAACAGTGCATGAATTTAAAATTCCAGTAACAATAAACTGTGCATATAATAAATTATTTTGATATTGCCAAACAAAAACATGTTTATTATAATATTTACAAAACTATCGCTGTTTTGAAGTGCACAAAGAAAAAATCAAATCGCTTCTATACAGATGTGTACCTACACAAAACCTAACCTCAAAATAAAATAAACATTTTTTATTTTCTACTTCAGTTTGGCGTTCGGGCAAAGCACGAATGGCAACGCGAAATTGTTTCGTTATGTATCGTTATTTAACCAGTAACCTATCACATTTCATACCGCGTTCCATGTTCCGGGAACCGCGCATATACACAACCAAAAACGACACGCGCCTGCAGCGCACCTCGGGGCAATATGGCGGCCGGACCACGTGTGCGCACGCGGGCGATCGAAAGGACAGTCATCGACGCGACCGGCCACGGAAACGGTAAGTATGAAAGAGAAAGAGCAGAAGCGCTCAACGTAAGAAAAAAAGGTGCGCACCTCTCTCTCGTCCCTGCGTAATCCCCCTTGCTTGCCGAGGTGAACGACACGCGCGCGTGCTCGTAGCTCGCACTATATACGCGCGTTCTGCGAGTTTTTATGGGTCAGCGGCCGTGTTAGTGATTTTAGGCGAAGCGTGCCGGTGCACGCATTATGGGTCGTCTGGGATAGGTAGTTTCTATACACACGCACACACACCCGGTTTGCCACGGAAAAGATGGGAGAGACTCGACGAATGAGACGCATTATATAGCGTAGGGTGATGGGGAAAGGGGGAGGGCTGTATGTCGCCGGCGAGAGTAGTGAGAGAGGGAGAAAGCTTTTGATGCTTTTGATTTCCCTTTGGCTGCACAGCAGTTTGTAGAGACAAGTTCGAGATGTTATCGTCTGTAAGTGTCAACGGGATATTTCGTTTTCTCTGCATGCGTATTTACGGTTTATATTTTGATTTTGAGTAATAGTAAGCGTCGCTTACGTTAATGGAAAAATTGCTCAAAGAGTATAAATAACGTTAAACTGGTTTGTATTGTATTCCGTCAAGGTCAAAATATACTTTGTGTACCTGTTCGCGAAGCTGTGTTTACAAGATATAATCTTGAACGAACTTTGCTCAAAACGTGTTATTTAACAAAGAGAACAGTCTGCAAAATTATTACGCAAACGATTAAACTACTGCAACGTACATACTTATTGTACAAGTTTATTCTTATAAATAAACTATAATAAGAAAATAAAAAAAATTAATTTTGGTATGCTATAAACCCACTTTCTAAGTAAAATTATCTTGGTTGTATCTACAGTTAACGCTGCATCTGCAACTCTATCCACATCCTATTCTTGAAATTTGTAGCTTCAAACTCTACTTTCATCTTTATGCCTTTGATCGTTCGTTCTTACTAACATTTTAATTACATTGAGGATTAAGAAAATGAACCATAGCCAAGAATTAATTGTAAATTGCGTTCTCACAATTTTTCAAACTTGAAATTGAACACGGATAGAATTTTTCCTGAAAAATTCTATCCGTGAATTAATGAAAAAGAGAAGTATCAAGCAGGCTTTGAAATGAAGTGAATTTTTCGTTGATAGTGAAATGACAGATACGTAAACATCAGATTAGATTAAGATGGTGTTTTAAGTACGTTAAGTTAATACGTACAAGTTTATCGTGAGTGGATAAAAGCCTATTTTTTTTAGCCTTTGCATAGATTTTTTTCAAAAGAACCCAGTTGTCATTAATAATGTATAGAGAAAAGACTAAAAAAGTAGTTTCAATATTGGCAACTTTGCTATAATTCTAAATACGAAACACGACATGAGTGTGACGAACTAAATCAACCGCTCGATTCAGGGATATTTTTCATGAGATATCGCTTCTATGTTTGTTTTGCGTCAAAATTCGCAGTTTGATTTCTTTGCAAATAAACAATACGTGCACAGTTAAGTATTTCTGCTGCTAAACTCCAGTGATTAGCCTTTTATCTAATGGGTATCTACATAGTAAAATAACAAGAAAATTAAAACAGACACATATTTTCATGAAACCATGTTTGTACAGTTTCTCAATGATAATGAAATAATTAATATTTTAGTTTAAAAATATTTTAAACATGATTTGAAAGTACAACTTTTAAATATTTATGTATTCAAGCCCGAGATAAAATGATCAATTTCAGCTTCAAACGAAATTCGAGACGTACATTCTGCCTGAATTTATGACCGCTAATTACTACATGTTTTATATTTTTCAGATTTTGGACATAATAATTTCATACATTACAGATGTTATATTAAATGTACAGACTATTGATTCAGATGTTCGAAAATCAGAAATTGTGTCAATAAAGTTCCTGTTTTGTACCACCAAAAATCGTAATGATCCCACCGCGGAATAGAACTTTCACAAAACACTAAGTGTAAACAATAATTCATAAGCTCAATAATCCAACAACAACGACGAAACGCGAATCAAAAGCAAACAACACATCCCCACCAAAGGCTCCGCACGAAAAGCGCAAGCGGAAAAACGCACGCGTGAATAAAAATTGTTTATGCCGAGAATGACGAAGACGACGACGCGTATACACAGAGCGTCGGAGCTGTTTTTTATAGCAGAGCACAGTTACAAGAGGTCAACGATAATTATTGCTTTGCGCGAAACCTCATCGGTACGTCCGTATCGTCATCGTCTGAACTTTTCTCATCTAATTTAGATCGGCGTTACGTAAATCCGCTACCCGCTATGCAGGTGTATTCCCGCAGCCCCCGCCGCCGCCGCCGCCGCCGCCGCCGCGTATTTCGCGTTCCATTCTACGTCATTTTGTAAAACGGTCAATTTGCCGACTTGGCAGAGCCGCTGACCTTTTTCAATGCGCGCCGTGCGACGAATGGAGAGGGAGAGAGACAGAAGGAACGAAAGAGGGAAGAGCTTCGATCGAATTCGGCGAAGAGTGTGTGTGCGTGTGTATACGTATAAATGATGCGTGCGCGCGGCTCTTTCGACCGGGGAAACGAATTAAATATCGCTGCGGAGAGAACTAGGCGGGGTATCGTTCGTGGGTTTACGAGGAAACGTACGGGGCGTTGCGTTAGGATATAGTTACTTTTTTTCTGTGAAATCGCGCGGATTGAGAATCAAGTTTAATACATTTTTAATCAAACTGAAAACTTTCGATCGCTAAGAAGTGAAAGGAAATTAAAAATTTTTCTTTTTCACCATAACCTGACCTAAGGTATCGCTCGAAAGCGCGAATGTGGTATTTTCGATCCGGGTATGGTGAAAAATAGTTATACACCTCTCGCCTTCGGTACGAGTGGCAATTTACAACACAAGCTGTGGACTATCTAAGTTTTTTAATATATCAATTTTAATATAATAAAATCTGAATTTAATATTCTTTGCATGATGGACTTTTGTAATAGTAATTTATATACATACAACTCAAAACAATTATAGAGCTGTCTAAGGTATTACATATTAAATTTACTTATTAGCTTTATTTTTAATTATTGTTATCATCTCTACTTCATAATGCATCAAAGAACAATATATGCACTGAGGGAAACTTAGTAGAATAATTATAAGAACGCTCAGTAAAAATTACCATACTGTATGGGGAAACCGACCACAGACTGTCAGTCTGGTAATTTTTATAGTCAGTCTGATAGTTTTTATAAGGCAGTAGGGTAATTTTCTATTCGCTTCGAAAAATAAAGAAAAAAATTTTTTCTTCATAGTTTGACAATTTATACAAGATAAATAAGTAAGTAATATTAAATAATAAATTAAATGACGAATTTTTAATGCTGAAAAAAAGCGGCCGGGATGGAGAATCGAACCCTGAACCTTCGAGTTGACAGGCGAACAGCTTACCGACTGCGTCACACAGTACTACTTACGGTGATGTGATACCGACGCTATTACTCAATTCTGGGTTCCCGTTTTTCTCCTTTAATTTTAAACTTTTTGAAAAAAGCTCTTTGACACGTTTTAAGTTTAATAAAGAACTATAATGTATCAAAGAGTTTTTTCCTTAAAATTAAAAATTAAATGAGAAAAACGGGAACCCAATTTTGAGTAATAGCGTGGGTATCGCATCACCTTACGGAAGATGATCCGAATCGTCTACATATGTTCTATTGATAATTGTATATAATTGTATTCATTTATTTTTATCTACATTATGTCAAAATAACATCCACAATTAAGAAAATGATTGATTTATAATGATTTAAAATATTAATTGAAGCTATTTACATAACAATTACATTGTTTACAGCGATCCGAGAGTCTTATTTGGCTACAGAATTACAGCTTTGTAGGTTATGTCAAGCACCGTGCATTGCTATCTATATATCAGAAAAATTACCCTAGTGGCTCGTAAAATTTGTGAATTGTCATTTTTATCATACTATTTAGCAATTTTTCCAATTTTTCGTTTGCAATTTTTCTTATAAAAAACAGTAAAAAGTATTAGAAGTATAATAAATAGGTCACTTGTGACAGTGTGTGGTCGGTTTCCATGCTCAGTAGGGTAATTGTTATTGGGCGTTCTTATAATTTTTCCACTAATCTTTTCTCAATGTGACAGAAATATTTGGTACAAGTTATAAAAAAAATCCTAAGTTTATAAAAATGCAATAATTATTATTATTGTATCGTAATATAAAATAACAACTTTTCTTGAAGATTAACTAAGCAAATAACGTATATAAAGAATTTCAGAAGTAATTGAATGAAAAATTTGCTGCAGTCATGTATGCCAAAAATAAATTCTGCTTTGGTTGCGATTACCTATATAATGAAATATTCTATAACTTCCTTATACTAAACTCTCACTTTAAAAAAGAAAATGACATTTTATAACAGTTTTACATAAACACACGTCTTTAGAACAGTAGGGTTGAATTATATTTTATAATATGCACTTATAATATTCAGACCCAGTCATTTTTCCAACAAAGTATGAATGCATATGTAACATGAAGCTGGTCACATACATGTAAATACCATTGATTTCTGTGTATATATTTAAACTGTTTAAAATGCACAATCAGAATTATTTTTACATAATTTATAACCGCTCGTTAAAAATGGCAATTGCTTAATAGCATTTATTAAGACACGTGATAAACTGTTATGTAGTGCTCTGAATTACAAAATAAATTAAAAATAATAAGTCCGATCGTATTGCATCAGATTCTTCATTACAAAACTACATTATTATGTTCTTTTCTTCTTACGTTTCTATTTTATTTTACCGCATCTTCAGAAAAACCCCAATCGTTCCGAAAAATAAATCTTCCGAGCACAAGGTTTCCAAACTCGCAGGAAAAAAGGCGGCGCGCATTCCTCGCGCATCCCCAAATAAATCCATCCTACGCAACAGCGCGCGCCCGCGCAGAGAGCGGAAATGCGCACGTAAGCGTTCTCATCCGGCCAATCAATGCGCGCCGTCGTCGCCGCCGTCGCCGCTGCCGTTGCCACTGCTGCAAAGGTTAGGGACATTTTTTGGCACGGCGCTTACGCATAGAGAGCTAACGTCGAGAAATACTTTTCCGCGTACACACTCATATACATATATATATCTATGTATATATACGACGGCACTTCCGTCGGGGAAGCGCTGCCAGCGAGACGCGACGCTGCTCGTTTATAGCCAGCGGAGGGGGGGGAGGGGGCGTAATCCTAAACAACGATGTAACAAGCGAAGCGCGCGCGGGACACGCATCTGCTTACGTTTTGAGCTCGCTGTATGGCGATTAGCAACTTTGCAAGCAGAGGCTCCTTCAATGGCGACGAGGGATGGAGGGGGGAGCTCAGAGGAAGCGCCCCGAGCGTTGCGTCGTCGTGCTAGTCTGGAGCTTTTTCTTTATTTATTTACTGACGAAGTTGTTGATGTTCTTTTGAAGGATGTTGCTTGCTCTGTTGGGTGGTTCTTGTTCAAACGGCAAACGCGTTCATCTTTTTTTTTTAGTTACTTGTAGTTAATTTAACTCGTATGAATACAATTTTTATGTTTAAATTGATTGAAAAATATGTGTCAACTTATCTGTAACACCATTAACTATGAATTTCATGTATGATTGTGTAAATGTATAATTTTACATTTTTATTAAAGAGCATGATGTAAAGTTTCGCTCTTCGAAACAGATTCAATGTCAAGGAAAAATAATTTATTCATACCTATAACGGAGTACTGCATAGATATGGAATTTTTTTCCGCTCAATTAAAAGTTTTAACAAGAAACTATTACATCCCCGGAGTCAAGTTTATGAATATTAATTGAAGAAACCGATCTCTACAAAGTAATAATGACTTTCGAAAGTAAAATTAATAAAAAACGCTTCGTCAATACTGTCATGGACATTGTATAAATTCCACATTATCAATAAACTCCCTCTCTTCTCGACTCGAACAGCAAAAAATTTATGAGGTTTCCCCACTGAAAAAGCTTATTCATTCAAAAGTTCTGTATATATTACGCGCGCGGAAAAAGCCCCCAGCGAAAATCTCACAGCAGCTAAACCGACTACAGCAGGACATCCTCAAACTCGAAAAATGCTGTATATACACCTCGGTGAAGCTCTATTAATAATCTTATGAATAAGAACCGCCGCAGCTCAACTAGACTCTGGCGACAAAACCCGAGATTTGAAAACACCTCGTATACTCGCGCGCTTTGCCAATTGTGTGCGTGACTGCGAGTGAGTGTGCGGGAGCGCGTCCACTCGCGAAAACAACCTCTTAATGGCGGCGGGTGATATATTGATTTAACGTCATTCATGAAAAGTCGTTCATCGATTCGAGTCTCTCGCACGGGCGCCGCGGGTATACGCGTTACAGCGCTGTGTTCACAGTTTATACTACAATGCTACAGAGCAAGTGATGCATTATAGTACATTATTATATTAGTGCATATAGTACTTTATTCCCATCGCCATTCTGGCCACTTCATAGATTTGAAAAGTTATTTTGTATTTATGTGTTATAATTTTGTTAGTTTTAATCCAATTCACCATAAACGTAAAAAATTAGACTATGTTACTTTATTCCCGCTAATTTATTTTATTCCCGCATTATGCGGGAATAAAGTAAAAGAGGGAATCAGACGCCACTTTTGCCCCGCTTTTCAGGCTATAAAATGGCCATTATAGTAGAGATGGGAATAAAAGAATATATATAGGCCATTGCACCTCTTTTTCCCTCCATTTTTTTTTTTGTGGCCGAGGGTGGCAACTTGCGCCAGAAGCAGAAGTTCGATAATAATTCAACGCGAAATATCCTCGCAAGCCTGAATATTATAAAATAAAAGCCGATGTACATAAACGTATGTTCTGTCGTCAAAATAGACTCTTGGCTCGACGCGGCCATTCCGCGACTATTTTAGCACCTATTTTGAGCAACAAATCGTCATTGTTTCTTAATGAAGAGACTCTCTATACAGGCCTCGTATTTATTAGTCGCGCAATTAATTAATTAAAGATCCGCTGTCTCTCCTATCTATTCAATGTATATAGTATATATATACAAACATCCTCATAAGGAATTCGCCGGCCTGCGCTTGCATCCTCTGCGCATTTCGATGCCAGCCAAGGGGGCCAAGAAAAGGACGAGGCACCAGCAGCAGCAGCAGCAGCATCATCGCGCGGACGGGGAGAGAAAAGCTCATTACGCAAAGCCGTTTCGTTTCGCGAGAACCAGCAGAACCGCCCCTCTGGAGCCGCTGAAAGCTCAAAAACACAGGCCTGCGGCGGCGGCGTCGGCGTCGCAAATGTCGCTGACCCGTGGAGTTTCGTGCAGCAGATCGATCGCACGCCGCCGACGCCGACGCCACCGCTGCCGCCAACGCCGCTACAATGCACACCGATAAAAGAGAAGCGGTCCGCCGCAGCGGCAGAAACACACGCGTCACGAAGGTGCAGCCACGTGGCGTGCGGCGGTGGCTCTGTCTTTTGCTTTCTATATATCCCCCCCCCCCTCTCTCACGTGCGCGAGTGTGGCATAATGATCGACCGCCTGTCAGGAGTTATAGCGGTGGTGTGTACATACCTCATATAGCGTAGTTTGGGGATTGAGAGTGGTTTTTAAAAATTATATAGGCAGTGCGAAGTGTGTATACGTAGTGACGAGGAAGGGGAAACAAGGAGCGAGAGGGAGAGACGTTACCGTGAGCCGGTAAAATTGGTTTTTCGCGAGAAGTGGGAGGAGCGCCGCTCGCGCGCCGCGTAATGATTACGTCGATTTATACTTAATTGCGCGCTCGCTCTGACGATTTCATTACCTCGCGTTTGCGCCCAGCAAATCTGAAAGTTTTAATAAAAATTTCAGATTAACGCGAGGCTCGAGTGCAGGACGTTATACCGCGCGATGTTTTCACAACAACAAGCAGATACATGTATATAACAATTATTTAACATTCGATTGATTGCGATCGCGATATAATCTATTACGTTGGCTGATGAAATGCTCGAGTTCTATAAAATGTTATTCGTCGAAAATCACTGATTACATAATTGAAAAAATAAAAATTTATTTTGCGCAGAAGGCAATTTTTGTTATATTTATATACATTCTACGCCGATAATAAATAAAATCGATATCTTATTAATATTTGTTTAATTATAACCCGCAAAAGTGTCGTGTCTGGTTAAATAAACCTTTTTGTTTTTATCGTCCTCTTAATTTTATATTCAATATTTGCTTATTATTAAAACAAGATCTCGGGAAAAAGGTATAGATAAGATCCACCCACGGCAAGCGAAAGGCTCAAGTTTAAGCTAGGCGGGGCACAATCTACTCTTCAGCGGCTCGTTAACGAGGAAACGTCTGTGCCAGTGCGAGGCGAACTATTAAATTTTAAAATCACAACTGCCAACGACACCAATCGAGAAGGTATTGAAATTCCCCGCTGTCGGTCGAGTTTAAATCAACACCTCCTATAGGAAAACTAACTACTTAACACGTTTCGTTGCTTTACCCACGAAGGGCATTATTCACGAGTTTACATTGAACACAAGCACGATCCGCGAAATTGCGATTGGCAAGCTTGCGCCGAAAATACTAACGTGCTAGTTTTTGCTGCAAGCACTGGAACGTGTTATAGTTTTCGCTACAATCTAGCGAATCATGCTAGTCGACGCAAACCAATAATCGGAACCTGAATCGTGCTACGTTTCGTAGGGAACGTCGAAATGACCTCTCTCGTATACATATACTGCACACATGGATCTAATACTCTTTTAGCGCAAACAAAAGGTAAGGAATTCACGGAACGTACGTGTCACGACTCCGGGGAGGAGGACTTCGTGTCGCAGATGCTATCTTAATGCACTGTAATCGGGGCAGCGCTCGCGCGACCGGCACAGCTCTAACGAACACCTTTAATTACGTTTCACGCTCGAGATCTTCTCGTTTTAACACACCGACGCTTCAATGTCACGCGGCTCTGCAGCGTTGATGCAAGGATTAATTATCGATTTTTCCCCTGATAGCCCAACTTAACGAGTTATGTGGCCTTATTTCGTCTCTTTCGTTTTCCAACTGAAAAGTGGAGGGTGAGAGAAGGAGCTAAGAGACGAACTTTAGCTGGAAGATTGGCAATTAAGAGCGAAAAGTGGAAGAAAAGTTCGAAGATCAAAGTAATTGTAATACGACTGTTTACATAAAACGTTGCTTTAATGCTTTCTATTTTCAGAGTGTTTCAAATTGAGGACATTTTTTTTCATTTTTACTCTCTCATGAATATGAATTAGTGGAATTTCACTGAAACTACAGTTTGCTTGAAACTTAAGTTGATTTGATACATACTCATAAATAGTTCACTGTGAAATGCATTGATTCATCTTAAGGACGTTCTCCGACTCAAATTCATTAATATCGCGAAAATTGTGATTTAAAAATATTATTTACAATGAAAACCCTTCATGAGTCTCTGTACATTACTCCAAAAATAAAAAAAAATGTCAGTGTAAGATAAAAGGTGTCAATATGATATTTAAATAAATAGCACTTACATAGGGTGACTATATATAGATATACAAATAACATGGGAGTTTTTGTTTACGTTGCTATATCTCTGAAATTAATATCGCTTGCTATATTGAAAATTATACCATATTATTCCTCTCGATTTCTAGTTTTATGGCTTACGGTTGAAAAAGAAACACAAAGAAAACTTTTTTTATAGTAAATTAAAATGTAATTTTAAAACTAGCTTAGATAGGGATCCCGTGTTAACACAAAAACTTTGAAGTTAAATATTTCTATTTTGAATACCGCTATGGACGTGGGGCTTTCAAGCATGTACTAAGCACACAAAATCAAACGTTCTCTGCAAGTTTCAGGAAAATCACAAGAAAATCGTTTTCTCGGAGAACGTCCTTAAGAGGAGCAGATACCTATGAAAATAGCATTGAATTCCATTTAAAAAATATATTTAATTTATAATACACATATTAAGAGTAGTAACTAGTCAAAGTATGTTTATTTTATACATTTTATATCTCATGACAATTTTGAGATAATTAATAAGTTCTAACTTTTTTAAAATTTTATATAAATATAGGTAAGTCTTATTAAATGAGATGATTAAATAAAGTGCAATATAAAAATAGAAATTAAAATTGAATTTTTACACTAAGTTTTATAAAAATTCTCCATATTTGATTTATATTATACACTAATTGCTCAAATTGTACTGTAATTTAATGGGTCTGAAGTTTGCAACGTTGGAGTGCAACGAAATGAAAAAAAAAATTTATTTGCTTCATGGTTATATGAATTAATATTAATTTTGTATGTAGATTTAGTGTTTTATTGAATAAATTCACTTTATAACAAAGATTTAGATAAAATTTCCGTTGCTTAATAACTTTAATTGATTGTAAAAAATTATTTCGTTGCACTCCAACGATGCAAACTTCAGACCCATGTAATTTAACATTTACATGTACTTTATACATTATACTTTTTAGTTTGGTTGACTATGTAAATAATTAATGGAAAATCTGAATAAAAATGAAGTGTAATAACATACATATTTTCTTTAAAGACCATATGAATATTAGATTGTTTACTGTTATTATAATTAATAAAATATTTCATATAATAAAATTTTTAAATTATTACATGTTACAATAAACTAAATAATAGTAACAAGTAAGAAAAAGTAATGAAAACGTTATGTATTCTTCACTCAGACAAAAGTCAACAATTTCATTCAAGAAGCCTTAAAACTGTCAATTATGTAAGAACTGTAGCCTAAAAGTGTCGTCAATATTAGAGAAAAAAATCCATGTTGTTAAGCTGGTGACATACAAATGTCTCAATAATAAAAAAAAGAAGTTGCTTTAAAGTTAATACTGCAAAATAAATCTATTGAGAAGTTGCTGGAGATAAGGAAAAGAAATGTAAATGTCAACATGTATTACACAAGCTATTCTGTTGTCTTTTGAAAACTACTATCGCATATTCTATAAAAGAAAAATTTTCAGTAATTTATAAAATTGTATTTAGTATGCCAATTACAAGTGTATAAATGATTCGACTTGATTTGCCAGAGCTCAGAATTCTATTGTTCTTGCTTGGTCGAAATGATGGTTTCATCGTCATCTGTCAGGTCATTCAAGGATGCAGACTAAGCGAAAACTACTTGTTGCATAATTGAAACACTGCAGAGTGCTTGATTCAAATAAATGTAGCAGAAAATTTGAAGACACTTAATAGCATATTTTTAAGTTGCTTTAAGTGATGCAGTTTAAAAATATGTTTGCTTTCAATTTAATTTAATATATTTTTATATTCAATCTTATATTGTGAATTTGAAATTTCCCTTTTAGAAAAATAAATAGAAAAATTTGTCTTATTTATAAATTCAAGTCATGAATTTCAATTATCCATGTTATGTAAGATTATAGGTACAAAGTTTCTAAAGTACTTTATTTTAATATTCGAATATACTTTGGGAAATATCACACAGATTACTATAAATACAGAAGTGAAAATGTCCCAAATTACATATGCATAAATAATGAAAAATGAATATATTTATTAGATATATATTATTTTATTCAATCCCAACAAAACTTAACATTGCATCAATGATTCCAGTTCCTGTGAGTTTTTAAAAAATTTGAGTTCAATTAATAATAATTATGTTTCAAAAGTGTTAATTTATATTTATTATATATTAGTTTAATAATATAAAATTGCTTCTACTGTACTATTTTGTATTTCATGACTTTCTTTATAAATTTAAATGAATCAATAAATTTAAGTTTATTTTAATGAATAATCATCATTATCTTACAAGAAAATGTGTATATATCTGTCTGAATCTTAGATTGGATATTGGAAATATAAGTATTTTTGAAATTTTTATTTGTTGCATAACTATTCTTCATCATTTGTAAATATATTCATTTGTCGATATGTTTGTTAAAATTATTCAGAATTTAACAAAATGAAGCTTCAAAATATTCAAACATTCAACCCATTTTTTTCTCTCTTATATAATTATTTTTTATGAGTTAGTGCTTAGGACATTTTCAGTTATTGAAATAGTAAATATATCTATTAGTTTGTTGTAATTGTTTATTGGTAATTTTGTAAGTGTAGTGTTAACTTTATTTATTTTAGTATTTATGTTTCTAAAAGTATTTAATCATAAAATTTTACCAATTGATAATATTTAGAGAGGTTAGGTTACAAGTGAATAGAATCTTTGTATTTTATAGATTGTATGTCATCATTAGTACTATCAATATATCTATCAATATCAATATTAACTTTTTACTTGCGAATATTAATTTCTGATTTTTCAATTCAAATTTTATATGTTTAAATACTTTTAGTAAGGAGAAAATGTGTTAATATTGTAGATTTGCAATTGAATTGATTGTTGCATTTTTAGGATATTTAATGTCTTACATTATATCTAAAATCTTTCATATGCTGCTATAATGTGCCTTCTAACTTTTTATAACTAGCTTTCTATAGAGGGCCCTGCTGCCCATAAATGAGAGAATAAGTGGACAAGTATGCAAATAATGTGTACACATAAGGTGCACAACGTACTAACCTTTAAGCTGAGGAAGCTGCTGCAGCTCGACGTCCTGTGAGTTGCGGTAACGGGAGGACCCCTGTGACTTTTTGGACTTCTTCTTGAGGGAGCGCTTGGCAAAGGGATCTATCCGATCCACAAACGTCGCTGATGACATGGTGGACTCTGAAACTGAGGCACTATGGGCACTGGATGGGTAGCCTTTCTGTACGACACTGTGCTCGTGCCTCTTCTGCTTTTGGGCTGTGTTAGCTAAAGACGACTGGGTCCATCCCTGGAATAGTCTGCGACTCTGGCTAAATGGCTACTACCAATAGTGGCTTATGCTCCAAAGCCGAACTGCCTTTCTCTCTCTTTGGCTACTCTCGCTCTCTTGCACTACACACTCACAGATAAGAAAAGAAAACCAAAGCACTTGTACAACATACAACGAACACTTGTTATATCCCGCCCAAGAAGATAGAGATATATGCACTACTACAGATTCTTCGCAACACTGAGGACAGAGAGTACTGGCTATTTAACCTCTTCAACTGCGCGCTGCTGCTACTACTACCGACACTCCTCCACTCTCGTGCGCGAATACGTGTGCCGTGTATCCGCTTCCGTGGAAGGGGTTCTGCCGCAGCTGAAAGGGCACAGTCCCCGCGGTCAGGGCAGCGGAGCACACGGGCTGCTCCACGCGCTCTGGCGAAAGAGGCGTTGGCGCTTGCCTCCCCGTGGAAGCCGCGGCGGCGGGGGCCTCCGGACTTGGCGGTGGCTCTCGCTCGCTCCTTCTCTCTCCCTCTCCCACACTCTTCTCCGGCGAAGTCGTCCCTCTCTCTCTTGCCTCGGGCGCTCTCGCGCTCGCGCGGACGACGGGGCGGCGAGGAAGGAGGAAGAAGATGCAGCCGCGGTGCTGGCGGTGGCGGCGACTCCTCGCTGCTGGCTCTCCCCCAGGAGGGAGTAGGTGAATACGCGCGCACGTAAATCCGCCCGCCGCTCTACCCTCTGGCGGCCTCACTCACAGGCGGCAATGCGCGCGCGCGCACGCACGCTCGACAGCGCGTGTGTTGAGCCACACGGGCGGTCCCCCGGCAGGGAGCGTGATTCTCTTTCCTCGTCACTCGGAGCAGTACACACCTCTTCACCAGGCGCGTGCCCGCGTCCGAGTTTCCAACCACCACGTGCACGCACCACACAGCAGCTTCCTCGTCGTCGTCTTGGTTGCTCCGCGCAGCGACGGCTAGATCTCCGCCTCCTCGAGGAGTGCGCTGTGCGCCAAGAGGGAGCGCGTGCACGGTCAGAGAGAGACAGCGACTCTTTCTCTCTCTGTCTTTCACATACGGGCGCGTGTAGGTCGTATTATACTGCTGCTGCTGCTGCTGCTGCTGCTGCTGCTGCTACTACTACTACTACTCACTTCTCTCGGGCTTTTTTTCGTCGTCGTCGTCCTCCCCCTCCTTCGTGCACTCACACACAGACACACGCGTACACACAAACGTGTAGTAAGAGAGAGGAAAGCTCCCCGTCTGTTCTATACAGTGCGAGCGACTGCGCTGCTGCTGCTGCGTCTCCGTTGGCTACTGCTAGGCGCTCATTTACGACGAGGCGACAACCGCCATCAGCTGCTAGAGCAATGGCGAGGCAGCAATCGCGGCTCCTCTCATGTTTTTCTCTCCTCCGCTTCCTCTTCTCTCAACCCTGCTATCGTGCACTAATATATAATACCTTTTGCGCGTGAGTATTTACTCACGCACATCGCACACAGGCACGCGCGTGTACAGTCGTCCTCTTCCTCTTTTCTCTCTCTCTCTCTCTTGCTCTCTCTTCGATGACGAAGCTACGAGAACGCGGCACGGCGCGGAGACGAAACACACATATAATACACACACGCGCGCTCGCGCACGCACACAGAGATTGCAGATAGACAGGCGCGGGTGCGCGCAGCTGCCGCTCGCTGGTGTAATAGGTACGCACGCGAGCGCTCCGTTCGAAAAAATACAAAAGCAGCAGCGGCGGCGGTGGCAGCGGCGACGATGACGACGACGACGGCTAGTGAAAAGAGGAGGAAGAGAACGAGAACTAGCTAACAGCGGGCCGTCCGCATGTGGGCGAGACGACGCACACGAAGACGAAGGCGGTCGCTGCTACTACTCGCTCGGTGCTGCTGCTGCTGCTTGGCTCGGCCGCGCTGCTATATCTCTATCTCCGTCTCGCTCTCTTTTTAGCTTTTCTGGCAGCGGCAGCACACTCGCCCGAGCGCGGCTCCTCTCGCCGGAAGATCGTATAGGTATAAGCTGCGGCGATCAACAGCGGACGGCGGCGATGATGCGGCAGCTGCTGCTGCTGCTGCTGCTAATCGTCGTCCTGGCGGTGGCGCGCCGTCGTTGTTACGACATTAGGTGACGACGACGTCGTCGGGAAGCGACACGCTCTCTAGTTCTTTCTCTACCTGTCTCTATTTCTTTCTGTCTTTTGCGTGCACGCTACCTATATACAAAAGCATCTGTGTAAGTTCAAACCCGAGCACGTCGAAAAAAGAAAGACGACGGTCGATCGCCAAGCAGCGGTGTGTATTTTTCGCGATGCTTTTTACGACGACGACGGCACGGGAGGAGATGCGGTATAACCTCCTCCTAGGCTTCAGAGCCACTACTTATACGTGTGGTAGGTGTACATACATGTACCTACGCCTGGCTCTTCGCACAGTAAGGTACCTACACTCGTGATGCGCGCGCGCGCCTACAAGTATACATCTATCCTTTTCTACCGCTCTTTGTCGCTCAATCGTACGAACGTAGTATACGTGATGGAGTAGGCACATAGAAATATATACATATAGTCATACACGCGAAGCAGACCTGTGTTCGTCGCACACTCGCACGGACATATATAGGTACGCCGTCGCGTACTTAAGGTGTATAAGTATATATATTTTGTATGTTTTGTGCAGTGTTTCTCTCTATCTCACTTGATCGCTCATTTGGTTTCTAGCCATCGTTTTGTTTCCCTTCTCGATTGTTTTTTTTTTCTCCAATGAAAGACATTCTAGCTCCAAGACAGGTCCTCAATCTTCACGACTGTGTACAACTATTTTGGAGTAGGGAAGGAATGTTTGCTCCGAAACTCCGAAATTCGTTTATCGCTGAAAACCCATCCGGCCCCTCCCTATTAATGAAGCATTTCTCATCATCAACGACTAACGTCGATTTTGTCTTTTCTCAGCCGTGTACGCGCTTTTCTTTTTCGCTATTTCCCTCTATCTGACACTCTGACGTATCGTCAGACTGTCACATATACATGCACACATATGCATACATAGACCCGCTGCGATCGCCGCTCGCGCGTACACACGACGACGTTGGTATTACATATATACACGCGGGGCGGCAGGGGGGAAAATAAAGATTCGGGTGCCAGAGTTGGACGGTAGCGCCCTCTTCGCTCCGCCGTGAGAGGATTGCTATTATTTGTACATTGTACAATTATTTCTGTCTATTAAAGATATTGACGCGAGAGGCGCTGGGATAGGATTCTCATCGAGTATCTGACTGCGACGACGATGACAACGAATATTTGATTTGAACGTCGTTACTTAGATGATTATAAGCATTTGCAAATGCTCTTCGAAGGGCTATTATTGTTTTCATGGAGTATTTAATAGTTTGTACGTTTTTAGAATTTTATTCATTCGGTTTATTTTCAAAGTATAAATAATAATGTAGTATATTGTATTTCTTAATTATATCAGCTTTGAAATAACATGCTTGAAAAAATAAGTTTGAAGTGTTGACCGGTCGCACTCGAGCCATCTACAGGTCAAAACTGAAAATATTAAACCTCTTTCATATTTCATCTTGTAACGACTGAAGGTAATTGGATAGAGAATTAAAATTAAGGGGATATCGGAGCCAATTACAGATTCCTACATTGAATTTTAAATTATTTATAAATTCTGTTTCAAGTTTTTGAAAATTATTGCAGTCATCCAGTGTTTGTATTGGGTTAATAAACGCCGGATGACAAAGATAATTGTGTGGGTCAGAATGAGAAGTCACACATTTATCGTTTTGAGATATTCAATGTCAAAGTTTCAATAGTCAATACATTACTGATACGTGCTATTTTTTTGATTATTTATAATTTAAAATAAAAAGCAATAGAGAGCCCTTTTTAGGGCGTTAGTTGTGGGTTTCAGTTGTGAGGAATCCAAATATATCTATATCTCAATTTTTTTGCAAATGTGACTTACGTCACTCTCATTCTGCCCCACACAATTAATGAAAATAAAAAATTGAATAAAAACAATAGAAAATATTAGAATGTGGAAAATTAAATCATGAAAGGCATAAGTAGCATCTGCATAGTATCTGGTCCCGTGGTGGGCTGAAAATCTTTTGTATGCCAATACTTGCATACGTCGAGTCGTAAATTTTCGAACGGACCGGTGAAATACATGTGTTGGCCGGCTGCGGCAGGTCCGCATCCGTACCAGGCCTCCACTTAGTTATACCTATTGTTCTTTACTTTCTAGACACGTGTGCCTCATGACAGGGAATCGAAGCTTCTTCTTCTTCTACCTCTGTACGTGTTCAACACATTGGTAAATACGAGAAGCCGTAAAGTGAAATCAAAATTTTTTAACGTAAAATTAATGAACAAATAAATGATAGACTTGGTTCATTTCGATCTCAATAAAAGCACGTCGTTTATCAACAGTATTTACCAAAACTGGAAAGTTCGGAGCTGCTCATTGTCGGTCATCACAAATAATTTCTAATATATTATTTTTTTAAATAAGATGATTTTTGTTAAATAATAATGATACTGGTAATAACGCAATAAATCATGATCAGGATTATATACAGATAATCTGTCGTCATGAATACACACACACACACACACACACACACACACACACACACACACACACACACACACACACACACACACACACACACACACACACACACACACACACACACACACACACACACACACATATATATATAGATAGAAATAGTCACTATTTCGGAGTGAAAAGTGCTCCACTCCCGAAATAGTGAATATGCACTCCGAAATAGTTAATATACATTACTAAAAAGTGGATGTCCATTTATTTCAGATGTGTATAATATTCATTATTTCAGCAGTGCAGCACTTTTCACTGTGAAATTGAGACTGTTTCACTATTTTAGATTTAGAGAGTACAGATTTTACAGTTTTATAATAATATAATATATACACGGAGAAAAATTTATTTGTAAACTTTACTCTTTTTATAAGAAAATTTATTATTTTTATAGTAGCGCTGGAACATACTCGACATGTGGGATTTTTACTGTTTCAAATAGTAATTTTTATGATTTTCGTAATAAATTTTACTTTTTAAATAATAATTTTTATTATTTTTATAGCAAATTTTACTATTTGAAATAGTAATTTTTATTATTTTTCCAGCAGTCAAAAAAGTACTATTCCAAATAGTAAAATTTGCTACAAAAATAATAAAAATTATTATTTAAATAGTACAATTTGCTACGAAAATCATAAAAATTACTATTTAAAACTGTAAAAATCCCACATGTCGAGTATGTTTCAGCGCTACTATAAAAATAATAAATTTTCTTATAAAAAGAGTAAAGTTTACAAATAAATTTTTCTCCGTGTAGGTATTACAATGGGTTTCCGAATTAATTTGAAATAAATGTGGCAATTAATAAGTACATGTTACAAGGCAGTCTACGTTTTTTCATGAATAATAAATTAAATGGGGTGATAAATTAAGTTGGTGAAGCTAAATGCCGATGAATTGGTAGGGATTTGGTTTCTTTTTACTTTTACGATGTTAAATCAAAGGGCGCGGCAGCGCCCTGCTTGGCGAGTATAAGGATATAATTATAAGCATGCTATATTTTTCTGAGGCACGATACTTATTAATAAAAAATGACTTATTAATGAATTTTGAACTATAGGTTGTAAGAAATGTCATATTCAACGTATTCATTTTATTGTTATAAATCATTTTAAACATAAAAATCCACCTGAATTTAAAGTTTTTCAAGATCTTGCGAAATCAACTTGTTTGAATCAATAACCTTGGAAAAAGGAGAAATCATTTACGTATTGCGATGGAAATAATTTTTACTGTTACAAAGCGTTCTGTTAAAGAAGGTAAACATTCCACAGATAAATAAAAATTTCGTTATAAAAAAGGGTTTTCGCAAGATTTAAAAATAAATTTTAAAACTCTGAAAAGGGTCACTTGCGTAGTTTTTTGCGTAATTTCTATTTTTGTTCTAATGATTTATATTTTAGCATTATATTTGTAGCCTCTATGTTTTTATTTTATTATTTAAAATGAAAAATCTAACAAGTCGTAATAATATAATAACAACTATAATCTTATTTGGAATGCGTACATCTACAGTCGTCATCAAATTCGAATGATATGGATAAGAAATTAACAATATTTAATATTCTGGAATACAAGAATTCTTTAATCAAATCAACACAGATCTCTTTGCAAGATAATTCTTATAAAGGTTCTGACACAGCTCGTTCATGTTTACGAACCCCGTTAGAAAATAAAATTAGGCCTACCGA
The DNA here is from genome assembly GCA_036365515.1 of Torymus aiolomorphi. NCBI lineage: Eukaryota > Metazoa > Arthropoda > Insecta > Hymenoptera > Torymidae > Torymus > Torymus aiolomorphi. Next base: position 128,363,329 of record CM070877.1, on the reverse strand, counting down.
ATTCAAAACAATCGTCATCACAAACTGACGAAATCTATGAATGAAGAAAATCTTTTGATTATTTTTGTACAGTCTATACTTAAAAAACCCACCACGTTGACTAAACAAAAATTGAATATCGCTTCCAAGCAAAACCAGATTGCAAAAATAGTTAAGTAACCTTTGAATCTGATCTACCGTAAATTTCGAGCGTAACGTATAAGTGTATATGTATATACCTTCAGCGAGGACGCGAGACACAGTGAGACACATCTGAAACTTACATCCGGTCGCCACATGTTTTGCAGCTTCGTCCAGAGATTTTCGGCAGCAGCGTGGGTATTAGGTAGGTAGAGAGAAATTACCCACTACAATCCTAGAGTAACTTTTTCGTCGAGTTTCCTGCCACTGAATTTTTCATACTTACTCTTTACTAGAGTTAACGTGTACAGTAATATTTATATATATGTAAATTAATTCAATTTATCTTTACACAAAAAAAGTTTAAAGTATCTTATATAATTGTATGAATAAATGATGAAAAAAGATTTTTATGAAAAATTAGTTTAAATCGTTAATTAGATTAAAAAATGTTTAAATTATAATAATTAGGATAGATAAAATACTAAAATTCTTTTATATAAACTTATATAAACTGAAAGATAAAATGTTAAGCCTATATAACTGGGTTTTTTAGTCAAATTTTGAGACTTGAATCAGAATACAGATAAGTACTTTCTTCCTCGAGACATCCGCACATCGTCACTGCCTGTGACTGTTGCGGGTAAAATTGTCGATGATCGGCGTCATGTTTGAAAATATAATGGCGATGAGTAAAAAAGTGTAGGATGGTTTCAAGTACTAAATTTACGTCCCAAGTCTTATACAATAGCCTCGTTGTCTGTGCCATTTAGAACCACATAAGACTTTTAAATTTAGAACAGCCCTCGCTAAAATAACTACTATATTAAAACTATACGGAAGCGCGCTGTGTTGCATGCGTGATTTGCGAATGAACGCGAGTTCGTTACTATACTTACCCCGAAAATTTCTTGATAAGATTTAACTTTTCAAATTATACAAAATATCTTTTTTTTATTGAATTAAAAAAATTTAAGTAGACAAATTCATAGGTGTATAAATGTTTTTTTTGCAGCAGCGCAAATTATTGAATAAATAAATCTATAAGAAAAAGTTCACAAAAATTGAAAAGTATACATTTCTTAATTGAACCCTTAGTCTGACTCACAATCTTTTTCTGTATAAATATGTGATAGCTAATATCTTTATTTAAGTTAGAATACAGATAACACTTTCTTCGTTAAAACGGAAGTGCACCAGCATTCGTGACTGTTGGGCAAACCCGCTGTGAAACACATCATGAAAGTCTTAACTTATAACTAGAAATAGATTTATGTAGTAACTATTAAATATTTGTAGGAGATAACATATATTTTCATACATATTTTTTAAGAAAACCAATGGTTTATTATATTTATTTTTAAAACATGATTATTTTTCTTTCCGATATGAAATCTGCGGTACGTTTTTTAAAAATAAACCATTTTTCTTCTAAACGTGCTCTTCTAAGATTTAAACGTCACCCCCTGCGTTTACACGTGCTCGCTATATGTTTGTAATGTGGGGCCGTAACTGCAGTAAAATCTAAACTAGGAATAGTAGATGCATTTAAGTAATGTGCGTAAACCCTATATTTAAACATACCCATGCCATACTCTATACAAGTGACACTGCAGTTATGTTTAGTTTCTCTTAAATTGCGTAAGCGTCGTAGCGGGTTTTCTGTTATTATTCGATACAACGTTTGCAAAATCTGATTTGAACCTTTTAAAATTTGCATAACAATAAAATAACTGGATATATCACGTTACGTAATACGACGTTTTTAAAGATATTAGAATGATATACTATACAAACTTTTTTTAGTAATATATTTTTAGCATTATTTTATAATTTTTTTTTGTTAGAATAATTAGTATATAATGAGGAGACAATTTTTTAGGATAGGAAAATACAGCAGCATATACACATTTTGGTTAAACAAAAATTCATAATTTTATTAACATTAGAATTTTTAAATACAAAATAGAAGATAACTATCAACTATAGACTATGACTTATGTTACATACGAAATCGCATAACAACTATTTCATTCTTCCGAATATTTTGATATAATTTGCGTCGTTAAATATGTTTCGCGTGCGGATATGACAATTAATTGTAAACTTGTATAAAACAAAAAATAAAAGTTCATAACATTATTTAATATTTCTATTAATTCGTTATAAAATAATATATGTCTCTATCCTAACATTGAAGTCAATGCTATGTAAAAAGTCTTGTAATGAAAAATAAAGTATAGTGGAGCTTTGTTCGTAAAATAAACTAAATGTTACATAAACATTAATTCGAAATCTCTATGTATAAATCTTACTATAATATAAAAGCATAGATCATTGTAAACGCATTAATAATACTATTAATGATGAGTATGCGTGTATAAATAAAATTATCGATATACAAACCATTATTTAAATTATTTAAAATTCTCTTTGCTAAATTATACAATATTGAGATTAGAAGTTAAAGCTTCGTACAATAAAAAGATCATTATCTTCCTCACCTTGCAGCAGTTAAGTGGATGCGTATATTGCACGACTTTGTGCTCGTCGGACGTTAAAAAAAAAAAGTTATAAAATTGTACAATTCTCTACTCGACTATACGAAATACAACGACTTTGTCGGTTCGTACGCGCGTACATGTCTGTGTGTGTGTGTGTGTGTGCCTCTGCGGGGCCATGTGCTCGTCGGTCGTCGTTGTATATATACGTATATATAAATTAAGGCACGCTTAAACTTACAGTTTAACTCTCACATATATACCAATGCACATGTGAGCGCAGGCAGCTTTTTAACTGTTGAGGGGCTGGTGCTCGGGCGCCGCGGATGGCCGATTGCGCTTGAAGAAGCCGCACTTGTACAGCAAGTAGATGAGTAGGAGGAGAATCGCCGTACCGATGCACGCGGCCAGCACGATCATCCACAGCGGTATGGAGTCGGCGACAATGGGCGGCGCCGCCGGCAAGATCATCGTCGCGATCTCGTACTTGCGGATCACCGGCTGTGGCGGCTCCCCAATGTACGGCTGCGACTTGACCATCGCCTCGAGCTGCGTCGACACCTTGATCCTCTCGCTCTCGCTGATCTTGCGGATGGATTTGACGAAAATCCGATACTTCACCGATATCGAGGCCTCCTCGTCCTTCTTCAATGGCCCGACGTGGCACGTGAGGTTTACGCACACGGCAGTCTTGCAGAGCTTTTGAATATCCATGGTGTGAGTCGGCACCTCGGTCGTGGTCACATCCTTGTCCACTCCGTCGGCGGGCAAGTGATTCGCAGTCTGTCGCACGACTCGCGACTTCTCCTCTATACCTAATTTATGGCCGTCTTCGTCAGTCAGCGAATTCGTGTGCACGCGGTGCGCACCTGATTTCGGAATAAAATTAGAGTTGCTCGAGTCTGTGAATAATACTTTCTCGTATAGGCCCGATTGCTCGTTATCGACGTCTGCGTCGCGCGCTTTTCGATTATTGATGCCCAAGTAGTCGGCGTTCGCTGTCTCGCAATGGACCTTCTCTGGATCCGAAATTTCCGGCTGCTCCAATATGTACAGTAAAACTTCGTGATTGAGAGTTTCCGCGGGCCATGTGAGCACTGTGGCGATATCTATAACGGTAGACGGTCCATTGTTCCTTATCGTGTAATTGTGCGTTACGACGGGACCGTGTTCGAGTGTGTTTTCCAGCAGTTTCGAATCGGTATTTGCATAATCGACTGAATTGAAATCGATTTCTTGAGGTTTGCTGTCACCTTCGACAAAGATATCAGTTTCGATCCACACGGGCAGCGAAATATCCAATGCGTTGTCCAGGAGGTTCTGCGGTTTTTCGGGGTTTGTAGAATTCACTTTCATGCTTAACTCGTAAGTGGGTTTCATGCCATGGAACGTTATTGGTTGTAAAATTATCTTAAATTTGACAAGTTTTCCTTCGGGCAATGGATTACCAACATCACAGCGAAGATTATTATTGTTATTGGATTTTGGGGCAGAACATTGAATAATTATTTCATTAGATTCACTCTGGCTCTCAATATTTATGTAATCAATACCAGGTGGTAATTGTAAGTAGAAAACAGACTCAAATGCATCTTCAGCCCTATTTTGTATTGTTACTTCTAACTCAAGTATTTCACCAGAGCCTAAAAGATATTTTTCAACATTTCTCTTAACATTTAATACTAAATCTGGTATACAAATATTATCAATTCCACAATTCTTTTGTATAATAAGAGCATCACGTTTTTTAGTGTTCTTTGGTCCCAATATTGCCATCAATCTTTTCTTTGGATCACGTTTCTTGTAACTGCCCAAAGATCCACTAGTATCATTAGAGAGTTCAATGTGCATTTCTGCATCTAATGTTGTCAATTTGTCTCTCAAATGTTGAGCAACATAAACCTTTACCTGACGACAATACAGTTGTTCTTTTATTATAGGCACTGTCCAGTTCAATGAACTTTTGTTTTCATAATCAAGGAAGAAAAGACGTGGATTATTTTTTTTCTTGTCATCTAATACAATATAAATTGAGAAATCATGTTGTGTCCAAGAACCCACTCCATTATACATGCAGCAAATCTTCAGTTCAGAACATGCTACCGCTGTACCATCTGATAAAACACAAGCTTTATTTTTCAGATTGATGGAATCTGTTACAAAATTTATTTCAGAGTACATGCCAATAACAGGCCTAGATCTAAAATACACAGCTGTGTTGGATTCATAAGCTCCAACAACTAAATCAGGGTAATGGTTGCCATCCAAATCTACACCTCCACTGACTGACCAACCAAATGTTCTAACAGGTTGTTCAAGGTTCTCTGAGTATATGACTTGAGAATATTTCTCTTCAACTCCTTCTTTTGTTCCGTGGTATATATAAATTGCACCACGGTTTTCTATACCACCATAGGGCTCTCCAACAACAAAATCTCCATAGCCATCCAGGTCAATATCACCTAAAGATGCTACTGAAAGACCAAACTGACCTCTGTTGCTTTCTCCCTCTCTAGTATGGAACTTTTGATACTCCATTGGTCCCCCTCCTTGATAAAATACATATATTCTTCCAGTCTCTATTTTAACTCCAGAAAGTTCAGGTGGAGTATAAAATGGAGCAGTCACTATAAGATCATCTTTGTTATCACCATCAATATCATTGACAGCTAAGGCATAGCCAAAGTAGGCACCCATTTGTTCCCCTGTGATATTTTTATGATTGTACAATTGTGATGTAAACAACAATACTTTTCCAAGAAGTTCCTCTCCTCGAGGCACTCCCACTGCAACTCCACTATCTCCATTTCCAAGAAAATCTCCTACAGCTACAGAGTATCCAAGATAACTATTATCTTCACTTGCAGGTCCTTCCTTAGTTGCTAATAAGCCTAAATGTTCTTCCTTTCCTGCATGTGTATCTTTTGAAGGCACAAATGGTAATGATACATTACTCTCAATTGTAAACAGTTGACCTTGCCAATACCAACTACCAGGGGCACCAAGAAACAGCCTTCTGCCGTCCTTAGTTACAGCAGCACCAACTCCAGCTTGACACATACCTTGCCTATGATGACCAGCGGTATCATTATTTCGACAAGGAGAGTATTCGGTAGATTTTCCATCATTTAAACTGGTCAACCAGCAGGCACCGACTGCATCTTTAAAACCAGCTACAGACCAGTTAGCCTTGATATAACCAAACCAGTGATATTTAGGAGCACAGGCTAGTATTGGACCTCCGTCTACCATGGAAGTAGATATGGTTGCGCCAAACCATTGGTAGGACTTGTCGTCAATAGCTTCTACCCTGGTGGGATACTTGTTTGACTTGACATAATCCACACCCTTCTTGTCAAACTCGATGGGGAAACATCTATTATCATCTGCTATGTCACACCTGAAGACCACACCTCCATTCTCCACCCCACTAAGCAGACTGGTTTGATTTAAAGGCGCGCCAACTATGACCCAACCCCGATGACTCTGATCGCGATACTCGGCCACCGAGTAGCCGAACATCGATTGCACGCCGCCACGGTAAATCGCGTAATGCACGGTTTCAATGTTAAAGCTCCACACGCAGTCCTGCTTGCAGCTAAAAAGCGCCAAATAGATGAGTAAAAAGTACCGTCCCAGCATGACTGACGGACCACACATTCTATGCGAATTAATGAAAATCAGTGTAAATCTATCTATCACTAATTCGCTACTGGGTTCTACCCTCGGCGACTCATTTACCGCTCCTTCGTCTGCCCCGATGGGCACCTCGATCTCACACACAACCGCACAGTCGCGCGCAACGAAAACAAAAGCTGCGTGTAACAATTAACAGGTTTCAGGTGGAAAAAAGACGCCTGTACCCGCGATAACACACGCGCACAATTCTCCTCTTCTTTTTTTTTTCAATGTTTATTAATATCATCTATTGTGGCTGCTGCTGTTGCGGCGTCGGCGGGCGATGAAATCCAAGCATCCCGCTCCCTCCTCTCTCACTCTATCTCGCTCTTACCGCGACGACGGTGCGTGAGTCAAGCCCTCTCGGCGGAGACTAAAGTCTTGTCTTAAAATGGACTGGGGCAGAGGTGTGCGCGCTGCGCTGCGCCCGTCGCGTGCCTGAAAATAGTAATGCGGGCTGGGTCGGGGAGAGAGGGAGCAGGATGGAGAGAGAGCACGAGAGAAGTCAGAATATCAGAATATAGCGAATCAACGAAGAGTGAATAAGCTTGCGCAGAGGGCGACACCGGGCAAGGCGACCTTTTCGCGGGAAGATTTTCAAAAATTTTGCGATCTCCCGTCGGTGGGCCCAGCGTGCCTATGGTGAAAGTGATACAGACGCCGCTCACAGTCCGTGATATGAATCGATGAAGCCTTTTATGGACTGTTTATAGGCGCTCCAGTTATGTAAGTTTTGTCAACGTCACTGCTTTGCCGATGTTGTCGGTGTCGGTTAGTGTCGTCGGTGTTTGGCAACATAAACGATCGGGAAGGGAATAATTGGATCGATAAATGATGGTACAGTATAATGTGATGTTCTTATTAGGTATACAAAAGAATTGTGGAATTGATAATAATATTTGTATACCAGATTTAGTTTTAAATGTTAAAAGAAATGTTTTGATACAATTAAATGAAAATGAACGTATGAACTAAAGGACTTGAAAATGAGAGTGAGTGCAAGCGATAGATTTGATAGATTTTAACGTATTCATTTATTGAAAATGTATTACTACGGATCTGATGTTTCTTTTAATAAATAAAAACTTAATATTTTTATTAACATTTTCTTGTTATTTTCAATTTTAGTATGGTTGATAAAAAGCAGTTTTGATCTTGAAATATTATAGTACAGAGCGTACTTAAATAATTTACTGCTGATTATACGCAGGTATGTAAGTTATAACTACATATCATCTTTTTGTTCGTATACTTGTCTACTAATAATTGCCAATAAAAAATGATTTTAATTTTATAATTTTACGGTAGAACACACACACACACACACATACACACACACACGCACGCACGCACGCATGCACACATACTTATGTAAATCTAAAATTCGATCAGTAAAATGAATTGTGAAATTTTTATTTCTCCGTTTATATTTTTCGAAGCGTATCTTATATATTAAATAAATTAATTATATGTATATCTACAGGTAAATAATTTTGATGAGTTCACCAGATTTATTTTAGTACTTTATGACCAAATACTTAATTTACATGTTTGTTTCTACAAGTGTCACGAGAAACAACAATTGAAAAATAAACGAAATGTGATTGGATGGAATAGAGGCAAAGGGCAAAGACGTTAGGTATTACTTACAAGTTGCTCCTGCTGCAGTTTCCAGGCAGCTTCTGATGAGAAAACACCGAGTTTCCGATAATCTAGGCGATTGAATGTCATTTCCTGTTTGGATGAATTCAGATGCGATGCCAATTTTCATTTGTAAAGTTACTTCCTCTTTCCAAGAACAGTGAGGTTGAATCATGGACAAAGTATGGCATATTGAATGTAAACATAACCTCTAAATATGCGAACTCTACATTAGATATGTAGATAAGGTATCATTTTCTCGTCGTAATTACTTAATGCGTACTTATAATATTGACGTAATATTAAAGAAACTATACATATTATCAATTTTGTTCTATAGTGACAAAGCGCTTTTTTGTGAATGTAGCAAACAAATTATAAATATGAGTTGGAGATGACTAAGAGTTAATTAGGCAAAAAAATGAGTGCTCTGGTCCGATGTCCTGGTTTATATTGTGGACGGGAACTACTGCAAGATGGGAATTGGACAGAGTGTGGAGCTTGTCCTCGAGGATTCAGGACAAATATGTCCTCAGCATGTGTACCATGCGAAGATATGCCTACATTTTATGACTGGCTGTATCTTGGTTTCATGGCACTACTCGCTCTTGTCCTCCATTGGTTCTGCATTGACATGGTGGCAATGAGGCGCAGCATTCCAAAAGAAGTTATAGTTATGCATTTATCAGCTCTGTTTGAAATAGTAACAGCGTCTCTTATTACTTTACAATTGACAGATCCATTAGGATCATTTAGTATTAAATCCTGTAAAACACGCAGATTATCAGATTGGTATACACTCCTGCATAATCCAAGTCCCAATTATGCAACCACTTTGCATTGTACACAGGAAGCAGTATATCCCTTGTAAGTACATTAAAATAATTTGATTTTACAAAGATATCTTAAATATAACAGGATTTTAATTTTCTTAAAACAATAGATTACAATAAAATTAAAAGATACAAAGTGTATTTTTACTATATAAAAATTTCTGCTTCGAATATATTGAATTTAAGAATTCATTTCTTACAAGTGAACGTTTTTTGCAAGATTCTTATACGTAAAGGTTAACATTATTTAAAGAAATTAAAATCTCACTAAAAATACTTTTTCAAGATTCTTACGGGGAACAACAATTTCTACATTTTACAAAATAGATAAATTTATTAAGTAAATAGCTTAATTAAATATTGTTTAGGGCTTATCTGAATTTTGTATCTGTAAAAAATTGAAATAAGTAAGAAAGTGCAATAACCAAACATCATATTGGATATTTTAAAGAATTATATAAAAAAATGTTAAGATTAATTAAGCATAAAGGAATAGAATATTGCTTAAAAATTCATAAAAAAAAAATTTTTATTTGACCTTTACATTGTAAATCTATTTAACTTTCATGAACAAAATTTTTTATTTTAAATTATTACTGCTACAGATTAATTTATTATAAGGTCAAAATATTATATCTCAAATTCTTATAAATCAAAATAATTGAAAAAAATTGAAATTTTTAAAGTATAATTTCATAATTATATCGTCGAATTAGTCGAAAAAGTCGGATTTTCCTTGGGAAAGCGGGCAACTCGAGTTGCCCATGGAAAAGCAGGCCCCTCGGATTCTTCTTGGAAAAGCAGATAACTCGCGTCAAAAAAACGAAATACACTGGCAACAAAATTCCTTCTCGTTTGCTCACACTTTCTTGAACATATACCTACACGCAGTTTTGTTATAAAAATTATGGTGGTTTTCAGGAAACAACTTTCCCGCTGCAGTTTACCCAACCTCAAACTTCCTCACACAAATTTATAGGCAAAGTTTTTGTGGTGTAAATTTGGGTGCGTTCGGTTATTGAACCAACAGTATCGGAAAATAAATAAATCATAAATAAAATACAGAGAACGAGATGGACTTTTATTGTTAGCAGTTGTCAACATAAATCACCGAAGAATCCAAGGTGTACATTTTTCCGCCAGCCCGACGATGTTAAATATATAATTTTTGTTGAAATTTATAAAAGCTCTTGTAATTTTTTATAAAATTACTCGGCCAATTTTTAAACTTAATACTATAAAAAAGTATTCAGTTTTAAAAATGCCAGTATCAAATTTTGTTTTATTATTTTGATAAATTAGTAAAACTACATCGGTAATATTTCTAAGAACATTTTGACGGCTTTGTAGAAAAAGGTACCAACTCGAGATCTGTTCCGAAAAGGTATCAACTTGTAATCCGATTCAAAAGGGTACCGACTCAAGAGCCGATTTTTTCACTCAAATTTGTGAGAGTAAAAATTAATTTCAGACTAATGATGAGAGTATATCTAACAACGCAGAGATTTTACAATAGTTGATCTTTACTCCTATTATCATTCAACATGAAAAACGTATTTTCTATCAAAAATTTTTTTTGTAAATAAATGCAGATAGCTTGTAATTTTAACAGACTAACGTACGTCATAATTTTAATAACTAGTCAAAATTTCGTCAATATACATTAAATTTTTTCAAAGATGCAAATTAAATAAATAAGTTGATATTTTACTCAATAACAAATTACAGGCTACTGTGATGAGCCGAAAAGTGAAATCTCCTTTCCAGCAAATTTGATTGAATAATTACGATCACATCATACTTATATAGCAGCAAAAAACGCCAGATTGTGCAGTGGCCTCATTTTTGTCCCTTTAAAAAAATAATGAGCAGGAAACAAATAGAAGGACCCCTGCCGCCGCTGGTAAAAAGGAAATCTAGATAATTAAAAGCTTTTTCAGAGACATTTCTTGTAATTCAAAAATATTAGATCTATATAAATAAATTTAAAATTTGAATGCCAACTTATTTTAAAAAAGGTTTTAGATCTTGAAAATATCATCAATAACAAAAGTGAAAGTTTTTTATCCAAGTCGGTTGATACGTTCTCGAAATAACCGACTTTTTTCACCGTCCCAAAGCTTCTTCTTACAGTACAGGAAACAAAATTTTTTTCTTATTTGAATTAATTGGTTAAACTAGAATGTAAAGATCGACTCATAAATTATTACCTCTTTGAAGCGGTTTCCGAGTATCTTCTTTGATTAAGCCGACAATTTGATAAAAATAAAAAAAAAATGTTCTCAATTCAGGCATAAAATAGAGCCTTTTTCACGTGTGGAAGTAGGACAGAAAATTTCGCATTTCCAGCGTATTTGATGAAAGTAGTAAGAAATATCCATTTCTACCCTAAAACGGGTAAGAAATGAATATTTTTACCTCCCTTTAGGGAGGTACAGTTAATTGTGTATACATTTCAAATTATTTTGATTTCCAACTACGTTGTGTACGACTTGAAATGCCCAATCCTCTCCCTGACTCACACACGTAAAAAAGGCCCTGTCATGCCTTTGTTAAAAAAAATACGGTGTGTAACACGGGAAGAATAGTATATTACGTAACTAGGGTGAGGTGTTCCGCACGAGTCGGAATCGAGGGCGCCGCAGGCCTCACCCGAATTTTATTTTCTTCCCTTGCGGCACAATGTACTATTATCTGTATTTTTTAAACATTATTTTATCTTATTGTTTATTAAAAGCGTTCTTTTACTAATGATTATGATTGATATTAAAAAATTATTACGAATTGAGTTCTTATTAAGAAGATTTAAGGGCGTGCTCTCTACCTGAGACCCATCTCTGGAATATTCATAACTTAGTTTTCGCATGTGGCAGATAATCTGGATTACCTTTAAACAATTTTCACGATTTTAGATGAATAAATAAACTTGTATTTTGTAGAAAAAAAGCAAACGTCCAGTGGGCGTTACAGTAAGCTGTTTCCAACGTTTTCTCTATACAAAATACACATTTATTAATTGACTTTAGTTTGTAAAAACTTTTATATTTTTTTTTAATGAGTATTACACCAAATTATTGTAATTAAAAAAAAAAAGAAAGAAAAAAAAAAAAAAAAAGTAGGGCCGTTCCGATCATGGTAAAGAGCACTCGAGTTTGGTTTATTTTATACGTTTCTATCAAATATGATAAAAATATAAATGTATTTTCTTTATAGGTATACAATGGTATTTGTATTCTACGCCTTTGCTGTAGTTATAATGCTAATGGTACGACCTTTGATAGCAAAGAAATTTCTGCCAAAGAAAGGGAAACTGTCCATATATGCTGCTCTTTACTTCTTTCCTATTTTAGCCTTATTACATGCCGTAGGCAGTGGACTGATTTGTAAGTAATTTTGATCTTTTTAAAGATTTGTAAATTAAATTGAATTTAATATATTCCTTTATATTCAAGATTATTCTTTCCCGTATATTACGATTATATTGTCAGTTTTGACAAATGCTGCGCATTTTGCCTTCAAGTTAAATCAGGTAAGACAAAAATGAATAATTGACAATAATGTAATAAAAATATTGATTTTTTTATTTTGTCCAGACTATGAAATCATTACTTATAAGTTCGATATCGGACGTAAAAAATATTGTTGTAATTTTGGGACATTGGCTTCTACATGGGTATGGTGTTATAGCTATTGCCACTTTACGAGGTTCAAGCATTCATCCAGCTATGTTAGCTTTGGTACCACTGCCAGCATTATTCTACATTCTTACTGCTAGGTTTACAGATCCTCATAAACTTCACATTGAATAATGATGAGAATTAGATAACGAATTTATCTTTGTGTAAAACTTGTACAAAGTATTTAGGTTAATTAATGAATATTCTTTTTATAAAAATGAACATTTTTATTTAATCTGGGATAAATAAAAAACAAATAAAAAATTAAACATACATAGTTTTTCATTTTATATCTTTTTAATAGGTATATGTAACTCCATGTTATAAATCTAATGGAGTTCAAGAGAACACACATATAAATGCAAGTTGAGCGTTTATCAAGAAGCGTGGGAGCGCTCCAAAGGCAAGTATTTTTTAATAACTTATAGTTTTGGTACAAAAGTCACAACTAATGTACTTTTTGCAGAAAGTGGAATTTGATTTGACATCAATTTTCTGTAAAAAATTAATGAAGATCATTATTAAGGGAGTCAAATAAATAATAATCTTTTATAAAGCCATTACTTACTTATCATTTGCTAGTTTTTCAATATTATTAGGACTCTGAGCAACCACATTTACTTCCTCTGGTACATATTGCATATTAGTTATATCAATAATAGTATTTTGTTGAGCAGTATTGTAGGCTACCAAATATCCAGGATTGCCACTTTTAAACCTATTTAAAAGGTATTCTTATAATAGTATATTTGAAAATTATAAAATAATGTGTAAAAAATATAAATTAGTGTTAGTTTATTAACTCACCAGATTCTGTGGTCAGAAAAGATGAAGCATGAAACACCAAATTAAGCGTTAGTTAGTTTGTTAAGTTTACAATGCCACCAATTTAATACTATTATTTTAGTATTATATAGAATCAAGAAAGAGTACAGGAAGAATTCAGTTAAGGACGCTCTTGCACGACAATACAGTTTGTGCGCTCAGCGAGAGCACAAACTATACCAAACACGTCGTTCTGTCTCTCTCGCTCTAGTGCACGTCTGCTATTTGTGTTCATAATCATGAATTAAAGGAAATTTCCCACGGCTACGTACAATTTACAAGGTGTGGTTTGAAAGGGGAAGCCGCAATCTTTACGCCATATGTATTTACTGGTCAAAAATTTGATCCCTTTTCAGAAATACTCGACTTAACCTATTTTTTCCCGCCGTCCCATAAGAGTACATGTAAAAGATGACAACTTCAAACGTTACTTTCTCAAAATTTTCCACGGTTATAGGGGAAAATAAAAGTACCACAAGATTCGGCACATCTTGAACTATTGAAAATGTTATATCCCAGTTCGTAAATTTTCATCCAAGAGTGTCCTTAAGATAACTACTTAATAGTACAATTATGTATCATTTTAGTTAATTTTTCCAATGAATACTTCTTATTTTAACTTATATTATTCAATTTTTATTTACATAGGGTTAGTTAATTTAATTTATTGTAAGTACATAAAAAAAATATTTAAATAATATGCATTTAAACACCATGTTAGTCATAAGAATAAACAAGTATGAAAAAAACCCAATTAAACGTTAATATATTGATGAATATTGATGAATTATTGAGTGTTAAAAAAAAAAACTATTTTACTTACCGTGTGTATGCAAATACGGTTCCATTATTAAGGATATCCGTTTTAGTTTCGCCATAGAGAAATTGTAAATTCTCACGAGCTTTCGAAAGTTTAGCAAAAGCATCTTTTGCAGATAGTGTATCATTTAGTTTCAAAATTGGTGTAGCGGGCAGTAGCATGGACATTAAAATTAAACTGTCTGCTATTTCGGCATGCATTCGCTTCCTCAAACTGACTTCTTTTCCATTTAACTAAGAAATAAATTAAATTTATGAACGAAAATTTGTCAATTAATTTATCAGAGTATAAAAACTATGAACTTACATCTATGCCTGGCCAAGGGGCAAATGCCAAGGCATGAGAAATGCTTTGATTTAAAGCAGAGGCTGTAATTGTTGGATCAATATTTGCTAAGAAGTGAATACCTTGAGGTAGATCAATTAAAGTCTTCTGTTTATTGTAAAACTGTAAAACATCATGACCTATGTCATCACTGAGTGCAAACAAGCTACAAAAGAAAATATAATTGAAATTTAGAATATGTTAATTGGCTGATAGGTAGTAAGCACTTTTATATAATCATACCCTTCTCCATTAGTGTAATTCATGACAATGTCTCTCCACTGTCTTAGTACAATAGCGTTTTGATCATGGTCTCTTGTGTGAACATGAATGAGTGATTGATATAACCCAGATTCAGCTGGGTAAGTTGAACTTAAAGAATCATTGGCTAAGCTTGGATCTTCAACTAAATAACGTGTATTCGCTAGTCTAAAGCCTCTCACACCCAAAGCCAACCAGTGAATAAGAATGTCCTATAAATAATAAAATTATATTTAAATTTGTATTTTAAATAAATGTAAAAGTTTTGAATGAAGCTGAAATTCATTGAAAACTTACCGAAAACTCCTTGATCACAGCAGGATTGTTGTAGTTGAGATCAGGTTGACTTTCATTGAATTGATGAAGATAGAATTGTTTTCTTGTTTCATGATATTTCCATGCAGAACCACCATTCAAACTCACCTATATCATAAGTTTCATATTCAAAAATTATTAATGTGAAGCATATTAATATTTAATATTTAAAAAATATTTACCCAATTGTTTGGTGGTAGTAATGTTCCACTAGCAGCATCTAATCTTCCATTAGCCCACACATAGTATGAAGAATATGGTTCCTCTTTATTAAATGATTTTTTGAACCAGGGGTGTTCATTGGATGAATGATTTGGATCTAACTCCAAAATAACATTCAATTTATTTTCTTTAGCAGCACTTATAAATTTCGTGAAGTCACTCATAAGACCTACTTTTTGACTAAGGTCTTTGAAATCTTGTACATGACCTATAAAATTAAATTTATTAACAAATATATTTTGAAATTTTTAATAAAATTTATAGTACCAATAACGTATGTAGGAAAATTTTGTATCAGATTATTAATGTGCACAATCATACACTGTAAGTATAAATTGTGCATTTACCACTTACAGTTGTCATGTTCATACAAATGCATAATTATAATCAATGACTGCTGATTACACATTCAATTGTAGACAATATTTTCCCAAGTGTTCAAAGAATTCAAAAGACATACCAGGTGAAGATTCCTTTAGTATTGAATGTAAAGAAATTGCCTGAATGTGCTGATCTTTAAGCATAGGAAGGAATGATGATAGGCCACTTAAATCTTTTGTAGGTGTATCAACAGGATCTAATCTAACTATAGGACTCTTTTCCCACCATTTTTTTGGTACTTGTGCTGAGCATTTTGGAGCTAATACAATAATAGCTATGGCTCCAGCCAACATGGCAGCCCAAAGCAACCAGAAGGCAATGAAAAGGAACCATCTTAGTCTAACCCAGAATGGATCATTAGCATATTTCATTAATTCTGCCTTGCCCATTCCTGAGAGGGACTGTTTAACAGTTTCAATATCAATTTTAGCATCTCCATTTTTAGAGATAAATTTAACCTGAAATACAATAATACAATGTCAATATGTAATTGGGCATTAAATTTATAGCTAACATGATTATCTATGTATATTTTGCTAACAAAGAATGTAATAAGGAAGTAGTTAAGATTGTATGATGCAATAGGAAGTATCCCCTTAAAGTCTCACTGCTTATGTGAACTACTCTTAAGCAATAGACTTCAAACCATAAATCAAGTAAAGAGTAAACATGTTTGTACAGAATTGTAAAAATAACATATTTTAGTAATTAACATGAGGCACTTAAATGGTTAATTAGACCTAGTAACATACAATGAATTTATCTTTGATAAGTTACGGTATTTATCTACCCAATATTCCAATAACAAGCAATTACAAGTAATTGTCAATAAATGTGAAGTGCATGTTAAGCCCGTCAACTGGTCTCCGCCTAAATATCTCATTCATTTAACGAATACAGTAGGCCATAAAACTTTCCACTCCAACCTACTGTGCGTAAAATCCTCAATCTCATGCTTCATAAAACGCGCATTCCAGTGCACAGGCATTAACCGAAGAGAATCAGTTTTATTGGCAATAAATCATAATGCATTTTGTTTCTTTGCCCGAGCAGCCATTACCGCGTACATCAGAACGAGCAAGAACGCGCGCGTGCCGTTCATATGTATGGCGACGCTCTTGCAGAGTGCGAAAAAAAAAACTAGGTCACCGTCGACTTGTACCATCAACCCACCTCGGAATCATCCTTGTTGCTGGGTACGACGGTGGGGGTCTTGGCCTCGTCCTTGAGCATACGTTCCTGAGCATCATCGTCGTGCTCCAGGTCGGTGCTGCCGTTCTGCTTGCCCATGGTAGCAGCTGGTGTCGGGGTGCTGGTGGCGGCTGCCTCACTGTCCTTTCTCCCGCTCTCGCCGTTGGCGTTATTCCGGGCCTGCCAGTTAACGTCGTCGTCGGGCAGTTGCTTGTACGACTGCTGTACTACTGAGTCAACCGCCGGCGCTGATTCTTTGATACCGCCGTTGCCAGTCGCTGTCGCCGCTGCCGTCGTGGTCGCTGCCGCCGCTTCGTTAGTATCGGGCTCCGTTCTCCCACTCTTCTCCATCTTGCCGCGCTGTCTCTTTCTCGCTCACGCGCGGGGTATACAAGCCGTGACGTGTTTCAGGGTCAGCGGCTATGCGTGCGAGAGAGAGAGTAAGGCTCTTACGCAATCACACGAGAAGGAAACCTGTTTGAGCGCAAAGAGTTATAATTATCGGGCTTGAGATATAGACCTGATCCATCAGTAGTACAACGCCCGTTGCACGCGCGCCGCGCCTAGCTGCGTAGGCCATTGACTCGCTTTGGACGCGCGCGCGACGATTCGCGAGTCCTGTTATCACCTAATGCCCGTCTTCCCATAACATTTACGATGTCTTAGATGATTATAGGTACTTACCGTTGGCTCTAAATAATTTTTCGAGCTCTTGATAAGCGAAATCCTTCGCGTGATGAGCTCTGAGAACCTTCTGAAGGACGTCTCGGGATCACGTCACGAGAAATTCTGCACAGTGTCTCCGCCCAATTTGTGCTGATGCAACGCACGAACAGATCGCACACACTCGGGCCGTTTCGAGATTTTATCCAGGGGTGCCATCAGCACCGTCGAGTGCTATACCGTGATGCTCTCGTTTTCCGCGCGACCTCATCTGGGATCCCATTCGAGTGGAAAGCGAGTGCAGACCGAGTGTATGTATCGAAGCGACGTATGTACACATGTTGTATATATCGATTACACTGATGAAATTCCTTATAGCATTTAAATTCGAGACAATTAAAGAAATTCAAGCTGAATTTTCAGCGGTTTTGGGGTGGTTTGGCCGTTGCAGAAGATACGGCATTTAACCATGAACTTGCGCAGAATTTGACTGTGGGTGGACAGCCTGAGTTTGCGAATTTAATTATGAATAATTTAATATAAAATATTAATTTAATTGCGGTAATAACTGGCGCGCTTTTCTTCGCTTTCAAAACTAAATCGAGGAAAATTACAAGTTTTTTTCTCAATATTTTTGGATGGAATTCTTTCTTCATTAAAATTGTTCATTAAATTTCCTTCTATTACAAGTTAATTGTAGATTAATGTTATTATTATTTTTTGAAAATAATTTATTTTTAGATCGTGCTTAGTTGTTTCTTTATTCAATGACTTTTGCAAAAATTAAATTTCAATCAAATCAAAAAGCTTTGGTTTGAAAACAAGTAAATATATTATATAAAAAAAAAAATTCACTGTAAGTCTACGCAGTTATGAAACGCAATCGCAATGCGTAAACAATTAATTAATCAAATATATGTTGTAAATCTGTCATAACTGCATACTTTTGATTATAATATTTATCAGACCTTTAATTTTTAATATTGATTTAATGATAAAGAATCGTTCAAAGAATTAATTTTATATATAAAACATAATTTATATATTTATATAATATTATTATTTTTTTTAATTACTTATAATAATAAAAATATAATTAATTGGCCTTCTTTATTATAATGGAAGCTTCTGTTTGACCTGCTTTTATTCAAATCTTACTCTGCAGGTTTTTTAAATGCGTGACTGATGTAGGTATAGTTAGACACCTTTTACGAATTTAATCACTAAGTTATATTTGAGAAACCATGATATCAACATCAAGACCTTCCTCATTCATTATAACTATGATAGGCATTCTATAATATCAAATATCCGCTGGAATGGCATCATAAATAGGCTGATTTTTTTCGACGAGTAATTCCCTGTAAACGCACAAATTGATTCATACAAAAAGCTTTTTTGCCACGAGTGCATACACCATCATTCTTAAAAGACAGCCTGTACATACGTGTTTGCGTAAACTTATTTTCAGTACAACTGCATGGGGGCCCGGAAATGAAAGGAGCACATGACGCATTTAGTTAAGACAGGTCGTTATATACTCTTTTCGGTTCCGCACCCTTGATTATCGTAATAAAAAGTTAGATTTAATACATATACATAGTTTGAGTTAAAAAATTCTTTTGACCATTTTATAGAATAGGAAAATTATCCAGTTAAAAATATCGATTCAAAAACGTATTTGTTAGTATTTTAGTAACTCGAACATTCAACAAATTTACAAATTGCAATTCATTAATATAAAGTTCCCGATTAAATCACATTTATTTATTATTAAATAAACAACAACAAAATTTTCCTGAGTAATTCCGTACTTAAATACCCACAATCGCTTTTTTAATTCACACAATAGATGAGTCAATCGCTTCCGTCTGCAAAAGCTTCGGCAAGATAAAATCGTGAAATTGTTTGGCATCGGGCGTTATCTGATGTTTTACCATCGAGGATGACACGCTGTCAACGACACTTGGTCTGTCTCTCAGATATCGCGCAATATATAACCAGTTTAGCTACGGACTATACTACCAGGTAAAAAATAACACGTTCCTCCTTTTTAAAGCCGATTTTAACTATTGAGCTCGATAATTTTTACAAATAGCTAAATTAAAATTTTCATACTAACAAACGTTTCATACTATCGGTAACTCTAATTGTTATTCTTTGCGAAAATATAAATTTTGATTTGAAAAACCATGCATAATTTAAAAAAAACTATTCATTTTCATGAGCTTGGAAGTCTATTGATAAGAAATATATGGCATGCAATAGTCTAAATATCAGAAATTTTTAATACTTCGACAGATAGCCAAGATAAAATGCTTTGAAATGACCTATTATATCATCTTATTCGTGGTTCGTCTTCTAGGAGATTGCGCTGTTGCCAAAACTTTAATGAACCGTTAGCCGACTGAAAGGTGATTTTAAAAGGAGGGCGCACCTTGTTATTCCGGTTTTTGATGCTTACCCCAATTAAAATTCATCTCGGGAAAAACGACGATATTTTAGATATGGGTTAGCTGTATATTTCTTGTCGTAGCGAGATTGCAATACATTATAAATAAATTCTTCAAATTTTGTTCCTTACCTACAATCATTAATAATTTTATTTTAAAAGATCAAAGTACCATTTTGCGTAAAAACACTTTCATTTATCAATTATGTTGATTGGGCGAGAGAAAGTAAACATTGCTTTTTTTATAAAACGCAGATACAAGTTATTTTTAAACTTTAAACAAAATCATAACATAATTTTATTGATTCATTTTTCGGAAAAAAATTATGAATTATGAAAAAAATTTTTTATTGAGCATAATAAAGTTATAACTGCATTATAACAGCATAGTAAAGTTATAAAGTTGTAGTAGTTTAAAATTTTATAAAGATTAAGAGCAAATTGTACTTACAGTTGCAATGAAATTCTACAACAACAAAATGAAAGTATCTTTGTTAATTTTACAAAAAAAAGTTACATTTTCAAATTCATTTAAGTTATGAAGTTATAAAATATAATCGTTCTATGGATACTTCTGTGCTATTTCTTTGTAACTTCTAAATCATTCAAAAAAGGTTCATCTGTATCAATGATAGTGGAATTAAATTGCTACGCAGTTATTACACACGCGAGTGCCGTAAAGTCAAATTCTAGCTTTTAAAGGTCATCATACGCGACGATAATTATTTATTTGTAGTTTTTGTGAAAAAGTAGTTTACCATTTTTAACATTATCTGTTATCTGCAGAATTAATTGCATTACAAAACTCTTTTTTTAAGTATCTTACTGTTCTACACTTATTTAATTTTCCTGCTGAGATAAAATTTAACAACGTCGGATATGCACGAAAATTGTTACTTTATACTTAAAAACTATAAATATTTGCTTGAAGAAGTTTATTTTCATTGTGGTTGATTGTTTTTAAAATTAATAATTGAAAAAACATTATCCGGTTTCTTGATGAATCATGATTACTTCCAAAAAATATAAATTGTTATAGCTGTTATTATATTTCTAGCTGTTTTGATGATTATAATATTAATTGAACAGAAAAATCGTGTTCTTTGTTTCGGGAATAATTTGGGATTGCTTATAATAAAGCTCTACGAAATTCGGTTCTTAAATTAAAATCTTTATTTAACGAATACATTATAAATTGAGTTTTGTTTGTAAAACGAAATATCTTAAGCAAAATACTTTCAGCTGAGATTTAGTTAAAATAAAAGATACAATCACATGCTGAGATCATAGATCAGTTAATTTTTAGATTAGATAAACATATACATAGTAAATATAGGATATTAATTATTACATGCTCGGACGAGCTATCAATACATTGCTTACAATGAATTATTCCTAGAGGCTAATCAACAACCTAAATGTAAAATAATAATAAAAATTCCGTCGACACAGGTAAAAAAAGGCCTCCGAAAATATTCGCGTCACGCTATAATCTGTATGTTTGCAATCGGCTTAAAAATGTGTGAAAGGTCCTCTCGACGCGCGAGTCTATAATTCACTCCGCGTCTCCGATCCACACGCGACAGTCTTCGAGATTACCATCATGCGCCGGTGGAATTCACGATGCGACGCTCTCTTTCTCCCCTCTCACGGCATTATCTCCTTTTATCAGCCTCGTCACAATTATAATCTCTCCGTACAAGGCTCCCTTCTTCTTTTATCGATGTCGAGAACAATAAGATTGCTGCGCCGTGAGGACACGTACTGCCATTCGATTCGCGCAGAGAGCCACTTCGAGTGCGTCTCCGGTCACTTTGCACTGCGTGTGTCCATGTCGTTCTCGTCCTCGCGTGTCCTCTTGTACTTTTAGCACATTTTAGTGATGGACGGAAATGCGCAACAGTACATGGATATCGAGAGGATGAGCATGATGAGGAAGGCCGTCCAGAAGAGCCAGAAGAGGATGAGGCGGATTTTTATCCACAGGGGACTGGCCGTGTAGTACGCCAAGTCTTCTCGGGTCAGTTCTGGAAAGAGGAAAAAAAAGCATAAGTTAGCGCGTGCTCCATTTCGATTGTCGAACGAATTAACGACGCCGACGAGCGCGAAAATCCGCAGTTTTCCGCGTACATATTCGCGCGATGAAGTTCGACACGTTATTTATACTGTTCGACGATGCATATGTATATATTTATACAAAAGAATATTAAGTATAGAAGAGAGCGGGTGGAGTGCTCAATTTCCCCGTCGCGCTTTATCTCTCTGGCTTTAATATGTGAAAGGGACTTATTAGTTTCGCGCGATGAGATACTCGATGACACTGTTTATGCTACAACACAAAACTCGATCGAGCTGCCCGACCGCGCCGAAAATAAACCGCGGCTATCGTATTGTATACACCGATTAACATATGCACGTTCGCGCGCACGTGCGTCACACGCGTACAAACTATATGCATAGAGTACGTAAGTATAACGCGAGTAGGTACACCAACGTATGTATAATAAGTATATACCTCGTCTGACGTACTGCTTGCTGTTGGGCATGTTTATCCTGAACGGTTGTTGGTTGGGGTCCTCGAGGAGGTAGGTCGATTCCTTGGGCACCATGATGACGACGACGTTCCTCGCATTGGTGAATTCTCGCTCGGCCGGCTCTCGACACCCAACTGACGATGACAATGAGAGTCCGCTCACGTATTATGGCAATAACCGACTGCCGTAGTGCGGCGTTTAATAGGCTCTAACACCGCTCGTGCGTGTGGCTCACACAATAATTTCAGAGTAAACACGAAGCGGAGCGCGCAAAGCTCGTGTGTCCGCGCGGGCGACGAGAGAAAATTTCCCTCTCGTCCGTGTACCTATAGGTATACAGATGTGTCCGTCAGCTCGGATCGGCGGACGAGCTCTGTTTGAACGAGATAACGGATCGTCCCCGCATTATATGTGTGTACAAATACCGTCGCGTAGTAATAACTACCGATGTTTTCTATCTGACCGTATCTCTCGGCCGCGCGCGCGCGCGTGTGTGTCAAAATAAAGGAACGACTTTGTCGACACCGTTTATGGTACTTGCCGAGGAGCGTTTGGTATTATAATAATATATGCGCGCGCGCGCAAGAGAAAGAGATAAAGTTGCTTGTCAAAGTTGCGTCTATGGTGGATGACGTCGCCAGAGAAGTTATTACACTGCGCTGCAGCGGCGACTTTGATAAGACTGCTGATAAAATTACATAAGTTACGGCGTTTTTGTGCATACACAATTAGCAATGACGAATATCGTTCCCGTCGCGTTACCATGAAATCCAAGCAGAGCCGTAATTCTTCATACACTTTTGAGTTTTCTATATTTGCCTTTAGAAAACGAGTGAGACGGCGAACGAACGCTGAACGCCTGCGTCGCACAAGTGTCTGTCATTTTTTCTTTTTTCTTGCAAAAAAACGGAGCAATTTTTTTCGTCGATCGTGTATTTGTGAACATACCTGAACGTGGCCGCGCCTTCTCTTCGCCCGAAATGAGTCATATATTATTGATGCCGAGCTTAAAATACTCAAGAGCGCGTACGATCGAAATCAGCGAAATTGGAGTATTTTAACCTGAGCAGCGCGCTGTGCTATGCTATACTTGTTCTATCTATACGTACGGACTCAAGGGCCATGGAGATTTATTGAATGAGAGATTGAGCGCGTAAGTGAAAGAGAGCATTTTTAGAAAAATCTATTTAATAAAAAGAGATTTTGGAAATAAAAAAGAAACACCTTTGTACAAACTTTACGAGGCGATGTAAAATTCTTATAACGATCGCAACAGCAGTAACAAGGCCAAAAACATAAGCGTAATAAATTCAAAGGCTTCTTTCGCTGTTGCCGCATTGGGCTCAGGTGCTTCCGTCGTGGCCGCTGGCACGGCTGATTCTGCGTTGTCCTTATCGCCATCGTCGTCGTCGTCGTCATCGTCGTCGTCCTCCTTTGATTTTTCCTTCGAATCATCACTTTTATCGTCATCCTTATCATCGTCACTGTCGTTATCTTCATTATCATCATCGTCTTCCGTTGTTGTCGAATCGTCTTCTTTTAAAAATAAAAATTAAAAGTTAAGTACTTAGTCGGGTTATTTTAAAAAAATAAGATTGCAGTAAATAATAAAAGAAGAATGTTATTTACCACTTGTCGTAGTTTCAAATGGAAATTCCGTAAAGTCGTCTTTATCGCAAAGCACGGCTGCAGCGTTTGCATCTAATGTAAACTCGTTGTTTTCTATATCATCATCATCATCTTC
The DNA here is from genome assembly GCA_036365515.1 of Torymus aiolomorphi. Taxonomy (NCBI): domain Eukaryota; kingdom Metazoa; phylum Arthropoda; class Insecta; order Hymenoptera; family Torymidae; genus Torymus; species Torymus aiolomorphi. The sequence continues at coordinate 128,339,147 of CM070877.1, read as the reverse complement.
ATCATTGTCTCTGTAAAAAATTAAATTAATGTTAAATTTTTAATAATTTTCAAAATACCATTTTTAACGTCCCTATAGAAGAGTATGCTCTCATGTTTACAGAAATAGTTATGTAATTAAGAGGGATTCGTTTCAAAACCAGTTCCATAGTATTAATTCTTCGCTTTATGTAGAAGGTACCGCAACGCCGAAATCTTTATTTTATCATAATACTTTTAAACTTACTTTTCGACATCTGCATTGCTAGAATCAAGCATAACTTGTAAATCTTCTTCCAAGCCAGGATACAAATCAGTTAAATTCACTGTTTGTTTAGATGATCCAAAGTTTATAATAACTATACATGTATCATTACCCAAAGACCTGCAATGATTGAATATTATATAAAATGTGTTATTAACACTTATGAAAATTCAAAATTTACATCAGAGTTATACTGACCTTCTCAAAACTAGCACATTGTCATCATTCACAGCATCAAGTTCGTAATCTCCTTGAGTAAATATTGGATTTTCTCTTAGGATTGATAATTTCTTGAAAGCTTCTAAGTCACTATCTGCATGTTGCAGTTGGTTCTCTACATTTATTTTAACATAATTAGGATTTACTGGGAGGAATGTAGTTTCATTTGTAGAAAATCCAGCTGATGTTGAGTCATCCCACTGCATAGGTGTTCTGGCTGGATCTCTTGTACTTTCTTCGTAGGTCTCTTCACTTTCTTGAAGAGCTTTTACATCTATTGTATCTTCCCATGATACATTTGTGTTTAACATTCCAATTTCTTCACCATAATACACAGCAGCTTGACCAGGTAATAATAAAGTAAGCATATAAAGGCCATCCATAAGTTCAGGGTCAAGTCTTGATGCAGCTCTTGAATTATCTTGATTTGAAAGCTGCAAATAGTTTATTGTTAAAATCAAGTTCTATTTATAAATTAAGTATTAAAATGTTTAGTTGAAATAAATTATTCCTTTTTGATTTATAAAAATTTCATTGATAAAATGAATTTATGAATAGTATTAAAACAAAAAATGATTGTAAGCTGTGAATATTTGCATACCATCCAATTAGTTTTAGCACCTTCGGGTAATTGTTCCATCCAATCTTCAATTAAGTCTTTGATATCTCCTGCATCACTTGTTTTATTTAATTTTGTAACCAAGATCGTATTCAGTGGTATAATACCAGGATGGGTGTCATTTCCATAGTAAGAAATAACATCATCATCAAGTTCATCTACTTCTGCAATGAGTAGCCTGCAATAAAACAATTCTTATTTTACAAAAAAGTAGAAAGAGAAAGATTCATGAATTATCTAATATTTGTTATGACAAACTTTGGTTCCTCGTTATTCTCTTTGGCCCACTCATCAATGTGTTCTCGAAATCTGTAGAGTAGATCGGCATTTTCTGAAAGACCTACTGTGTGAGCAACATCATCATCATCATTTTCATCACTGCCTTCCTCTTCAGATGACTCGTCAAGTAATGCTTCATTTTCAAGAAGATATGATGCTCCACAAATACAGAATCCATCAACACCTTTTTCCAGCCAAAAATCAAATATGTCCTAGAAATTCATAAATGATTTTATTATTACTGTGTAAAAGTAATTTAGGTATAAAATATTTTTGGTAAAAAAAAATTAAGGCTATAAGAAAAGTTTTATTCTTACTAGAATGTCTTGAACAACATCTTCATTTCGTAAATTCAGATCTGGTTCAGTAGAATGAAATTTATGATAATACCATTGCTTCTTTTCCATATGCCATGTCCATGCCGATCCTTCATCATCACTGTAAGCACTTTTCTATAACAAACAATATTTACTCTTATTATTGTTGAATAATTAATGTTTTATTTAGAAATAAAAAACTATTTACCCAGTTGTTTGGTGGCACAAGTTTGTTGCCTGAAATCTTTCCATCTGCCCAAATGTAATAATCATCATAAGGTTCTGTATCAGTAGCGGATAAAAAAAACCATTCATGTTCATCACTAGAATGATTTGGAATAATATCCAAGATAATTTTTAAATCTATCGAAGTCAACAATATTTGGTTATACTTTAATCTTAGGGAATATTTGGTAAATTTTATTATCAATTTATGCCATACCTTTTTTATGAGCTTTATCTACCAATTCATAAAAATCATTGAAATCTCCAAAAATGGGATCAATATCAGTGTGGTTGTCGATATCGTATCCTGAGTCGATCATAGGAGAAGAATAAATTGGGCTTAACCTGATAGTATCCACTCCAATGTCGACAAAGTAGTCTAGGCGACTGATGATACCTAATTTAAAACAAAATATAAAATGTAATTAGCCGATATTACAAAATTAATGACTCTGAATGTCATTGAAAAAAATATTTGAAAAAGTAAACTTCTTATAAGCAGAATTCTTAAATGAAAAAATTATCTGTTTAACTATATATTAAACCATGATACCTCAATGGATTTTCCATGATTGTAAGTTCGGTTTATCAAAACCTTTTTTATTGAATATTTATTTTTTTGAACAATAATATAGGTACGTGGACACTGGACGTGACACTGATCATAGCGACTACTGAACAGCTGATTTGAAACTTGCCACGTTGGCGACATTGCGCAACGAGTTTTTGTAATTTAAGCTGGCCATGTTGCACATCGTTACTATGGATTCATTTAAATTTTTCTTTGCTTGATCTTGTATCCATGATAATATTTTTATAAATTATTTAGTTTTCCGTTTTTTTTTTTATTCTTGAAATTATTTTATTTGTAAAATATTATGCGTATAACTATATTACCTAAATATGATTTGTTAAATTACGCATCGATTTCCATCCTTTTTCGAATTTTAATTTATGCAACATTTTTATAAATGATTCTTTATACATAAATAAATATAAAAAGATGTTTGATAACATCATTTATAACCTAATTTATTTCTACAATAATAATAATATAATAAATAATAATAATAATTTTAACTTGGTAATTTTTTTTCGAGAAGTATGAATATAAATTGTTTTTGCCAAGTCGTGTAAATAAAATAGTCCTTTTAATATTTTGTGAGTATTTTAAAAATATTTTAACTGTCTTACTCTTTGGCATAAGCTTTGTTATTGCAAAAGAAACATCGTAGGAAATAGGAACATCTGACAAATTTATATAGGTATTGCATACTTTAATGTTTTTTAAAGATGAAGTATTGTTTCGTTTAGAAATTATTATGACGATACTAAATATTTTTAGTGGAAATTATTTTATCAAACATTAAAATTCATTACGTATTGTAATTATAATTGATTATGCGCATTATTTATGTTTATCTTATATTTCATGAATTTAGAAAGATCGTCCTTAATGTGTTTTGTATTTTCATCTATTTGTTTAAATATAATTACTTTTAATGTTATACAGAGTAGCAATAATTACGGTCTGGAGTTTAGAAATATTTCGCGATGTATGTTCAGTTATAACAATTATCGCTTCAAAGTTTTTAAACTTCTTTACTTTTGAAGTGTGAAGCAGGAAGTTTGAAAATATCATTCAAAACTTTTAACTTAAGGAAAGTTAAAAAGAACTCGATTAAAGTTTACAAATTTATATCGCATACTGTATATTTAAAATATGTATGTATCTTAATGGGCTGATCTATATATACTAATGATACCTATATCTTGAACTATTCTTGGCAGTGTTTTGTTTACTACCTAGGTGTATATTTAATTACTAAAATAAATTTAGTTTAAAAAAGACACTGACTTCACTCGAATGTTTTTTGAAGTCTAGTATTGTTTGTATTTATTAGATCAACGCATAGATCCACGGAAACTTCCGTAATACTGTAAATACTTTTTTTCTGTTCAGGAGGTTTGTCCTAAAAATAATAGTTTCTTGAAGAATAAGTTGAAAAACTTCAATCTATTTTTTTTTAAAGATTATTGTCACATTTAAAATTAAGTATTCGCTTTCATAATATGCTAACTGTATTCGAATGAAGTGGACTTCTGGTTAGAACTAGTGTTATTAGCTGCTATAAGTGAATCGCTAATTTAGTGAAAATAAAATATAAATTTTAAGATATAGGTAGATAGAATTTCTAGATGCGAAGTAATAAATAACGGTAACATGTTAGTCTCTAAATTTAACTTCAAAGCTTCGATTTTCTTGCATAATATGAAAAGTTAATGTATTTTTACCTTTAATTACTTTAAAATTACATCAATTAAATTATCCTTTTCATCAGCAATTTCAGTTTATTTTTTTGAACGAATAATTTTCAAGAATACCAGTTTTTGCAAAAAACATTTATCACATCTAAAACAATTCACAGATCGCGTTTATCATTACCAATAAATTAAGTGAACTTAAATTTTCTTTTGAAAACCATTCAGTCGACAAGAATTCGAATAACTTCTTTATAGAAACGTGCAGAATTCCGTACAAAGCTAATGAAATTTCCCATCATGTAATGAAACTAATCCGACACCGACGTTCTTTTTAATGAAATACTTTTCCCGGCGACAAAAGTCTGCTTCAAGTGCAAGTTATAGGTATCTTTGAAAATTAACTTTTATTCTCACTCCACACATCCGCCACTCCTATACATTCCTTTAAATTCAGCTCTTGGAAAAGATTCAACGCTGCATTCGCGTTACCACGAATTATATACCCACTTCTCAACTGTGCGTGCCTCACCTTGCAAATCGCCCTCGCCGTCGCCGTCGCTATCCTGGAACGACCTGGGCCAGATCTGGTATATCAGCGTGTTCTCTCTCCAATCCCCTTCATCGCCGTCGTCGTCCTCGCCGCTATCCCCATCGCCGCTCCCACTGCCGCTGCCACTACCATCGTCGACATCGTCCTCCGTCGTCGTGTAGGGCACGTCCTCGGTGGTCGTGACAGCTGCGGCCGCAGCGACCGCGCTGGCGCGGGTCAGGAGCAGCAGGGCAAACAGGAGCAGCGGAAGTTTACCCGTCAACAGGGGCGACATCGTCTGTCTGTCTCTGTGTGTGTGCTCTCACGCACGCCGTAGTCAAGTTGGCTCGGCTCTCTATCCCTCGCTGCTGGCACACACTCGGCGGCGATAATCGAGACAGCGCGACCTTGTCTTTTCTTTTTCGTCTCCCCAAAACGCTCCCTGTGGACACGTTGAGCTGTATGTGACATTGGATCGGAAGTTTTGAATTTTTTTTCCCTTTTACGATGGGTTTTGCGCGCGATGCTTGAGAGCGATGTATACCGCGGTGGGTTGTAAAACCGCCGGTTTTATGGGCCGCGCGCGGTAGGTTTGACCTTCGCAAGGGAGCTTTTTACGCGCCAAGTTTGTTAAGATGGGAACGTGGGCGTTGGGAACGGCGGTAATCTCGTTAACGGTTGGCGGAACATAAAAAAATTTTTCATATACACTTTTTATGCCTTTAATAAATGTATTTGACCTTTTTCAATTAGCCAGTACGCGTCCACTTGGTATTGCTTATTGCTTTTCTTCGAAAAATTTCCTCATTATTTTGTATTTCGACTCAAAATTTAATTTTAGATCTCAAGATTGCAAAATAATACGTGGTTCTTGATGAAACTTCGTAGATCGTGTATCTCACCGCTTATTTCGAAAGAATTGGGTTGACAAAACGCGTTTATTTTCATTGTTATAAATCTTCTAACCGAGAAAACAATTTAATTTTAGAATAAAAAAATCGAAGCTACGATATTCACTCACTCCTCTTACCCCAACATTAGAAATTCATCTCACCTCGCCTTATATCTTCGGTCGCGAGCAAAATGCAGACTAAAGAAACTCACCGCGAGCCGACCGAGCAAAAATGAAGTAAATATATACGTGGGGCGCGCGCTATCTTTTGAACTTTAAGAAAAGTACCTGCCACACTATATATATCTATAATACACTTGTGTCGCACGGAAAGGGAAGATACATGCTTTCTCCTCCTTGGCACTCTTTATTCACCTGTCGCGCGACGCTGACGGCGTGAAAAAAGCTCCTGGGAACTGTGTATGCGAGTGTGTGTGTGTGCGGCACTGCAGGTAAAAAGCTGCCACCTCGGCCGACCGCTCGACTGAGGCAGACACTACTGCAGCAATACGCGCCGTTCGCCCGGCGACGACGACGGTCGCAGCGAATCTTCTATTTTTGCGGGCGAGATGAAGAAAGAGAGACGGGAAGAGAGAGAAGACGCGTGTCGAAGAGAGAGAGAGAGAGAGCTCGCGCAACGAGACGCAAGCTCGCCGCGCGGATTAAAAATAATATTAACGGATCGCGACCTGAACCGGATCAATTTTGAACGGGGAGGAAAAATGAGAGTGCGATAATGCGCGACGCGAGTGTAATAGGCGCTTTGGTATGCGCGTGCTTAGAAGCTCGCGAACGCGGATGAGTTGTTCTTTAATTGATGACGAGGGTTGACAAGATCGCGGTGGGTGTCTATATAGGTATTACACGCGATGTGCACGCGCGCGCGCTTGTGATATTATTTTTGGCGGGTGGGATTAAGTGGCGTATAGGTCGCGCCTCGAGGTTTTTCCCCGAGGCGATTAATATACAGAGTTTGTTTGTTTTCAGTCTCTCTGGGAGTGGGATGTACTTATTATATAATTTGAGCTTTCGAAAGGACGAGCTTCGAGCGCTCGTGAACACAAAAGTTATAGTAAAAGAAGTGTATAGACGGAGGTCTTTAAATTCCAACAATGATTATGTTATTATTTAGTTAAGATTGTTGTAAGTAATGTCATTTGCACTAAATCTATCTTTTTTGTTGCAGGCAAACGAGAAATTGTAAAACACTTTTTATTACTTTTATTAGAAATTCTTATTTTTTCTTAATGGGGTACCCTGGTTGAAAATAGACCAACTTCGTTGGTTAACATGTTAATCAAATGGAAGCATTTCTACTTAAGATTAACATCGAAATTTAATTCAAACTATTTAAAACTATCACTATAGTTTAAAGCATCTACAATATAATATTTCCACATGTATAAATAGTTATTCTTCGTCGACAATAGCAACATAATTAAAAATTGACTAACGGTTCGCCAACCGTTGGTTAGCATTTATACCAGAGTATAAGTAGTTGTAATATAAAGAGCCAGAATAAAATTTTGTATAAATGTAAATTGATGAAAAATGAGAATATCGATTGCACGTTTGAAATTTAGAACTCATTAAAATCATTTGAATAGTAAAGATTCTTAAAACACGACAGCTAATAGTCGCTGAAATTGTTATTTTTGATACATGAGACACTGCTTCCGTGTCTACATTATGTATGTAAAGTTTCTATTTTTGAATACCTATGTAGTGTATAAGAAAAAAAATATTTTCTTCGAAACATCCAAGACTAAAAATATACGCTAACAAATTCATTTATGCAAATTATATAGGCACGAGCAATGTCGTTTTCAAGAATGTACTTACAGTATTAAAATGCAAAAGCATTTCGATATAGATCAATGTAAAAATGTTTTTGAAACAAATATGTGATTGGAAAAAATCATATGTTGGTTCAATTTTTTGCCCTCCACTATAATTAGCCTTTTTAATCTTAGAACTAGTTCTTTGAATAGAATGACGTGTTTTTGGTGACGATAAACTTTACTTGATAAAATGTATGTAATAAATTTATTAATGATAAACTTTGTGCATAAATGTATCTTGTATATTTAAATCATCTGTGGTATGCACACCAAATTACTATTATTACATGAATGTACATAGTCGGGCGTATATATGCTTCGACTCTGAGATGAATACAAAGCGCAATTTGTACACTGCGACTTCTCTAACGAATATATCTGTGCTGCATCGACCTTTTTGTTATAGTTAGACTATACATACAGAATACAATCGAAAAAATGTAAAATATGACATTTTCATTGATAGATGTGTCTATTAGTAGATTTTTTGTTTTAAGAAAAATGTTTGGGCTATGTGTGCTGACTATTTGCCGAACGCCAAAGTCTCATAGAAAAGGTTCTGGGTCATAAATTATCCAACCTTTAACGAAATTAACCACTCATCTTTCGTATAAACGTATTAAAATTTTTATCGTTGATCTTCTTTTTTTATTTAAATAAATAATTGTTAAAAAGCTCAATATAACCGGGTAAATTGACTTTTCATACCGAATCAAAGCAATTATGGGATAGAGGCATTGCATGAACACACAATGTACAACGAGAAAAGCTTGTCTTGAATAGATTGATTTAACCCTATAACTGTCGAGTTATGACAGCACAGCAATATTGCAAATTCTCGAGTGTATAGCGATTCGTACTCCGCAATACCACAAACCGCACATCATTAATACACTAGTACGGGATTAATTTGTGAGTGAAGATTAAGTGCTTCTGCATAATGGTTACCTTTTGAAATGAGAACGTACGATTTGGTCCATAATGTAGGATAATATGCATTTTGTTAATTAACATAGGGTAACAACTTCTCTGTGGCAAGTGAAATTGATAGTTGTTTTCATCAACGTATATTGATTTATTTTAATGAAAATATCGCGGTTAAAAGATTGTAATTTGTCTCAGTAATACAATTTCTATAAACTCTCGTCGATGTTCTGTCTGTTTTTTGTCAACATAATCGGTATTAAATTGTATAATTTTTTTCTTTGCCCATATCATACAATCTCATGAATACTACTTATTTTTACATTCTTATTTATTCACATACGTATGTATATTACAATGTTTTTCTTTTGTGTACAACCTTTATGTGTATTGGATTTTTTCTACAAAATATTCATTTTCTTTATGTTACTTTTATATATTCCATCCCTTACGTTCTTTTCCATTCGCATTGATTTCATTTCTTTTCTGTTCTCCAATTTGTCCGTACATACATCTATATAGCTTTACTTTGATTTTCACTCCTCCTTTAATGTTATATACGACCTTGTCCCATAGATCTCACTATCATTACTAATGTTCTTTTAGTTCCAACTAATCTTTTGATTAGTCTTGTCGTCTATTTTCTTTGTCATTTCAATGGATTGATATTTCTCAATCCCCTTATCGTTCATCTCAAGCATAGCCAAGGCCTCCTTTCATCCCCTCTTATCTAGATATATATGTTACGCAGCTGTCCCTTCTTTTTTTCATTTTTATCTCTACACTCTTTTATTTTTTACGCGTATTTTCCGCACTAAATTACATTTTCATCTTTGATGTATCTCATTATTTAGTCTTTATATTTGATACAAACGTATTAAATCTATCAAAATAATTATGGTATTTTCATCTAATAAGATGACACAATCACAATACTTTATTTTAGCATGTTAGTTTGCAAAAATCTCTTTAAAAAAATATTTTACACAAAAATTCTGAAAATAATTACCCTGGTAGAAATATTAACCAGAAGCTAGCTATTTTTTAGTTAACTTTATGGCTAAAAATGAACATTGCTTGTATTTCATAATTACGTACCAATCCGAAATAAATTAATTATGGCATTTACACTTCGTAAAATATATATTTTAAATAGTAGTAGAACTTTTAGATGAATTATATTATTGTTAAAAATATTACTTATGTCGACTGCAATTTACTATCAACTGATAAGAATTTTTCTATCGGTCTTACAGTCTTACAAATTAAATTAAAATAATTAATATTTATGGCAGTCAGATTGCCCTTGTTTATAATCACCCCCGCAGAATCTGAAATAAAAACTTAATTAAAACCTGGAAAAAACTTTGTTAGCAAAGGACGATCTGACTGCCCACCACCACCACATTGTCCAACGTTTCGAGCCCGCTCCGGCTCCTCCTCAGGGACTGAAATGAAACCCGCGATACACCTCCTTATATACCCCCATACCCCCTTCTTTTTTCTTACCCCCACCACCATCCACATTCCCCTCTCCAACTTTCCATTCTTACTTAAATTAATAAAGAATGATAAATGTTATCTAATTTACTTGACTCTATCATTAAATTTACATTATTCCGATTTCTTAGAATGTGAATACTTTCAAGGCTTTCCCTCTTATATTTATTCTTAATTCCTTGTTCCAAAATATCCACACTCCCAAAATCGAAAGAATGCAAACTATTTAAACAATGTTCTTTCAAACCCGATGTATAACTTGAGCTGCGTAAACTATATTGATGTTCATATATTCTCTTTTTCAAATATCTACCCGTTTGACCAATATAACAACCATTACAATCCCTACAATTAATTTTATAAACTACTCCCGATTTTAAACATTTATCATCCTTGTCTTTACAATTCTCACCACCAATTCGGAAACAAGATAGGTGCGATCAAAGGTGTCATTGACAGAGCGATTAAATTGTCACATAAAGATTTTAGGAAAAAGAATTTAAATTTAATTAGAGAAACATTTATTAAGAATATTTATTGACAAAATGATTGATGAGAGAGTGTGGGAAATTTATAATGGTGGATTGAAGCAGCGGGTAGATAATCAAACAAGGAATAGAAATGGAAAGAACGCATATTTTAGTTTACCATATGTTAGAGGTTTGTCGGAAAGGATTAGAAGGGATTTTAGTAAACATAATATTCAAGTTTTCTTTAGAAACGATAATAATTTAGAAAGGTTATTTAGTAATTGTAAAAACAAGGATGATAAATGTTTAAAATCGGGAGTAGTTTATAAAATTAATTGTAGGGATTGTAATGGTTGTTATATTGGTCAAACGGGTAGATATTTGAAAAAGAGAATATATGAACATCAATATAGTTTACGCAGCTCAAGTTGTACATCGGGTTTGAAAGAACATTGTTTAAATAGTTTGCATTCTTTCGATTTTGGGAGTGTGGATATTTTGGAACAAGGGATTAAGAATAAATATAAGAGGGAAAGCCTTGAAAGTATTCACATTCTAAGAAATCGGAATAATGTAAATTTAATGATAGAGTCAAGTAAATTAGATAACATTTATCATTCTTTATTAATTTAAGTAAGAATGGAAAGTTGGAGAGGGGAATGTGGATGGTGGTGGGGGTAAGAAAAAAGAAGGGGGTATGGGGGTATATAAGGAGGTGTATCGCGGGTTTCATTTCAGTCCCTGAAGAGGAGCCGGAGCGGGCTCGAAACGTTGGACAACGTGGTGGTGGTGGGCAGTCAGATCGTCCTTTGCTAACAAAGTTTTTTCCAGGTTTTAATTAAGTTTTTATTTCAGATTCTGCGGGGGTGATTATAAACAAGGGCAATCTGACTGCCATAACTATTAATTATTTTAATTTAATTTGTAAGACTGTAAGACCGATACAAAAATTCTTATCAGTTGAATTATATTATTTTTGCATTATGATTTTTGCTAAAAATGCTTCCATTTAATTAACACGTTAGCTATAAAATAGACTTAAATTTCTACCAGGGTAAAGCCATAAGAAAACTAAATAAGACTCTTTGACTAAAACTTATTCTTCTTTTCCTCCACTATTCACATTTTATCTTATTAATACAATACATATTGTTCACACCGCACATCCCCCTTTCATTAATCCCCAGTTGATTATCACTACTGGGGATGTATCCAGAACTTTCTCTTCCAACTTTTCCTCTTATTTCCTGCTTAATACTTTTTCTCGTAATTCTTACCCCCCTCATTCTGACGTGCAATATAATATCCCTTTCGCATCGAGCTTTTGTCTTTTTTCATTACAGCAGCAACTTTGTATCTTACACTTCCCAGACTTTCTAACTATCCCTAGCTTCTATATTGCCATGTGCGATTTGGATCGCCTATCCGCGCCTCTCCAGCAGCCCGTTTCTCTTTTGCTGACAACACGTCGTTTTTTATACTGCCCTATCCCATCGAGCAACCCAGCAGCTCTGCTACTCTCTCTCACTCGTTCTCAGCTATCTGTATCGCGCTATCTTCGCTCGTTGTCCTTGTTCCGTTTCTCTTCCTTCTAATCAGCTCGCCTCCTCTAATTCCCTGTGGGTCTCTCAGATATCTTGTTGGGAATCTCCCTTTCCTCCTCACTTTTCCTAACAGCAGCTGGCTTTTCTCTCGAAGCGAGCGCTCGACTTAGTCGCGCGCTTACAGGACACTTTATCTACCCTGAGATACAGGTTCTCCTCTACTAACAAATATTTTCTTATATCCTTCCGCCCTCTCCTCGGCTTCAGCGTTCTTTATAGTCCACATGTATGTGCAGTAGAGCCTGCACCTTCTCGCGCCATTCATCTTGACTCCGTCGGCTATTATGCGTGCTCATTTTCTCACCCACATATACACGGCTGAAGTCTCTTTAACTTCGCTGCTCTTAGCTCAACGTCTTCTGTAAATTTTTTTCACCTCCGGCACTTTCTCATCCTAGATAACGTGTCTTAGAATTTTCCTCATTAATTAGCTCCGTCCTACAAAGTGTATGCCCGCTTCATATTACATGATTTTTTATTATGTAGAGGTTGATCATTCAAACTTTATGCTTTTTTTTCTAAACATTTCATCGATCGTAATTTTAGCTCGATTTTTTGTTGGTAACGTGGCACAGCAATCTATAAGGTACATACAATAAAAAAAATATTAATATTTTCCGTCTCAGTTTGTGTTGTGTTTGTTATGATGTATTTTCCATCACGTTTCAGTCTGTTTGTCGTAAAAATGATGCAAGATCCTTTGACTAAATAATAAATTCTATAATTTACAAAAAGTAAAAATATTTTCATGTCATTCAACCCTACTTATCATCCGCATACACACACACACACACACACACACACACACAAAATTAATTATTTCACCGAAAATTTCACCATAAGATACACAGCATCTACAGCTTATGCACTCAATCGTTCATCATTTTCCTTGAATTTTATTCTTCTTCTCCAACCCTTAAAAAATATTCTCCCATGCACGGAAACAACATCGGTATATACTTCAGATTTACCATAGTGCCTGTTGCATTCTCGCGCATATACTTAACAAGCATATTAAATTCCTCGCGAAATATTCGCTTATAATGCTCCATATCGGAAAGTTCTCGCGCGCGAGCCGCGGTGGGAATTTACCGCGCTGGTATCCCTTTAACGAGCCCCCTCCAGCCGCCGTAAATAATATTATCAATTCATTCGGTCCGCGTCTTGGGTGATGCGGCATGGGGCGCGTATACGCGGAACTTGTGCCTCTCAGATCGTTTATACGCGGGGCGGGTACTTAAAGTTGATGTGAGGCTCGATTATTCTAGCGCAGACGGTACAGGTGTGTATATTATATAGTTTGGAAAGTTGAGAGGCACAAGGTGCTTAACCGGTTCGGTTTAAAGAAACGTTATAGTTTGTTATAGATCGGGGATGAGTCATTATTTCATTATGTATATTTATTGTCGTACCTCGGGAACGGAAGTGCCTAATTTTCCGTTATAGAAGAGCGATGTCGAAAGTAATGGAACCAATCCAATAAGAGGATTATATTTGTGTGAGCACTTATATATGTATTTCAAATATGATTTTATGTATAATAGAAGCTAATTTAGTTACCGTTAGTAAATTTTTGCATATCAAGTAGATGAATGTTAAATTTTTACTCTTCTGATAATGTTGTTTTTCTTACCTTTCTTAATTGTTGCATGATTCATTTATTATTTTGCGCATTTTGGTTTTATGACGAGATTTCGTTAAAAGATAATTTTATTTATAAAGGGAAGACTTATAATAAGCACTAAATTTTTATTTATATTACACCGATAAAGGTTGATTTAAAGTTAATCGCTATAGTGTCTTCATAAGATTTCGGATCTAATCTTATTTCAAGGTGAAACCAGAAAAATATTCTTTTTATTTTTCTAATCGGTTAATCTTTAAGGGTATATATATATGTATACTTTCATTATAAAATCGCCACGAAAGTTATTTAAATTCTTGATTATACTGGAGCATCTTGTTTTCTGTTACTACCCCTGGATTCGTGCGAGAATTTCTCTAATAAAAAAAGGAATTAGGTGTTTAAAAAAAATCCTGTTCTTCAAATCCAGTAACAAAGTAAAGTGAATGTTTGTAATTGCTAGTTTCGTATAAATAACTATCGCAAATAACTATCATGCCGGAAACAAAAAATGAAAAAAATGTTTATCTCTAAATATACTTACCCAACGAATAAGCTTCATCGGCCCCATCATAATCGTCGATATAAGTGAAATAATAAATTTTGAAAATAAGTAATCAAGGATGTAAACAACATTTAATGTATGTTTATTATTTTTTTACACTTTCGATTCAATTACAATCAGTTTGACGAGACGAGCTCGTTTGCTCGTTCGCGCGCGCACGCGTACATATCAACGACGAGCTCGCGCTGCGGATTTCCCGGCCATTTTCGCTTTTCCTGGGTCGCCGCTGCTCTGTTCCTCACTCTCCCTCTCTCTCCCTCTGCCTACCTCTCTCGTGTCTCCTGAAGCGAATTTAATTGTTCGCACGCATATACATTCGGGCCAGCGGGGGGTATCGAATTACATCGCTTGTGCGCTGCGCGTGTGTCTGTGTGTCATATATACGTATACGAGTGTGTGGATTTGCCCCATCCGGCTTTCCTCTATTTTCTCGATAAACGGATAGAGAGGAGGAGAGAGGGAGGCAGACAGAGTTTCGAGGACAAGTACTGGTATGAAGGGTCGCGACTGCGCGACGCCTATTTCGCAGTGCTTGCGTATGCTTTTTTTGAAAGACATTGTTTATGATAGGCGAGATTGCAGGACGCGTGGTGGTTCAGGAAATTCGCCGCGCGAGATGGTGATTATCAGTGATACAAGTATGAATTCGCTATTTTCTTTATTTTATTTATTTTTTTTTTTAATAGTTTTACTAGGCAATGGGCATTGTTTATCATCTTTAGTATTGTATTTTACTTTTCATTGTGCCGCTTTATCAACGATTACACGTTTGCTTATGGCGAATTCTTAGGCATTTGCATTTCATGAATTTTTTTTCGTATTCATTGGCCCAATGAAATATTTCCTTTGTGGATGATATGTAATTTTAAGTCTTTAGCTAACACGTTTAGTTTCCAATATCGTATTTAATTGTTTTCCCCATCAACTGTATTTCTCTCTCAGTTAGAACTTTTAGCGAACAAGGTTTATAAATAATTCAACTAGTAAATTTAGTTTGAAAGGAACTTCATCGGATCGTATACGTAAAAGAATGCTTTTGAAACATACCTAACACAATTTCCTAATTTTCCGTAGAAACACTATGAAATTTTGCGCCGAAATACTTTTACGTATCGCGTGTATCCACTTTGTTATATCAATTCAGTTCTCATTTTCACTTTTTAATGCTATTGAATCGTTAAAGCAAAAGTGTAATCGCCAAGTTAAAGCAATGACATTGTATCATTTAACTTTACAGAGATGCCCATTGCATATTTTTGGATATTTCTTTTAGTACATAAGTGTAATTGGCGTAAAATGATTAGGGCTACTCCTTAAATTTATATCTTTCGCCCGCTAATTGATTTTTAAAACGAAATTCAACAGTATAATAATAAATATATTATAAGTGATTTGTACAATATAGGAGTCACATATCGAAGACGGAAGATGAAATGCATCATGGACTTGCTGAATTTTTCTCCTTCATTTTTGCGTCTCTTAAGAAAACCGATGGTCGCTGGAAGTATTTCAAACAGGCAAAATTGCTTGTAATTTGATTTTCATTAATGATAACTTTCTACACAATCTTATGTCTTCTAGTTTATAACGTAAACGTCTATTACACTAACATTAAATGATCTGTAAAAAAATGAACTCGATGAGTAATTGAAGTCTTAATCTGTAAATTGTTCTACGTTAAATGAGTAACTGTTTTCTTCGTCGCAATGAATTAAGTTATTTGTATTAAAAATTATACTTAAGAACAACCTTAATGTTGGGGTTTCTTAACCTTAATAAGTAGGATCTCATGACTTTCACGAAAGCCAAGAAAAAAAGACAACCAAACAACTTTTTTCTCAGTCAAAGAAATTCGATGACCTTTTCACTCTGCGATCGAAAACAATATCCTTCCAGCGTTCGGTCGGTTACTATGTTCTAATCTGAAAGCACGATTTTACGTTCACACATGCGAAATCTCGTCGATACATAATATATCGACGAGACTCACACGTGAACAATATTTCGACCTTTAAAACGAAAACTTCTCAGTGGTTTATGTTTTTTAAAACCGACTCACGCGTATACATTACGCGTCGTAAAACAGTCTGTCTCGCCTTTCCAACACTCACGCGGCGTTCCTCGTCTCGACGAAAGAAAGCGCAACGCAAACGTCATGTGTGTGTGATAATATATATTTGTATAATGCATCTCGCGAAATTCGTTGTATATTAATTATGCGCGCGCCCTTACGTAACGGTTTAAGTATATAATATATGCGTTTGAACGGTAACAAAACGGTCCTTTTTCTCATTTTGCATAAATATAAAGTGCATTTCTGTACAGATATATAATATTCAAGAGCGCGGGTCAAGAGCAGGTCGCGAAGCGAAAAATTTTCTCCGGCAATATGAGCGCTGTGCGACGGCAGTTGCGTTGGTACGCTTGCATTTCAACCGAGAATATTTATCTTTTTACCACCATTCTTTATGAAAAAAAGTACCTGCGTAATATAGCTTGAAGGTTCATCAAAGAGAGCAAACGTCGAGGGGAATGGAAAATTTTTCCATTTAAACGGGAAAAAAATTACGCAGCATAATGAAGTCCGCGCGGCTGGGGTGGGGGCGGAGAAGATGCGCAATTTTATCCCCGCGGAAGATACTGCCGTAATGACTTAAAAACGTTAACGCGAACGCATTAGCTGCGGAGGAGGATGGAGGAGGAGGGAGAAGGAGAGTGAGGGTCGTTGGGAAGCGAACCGAGGCAACTGCCGACGCAAGACTACTTTACGCGAAATTCTGAAGGACGGAACTGCAGGAAAGGGGAGGAGCGCGACGAAAATAATGGAAACTCCGAGAAAGTGAGATAGAAGGTGGGTATTATGTATATATGTTAAGGTATACAGGAGAATAGAAAGGAGAGAAAATTTATACACGTCGTTAGCGCCCGAAGATAGATCCCTACGATTGTATGAGATTTATAGTGTTAACACCGCTTTAGTTATCCTTTTTCTTTAGTTATTATTATTATAGTAATTATTATTTTCCACATTTTAGTTATTACTATATTCATGGTAAACCCTCGTCCTCCACGTTCGCACACTCGCTACAATGTGCTTGCAATGCGCGCTTTATTTATTAGGTATATAATCTTTATCGAAATCCCGTTTACTTGTAATCTCGTGTTCGTTTATTGTTTCGTGCCGTCACTACTTACTCCACGGCTTTTCTTTCTTCTCTCTGTCTTTGTAATTTTCGAGTTTCCTATGCGGGGCATGCATATACAGGATAGTGTGTGTGTAACGAAGCAACGATCGTCTGTATACGTAGTATAGACACGCAATTTACGCAAGCGGCGCTCGTAACCCTCGGCGCTTCGAGAAAAATGTCGATTATCCAAGCAGTTTCGGTACGCGAAAAACACGTCACGTCTTATATCCTATTATAACATCGTTTTAAGCGTCACATTGTTGCCGTTGTCGTTAATATTACTAATGTTAAGGAAATCCTATAAGAAAATAATTTATTCAGCAGCGTGGCTCTCTCTTTCGTTACGTTTTATTTTAGTTTTTTTTTCTTCTTCGAAGCGCCGAGGACACGGGAAATATAACAGTTTGTACCTAACGAAATCATGGGTATATAAGCCTGTTTCATTTACAACCTTCGAAATGACGTTTTTCTATTTTGAAAGTTTTATTTAGCCCGTTTTCTTGTTTTTTTTTTTTTTTTTTTCATGTAAAAGGGAAAGTAGTTGTAGACACAAGTATTCAATACACGAAGGAGAAAAATATACGTCATCTTGTACATTTTTATTGTTAACAAATACTTTAGCTCTTTGTGTTTTTCTTGATTTTTTTTTCATAAACATTTCTACAGTTGTTATACATATGAGCACTGCGAAGAAACACAGCATAATTTTCTAATTATCATACAAACAATTTTATAACATTCCATCGCACGCTTTCGCTTTACATGCAATTTCAACAATAATACATCAGTTACATAAATAGAGAATGTATGCATTTACGTACGATTGGGCATTACTGATGATTACAATACTCGTCATTATCGAAAATCATATACGCAAATTTCGACGATTTAAGTATACAAAAAGTAAACAATCAATCATTGAATTCAAATTTATTGCTGTCGTTGCATCTGCATGCACTTTAATCTCAATGGCTATACAAAAAAACGCATCCACTGATTTGCAATCATTTATACAGGTGTAATACAATGTAACAAGTCAATAGAATACGGTTATTATTTACAGAAAAGTGAAACGCAGTAATCATTAAACGTATTATATATAATACCACTCATCTTTTATCATTACGTCGCAACGCAGCATCTCATCTTGGACAGAATTCATTATTTTTCATATGTTTAACGAGGAATAAATATATAATATAATTTTTAATCGAGGAAAGTTTATACGTCATACTTTTATTACGCACCTATGCGATGATAAACACAACAGTTTTTTTTTTATATACAAGTATGGTAAGTTCGCTATGTGTGTAACGTTGATTCCTATGTTTTTCCGCGATCGCGAGAGAGCTATTTATTATTTATTTATTATTTTGCCATCATTTGGATGTTTCGTTAAAGGTACAAGTTCTACTTATTTTTTTCACTTTATAATTTTGTAGTATATAAATCTTTTTTTTTACGTCGAAACATTTCATACTTTTATCCTACTAAGGGACTGTCTAAGTCCACTTGTTTTATATAATTATATAATATTTATAGTATATAATAAAGTTGACATTCGTTTTTATCCCTCCCTTATTATGCACATACGTATACCTAAGGTATGTTTTTGTATTTTTTTTTTTAGGATAAAGTTTCAGGAAACGCACCTAAGAAACACAGGTCTATGGGTTATAATTCATGTGTATATCGCGTATCAACGTACAACGTAAGTATAGGGCCTCGTCAATGCGTGCGTTCTGCATTGACACATACCATTAAATTCATTGATTTTTTTCACACATATCGATTATTTTAATCCAACTGTTTAATATCGAAATTTCGAATTCACTTGATAATTATATAATATGCATAGATAAATTTCCAATAGTAATGCACCATTTTTTTTCTCGTGCTCGACCTGCGACGCGAAGAGTATAGAGAAGTTCTTTCTAAAAGGACTCTGGTCTAAAGTTGTATAGAATCGTAAAGACGATAGTAAGGAATAAATTTTGATTAATTTTTTTTTTATAGTTATCAATCATTGTATAATAAAGTTTTTTTTTCAGTATATAGAGCGCGTAGATAGAGCGTTTGGGTAAAATTGATATAGAAGTATAGTGAGTACGACAAGTATATGTATATTCGCAGATATATAGGTTTTGTTCAATTGATTATCATTAGAAGTGAGAAGTATGTACAAAGAAAGAAAAAAAAGGGTGGCCAGCCCCGGACGTTAATACTATACGTAGGAGGTGAAGATCAAAACACCGTTGTTTCGAAAAAGGAAACAAGCGTTTACATGCTTAAATTGCATTTTTTTAATTTTCTTGTTTAATTATGATTCATAGTAAATTGTTCAAGTTTTTTTTTGGTTTCCAACAAATATATCGATAATTTATGCAAATCTACATAATACCGATTTAAGATAACTACTTAACGATAAATTGTACGTAATTTACAAAAATTTTCTTTAATATATGATTCTTATATTTTTAAGAAAAACCTTTAAGCACTTGAATTGTTTAAACTTGGATTTTTTTACGATTTTTGATAATTTTGTCTTTCAACGTTGATATATTGTTTTACAATTCATTAATATATTTCGTGATCTTTTTTTGGTAATTGATATTTTTAGCGCGAATATGGCTTTCAGCTTGAAACTTGATTATTTGAACGCGCACTACGATACGAACTTGCGAACAATTTTTTTTTTTAACGAGACACGTGCACGAGAACAACTCGTTTTTATTTTTAAATACACTTCTTACTTGTCATAAGAAAAATGTAATTTGGTCCAAATCGCGACTTTTTTCAACTACGATTGGTCGTTAAATACGTATATAAGTTAAATCGAATTCTGGATAATGGAAAAATTGGAGTATCGAAGAATATCCCGAAAAGAAAGTATAATGAACGTATAATTTAGTTTCAGTCATTTCCATGAAAAATTCTAATAGTTACGTCTCTACGTTCAACTCTGGTTAACAAATCTCTTTTCTACACGGTAAAAAATGTCAAAGTTACGTACTACATTGTTGCAGACGGTACATTTGCATTTTTCTCATTTCACCCAAACACGTGCGTCATGCAAAATGCAATTTGAAAGAGAGTCAAGAACAGATTAATGCAGTTGTCGGGGGTGAAATGAGAAAGTAGAATCGTCCGTCTGTAATGATTTTTTTGCTACGCGCGTTTCAGCAAATCCTTGATAACTCGTTATTATTGCTTCGTCGTGACCTTGGACAATTACTTGACCAATTGATATTTTTCATTTTTTCCTTTTGTTTATTTTTTTTATAGTTTTTTTCTCACTGAATGTTATTTTTTTGCATGGATATCGTTGCATAACAACGACTTTTTTTTATCATGCTTCGTATTTTAGAATCATTAAATTTAATGAAATATTATTTATCTCTGCTCGTACAGCAGTTGTATTTTGTTAAGTACTGATCAATCAATCGATTTGCACGAAATTTGGCGAGATATCGTACTTTCATAGAAAAGCCACTCGCCCCGTTCTCGACAAATAATCTCAACCGAACGCGTTTGTTTTTCTCCGCACAAACTGGACAGGCAAAAAAATCTTCCATGTATGGATTTCAGTGTTTAATCTTTTCAACTACGAATCAGTCGAATGATTTTTTCCCTAAATTTGTTATGTCAATCCCTTTCGCTCGCCGCGTATAACATACGTGCGCTAAAAAGCGCTTTCGTTGCACAACAGAAGCTCGTAATCATTAACTCTTTAATATTCCTAAGAATGTTTTTTATACTCATTAGTGTTCCTCGTCAATCTAAACGTGTCTCTATTATACGTTTCGCGTCGGTGTAAAGTAATTATGTGTTTCGTTTTTTTCACTACTAAACGTGTCCCGCACGTCCTTGGTCCGTTTTTTTTCGTTAGATTCTGCTCGATTGTGCCGTGTTCCGAAAGATTATTAGGATTATTTTAGCTTAGCTTACGTTTTAATTGGTTTTCGTTTATTCTCAATCTTCTTTCTTTCGACCTCTCTCTCTCTCTCTCTCGAAAGGAAGGAGAACAAGATGGCTCGGGGCCGGCCACAAAGTTGAAAGAGTTGGGCATTCGCGTGTCTCTCGTTTCGCTCTATCGTGTATATATATAGACTTCTAGCTCTAACGCCGAACGAAGGTATATAGGAGAAAATAGACGAACTCTCGTGGAATTCTCGAAAACGTTGTAAAGGTCGAAGGGAAAAACGTAGAGTCGAAAAAGAAGGAGTATAATAGTCAATATCGTGGCGCTTAAAAGATTTATACCGCGTTGCAGTTTGTCAAACGTTCGATAGCATTTATTTGTTTTTTTTGGCACTCGCGCAAGATACACCGACGAGGCCTGAGATCATTATTGTGTCGATATTCGTATAAGGAAGGTTGGCAAGGACCAATAGGTGTACATTGTTCACCGAGACATTCGCATTATCTACAAGCTCCTCCCTCTCTCTCGTTCTATCTCCTTCTCTCACGACATCGATCATTTTTTACTCTAATAGATTATAGGCGATTGTATTATATCGGAACATTGCAGTCGATGCCCAATTAAATTACGATAAATAAAAGAATCCCTTTTTCCAACGCAACCTGCCTCTTTCTCTCTTTATCTTTTGAATGTATGATTATTTTGCAGAGCTGCAAAACAATAAAATCCGATATTCCGCGCTGTGAGTATAGTTGAGACGTGTGAGCTCGTGCCTTATTCGCGTATCCTCAATATCAAAAGTCACCATATAAAAGTTAACGAAAAGGTCTGGCTAAAGTCTATGGTTTATGGAAAATTTAGAATTTTCACTTTCAACTAGATATTATTAACATCACATTAACTAGATCGACATCCTCTCGGTTTGTTTTTTCTAATTATACGGTTTAAACTACATAGTAGAAATCGGTATACGCTAATGCTTCATTTTATGTTTCACTTTTACCAATACATTTAATCTCGTTAATACACTCGTCTCTCGCGGTTTTCTTTTTTTCTTTCTCCCCGCGTTATCTTAAACGTCGATCGTTTATAGCGGGACGCGAAACAAGTCGTTTACACAGTTTAACACCGATATATCTACGACATCGTATATTATATTGTTTTTTTTATCTTGCTCACGTATATTATATGTAACAAATACGGAAGTCGCGTGATGCGCGACGCTCGACTGCTCGTTTATATATATATAATATATAGTGAAAACGTTTGTCCTGCTAAAAATATAATATCATTATAATCGATCGGTGTGTATGTGAACATTGAATAAAGAACACTTTTTTCTCTATCGTAATTAAACTTTACATCTCGTTTGCTCTCGCGTGCATTTTCCCTTTTCCCTCCACCGAAGACGCATAACTTCGCCTTTTCCACGTCCAATCGTATCTACACATGATAACATTAATCAAAGAGAGACTGGCCCAACTTTACGGTCGTCTTTCAACCGCGAACGAACTCGCCGCGCGTAATACACAGTAGCTATATGTACTTTCTGCGTACTTATATCGCGAGGAAACACGCGCGGAAAGTCGGCTCTCATTTTCACTTATTATATCACACTTTCGACAGTGAAGTTTCATTTTAATAACATACTTGTTATCCATTTATTTTGTTAGCATATTAAGGTTTATTTATTCACTTATTTCTGTTTCCATCGTACATTCAGGCCTGGGTCGTGTGTACTTATATGTATAAATATGTACATATAATATATATGTTATGTCATACGAAATAGCTTAATAGATTGCCAGAATTACGTGATTTTAATGAGTTTATCTCCTCACGTATGTCGCAAAATCTGCTTCTGCGCCGTTACTCGTTACTTCTTTGTCTCTCGCGTCCGTTTTAAATGAAGAGGATGCACGATTATGGAAATCGCGCGTTTCCGGGGGGCATTTTCGTCGACGACGCCAACGTCTCGCCGTTCGATTTGAGGTAGCGCTTTTGATTATCGATGGGCTGCGTGTTTGGTACTCTACGGAAAATAATATTATCCAACTGGTAATGCGTGTTCTTCTCAGGTTAATAATTTGAAGTGTCAAAAGGATGCATATCAACAGACTTGCGAGTTTTATTAAAGAAAGGTTCGATGTCCTCTTTTATCAGATACTTTCATATTTGCTTGCTTTTTTCAACAACATAATTTTCCGTATGTTCATTAGGTAATCTAATACCCGTTCTATACTCGAGTACTCGTCATTTTTCCATTAATATATCACTGATGTAGGTATACATTAAAGTAGGATTTGTCAGTTTGCACGTTAATTTCGACAAGGCGCATCAACCAACAACGAAAATCCCGGGAGGAAGGCGCGATCGTTTGTTTACGGATTATCACTTTAACGCTTTGCTATCGAGTGCTTTTCGCTTCTATTTTTTTTTTTTTAAACTTGTTTTCCTATTTAATATTAATCTTTTATGCAGATTAATTCTTTTTTTTTTGCTTATCAAAAGTATCCGAAACTCGTCAAGACTTGCTGTTTCGCGACGATGCCGTGTTTGTTAAATTTAAGGTATAATAATCACATCTGAAGAGCTTACAATTTTTCTTGCATTTGTATTGGTTGTTAATTATGTAAAATTACAACATAAATTTTTTCGATTGACTATTTTATCTGAATTCTTCATAAACAGTTTGGTTTCAACAAATTACGGGGAAAATGAGCTTTTAACTCTATCCACATCGATTAACCCAAGGTTTTCTCCAGTGCAAAAAGAAAAAAAAATTTTCCGCGCGTCTAATTAAAAGTGGAAAAGGTTAATTCCAGAGGCGATCGACGCTTATTTATACCGATCTCTCTCTGTCCCTTTCGATCCCGTCCAAACATCATACGGAAAAGCCCTGTGCAAATAATTAACTTTTAAATTGCGCGCGTCGGCGACGCTCCCTCGTTCCCATGTTTATTCAAACGTTCCGCGCAGGACGCGCGCGCGCGCCTTGAAAAAGCAAACTGCGCGCGTTGTCCTACTATAGGTAGCTCTCCGCATTTTTCGAGGGCACAGAGGGAGAAAATGATTGTTTGCGACCGAGGTTCCGCGCAGTCCGAAGTCTACTCCAGTCGGCGCGTCGCGGCAGCAAAAATGTTTCATGAAGCGCGGCTTATGAAAGAGAGAGAGAGGGGGTAGGGGGGCTCGGTACATAGAAAAATCGTTATACGGCGATTTTCGCAAAAGGTAAACACGAAATGAATTCGTCGTCGAAGCTCCTCAACGAGACTGTGTACATATATATATATATATATGAATGCGGTGCTACCGCGTCGAGTGAGCGCCGGTTAATTTTTTGTTTTCAAAATAAATATCGCTGCGGAAATTTTGTTTTTACTGCAAACAGACGGTATTTGGCTTTTAAAACACATAGCGCTCTTGCAAAAGGAGATATATATGTATGTATACTTTTGAAGGATGAAAGGTTTTAAGCTGCATTGGGTGTGCTATTATAAAAGAATGAAAATCAAAGTGAAAGCTCGGGCAAAAGCTACGGATTTTTAAATAGTTTTGAAAAGAGCTATATTCGACGAGCTGGGCAAATATTACTTTTCTACATTTTCAACTTTTGTAAATGAAACCTTAAGCGCAGAAAAAGTTAAGCAAATTTCAAATAAAATGTATTATTTAGCAATACCTACTTTGTAATTAGAATATTAAAACTTGATTAGGTAGCGCGATTACCATAATAGCGTGACACAAAATTAACTTCATCGACAGCTCATCTGTTCGATCGGCTCTCGAACGCCCTCGTCCATCTCGCGAGATAAGCGCGCCTCTTGTATAATATACAATGAGGCGCAGCATCATTTTTTAGCGGTCGAAGTAGGCTAATGCCCCGCGTGCGCCCCGATGTCTTATATACGCGTGAAGATCGAGGAACTCCTGAAGTGGTCTTTACTACGGTAATCCGGGTCATCGGTCATCTGACCGCCTGGGATTTTGCTAAGCCTCCCCCACGACGATGTATACGCGGGGACCCTGGTCGTTTCTTCCGATCTGGAATTAACCTCTGCCTAACTTTTACTTGTCTCTTATGGTTAAGGATTGCCTCGGAGGCTGGTGGTATCGATTTTTAACGTTTTGTTGCTGCTTTGGTATCTTATTTCGTAGCTTTTTTTACCATGCTTTTGTAAAACTTTCAGGTAATGATTTTCGAGAGATAATTAAGTGTGCAGGAATTTTTTATCCTCTTCAGATAGCAATTTTTCGGGTTATAAAAATGATAGTGAAGAATAATGTGCCAATTGGATAAAGTCGCGGAATTTAATTTAGTGAACGTTGTAAGTGCTACAAAAAGTCGATCGTAATGAACGGAAAACTGCAAAGGCGGGGCAATTAGGTCAGAGTTTTAGGATGTTTAAAATCCTTTTCCATTGGAATTCATTTTTGTTTCTCTTATACTCAAGCCAAGTTGTACATGATTCGAATGAAAATTAAATGGCAAATGTGAGTATTCTAGAAAGTTATTGGAGCATACCGTTTTTCAAAACTTGTATTTACCCTGTGTAAATTTGTAAAAATATAATGGTTATTTAAACTACTAATTTAAAAAAAAATCGGAGTTTGCATTAATTACGTTGAAATTGTTCACTGAATATTTAAACCAGGCTAATTCCAAAGTTTTTACATCAAACAAATGTTGAGATTAATCAGTGCAGTACATTTTTTTACTCTCCACAGAAAAGCCTAAAGTTATTAAAGCAAAAATTTCAAATTAATCAAGATAAAATATTTTTAGGCCATACATGTAAAAAATGTTCGTATTCAATGCAATTCTCAAAGACAATGTTTCTCCGAAGTAAAAGAACGTTCTTACGTTCGAAGTAAACTGTAACTGCTAGACCGGATTCACTGAAATAAAACGCCGCTGAATTGCAAAATTCCAGCTGCCGTGTGACGCGCTCGCAGCTCTGGTTGTTCATCTGTGCACACGCGTATATCCCGCGCTCTTTTTGCGCGCAATCGATGCGCGCACACGCCTCTATCCCGTTCCGCCCTGGCGCAATGATACGCACGGTTGCGCGCAGCCGAAAAAGAGGCTGTGTTACGTTATGTATGTATGCGTAGGCATGCGCGGGAAGGAGCGCAGTGCGATAACATTTCCGACGCTCGGCTTGGGTAACTATACGTTTTCGCAAAATCCGCTAACGAGTGTCAAGGTTTTTTTCTTCGTCGATTTGCGGGGCTGTGACGTACGAAAGTTTAGGTGTTTTTCGTTGAACGAATATCAAGCTATAATTATCGTTGAAAATATTTAAGTACAATTGTAACTTTTGTAATGCAAGAAAATGTTACAGTTTATTTTTTAAACACTGTATTTCGAAAGGTATTATTCAAATAAATAAAAAAAATGTTGCATGTTAGACATTGAAACAATCTTTGAACATAAAAAATTTAATAACCGATTTCTGCCTTTTACGTTTCTTCCAGTCTCTCCGTTCGCACGTTTACCTGCATCTCGATACGATGCATCAAGAATTTATATATGTTGAACGCGGCTATATACGCGTGTCTCGCAGCGCAATTGATTTTATTTGTCCGTTTAAAGAGGACCATAGAAATCCCGCCGTCACTATACGCGTTGCATTCGCACGCCTTCATTCTCCATCTCAGATATTTTACTCTTTAGTGCGGGAAGAAATCGGCTGCGGGGATTTATAAGACGCGCGTTTTACCTCTCGTTTGCT
Organism: Torymus aiolomorphi; assembly: GCA_036365515.1. NCBI lineage: Eukaryota > Metazoa > Arthropoda > Insecta > Hymenoptera > Torymidae > Torymus > Torymus aiolomorphi. The sequence goes on along the minus strand of CM070877.1, from coordinate 128,312,186 downwards.
CGCCGAGTGTATGTGTGTATATGTGTGCACATTTTAAATGATTCTTTTCTCGTGGTTATTCCTTGTTTACCTAAGCGGTTGCGAATGGCTATGCCGTCTTTTATATGGTTTTTTCAGAGGTTGTTTGCTCAAATAGGCTGGATTTACCTTATCAGCGTTGAGTCTACTTATGCATCTTACTTGTTTTCCTCGGTCAAATAATAATATTTCTCCTATTAAATATTTTATATAAATTTGAACGTATATATATCTCAAAGTAACCATTCCACGCGAATAACAGTTTATTTAGAATTTATTGAAACTAATATTTAAAGTTCTATAATATCAATTATATCATGAACACATGGAGGGTGTTACATTAAGTTTGTACATTAAATTATTGTTTAATAAAAATACCGTTGAATTTAGATTTTTATGCTCGCACTGGCAAATGCAAATAGATTCAGTTCACAAAATACTTATAATTTTACTTTTCTCCTTTAGCTTGGCATGCAATCATGAATTAGTTGATAGTCGTTAAAGTTTTCCATCCATTAGTGCAAACGAAACAGTTGGTATGAAAAAGAGAGTTTAAATAATTATATTATGGCGAAATAAATACTGTACCGCAAATTAGTCGTCGAGAATTCGCCCGGAGAAACTAGTTGTAAAAAACTACTCCAAATTTTAATAAGTATACAAAATACGAATGATAAACCTTTGGGTATATCACCATATAAATATGTATAAATAAACGACGTCATTTTATTATTAAATATTAAGTACTTATTACATGAATTATCAAACTTTAAATAATAACAGGGAGCTAGGCAGTAATTTCGTTTTTAAAACTAGTTTCCGGGCGACGTTTACGTATATACTTCTTATACAACAAACGACGGTTTGCCATCTCGATTAGCGAAAATATGTCATCATAACACGTATGCCATTTATACAAAATTATACAGTTCGCATTAAGTATATCGAATCTCTGATGGGAAGGAACAGCGACGCAATTTCGCGCTACTAAAATATAACACGTAGAAATCTTTACCGCTTCGCTCTAGATCATCGTCTTATCATCATCATCTTCATTTCAATTTGTTTTCCTCATCAAATAAATACGCTATTTTCATGTATACATATATATATTTGGTAATAATCTCAATCATAATAACGTCGTCCAATTCGCTCGCACCGTCGACAACACAGCATCGACTAGATTCAACTTTTATATTTTTGAATCTCGCTTGTCTACACTTCCTTGCACGTACTTTTTGTTTTGTTTTTCTACATTAAGGCAGATCCCGTAATATATATATATATATATATATATATATATATATATATATATATATATATATATATATATATATATATATATATATATATATATATATATATATATATATATATATATATATATATATATATATATATATATATATATATATATATATATATATATATATATATATATATATATATATATATATATATATATATATATATATATATATATATATATATATATATATATATATATATATATATATATATATATATATATATATATATATATATATATATATATATATATATATATATATATATATATATATATATATATATATATATATATGCTTATTATACATATATTTTCTCATTTAATCGCTCCTTACGTTGCGTAAATTATACTTTCACACGCACTCGTTGATTCGCTCTCACAGCATGCACGTATTCTTCGCTTTTGCACTCGTTCTCTATTCTTATGTTCGCTTAAATATGCTTAAGTACCGTCAGACCCTCGTTACTTGAACCGCACTTTGTCCGTAATAATTCTCACTTTGCTGCCCTGCAAGAGACAAACAAGATCTTTGTTTTTATCATGTTCATTAATTTTCATTAGTTTTGAATGTTTTAATTACAAAAAGATTAAACAAAAGAACGAAACCACTCTCAAATATTAATAATTTAACTCTATGGACTATTAAAAATTTTTTTTAATTCTGTAGAATTTTTAATGAAAAATTTATAAAATATGGTTCAAATTATTTTATAACTAAATGTAATTGAATTATTATGTTTGACATCGTAGTTTAATAGTGTAATTTCAATAGTGTATTCAAATAATACATAGAATGCAAAACAATCGCAATTAATACATATGTGAAAATATTTTAGATTCAAAAGTAATACTTTCACAGGATCTTTAGAAGGATTATCATCATTATATAAAGCACTGCATGCAACGTTAATAATTTTTAATTTAAAAATATTGCAGCTTATAATATTCTTGAAAATATTGCATATTATATTAGATTCTCATATAAAATTCCTTATTGGTTCAATAGTTTATAAAATGTTTTGAAACGTATAAGCATTTACATACATAAGTATCTAGTAAGTAGTTATTTCTGCTTTAGATCAGACATATACTTCAGAACGAAACGAATGATATTGTTCAAATATTAACGTTGAATGTCCAATCAACACGTGCGCACTTCAAACGCAACAATAATTCAACGATTTCTTTCTCCTACAAAAATGTTACGTACAGCGTTAAAAAAGCTTTGATATATATCGACGAGTTATTTATATCTCCGTTGTTCTTACGCGCGCTAACCCGATGAAAAATTCAAACTGACGTTACACTTAAGCCAATCGCTAAAAATAGCCTATACCTGCACGAGGTTCACGCAATACCTGTATAGACAAGTTCGCGTAATAATATACTCACCGAAAGAACTTCTCCTCGAGCGCAGACGCCTTGGCGCACGTGTCAGCCCGGCGCAAATATGATCGAACTGATGAACGTATGTGATGTGCATGACGCGCATCTGTATGTCGTTTATGAATCATATAGCTGCGCGGTATCTCGTATTGTATAGGCCTGAACGATGCGAGTTTCGCACATGCACATCTCACACACACATACACACGCGAACTCAGATGACGATTTGTCCTTCCGTGTAAACGTGTGTCGCGCGTGTGTGTATGTGTATGTGGGTTTAGGTGAGCGTGAATGTATATTATTGTTATAGCATGTTTGTGTGTGGGTGTGTGTTGCGTGTGTGTATGCACTTAGAAGCCCGGGATTACGCCGTAGGCCTCGAGGGTCGACATTATCAGGTAGAAGACCCAGAGCAAGAAGAGGAATATGGAAGTCGCAATCTTCGGCCCTCGGGGACCGCCGAGCTCGCCGCCGATCGACGTCGTCCGCCTCACCATCAGCACGATTATCACCAAACAAGCCTCCGTGCAGAATATCGTCACAGAGAAGGCCAGGCTGAAAATTGAAGAAAAAGAGAAACCATTTTTATTCATTTGGATTTATCAATGTAGTATATTTTATTGGATGGAAGCTAATTTTCGTAAAATTATACTTTTAAAATGTACCTTTGAAATAATTCGAGTCGTGACAGTCAAATTTACAATATTGTATGACTTTTAATGATCGCTTGTTATATGTATCATAGTAACAAGAATAAAGATTTTAAAGTTGGACTTTTATTTCTGACAGTAAAGATAATCTAAGATACTGGCACATAAGATTCAACTTAACGTTTATTCCTCTGATAAGATTTGAAATACCCGACGAAATAAATTCTGTACAGCACATTACTTTTGTAGTATAGTAACAATAGTTTATGATGATCGAGCAACGTATGTATATATATCATAACACATATTTACTACTCCTTGTAGTAGACGAGAGAAAGTGTAACGTGCATTATTCTTTCGAAATCTCAATAAAAATGTTTAACATATCATTATTTAATAAAATCGGAGAGATCTTTCATATAATTTTCGTTTAACGTTGTTTATGAAATTTTTATGAAATGATATTATAATTTCAATATTGCAGCATACTCCAGTTATTTAATCAGTTTTATTTTTTTAATTGAATTTATTATAATTTTAATCTGTACTCGAGCATATGTAATCAAATTATTAATGCACATTATTATTCGTAAAATGAAATGTTCAGTTATGCGAAAAACATAATGCATCTTGATACATAAAAATCGAATATGATTTTTGATAAATTTAATAAATTAAATAAGTCTACATAAAATTCCACCGCAATTCAACAACAAGAACTTTATTATGAATAACCTCGGACTATACACATATTTCTGAATAATTCGCTGCCGCCTCGTTAAATCACCCTCCAACGATAATTTTTATTTTTCCTCGGCAAACTCCCGCTCATTTTTCCTGGAAAATCATTTTCGCCGGAAAATAAACGCGAAAAATCATCGGCCGAGCGTAAAACCGTGTCCACGACCGCCACTCATATTAATAAAGCAGACGAGCGCTCGTATACGATCCTGAAAGCTCGCTCGCTCGGCCGCCTCGTAAATTCCCGCAGGGCTCCGAAATTCGCGGCGTCGCTCCCATCTATTTTTCATCCGACCCCGGGCGCGCGACTCGGCCCTAAATTGATAAAGTCGGCGACGTGGCCGCGTTGCAACAACATATAGAGCCAACTCGTGCGCCCATTCCACTATATTATAGCGAATAATAATATTCCTGCGTCGTGTGTTGTGTTTCTTCTTTTCTTTCATTTTTGCGGAGTGGAAACGGAGCCCGCAGCCGCAGATGCCACTGCGCCTGAACAAAAGCGGGGAGACGTAGAGTTTTGTGCAGAGGCCAAGTTTGTTGACTCGTACGTGCGTGTGTGCAGCCGGTCCGTGAGATTTCCAGCAACAGTCACGAGGCGTTTGATTTTTTTTTGTTTTGCATCATACGCGCTCGAGTTTGCCGCCCTGTTTCTATATGTTGTGGAAAGTTCTTCGGACGGAGGGGAAAAGTTTTTTCATAAAGGGACAGTGCGATTAATGAGAAAGTTCACGGAAAAAGAATTTAATTGTCACTTTTGTGTGGTAATTGTACCTAACGATAGCTTGACTTCTTACAATTTTTCCGTTGTAAATTTCATTATTCAAAGAATTAGAATTTTATTATAATTCATGGTGTTGTATAGGAAAGTAAATTAATAGGATAGGTTTTCCTTTATGTAAGTAAAACATGGATGTTCATCCTTCCTTCGATAAAATATTTGTAGGGAGCCTATGGACACTCATCAACAAAAATTTACTTGCATATGAAGAAGAAAACATTTAAACCATATATTCACTTTTCTTCTTATTTTCTCAAATAATATTATTTTTTAATTTTATATTCAAGTTATGCGGCTTCCTTTGTTTTCCTTGCTTATGGTGTACATCATGTGGCATCCGCTCTCTAATAATAGGTTCTATGATTTCTACAGATAATATTAGTTTTTCAATGTGCTAAATATTCATTGACTTTACCCGTGACAATATACGTGTTATTTATTAATTTAAGGCTTCAAATTCTCAATTCAGTTTTTAGTTCGCAAAATTTTGCTAGATGTGTGATGAAATTTGTAAAAGCTTAAAGTTCATTTAGTTGAATATTCAAAGGATGCAAATTTTATTCTTTTCGTGAGAGGGTTTCTTCAACTACATTATTATTTATGTATGCGGCAAAAGTATTACATAAAAATTCCGAGGTTAAAAAAAGTTTTTACTTATTGAAACTTATAGTCGACCTTTATTTAAAGTTATAAATTGATATGTACCATAATATTCACTTTTTTACAGTATAACCGCTACTTACAAGGCAAGCGTCCCACCTCCAGGTGATGAAGATCACTAAAACTTCAGGTTGTCATTTTTTGAGCCAAAAAAATCTTGGTTTTTGGTTCCCTTGGGTTAAAGATAGAAATAGAATACGTCCACGAAAATCTAAATTACTCGATAGCTAAAATAAATATAATAAGATAAAAAGCTCGATAAAAAGCATTAATTTAAACTTTGATTTATTTCAAAATATTAATTCCTTGGAAAGTAATAAGCATATTTTTAACCCTCTTCTTACACTATCTTTAATTGCTTATAATTTCCCGAGGAATAATATTTTTAAACAAATCAAAGCTTAAATTAAAGTTTCTTATCTTATTATATTTATCTTAGCTATCGAGTAATTTAGGTATTCGTGAACGTATCCCATTCCTATCTTTGGTCCAAAGGAGACAAGAGTCTAATGGAGAAAATTCTAAAACGGGTTCATTTTTTGGCTCAAAAAATGACATCCTGAAGTTTTAGCCATCTTTTTTATAAATAACATTTTTTTTTTACTTATTCGAAATGTTTTGTTGGGCGAAATAAAAAAAGTTGGCGAATAAGTCGAGAGAAACTCTTCCAAAACATTGATATCAAAATAAACAGAAAAAAGACGATAAAATAAAAGTTTATGTAAAAATTCCCACTAACTTTTATTGACAAGAATTCTTTTTTCAATAAAAGCTCTCTAACCGATGCATCATTCCCCCAAAACTTATTCACCGCGTCTTCCCGTCGACTTTTCAAACGGTCCATACCAAACTTATACAGAACACTCAGAAGACGCCCGCACGTCGTCCTACACCCACATGAACCCATTTCTCTATATGAGTACGCAAACTCAAACGATCCTGCGACGCGAACTTCTGCGGCACGTCCCTTTATGAATTGTGCTCCCGTCGTGCTCGGAATTTCGCGAAACGGGACGGAAAGAAAGCGCAAGCTCGGAATTACGGCGACTCGAGTGGGCGCGGCCGCATCGACAGCTTGCCAAACTCGAGCCGAGAGCTCTTGCGGCGCTGTGTTCTCGAGGAGCAGAGAGCTAGTGCGGGTAAACATTCTTGCGCGCGGTTCTTCATGCGCTTATATACAGGTGTCAGCGGAAATCTCCGCACAACGTTGATTCGTTGGTTTAACAGCCGAAAGAGTGATTCGATTGTCGCTACGGTGCGCGGATTGTGGCTTTAGCTTAACTGACTGTCATTTTATTAACAAATGTATTTCATGGATTATAAAAGAATTAATTGAATAGCAAGGTTTATTTTAGTTAATAGGCAAAATGATATTTTTTAGTTTTATTTCTGGTTTTGTTTATTTTTAGAAAACCAATCAGGAAAAAGCGTATATAATTCTACGTTTTAGAGATCAATCAAAATATTATTATTATTATTATATTATTGGAAGAGTTACTTTTTCGATAATGCAATTAAAACTTCTGCGTTATTCAATCTATGATGTTAGAATTGTTAGAGAAAAAAAACAGAATTTTATTGGTCTATGATATACGGTAATAAAAAGTACTGTAAAATACATTTTATTATTTTTGGACAGGACAAACTTAATTTTACATATCTACATCTTAAGCCGAAATAGACGCGAGTAAAACTCGTGGCGGTCTGTCAGCCCCGGAAACCGCCAATAATCCTTGCATTAGAAAATTAGCATAATCATCGTATTGTTGGGTACGCGCGACACCAGTAACCTGACTACTCTCCAATCCCGGATTAACCGACAAAAACATGTCAATACACGCAGACACACACGCTCGAGCAAATGACGCATCAAATATTCAATGTTGACGCACTCCAGGCGCGAACTTACACATTCTCCTTCTTCCTCTCTTTCTCTGCATATACATTTATGCAGACGCAGTCGAGGTGCGCAGCGAAGAAGCTCGTAAAAAGCTCCTCTGGCCCTTTCATTTCGACGTCAGCGGGAAAATTGAAAGACGTTAAGGCCCGAGAAATCCGCCTCTCCCGTCCCCCTCCTGCGGATAAGTCGGAATCTATATTCGTTTGAGAGGATAACGCGAGAAGGGGAGCTTTTTGGGAAGTGCTTTTCCGGAGTGAGAGGGAGACTCGATCCATCCGCGCGCCGACGCCTTTTAAGAATGAAGAAATTTTTCACGGTTATACGTGTAACGCATAACGTGTACTTAGGGTGGGTGTAGTGATCTTTTTTTTTATGGCGGTCAGCTGAATTAATACTGATGGTTTAGTTTTTTAAGCGGATGGAAAAGTAGCTATTCGAGGATTGATGTGATATTTATTTTTAATATAAGTTCAATAATAAAAATGGAAGCGAACTTTTTTGTTTTTCAACTGTAATCTCGTAATATTTTTTTCAAAGGCATTGAATTTTTGTTATATTCATTGTTTTTATCACGTATAGGTAATAAAGACATATTATATGTATCACGGAATTTGTACAAAGGTGTTCTGTATAATTTTTTCTTGGATCAAATGTTTTACTAGGAATAAGTATGATGTGTGCATGTATGTGTGTGCCTATACGTGCATTTGAACCTGCGTCTGTGTGTATATGTGTCAATTTTATTGTTTAAAGTGACTTCGCATAATTTTTTTGCACTCAAAGTTTTTCCTTCCGAGATGTCGTTTCTGAAAGTTTTTAGCCATCATCAGTACTTACAAGCAACATAATAAAAAATTATAAAGGTGTTTTTCTTTTAGCTATAGCAATTTTCTTACAGTAAACAGATAACTGCTATAAGATAATATTTTATGAACGTTGATAAGAATTACTATTATATAACATTTGATTGAACTTTGACAAGATTGTAAAAAGTTCAAGCTTCTCTCCTCTAAGATGTTTTTAGAAATTATCGTTTTAGCTCATGAAATTAACTTCTTTACGTTCGATAAATATAATTTCCGTAATTAGGATTTATAAAGAATTATATTATAGGAATACTAAAATCTTTTAGTTTCACTAGCGGATTATGCGCGCGCTACCCTCGCGCCTCGATTTCACTTCATTAAATATTAACCTTATTTAATTAAGAACTTCCCAAGCTTTATTTAAATGAAATCAGCACGCGGAAAAAATTAAACAATACTTTTATTTTGAAAATAGAGATTTTCTACTCTCTAAATTTGAATTAGTGACATTTACTGAAAATCAGTTATAGGTATACCGAATCAACTAAAATTTCAGTTAATTTTTAATTTTCACTGAATATTTCAGTTCATTTGGTATACTTATAACTGATTTTCAGTGAGTTTCACTGATTCAAATTTAGAGAATATATTATCGATCAATGTGAATTGACTAATTTAACTATATACATATTATAATATATTATAATTTATAGCGTGACAGATGCATTAATCGATTTTGATAATTATTAACTTATGTAGTACTGATTTTCGAGTTAGTAAGAGGATACAGCGCGAGTATAGATAATACACTAAGCTCATTAACGGATATCCAAGACAGCTGCCAATAAAACCGAACTCCTTGGAAACTAAGGATAATATAATTACCACCATCCGATAATTGACTCTTTTGTGTACTAATTACATTGTGAAATACTAAGATAAGTTAAACAATTACTTTGCGGCACGTTTAAATTACTATAAAAATCATCTCTTAAACTAAAGGCACAAGATCTCCACTCTGAAGGCAATATAGCTCAGCCAATAATTATTTGAACAATTACGCAAGCACAGTTTGGATTTTTAATCCCTGCCGCTCAATTAGTCTCTAATGACTTGAAAGCGCGGAACCCGACTCCATTGTTCTTCGATGCGCATCATTCCACCTCAAAGACGGGGCTTAAAGATGGAAAACACCTTGCGCGCGCTCGTGTGTTTATTCCAGAGATTGGAGTAATTTCCGGATCGTCTGTCGGAACGGCTCCGTTTGAGTAAAGGCAGGAAATTAAGAAATTAAACGACTCTTGCAGCCGCGCGAGTCGCCGTTACTTTTCTGACGTGAAATTTCCTCCTATTCTCAATTTCCGCGAGTTCGCTTTTGAGGAGGAAGCTACGTCTGGCTACTGTCGTACGTCTATCTCTCTCATTTTTTTTTCGTCTTCATTGAATTTACGAAATAATTGAAAGCTCGCGAGGTTAGCGATATTGAAACGTTTAATATTTTATTTACTATTTTACACGGAACATTGATGGAAAAAATATTTGTTTTAGTCAATAAAACTGAAGTAATTAAACAAAACACGAGAAAAAATTTCAAATTACTTCAATGATATTTTTATCTATATGCGTTGGGTACCGCCAACCATGTATTGAAACTCAAATTATTTCGATAAATAAAAAAACTAGTGTTGAAGAAATAAGTTTTCATCCGCCCGTGATGCTAAGTGATATGTAAAGGAATGCCTTAATAATTCTCATAGGTACTTTTTCTGTTAACTATAATTGCTATATGCATTATGGTAAAAAGCTTTTACAACCAAGTACATGATTAAGTGGGTATGTGAGAATAATTTATATGGTATTCATTTGCCAATACTTTCTCGCTTACATAATCTTTTCATCATTTCGTCGCCTGGGAGGTAAAAGGTTTCAACTCGGCCCGGCGCGTAAGAAGGTTACAACTCGGCTCAGCATGTAAAAAGCTTTGAAAAATGTCTTAAATATAAGATATTGAGAAAAAATAATTTATAAAATTTACTTTCCTACAAAATAAGATACATTGGGAAATAATTATATTATGCATGAAAGCTTGAATTCCCCCAATTTCTACAGCGATTCTCAACTCAAACACCAAAGAAAAAACGAAGCGGCAGAGTTGTAACCTTCTTACGCGCAGAGCCGAGTTGTAACCTTCTTACACGCCACGCCGAGTTGAAACCTTTTACCTCTAAGGCGACGATTTAAAGCCGAGATCTCATAACCAGGCGGTATCAAACAATAGTTTGATTTACTCTGAGCTACCTTAGGCAATACAAAAAATGATATCTTTTGTAATTTCATATTTTACACAAACGCTCGCGAACTTATAAAGATTTAATAAAACATTCCGAATGTACACACGTCGAGATATTGACGCGGTTCGCGTGCGTGTCGAAATATCTACAAGAATTTCACGTGCCAACGGAAGCTTGAAAAACTGGCGCTTATTCAGGTTGTTTGGACACGTGAGCAAGTATACGTGAGCTCCCGAGCTTTTTGACTATATCACGCGAGCCTCAAAGCCCTCTATGCGACATCAAACGCATTACATTGAATTCGCCCGAGCTATTTCATGCGTTCCGACGCGATGAGCCGTCACGCTCCTTGTGAATTTCGCTTTTAATCAGGCTGACAGCAGTCCCAAATAATGACTAATTTTCGTACATCCCTTTAATGAAAACACTTTTACAGCAAATCGATTACATTGACTAGAGTATCAATGAAAAAAAGCTTCCTCTTTGAGGAAGCAAAATTCATTAGAAATGATAATATACTAATTAAAACCAAAATCCAATTAAATTTTACCCGAAATGAGCATTCCTATAGAACAAAACTACTGAAAAGCAAGTGTTTTGTTAGCAGCGTCAATGTTTTGTTAGCAGCGTTTTTTTACTTACATATTTTGTATTTTAATCATAACGGAACAGCAAGAACTAACGAACGTTAGAGACCTTTCTATTTGACGTTAAAGTAAATTAACTTTCAAGCGTTCTAAAACTTTGTTTACTTTAAAATAATTACTTGGTATATAATAAGACCACCTTAACAGAATAATTGAGGACAATTCAATACATTAATTTGACCATTTACCTCCCTCTCCAAGACAAGCGTCGAATTAACGTTACCAACATTACAATTCCAGCCGCACCGCGCTACCGGCTAAATAACTTACGTCAATTGCTTCATCGTGCAATTAGCGTCAGTTGATGCGCGCTCCAGCACCAATTCATTCGCGCGGTCTAATACAATTTCCACCGATCGATGGTCCGCTTTTCCGCCGGCGCGCGCGTTCTTTCCCTCTTATACTACTTACACGGCGTGAGATACCATCGCCGCCGCCGCTGACTAAAAGCATTCTCTCTCTTTCCCTCGGCCTTCCGCGTCACTGGGTTCCCATAAAAGCGGAACCGAGAGACGCGCGAGTCGTCTGTTTTCCTCCGCGTCTCCTAAGTGTTCAATAATTACGCGTCCGCGCGCCAGTGTGGCAATGTTGATAGATTCTCTGGCGGACGTGGAAAATAGCGACAGCAGTGGCTGCGCGAGCTGCTGCTGCTGCTCTCAGGTGGGTTACTTTGTCGCGAGAAAGAGAGAATGGCAATAGCGCGGCCCGTGGTGCATGTTTCAACGAGAATTTCACGGTTAATTGGGAAGGAGAGTATGTGCGACAAATGACCGTGAGGGATGTTTTGTTTACTTGATGAAAGCCGATTACATGCAGCAGTGGGAGGCTTTAGGTATAGATATTCGTGTGTGCGAAATGTTGCTCACCCCTTTTCATAACTACGTTCCGTTAAATGAGAAGATTGAATGTATTGATAATTATGATATTATGTGTTTGTGAAAGGGTTTGATTAATTACTTGTATGATAGAGTAGTACACTGAGAAAAATGATGGATTAAAAATTACTATAATATATAGGAACGTGGGGACAAATCTCAAATACCAACATTTTTACTATATTTTATAGTAAAAATTGATATATATATAATAAAAATTGCTATGTACGTAGTCATTTTTACTATAAAATTTAGTAATAATTTTAGTATTTGAGATTTGTCTCCACGTTCCTATATATTATAGTAATTTTTAATACATCATTTTTCTCAGTGTACATACAGTTTAGGTGTAGCATAAGGTTTGAATTTCGAAGCTACTCTAATTAGTTATCAAAAGATACACGGAGAAAAATGTTTGAGTAAAAATTACTATACTGTATTGAAACCGGGGGACAGACTCGCATTATCAAAAAAATTAGTATACTTTCTAGTAAAAATTACTATATTTCTAGTAATTTTTACTACATTTATAACAATTTTTACTAGAAAGTATAGTAATTTTTTTGATAATTTGAGTCTGTCCCCCGGTTTCAATACAGTATAGTAATTTTTACTCAACCATTTCTCTCCGTGTATGAAATAATCTCGATCTCTTGCGTCTTCTCACTTGCGAAAGGAACTTGTTTCTCAATACTTTTTCCTATAAAACTTGCACATTCTCTTTGAGTATATTTCTCTGATCATGCTTCCAGATATTTCACAAACAAATGATTGGCCCGCCGAATTTCAATCTACTAGAAAGCCTTAAAAATGCAACGAATATCATTCTTTTCACTTTACTTCTATTCACCCAAAGCGTTAAAAAAACATTCACGTTGCATTCTGCAAAAGTGCAAAAAAAAGAGCTCACCAAAGTATTCCCCTAAAACCGGCAAAACCACCGCGAACTTTGCGAAAATAGCGCTGAAATACGACGCGCAGCTACAGTCTCGCGCAATTTTTTGCGCCGCACACACAGCAAGGAGAGAAGAACGCAGAATCGTCGCCCCTCGCGCTAGCGCACTTTTCCCCCGTAAACAAGATTGGATATTGGGGTCGACGATGGCTTCAGTGTGTGCGCGCGTGTTCGCTTTCGATTCACGTCGCGCATCCAGTTTATTCGTCGCGCCGGTTCGTTGCCAGACTGTAACACGCGAATATGCCTGCTCGAGGCGTAGGTATGGGTTTCCTACGGTTGCCGTGTATAAATACGGAAAGAGACGGAGGGGGAGATCTCGCCAGTCGAGTGAAAAATTGGATGCACCGTGTACCTGCTGGAGTTCAGCGGCGGGTTGACCTATTGTGGAAGATTTTTGCTTTGACGATTTTGTTAATTTATGAAAGATTGATTTTTGAAGTCGTCGGTGTACTTGCTTCTTTATTTTAGAAAAAAAAAATTTATTTTATTGATTTTTCGGTTTCTTTTATTTGAAAATTTTATTGATCTATAGAATGATCTTGTAATGTTTTGTGCTTTGATGGATATAACATTTTGATTTCATAAAACACGGAATTAAAAAAACTTAGTTTCTCGAAAGAAATTATGATAAAATCTGTTTATAGTTAAATCACGACGTTGAGTAAACGCAGATAATTAAATTGAAAACTGCAAGTTTTCTTTGAGATATAAAAGTTTGCCTTTGAAATAACGATTTAATTCTTTTCATTCGTGTTTGCTCTCCTCAAATTGAAATTGTTACCCTTCATTAAGGAAATCCGCGGATTTTAATGCGGACATTAAAACGATTTTTCTAAAAGTAAGTCAAATATTGTGAAAGCCACCGAATTTAATAGGACTGTAAAAAAGTTATGAAATGCATATAGCGTAGTTAAAATTTTATTCCTCTGAATATTTGTTTTATACGTCCCCGTATAACCGCCCAACGATACCGCGCTGTTTTCTACTGAATAAATATAGCCTACATTGTACACCCAGCGAAAATACCATTGTTTTGTCAGCCACACAAACATTTATTGATTCGTTAGACACATTTACCAAACAAATAATTTTCGTACTCCAAACGTATATACACGATTTGCGCAACGAAAGCTTATATATACGGAAGGTAAATGAAGAGTTTGTGCACACTCACCTGCCGGGCTCGACCTTGAAGGGTTTGCCATCGATGGCGTGGTAGATGGCGGCGATGCTCCACGCGATGCCGATCCCCAGGAAGACATTTACCGCGTTGCTTCCGGTCACGTTGCCGACGCTCGCGTCCGCGTACTTGTCCTGGCAGGCGGCCACCTTGCTCGCGAACGTGTCTGCAATAAATCAGGCGGGCAATCAGGATCTCGTCGTACTCTCCTCTGCACACACACATAAATACAGCTATATACTAGAGCGCGCCCGCCTTCTATCGGCGCTTCCTCATCTCTCGCTTGTAGGCGCAAATTGATATGTTGCCCTCGCGCGCGCAAGAGCAAGCTCACGGGGAGTGGCTGCGGCAATTGCGCGGCGCTTCCGGCGGAGAGGAGGGCTTTTTCGCAAGTGGCTCGAGCCCTCCATAAATTGAGAGTTTTCGTACTTTATGGAGATAAGTTGCGCCATAGACTTGTTTTTTATACGTCGTTATTTCTTGTATGAAAATGTGACGATGGTTCTTGTTGTTTTGTATAACGATGGAAGTGAGCTGTGATGAATTTTATAGTGCTTAAAAATTGTTTGGGAAATAAAATTATTACTCTGTCTGACGGGGTTTTTTATGGAGCCACAAAAACTTTTCAAATCCGCCGGTAATTCCATTTTTTTATAATACTATATTAAAAGGATCGTAACCCTGGGGGAAACCCAAAACATTTTATAACTAATAACTCACCATTTATATTAGAAACCTGCTATCAAATGGGAATTTCTCTTGTCCAGTTTCTAGCTCCCGATGAAACGCTTTTTCTCCCATTATTAATTGTCCATTTAATAGATTTAAAAATAGATTGAGTTTTTCGAAGACAAGTACAAGCTTGTTCTTGAGTATTTTAAAGGTATTATAACTGATCAGTTTCTTTAGTCTGGAAATGGCTAGTAGAAGGCTTGACAAGGAGTGAGAGAGACAGAATCAGATGGAGAAATAAAAGTTTTGCTGATTTATTCATAGAAAGAGTACAACAAATGATTTATTAGTTAATGTTATGTATTTATATTTTGGTAAGCCATTCAATGCACTTTAATGCTCTTTTATCAAAGATAAAATTAGTACGTAAATCAAATCCGAATATTTTGTTGTTACGTCAATCTAAGAAATAGGTAAATAATGGTCGAAAAATCGTTTCATCATAGCGATTAATTAGCCAGTTTTACTAGCTATTTTCTAACTTCTTGGCCATTTCATATAGATGAATTTCTAGCAGGGAAACGCATATAATATATATATTTCAATGCATCGGAGGCGAAATACGGCCAAAAGTTGGTTAGATAGCGTGGGCAATGTATCAAAATAACATGCAAGGAGGAGAGTTTCTTATCAAGGTAGACGCCAGCTTTGCAGAACCGATACGTCCAACCTTCTTTTATAAATGTAAAAGATGTATTCGCTACGCTATCTTGAAAATTGCAAGTCCACATTTTAAAGAATACCATTTTTCTCATAATTCTAATGTTGTTCACGTTTTGTATTCATAAAAAAATACGAAGAATAAATATGACATCCATCCCGATGAATATAATAACATTGGTCAAATCAATGGTCAAATTTAAATGTCAAGTTCAATTTCATCATAAATGTTTATTTGTGGAAATAATTATTCGAGAAAACTGATTTAACGTTATCCATGGTCTACTGGTTTTGAAAATTGTCAGCTTTCCTATATAAATATACATTAATGGATTTGATTTCTGGGAATGACTCAAAATATACAAGCACAAACGAGATTATTGAGCTCGCTGTCAAAGGCACATGCTCATCAACAACCGCGCCCTCTTCCATTACGCGTAATATAGCGCGCTTTTCCGTAGTTATACGTAAAAACTGACAGTTTCATGCGGCCTATTACGCAGAAAGATCGAACGCAGGCAGGTTGCAACAATTTCGTGCTTTTGACGCAATGTCATTACACGGTCAATCGACGGACCAACAAAAAGCATTACACCTATATTTATCTTGGTTCTGTTTCTCTCCGTTTTTCTGTCCGCAATACCATGCCATATAGATATGCACGCGCATAGAGCGACGTATTGATCAACGTCGTCAGGGGATGCCGATATGATGGCGCGCTATCAAAATCATATCAGTAACGCGAAATGATGAGTA
This sequence comes from Torymus aiolomorphi, assembly GCA_036365515.1. Taxonomy (NCBI): domain Eukaryota; kingdom Metazoa; phylum Arthropoda; class Insecta; order Hymenoptera; family Torymidae; genus Torymus; species Torymus aiolomorphi. Next base: position 128,295,836 of record CM070877.1, on the reverse strand, counting down.
GAGAGAAACAGAGTATAATGGAAAGGTGTCCACATACACGTGTATGACGCGCGCTCGTTTTGTACGCGCGGAAAGTTGATGAAACGATTGGCCCGTCGTGCGTGAAATTCGGTATTGGATTTGTTATTCGTTTAAATATATTTTAGTCCGGATATAAAGATCTCAGCATAGCTGTAGAAAATAGCTTATTTTACATGTGTCATAGTTTGTTTATGCGGTGTGGTAGACGGGCATTTATGAATATTAAATGTTTTTTATGGCATATGGATCGTATATACACAAGCGTGGCATGGAATTTTACAGTACCTGTATACCGTGTTATGTAGCAGTGCAAAATGGAGCTATACAAGTTATAGTTATTTTCATGGCAAAAACAGGGGGATGTGAACTCGATCGCTATATAGCACACTGTATGTATAGTAACAGTACACGGAGAGAAATTTTGTAGTGAAAATTACAAATATTCGAGACAAAATTACCAGTTTCTATGGTAATGGATGGACAGACTGACAATTTCAAACTTTTTACCAAAGTGCCTTGGTAAAATTTTTTTAGTTAATTTAAATTTAAAAAATTAACTTTTTTTATCCATATTGATGGATATATAGTATTTTAATATAGAAATAGAAACAGAAACAAGGATGAAAAAACATTAAACTGAAAAAAAATTTTTACGGAAGCGGGATTCGATCCGACGATCTTTGGGTTGAGAGTCCGACATTCTACCGACTGCGCCATGGAAGCTGTTACCAACAGTCATTTGAATCGCCGTTATTACTTACTGAAAATATGTGTATTGTTTTCATTTTAACGTCGCGCACGCCTCTAGTATCAATCTTCTGAAACACAATAATGCGCAGTGCGCATGCGCGAGTACACAAAACCAGGTTATTTGGTAAAATTTATCAGTTTTCTTAGTAAAAATTACCTTGTAAAAATGACTAGACCTCAATTTTTACCAGTGTGTCTGGTAATTTTTATTCAGATAATTTGGTATTTTTTTTAAGTGGTTATGGTAGTTTTTCCTGGGAAACTTATAAATTGTATTAGAAACCTGGGAATATCACGGCTTTTGACAGTCTATCCATGCGCTACCAAGGCACCTTGGTAATTTTTACTCTAAAATTTCTCTCCGTGTAGTAACAACATTGCTTACAGTTTTTATGCGCTCGACCAACATGTAGACAAATGTCAGTACGGAGATTTTCAGTTATTGTCGCAGTGTAGTAGTATAACAATACCATAAAAGAGCAATAATGGAGATACGTGAAAACTTTAAAATACAGTTCGTGAAATGAAATAGCACTATAAAAACAGTATAATATATGAATTACTCGTATAAATCGTTCATATTACAGTCTTTTATCGTCTATTTCACAAACGCTCTCTATTGTCGCTTTCTTTTCAAAATTTCGCAGCTTTGTGAAAGCAGCTATTACTTTGAAAAGTAGGTCTCCCGCACCAAAAAAAAAACTACGCTTTCCCGCTTCCATTATTTTCATTGTATAAAAAACTCTTCAAGCTATACGAAACTCCGAAAATCCGAAAATCACCCTCATCTTTTTTCCTACAGCAAGTGGAAAATGGCGAGGACAAAGCGCTCTATTCTTTGTTTTTCCCAAAACCACACATCAAAAACTTCTTAATATTAAGAAAAAAAAAACAAGACCCATGCGCGAATGACGGTGCAATCCTATATATACTTGTTCCAATCACGCACTCTCAATTCGTACAGCCGCTCGTAATATTGCAATAGCAACGAAAATAACAAGCCACATCCAGCAGCTGATTTTCCAATATACTTTCATTCCGAATCTCCTCTTCTGTACATATACCTATACACTGGCGTGTAGATACCGTGACGCGACGCGTTTTTGTTAGACACAGAGCGGGCCAGCGATTTCGGGTTGACGGACAGGGGGATAAACGGCCACAGGGGAGCTAGCTGCGCGCACGGCGACTCGACGCGATTAACCTCGTTTTCTCGTACATAGCTGCCACGCCAGTAAGCGAGCTTTTTCTGCGCCCCTCTGCGATGTGCACTCTACTGACGGGGGATCAATCGCTAAGCGTATAACACGAGCGTGGCTCGAGGTTCATATTCGCGCGGCACTTTTGCTGTGGCCATCGTCGTAAATGCGGGAAGGAGGGGGGGGGGGGTTATGGTATCGAATGAAATGAGTACTGATGGGTTCACTTCGTGAAGTTTGGCCGAGGGATTATCGGACCTTGAATTATTATATTTTGGGATGCGCGCCGACGGGTTGGACGATGTTATCGGTTATTTTATTTGTCGGGTCTCGCGATGGAGTGTTAATTTTTTGCACGACTGATGATAATGGAGAAAGTGAATTTGATTATATCGTTTTAAACGAGATTTATTTGAATGCGACCATTATCGCGAATAATGAATTAAATTAAGTGGTGTCAAGTTCTGGCGTGAGATAATATGCTTCGTCAGAAGTAAACGGTTAGCATTTTTGTTATAAATTTTTTTTATTTATTAATTGTTCTTTTTAACCCAATTATTTTTCTGCACCAATGTTTCGATGTCCATATTTTTAATATTTTAATTCATAAAAGATTCATATTTGATTCATTTCATCATGAAATATCATTGAGTATTTCGGGAAAAGCTAATTTATAGGTATAAATTGTGGAGGATATTTTTTCAACCTTTAGTGTCACTTTTAATTTTTCAGTTTTCATTACATTATATTATTATCACGAAGAAAATGCACAATCAACTCTTCCAGTACATTTATTTTCGTAATTGGCATAAAAGATATGATTAAATAAAATCGTTACTGCGTTTCCAATTATATTCCAAATTACAAATTTAATTATTAGATTTTTCGGATCGAGTTTTTGAATTTACTGGATTGAATATCAGATCACGGTACACGGAATCAGCTATTTTGAACAAAGAAAATTATTCATTGATGTTCTGGTCAGAAAAAAAATTCCATAATCCTTGCCTGGACTTATTTCACCGTTTTCTCGTTTCCTGCAGACATCTTCATTCACCCAGTCTAGGGTATATATAAGCTTGTATCGGTTTTAAAAGCCGCTTATACCCGTATTACCGCGCGGAGCGGAGCCGAGGTAATAGGCCGAAAGTTCATCGAAAAGAAATCAGCCGCGTGCAACAGCTCGACGCGACGCGGAGTTCTCTCCTGCGCTCTGCTATATACACGCTTCGATTCGGCTCGATCGTTTTTCGGCAAGCCTCGCGCGGCCTCTATCTGCTTGCAAAGACTTGTTGGACTTTGGACTTACGGTAAGGGGAGTTGAACGAGAGTTTGAGGATGAAAGGGGGAAAGGCTCGGATTTTGCCTCGAATAGAATAGATCGGGGCTGCTTTCTTATAGTTTGCCAAACAAATGCCCGGGGTTATATGTTGGAATATTTTTCGTGCGCGTGGCGAAAGATGAAAAATGTTTTAACGATCGGAACTTTTGTCATGAAAGAACATATTCATCATTTATAATAAAAGCCTTAGAAAATTTGTATTTTAGTAAAATTATGTGGACTTGGATTTCAAATGTTGCAGTTGAAACATTATTTAGGTTCGTCATACTCAAAGAAGTTATGTATCATTGGATACATTTAATTTTACATTTTAAAATAAGATTGTTCATATAACTATTATATTTTTAACTTCTAATTTTTCATTAATTTTTGTAGAAAAAGAAATAAAACTACAAATTTTACTTTTTTCCATTTTCCATTTTAATCTGTTCGATCCGTATATATTTTTATTTCGTTCAGAAAGAAATAGATGGAACAGCGATATTCAGTTGTAATAAGAAAAATGTACAAAAAAGTTGTTTTTATTTTACATTTTTGCTTTTTGAAATTTCAGATGATTTTATTCCTTATTTATACTTTTTTCTTAATATAACCCCAGATAGTCCGGCTTTGAAAAAAAATTTTAAATTTAATTTCGAGACCGGAAATCACGATCCTAGATAAAAAGAAATTTAAAACCGAGTGCACGGCCGTCATAATTTCCGTTAATATTTAGAATATACACAGTTATTATACTAATTTATACGATAAAGTCCTCTGGGTTGTGTAATATTCGTAAAATCCGTTCCCCTTTAAAATCCCTCATGAATACGAAGCACATTTGGTTTCCTCGTCCCCGAGCGTCGCTTCCATCTTCCGTTTTTCTTCAAAAACTTCGTTTTATCCTCTCGCTCTCTGGCTCGCTCGGTCTTTCTCTCTCCGTCCTTTGATCCATCGAGCTACCCACTGAAGTCGGTCTGCACGCAAACTAACGCGAGCTCGCGGCGTGTTGTGTCGCTTTCTGAATTTCTGAAAAGTTGAAACTACGCAGCTAGGGAGGATGTCAGACGAGACGTGATGTCATCTGAATGGAAAAAAGCTATAGTACAACGACACCTTGGAAATATGGAAATAGATGCAGAGGAAAGTATTTTTTATCTTTTTTTTTCAAAGAAGGTACAAAATTGAAAGAATAACTAAGGAACGGTGGTTCTATGACTTATTATTTTAAAGAAGTCTTAAAGGGACTTAAATTATTATGAATTTAATAGTAAACTAAGCTTTTCAAAGTTGTATAAAAAATGGTAAGGATTCTTCTACTAATAAGATTCGGATTTCTGTGAAAATCTTTTACTTTTCATCGATGTTCTAATGAAAAGATTCACGTACCTTCTGGAAATAGAATTATACCGAAGCTTTATATATATATATATAAGCTCACTTAGTTACATGAAGTTGAAGTATAGCGTACACTTTATTAACTTACTCTTCATTTTCTTTGTTTTAATATAACCGTAAGCATATCCTCTTTGATCCTCGTATGCGCATAATTTTATTAAATTCCTAAAGTGGAAGAGGAAAATGACAAAGGCCGTGGTAAAATTGTATATTTATGGTTTTTCCTAGCTTCACATATAATAAAAAGGGGAAATGAAATCGTATATAATTAAATTACTTTCATCTAGCTGTAATCATTAATTTTTACTTATAACCATCATAAAAATAAATCATCACTCTGCTATTCATTCTTAAACCGTAAACATTAACAAATGTACACGTATTAATAAAGTTTTATTAATGCTGCAGAAAAGAAATTTGCTTCATAAATTCCTCGCGGAAAGAAAGTATTTGGTATCCTCCGAGTTTGAAAATCTTCCGTAACAAGCGTCCCTTCCCCCTCCACCCACCCTCATGATTTATTTGAAAACCTATCACAGTATCATTTATTTTACTGTTCCCCGTGCTCGGCTCGTGTTCTCTCTCGTCTCCTTTACTGGGCGAGATTCCACCACCTCGCCGGAAATCTGATACTCGGCCGTACCCGTAGAAAAGGACGAAACCCCACCGGAAAGAAACGCGGCCAAACGCAAAAGCTCATATATAATCCAGGCGGCCGCGCGCCCCCCTCTCGAAATTCAAAAGCGAGCCGTCGCCGCATGCGGTATAAAAAAAATCGGTGCAACGGCGAAAACTCCCCTCACCCCTCGAGGACGCGCGCGAAAGCGAAAATCCAGGACGATAAGAGATCTCGGGGATAATTCAGGCTCGCGGGGGATTAAGCGTCGTCGCGGGGGGACTGGTGTCTCGCCGCGCACACATAAATATTTATGCGTGCGTTACGATTCTCGATTACCGCTGCGAGTGCGTGCTTTCTTTATACCTATATATGCGCAGAGCTGCGCGCGCAGGCGCACTTGCATTTTCGAGATTGCCTCGCACGGATGCTCGTGGATATAGGCGCGTACGTGTTGGAGCGCGAAGACGGTGTGTATGGCTGCCGAGAGGAAGAATTCGGGAAGAGATTCTCCGCCGATGCGGATTTTATAGTGTTTCCAGCTGTTTGCGGCGATTGAATTCTAAGATCGTTATCGTCGGTATTTGTTCATTTGTACTTTAAGTGCGGAAACATTAATCGAATATTGATCAGTTGTTTTAGAAGATTATTTATAGCTTGGGAACAATGATAAATTAAACTATAGTAAAATGGCTTTCAATATTATTCACTCCCTATATAAGAGTGAGGTGGTGAAAGTTTATTTTATATACTAACAAGTGAAAAAATTGACTGATTTCAGAATTAAAGATGACTTCTTTTTACTAACTCATTTTTTTCAGTGTGGTCCCTTTAATATCTTATATTATTTTTTTCAGAATTTATAGTGGGATCTTCCAAAATTATTATTTACCGCGTATGCGTCATTTATAAGTAAAGACGATTACATTCATTCTCATTATTTCAGTAGAATAAGGACATGATTAGTCAGGCAGTAGGTATATATTCGAGTTCTTGAATATTAAAATAAAGCACTTCATAGTCATTAATTTAGAAACTCCAAATAACTTCCTCTTGCATTTATATAGTATCACTAATGACAAAATGAAAGCCATATTAATTTCCATCCCACATTCAGTTTGTTCTCTCGATCAAAGTTGAGCAAACATTGAGTTACGAGCCACTCGCAGGCAAACACTCGTACTACAGTTTGTGCGTTCCTATTCATTTTGTGAACCAGAAATTGCATTAAAACAATAAAAGATAATTTGAAATTGTAATTCTAACACTCTTTTAAAAAGTCTTATGACATATTGGAGTTGCATAATATTTGCACTTGTAAAAAACGATATTCGAGCTCGAGATTGAAAGTATTCGCAAGATTTATTGTTTGTGAATCTGCTGCATACTAATGTTGTAAGTACCAGAGAGCCGCGATATTGCTTCGCAATATTTATTATTATCGTATGCAATTGTAGCCACGTCCGATATTTTTCTGAAACGTGCATGCAGAACGGCGTGACAAGATTGCACAGATGCTGCACGCATTTCGCATACAAATTTTAAGGTTGTTGTATAGAACACATTTCTGCACAAAAATAAATAATCTATATTATTATAAAATTCATTACGAACCCTGGTGGAAATCCAAAACATTTTGTAACTAATAACTGACCATTAATATTAGAAACTTGCTATATAATAGGAATTTTTCTTGTTCAGTTTCCAGCTCCTGATGAATGAAAAAATGCTTTTTCTCCTATTATTTGGCCATTTAATAGATTGAAAAATAGAATGAGTTTTTTGAAGACAAGCATAAGCTTGTTTTTGGCTATTTTAAAAGTATTAAAACTGATCAGTTTCTTTAGTCTGGAAATGGCTAGTAGAACGCTTGCTGTTATGACAAGGAGTGAGAGAGACAAAATCAGACTGAGAAATAAAAGTTTTGCTGAATTATTCATAGAATGAGTACAATAAATGATTTATTAGTTAATGTTATTTATTTATATTTTGGTAATCCATCCAATGCATTTTAATGCTCTTTCATCAAAGATAAAAATTAGTAAGTAAATCAAATACCAATATTTTGTTGTTACGTCAATCTAAGAAATAGATAAATAATGGTCGAAAAATCGTTTCATCATAGCGATTAATTAGCCAGTTTTACTAGCTATTTTCTAACTTCTTGGTTATTTCATATAGATGAATTTCTACCAGGGAAGTACTGGTATTATATACAATACTCAATTCAAAAGGCTTATTTCTATATTAGTTTCTTGCACGAAAGCGTCCACGATTATAACTTTCACTCAATCGAATACGAAAAGGCAAAGACAGTGACTGTGCCAAAACCAATTTACCAGCCAAAGAAACCATAATAACCGCACTCTCGCAAAATAACGCTCTACCCTTTCTCACCGCCCCTCCCTTGCAATCACGAAACTTGCTCATTAAGAACTTGCGCCACCATCACCACCATCGCCGCGCCGCCACCCCACGATTCTCGTATGAGCGCTTGCGCCCGCCCTAATTAATATACGGAGCAAAAGCTGGTTTTGCCTGTCGCCCCGACGAATTTCGCTTCTCGCGCAACGGCGACGAGCGAGTGCATACATTGTGTGTGTGTGTGTGTGTGTGTGTGTGTGTGTGTGTGTGTGTGTGTGTGTGTGTGTGTGTGTGTGTGTGTGTGTGTGTATATATATATGGCTGGAATATCGCAGTCGCGACGCGCCGTCGAACGAACAGTCGTGTATTTACGAGGGAGAGGCGATTTCAATAACGGCGAAGTCGGATAATGGAAATGGGAAAGTCTGGTTTGCTTCCCGCTGCGCTGCGGCTGCAGACGGCGCTCGCCTGCGTGTCGTCCTCGAACTTTTAGCGCGCATGCGCTGCCTGCGTGGTCGGCTGGTTTTGTGTTAGAGAGGGAGAGAGAGAGAGAGGGTTTGCTAGATGGGCTAATCGCCGTGATGAGTAACGCGCGGGGATTTCTCGAGAGCAGAGAATTAGCGATGGTGGGGTTGAGGCATTTTGATGAAATGTTTCAGAATTACCGGGTGGAGTACTTATCGGTGAGTGAATAATGCTGGTGAAAATTTTATAATAATGTGGATGAATTGTCAATTTATTATGGTGTTTCGTTTAGTGTACGGGAATCTTAATTATGCCGTTTATTTGACTCAAAATCAACTTCTCCAGGTGCTTAAAACCGAATGATTATCCTTCACTCGTAATAAAAATAGAATAAATTTTATCAGTAGGACGGCGTTTGTCGATTTGTTAAATTCATCATTTATTTTATGCATAAATTAAATTACAAAGTTGTTATTCATTAAGATTTCTGATTCAAAAGAAAATAAAGCTAGCGAAATACTTCTTTGATTTGTTTTGAATTAAAGTTAATATTACGCTCATAATAAAAAAATTTCACGATTTACTATAGTCGTAATGATTCCAATGAAGCATTTTCACTTATAACTTATACGAATAGCTCGAAACTACTAGCATACGAACAATAAAAAATGGAACAATTGCTCCAAATCGTCCGACATTTTATGCGAAATAGCCCTATCCTCGCACGAGTTTCTCGGTAATCGCGTGAATTATCAAGTCTTTTTCATTCGATGCATCCACAGATTGCTGCGTAATCATTTTTTCGATAAAAACCTCACCCTATTTTCCGTCGCCATTCTTTTATTTACCGATGGCTCGCGCTGATCGTGACGACGGTTATATAAAACGACTCCGAATGAGGATTATGCGGGAATCGTTAAATTTTCGTGCGAAATTTACGATTCGCCGCGAGGAAACGCGGAGGAAGAAAGAATCGGGGAATCGGTAATTTACTGTCCGATGGCAATGATCCGATGCGGAATGACCTAAATTTTTCCTTTAATCTATTGTAGAGCAATACTTTTTTTATTAACCAGACTTTATTCAAATATTAATGTTTCATGTTTCATTCAATATTTCATTATTAATAACAGGTTGTTATAACAATCGATGACATTTTGATTATTGTAATCTATAATAGAATATGTCAAGAATAATACTGCAAAATGTCGGTCGTAATAAAAAGTATGAAAAGTCTAATACTAATAGTTTTATCGAGATAGAGTTAAAGTAGATATATTCTTATTTAAAGCTGACATAACGTAAAGGGGAATATACTTAATGGAGGATTATTATACTGTCGTATAAGCTGTTTTATTGCTGATATAACTTATACATTCGTGATATTTCAAAAGTTACAAGACAAATCGATTTTTCTCTATTACATATGAAATAAGACATATGTTTTTCTTGAAAATTACATAAAACACTTATGTGTCATTTCTCAAAGATATCAAATAATTTTCTCCTTTTTTTAAAGCTATTCTCGTAAAAAACTGCAATACGATTTCCGTATAAAAATACGATTCTCCACATTCTATACACCTCAAGTGAAGTCTTCCTTAATCCAACAATCAACGACAATATTTACACGCTTCAGGTCGAAGCCTTTTAGTAATTATTCATAGCGAGTAAATCTCGAAAAATACCCCAAACATATTCTCCTTTCACAGAGACGCAGTCACCTACATATAAGTTAACGAAGCCCTCCTCACACTTTCGACGCAGACGCAGACAAACGAGGGGTAGAGCGAGTTTGGGGCGCGAATCTGAATATTTATGCATCGGAAAGTCGACTTTTGTAAAACTATCCGGCCGCTTTCCTCTCCCGGGACGCTTATCCGCGCGTTTATATATAAAGGTCGCGTCTTGACTCTCTGCTGGGACGCGCGCGCGAGGGGATGCGAAAATTAAATCGCATCGAATTGACCTGATTCCGCTCTCGATTACATTCGCAAGATAGAAGGAAGGAGAGAGGGAGGGAAGCTGGTGGCACCGATGAGCTTCGCGCCTGTCTGTTTGTCTCTCTGATGGCGGACGGGGGAGAGAGGAGTAGAGCGCGAGAGACGAAGCGGTTATCGAACGTCCGTTGCGTTTGAAACATTCGACGGATGATTAATCTCAAACAGTTTTCAATTAAAGTTCTTAGTGCGCGAATGTCGTTTTATTTTCGATATTTCTGAAAGAAAAATACGCGCAGGTGTGCAGTGTATTCTTGGGGATTGAAGTGAAACGGATTATTATCAGATAATTTTTAACTTGCGCTGCTTTGTGTGTTATGAAGAGGAAAAATTGAGGAATATCTCGAAGCAATTTTATAATAAACGAGAATAAAAGGAATGGAGTAATCCGTAAAGATATAGTGATAATAATTAAGATGGATGGAATTGCAAAAAAATTCAAGTCATTTTTACAATATTTTATTTAGAAGAGAGAATTTCAAAGAATGAAACTCGAGTGATTCGGTGTATTCAAATAATTTATCGCCGGATTTTATCGAATAAAATATGCAAATTCACTTCTGAAGGCGTTTTAAGAGAATTTTCATCGTTACCTCGGCCGTTATTCTCAAAATTATTATTTATTTGCACTAAAACACATTATAAGCTACCGATATCGGTGACTTTCCCCCGCAATTTACCGCTGTATTAGAGCGGAAATCGAAAGAAGTAAATCGAAATTGCCGCGACCCTGTTCGCGCGATAAAGTGCAAAATTTTAAGTCTTTCGCATAGAGTGCGGGGGTGGACGGTTGAAATCAAAACGTCTTTCGCTAATGTTGCCGCTGAGTATATATATATAGGACTATGTTTATGCTACCCGGCATACGCACTTTATTACGGTCGCCGCCTGTGAATCTCCGGCCGTTAATTAAAATTGGCGAAAGTCGTATATATATATAGCGCGCGGCGGACATAAATCCGCAACCGATAAAATCGCCGTATAACAGAAAATCGATGTTTCTGCGCAATTCTCTCGGTCTTCGAGCACTCGCGATACCAACAACGTGGCAGCAGCTCCGTGCACGTGTAACCGCACGCGATACTTATCAACGAGATAACCAAACGGTCTGTAATAGAATTACAAGCACATCGTAAATAGAATTTGACAATTTCAAGGTTTGCTGAAATGTGGTTCTGTGAATATATATTTAAATTATAATTAGTTTAAAAAGGAAAGAAAATTATTTGTTTTCTTATTATAAATAATAATCTGTTATTTTTCTTGTATTGCTAATATTACCTTGAGAGCTCAAATTGGCGAATGGCAAATAAATACAATACGTATCAATTCCAGCATGTCGACGGCGTAAAAATGAGTCTACCGTAATACTCGCAATAACAGTGCGAAAAACCTTGAGATTTTCACCCGAATTAAACATTTTTTCTTTCATCCTCCTCTTTAATAACTTTAATACGCGAATTTACACTTCTACCTTCATTCTAATCGTTCCAAGCGTAAATATAACGACGACTTAGAACGACTCTCGCCGCAATTCTGCGTTGCAGAATGCCGAGGACGCAATTCCATCCCGCCCGAAATAAGATAACGCCATTATTTTTTCTCATCGCAATATCTCTCCCTGTGTCCTTCGGTCCCTCTCTCCAACCTTGACCCACGACTCACACGTCCCCTCTAAAATTTATGAATTCCCCCGCAGCTCGTTTCGATTTCACACGATCCTCGCGCTGACAGCCGTTTACAATATATTCCTCAGTGGACTCCTAAAAAGAACAGACTCACGACCGAAGTATATTTATATCTATGCATGTGCTCATCTCTCGTGCTCTCCCTATGTCTCCTTCGCCATTCAGGCTCGCGCGACGGCGCTCCCCCATTGTTATCCCGAAACAATGCGCGAATATAATCAATTATCGCTGCTCTCTTCCCCTCCTCCACACCCACACTCTGGCTGCCCTCTCGATATATCCCGCCCCCATTATTCGCGCGCTTTTTACGCTCTCGTATTATATATATATATATATATATATATATTGCCGCGTGGGATTGTTTAATATCGATTGGAGACGAAACGCCGTAGCGCGCGCGTGTGGATAGAGGACGAGTATATAGGTGCGAGTGAAGAGAGTCTCTCTTTTCGCGGTAAAGGGGACGTGGGTGAAGTGGTGATGGAAGGAGGAGAGAAGAAAGTGCCGGGGCGGCTGCTGCAGCTTCTACGCGAGTTCATCTCGTTTTCTCGCGCTCCGTCGACGTGGCGCGCGCTTTTTTCCGCGGATTCGCGCGCGCGCGAGTTGAGCGAGCGGGTTTAGCGCCTGCTAAATGGGCTCACTCAATAAGCGCGCCTCCGAGTAAGTACTTCATTTGTCACTTTCTTGCCGTCCATCCTGCATTTCGCATCGAGTGTCGTGAAATACCTATCTTGCAGAAGGTCTTTTCGTGCGTATAATTTTAAAAGCTTTTTCATTATTTTGTTTTGGAAAGCGTTTCAATCTCTTGAACTGAATAGTTCAATGGAAATTGATAACTCATATCACGAATCAACATATATACACTGTTTGTTATCTCGAAATTAATAATATAAGATAAATATTTTGTAGTTCAAGATACATTTACGTTATTATGCGTATGATATCTCAAGGAGAACATAGATTTTATCAGGACTATCGAACTTTTAGAAGCGATATGTTGTCGTGAAATAAAAAACATTTTAATAAACAGGATCGTTTGACCTACTTTACCGAAGCAAAAGCTGAGAAAAATATCAATAAAATTTAATTGAATTTTTTCATGAATTTTTTAGATATTCAAATAGTATATCTCAAAGTTGTGGGAAGACCAAACCTTGGACAAACTACTTAATTTGAATCAAGAAAATCTTGTCTCAATCAAATAAATACAACAAATTTTTCTGGAATTTTCTCAATTGTCTGTAGCCAGTTCTACTGATAACCGCAGCTGCAGCTCCTATTAATCGAACTTAACAGCAGAACTTCAAATCCGAGTATATCGTCGCGCGGTACGAAGAAAAGCCAATTTCTTAACTCGGACGAAGAAAAGCCAGTATCGCCCGCAAAAAGCCAAAAATGAGCCCATACTATGGCTTTTTTCGCGCGAAACTGGCTTTTCTTCGTCCGAGTTAAGAAATTGGCTTTTCTTCGTACCGCGCGACGATATAGCCTCCAAATCGAGTGACAGCGATATATCGATTCGCCCCATACAAATAATTCTAGAGCGATATAAATATAAGAATTAAGCATTGTATATGTAATCAACTCACCGGGTATGCTGGTGCCAAGGGCGACGAACAGGATCGCCGTGACAGAGTCCTTGATGCCGAGGGTGCAGCCGAAGTAGGAGGCGATGTCGCCGATCACGGCCGTCACCACGCCGATGCCGACGATGCTGATGACGAAGCAGAGGTACCCCCCGGCGATATCTGCAACGCAATCGCCACGTCGTTAAACACAACCTCCCACACGAGCACCTCGCAATACTCGTACACACACGCACGACTGATATGCACACATACTCGTGCGAACACCTTCGCTAATCGGTTGCATCGATTTGCAGCACGTATACCGGCTGTACGCGCTGTAGGCTGACTGCATCTCTCTCTCCCTCTCTCTCTCTCGTGTACACGAACGAGCGCTGGTACACACTAATATAGTTCTCGCGGGTGCAGCGTATAGGAGCACTTGACACGCGCGCGCGGGTACACGTCGAGATTCGTGCCAGATGGTCTTGGAGATTACACAAGTGGCATTCACTCGTCGGGGAGTTATAATGGTCTATTAAACACCTGGCAGCGTTTATAACGGGGCCCCTGTAGTGTGTACGTCGTGCTTTACCGGTATTTCCGCCCGATGTTCGGATGGGATTGATTTGAATACAATTGAATATTTATTGAATAAACTGATGTCTGTGCGTTGCCTGTCGAGTATCGTGTTCAGCATATGATTGATGGGGTTGGATAAGTGTAATGTGGGTGTAAAGGAATAATATTTTCATCTAGACGATATAATATTAATAGCTGCAATGATTTTTTTTCTGTGTGAGATGAACAAGTTCCATTTTTGTTAAATGTCCACGTTGAGAATATTTTCTGAGATATAACATAAAAAGTGTGAGGGTGGAGACACGGTCATGCCAAAAAGTGAAAAAAATTAACATTAAAAGGTTCTAAAATCGATGAAAAACGTTCATAGTTCTTAAAACCATTTCGCGTAATTGTTTACTGTAATATTATTGTTTTTGACGAATTATACAAACAGAATACTTGTCTTAAATTTTTTAATGAGACCTTACAGCCAATATATTCTTAAGTTACCATATGATGTTATGCATATTATCTCTTCCTAATTAACTAAAATCATAGTCACGTTTTCGCTCGAGTTTGACCTTCGTACCCATAAGTTATACGTTTGATCTTGGAAAAGTAGGTGTAGCCTTGCATGAAGTATTTGTTATACTAGTCATCTACGGAAGACTTTTATAACTGAAAAAAATGTTCTAAATTTTAATTATTATTTAACAGTGATTACTGAAAATTTTTAATCAAATGCTATTTTATTGTGTGATTATCAAAAAGATAATGATTATATTATTTTTACATTCATTATATAACCAGATTAGAAGAGTATAAGGGTCGAACTTTATTATAATTAGAAAATCAATACAAAGGATTTGAATCAAATATCATTCAATATTTTCTTAAAGAGGATATCTTTTTTATAAATACTATTTCATTCATTTTCTCACTTTAATCACTAAAAACAATTTTTAACTAATGAGTAAGAACGCCATTATTATTCGGTTCATGATTATTAACCCATAGACAATATATTAAGCTAGATATCTACTAGTAAAATTAATTTGTTTTTCATACAGCGACTTGACGCCGATTAGATTATTGACAAAAATTAATTTTTTAGGCACATGCTTTGATTGATTGTTTGCATATTTCTCACGTTTATATATAATATAAGATAAACTTCAGATAAGTATAAGGTATATTTAATTAGTATAGTTTATCAGGTCTAATTTCCTTAATCGTCTTTATGTGATTAAGTATTTAAAATGATTCTAATACACGTATCTCACATTTAAGGTTGTATAATAATGTTCATGTTACAATCTCTATTTTTATATAAAATGAAAAAAAAAGTATCATTTAATATATACATACAAATAATTTTTAAAAACGATTTGCATCATATTTTTATTGTAGACTTTACAATCCTCTGGTCTAGTTAACATCGTCAAATAGTACTGTATCTTGCATACGCAGAGTAGCGCGATGATTTCGGGCAAAATCAACACGTTTTATGTTTCAATAATTCAGTTTCTCTGGTCAGATGTGTAAGGTGACTATTTGTCTAGCTACTCGTCATCCCCAAACCCATTGTCGTGACTAATCGACTTTGTTCTCTATGTTCCATTTCCTGGGCTACAGATGCAAAATGGGATTTAGTCTTTAATATTACGTAAATTCAGTCAACTTTTATTCTGTGAATTCAGATGTAAACTAATACGTGAGAACTATAGCTAATGGTAAAGAAAACTAAACGATAAAAAGGTAGATTTATTTAGTTTTCTGAGAAAAAAATATTTTTAATACATTCTAAAAGAATACGTTTTAGATTAAATCAACTTTGCCAGAATTTTCAATATTTTGGCGGTTTAAAAAAAGTTTTTTACTTATTAATATCAAGGGAACCTCCTTATATTGTATCTTGCACGAGGTAACTTTAATATTTTTTAATTTGTCTTTATTACATTTACAAAATTCAAGATGGTAAACAATTCAGCAGTTCCAATAAACACGCGTACCTGTCTTACATCAAACTGCCATTCATGAAACTAGAGCAGACGAATAATTTCGAATAGCAGCTTTGGTCCGCTCAGCTTTAACCATCCCGTCTGCCACCTTCCGAGCTTTTCATTTTTAACGCGCTATGATCTCGGGATTAACCGCGTGTGCGCTCTCCCGCCGGTAGCAAAAGAATTGCGCAAAATCTTTCAGCTCAAGCGAGCGTTATCAGAGCCACTTTAATGTTCGATTTTCGCTCGTCACCGCTGCCCTTCGCGCATTCCAGTTCGATAATTTTCGAACTGCAATCAAGCGCCGCTCGTGTGCGAATCGAACTTCTTCGTTTCCGCGCCCTAACGTATACGTCCTCGTGTTAGCTTATACGCATGAATTCACGCCACGAGGCTTAATCAAGAGCTGCGCGTCGTTTTTTTCCCTCTGCACTTGACTCTCTCTCTCTCTCTCTCTCTCTCTCTCTCTCTCTCTCTCTCTCTCTCTCTCTCTCTCTCTCTCTCTCGTGCTCTCGTGCAGTACGTAATAATTACTTTCGACGTTTATTTTTCATGCTTCTCATTTTTCGTGTTAATTTGTTTCTAGTTAGAGTTCGAAATCGAAACTTTTCTTTCTTTCCTCCGGGAGTTCGGAACACGTCATTATTGGCATTAAAACTTGGCTGTACACTTTACTTATAGCTCGTTAGTACTGCCTTCGTTCGTTCCTTATTAAATTTTCTTTCTCGATTTTCGCTTTCAATTCGTATTTCTTTTTTTTGCATATGGAAACATCGCCACGGAGAATCTATAAATTTCTGCTAAACTCGCAACCGAGAAAAATCCCTTGAATTCCCGAGATGGGCGCAATTAACACTCGGATAACGCGGCGATGCTTTTATGTGTAAAAATGAAGCCCGGGATAACGAAGAGAAAACGTACAGTTCCATTCTGCGCGTGTCGCGCTAACGCAACCTCGGAGTCATTTGCATGACGATGAAAGTTAGGCTGCTGGTGAATAAAAAAGGGAGCGGTAATGGAAAAGAAATTGGAGCGAGAACAAATATAAACCTAGATTCAGACGCAGATGCGGCTAATGCATAATTATTTTCAGCTCGCGGAAAAGTCCGTTGCGTTCTAACTTTTTCACTTAGATCCTTATTAAGCTGGTTTATTTTTCAGGTGATGCAATCAGTTATCGCTTATGAAGAAATAATTAGTAACCGGGAAAGATTGTTGCCATTTTTTCCCCATTAAAATGATTTGTGATTTGTTTATATCATTCGAAAGACTTTCTTTACAGATCGTGCAATCATCAGTCGTATTAAAATAGAAGAAAATAACAAATAGTATCGCGTGGAAATCAGTTGACAAAAGATACAGAAAACGTTAATCCATCAACAATAGATGCGACGTTGTCGTGAAGAGATACGAGTCTATCGTCTTTAACAATCTATTAATACAAGCATTATTTCGGAAAAAAATCATTACCGCAGGGCATTCCTTGGCGAGCGCGTGAGACTATCGCCTTCGGGTGAAAAAAAAAAAAAAAAAAATCCGAAACCTAAACCCGCGTTATATCATCCGGCAGACCGACGATGCGAGTGGAATATAATCGAAAAATCAATAGCCGCCGCGTATATATTTCGCGTGGGCGAACGAAAAAACGCGTGATTGATTGACCACTATTAACATATATAAGTATATACGTCCTGTGCGAGCGAGGGGAAGAAGGTAGGGGGCGAGGAGCCCTACGGAAAACTGCATTTACGTAAATATCAGGGGTGAATAAAAAGCAACGAGGATGCTAAAGCGTTGCAGAGAGACGGTGAATTCCATATTCCGGAGATAACGAACTAGTTTTTTTTTTTTGCTATCGGTCGAGCACTTCCTTCTTTCTTTTTGGTTCGATTGCGAGGTTCGGTCTGCCGTTGGAAAGGCTGGAAGGCTCGTTAGTTGGACGCTCCAGGGAATTATCGTCGATGCGATGGAGATGCTGAGGAGTCGAACACTAATTCTTATGGAATGCTATTGCTTTCTTTACTGGATGGAATGACTCGTCGAAAAAAGTTTGTGGTCGAGATTCCGATGCTCGAATCGGACTTACATTCGTGATTGGTTTATTCGCATTGACGCTGGAACGATATGCTGATGGTTTTATTATAAGCGATACTTCAGTTATAACGAAGTTATTGATAAACTAGGGTTTATTGCCAGATTTATAGCTCAGTAAATAGAAAGAATATGCCTTGCATGAATATTTAAAATGTAATTTTATAGGGGAAAATATTAACTGAAATGTAAATTCAAAATTTATGTAAAATTCTAAGAAACGTTTCTAAATGATCTTCAAAAGATATTTTTAATAATTTTCTTATTTTCTTACGCCATCTCTGATTATTTGTAACATTATAGGAGATTAATATTTTTCAAGGAACGAAGCTTAAAAGCTATTTTCTCTTACAATATTTTTGATCGTTTTCATAACATACTTTTTCCGCTGTAATTGTATAACTTGTAAATCCTGACTTTAAAATATTGAGCACAAAATATTTTCGGTAAAATTATGTTCTATATCTGACTGTAGTATTCATATTCTGCCGAATTATCCCAGAAACGTGACACAGTTCGTTGCTAATACTATACACGCTGGATGATACTTTCCTCTATACAATAGGAATATTAATTAAACATTTTGACAGGAGTTTAAGTGAATTTATCAATATTTAATTTAATTTAATCTTTTCCTGTGTTTATTTTATACTATATAATTTGCAATCAAATCTGTATAGTTTATAACTTTTCAATTAAGAATTTAATTTAGATATAAAAAATATCCTTTAAATAATAAAAATATTTTTCTCATCATTAAAATATAAATAGCAGTTAACTTTCCTTCCTAAAATAAAAACTTTTTTTACATAAAACAAATAAGAAATTTAAAACATTTTTATTACAATTCTTTCTTTGTTTCCTGGAATAAAAGAATTTTTCCATAAGCAAATAGTGAATACGACAGAAACACGCATATAAATATATGTTAAGGTAGAAGTGTCAGTATAATTATGGACACTTCTTCATTTTTGGACACTTTCAGAATTTCATTTTTCTCAACGCATTATAATAAAATGTAAAAAGCACTTCGCAGACTTTGTGAACTTAGAATACTTTATATCTTATGAAAAATCCAAGTAAAATCTCCGTTTTTAAATTTACAAACTTAATATTTACATGACTTTAAGTATATGCTGTATATACATGACGTTTCTCAAGATATTAGTAAGAAAAATGATATTTTTTGTAAGGTTATAATTATCACATTATAAGATTTTTTACCATAATAGAGATATTATTAGAATGCTAGGGTCATAATTAATGTATTTTTACATATTTTTACATTGAAAATTTTCAAAAATTTAGGTGTGTGCCTAACTAAAGCGCCATAAATTCGCATTGCTTGGTAATGTAAATTTGATTCAACAATATAAATAATAAATCTATAGTTATAATTCACGAGACGAATTTATTTACCAATGTAAATTTATTTTTCCAGCAATGTTATTAGATTAAACCCACCAAACCAGAACACGCAACGTGACTCCTTCGCGTGCATCTTCCTCGACATCTCCAATCCCCCAAGTCCCTATACTGTAGTCCTTGTCTCTTTTGCTTCTTCCTCTCACGTGTCGGCGCGCGCATTACGAGAAGCTCCTCGACAATCCAAGTTATACACATCCCTCTTCCCCCTCTCTCTCTCTCTCTCTCGCTCGTGGCTTTGATCAAACAATACACCGTTAAACACTGCGTCAATTCCAATTAACATGCCGGATGAAGGGCCATAATTCAGACCGCGAGAGTTGTTGCGTGCTCGCTCTATTCAGCGCGTTCGCGAGATGCAACTCTCTCTCTCTTCCTCTCTCTCTCTCTCTCTCTCTCTCTCTCTCTCTCTTTCTGCCTCTCTCTACCTCGCTTTGTCTCTCGCTGTCTCTGTTCTTTGAAACTTTGAGAATCACTGCGCGTACGCGAGTGAACTCGAGGGAGTTCGAGGCCGCTCGAACCGGCACAGTCGGGGATTAAAACTAGTCGACTCTGCCGCAGAAGCGTTTTGAATGCGCTCGCGAGAATGCGGTTAGTCCCACTCACTCACTCTCTGCTTCCCTCGCCCTCTCACTCACACATTCGCTTACAGCATCGGTGTGGCCAGTAGCTATACCTGTCCCAGGATGCGTATTTTCGCGGTCATTACAACGGATGGGGGAAGCTTGGATAAAGGTGCGTATCGCCGAGTTGTAGCCACCGTCATCACAGCTCGTGATCGCACTTCAACTCGTTGCAAACGTCTCTTGTGGTTGCGGGTGGGTATATGCACGCGCGCATATGTGAATCGGAATTGCGCGGCTCGTTATTATTATTATACACGTAGTTATGCTGAATATAGGAGAGTTGCGTGCGTGCACCGTTCGCACATATATATATATATATATAAAATTAGATGGTATAAGGGTCGTCGTTGCAGCGTTAATTGGAAGCTGTAGATAAACGAAATGAAAAGAATCGGAAATAGGGACACGTACGGTTCGAAATTAAAGTGTATCCGGCCATGCAAGTGAAATATCTATTCATTGCTTTGTTTCCGCGAAGTATGACGAGAAAAAAGCGGGAGTTCGGGTAATTTGACGAAATAAGGGGCTTTTGTTTAACCAGTAACAATGCAAAAGTATGCTTATAGTCTGGTTTTAATCAATGATTTTTATGAATAGATGAGCTTTTTAAATTAATTATTATAAAGTGTTGTAACACTTGCTAAAATTATATTTGCATGTTATAACGAAGATTATGATAAAAAATGCATTAACTTTCTATTTGGTCCAAGAAATAAATAATAATATATCATCAAAGGAAAATACATTACTGATTCAATTAGATGCTATCGGTGGTTTTTCAATTATTAAATAAGTAATAACGAAAACCATCGATTCTCGTATCAGCACTCTCCTAATTAGCTACTTTCCAAATAATTGTAATACAGCTTTCCTTTTTCATTCTGCAAAGTCGCACATACATCCATCCATAACATCGTTATTCACCTGAGAAATCAGATAAACGTTCTAACTCGAAAGATAAACGAATATTCGAGATCACGGAACAGATTCATGACGTTACCAAAGATACTTGATTACACTCGTCAGCGCAGTTGCTGTACTCTCAATTACCAGCGCGCACATTTATCGCCGAGACTCAATGTCAATTCCAGTACGTTGGGCAGAAAGTCTGCCGTACATGAAAGAGAGAGAGCGAGAGAGGCTATCGAGGTGTAAGGTTACGAGCCAGATTATTTCAGTGTATACAAGCGCCTTGCGTATAGAGCGAAGCCCGTGCAGTGCAGTTAGTTGAGTCGCGAAGAGTCGCAGTGGAGTTCCTACTTCAATTTCTCTCGTATACAGCGACTAATTAGTTTTACCCTTTTAGGCGCCGAGTGTTTTAGTTTCGCTCACCCTGTTAATTTGCGAAATGCCAATACGTGAAAGAGTATATAAGTCTTATATATTCTAAGAGTGTTTTTTTAGTGAAATATGTAATTAAAAAAAATTTATATTTTGTCATTTTAAAGGTGTCTGAACCCCTTAATGAGCAAATTTAGATTTTTCGCAAATAAGTGTATGGAATTTACTATAAATATATAGATTTTTATAATAAAAATGTTGCGAAATTATAACTTATTTTTTTTTCTAAATCGACAAGAGATTCATATAACTATTACTTAAGAAATTAGTAATCTATACTGTGTATTGCAGTATATTCTACTTGGTACATACTGTAGAATTAACATTATGGGAAGCATGTTAAAGTTACATTAGTCGCTAACGTAACTTAAACTGAATATATGTTTACAGCATAGTGACTCATGTAAGACTAACTATAGTCATCAGTAAACGTTACTATTTCTTTTTCTCCATGTAGGCTTATACATTTATTTACTCAAGCCATCAATCAATTGCTAAGTATAGATGCGGCTTTGCAATATTTGATGAACAAGTCATAATGTATACATTAGCTCCCTCAAGTATATTTAACCCTTCCTTTTTAATGGCACGTCTGGGAATATAAAACTTTCAGCGCTCACAAAGAATTTAAAGCTTATGAGGTGAATTCATTTAACGTGCGTAATTGAAAGGTTATTTTGATCTTCGATGTTAATCCTCTTATCGAAAATAGATCATAGACCAATGTAAATAAAAGAGATATAACAATTTTCGTTTCTCCCCTTGGAAATAATTTCTTCACACGCAATGCATTGCGGTATTAACTTTTCGTAAACACTGTAAAAAGGAATATATAAAGCTCAAAGGGTCGCCCGCATCATGGCGATTAAAATCTTTAAAGCGGAGGGGGAAACCAGGGCTAAATAGCCATTTTAAGCGTTGAAAAAGGCAAGCTCACGTGTGCTTGCGCCCCCGCGCGCCTCTTAATAGTCTGTATCACGCAACGCGACAACTTTGTGTGCGCGTGTGTGTGAGTTCGCGGGTTTCTAAATAACGACGTTCACTTGGGTATGCATTGTTTACCTTCCCTCTTCTTTACCTTCGTGCTGTTTGTACTCTCGCGTGTAGTTTCACGGGTGAAAAATATAGCGCGGTATACTTCAAGGGTAGTCTGCACTCTGCAGTCGAGTTTTTGGCAAATTTTTTCGAAAAATGGCGGTATTTGTTGTAGTCTTTTATAATTTTTTATTTGAATTTTTTTTAAATGTTTGTTATATTACACTTCAAGCCATATATTATACATATATGAAATTAATTGGTATAGAAAATTAATACTGGTTGAAATTTCGAAAACTGAGTAGTTGATGGAAGTATACATAGACGATTTACATTGTGCAATGTTTTAAAAGCTATTATTTATCATATATTTTATCTAAATGTACAACCAATTTTCTTTGTGAAAATCAATCATTTTTCTCCCATTAATAAAAACGTTTTTTCCACCACTTTCTAGTCATTTTATGTCGATTTCGGCCACCTCGCCGCAAAACATTGCTGGAAATGTTCGAAAACCCGTTTCACAAATGGGAAAAAAATGAACGAGATCCTGCATTCTTAAATCGGTAAATAATTCGACCAATCAAAAACCCTTCTCTACCCTATGAAAAATTCGACTCCCCTCCCAAGCATCTCCGCGCAAATCCATAAGCATTCCGCCCTCCAGCATCACGCGCTTATCGCAAATCCATTCGGCGCGAAAACGGACGATTATCCTGCGAGCGAGGGTATAGGGAACCCCGGCACTCGAAGGCCTCGTGCGTTTCCATCACCCGCGGCGCGTATACAGGCAGGAGGAGCGTGGGAGACCGAGAGAGCAAATTTATGCGGCGCGAGAGCGACGCATATCCACCGTGTAATAATGGAGAGTATATAGCGCCGATGCTAATTTACAAGTCTCATTGTTAATTCTATCGTACGTGTGTCGGCGAGGAAGTATAGTGAGGGGAGGGGGGAGGCAGCGCATTGCGCGAGCGGCATTGACGCTAATTAAACGGGCGCCGCGCATCCCACGGCTGCCGGGTGCGTATATAAAAGATATCGAGTGCGGTGCGCTTGATCGGAGGGGTCGGACGGTAGTAAAGAGCCGCAGAGCACACAATGAGGTTTGCGTTCGGCCCTGCTATTGACAAACTTTTATGCCGATTGTTATGCCTACACGTGGGATTAAGTGCGGGTTATTGTGAATGAGTGGATTTGGAGGGGTTGGCACGTGAGGTGGGACCGTCGATTTTTAGAGATAGATTTTGTTTGCGGTATAGAGTATTCAAGAAGTTGGTATGAACCCGATTTTATATATAGTTGGTGTAAAATATTTATTTTATAAAATAAAATAAAATTGTATAAAAATGTAAAATAATTTGATGGTGTATGCTTTAGATATGTATATATTTAACTTATTGAGCTTTTATCACAGGGCAGAATAGTAATTCATAAAATAGTGATGAATTCAAAGGGAAATGTTTCATCTTGGGAATCCTCCTTTCGCTAGGGTTTCTCTTGATCGAAAAATGCAGTTCACGTACGAATTTCTACGGCTTATATTTGATTTTAATCTTTTTCTCGAACCGCTCTGTATGCACACATATTTTCTGTTCAAAGAATATTTTCATCACTCACGGGGATCAATACGATACACGCCATGCTTCTATATAGCTACTGACGGCTTTCGATTTTGCGTATTTTTGCAACCATAAGCTGGAACTTTAAAACGTAAAATTCATGTTTTTTTTCAATAGCGCCCGAGTTAAAGTGCAGCTTAATTTTTATGAAAAATGGAATATGCAAAATTTCGAAAGTATTTAACCAAAAGATAAAAGAGCATTTAATAAAGCGAAAAGGCAATTAATTTACATTTTGCGAGAAGTGTAAATAAGTAAATATGTAAATTTGTCTACGTGAACTATGATTGTTAACGGTTAAATATACACGTTAACGCTCGGACGCAGGCATTCTCCAAGTCAAACAAAACGCAATTTGAGGCTGGTGCATTATCAATATTACGGTGCTTACTATGGTAAATATAACCGTGTTTGCGTTGAAAATTCTTCCTAAAACTGATAACGATATTGTAATTAAAAAGTAAATTTCTACGTTATATAATTATTAATCATTATGGATTCTAAATCGCAGATAACAAGATATTTAAATGGTATTTCAGTTTCTAAATAATAACAAGTTAATTTCTATTTAAGGTTGTAGTCATTTTCCGACTATAAAAGTTCGAATGATCGACTTTTAAAAACTCCTGTACATATATCTGACTAATTTGTTTTTTAATTCAGTTATATTATAAACGCTATAATAACAGGCTATAAATAAACGGCCTAAAACTTTTCTTAGTACATGACGTTCAAGAGCTTTGTTCGTTCGAATAATTTTATGGGAGACTTTAAGTGTAAATAACTTCAATACCAAATCGTAAATTTTCAACAAATTGATTTTTGCTGTTTCAAACAATATTTTTTCTAACGATTATGATATCATATTAATATTTATACTACATGCTCAAATTTAACAATAGTAGTATTTGTTGAACGCAGAATTATTTTTGCAGAAAGTTTAAAAAATAGATTTCTTTTAGGAAACAATATTTATACAATACCAATATGGACTAATAAAACTTTTTCGACTGTATTTCTATAAGATCAAAATACATTTCTATTGACAGTCAAAAAGACTAACCCGAATTCAACTGTATACTCCAAAAAAATACCGGTAACTTTATACAAATATCCCTCTACATTCAAATTTACTGCCAACGTGATGTTACATTGAAGCTCGGCATTTGCCCGCCAGAAAAAACTTTGACGAACGGCGCTAGTGCAAAACGTCCCCTGAATGTCTTCCGTGGGGCTTTCTTGCTGATTGGGAATTCCACTCGCGATCGCGCGCGGCGACTCTGAATTTCTCACGGTTCTTGCGCGCTCGTAAAGTCTCCGGGCGGGCGAGCGATTGATGGGAGTATCATACAGAGAAGTGTGAAGTAGAAGAGTCCGCAGAACTTTCTGTATTCTCCGGGAGGTGAGCGACCAAGTGCTTTTATGGACGACCGGAGATCGAGTGCCGAATGAAAAGTTTTAATTAAAAATAATTTGATCTTCTTTTATTAAATTTTGAAAACTTAAAAAAGGGGCATAAAGTTGAATTGATATTTTTACAACTGATTTTAAAAGTTGAAAATTTTCCAAAAATCATAATTTTCATTTCTAGAAAAAATAATTATAGAATTAATGAAAAACCATTTTTCTTTTGTAAAAGTAATAAAAACTGAAACATTGAAACTTGACAAATAACACGAGCCATATTGCCATATGTGGGACTGGTGTAGCAGTAAAATCGTTAATAAACCTAAAGAAGAATTAACTGCATATTTGCAGAGTTTTAAAGGTAAGTAAAGAGTATCGACAAAATGTTTTTATGCATATTTAAGAAATTCAATGCTGAGTTTATATTCGAAGTATTATTTCCCAAGTGTTTGCTCACAACCATTTCCCGGTCCCGCATTCGATCTCTTCCCGTTCGCACACACAGCCCCACACTCACATATCCATATACGTGTGCACACGTATCCGCGAGACCATGAGTAAATGGGTCGGATATGTCTCGGCATTCAATTACGGGATTATTACGATAGCCCAGCCCATCTATGCGTCCTTGCGGCCCCCGGGCTCGTTAATAACTCGCTGCCGCTTGCCCGCCTTCTATAGTATAGGTATATTTCGCAATGTGCGCCCGCGCGGTCCTACCCCTCGAAGATTATCCTTTCTATGGCGGGGAAAGCTATAGAACGGTCGAACCGTTCCAATTACCTTTGAAATTCCAACAGAGGCTCCGGGAGGACCGAAGACTCGCTTAATTGCCTTCGATATCGGCGCGCGGGGATTTCTCGATGTACTTTTGGAATAAATGGATTCGGGAAAAGGGTTGCGGGGGTTATGAATTATACTTGAAGAAAGAAACAATAAGTACTTTCGTAGGCTGTTATTAATAGGAATCCGATTCCAAAGTTTCTCTCTGCGTCGGGATTATTTCTATACGTTTGTATTCACGCCTCCGGCGTCGCATTCATCGTTCCATATCCGTAATTTTGGCAAGATTCGAATTTTGTGGGTCTGATAGGCCAGAGATCAAAAGGCGCTTCGATCACGACTTGTCGGACAAAATTTTGCCCATTAGTGGCTGCGACATGTACCTACTCGTTTACGATTTTGGGCGACAAGTTTGTGGAACAAAATTCCGGCCTCGCTTCCGGTACGTGCATCCCCGTTTGAAAGCGCAGCTTTACTGCTATCTTTTATATGTTAAACGTCACAGTAAATCTATCCTCGATTAACTGTTTATGTTTTTTTTATACGTATTCTCATGGTTTTACTTTAAGTACCTCGCTCTTTTATTTATCTGTACTGCGTGCCCGCGAATACTTGCGATTATTTAACTTGTACCTTGAATCTTGCGCTTTGTTTATTTGTTTTTTTTTTCTTTGTATCCTTTTATTTGACCAATTATTTACGGTGTCTTGCTTTTCCTTTTATTATTATTACCTTTTTAGATAACATTTATCCTTTTTGCGATTTTTTTATTCATAACTTGTACTGGCGCCTGTAACTACAATAAAATTTCCCGTTTAGCCAGGACTATTTTGGACCCTAAAGGTCCTTGGTTCTAATAAAACTTCATTCTAACATTAATTCTAACTATAAACTTCTTCACGTGTTCTCAGTAGCAAACTCCAACTATATTTACCTACAATCGCACTTGAAAAATCTCTTCGGTAACCAGCTTTCGCACAAAAACTCCCGGTACACGCTGCTTTTCGACTAATGTGCATCTCGAGAAGCTCTCGCATTGATCTCGCTATCCCATCATGCCGCGCACGCATTTACAACTTTTTCACACCGCGTCCCCTTTATGTACCCGACACTCGACTCTTCGCAGAATACTCACCGGTGCACGGGAAATTCTCTCCCTGACGGAAATGAGCTCCCCGGTGTAGTCGAAGATCCGAGCCGAGACTGTAAAGTTCGCTCCGCGAGTGGCGCAAAAGCGTCGCGCCCGAACGAAAGGACGAGTATCGACGACGCGAAGTTTCGGAGGGATAGGGCGCAGCGGCGCGATATTATCTATCTCTCCCTTTCAACTTTCAGCGCAACCAGATTTATTATCGCGCGGCGAACTGCATACCCTTCGAGCTCTGAATATATCGTTCAAGCGAGTTTCTTGAGTAATTGAGTTTTAGTTTTTATTATTTTTTTTCATTTTTTTTTTAATAATTTTATTTTGCAGGTGAAAGATGGTGAAGCGCGCAAATTATCAGTCGTTGGGTCAAATGGAGTTTTAAAGTGCAGAGTATAGTTTAATTAAGTTGGAGAGCTTTCAGAGACAGTTATCATTGATTTCGAATTTTCGCTAGTAAATAATGTGGGCAAAAGAACTATTAATAAAATTATTGTGAAACGCATAAAATCGATTTCAATTTTTATTAGATTGCTGAAGTGGTACTCGCTTCGGAGTGATGAATTTTATTTAACGATGAGATAAAGTTTTTAAATATTTCTATAATAATTATGTTTATACGATTAAACTACCGATCATTGTGGAATCTGGAAATCACAATGTATGTTATAAAAATTACAACAACATCGTTGGCAAGCAATATTTCATCATCCTACTATTATACATATTTATTTAGGTCGCGCTGGCTATCTAATTTAAATTTAAATTTATTTATGACCCGAGTGCTTAAATCAAACATAAATTTCAAACCCTATTTTCTCTTCATAAAACTCCACTTATATACAGTACGCATTTCCCGCAATTATTGCGACGCGACAGACGAGTTTTTCTTCGGCAAACATTCGAGTTATGTCCGCACCGGTACACTTTCAACCATACCCCGCTGTGAATCCCATTTCAGCGCAACATTTACTATCTCTCCCCCGTTGAAATTTCTTCGATAAGGCCGTACACAGCGTCGCATCGCGTTATTTTTCTTTTTTGACGTTTCCAACCATTTGTCTCCCTTTGTGCATTGTCTATCTCTCGTTTTTGTCTCTCGGCGCGTAAAATCGGGAAAACGAGTTTATGAATGCCCCCGCGCGCCGCGACGCGGTATTCGGTGACGAATGGTCCTCGCTGTCCGCGCCCGCAGCGATGAATTATCCGTCCGGTGTATATGTATATATACGTAGACTCACCGCGCGCGCGACGCGTCCTCGGGACTTTTTTTTCGACTATGGTTTTATTGAATCTGGGTAACGAGCTTTTTTTCAGTGTTGAGTAGCCCCTCGGAAAAAAAACAGAGGGCTGGGGAATCTTTATCTTTAGAACGATTATGGGATTTGCTTTGGTAATGCGGTTGCACTTATTTATGTTTTTGGAGTAGTTTTCCTAATATCTTATGTAAGATCTTATGTTAATCATATGAGAAATATAACCTATAGAAGATTAAAAATTATAAACATTCTAGCTTTCCACTTACGCGAGATCTTTGATACGGGATATATTACTTGAATTTTACCTAAAAGCTTAATAATAAAATGCTATTATTATCGCAATAACGTGGGATGAACTATCTGAAATTACAAAAGTAATTACTGGTGCGGATGTAGCGGTAATGAAACGCCCACGTTGGAAACATCGTTTAGCGCTCTCTTATAAAACTTTATTAACTGCCGGTAGGGAGAATAAGAGGCCGTTAATTTTGCCTGGTTAAATCCGCAAAGCTCGGAACGTCTCCGCAATCCCTATTGTATTTTGCATTCGCCGCTATATATATCCCTCGATAATCCAAAGTCCATAAAATTGAGCCATCAAAACCGAGGACCTCGTTACGCTCGAGGGATATCTCTCTCGCCCCTCCCTCCCAGTGTAATTCCTTCCTCGCGATCGTATTTCTCGTTTGCCTACAGCTGCACTCGCCTCGGACGACGGGTTTCTCTCGATCGTATATACGAAAGCGGGATCGAAACGAATGGAAAACAAAGCACAATGCCCGCCAATTCAGGTTTTCAGTCTGGCGCTCTCTCTCTCTCTCTCTCTCTCTCTCTCTCTCTCTCTCTCTCTCTCGACTGGTTTCCACTACTCTTTCTCCCATCTCCTTCGTTCGCTTCGATTTATCGCCTAGTTTCATTTGTTCTTGCCAGTTCGATTTCGAGTGATCGGGTTTCTGGTCCTCAGTGCTGTTTTTGCGTTGTTCTTTTTGAGCGCGCCATTTTGGGATGGAAAACTTTTAAAATAAGTGAGCAAGACTGATTGACTGATAAAACTTAAAATTGAACTTCAATGTAATCATTGGTGTTTACTTTTACAATTATAATAATATTAATTATTTTAAATAAATTTATTCGATATTTGTACGTTATTATATCTTATACATTACACAAACGGAAATGTGTCAAACATATCAAGATTGTAAATGTATTGAATTTCGATGTCTATACTGGGATAACTATATGACATTATATCAAATGTATATTATAGAAATTGTATGGATATAAGAGTATTAACGTTACAATTTTATATAGTTTACTTATAAATATTGAATTTTTGAAATAATTTTTACTATAAAATTAATTACTTCATTTTTTGAAAACTACAAAAATTAATAAATTATTTCTGTTTGACGAGTTTTATATAATAATAATTAAAAATACAACAATAACATCCATATATGATTTTAATAACAGTACTATTATTCCATGGTGATGAAATCCATCGAATGGGTTTCAAACGCTTTCAAATAAATCTTATATTTTACATAAAGTAATCAATTGTGCATATACATGTTGTCCCATTCAAGCTTGAAAATTAGCTCAAAGTTTTGATTTGTATTTAGCATGTATAATATATACCTTCGAAATTAGACTTTTATCAACAAGTCATCAACGGCAACGCTCGATTGTACAGAACCGAAACTCCTGATTGCACAATTTTTCCGACCGCACCGAATCCATCACAGCTTCAGCACCAGACGTCGCCATACATCTTTACCCATCACGATCAGCCTTTCTCTTACAAATAAAAAAGGAAAAAAAAAAACACGAAAACCCACATCGAGCATTGAGACCGATCTTATATGCCTCTCCATTCGCTCACCTCAACGACGATATCATCCCCTCGTCGCAGGCTAATCCGGGCGTCCGCTGCCTCACGCGCTATACTCCCCCCTTCCCCTCCCCATCACAATCGATGAAACCACGCGGCATCGTTGTCCCGCGCAAATGCCCCATTTTTATCCGTCACCTCAGCCCCCCCCCCCAAAAAGAAAAAAATAAACCAAAAAAAGAACCTAAGTCCGCCCTCTCGAGTACACGCGAGAATGAGAAATACGAATGCCTCGAGACGTCGGCCGCGGGTGATAAATCACCTCGCACCGCGCGTTTATACTCTGGTCTTTTATACCTCCTCCCATCCCTGTCGAAAATCGATACCTATATACGCGAGGGAAGAAGACGCGCCCGGTCTTCGCGATCGCCGCTGCGAGCGATAGGCGAGATTAGGCCTGCAAACACAGCCGCTCGGCGGAAACCCGATAAGGCACTCGACGCCTTGCCTCGAGTGCGATGGCTGATGATGAGGAGTTGGAGAGGCTAAACGAATCTGATCTTGTTATGAGTACGCGAGATTTCGCCCGAACGCGCGTCTTGGATGGATCTCCGCGGGTGAGTCGAGGAGTGGGAGGAGCCGTGTTGCTTGGATATGCAGATTTGTGAAAACGCTCGCGGGGACGGGATGCGCGATGGCTATTGAGAAAAGTAGGTTTCGCGGAAGTATTGGTTTAATTTTCAGATCATTTAATTTAAAGTTAGTAGATTATGAATACGTAGATGTATACCTACGCACGTGCTTGGGTAAATGTACTGTATAGCTATATAAATGGACTGCTAAATGTATATATAGTCAGTTTGTTGCACCACCTCATTAACTTTGATTTATGGTAAAATGTGCATTTTTATTTTTATGTTAATGACGTCATTTGAGTTATAAGTATCTCAACATTCGTGACCCGCCATTAAAAAAATTATCAACGGATTTTAATTAATATAATAGCGTTGGCATTACATCATGATTATATATACACACACACACACACACACACACACACACATTATTATCTTACAGGCTCCACGTCGTTTCACTGCGTGAACACTTAAATCCATAATAACAGTTTATTATTAGAAATAAGACTTCTAAGAATATATAGTGTATGAATTATTTACAGGATCGAGTTGTATGGAAAACACGTAAAGTTGTGAACTTTTTAATAATTGTGTGCGCATATGCGTCTGCATGGGTGTGAACATGTGTGTATGTATGTGTATGTTTGTGTGCGTGTGTATGTGTGTATGTGTGTGTATCACTGTGTACTGTATAAAGAAAAAAATTATACCATCTACTGTTGCGACGATATCTTCTGCAACTTACAGGTGTTCGAGTGGCATCGCGGCGTTTACTCTGTGGTAGAGCACGAGACTACAAAACCCTGATCGGGTCCGCGTGATCGAGCTCCATTTGTTAGAGATTTTTTACGTGACATTGCATTCACTTTCGGCTCTGGCCTATAGGGCTCTCTCTCTCTCTCTCTCTCTCTCTCTCTCTCTCTCTCTCTCTGCAGGAGAATGGCTGCAAATGCTGCAGCCACTAACAACGACATAGTTGTTGCGAGGCAGGGAGCAGAAGAGGTTGTTGGGTCGGCGCCTACATCATGACTGGGATCGACTGCTTGCAAGGGGACGGGGGGTGGATGTCCTCTCAAGGCTGGGTTTCTTAATATTAACTCAATCAGACCTCGTATAAATAAGCTCCGTCTGTACCTGGTTGAAGATCCCTCCTACCACCTCTTTGGCATAGCTGAATCTTGGCTTGGACCTGACGTTGATGACAGTCTCATTCAGATTGATGGCTACTCAGTGCTTAGGCAGGATCGTAATATAAATGGGGGCGGAGTTGCTCTGTATGCACGAAACGACTTCACCATCACGAAACTGGCGTCATCTATGACTCAGGGACTGGGAAAACCCTCAATCCCTGAGTACTTATTCTGTCGTGTGCAGCAGGGTTCCTTTCCTCCCATTTTGGTCGGTGTCATTTATAGACCTCCACACATTGCCATGCAAAAGGACACCGGCCTTTTCGATGTTTGGCGCGACCTGAGTAGTGAGTATAGTCACAAGTTTATCATGGGGGATCTGAATGGTGACTTGTCATCGGCGTCCGATGCTGATGCATATTCCATCAGAAACCTTGCCACAGAGTTGTCATTACATATTGTGCAGCATGGCCCAACACATCACACGCCCACGTCTCACAAATGGATTGACTTAATCCTCACGGACGAAAACGACGAGGTACTTGACTATGCGAATGAACACCTGCCCAGTTTCGGTAAGCATGCTATCATTGATGTTACCATCAACTATTTTGTGCCAGCGCGAGTAGGGAAGTCCTTCTCCTACAGAGATTATAAAAACGTATGCCCTTCATCTCTCAATGAATTGCTTGCGCGCTGCGATTGGGTAGGCATGAATTCGATTGAATCCGATTTGGAGGGAGCACTAGATTCCTTAAACGCAAACCTTAACTCTGTCATAAACGATTTAGCGCCTTTAAAAACTGTGAAACCCAGTCGAAATAATGCTCCTTGGATTGGTCCTGAGCTGAGGGAACTAATCAACAAACGTAATGCGGCCCATAGGCGTTACAAACGCACTGGGCGAGCGGCAGTGTTCGATGAGTTTCTTCGGCTCAGCAATGAGGTCGACTCACGCTTTGCTCAAGAGCGTAACTCCTTCCTTCACAAGCATCTCTCAGACGCTCTTGATGCTAACAAGGATATATGGAAGGAAATGCGTAAACTCGGCCTTATTCCAAAGCGAAAAGAGGAGGACCTTTGCGGCTTCACGCCGGGAGAGTTAAACGCTCACTTCGCTGGAATCTCAGTGTCCCGCCTTGAAAACATACAAGAAGCTATGGACACTATTTTACTAACAAGTGAGGAGGGCTTTTCCTTTAAACAGGTTACACTGAGTGATGTAATTCTTGCAATTTCTCACTTCTCCTCACAGGCAAAAGGGGTGGACGGAATTCCTCGGGAGGTGGTCGTGAAGGCTCTCCCTGTCATTGGTGACTACTTGGTCAGAATTTTCAACTCCTCCTTCGCTCAGGGAATTTTTCCGGGCTCCTGGAAGCAGGCACAGGTAATTGCACTCAAGAAAATTGCATCGCCGTCTACAGTCTCGGACTTTCGTCCTATAGCACTACTCTGCTTTCTTTCTAAGGTGCTTGAAAAAATTGCCCACAACCAAATCACGGAGTATCTTAATAGCAATAACTTACTTGACCCCCTCCAGGCCGGATTTCGCAAGCACCACAGCACGCAGACGGCACTTCTCAAGCTAACCGACGATATACGTATAGGCATCGACAATAGACAACTGACGTTACTGCTACTGTTCGACTTCAGCAAAGCCTTCGACACCATCTCACCAACAGCGCTTCTGCGTAAGCTCTGTCGGCTGGGGTTCTCCAGGGCAGCTCTCCTGTGGATTCAATCATATCTGAAAGGACGTACCCAGATAGTCACCTCAAATAGCAAAGGTAACTCTGACTGGTTAGAAACCAATCTGGGAGTTCCACAGGGATCTGTCCTGGGTCCACTGCTTTTTGTCTCTACGTTAACGACTTACGTGACGTACTTGACGGTAATACTATCAGACATATATTTTACGCAGATGACCTTCAAATCTACTTACACACGACAAAAGACGAAATTCTGGAGGGTATTGATCGGCTGTCCCATGCGGCGCAAATGGTGGCTGAATGGGCGGCGAACTCGGGCCTGCACCTCAATGCTGGTAAGACCAAAGCCATTGTATTCGGCTCCAGGGTAGGAGTTAATCATATAAACTCATTAGATCTGCCAGGTATTGGTGTGCGGCCTGGAGAACGCATCCCCTTCAGTAGCGAAGTTGCGAGTCTCGGTGTTACACTGGATAGTAAATTAACATGGAAACCGCACATTGACCAACTCACAAAGAAAGTCAATAAAGCCCTATACAGTTTGCGGTTTATTAGGGCGTGTACCACCGAGATTCTCCGCAAAAGATTAGTCGAGTCCCTAGTTCAACCCCACCTTGACTACTGTACGGTGGTCTACTTGGACGCGTCTGACGAACAGCGAGCGAGAGTGCAAAGATTGAGCAATTCATGTGTGAGGTACGTTACTGGGGCTAGGAGGGATGAGCATATCACCCCCTACTTGAGACGTCTGGGCTGGCTCCGTATGGACTCACGCAGATTCTACTTCGCAGCCCTGCTACTATATAAAATAATTCGGATGCGTGAGCCCAGTTACTTGGCTGCCTTTTTTACGGTGCACAAGCCTAGGCCAACAAGCAGGGGAGTGCAGCCGGAGCTTGCTTTCCCTGCCTTGAACTATAAGACGGGTGATAGAGCGTTTCTGGCTCAGGGTGCCCGCTTTTGGAACTCCCTCCCCCCTCCCTGCGCTACCTTCCATCACTTTCATCATTCAAGAGGGCTGTGCGCCAACACCTGCTTGATCTCGACGCCTAGCCTCTCTATAAGGATGCTTAGAGCTGCCAGTGCGGGGACCTTTATCTAGTTTAGTATTAGACTGCGGATTAACTTTGATCTGTGATTTTTTGACTAAGCGGCTGTGATACCTTACTGTGATATTTTATGAAATGGTTAATGTATAACTGTAATTATTTTCCTTTTAGCGTATAGTACCAGCTGTGATATTTTCTCTAGTTTTATTTATTTATTTTGTCTTAATGAAGGGTCCTCGTGATTTTTAATGATTTTTATGTATTTTATTTTTATTTTATCATATGGTTCTTTTTTATTATTTTTTTATTATTTTTTTATCGTAATTGAAGGTCCTCGTAGACAAACATATTTTTATGTATAATTTATATATTTGTATCAGGTTGTATTACTTTTATTTTTATATATTTTTATTATATCTTATTTTACTGTATTTTATTTTAAGTTATACACTGTATAAATTCTGTATTAATTATTTTGCCGCGAAGGCAAATAAATCGTATCTATCTATCTATCTATCTCTCTCTCTCTCTCTCTCTCTCTCTCTCTCTCTCTCACTCTATATATAGGTAACATTTCGTACTAGACACAACATTATTTCGATGAGCATAAATTGACTCTAAATTCACGTAATTGTTCAGCTCCGGCGTCTACATATATTTTGAAAGCCAACACCCGGTATTCAGTGATCGCGTTTCTGAAAATTATCATCGTGTATCCCGGTGCGCGCGCACGCGCGTGCGCATTCAGAGCGTCAGGGTACCGCGACGAAGCTAAATTACGTTATGCACTGCGCGTTAGGTGTGTGTGTGTGTGTGTATATATATACACACACACACACACGTTGTAATCCGCGCGCAATTAGCGAGTTTATAGTCTGTAATCGTGCGCGCGGCGCTAATGGAACGTCGGTGCGGCGCGATTAAAAGCTTATCTGTTATTCAATTTTTGCCCTCGAGCGCCCGCGCGCGGCAGAACGTCGCGCGTGATAGTATACGGAATCGCGCGATTACTCTTTGATATCGACGAGCATTATAATACAAGTGTAACGCGTCGCTCAGCTGTTTGCAGCTAATTAATTATTCAAGCTCTTGCTCGTCGCTTATACATGTAACAACCGTCACAATGATTAATTATGCATATGTGCAAATCCGCGGACTACAGACAACAACTGGGGTACAAAAACGAAAAAATTTTTTTTGAGGGCACACCTACCGCATAAGGTTTTTTCGGTTCTTTGGGGGTCCCCCAACATAAAAATACTCGTGAACACTCATTGTCTGTTGCCAAACTTTTTTGACGACGAAATCAATTTTTCTTATGGAAATTTAACATGGGAAAAATGGATGAAAAGTAGTCATTGATGATTAACCTATAGCAAACTATTGAAGAGGCCAAACCAAATTCCACAAAAAAGCGATTAAAGTTGAAGAATAGAGCTTTAATTTGATATGAGAATCGTTAAAATCGGTCGATTCTGTGCAAAGCTACGTGAAGTTGAAAACGGCGAAAAATGACAAAAATTTGAAGAATTACGTGGGTTTGAAAAAAATCTCCTCATTTTCGTCATTATTCGCCATTTTTAAATTTACGTAGCTTTGCACAGAATCGACCGATTTTAACAATTCTCATCTCAAATTAAAACTCTATTCTTCAACTTTAATCGCTTTTTTGTGGAATTTGGTTTAGTCTCTTCAATAGTTTGCTATTGGTTAATCATCAATGACTACTTTTCGTCCATTTTTCCCATGTTAAATTTCCATAAGAAAAATTGATTTTGTCGGCAAAAAAGCTTGGCAACGGATAATGAGTGTTCACGAGTATTTTCATGTTGGGGGACCCCCAAAGAACCGAAAAAAACTTATATGGTAGGTGTGCCCTCAAAAAAAATTTTTTCCATTTTTGTACCCCAGTTGTTGTCTGTAGTCCGCGGATTTGCACATATGTGTGTGCGAGCCCGCGCCGTCGGAATTCACGTTTGTTCAAGGGATTCGCAGATGTTGGAGAATTAACGTGTGATATTATATTTGTACGGGGACACTCGCGCGCGTGACTGCGTGCTAAATTTATGACGATTAGAAGTTGCGCGCGGGGGACAGTACAGAGATGCTGCAGCGCAGCAGCGACGACTGCGTTATGTTACGGCTCGAATTCGTTGCAATTTGCTGCGGAGATACACTCGCTGCTGGGGGAAGGATTTGTGAAAACGGCAGTTTTCGGATGGGAGTTTGTTTGTTTGACGTTTGCAGGTCGCGATTTAGAGACGAATATTTTGGCGTGGCCCACGCTTCGCTAGTGCTTTTTCGTACATAGGGATTCCGCGTTACTCACTAGTAAAAATATTGTAAAGTCGAAAACGAAAATTCATATCAGTAAGATTGATTAATTCCACAATTTACCAATTATTTCACAAAAATTATAGATAAATACAACTAGCTTCGTTTCAAATACGCAGAATACGTTGAGGATATCTTTTTCTCTACTAAAATAATCCAGTAGTACAGTAACAGCTTAAAAGCAAACTGCTATTCATCGTACTAGTTTATACTACATAATATTTCAACCCCCTTCAAGTTTTTCTCACCAAACTATAAATTAACCTCACCCCCAATAATCTACTCGACACTACTCATCTACTCCTTTCAAATCCTCCTCACCTCTTCACCGGTGTCCACATCTCCGTCGACATCCCACTAGTTTATCCAAGCCACGCCATTGTCTTACTAATCGTAGCCTTCGCGCATGCCTGCCCCTGGAGCGTAACGTCCAGAAGACGCGGACACGTACCTATACCGGGCGATTCCGGCTCGCAGCGCACAATCGGCAAATACACGCGGGAGACCCGCGCGCGGCTCGTCGGTGAGCAAACGTCACGGGTACGTGTAGCGTGACAACAAGAGGGAGAGAGAGATAGAGACATCAGGGTGTACGGGCGACACATCTGCGTCGAGTTGGAGGTATAATAAATAGCGGCCGCCGCCCGTCGAGAGACAAATGCGACCCAATTTTGCAAGAAGCACGCGCGTGTGCCCTGATTCACGCGAGGGTGAGGAGAGAGAGAGAACGTCGCGGTCCATCCCGCTTGCGCGCATGCATTCGTTCTCATTGTTCTGTGCCATGTAGGCATGTATTTTACGCGTGAACGTGCGCCGCGTGCGTGTGGGATGAACGCGCCCTGGCGTATATATGCCAGTTTATCCCGCATTCTTGGACGACGAAACGTGTGTTTTATGCAGCTCGGAGGCTTCATGGGAGTATTATAAACTCGTTTCGTGTTTAATTATTGTGTAATTTGCATTTTGATATCCGTTGTATTTGCTTTTCGTTTTATTACGCTGGAAAAGTGTTCCGAATAATAATGCATTTAAAAGGTTGTTAGAGTTACGAGTGCATTATTGGCGCTGTTTGTGACCATCTAAGGGAAGTAGATCCGTATCTAGTCAGACAAAGTCTCGACAGCGAGTCAGACCTGTAATAATGTTTTAATAAAAATTCACACTTATTCGTTATATCTTCAGAAGGCGAATGAAAAAAAGGCAATTCACGAGTAACTTGAAAACCTACTTATCATACAAAATATTGTTTTCAAACTTATTTAGAAGCGTACACACAGACCGTTTGAACTCGCAATTTCTCAATTATAACATTGCATTATTCCGCTCAATCTGTCTGCAATCTGCTAATAGCATCTGCATTGATGGAAAGCTCGGCGGTGAAATGGCCGGCACCCGCGACGGAAAAGCGCAGTGAAAAAAGGAGAGAGAAAGAGTATAGCACGAGAGGGAGAGAGAGGAGGGGCGTGGTATAGAGCACGCGCGCAGAGTACAAAAGTTCTCGAGTTCTCTCTCCCTCTCGCTGCAGCATTTATCGCGGAGCTTTTGCAGTTTCAGCGGACTTTTACACTTGACACATCGCGCATACCGACTTCCGCCTGAATAACACACGCGACCTTTTCCCCCCTTCCCTCGCTCTCGCTGTCCCTCTCGACTCGCCTGCGCGCGCACTTTGGCTCCCAAGTATCTTGACAAATAAGAATTTTGATGAAATTTCACGCTGCAGTCGGGTTATTTTGTTGAAATTGCGTTTCACGAGAAACATTTTCCCCTCATACCAAAGGTTTCACTCTTTTACGTAATCATTTTTAAATAATATATCGATACAACCGTGTATTTTATTCATATTTAATGTTTATTGGGTAAATAAATATTATGTATGTACCAATTGTTCCGCAATTAATTTAATTTGAAATAAATATAAATGTTTGATTATCGAATTATATTGTTATGTTTAAGTAATAAATAGCTTTTAACAGGTGTATACTTTATAAAGAAACATAATATACATTATGATTTTACTTATTATCCATAAATGGAACAACGAGCATCAATGGGTACATTATTGCATATTAATATACTGAATATCTCTATATATACCTATGTCTAAATTGATATCTATACTGTCAAAGATAATAATCAATAGAAATCCCCGGAGGACTCGCGGAAACGCGTCCGAAACATCAATCCAATGCAAATTAATTATAGTATCGTATCAATTCGACAGTCTAATTTCCACTTTTAAAAATGAAACAAACCTCTCACTTCCGAGCACCGCTAGCTCGAACACGAAATCCCGCAATAATTGCGCACGGTCACATCTTCCGAAAACCCTCCCGAGACGAGGCTATCTCATACCGTATGCGCATACGCACATTCCCCTTCGTTCTGCTTTCACTCGGGGATCTCCTCATTTTTCACCGGCAACGAAGCAGACTTTCATCTTCCGTCCATCACTCGCTTGCGCTAGCTTTTCAGCATCGTTCGCGCAGTTTTCGGGCACAGCGACGCGCCGGGACGCAACAGAGTGAAAGAGAGCGATTGCCAAGAGAATGGACGTCCCTTTCGTAGCGAGAATTGAAAAATACGAGCTTCCCCGTACCATGACGACAACGCGGGGAGTAGAGTAGGAAATTTCGCAACTTTCGGTCTCCCCCCTAGCGCGCTTTATTTCACGCGTCTATATCCGGGCTGGCGGGGAAAGCCGCGCGCGTAAATAGCCCCGCTCGGATGAAATATTAGGGGCGATAAGTATGATGTGGCTGTGACTGATAACGGCGATCGTAATCGAGCCGGGGGTGCGGATTGAAAAACGAGCGTCCAAGGCGTGAAAATTTTTTTTACGCGATAGATTTAAATATATTCAGGGTATAGACGTATGTGGGCATTGTCCATGTGTATGTAGGTAGACGCGCGTGGCTGTGTGTAGGATCGTCGTACAATGAAACGTGACGGGATACAATTTTTCAAAGTGGTCATTGTGCGAACTTTTTCTTTGGAACGCGGATATTGATAACCGTATTGAATATCTTGCGCGTAAAAACAGATTTTTCAAAACTTTGCGGAGGATTTACGACGGAAATGATTGTACGGGCGTTATGTGTTTGCGCAGAAAAGTTTTGTGCGATAAAATATCGTTCATTTGCAGCGAGGTGTACACCTTGTAAAACTTTTTATTATATATTTGCATTAGATCGAATGTCAGTAAATAATATTTTTATTTATAATATAATGATGCGCCTTTTTTTGTGAGAGGTGCGACCTTACTTTAGTTATAATGTAGTTTATTTTTAAAAGAAAAAAGACATTATGTGGGCTACAGATAATGATTCTGGAAAATAAATCTGAGGTTTTGATAGATTTTTCTCCTTTGAGGAAGGTCTTTTATCGTCAAGTCTTATGACGCTTTTAGCAGGATATATGCCCCACACAATTAAAAACACCATTTGTTAAGGGAGACAAATCCACCTTATTACTCTAATGAATCTTTATATATAAGGTCGTTTCCTTTCTTGTCAGCGCTATCAATTTTAATGATCCCTGTTATTCATTCACGAAGAAACAATAATTTACCAGTTTTAAATAAGAAACACAAATATATATTTTTTTAGAACATGAAAATGAGCAATACATCAAGATAAATGTAAAACTTATATTAATATGTTTCAAATTTTCAGAGCAAAACTTGAGTTTCGGAACAAAATTTTAAAGAAAGTTATAAATATTATAACTGAAAATGAGAATATTGAAATATTTTTCCAAACCTTTCACGTTTTCTCCAATCTTAAAATTTTTATTTTGCACCTTCCCCACCCGAATCTTATTTCTTCAGTAAAAATCTTATATTACCTTGGATACCTTTTCCCTGCAACACTATGCATCTTCCGAGAAAATATCACATACAAAAAAAGATAAAGAAGAATCCGGAATAAATAAAAAGCTCGGCGTCGCGCACGTGCGGCCGTCTCGAGCTGACGCGGCACACAGCAGCGTTTCTTCCGCTCGACGTAGAAAGAAGGAGAGAGAAAACGCCACGAGCGAGTAGAAAAAGGACGGCTGTCGTCAGACGGCTAGGAGCACGAAGAGAGAACAAAAAAAAGAGTGAAAAAGGACATAACATGAGACTTTCATTGTCGAGCGCGGAGACGCAATTAGACGTGTGTTTATATCCCTGTCCCTCCTCTCTTTCCCTACACTGCGTTTTGTCCTCGAAGAGATGCATCACTGGCGTCGTCGTCGCGCCGTACTATTTATCCAGCCGCGGCCTCGAATGCCGCCTCTCCGTCTCCACCTTCGAATGATCTTTTTAAGCTCGTTGAAGAAGGCAGGAAAAAGGAGAGGAGAGAATAACTCGAGCGAGCAAATTTCAGGAAGTATGCGCGACGTTCGCGCAGGAGAGAGAGAAAAATAAGAGTCCGGCGACGGCGGCTCCTCCTCCGCACGCGATGCGTCGCGGTGGTTACGACAAAAGACAAGGACGGGGCCGCCTACTTTTCGCTTTATTTTTTCAAATTCCGCGAGCTTCTTGCCTTCGTTCCTCTCTTTTATGCTCGAACGCCCGCGAGAAGAAGAAAAAGAAGCGTGTGCAACAGAAGAAGGAAGATATAGAGAGCGGAAGAGAAAAGGAGAGAACGATCAATGGCGTACAACCTTGAACCTTTGAGCCGCATTTTTCCTCTCCCTCCTCGCGCGCACATTCTTTCTTCTGCGCGCGATATGTAGGTCGCGAATTCGCACTTAGGCGGGAAATAAAGAACGAGCGGCTGCATTCGAAAGATATAATGGAGCGCGCGAAGCGGCCGAGCGGAGTAAATGTGAGACAGATACGAGCGCGCGAAGGAGAGGACAAGTGGGGAGGGCTACACGTGTGTGCGGCTGAAAGTTTTTTTTTGTTCCACGTAATGTACAGGCATGTGTCCGTTTCAGGAGTTTTGTCGTGTTAGTTCGCTCGCGGACAGTGCGAGGTTCGCGTAAGGGGCTACTTTCTCTGCAGGGTTGGAGTTTGTTATATACATGTGTACGGTCGCACAGTGGAGTATAATGAGTTATGCGAGTGGCACGGTATTTTTGGAAAAGAATGGGTCGTGAAAAAGATGATTTTTGTGTGTGACGTTGATTAGCTTGGTTTATTTTTTTAGCTATCGATACGTAGAATATAGATATAGATGGAGGTATAAGGGAAATATTCACAATCGAGAATCATGGTTTTAAAAAATTTGTTGTTCATTTGATGTTATATTTTCATGTGAACATTTTAGTTTTAATAAATTAAAATTCATGTCTTTACTGAAAATATAATATTGTATAAATAGCATTAAAAGTCCGATCGTATTATTGAGCTTATAATGATAATAATATTGAAATTATTACCGTGGATGATTTTTAAAAGATTTTTGAAACAACAAGTGAAACTAAACGATATTGTATTTACCATAACAGTACAGCTGTTACGGGATTAATAACCGGGACATAAAACTTCCCTCTCAACGTTAAAAATATTTATTAACATTGTTTTCATATCACAATACATACAGTAAATGGCGTGCTCGCGATACCTTCAAAAGCGTATAATTCGTCGTAAAAAGGATGAAAACACAAGAAAAACAAATTTTTTATAACCCCAATTCGCCCTTTCAAAACACGCGAATTCTCTCATATCACTTTCCCTTCCTCCCATGCGCATATTGCACTCTGCCGCGACAATGGGGCAAAAAGCGATAACAATTTCGGCCACCTCGCGATGTAAACCGGGCGCGTATCATCGCGGCGAAACATATTCAAGTTTACCTTGAAAGCTCGTGCCAAGTGGCGGGATAAAGATGACACATTTCGTCTCCCCCTCCCCCCGTCCTCTCCTCCCCGCGCATTTCAAAAGCGCTTCAAAAAGCGATACACAGTCCTCGTAAGAAACAAAAAAAGAGAGATGAGAGGCGACGAGCGTTTCAGCGGCAAATGGGAAAAACCTATTTTCGCGCTCACCGACGCATAGAGAGGGCGAGATCCTGCAGAAAGCGGCGTTAATGCACGTCGAGCGAGAACTCGCGAGCCGCCCACGCCGCGCGAGAAAGATATACAGTCAAGCGCATCTGAATAGAACGGAAGGAGCTTTAATGTGCGCGCGGCCGAACGACTGTATGTGTGTGTGTGTATGCGGACGAGATGAATTGTGACACGAATTTTTTTCGTCTACATACTGCCTCGAGTTATCTTTCTCTCTCTAGCTCTCTCTATCTCTTTTCTCCCGACTTTTCAGTTCAGTTCTCTTGAATTTTTGTATTAGCGCCAGGCGTAATCATCTGTTAAAAGTTAATGCGGTTGGATGAGCGAGCTACGCTGGATACTTTCGGTCGTTTTAATTATTGAATGTATTTTATAATAAATGTGTACGCGATTTGGCGCGTTATACAATACATAATGTTATTTTAATAATTAAAAACCGTAGTAGTTCGACAAAAATGATATTAAAAGAGATTAAATTTTGCACGAATCTCAAAATGTATGATTTCAAAACCTATAAGTAAAGAATCAGATTAAACTGAGAAATAATTAACTTGTAAGAATACACTGTGATTATAAAATTTTAATAATTTTGGGATGATGATAATATGAATACATTTTAAATTGAAGAATGTATGAATTTTA
The DNA here is from genome assembly GCA_036365515.1 of Torymus aiolomorphi. NCBI lineage: Eukaryota > Metazoa > Arthropoda > Insecta > Hymenoptera > Torymidae > Torymus > Torymus aiolomorphi. The sequence goes on along the minus strand of CM070877.1, from coordinate 128,251,822 downwards.
GATTGGCTCTGATGGAACATTCACTTGGACTTATTAAAAACCTTTTTTAAGACGATAATGAAATTTTGAAGAATAGGAAGCATAACTCAATATTTACAAAATTGCAATTTGTCCTATAATCTGTAGAATAAAATTCTGCTAATCTAAAATGCATTTGTGAATTAAAATCCGACTGGACACGATTTAAAATGTTCAATTTTCACTGAGCTAATATTGAAAGTGTACTTATCGAAATAAATATAGCAAATAATAATTGAAAACTCTAAACCAAATCAAAGATATTAATACAACGATAACCATTGGTAAAATTGATATGTCTATAAAAGCTGAGAATCATAGCATAATAATATGATGTTCAACAACAGCCTATATGTATACAGTACTAGATTAGCATAGGATTTTCAAACAATTTAATTTTTTTTTTAAGCACTTATGAAACCTCTCAATCTACCCAAAATGTTCGTCAAAAACATCCAATTCAAATCCGCGCTCCTCGAACTACACACATCGGCGGTACGCAGGCGTTACGCGCGTTTGCTCCCAAATCTCAAAACCCCTCTCTCCGAAGTACAAAACCTCGCTTTTTTACCGCCTCAGGCAATAAAATAGCGAACTCGCGCGTGCACGAAAGGAGGAAAAACCTCGGACGTAACTACAGTGTAGGCCCCGCTATCGTTCAGCTCTGGCTGTGATTCGCTTTACAGGGCTTCTCTCGCGCTGCTGTTATGATCCAAGGCGCGGATGTAATCTTTCTCTCTTCGCCTCTCCTTTCTTTACGCCCCCGAAGCGAAACACACGGCGCGCCGAGCAGGCAAATCGCTCTGCGCGTAAAAAGCGCCTCGCGATTTCTATACCATCGAGCGCACGTTGTATATTCCCTCTTTTCACGCCGCGGCAACGGTCTAAAACGGCACCCAAGAATCGAGCGGCTGAGTGATGGTGTGCGAGTATCGTTGTTTCTTTCTTTTACGGCGAGAGAAGCGCGCGCTGGGTGTGGGTGCACGAGGGGCGGCGAACGGACGGCCGTTTCACGTTTGTTGGCTTCTAAGTGAATCGTTAAATAGTTTACGAGATGATTCAACGCGGCGGCGCTATCGTCGCTTTTCTTCCTTGTTTCTTCCTATCTCTTTCTCTCGCGTGCGCGCGATCTCTCCTTTCTTTCCAGCTTCTTTCATTGTCGGAGATCATTATTACTGGTCTAATGGAGATGGGTTAGAGTAGGACGGTGCAGCCTTACTTTAGCTCGTTTAATGAATAACATTTCATCGCTCGTATCTCTGAAATTGCGCGATATTGCGTTTATGTTGACGCCCAACACTACTAGTGTATTTTTAGAAGAAATAAACTTGTTTTTATTTTGGAGAAAGCAAATGATGGCTCGTTTTCTTTGATTCATCTAATTTACGTTTTTGAAGTAGGAGATTTAAAGCATTTTTTAATGATAGTGTGTCAAACCAAAAACTGAATCTGAAATAGAAAATGAAGCTTCTGAATACTCTAAGACCTGAAATAAAGAAAAAATAATCCCCAATAAAATAGTAATTAACAAACTAAAATTTCTAAAAAATTTTATTCTACTTATCAAAGAATAATGACATCACATTATGTCATAATGTTTTTCAGTGGTTTGGTATTTGCTCGCATATTATATTGTATACAAAAGTAGAAAATTATGCCTGGACGGTGCGCGCCAAAAATATTTTCCTTATTTTAGCTTACGAAAAATGTTAAAACCTTCCTGGATTTTCTCGCGCACATAGATACATGAATAAAAAAAGCTCAGAATACAATTTTCACAGACATGAACGATAGCATCTATATGCACCTCTACTAAAGCGAGCGCAAGCGAAGATAACGCAGCCAGCCTATACCCCAGCGGTACATAAGTATAATTAAAGCACAAAAATAAGTACCGCGTAAAAACGCTTCAGGGTGTAAAACCGCGAGCAAAAATGCCAATTAGGCGGCGCATAATTGAGAACGAGCTTAATTTCGCCTCTTACTCTCTCTCGACTTTTTACCGCTTTTGCTTTTCCGGATCACCTAGTCACGCTTGCATTTCCGTTCCCGTTGCAAGCTACAGGCGCGCGAGTCCGCGGTAAAATGCAAAACAGAGGATCGAAGAAGCTCACGCGCAGCCTTGGCGAGAGAGAAAGATCGAATTCCCGAGAGAGCGAGCGAGCTTAGCTCCACCCTCTCCCGCGTTCTCTCTCTCTCTCTTTTTTTCCAATGCGGAGTCTCTCTCCTACAGAACGCGCTCGGAAAGATAAGTCGCTCTCTGCTCTCGCGGCATCCTCGTCGTCGTCGTCGTCTACAGTACGCGAGAGGCAAGCGAAATCGCATTTCTTGTGTAGTCGCGTGCTGAGCGCGGTGTACAGCTATATATATACACCGAGCACAGCCAGAGCTGTACATACGTATGATTGCTCGCACGTACGCCGGACGGACATCCAGTATTTCACGTCTTCGCACGCATGTGTATAAATATCTCTCTCAGCATGGAGCAGAAAGAGAGAGAGAGATTCTTTTTCCCCCTGGTGCTTAAGAGATCCCTTTCGCTCGCAATTCACGCAGCGCCTTCGTTACATTATCTCGTTGCTATATAGCGCGCGCTTTTATTTCTCCTCTGAAGGCGGTATATGTGTGAGTGTGTATATATAAACCTAGAGTTCGTTCCTCGGAGAGCGAGAGAGAGTATTGGCATAGAATGGGATTCTTTGCACGCTCGGTGATAGGATTGCCGTAAAAGGATTTGGCGCTGTTGCTCTCACTCCCGTTATAGCCTTGTAAGCGCGCGTGTACTTTGTACTTTACGTTCGATTTCGAATGCGACGACTGCTGCATTTTTCTTCCATCTCAATGAGTGTATATATAGGTATAGAATAATTTTCGTGTTGTAAACAACGGTGAAATTCCAAGTTCATGCATCGAAAGTATGGATTTTACGTATAACGAGTATTGACGAAAGTAGAAAAAGATGTTATAACGTCTTATTGCTATTTGATTTAACTATTTTTATGTGGTTAAAAATAGATTTTGCTTAAAAAAATGCACATTATCTTTTTAATGTTAACGTACAGTTACGTACGTCGTCTCGTTAAAATATACATTTTTAATAATTAATATGTTGTCTATTGTCTTCCTAAACTTTGCCTTATACTACTTATATTAACGAAATCTACTAGATAAAGTTAAGCTTTGTATTTAAAAGTGCTGATTTTTTAACATATTTCTATAACCAACATCAATACTTATTAAAGCGAAATAAATTAACACTTTAAAAAGAATTAATCTGACACTGGCAAATTACATGCACTTAAACTTAAAAAAAAAAAAATTACTCTGATATATTCGTTTATGTTTTGTAAATATACCATAAAACTCTTGCTTTCATTCGAACAACCATGGCCCCGACTACTTTCACAACATAACAAAGTAAAACACAACAAAAGCCTCGCCCCATTCACCATTATACTGTGTAGTCTAACGAGCGACTCTCCACCCCACACAGCTCTGCACCTGCGCAATTCCTCTTCTCTCGAAATCGCCTTTGCTCGGCCCTTCGCGCCCCCTAATAAAGGCGCCACACACACACAGAGCCGCTTCGCCATTCGCGCCCGCGGAAATTTCATCTCGGCGTCCGAGTGTACACGCGCGTTCTTGTATGCTGCGAAGGGAGGAGGCAGAGAAAGCGCGCGCGATCCGATTACGCAGATATGCGAGTCGCATCGTTCGCGGCGACCTCGATTCGACGCGCTGTTGTGCGTCCACGCGGCCGGAAGTCAAGCGTGCCTCGGATTTGCCGCTTTCGTTTTGCCGCGTCTCGTGTTGTCGGTGATGAGTGGATGGAGGATAGAGTGGGTGTTGGGAGGATGATTTTTTTCGGGTGCCGGGAATGCGCGCTCGGAGGTGGATTTATCAATTTGGAGGATTTGCAGGATTTGGATTTAGGAGGATGTTGATGGAGGTTGGTATTGGAGATTTTAAGGAAGCGAGTGTAATGTATAGGTTAGTGACTCAATAAATACGTAACGATTATTTAAGGCGTTCAAATGAGTTAATGTATAGTTATTGAAAATGTATAACATGATTGTTAAATCAATTATCTAAAAATATAATATTCTAGTTATTCTCATTTAAAGAAATTGTACGTACAACTTGTTGTTATAAATGCCACTACTCAAGTGCTGTATAGTTTTACCTTTGTCAACGTTAAATTAGTTTTTGCTATTGCTATTACCCTGTATGCGTTACGTATTTTAGTACTTTCACTCAAGAGCGCTAATAAAAGAACGATAAGAAGTACGTGCAAACAAAAACAATATTTCAAAACCGTAAGAAGATTGTCTTTTATTTTGTATGTTTCCTAAAAGGTTGAAGTTTTATTTCCTCGTTAAATAAATTGTTACCTTGCGAACGTGATTTCTTATGTTTGTATCTTATATATATAATGATTCAATTCGGAACTGCACTACTGGAGAATATTGGCCTCTTGAGGAAAATATCGTATTGCTATGTTGAAAGAATTCAGCAACTTCGTCTCAGTCGCTCGCCAGTAGACTAAAGAAAAATTGAAAAGACTTAATTTAAAAAAAGTTATCGTTTTTGTATGTAATCTATAATCAAGCTCTAGATTTGCAAATTTCTTATGTGTACTACTTTTCTGTTGTATTAAATGTTATTTATTAGATACATTTTTTTGTTTAAAAAAATGGTTTTCACGTAACCCACTGGTCTAGCGCCTACTCTGCCACACCTTTATTATTTCATACCTTTTTACATATATCCCTATACTCATATTTTTCCTTTTTCCATTCCCTATGTAAGCGTCAACCCAATCCATGCCGCATTCGCCGAGGATTATGTCTATCGAGTGGAGGTAAACACAGTGATATAAGTCTTAATCAGAAAAACTGACTGCAGAGTGTCGACGTATTCGGAATATTTGGTCTTGATGTTTATGGGGTTCGTCTTATGCCACCCTGCCAACATGTCGATGGAAAGATTCGATGATATCTGAATAGTTTTTTCAGAAATGGAAATTATGATTATCTAAACATTCGAGTTACTATAGGCGCAGGATAAATTGTGCAGCACAGTACGACTATCTTTTTGTTTTTCATAATAGGATTGTTTAAAAAAAAAAATATTTTCTCCGCATTTAATGGTTTTCAAAATTAGAAATCATTTTAAACAATTTTGTTTTATATTCATACAATGACTATATTATACTGTCAACCCAAGAAAAACATTATACCTGCAAACATTAACGAAAATAGTTTATAGAAAAAGACAGACTTACTTCTAACAAACCATCGCCTATATAACACTGAAGAGGGCCGCAGTGGCGCTTCTGCCTGCAATTATCGCAATAACCCGTTCGTTTTCGAGCACACACATACACACCCACAGTCGCGCGTGGGCGCGTACGCAGTCAGTCGCGAGACTATCGTGAATCAGCGGTTCGTGTGTTATTTGCTCGCCGCAGCCGCTGGTTTCCGGGCACGAGCAACGAGCCGCGATAAGGTAAAGCAATTAGAAGCCAACCCTCTGATAAAAGTTTGATGGCGCGTTCTTGTATCGGTGCTCAGGTGTACACCGGGTTTCGCGTTGTTTGTTTGTTATCGTGGGAGAGCGCCGAGCGACAAATTCATTCAAGTTGCGTACATTTAGAAATTGCTGAGTGGGGCCGAGTAACTGAGATAACGAGGTGTTTGGGGAATTCGAATGATGGATACCGAATGTTTCTGATTTTTAGATTATAAACGTAAAATTTATTTGATCATTGTAGTTTTTAGTAGGTAATATTAGTTTTACTATAACGTGTTTTTGGTAATATTTTGTTACATTGTTTGATTTCAAGACTTCCATCTGACTTTTTCTAAACATTTGGAGTTTTGGCAAGAACTTAATCAGTCGAACTATTTTTTCCACTCGAACCAATCGTCCCGTTAAAAGAGGCAAAAAGAAAACTGCAACTTCGGTGAAATCGGAAAAAGTTCTTGTTCACATTTCATTACACTCTCATTGACACATCTCGTTTCTCACCGTGTGCGTAAACTATAACGTGCGTACAGGGGCAAAATCGAGCTTTCACTCTTATAGTGGATGGTACACAAACAGTTCGAGGTCAGAACGCTGGCTATTTATCAGGATTAAATCACACGTATATACCTGGGGGAGAGAGAGGGAGACGTAGAGGGGCGGTACGAGCATGGCTGATTTATGCGATATATATCTCAACATGCACTAAGATTAATGTAACCAAAAATATATCCAGGCTGTAAACCTACTCGGCAATGTTTTTTGCGAGTTTCTTCGAAGAAGAAACTCGGAAGAAATATTTTTTATGAAGAAATATATAAGGTATATTTTGGGGGAAGAATGTTGAAAGATAAATACTTGGTTTTTAGTTTATGAGTGGTAGAGAATCCTGACAGTTATACAATTAAATGTAAACTTACTATTTACTGAAATTAAGAACACGAAACGTATTACTGAAGCAAGGTCAAAACTAAGATTTCTACTCCAATGCAGAACTCAAGACGTTGAACCCAAGCATATTAGTAGAATTACAAGTAATCTGAAACACATTTATTTTTACAGTAACACAGCGAACAAAAAATTTAATAGAAACATACAGACTCTTAGAATCAAACTAAAAAACATAGAAATAGAAGATATAAATATACATATTAGATTTTAAAAAAAAGAAAAGGTACAACTACAGAACAAATTAGCCGAAGTACTTCCTTTGAATATTATTAATGAATTTACTAACACACAAAGTAACAAGTCAGATACTGAATACAAAAAACTTAATATTAAACATACCAACAAATTTAACAACTTAACTAACATAAGAGAAAGAAACAGCAATGAAGATCCTAACAACAATGAAATCATAAATAATAATAATAATAATGCTATAGATAATAATAATAATAAATTGTTTTGTAATTTAACTAATATAGATATTCCAAAAGAAATAATCGATTTAGTCTCATTAGGGCAAAAATTCAATAATGTCAATCTAATTAACAATAAACAATCAATTGTAGGCACAATCAAAAGTGTAGAAAACATGCTAGACACTTATGATTTCAATGTTGAAACAGGTAATTTAATTAGAAATACAGTGATTAATGGCTTAAATGAACACATGAATAGGAAAAAACATGTAACTTATGAAGATCGAATTTTTGCTCAGAGGTTAAAGAAAACAAAGACCTTTTTAAAGAGTAATGATGTTTTTTTCACAATGGCCGACAAAGGTAATGTAACTGTTGCGATTGACAATGCACAATACAAGCAAAAAATGAATAACTTATTGACTGATAAAGAAACTTACACTCGAATTACCAAAAATCCACTTAGTAGACTTCAAAAAATGCACAAAAAATACTGAACAATTGGAATGACAATAATTTTCTGAATAAAAAATACCATAAAAACGAATTAACTCAAACTAATACAACTTTATCCAAGATATATGGACTACCAAAAATTCACAAAAAAGATACACCTTTAAGACCCATAGTATCATGTGTTGGTAGTCCAACATACCAAATATCAAAAACATTAGACACACTTATTCGCAATAGCATTCCAAAACCAAAATCTTATATAAAAAATAGCCAAGACCTAATAGAAAAGATTAAAGATATTGTCATTCCAAACGATCACACTATAATACCTCTGGATGTGACATCGTTATTTATAAATGTTCCTAAAGAACTTGTAATTAATAGTATAGAAAAAAGATATCAACATATTAGATCCAAAAATATTCCCTTAACAAAAATAATTGAAGCATCAGAATTCTTAATGGACAACACCTTTTTCCAATTTGATGGCAACTATTACAGACAAACTTATGGATCACCTATGGGTAGTCCTATAAGCCCTTTATTCGCAGATATGGTAATGGTAGATTTAGAAGAAGAATGTATAAGAAAACTAGATTTTAAAGCAGTGTTTTATTATAGATATGTGGATGACATTATTATTTGTATTCCCAAAAACAAAATAAAACAAGTCCTTGAAAATTTCAATTCATATCATAGTAGACTTAAATTTACACACGAAGTAGAACAAAGTGATACCATAAGTTTCTTAGAAGTACTATTGATAAAAGAGAATAACAAAATCATTACAGATTGGTATCATAAACCTACCTTCTCAGGTAGATTTTTAAATTTTAAATCAAATCATCTAACATCACAAAAAAGAGCAATGGTTTATAATCTAGTCGATAGAGCGATTTTACTATCTAACAGGCAATTTTGGGAAAAAAACATTAATTTAGTTAAGAACCTATTAAAAAACAACCAATATCCAGAAAGATTCATAGATTTCTATGTCAAAGAAAGACTAAACAAGCTTAACTATAATAGTAAAGATAACAATAGAAAAACAGTAAAAAGAAATGTAATACTAAGTTTACCGTATATACCGCATATCTTTGAAAAGGTCTCAAATAATCTAAGAAAGTTTGGTATTAGATCAGTTCCGCAAATTAAAAATAATCTTAATAGTATAATAAAAAGAGGTAAAGATAGACAAAAAACGAATGAACGAACTAACATTGTATATAGAATAAACTGTAAGGACTGCGATGCTAGTTACGTAGGTGAAAGTAAGCGGATGTTAGATACAAGGATTAAGGAGCACATTGCGAATATGAAAAAAGATGATAAAAAATTTGTTATAAACGAACACGTAAAAAATTTCAAACATAATTTCGATTTTCAGAACACTGTAATATTAGATAATGAAGAAAATTGGAGAAAAAGATTAATATCAGAGATGATTAATATAAAACTACAAAGTAACCCGATAAACATAAAAGAAGATACACAAAACTTAAGTAGTTATTATTCGCAATTGCTCAACAAACTAAAATCACGAAAATAATATTTAGTCTATGACAATTAAGTATAACGGTCTAACATAACTGTGGTATCATTGTTGTCATAATGTGATTAGATTGACAGTTACTTGTTTACTTTTATTCTACTCTCTTGAATGCTTTAGTTTAGTTTCTGTGTTAATTTATTATATGCTGTTTTATCTGTTAACTTATTATTGGTGTTGTTTTATATTTGTTAATTTATTCGATTGCTGTCCCAATTTATTGAGTATGTGCAATGTTACATTTTTAACCATAAATGACTACAAGGTATCAGTTATACTTAATTGACGCTAACCTCTGTGCAACAATTCATACATCAACTTCATTTTTGTTTCTTAATGTTTAGAAAAGGAAAAAAACTCTTATGTCGAGGCTATAAATTTATGACGATGTAATCCATGGAATTTAATGTAGGTAAGACTATTATTTGTGACGAATGTATTATCATTGACTTGTAGAAAATACTCCTTTAATAAATTTCAGTACTTGAAAAGGATAACAATCAAGTTATCGAAACGTTGTACATTTAATATTGAATGTGTGTACTCATTTACATCAATTAAATCCAACTAAAATAAACTTACGATAGTTTCAAGTATGAAATGAGGAGAATAACAAAAGCGTACTAATTTAATATTTTATGTCCATAAAGTTACAAAATATTTTATCGAAATTTTATCATTTTTTTTTTGTTTTACGAAAATCGATAACACCGTACTACCAATAAAATCCAAAATTGTTAAAGATTTTTTAAATTAATAATAACAAATTACTTTACCAAAAAGTCAATATCGCTGCCCCAACTACCTCCCCCCCACAACTCCATCACGTAACCAGCAACAAACTGCAAACGACTGCACTTCCAAAAGCCATCCCACCACCATCCTCCAAAAACTTACATACCCTGCACCTACCGTTCACTCACCCCTCGGCCTCCCGCCCCCCCTCCCAAAATTCGTCTTCTTCTTCACGCGCGGCGAGCGCTGTGCTATACGCTGCCTTCCGCAGCCTTTGAAGCACCCAAGCGCCGTGCGAATGTATAACCGCTCCCAGGAGGCGTCCTTTGAAATCGCCCGGCTATTTCCTCGGGCGCCAATTGGCCCCCGCCTTTCATGCGAGCCACGCGCGCTTTAGCGCATACACGTGCAGGCGGCGCCGCGTTACAACGGCTGCAGCGACGTGTGATGCTGTGCCGCCGGCGCGTTAGTATTAGGCAACGGAAGGGAATCGCCCGCAGCTACCGTTGCAGCGGATTTCGGTGCGACGTGCCGGTATATACGGTCCAAAGTATTATAGTTTGAGAAATAAGAAGGAGACAGCGGAAAGTTTGCAAGGTTGTAAAAGTATTTGTTTTTTTATTAATTTTTTTTCTATGATAAAGGAAAAGTAGTGAAGTTAACGAAATCCTTAAATTTGAGGATTTTTTTCCTTTTTCTTTACTATAAAGTATTAAGTTTCAACTACCATCAAAACAGATTTCTTTCTTATTTTTCCACTTTTCTGGATTAAGCGTGAGGGAAAAAAATTGAGGATCTGGTTCGGACTTTTCGCGAGACTCAAAAACGTTTCTGTCAACAGCAGCCCTATATTTTTATCGCTTTCAGTGTTCTCTCGTCGCGCGAAATCAACTTCCATGCAATACAAACAACTCGGGCGGCCTGTAAATTTTCCAGACGTTTTAAAGTTTGGCTTGCTCTTAATTGTACTATACTTTCCTGCAGAATTATTTACCTTGCACACGCTTTCTTAGTATAATAGTAGCTCCAGACTCGGTCGCTTTAGTCGTTAATTTACGGTTTGGCTTTCGATTTTTTCAATTATCGTCCGGGTAGCGTGACAAACTTGCGTTTTTCAGATATGTATGCTCAGCGCCGCGAAATAGGAGGGGGAGAGTAGGACAGTATTGAGTAGCAATGGAATTAACCTAGCTAATTCCCATAGAGCCGTTTTCATAAATAAAGCCCTCGTGTATCAGGACAGACGCTTATCCGAGCCCATTCCCTGTGATATCTTATTCCCTGGTTAACGGATTTGCTTTCCATCCAACTTTGATTTCCCATTATCAGCTTAGCTTGCCAACATTAGTTCTCATCTCCACTAATTCTACGGGAAACTATTATATACTGGGGAGCATTATTTATTACGCCTATAATATAACGTTACTGCCTCGTCGCATAAATTCCTTCTAGATTGTATCGAAAATTAGAAGATTAAATATACGCTTTATCGGTTCCGCACATATCGACTGCTATTAAAGTGGAAATTAACGTCACGTTTTTACCATTCAATAAAATCCAAAACTTTAAATACTCTCCTTTTAAAACGGCACGCAAACTTTTAGCAAAAAAAAATCTCTGCGAATTTTTCTCCGTGTGTCTCCGTCACGACACGCACATCCATGAATATTCGCACGCGCCAATTATATCCTGTGACAGGCCTCACGAGACGCACGTCACTTTAAATCCTTCGACAAAATGTAATCAGCGCGGCTTATTTGCCACGGTCGCGCGAGCAATAAAAAAAGAGAGAGAGAGAGAGAGAGAGAGAGAGAGAGAGAGAGAGAGAGAGAGAGAGAGAGAGAGAGAGAGAGAGAGAGAGAGAGAGCACCCGCGCATGCGAGGCTCAACCCTGGCATTGGGGCGCGCACGTATATACATTCGCGTGACATTGCGATCGACTTCAAAGGCCCTCGTTACCGCGGCATCATCGTCTCGCCGCGAGCGATTCGTAAATACCGCGCGGGGATGTGCCTCAAAAGTTCTACTACGTCTCTGTGTATCTATAATACGTATATCGAGCACTCGCCGTGTTGTCTCGGGACTGTGTGTTGAGCACAGTTGCCGAAATCCGTGGAGAGAGAGAGAGAGAGAGAGAGGGAAAGAGCGAGGGACAGTTAAAAGCCAGGGGCTTCTGTGTGTCGACGATTGAAATGGAGATGGTTCTGCGGCGAAAGTCAAGAGCTTTTTGTTCGAATGCACCAGATTGCGATCTTTTTATCGCTATGTTGAGGCATTCTAGTAGTGACATTTTTTATCAAGCTGATCAAGAGATTCACTAACGTGATATGTTGATAGGTTTTATTGAAAATTAGTATTGGGAATGTAGAATTTATACGCGATATTTTTCCTCTTCTGAATACATATTTTTAATAGCAATTTTTTTTAATGTCTATTTCGTGATTAAAAATAATTAGGATCGTCGTTTATACGATGCTTGGGACATGCAATTTCGTGACGAGTAAAACTTTATCTAAAATACTTTTTCGACATTGTCTTACACATTTATTTTTAATGCTTTTTTCAGGTGTCCTTTGGAGGTACTTACAGTAAATCATTCTTAAAAGTAATAAAAGCGATAAATCGATCTGAAATATTTTGAGTTCTGTGATAATGCGACTGTACATTTGAAAATAAAATCATAACATTTACTATTCCAATAATAACTACAAGTAAGTTTTATAAGAAATGTGCTGAACTGAAGAAGTATACTCTTATTTCAGACATCTCAAAAGATGCATCTCGATGCAGATACTTATCATGGGGACCCCTCGGGAAAAGAAGCGATCTCGGAAGTCTTTTCCAAGTCACCCTTTACTCGTCAGCTCCCGACGGAAACTATGCGTCAAAGAGCCAAAAGTAGATAGGTAATCCTTGAAAAAAAGCCCTTCTGTCGCTTCGAAAAGAGACTATCATTACCCCACCCTCGCAACAACAATTTCGATCGCCTGCCTCAAAATCCACGATAGTCACTTCCTCTCTTACGTGCAGTCAGCCAGCACGCAATTCACTCGTCCACTCGCACACCCTCACTTGTATCCATACATCACACGCGCGCAGATAAAGAAAATACAAAGACGCATATATATGTTACTCACCGGTGGGCGGCACGAAGGCGAACAGCACCTTCCAGAAAATAGTGAGGCAGTGCATGAGGTAGTCGCCGGCGGAGGGTCGTGAGGGTACCCTCGCCTCGGAGCCCTCGTCGCCGCCGTCCTCGTCATCGTCGCCCCCGCTCACCGTCAGCGCCTCCGTAAACTGCTCCTTCCACGAGCTCGTCCCTGTTGGCAAGTCATCGAAAGATCGCTCCGATTAGTATTTTATACATAGCTACTACTACGCTGCATGGCTGCGGGCGATCAGAGGGATAGAGTAATGGATCGGCGGCTGAGGTTGCATGAAGCGCCCGCGGCCGCCAGCTGATTAATGCCGTGGGAGCGCGTGGATGGGGGATGAGCTGTCGGACGCCGCCTTCCTCGCGCTAAGTCGCGCAAAGGCAAGAGAGAGGATCTCGGGGCTTTCGCGTCGGTGAGCATGTGTGTCTATGTACGGTGCAAGAGATGTGGAATGACAAGGCGGAAAAATGATTAGGTTGGGGGGAGGTCTTGTTTAGTGGCATGATCATGGTAGGGTGAAGAGTAGCATGTTTACGGCTTGTGGGGTTGAAACGTTAATGTGGAATGCGGAATGTAGTTGTGTCACTGATTGTTCGTGATACTCGCAGGAATAAACTAAGAATTTTCGCGCGTTTATTCAATTTATTATTATAATCCGTCAATTTCAAGCTGCAGTATAAGAGTTAAATTAAGTTATTTACTAAACAAAGCAACTTTGTACGATCGAGTACGTTGTATTTATTTTTAAGACTTGAACAGAGTTTCGTGTAAATTCTTCCGTGCGCGTGCCGTGAAATTTTCTCAATGACGTTCGGGTATGTGGGGTGAGGGCCCCGTGATGTAGTATAGTTTCCGGCACCTTAACGCCTGAAGTTACAAGGGTTTATTTCCGCGAAAATTAATTAATTGGTGGTTTGGATGGTAACTGACAGAGATATAGAGAGTTGCAGTTAACGTAAAAACTGTAGCAACGCGATGGAGCACGTAGAAAATTGCTATTTGCTACAAAGTTGTTAGTATAGTCGTATATTCTGTTGTTGGTGTGAGTATTAATGTTATAAAAAGAAAATGGTTTATATAACAGTTTTTTTTTTCACGCCACACGTGTTGCGTTGAATTAGTTCGTTACGAATGAAATATTAATCCCAATTAAATGCTAAACCTTTTTTTATTGTCCTTTTGAATATTCATACGACTTGTCGTACAGTGAATTTCATTATCTGATTTAATTAAAACTCAAGTGCTCTCAAAATAATACTCTATAAAATAACCAGGTGGATTTATGCTCCTCTCAAAATATTTAAACGTGTAATTCAATTGAAGTTTACTTTTTTAAATTAATAATACAGATTTATGGCTACATGAAATATCGTTAATTAACTAACTTGATAGATACATTTGTTATTCCCAACAGTATTATAAATGTTTGACTAATTTAATTCGAAATGGTATTAAAAAAATATGCTTTCATCTATACTATATGTTTTTATATACGTGTATACTATAGTGTCGCCTGCATCAACAAATTATCGTCGATTTTATGTGTAACAAAATTGAATTCTCACGTGTTAAGTACGATCATTTTTGATTCATGAATGAAAGAAGGTTTTTTCATACCATTGACATAGAACCTTTTTCCCGACAAACAACCTCTCCACTGAAAAGCAAAAGAAAAAACCTAGAAGAAATGCTGATCGATCGCACCCGTATCAACCCTTAAAAAAGAAGCAAACACTTTTTAATAATGATTTTTTATTATTATTTAATTATTAATTAAATATTAATATTGTGTGATAAGTGTTATTAAACTTTTTCAATGGATTTTAATTACAATTTTACTGCAGCAAAACTAAACAAATTTTTGAGGATAATATATACGATTTTTTTATCAACTCAGAAACACAATAAACGTGAAAAAATAGCGTGTTACCCGCTATGTAGAAAAAGGAACGGAACAGATACAGCAAGTAACATAGGTTACTATATCTATACATGTGTATAAGAAACAGCACTTGTATCCCCGTCCCTTAGGCCCCCGCTACGTAAGAGCGTATGCACGCGGACGCACGCGTATGCACGCGTAAGATAACTAGTAATTGTCGATGCAGCCAACGTGAAAAATTTAGTGCCTCCAAAGAAAGCAGAGAACGAACAGCTTTTTTTGGAGGCACTAAATGTTTCACGTTGGCTGCATCGAAAATTACTAGATATTCCCTAGTTGCATACGCGTGCGCCCGCGTGCATACGCTCTTATGTAGCGGGGGCCTTATTGCGTTAAATGCAGTTATGATGAGACTTTTCATAGTATCACAGTTACAGAGGACATAATCCAACTGAATGGTTTGTTCGCGAATTACAAAATATAGTTGAAAATATTATGACTGTTTCTTGGTGTCCCATACCTATGGACACTTTGACACTAGAGGAAGAGTCGTCTTTTCAAAAAGCAACACTTTATCGCATTTGTGAGAAATCTTTAGGTGAGAAACGTGTTCAAGACCATTGCCACTTTACTGGCAGGTAACAACTTAATTATTTATTATTAAACATTTAGTCATAATGTATATTAATATAATATAATATTTCAGATATCGAGGTCCTGCTCATGAAGAGTGTAATTTAAATTACAAAGATTCTCGAACAATCCCAGTTATTTTTCATAACCTCACTGGATATGATTCACATTCTTAATTAGAGACATTACTAAAGGTTTCCCAGGACAAACAAATCTCTTACCACTCAACAAGAAGCATTTTATTTCATTCACCAAACATACTAGTGATGGAGTGACATTAAGTTTAAATTTATCGATTCGTTTGGATTTATAGCAGCATCACTCGATAAATTATCTTCTTATCTCGAGCAGACGGATATTTTAAAAGCAGAATTTTCTATGAACGAGCCACTCACTGATGAAAAGTTTCAACTTTTGCGTAGAAAAGGTGTTTTTTCATGTGATTATCTGGACTCGGAAGCAAAATTGAATGTTACAGATCTGCCATCGAAAGAAGATTTTTATAGTCGCTTAAATAACAGCAATATATCTGATGAAGATTATGAGCATGCTAAATGTGTATGGAGAGAATTCAATATTTCAAATTTAGGTTAGTTATTTTAATTTATTTTTTTTAAATTACAGATAAGTAATTTAAATGATTTTATATTTATCATATTTTAGGTCAATATTCTGATCTCTACTTAAAAACTGATGTGCTACTTCTCACAGAAGTGTTAGAAAATTTTCGAAATAGCTGTTTCAAGGCATATAGTTTGGATCCCGCTCATTATTACACAGCCCCTGGCTTAACATGGGATGCCATGATGAAATATACGAAAATAGAACTAGAATTGCTTACTGATATAGATAAAGTAATGTTTATAGAGCGTGGAATAAGAGATGGCATCAGTCAGTGTTGCAACCGCTATGCCCACGCTAATAATAAATACATGGGTGACGCTTATAATGAACATAAGGATATCAAGTATTTAATGTATTATGATGTGCACAATTTATATGGCTGGGCGATGCAACAGTACTTACCATATAGTGATTTCAAATGGATGAAAAGGGTTGATATTAATAAAAGAGATTTTATGGGTATAGAAGATAATTCTCCGGTTGGTTACGAACTTGAAGTAGATTTAGAGTATCCAGAACATCTTCACGATGAGCATCGAGATTTACCTTTATGTTGCGAACACAAAAAACCTCATGGTTCCTCACAATCCGAGCATTTGACCACATTAGATCCCAAACAACGATATGTATTTCATTATCGTAATTTAAAGCAAGCTTTATGCAATGGATTAAAACTCACTCGAATTCAGAGAGTTTTACAATTTAATCAAAATTCAAAAGAAAAAATTCAAAAGAAATTTTTAATGTTTTCTTGTTTTTCACATGCTACATCATCAAATATGATAATTGAATTTGGAAGTACATCTTCTATTGATATTACTTCATCATGATCCTTGAATGAGAAATACTTAATTCCATTTATAGGCTTCAAGAGAAGCTTGAGAAATTTGTACTTGGGCTGTTCCAGTGATTTTGAGTAAACATATATATTCTCAAATTTTAATCCACTAGGCTGAGTAATAAGAGAAAGTAGTACATTAGTTTTACCGAAACTTGATGGGCCACAGAATACAGCTCTAATATTATTGGCAAATAATTCTCCATGACGCTTTTTTAATTTTTGCTGCGTCATTAATTTATCAAAATTCATAACAGGTAGTTTAACGTGTTGCTCCTTGAACTCCATGTTCAATGTTTGACGTCTCAAAGAAAACTAACCTTGAACGTATATACATATACATCATACTTATATACATTTCTAGTTAGTATGTATTTATCCTCCGAGGTGTTAACATTATGATTGAGCATAAGCAGCGTAAACGCAATACGCGTAAAGGTCGAGGCTTAGTCAATATAGTCATCAATAAACTTCCATTTGAATTACATCTGCCTGGCTATCAATACTGTGGGCCTGGGACTAAACTTGCAAAGCGTCTTGCTCGAGGTGACCCTGGAATTAATCCTTTAGACCAAGCTCTGCAAGAACACGACATTGCCTACTCACGGAATCGAGAGAGCGTTGAGGCTAGAAACGCTGCTGATAGAGTATTAGCAGATAAAGCCTGGAAACGTGTTTTCGCTAAAGACGCAAGTATTGGTGAGAAAGCAGCAGCTTATACTGTAACAAACGCTATGAAATTAAAATCAAAGTTCGGTATGGGGCTGAAAAAGAGGCCAACCACTACACTTGCTATAGTAGTTAAAGAAGCCTCAAAACCGATTTCCCATAGTATAGTGATTCACATAAGGTAATTCAAGCTGCATTGAAAAGTGCTCGAGATGCTGTAAAGAAGGCTGGTGGTAAAGCCAAAGTACACATTCCTCGTGTACTACCAGTTCCACGAAAAATCGGTGGATTCCTACCTTTTCTGATTCCATTATTTGCGGATCTAAGTGCAACTGGTGCACTGGCAGATGGCGCTACTGGCATAGCTAAAGCAGTAAATGATGCAAAAGCTGCTAAACGGCAACTTGAAGAAAGTCAAAGACATAACAGTGCGATGGAAGCTATTGCTCTTGGTAAAGGTCTTTACCTTAAACCATACAAAACAGGTTATGGTATCCATCTTAAACCCTACAGCAGACGTGGCAAAAAAAACTTCGATGTAAAATTGTCTCATAGAGCACTGCCTGACGCTGACTTGATAAAGTATGCTAGTATTATGCAAATTCCATACTTTCGAGGTGTATTCATGCGAAATACATTACCAGCAAAAGGTCCATATTACTGCGAATCAGCGATCGTTAATCTCGATGATGAAAGAGGACTTGGTACACATTGGGTAGCCTATCGAAAACGAGGTAATGACGTTGTATACTTTGATAGTTTTGGAGACCTTCAGCCACCTGTAGAACTTCTGGATTATCTGGGCCTTAGTACCGTAAAATATAATCACGATAGATATTGAGATTATAACTCGTACAACTGTGGGCATCTCTGTTTAAAGTTTCTAAATGAGGCTATATAAAACGATATAAATGTTATGCATAGTCAGTATTAATTATGCAGTCATAGGTGAATCATTGATGCTAAGTTTATCTGGAACGTCATCTATACTAGAAGCTCAATACTTTCTACCAATTGAAAAATAAAAGATACGTTTTAGGATTGGTTGAACATTTAACCTTCAATTCAATACCCAATATTGATATCGGAAATAACAAGTTTTATGTCGGAGAAGAGATAGTGACATTACCGACAGGTAGCTGAGAGATTGAAGATATTGAGCACCATCTACAGGAAATACTTACATCTAAAGGCATAGTACTCAGCCTTAAATCTAATAATAATACTCTTCGTAGTATTATAAAGTGCAGTCATACGATAGGTTTTCAACCTGAAGATTCTATTGGAAGATTATTAGGTTTTACACAGTGTACTCTTTCAGAAAATATTACTCACGAATCAGATTTACCTGTAGCTATTCTCAAGATTAACGCTTTGCGAGTTGAGTGCAACATTATAGCTGGAGCCTATATAAACGAACGGAAAGCACATATAATACACGAATTTTTTCCAGCTGTTCCTCCAGGCTACAAGATCATTGAAATTCCAACACAAGTTATTTATTTACCAATTACAGTTCATACTATCGATAATATACAGTTACGCATTGTCGATCAAGACGGAAACTTTGTGAATTTTCGTGGAGAAATTATAACAATTAGACTACACATCAAAGCAGCATCATAATTATGGGAATCGTATATAACCGCAACAGCTATATTAAGAACAAACCATGTCTCCAGAAGATCAGTCATCAACGAGCAGTGAAAGAGCTAACACCACAGAATATTCGCTTTCTAAGAAGCCTAGGCCTGCAAGTCAAAAGAAACGTTGGAAGAAAATAAGTTGTCTGTTTTTCTGTTGTTTCAAAGATGGAAGATATATTGAACGTACAATCACCCGTGGAATTTGACGAATCTGTCGCTCATTATGAAGTGCATGCACATCAGCCTTACACTTCATCCGTTTTCAATAACAGCGATGAAATTCGTATCGCCATACAACATCAAGATCTTTATCTACCTTCACGTAGTTCATTACATATTCATGGTCGATTAACTAAGGCAGATGGTACAGCTGCTGTCAACACTAAGCCTGTAAACAACGCCCTCTGTCATCTTTTTCGAAGAAATTCGATATGAAATTAATGCTGTAGAGATTGATAAATGTAAAAATGTGGGCTTGACAAGTCTAATGAAAGGTTTGGTGTCGTTCAATCCTACACAAAACTTGGAAAACGTAGGCTGGATTGATATTGAAGAAACTCAGAAAATAACTGATAATGCTGGCTACTTTGATGTGTCCATACCACTAAGTATGATTCTCGGCTTTGCGGAAGACTATCGTAAAATCATAGTCAATTGCAAGCATGAGCTTGTTCTCACAAGATCAAAGAATGATGTAAATGCTATTGTGCAAACGCAAGCAGAAGAGTTTAAAATTAATCTAATTAAAATTGAATGATTAATGCTATATATGGTATTATCTGACAAGCATAAAATACGTCTCCTTCATTACCTACAGAAGGAAAAATCGATTGCTATGAGTTTCCGTAGTTGGGAGCTATACGAGTACCTATTATTCCCAACCACATCGAAGCATGTTTGGACCGTAAAGATATCGAATCAGTTGGAAAAACCCCGATTCGTCATTCTAGGCTTTCAGACTAATCGTAAAGGACAAAGTGGATCTAACGCTAGCCGCTTTGATCATTGCAATATAAGTAATGTGAAACTATTTCTCAATTCACAATACTATCCTTATGGAAATCTCAATCTTAACATTGATCAAAATCAATAAGCTTTATTATATGATATGTATGTAAGCTTTCAAAATGTGTATTATGGAAAAGAGGCAGAACCTATGGTCAAGAAAGGAGAGTATATAAAGCATGCTCCTCTAATTGTCATCGATTGTTCAAAGCAGAATGAGTCGTTGAAGCAAGCTCCAGTTGACGTTCGTCTTGAATTCGAAGCTAAAGAAAATTTTCCAGCACAGACATCAGCTTACTGCTTGATATTACACGACCGTATTATTGAATATAATCCCGTAAGTGGAGATATTAAGAAATTAGTCTAAGGAGGGGATGAAGGTATAAAAGACCCTGCAAAGCCATCTGAACAGTCAATTAACATGGAGTACGTGGTGGATGTGCAAGGGTTCAAGCAACTCATCAACGAATTTGTTGTAAAAGAATTAGGCATTGTGCCTCTGAGTGGAAACGTGAAACCAGTGGTGTTTACCTTCAAGCCACCCACACCGTGGCGTAGACTTCCAGCGCAGTATAAAAGTCAAAATTGCTGGTTGGAACGTAATTATCACAGCTTATCTTGGAGTTCGGGTGAGCTGCCCTATGAAGAGTTGGAAAATGTGTTACTGAGCAGTCTACATGATGCAAGTGTCGTATATGTGAAGGGCCTTGAGAAAAAGCAGTGGCTTGAACAATACAACCTTAACGTATATGATATGAGCGATATGCGATTTCCATCACTGCAGAAACTCAAGTTTGATGTACTAGAGCTACTCTGTTCTCATCATCGACTTGCTTACAAGGCAAATTGTGCACATTGAAATGTACTGTTGCTAAGAAAATTTTATCATGATAATACTCCATCAGTAGAGAGACCTCTCAAGATATTTTTTCATGTAGAACATTTATCCTTTATGAGTCCTACGGATATTGCTCAGCTACCTAAGGCATTTCTTACAATATTTGGTTGATGATTTAAAAAGCGATCAAGAAATTCTCAAATGTCTACGCTGCCGAGAGCACAATCCTACAGAGAGTGTAGTACCACCTTTAAGAAGAGACTGTATTCAATGTACGCTTAATGCTAATATAATATGAAAAACTTCCTTATAAAATTATGTTTAATAATGGGCTGCAGTTCAGTGAAATAAATTAAAATAAATGTAAAATTATTACGCAAATATATGTAAAAATTGTGGTTAATAAACATTTGTTATACTGAATATTACTGTTTTTATTTTTCCTTCCTTATATCTCATACGTAAATTAAAGTATTTAATAGCTTATAAGAAAGTGCGCCTACAAGATATCAAATTTCATTCATATGTCTCAAAATTGTATGCGAAATCTCAGCAATAAACTTATGCTCAAATCAAATAAATTCTATATCTCGCAAACGGCTTGAGATATCGAAAAAATAAGCGAATTTTGATTCTCTAAAACTTTTCTTAATAATAACCATTTTTAATTCTGTAAGTAAGACGAAAGAGTGTGAAGAAGGAAAGCGCAATTGAAATACTCTCCAGTTCCAAGAATCGCAGCGATAAGGAGAGGCCCGAAATCTTCTATAGTAATGAGTCATTCTACCGATACACTTGCTAGATGACATCTGATATCACACAGTATGCTCCATGATATACACTGCTCGGTCCGGGGCCACGTATGATCCGCTATGTCCAACGCAGCTCCGATCCACGCGTACGCGCGTTTTGAAAAAAACATTTAATGACGCTGTGTGGCGTAATATTTAATGACGTCAATCGGGGTAAAAATTGTTTATCCGTAATTTGACACCTCCTGCAGGGTCGCACAAGAGCACACGTCATCATCGAATATTCAGCAGGGGGATGGGGGCTGCTCGTGAGGCGACCGCGATTAAAATAATTGGAGTTTCGAGAATTGCTGCGATAAGGTGGTAGCGAATATCGGGACAAAAGGAATGCGCGATAGCTGCCTTGTGTGCTGCATGAAGCCTGCCTCTCGAGTGTTCTAGAGGGTTTGTGCCCCATGGACGAGAGGTGGGGTGGGAGAGGGCACCTTCTGTAGGGTCGCACAATTGCGCAATATGACCTCGCAAAGGGGGGTTCTGGGTAAAAATTGTTTATCTGTAATTTGACACCTCCTGCAGGGTCGCACAATTGCGCATTTTTAAAACGTTTGAGGGCAATTGTACAATCTTCCAGAAGGTTCGATGACGTCACTGCGGGACCTGCCTCTCTAATGTTCTAGAAGATTTGTGACGTCTTGCCCCATAGACGAGGGGCGAGGTGGGGGAGGGGGGTCGTAGATGGGTGAGGTGGTGGCGGGCTCCAGAAACCCTATAGCTATACTACTTGTGCAAATGAATGAAGGACTGAGCAAAATTGAGCAAATTGAAATATTAAAGACGCATATTTTATTATTTGATATGGATTATTTCTTTAGTATAGAAATAAAGAAAAGCTGAATAACACCACACACGGCTGGGGTGGCTGCGCTCACGATACGGCACAGCACGCCACCGTACGCTACGGGTCATTTGTGGCGAGTCCCTAACGAACGGGTCGTAGTCGATAAAACGGTCGATATAGATAGCTCGATTCAAATGGAGTTTATTACAACAGTTGGACGATATATTTATAAAATTATATGAGCAAACTAATTTTAAATATTAAAATTGAATAGTAATTGTGTAGTTTCAAAGGGAAATTAGTGACATAGAGAGATATAATTGTACATGAACTGGATTTATCAAAAAGAGAAAAGTATTATAAAAAATGCAAAAAATGCAAAATTATGTTTTTAACGATAAATGTTAAAATAAATCAAATTAAATAATTATATGAAATTTATGACATTAAGAATAGGTTTTCGGGTAGAACTAGGGGGGCCGAGCCCCCTGCGTGTTTTTGACACGCCCCCCCCCCCGCCCCTCGCTTCGCTTGTCGCCCCCCTCTCCCTATGTAAAAACTTCGTTTATAATAGGCACGACCGCAATGCTCAGAGGAACCTTATCATTTTATTATTGCAAAAACTGTAATACTTTATTTTTATCGTTTTTATCTTTAAAATAAACATAAATACATCTGCAATAAAATTTAAATAAAAATTATCCATTTACTTTTACACATTTATTTCTTTTTTTTTTGTAAAAAGTTTGCATTTTAATTCTACATATATAGATATATGTAAATAACTTTTTAATTAGTCTATGGTGCATATATAGTATATTTCGACACTGGTGCGGAAGGCGATAATTTCTCGCTTCGCTCGTGCGAAAAATTTTATACCACGAGCGCCGAAAAATCATACCAAAGTTGTGATTTTGAGGTTAGAGTGGTATAAAATTTATTAAGTATTAATTGATATGATCAAAGTGCATATAGTAATATTAAAAACATGTTTTCATAATTTTTATCGAACTTATAATAATCGTTTTTCTTTTTATTTATGAAAACATTAAATAGAAAAAGTTTTGTTTCAATGTTATCCACAACTTTTGTATTCGAAATTTTTGTGTATAGTCAAATTCTGTTGAATTATATGAGGAAAACTATCGTTTCATTACTCTCGATTAATAAAAAAACCGCTGTCAATTAATTGGCCCGTAGCTTCCTCAACCGTAATTTGTTGATTCCTTTAATTAATTTTTAATAACAAAATTTATAATTTTTTAAAAAATTTATTGCATAATTATAATTAAATTCATTTATGAATATTAAAAATTGTTAATTTTTAAATTTATTTATTTATTTATTATTTATTTATATCAAATTTATATAAATTTTGAGCTGATAAATAAAGTTATCATTTGAAATAGAAGTAAAATATCTATATTTTATAATAAAACAAATAGCTATCACGTTTGTTTTATTATTAACAAAAACGTGTTTTTTTTATATTTCATAATTCATATTTTTTAAGAAAAAAAAAATTTATAGCTATCATTGTTCTTTTGTTATTAACAAAAACATGTTATTTAAAAAAGTTCATAACTCACAAATAAATTATAATAATGCAGAATATAATGCATTCATAATGCATAGATTATAATAGATATAATTTTTAAACATTTTAATTCATTTTGTTGGTTGGTTTTTTAAAAATTAAAAAAAAATTATCGAATGCCTACTCAATGACGTTTCCTCATTCCACACCACCTAGCGGTAGATATCACTACTCGTTTTTTAAAAATAAAATATAAATCTTTTTTAATTTAGAGATTAAATTAATTTTTGTAACACATGAATGATTTTCGGCGTTTTCCTACATAAAAATATGTTCTAAAAAGTGACTTTTTTTACCTATCGTGTAAAGAAATTCATTCTCTCCCTCTGCTCTAAAATTATTTAAAATCGCGAAAATGAATTTAGCCTTGCTTTTTAGGTTCAAAAACGCATAAAATCAATACAAAAGAAATAAATAAAACCTTGAATTTAATGTCATCCCCATTTGTATAATATAATATTTAATTTTCTTTTTTTTTTGTTTTTCCATTTACACTTAGACGCCAATTACATTTTGACGCCAATACTTTATACTTTTATAATATACTGATGATAATATCATTGGAGTTATGAGTTAAAAAAAAGAAAAACACGTTTTTGTTTTTGATGATAACTAAAGAACCGTGATAGATAGAAAATTAATTTTTTTTAGAAAATATAGATATTTTAATTCTCTTTCGAATGCCACCCACCTCATTCAGATACATAGAGCCGTTCTTGAGAAATTACGATTTTTAAAAAATGTCAAAAAATTTTTAACCTCAAATATCTCTGAAAGGACCCCGCACACAATGTATGGAAAATAATCATACGGTCAAATTGGATCAATCTTGGGGAAATGATAGATCTTAAGGTCCTGAACAAAAGTTCTCATGCGCAAAACCCCCCAACATTTGACCGGATGATTTTTTCCATGCATTGTGTGCGGGGTCCTTTATGGACCAATCATTTTGCTCAAAGAACTCGACCGAGAACTATAAAAAATCTACCTCTTGTAACAGGATGGCTAGTGGGGGAAAATCCCAACAAGCCACAGGCCAGCGATGCCCCAGAACACGGTGCCGCGGGTGTCAGACTAAAATGACTTGCCCGGGGATCTGCTCCTGGAATCCCGAAAACAACGCGAAGATCGCACACGATCTTCGCTTTCCAACTAATTGGATCGCTGAGTGAAAAGCGCGCGCTCGAAGAGTAAAGCGCGCGGCCGCTATGCTCAGATATGAAAACGACCGGCGGAGTCGTTTTCCCGCGGAGGCGGCGGTATCCGGGAGAAGGAAAGGTTGTAATGAACAACGCGACGAGTAACTAGATATCACAGTATATTAAAATCATTAATAACTACAAGCACAACGCACGTGCTGATTAGAACAAAGGAGTTAGTTCGCGCGCGACCGTTAAGATTCAAACGCGCGAACGATACGGCGCGCGGCGAAGCTGCTATTCTCGCGCGCGGTGTTAAGGGGGTGTCAAACTCAATTTTTACCGACCGAGCAAAAAATATATTGTTTTTAATAGAAAAAAAAAAATATAACGATATATGAAAAATAATGAGTGCATTGCCCTCCGTAATTACATTATTAATCATTCTGCAAAATGCCAAGTCAATACACGGAGAGAAATTTTGTAGTGAAAATTACAAATATTCGAGGCAAAATTACCAGTTTCTATGGTAATGGATGGACAGACTGACAATTTCAAACTTTTTACCAAAGTGCCTTGGTAAAATTTTTTTTTAGTTAATTTAAATTAAAAAAATTAACTTTTTTTATCTATATTAATGGATATATAGTATTTTAATATAGAAATAGAAACAGAAACAAGGATGAAAAAACATTAAACTGAAAAAAAATTTTTACGGAAGCGGGATTCGATCCAACGATCTTTGGGTTGAGAGTCCGACGTTCTACCGACTGCGCCACGGAAGCTGTTACCAACAGTCATTTGAATCGCCGTTATTACTTACTGAAAATATGTGTATTGTTTTCATTTTAACGTCGCGCACGCCTCTAGTATCAATCTTCTGAAACACAATAATGCGCAGTGCGCATGCGCGAATACACAAATACCAGGTTATTTGGCAAAATTTATCAGTTTTCTTAGTAAAAATTCTTAGGTTACCCTGTAAAAATGACTAGATCTCAATTTTTACCAGTGTGTCTGGTAATTTTTATTCCGATAATTTGGTATTTTTTTTAAGTGGTTATGGTAGTTTTTCCTGGGAAACTTATAAATTGTATTAGAAACCTGGGAATATCACGGCTTTTGACAGTCTATCCATGCGCTACCAAGGCACCTTGGTAATTTTTACTCTAAAATTTCTCTCCGTGTATTCAAAAGCGTCTAAGAATGGCATTTGAACGAAAATTTCGTTCAAATGCCATTCTCAGATGCCTTAAAATATCGACGTGAAACTTTGCAGAATGATTCATAATGTCATTACGGAGGGCAATGCACTCATGATTATGCATAATATTAAAAAAAAAAAAATAGATTATTGTACCATATGGGTAATATGTAGCATCGCGAGATTCGCGAGTCGGCGACGGCAGCGACGGCAGCGGCCAGCGGCGCGGCCTTGCCCGTGTGTGTGTACGCGCATGCGCTGCTGGCTGCAGCACAGCTGAGCCATCAGTCCATCGCCGATGCCTGGGCCTAGGCCCTCCGGGAGGCGGTCCCGTGTTGCCGCCACCACCTCCGCCGCCACCTTCGCCACCTGTGCCCTCCTCTATCCATTGCTAATCGACGTGTCATCGGTGTGCCTGCTGCCTGGACCGCTCGCAGACGGCGCAGCCTGGAGCGCCGCATCAGCCGCCCACCTCGCAGACCGTAGCGTCCGTACCGCACCGTGTGCGTGCACACCCAACGGACCGTGCCGCTTGGACTTGGCCCCGCCGTAAGACAGAAAAGTAAGTCATTCAAGAATTTATTTATTTTACGGCGTTGTTATTTGTACGACAGATCTGTCGTACAAATAACCTATAACCCACTTAGAAACGTGTAAAAATCACTGTTTTGAAAGTCTGAGATGGAAGGGACTATTATTTCTTTAGTCAAGCGTCAATCCTTGCCTATTTTTTCTTTAATCAAGCGTCAATTCTTCGGCTAAAGAAAATTGAAGGTTAGGTTTTACGTATATATAGGTATACCTATCTAGCAATCTGGCGTATAAATAACAACGGCCAACTATAGATTTGATGCGCTTTTTCGACTTTTCATTCCAAAGATTACAGATCTAAATAATCAGCAAGTGTGGAGATATTGCATTTTCTGTGTATTTTTCAAAATATTTTCAAGAAAAGTCATTTCCTCCAAACTCGCTGATTGAGTAGATCTGAAATCTAATATACAATGCCTCAGCATGTACTGGATTGTGTGTAAACATTCTCATAAACTTTAAGCGAGGATGAGGAGGTCTACCTTGGAAATGCACACGCGCTTTTTCGACTTTTCATTTCAAAGATCCCTTTCCATTCTCTACAAATATTTCAAACTTTACACACACTATGTAATACATACTGAGGGACTGTTTATCAAGTTTAAGATCTAAATAATTAGCAAGTGAGGAGATATTGCAATTTGTATGCTCTTTTTAAGAAATGTTCAAGTAAAAAAGTTATTTCCCCTACACTGACTGATTGAAAAGATCTAAATTTAATATACAGTGCCTCAGCATGCATTGCATTGTGTGAGAACATTCTGGTAAACTATGAGAAAGAGTGAGGAGGTTTTTGTCGCAAATGCACATGCGGCTTTTTGACATTTCGTTCCAAAGATCCCTTTCCATTCCCTACAAGTATCTTAAACTTTCCATACATAATGGAATACATGCTGAGGACAGTTTATCAAGTTTCAGATCTACATAATTAGTAAGTCTGGAGATATTGCAATTTTTGTGCTTTTTCAGGAAATTTTTAAGAAAGAAAAGTAATTTCCTCCAAACTGGCTGATTGAATAGATCTGAAACCTAATATACAATGCCTCAGTATGTACTGGATTGTGTGTAAACATTCTCACACACTTTAAGCGAGGGTGAGGAGGTCTACATTGGAAATGCACACGCGCTTTTTCGACTTTTCATTTCAAAGATCCCTTTCCATTCTCTACAAATATTTCAAACTTTACACACACTATGTAATACATGCTGAGGTATTGTTTATCAACTTTCAGATCTAAATAATTAGCAAGTGTGGAGATATTGCAATTTGTATGCTCTTTTTAAGAAATGTTCAAGAAAAAAAGTTATTTCCCGTACACTGGCTGATTGAAAAGATCTAAAATTTAATATACAATGCCTTAACATGTATTGGATTGCGTGTTAACATTCTGGTAAGCTTTGAGCAATGGTCAGGAGGTCTTAGTTGGAAATGCACTTGCGCTTTTTCGACTTTTCAGTCCAAAGATCCCTTTCCATTCTCTCAACATATCTTAAACTTTACACACACCGTGCAATATATGCTGAGGGACATAGTTTATCAAGTTTCAGATCTACATAAATAGAAAATCTGGAGATATTGCAATTTTTGTGCTTTTTCAGGAAATTTTTAAGAAAGAAAAGTCATTTCCTCCAAACTGGCTGATGGAGTATATCTGAAACTCAATATGCAATGCCTCAGCATGTATTGCAGTGTGTGAGAACATTCTGGTAAACTATGAGAAAGTGTGAGGAGGTTTTTGTCGCAAATGCACATGCGGCTTTTCGACAATTCGTTCTAAAGATCCCGTTCCATTCCCTACAAGTATCTTAAACTTTCCATACATAATGGCATACATGCTGAGGGACGGTTTATCAAGTTTCAGATCTACATAATTAGCAAGTCTGGAGATATTGCAATTTTTGTGCTTTTTCAGGAAATTTTTAAGAAAGAAAAGTAATTTCCTCCAAACTGGCTGATTGAGTAGATCTGAAACCTAATATACAATGCCTCAGCATGTACTGGATTGTGTGTAAACATTCTCATAAACTTTAAGCGAGGGTGAGGAGGTCTACATTGGAAATGCACACGCGCTTTTTCGACTTTTCATTTCAAAGATCCCTTTCCATTCTCTACAAATATTTCAAACTTTACACACACTATGTAATACATGCTGAGGGATATTGTTTATCAAGTTTCAAATCTAAATAATTAGCAAGTGTGGAGATATTGCAATTTGTATGCTCTTTTTAAGAAATGTTCAAGAAAAAAAGTTATTTCGCCTACACTGGCTGATTGAAAAGATCTAAAATTTAATATACAATCCCTCAACATGTATTGGATTGTGTGTTAACATTCTGGTAAACTTTAAGCGAGGGTGATGAGGTCTTAGTTGGAAATGCACATGCACTTTTTCGACTTTTCATTCCAAAGACCCTTTCCATTTTCTACAGATATCTTAACTTTCCATCTATCTACTCCCTCTGTTTCTGGCAGGTCGATACTGCTATCCTCATTCCTATACTGCTTAACACTTTATTAATATATTGTTTTGCCCTAGGCGAAGAGCTCCTGCAGAAGACAACACGTCTTCATATAATTCTACTCTCCTCCAGGGCAGCCAACACAACTACCACGTCCTGAAGACATCAGCTAGACAAACATATCGTAGAAGTGAGAGCGAAGGTGTATATAAATATAGTTTGATCTCCTGTGCCAGACTCGAGTAAGCATTTCACTTCGGATTTGGACTTTATCTTGTAGTACAGCCGAACCTAGTCTCCAACTTTCCATCGGTCTACTCCTCTGTTCCTGGCAGTTCGATACTGCTATCCTCATCCCTACTCCTTAATACATTATTAATATATTTTGTATTGTCCTAGGTGAAGAGCTCCTGTAGAAGACAACAAGTCTTCATATAATTCTACTCTTCTCGAGGACAGCCAACGCAACTACCACTTCCCGAGGACATCACCTAGGCGAACACAACGGAGAAGGGAGGGCGAAGGTGTAGTTGAATGTAGTTCGCGCTTCCGTGACACTCGAGTAAGTACTTCACTTCGGATTTGGACTTTATCCTGTAGTATAGCCGAACCTAGCCTCCAACTTTCCATCTGTCTACTCCTCTGTTCCTGGGAGTTTGATACTGCTCTCCTCATCCCCACTGCCTAAAACATTATTAATATATTTTGTTTTGCTCTAGGCGAAGAGCTCCTGCAGAAGACAACAGGTCTTCATATCATTCTACTCTCCTCGAGGGCAGCCAACGCAACTACCACTTCCCGAGGACATCACCTAGGCGGACACGACGGAGAAGGGACGACGAAGGTATACTTGAATGTCTGCGCTCCCGCGACAGACTCGAGATGTAGTCTAGGCGCCAGGGGGGTTTCCGTGGCCGATGGATGTCCACACTTCCACCAAAGCTTTTCTTACGTATTTTTGACTGCTGATTCTGAATTTCGAAGGTGGAACGTCGCCAGACTGTTAGTTTTTTGTTATTAATAATTTAATTGTTTAAATTGCTGCCAAATCAATATGATTAATTATAACTGAATCCTAACTGCCTAAAACTGTAGTAAATTGATCTAGAATATGCTCGTTTTTTCAGAATTGAAAAATTTTGATTAGAACCCGAATTATTGCAAATTTAGTGCAATAAGTCGCGAATTCGAGCGCAAACGTGCATAATTCTAGATCAATTTACTACAGTTTTAGACAGTTAGGATTCAGTTATAATTAATCATATTGATTTGGCCGCAGTTTAAACAATTAAATTGTTAATAACAAAAAACTAACATTCTGGCGACTGTCCACCTTCGAAATTCAGAATCAGCAGACAAAAATACGTAAGAAAAGCTTTGGTGGAGGCGTGGACATCCATCGGCCACGGAAAGCCCCCTGGTGCCTAGACTAATGTCAGTATTTAGGGCACACCTGATTTTTAGGTACGAATTATATCTCCCCAAAAAGTAACAGTTTTCTGCGGGTGCACACGGAAAGAAAACTCTTACTGCTACAGTTAAAACGGCTTACTCGTGGAGTATAGGAGTTCCTTTACTATATAAGTAAGGTGGTTTTAGCAATCTTAGTAAGGGACCCATACTTTTACGGTATGTTGCTTTTCATACTACACAATTACGCGCGCATATACCGACGTAACAGCGTCACACGATTTTAGTATACATTGCTTCCACCTTCAATTGTAAGGGAGAAATACTATAGCGGTAACGGTTGCTACCTGCTAATACGGAAATGACAACTATTATAAGGAAGTGTTACTTATCGATAATTGAAAGCATCGAATGCGTCGTCTAGGTCTTTGAGGTGGTCAATGATGGAGTCGAGGTGATGCGCTCCGAAGTTTTTTGCGTTTAGATCCCAGGACGCATCTAATACGTAGTCAAAGTGTTCGGGGTAGCCGATGATGATGTCTAGGTCGTGCGCTCCCTAGTTTTTTGTCTCTAGATGTTGGAACGTATCAAATGCGTGGTTTAGGTCTTTGTGGTAGCCGATGATGGAGTCTAGGTTTTTTGCATTAAAATATCAGGGCGCATCCAATACGCAGTGCAGGTGTTCAGGGTAGCCGATGACGAGGTCTAGGTGGTGCGCTTTGTAGTCTTTTGCGTTTGGATATCAGGGCGTATCTAATACGTGGTCCAGGTCTTCGGGGAAGTCGGTGACGATATTTAGGTGGTGCGCTCCGTAGTTTTTGGCTAATAGGTGTTGGAAATGTCAAAACTTAAAGTATTACTAATCACGTAATTTTATACTATAAGTAAAAATCGTGATTATAAATAAATACTTATTCGAACGTAATTACGTTCAAATTGACATGTGTTTGTAATAAAAAAAATAGTAAATATTAAAATGCGTATAGGCGAAATACGCACAATTATTCATAATAAATAATGCGTCTATGCGAAATGCGCACAATTATTTATCATACAAAAATGCGTATAGGCGAAATACGCACAATTATTTATAATAAAAAATTCGTACAAGCGAAATACGCACAATTATTTACAATATCAAAAATATGTATAAGCGAAATACGCACAGTTGTTTATAATGCAAAAATGCGTATAGACGAAATACGCACAATTATTAGTTATAAGGAAAGGTGTATGGGCGAACATATTTAATTATAACAGAAAAGAATTACAATTACATGAGTTTATTTAGTTATCTATTTATAAGAAACTAGATGTCTTGACATAAAATTAATTCTTTTCCGTTTTTTTTCAACAAAACTCATAAAATTTGAAAAGAAGCTAAAGAAACTTATGAGCCTAGCTCAATGAAATTATAGTAGCTCTACTTTTGCCAATCATTCAGTAGCATGACAAGTATAATGCAAAGTAATTATTAATGACAATACTTCTAATAATACAAATTTTGTTAAAATGTTCAATTTGCAGTTATGCGTTTATATGATGGAAGGTGTATATTTTAAAATGCGGATCAACTTATATACCATACTCAGGTTCATTTGAAGTTCAACCCTTGGTCTCAAATTTTGTTACACCCTCCTGTTGTTTCAGGTATATGGGATATTTCACGTGAAGTCAGCAGCTCAAAATTTTAAAATTCCTCAAAACTCGTTTTCTTTTAGTTTTTATGAACAAAAAATGTTCCTCAAATTTTAGGTCGATATTTGCAAAAATAAAAAAGCTATGCAATATTGAAAATTCAATTTTTTTGCAATTTTTGGTTAAAATCCAAGTTTATTCATTTTTAACTGAAAATCTTGAAACTTTTTGTATAGTACATTGATTGGCAAAAGGTTTGAATTTTTTCTGTAGAATGTGCCAGTATTTATTTTATGACCCTTTTTGAAAGTCTCTGATTGGCTGCTTCTTAGTATACCTTCATCAAAGGATATTGAGGCTGCGGCCAAATATTCTTTATTCGAAAAATTTTTTTTTGTATTCTTCTTCGAAAACCCTTCAAAATGCTTTTTTATCAATACTGGCCGAGCACAGGGAAAAAAGTTACAATTTTTTGAAATATCAAGAAAAATCCATAATTTCAATTTTTGATAACATGATTAATGAAACTGAATATTATTCATACATCTTATGGCATGGACCGTACCACTGAATTTTGTTAGAGCATCAAATAGAACATTAGAAATATCTATTTTCAATAATATTAGGCTTACACAATAAGCGATACCTAATTATGAATGAAATTATCAGTCTGTTGCCTGATTTCATTTTGACAGCTTTATAGTAATTAACCTCTATAGCTTAATTTATTATTAATTCATAATTAGGTATTGCTTATTGTGTAAGCCTAATATTATTGAAAATAGATATTTCTAATGTTCTATTTGATGCTCTAACAAAATTCAGTGGTACGGTCCATGCCATAAGATGTATGAATAATATTCAGTTTCATTAATCATGTTATCAAAAATTGAAATTATGGATTTTTCTTGATATTTCAAAAAATTGTCACTTTTTTCCCTTTGCTCGGCCAGTATTGATCAAAAAAAGCATTTTGACGGGTTTTCGAAGAAGAATACAAAAAAAATTTGTCGAATAAAGAATATTTGGCCGCAGCCTCAATATCCTTTGATGAAGGTATACTAAGAAGCAGCCAATCAGAGACTTTCAAAAAGGGTCATAAAATAAATACTGGCACATTCTACAGAAAAAATTCAAACCTTTTGCCAATCAATGTACTATACAAAAAGTTTCAAGATTTTAGTTAAAAAATGAATAAACTTGGATTTTAACCAAAAATTGCAAAAAAATTGAATTTTCAATATTGCATAGCTTTTTTATTTTTGCAAATATCGACCTAAAATTTGAGGAACATTTTTTGTTCATAAAAAACTAAATAGATTGAAATTTGTTTAAATTTCAATAAACAATTAAACCCTCAACCAAAAAAATAAAAACCAAATCTAAACTATCTCTTGGTAGAAATTTTGTAAACTATATCCAGAATATGTACAAAAAAGTGCAGTACTGTGCCACAAAATTTCAGATGCAGGTAATATTTTGAAAATCATAATATTAAATTGGACTCCATCATCGGCCATCTAAACACCTAGACCTCGCATCCGACCTGTCCCTTCACCTGGACACAAAAACCTACGGAGCGCACTACCCGGACTCATCGACCATCTGGAACACCTAGACCTCGCATTCGATTTGTCCTGGCCTCTGGACACAAAAACCTACGGAGCGCTTCACGTAAACTCCATCATCGGCTACCTGGAACGCCTAAACCTCGCATCCGATCTGTCCCGACACCTGGACACAAAAACCTTCAGAGCGCATCACCCGGATTACATCACCGGCCATCTGCAACACCTAGACCTCGCATCCGACCTGTCCCTTCACCTGGACACAAAAACCTACGGAGCGCACTACCCGAACTCCATTATCGGCCGTCTGGAACACCTAGACCTCGCATCCGATCTGTCAAAACACCTGGACACAAAAGTCTACGAAGCGTATCATCAGCCGCCTGGAACAGCTAGACCTCGCATTCGAGCTGTCCTGACACCTGGACTCAAAAACCTACGAAGCGCACTACCCGAACTCCATCATCGGCCATCTGAAACACCTAGACCTCGCATTCGATTTGTCTTGGTCTCTAGACACAACAACCTACGGAGCGCATCACGTAAACTCCATCATCGTCCACCTGGAACGCTCAGACCTCGCATACGATCTGTTCCGACATCTGGACACAAAAATCTTCGGAACGCATCACTTACACTCTATCACCGTCCACCTGGAACAGCTAGACCTCGTAATCGAACTGTCTCAACACCTGGGTACAAAAACCTATGGAGCGCATAACCCGGACTCCCATCATCAGCCATCTAAACACCTAGACCTCGCATCCGATCTGTCCCTTCACCGGGACACAAAAACGTACGAAGCGCACTACAATTTTTAAGAAAGCATTTGCAATCATGCGAGGCGACGTCCTGAATTTTGAAATGTCAATAATAACTGAGACTATATAATAAAGTGATGAATCTGCATCTCATTATTATAAGAAATGTGTATAGGCGAAATACGCATAATTATTTATAATAAAACATGTGTATAGGCGAAATACACCAAATTATTTATTATAAAATGCGTATAGGCGAAATGCGCACAATTAATAACACTGAAAAGTGCGTATAAGCGAAATACGCATAATTATTTATAATAAAACATGTGTACAGGTGAAATACACCAAATTATTTATTATAAAATGCGTATAGGCGAAATGCGCACAATTGATAACACTGAAAAGTGCGTATAAGCGAAATACGCATAATTATTTAGAATAAAATATGTGTATCGGCGAAATACACCAAATTATTTATTATAAAATGCGTATAGGCGAAATGCGCAAAATTATTTGTAATAAATATGCGTATATATGTGAAATACGCACTATTATTAACAATAAAAATGCGTATACGCAAAATACGGATAATTAATTATAAAAAGAAATACGTATACGCGAAATACGTACAATTGTTTGTAATAAAAAAACGCGTATCTTTAATATTTTTGAAATATGTAGCGCCATCTATGTTAAAATCTATTACGATTTTCCAGAGATGGCGCTTGTGTCATATTTCATCAATAGTATGTACTTCCTACCTTACCGACCTATGGGTCGGTCAAATCGCAGAATGGAGTTTGACACCCCCTTAAAATACGGCGGGCTGACATCCACCCGCACGTACACGGCACAGAAAGCTTGCACGGGGCGATTTCCGTGCGAGCCTTTACAATAAACCCGCGAGAGGAGAGTAGAAAACTTACGTTAGGAAGGAGCAGCCGGTGCACTCGACTCTCTCTCGCTCCCTGTCGCTCGCACAGCAGTTGCGCTCTCTTTCTCTCTCTCTCTCTCTTGCTCGCTGTATTGGGTCGGCAGGCGGGCTGGCTGCCGGCTCGTCGCTCGCAGTCTCGTGCGGCCCACGCGGCTCGGGATCGCTCTCTCTCTGTCTCTCTTTCGCTCGTACACTATATGCGGC
The DNA here is from genome assembly GCA_036365515.1 of Torymus aiolomorphi. NCBI lineage: Eukaryota > Metazoa > Arthropoda > Insecta > Hymenoptera > Torymidae > Torymus > Torymus aiolomorphi. Next base: position 128,215,782 of record CM070877.1, on the reverse strand, counting down.
GCCTCCACTACACTCGCGGGGTCTCACAAATAACGATAGGACGGCGCGGACCAGTAAACTCAGGAGAGACACGGAGGAGATGTTTCACGCGCGATCGCAGACACGAAGATGGCTGCCGTGACTCCTATAAAGCCGTAGCAGCTTCGCGGGTACGCGACGGGCATATTACGCGTCGCGAGACCGTTCTAATCCGGTCAGGATGCTCACGCGCTCGCGCCCCCGGTGAGCATGCCTGCTCGGCGCGGGTAATTCGAATCTCGAATTACCTAACTCGCGCACGCGTTACACTCTAAAAGGAATTTTGAAGCCATTAAGTCAATTTTACTCTTGTAATCGTTGGACATAGAAAACTGATTTTTTTCATTTTTCAATTTTTTACTCAAAATCTAGCCTACAGAATGTATTCAAATTTTAACAGATTATAGCTATTTATATTCTGTATTATCATGATTTTTCTCAAAAAAATTGACCGTTTAGGAGTTACAAGCTTCTAAAAAAAAACACGTTTTTGTTAATAACAAAAGAACCGTGATAGCTAGAAACTTTTTTTTTTAGAAAATATAGGTATTTTAATTCTCTTGCGAACGCTACCCATCAGATTCGAATAACTCGACCCTATCATTAAAAAAAATCAAAAAACAGTTTTGAGAAAATCGAAAATTTGAAAAAAAAAAACAAAAACGCATCGCCCCAATCAAAAAACGGATTTTTGACCCGCCATCACGCAAAAAAAACAAAAAAATGAGACCTGTCCGGTCAAAATCGACCAAGTAGAAACTGAGATCCAGGCGCACACACACACACACACACACACACACACACACACACACACACACACACACACACACACACACACACACACACACACACACACACATACACACATACACACACATCCATACAGACATTTTTCAAAAACCATGTATTTTGATTCCTAACACCTCGAAACACAATTATAACATGTTTTTACAACTCAAAAATTTACTATCACAAAGCTTCCTCTAGGAGGAAGCAAAAAACAGAGTTAAATTTCATACAGTTCTAACGAAAGGTGGGGACTATAGCTGCTCACGGGTGTTCCTAACTACATATACCTATGCAATCTCAATAAAAAAAAACAGAAGAAAAAAGCAATGCACATTGATGCATTCGGCAACGGCAATCTGGCATTGCGCTGCGAGCATGAGTACTACTGCATTTGCAGCAGCCGTACCGGCCACCTCGGCGAGGCTGCGTTCGTGCACATAAGTATAGCGGAAAAACGCATGCTACCCGCCTGACCGCGAGCGCTCCCTGTGTATTATATATAGCGTGCTTTCTGCTACTGTTCTCAAGGCGAATAGCCCTAGTGAGTACTTAGTGCGGCGTGCGCGCGTATGTCCATCGTGTGTGATGTCAACAATCACAACGTCTGGCTCCCGGCGTCCCCAGTGATGACAGCGGCTGCTGTAGTACGCGTGCCCTGGGGAATGTCGTCCCTTTCATCGTGTTCGCCGGTTGATGATAATTCGTCGTAGACAGGAAGGCAGTGTGTCAACGGCGAGAGCAGATTAGTAAGCCCTTTCTCGTTCCTAATCTTTCTGATGGGTGAGCTGATGGTACTTTCTGTTGTTGCAGGTATATATGTGGCAGCGAGAGAAGTGTAAACGACCAGCACTGCTACAGACTGTTCCTTGGGTATGGAAGCAATGTTGCCTGGGTCATTTATTTAGTAATTATATGTGGTTTTTAGGTGCTCAACTTTCCTTGTTTGCCTCTCATACTAGTGACTATGTGTACAGTTAATCTGCTGCTCTCAGGCTGGAGCTGTTCCAGCAGTGAAACAACGGTTGAAGGTTTCCACCAGTCCTTCCCCTCTAGTTATTATACGTAGCTGGTACAGCGAGTGAACAACAACTATTGCTGCAGACTTTTGTTTTGTATGGTAATTTTTTTTTTGTGTCATCTATTTATTAGTCATATGTGGTTTTTAGGTGCTCAACTCTCCTCGCTTGTCCCCCAGAATAGGGACTGATCTGCTGTTCATGTTCTTTCTTGATCCCTAGGCTGAGGCAGTCCTTGATATTGAGATACAATTGACGGTCTCTGTCAGTACTTTCCTCTCAGGTGGTATGGTTACTGAAGTAGTGGATCGCTGTTAGATGATTCTCACCACACTGGCATTTATGGAGTAGTGCCAGCCTAGACCGTCCACTTCTGCAGCTCTAAGTGATCTTCAAGTGTTAGCACTTTATAGTGTGAGGGGATAGGTAATTGGATATCATAAAAGTGCTGGGTGTGTGGTTAAATCCGATACGGGTAGGTAGTTGTCGCTGGTAATATTAGCTCGTCTGGTTAATTTCTAAGTTTAGTCAGGGTGTAAAAACTCGCTTCAGGGTATCTGTTGTATTAAAATACATCATTATGTATTTCACAGACTTCTACTCAGTGAAACTTACCTATATAATAATTTTATAGCATACTGTAAGACTGACAGAGTCAGCTAAAATATTGCATTCTTTATACATTGAAATTTACCACACTACAACATTTCACAAAAGTTTTTTTTGTAAATATGATATTACTTTAACATGTACTTATATAATATTAGACTATTTTGATTCTTTTAATTCAATCGCTTAGGTCCTGTGAACATAGTTAACAGGTTAAGCTGTGCAATCTTGTATTTCTTAAATTTGTTATCGAAACAGTAAGATAACATAATTATATATTTTTACCAACCCAATTTTTATACATTTTTCTAATTTTAATTCTACTACATTCTAAGTTTTCTAGATCATTTTACAAGGAATTATAAGTTCTGACAGCTTCTATGTAACAGTTTTTGTTAGTTATTGTTTGAGTTTTTTTATTGGTATCTGTACAGTTCTATTTCTTGTGTATTAATTGTTTGTCTCTGATATTTAGTTTCTCATAATGATAGAAAACGGACTCAAAACAAAAGAATTATTGAATATTTAAAGGGCATCTGTCAAACACAAAAGTATTTTTAAATTTTATTTTGTAAATTATTTAATGGTCTTCGACTATTCATATATAAAGAACCATAAAAATTATCCCATAATTTTTAAGACTATTATAAAGAGCATAATATAATGTCAACAATGTTTTAGTTTGCATAATATTTGTTTTTTTTTTGTAGAAAAAAGAGGAATAGATATTTCGTTTCTTTAATTATTTTTTACCAATGTGTTTATCAGATTGAATATTGTACTCAAATGTATATTTGTATCTGATTATTATATTTTTGTAATTATATTATCTTTGGATATCCATTTTTCCGATCTTATTGATAGCTATTGTATTTAATATTTCTGTATCAAATCGAATTCTGTTAAATAATAAGCGAAAATTGACTATGTAAGGTGCATTAATGCATTAAAAATCATGTTTATAGGTTTAGATACCAGGAATTGATTTTACATGAAAATGTTAAATGGGAAAAATTTTTGTTTTATTATAATCTACAAGTTTTACATTTAACATATTTGTGCAAAGTTAAATCCTGTGACGTTATAGCCGACATTTATCCATTTTATGTATATTTAGGCCTTTAAAATCGTTTTTATAGGTCCAACTCGCCAGGTATTAATTTTACGGAAAAATGTTCAATGTTAAATGCTTCTCTCCCGAGAAGCGGTCGTGCCTAAAAATGGCTAAAAAATAGTTTAAAAAGATAAGAAATCGACTTTTTGGCCAAGAATTGGTACCTTCTTTCCTTAAAAGACCAATTTATTATTAATATAATTTAATTATTGTATTATATTTTTATTTATTACAAAGATATCATTGTGATGTCAACATTAAGTCAACGAATTGTTATAAAATTCATATTTTATAATCATTTGTACATTCTTAATTAAAGAGCTTTTTTGATATCTATGAGTTTTTTAATTAAAAAAACTTATTATTTAACAAAATATATTGCATAGTAGTTAAAGATTTTTATATTGCTTAATGTTGCTATATTTTATGCTCGTATTTTAATACCAATCAGACATGGCAATATAGTTTACATAACAGCGAAGTGCGTGTAAATACAGTAGTGCTTGCGTCATTGATAAAGATCCACAATGATAAAGTTGGGTAATAAACTAATAAATGCTTTGCCCCCTTTCCAAAGGTATATTTTGAAGTAAATTATTAATAAATTGCGATTTAAGTTTCTTAAACTTAGTTTGTCAACTTAAAATGCCAATAATGAAAATTTTAATAGCAACATTTTAATGAAAATATCATCATGTTTTTTAAATATTTCTTATCACAAAATTATTGAAAAATAGAACCAAATATTCAATTATATAATATTTGATTCAACCTTCATTTTTTTTTTTAATTTAGAATTAGTTTTTTTATTTCACGTTGCAATTTTTCAGCATACGAATAACCAAGATCCGAATTTGAAAATTGAGAAAATCTCGTTTTTTAAAGTACAGCCATGTAAACAATTGAAATGTGCATTCGTCGCTTCGCTCGTGCAAAAAGTCACACCAGCTAAATAATCGACTTCCCCACCCGTGTCGAAATGCACTATTATTAAAATTCCCAATAAACTGTTTTGCTTCCCCCTAGAGGAAGCGTTGTAATAGTAAAGTTTTAAGTTTCGTTAAATCGCTCTAGAAACACGAATAGAGGTGATAGAAGTTCGAATCACATGATTTTAGAAAATGTCTGTATGGACGTGTGTGTGTGTATGTCTATGTGTATTTTATGTACCGTGGCGCGCGGCCTTCAACATCATCTATCGTAACAATCACGAAATAAACAAGCTAATCATAGCACGAAAGAAATAGTTGACTCCAACACGTGTTTTTTTTATTCTAAATTTATGATCATTTGATAAGGTTGGTGTATATAAGGAAGATTTTTTTTTCATTTTCACTTATTGCAGTCATGAAGGTTTTGTGTATTTTGCTGTGCGTCGCTTTCACGAGTGGCTTCTATATAGGTAAAAGAGATTTTCAAGAGTATTGTTGTTATTTTTTTTGTTTTGTCTTTTATATTTGATACAACCAGATCAAGTTTATTCGAATAATGGGTGTCTTAAGAAGTGAATTTCGTGAATTTTCGATAAATAATGAGATCTAGTACCGGATTATACAACAATATCGTTACCGCGAACCTACCCTCAAATTTCATAATGAACAAACTGAAACTTTAATAGATACGATTCCATGTATAATAAAAATGTGCATAGAAGCGACGTTTTAGTAAAATTTCAAAATAATTAATTGCTGATATTAGCGCCAATACTACGTAATTTTGCATGAAAAAAATGTTTTCTACTTCTTAAGACACCCATCATTCAAGTAAACTTGATCTCGTTGTATAAAATACACAAGACAAAACAAAAAGAAAATCATTACGAATAGCTTATATATATAGCTATATATGTGTAATGAACTACCTTAAAATAAATCTTTCAATTACATATTATATTTCAATTTCTAATAGATAACAATGGAATACATGAAGATAAAATTATTGGAGGGAATACCATTAGAATAGAAGATGTACCATATCAGGTAAATAGATATAAATAATAGAAATCAACTAAATTTTGTAACATTCATTCCTTTGCAGCAATTTCTTTAATGTAACTGGTTAAAAAAATAATAGATTATTTGATAGACTTATTAATAGATTTATCTATTAATAGATTGTTGAATAAAATAGTCTATGAACGATTAATAGACCTACTTGCTTTATCACATTATGTATTGAATAAATTTCATGCAAAACAGTTTGTAAAAATTTAAAAGTTTGTTAAAATAATTCAAGAAGACGTTGAATCTGATTAAAGATCCTTATATCTTGTATTCAACAATCTATTAATAGATAAATCTATTAATAAGTCTATCAAATAATCTATTATTTTTTTAACCAGTTACATTAAATATATTATATATATCAACATAATAATTTCAATATCAATCTTTAAGCCCATAGCTCTCAGGATGAAAGTATTTAAATTTGTTTTTAGGCTAGCGTGCTTTGGTTGAGACTCGAATACTTTTGCGGTGCAACTATTATACATAAATCTTGGGTTATAACTGCTTCACACTGTGTCGCGTAAGATTTCATTTAATTTTTATAATTACATTAAGCATTTCTATATAATAGAACTTCTTACAAAAAATTAAATTAATCTCTTCATTGCACAATAGAAATAGAACGCATATATCAGTAAGAACTGGCAGTGGAATATGGAACACTTTAGGTCAAAGACACAGGGTTCAGAGAATTATAATGCATGATGATTATGATGCCCAAAGCAAAAACAACGACATTGCTTTAATCAAGGTAATTAAATATGTTTATTTCACCTGTGAATTACTTAGAAAGGATTTAGTATAGATATAATATCACTATTCATGACAATGTTAGTATTTTAATGTGTGTAATAATAGTTTTATACAACTTCGAAACTTGTTAAATAAATTTCAGTACAAATTTTAATTTTTGATTAAAAACTATGAACTTGTGACTAACACGAATATTTTCATTATATTTTTCATCCAGCTTATAGAGCCTATTGAATTTAATAATAAACAACAACCTATAGAAATTGCAAAGCCATACAATATACCCGTAGAAGGTGAATTAATGCAGATTTCTGGTTTTGGAGAGACAGGGGTAAGTTCTTATTCTTCACAGAGAAAGGTTTTCTTTTTTTCTAGAATTTCCTTAGTTAATTTAATTAACTATTTTTAGGAACATCTGGGGGAAAGCGATTTGAAGGCTGCATGCGTGTATGTAGTGAGTCAAGAACAATGTCGACGCATTTACCGGGCACCTTCCATAACCGATAATATGTTTTGTGCGGGAAATGGATACCCTGCTTTCAACGGTGGTGATTCTGGTGGACCTGGTGTTATTCATGGTAAACTCTATGGAATCATTTCCAGTGTTTCAATGTGGCAATCGAGAATATTTCCTGGAGTGTACACTAACATGCACAAATACTATGATTGGGTTGTTGAAAAAACTAGAATCAGATTCTAAAATTTGTAAACCTAACTTAGTATAAAAAATACTTGTTTTACGCGATAAAAATAAAATTTTGAACTTAAAAAAAAAAATTAAGCTTGATTCTTCCTGCTAATAACGTCACACGATTAGATGCTGAACAATTATTCCCAAAATAAGTATGTGAAAATACATCTAAATTTTACGGTTTACGGTAAGTTCAATTAGTAAACAAAAGTTTCTTTTCGAGACACCAACTCTCCTCGCTTGTCCCCCAGAATAGGGACTGATCTGCTGTTCATGTTCTTTGTTGATCCCTAGGCTGAGGCAGTCCTTGATATTGAGATACAATTGACTGTCTCTGTCAGTACTTTCCTCTCAGGTGGTATGGTTACTGAAGTAGTGGATCGCTGTTAGATGATTCTCACCACACTGGTATTTATGGAGTAGTGCCAGCCTAGACCGTCCACTTCTGCAGCTCTAAGTGATCTTCAAGCGTTAGCACTTTATAGTGTGAGGGGATAGGTAATTGGATATCATAAAAGTGCTGGGTGTGTGGTTAAATCCGATACGGGTAGGTAGTTGTCGCTGGTAATATTAGCTCGTCTGGTTAATTTCTAAGTTTAGTCAGGGTGTAAAAACTCGCTTCAGGGTATCTGTTGTATTAAAATACATCATTATGTATTTCACAGACTTCTACTCAGTGAAACTTACCTATATAATAATTTTATAGCATACTGTAAGACTGACAGAGTCAGCTAAAATATTGCATTCTTTATACATTGAAATTTACCACACTACAACATTTCACAAAAGTTTTTTTTGTAAATATGATATTACTTTAACATGTACTTATATAATATTAGACTATTTTGATTCTTTTAATTCAATCGCTTAGGTCCTGTGAACATAGTTAACAGGTTAAGCTGTGCAATCTTGTATTTCTTAAATTTGTTATCGAAACAGTAAGATAACATAATTATATATTTTTACCAACCCAATTTTTATACATTTTTCTAATTTTAATTCTACTACATTCTAAGTTTTCTAGATCATTTGACAAGGAATTATAAGTTCTGACAGCTTCTATGTAACAGTTTTTGTTAGTTATTGTTTGAGTTTTTTTATTGGTATCTGTACAGTTCTATTTCTTGTGTATTAATTGTTTGTCTCTGATATTTAGTTTCTCATAATGATAGAAAACGGACTCAAAACAAAAGAATTATTGAATATTTAAAGGGCATCTGTCAAACACAAAAGTATTTTTAAATTTTATTTTGTAAATTATTTAATGGTCTTCGACTATTCATATATAAAGAACCATAAAAATTATCCCATAATTTTTAAGACTATTATAAAGAGCATAATATAATGTCAACAATGTTTTAGTTTGCATAATATTTGTTTTTTTTTTTGTAGAAAAAAGAGGAATAGATATTTCGTTTCTTTAATTATTTTTTACCAATGTGTTTATCAGATTGAATATTGTACTCAAATGTATATTTGTATCTGATTATTATATTTTTGTAATTATATTATCTTTGGATATCCATTTTTCCGATCTTATTGATAGCTATTGTATTTAATATTTCTGTATCAAATCGAATTCTGTTAAATAATAAGCGAAAATTGACTATGTAAGGTGCATTAATGCATTAAAAATCATGTTTATAGGTTTAGATACCAGGAATTGATTTTACATGAAAATGTTAAATGGGAAAAATTTTTGTTTTATTATAATCTACAAGTTTTACATTTAACATATTTGTGCAAAGTTAAATCCTGTGACGTTATAGCCGACATTTATCCATTTTATGTATATTTAGGCCTTTAAAATCGTTTTTATAGGTCCAACTCGCCAGGTATTAATTTTACGGAAAAATGTTCAATGTTAAATGCTTCTCTCCCGAGAAGCGGTCGTGCCTAAAAATGGCTAAAAAATAGTTTAAAAAGATAAGAAATCGACTTTTTGGCCAAGAATTGGTACCTTCTTTCCTTAAAAGACCAATTTATTATTAATATAATTTAATTATTGTATTATATTTTTATTTATTACAAAGATATCATTGTGATGTCAACATTAAGTCAACGAATTGTTATAAAATTCATATTTTATAATCATTTGTACATTCTTAATTAAAGAGCTTTTTTGATATCTATGAGTTTTTTAATTAAAAAAACTTATTATTTAACAAAATATATTGCATAGTAGTTAAAGATTTTTATATTGCTTAATGTTGCTATATTGTATGCTCGTATTTTAATACCAATCAGACATGGCAATATAGTTTACATAACAGCGAAGTGCGTGTAAATACAGTAGTGCTTGCGTCATTGATAAAGATCCACAATGATAAAGTTCGGTAATAAACTAATAAATGCTTTGCCCCCTTTCCAAAGGTATATTTTGAAGTAAATTGTTAATAAATTGCGATTTAAGTTTCTTAAACTTAGTTTGTCAACTTAAAATGCCAATAATGAAAATTTTAATAGCAACATTTTAATGAAAATATCATCATGTTTTTTAAATATTTCTTATCACAAAATTATTGAAAAATAGAACCAAATATTCAATTATATAACATTTGATTCAACCTTCATTTTTTTTTTAATTTAGAATTAGTTTTTTTATTTCACGTTGCAATTTTTCAGCATACGAATAACCAAGATCCGAATTTGAAAATTGAGAAAATCTCGTTTTTTAAAGTACAGCCATGTAAACAATTGAAATGTGCATTCGTCGCTTCGCTCGTGCAAAAAGTCACACCAGCTAAATAATCGACTTCCCCACCCGTGTCGAAATGTACTATTATTAAAATTCCCAATAAACTGTTTTGCTTCCCCCTAGAGGAAGCGTTGTAATAGTAAAGTTTTAAGTTTCGTTAAATCGCTCTAGAAACACGAATAGAGGTGATAGAAGTTCGAATCACATGATTTTAGAAAATGTCTGTGTGTGTGTGTGTGTGTGTGTGTGTGTGTGTGTGTGTGTGTGTGTGTGTGTGTGTGTGTGTGTATGTGTGTGTGTGTGTGTGTGTGTGTGTGTGTGTGTGTGTGTGTGTGTGTGTGTGTGTGTGTGTGTGTGTGTGTGTGTGTGTGTGTGTGTGTGTGTGTGTGTGTGTGTGTGTGTGTCGTTTTATCTCAGAATCTATTCAATCGATTTTAACCGGACAGGTCTCATTTTTTTTGTGTGAATGGGGGAAGGAAATCCTCTTTTTGATTCGCCGATTCGTTTTTGTTTTATTTCGAATTTTCGATTTTCAAAAAATTAGTTTTTGAGATGTTTGATATTTAAGATTTTGGTATTTCTGGCAATGATTTTCTATGTCGCACAATAACTGGAGTAAAATTTAATTACTTTGAAATTTAGAGATGTAGATTTGATGGAGGTGTAGAGTTTGTATATTATTTATGATATGAATTGTTACGGTAAAAGAATTAGTTTATAAATTTCAGAGATATTTGAGATTAAAGCTGTAAAACTGTTTAAGCCGTCTTTTCAAATCGTAATTTTTCGGGAACGGTTTTATGTGTATGTTACTAGAAAATGAAAATGACGCACGATACACGTGCGTGTAGTTTATTTGCTTTTGTTTTTTATTGAAGTTAATTTACAGCGAGCTCTGCAGAGACATGAAATTAGTCGATATGCTGGCCAATTAATTTGAGCTTGAATTAATTTTTCGAATAATCGCGATTTGAAGTGAATATAGTAAGAATTACCCTTTCTCAATTTTTAGATAAACATTATAAAGTTTAAACTTGTTTGAACTAATTTTTCGAATAATCACGATTTAAGAAGTGAATATAGTAAGAATTACCCTCACTTAATTTTGAGATAAATATTTTTAAGTTTAAACGTTTATAGTTCACGGTCATACAATTATATATACACTCATTTTGCCTTTACAAAATTATGTAAATGCTTTTATTAGCTGCCACTGATATTTGTGTTTACATAATATTTTATTTGCTTTTTGCTTCCTCCTAGAGGAAGCTTTGTGATAGTAAATTTTTGAGTTGTTGTAAAAACATGTTATAATTGTGTTTCAAGGTGTTAGGAATCAAAATACATGGTTTTTGAAAAATGTCTGTATGGATGTGTGTGTGTGTGTGTGTGTGTGTATGTGTGTGTGTGTGTGTGTGTGTGTGTGTGTGTGTGTGTGTGTGTGAGTGTGTGTGTGTGTGTGTGTGTGTGTGTGTGTGTGTGTGTGTGTGTGTGTGTGTGTGTGTGTGTGTGTGTGTGTGTGTGTGTGTGTGTGTACGCCTGGATCTCAGCTTCTACTCGATCGATTTTGGCCGGACGGGTCTCATTTTTTTGTTTTTTTTTGTGTGATGGCGGGTCAAAAATTCGTTTTTTGATTTGCCGATGCGTTTTTGTTTTATTTCGAATTTTCGATTTTTTCAAAATTGATTTTTGCTTTTTTTAATGATAAAATTGAGATTTTTGAATCGAATGGATAGCATTCGAAAGAGCATTAAAATACCTATATTTTCTAAAAAAAAATTTCTCTAGCTATCACGGTTCTTTTGTTATTAACAAAAACGTGCTTTTTTTTTAAAAGCTTATAACTCCTAAACTAAATGGTCAATTTTCTTGAGAAAAATCATGATAATGCAGAATATAAATAGCTGTAATCTGTAAAAATTTGAATTCATTTTGTAGACTAGTTTTTGAGAAAAAAATTGAAATCTGAAAAAAATGAGTTTTGTATGACCAACGATTACGGGAGTAAAATTGACTTAATCGCTTTGAAATTCCTTGTAGAGGTATCAGCTCCAAATTTATAGACAATTTTGTATGTGGTATAGATAATATGTGTGCAAATTTTCATGAAGATCGTACGATTACTTTTTGAGATATTTGATTGTGAAAATTTTCGTTTTTACAAAGTTATTTTCTTTGTCGCATGATAACTAGAGAAAACAAAAATTGGTTTAATCATGTTGAAATTTTGTGGAGATGTAGAGTCTATATATTATCGTATATGTCATTTAGGTAAAAGAATTGTGTCATGATTTTTAGAGATATTTAAGGTTAAAATTCTTTTACGGTTTTTTTCAAAATCCTAATTTCTCAATGACGACTTCATGTATCATCTTGAAATTTATAGACTATTTTGTATGGAATATAGGAAATACCTGTGTAAAATTTCATCCAGATTATATGGTTATTTTTTGAGATGTTTGTAATATAACTACATTAAAATTGTTTTAATTTCTTTGAAATTTGGTGAAGATGTAGAGTTTGTATATTATTTATTAGAAAAGTTCTTAGGGTAAAAGAATTCGTTTATGAATTTCAGAGTTATTTGAGGTTAAAACTATTTTAGCTCTCTTTTAAAATCGTAATTATTCGGGAACGCATTTACGTATACTAGAAAATGGAAATGACATGCACTATGCGCTATACGCCGATGTGCGCGTGTTATATACCTGCTTTTGTTTTGTAAAAGCCATTTATTATTTTTAAGGTTAGAACCTTTTTCTTACATCGGAAATTCCAGAAAGAGCACACAAATACGAACAGGCTTACTACTAGAGACAAATACCCTATGTGTGAAATTTCACAAAGAATATATAATTTGAAGTAAAGGTTATTTAGGAATTTTAAAAGGTTTTGACGATAATATTACAATCAATTATTTTATTTATTTTTCACGCATAATTTAAAAAAAAATCATACCTATTATTCTATTCATATTTTATACATAATTTAAAAATTAATACGTTTTAATCTTCATAAATGAATTTAATTATAATTGTCATAAATTGTTGCAAAAATTATAAATTTTGTTATTAAAAATTCATTAAAGGAATAAGCAAATTAAGTTTGAGGAAGCCACGGGCCAATGAATTGGCAGCGGTTTTTTATTAATATGATGTAAGAAATGATAAAATCAACAATCAACCATATTTTATTGAAAATAAATGAAGAGGATGACGAAAGTTATAACGAATCATTAAAAAAATAAAAATATAAAAATTAGAAGTATACTTTCAATTTTTATAATAACTACACAATTATTTATAGTAAAGATACACAATTATTGAATAATAATATATTTATAATGTAAAAAATGGAGTTATTATATATGATTTTGAAAATGTGAGTAAGTTGATCTCAGGGTAGATAGCAATTTTTTAATTTTATATTTTAAAATATTACTTTTTTTAAAATAAAATAAGTGTCAAATAACAACTAATTTCAATAATAAGAAAAAAATATGCAATTTTTTAAATATTAATGCATTCTTAAATCATTGAAAAAAAACTATAATGAATAAACATTTTTATATTTAAAATATATACTATACATATAGGAACGATACATTAATTTGGAGGAAGCTACGTGCCAATGAATTGGCAGCGGTTTTTTTTTTGCGAAAAGAAAAGTTTAATGTAATTTTCTGTTCAACTCGCCAGAACTTCGTTCAGATCAACTATTTCTTTCAGAAATTTTTACACAATAAATTTTGGAGTATTAGGAATACTATAAACCATAGCGGAATAATAGAGATTGTTATTGAACCAAATAGCGAATTTTGAAACAATTTTTTTCGCTATTTTAAACCTGTATTTTCAAATGCAAAAGTTGTGTAACGAATTTTCGAATTTTGCGATTCGATTCGAACTACTATATTCTTAAACGCCTATGGAAGTTTTTTGGAAAATTCTAGTAGTATACATTGTTGCTAAATAGAATTTTTCGTGATTGTTACGATAAATGCTGTTGCAGGCCGCGCGCCACGGTACACGTGTTACGATATGCGCACGACACACACAATCACGAAAAATTGTACAATAATACATAGACTACTGAAATTTTCCGTACATTTTATGTATCGTGGCGCGCGGCCTTCAACAGCATCTATCGTAACAATCACGAAATAAACAAGCTAATCATAGCACGAAAGAAATAGTTAACTCCAACACGTGTTTTTTTTATTTTAAATTTATGATCATTTGATAAGGTTGGTGTATATAAGGAAGATTTTTTTTTCATTTTCACTTATTGCAGTCATGAAGGTTTTGTGTATTTTGCTGTGCGTCGCTTTCACGAGTGGCTTCTATATAGGTAAAAGAGATTTTCAAGAGTATTGTTGTTATTTTTTTTGTTTTGTCTTTTATATTTGATACAACCAGATCAAGTTTATTCGAATAATGGGTGTTTTAAGAAGTGAATTTCGTGAATTTTTGATAAATAATGAGATCTAGTACCGGATTATACAACAATATCGTTACCGCGAACCTACCCTCAAATTTCATAATGAACAAAATGAAACTTTAATAGATACGATTCCATGTATAATAAAAATTTGCATAGAAGCGACGTTTTAGTAAAATTTCAAAATAATTAATTGCTGATATTAGCGCCAATACTACGTAATTTTGCATGAAAAAAATGTTTTCTACTTCTTAAGACACCCATCATTCAAGTAAACTTGATCTGGTTGTATAAAATACACAAGACAAAACAAAAAGAAAATCATTACGAATAGCTTATATATATAGCTATATATGTGTGATGAACTACCTTAAAATAAATCTTTCAATTACATATTATATTTCAATTTCTAATAGATAACAATGGAATACATGAAGATAAAATTATTGGAGGAGATACCATTAGAATAGAAGATGTACCATATCAGGTAAATAGATATAAATAATAGAAATCAACTAAATTTTGTAACATTCATTCCTTTGCAGCAATTTCTTTAATGTAACTGGTTAAAAAAATAATAGATTATTTGATAGACTTATTAATAGATTTATCTATTAATAGATTGTTGAATAAAATAGTCTATGCACGATTAATAGACCTACTTGCTTTATCACATTATGTATTGAATAAATTTCATGCAAAACAGTTTGTAGAAATTTAAAAGTTTGTTAAAATAATTCAAGAAGACGTTGAATCTGATTAAAGATCCTTATATCTTGTATTCAACAATCTATTAATAGATAAATCTATTAATAAGTCTATCAAATAATCTATTATTTTTTTAACCAGTTACATTAAATATATTATATATATCAACATAATAATTTCAATATCAATCTTTAAGCCCATAGCTCTCAGGATGAAAGTATTTAAATTTGTTTTTAGGCTAGCGTGCTTTGGTTGAGACTCGAATACTTTTGCGGTGCAACTATTATACATAAATCTTGGGTTATAACTGCTTCACACTGTGTCGCGTAAGATTTCATTTAATTTTTATAATTACATTAAGCATTTCTATATAATAGAACTTCTTACAAAAAATTAAATTAATCTCTTCATTGCACAATAGAAATAGAACGCATATATCAGTAAGAACTGGCAGTGGAATATGGAACACTTTAGGTCAAAGACACAGGGTTCAGAGAATTATAATGCATGATGATTATGAGGCCCAAAGCAAAAACAACGACATTGCTTTAATCAAGGTAATTAAATATGTTTATTTCACCTGTGAATTACTTAGAAAGGATTTAGTATAGATATAATATCACTATTCATGACAATGTTAGTATTTTAATGTGTGTAATAATAGTTTTATACAACTTCGAAACTTGTTAAATGAATTTCAGTACAAATTTTAATTTTTGATTAAAAACTATGAACTTGTGACTAACACGAATATTTTCATTATATTTTTCATCCAGCTTATAGAGCCTATTGAATTTAATAATAAACAACAACCTATAGAAATTGCAAAGCCATACAATATACCCGTAGAAGGTGAATTAATGCAGATTTCTGGTTTTGGAGAGACAGGGGTAAGTTCTTATTCTTCACAGAGAAAGGTTTTCTTTTTTTCTAGAATTTCTTTAGTTAATTTAATTAACTATTTTTAGGAACATCTGGGGGAAAGCGATTTGAAGGCTGCACGCGTGTATGTAGTGAGTCGAGAACAATGTCAACGCATTTACCGGGCAACTTCCATAACCGATAATATGTTTTGTGCGGGAAATGGATACCCTGCTTTCAACGCTGGTGATTCTGGTGGACCTGGTGTTATTCATGGTAAACTCTATGGAATCATTTCCAGTGTTTCAATGTGGCAAACGAGAATATTTCCTGGAGTGTACACTAACATGCACAAGTACTATGATTGGGTTGTTGAAAAAACTGGAATCAGATTCTAAAATTTGTAAACCTAACTTAGTATAAAAAATACTTGTTTTACGCGATAAAAATAAAATTTTGAACATAAAAAAAAAATTAAGCTTGATTCTTCCTGCTAATAACGTCACACGATTAGATGCTGAACGATTATTCCCAAAATAAGAATGTGGAAAATACACCTAAATTTTACGGTTTACGGTAAGTTCAATTAGTAAACAAAAGTTTCTTTTCGAGACACCAAATCTACCTTCTGTATTTGATTTTTCTACTACTATATATCATATCTAACAATTCTTACTTAGGACGTAAAGTTATACTTTATGCCCTTGATTCGAAAACTACTATTTAATAATCATTTTTCTAAAAAAAAACCGCTGCCAATTCATTGACACGTAGCTTTCTCAAAATAATTTTTTGATTCCTTTTATTAAATTAAAATTCGAAAAATAAATTTTTCATGAAAAAAATTGGAAAAATTTTATGGAAAATATTAACTTGTAATTTTTTCATGGCTATTCATTGAGGTTCCATTTGCAATTTATTTGTTTGTGATTTTAATTCTTATATGAATGGAAAACAATCTTCTTCAAGTTCTATTCTTCATCAAATTTTTCTTCTTCAAGTCCACTGTCAATGGCTTCTCGTCGTACATTGGTTGGAAATAAAAAAATATTCTAAAGTTGTTCTTTGATTGTGTTTACCTCAAATATTTCTGAAATTTATGAACCAATCATTTTGCCAAAAGAACTCATCCGAGAACTATCAATAATATACCTCTACAATGAATTTTGAAGCGAATAAGACAATTTTACTCTTGTAATAGTTGAACATATAAAACTCATTTTTTTTTTCATTTTTCAATTTTTACGTTTTTGTTAATAACAAAAGAACCGTGATAGCTAGAGAATTAATTTTTCTTAGAAAATATAGGTAATTTAATTCTCTTTCGAATGCCACCCACCCCATTTAGATATATAGAGCCGTTCTCGAGAAATTACGATTTAAAAAAAAATTGAAAAAAATTTTAACCTCAAATATCTCCGAAATTTATGGATCAATCCTTTTGCCCAAAGAACTCACTCGATTGGTATACAAAATCTACCCCTACAAAGAATTTCAAAGTGATTAAGCTAATTTTACTATAGTTATTGAACGACAAAAAAATCACTTTTTTTATAAATTATTTTTTTTCTCAAAAAATAATGAATAAAAAAACCTAAAAATTTAGTAACTTATAGTACTTAATATCCTTTATAACCAAAAAAATATTCATATTAATATCTTTTTTTAATTTCGAAATATAACCTATTTACAAAAAATTACGTTTTCATCAATAACTTATGACGAAATATAGCTACCGACTTTTTTTTTTAAATTGTAGATAATTTTATCCTACATACAGAGAATTCATGATATATAAACAATATTTGTTCTAAATATTAAAAAAATCGATAATAAAAATTTTGAAAATTAAAAAATGGTTATAAAAAAAAAAAAATTTAATTTTACAAAAATAGAATATTGACCCCAATTGTGGAAGCAAAATCTAAAAAAATGATCACTCTTCCGTTAAAATCGGTCGAGTAGATCATGAGATATCAGCGTATACGGACACACACACACACACACACACACACACACACACACACACACACACACACACATCCATACGGACATTTTCTAAAAATAGTGTATTTCGATTCCAAATTTGCTAAATACCATTTCTAACACATTATCTTATAAACTTTTTTTTTACTATCACAAAGCTTCCTCTAGGAGGAAGCAAAAACAGTGTTAATTTTTTTATGGTTGAAGATTGTTCTAAGATGTACGAAACCAATACCTAGGTAAGTGTGCCAGTTACTGGCCCTTAAATCATTTTCATTTATAGTAGAGTATAATCATATTTAATCATAAATATCTAAATTTTTATATACAGTTCAATTCATGCTTTTTATTGTTAAACCCACAGTATGATTTAATTATTCTTATAATATATTTAAAATAATTTATTAAATTTCTCATTGCGATTTCTATGATTTTCTTATCGAAACGCTTAAGAATATGCCTATACAAAAGTGATTGAAAAACTATAAAAATAACATTTTTCATAATAAAAAAATACACGTAATGTTTATAAAACCCATCTAGTTGACAAAAGAACAATAAAAAAGTAGTTTTGATTAATATTATTGTTTAATTTAATATAATCCAGTAACTAAAACGAATTTTCAGCATATTTCTATTACTGTGCACAGTAACTGGACAAGTTTTCATGAATGTATTTAGTTACTGTGCCACCTCACGGTAGACTACGTTAACCTTACTTTCTCATGCTTCGTAGCCTCTGCAACTGTGCAAGTCAACTTCGACGTTCGTTGCTTACCCACAGAGCAAATAACACAGTTTTTAATATATTTAAAAACAATATATTTTATTCTCATCTTTATTTTATTTTCTTCTATAATAAGTAAGTACTTCTATACGTAGTAAATCATAGCAATGGGAGAGAAATGAATGATTTCCAGCAGGGAGTCTACTAAATATAATAAAAAAACAAATTTCATGTTTAAATATATTTTATATAGTTTCTGCAGATGCAGATGAGTGAGAAAAAAAGACACAGGATTAAATACAGTGTCCAGAATCTAAGGCACAGTAATTAAAACACTGTACACTAAGTGACACACAGTAATTAAAACAATGTACACTAACTGACACACGGTAATTAAAACAATGTAGACTAACTGACACACAGTAATTAAAACAATGTACACTAACTGACACACAGTAACTAAATTAATGATACAGTAACTGATGCAAAGGCTTATGATGTTATTTTATTAATTATTTAATATTCCTTACATAATATTGTATTAAAAAGGTGCTTATTCTGCTCGCAGAATATATAATTATCATATAAAGGTCTTAAGATGATTAAAAATTGAAAAAAAAAAATAGTAATTGATTAAATACTACGGACTTCGCTTTAAGGGGCACAGTAACTGGCACACTTACCCTATCTCAAACTGAACAAATTATGAATGATATTTTAATGTCTCATTTAGAGTATACTATTTACTACCAAGGGGAATGATTGTAACTTTCCCACAAAAAAGTCTTGACTATTTTAAAATAGATACGCTTTACGATTATTTTGTATGTTCAATATTATATATAATCTTAAAATTTGCACATCCATTTACTGTTAGATTGCTTTAATGAACATATAATTAAAAATCCTCGGAGGAGAGGGTCAAAGGAACAAACCGTTTCTTATGTACGTACTGAAACGTGCCGTCCATATTTTTAATCATATAGTGAAGGCCTGTGGAACTCGTTTCTCTCGTCTCTAAGGCACTTTCAAGCAACATTAGATTTAGATCCGTAGTGCGAGAATATAATGTGTATATAACATGGACTTGTCCTGCATACTACTTTATCAAGTAATCACTTTGATCGGTCAGTTATTGTATTCTAGTATTTATTGTTTATTAATTTACTTTATTTGGTCTTATCTACCGGATTGTAATAGAAGGATTCTAATTTATTAGATCAGTGAATGCGTGGATACATGATTAAATGTGGATATTTTCTTTTACGTATATTAATCTGCATCGTACTAATTGACTAGATAATTATTTTTCTATCATTTAATCAATTTATTTTTCGGAATATTTTATGTGCGATTTCGACAGCGTAAAGCATAAATGTGTATCGACAATGCATATTACCGTGATTGTAATAGTTTTGTAAATACTGAAATAAAAATCTATGCTATTTAGCTTATCGTAATTTTGCTTCGAATAGTAGGAAGCTTTGTAATAGTAAAATTTTAAGTTTCGTTAAATCGCTCTAGAAACACGAATAGAAGTGATAGAAGTTCGAATCACATGATTCTAGAAAATGTCTATATGGATGTGTGTGTGAGTGTATGTGCGTCTGTGTGTGTGCGCGTGCGTGTGTGTCTGTGTGTGCGTGTATGTGTATGTACTTTTTTTATTATTAAGCATTTATTTGAACCGATAGGCTCATTTATGCTACAGCAATACATCAGATAAAAGTGTTACATTGGACTTTGACGCTGTTGAATATAATATGACGTTACATTTTTTTAGATCTTTAAATTTATTTCTGTGAAGAAAGTACAAATTAGTTGACATGGCGGTGTTTCGAGTTTTGCTATAAACATTTCTACATTAAAGGGAGGATATAATTTGATTTTTTGCAGAGAGTCAATTAGTTTTTTTTCTGGGCGTGTCGTACATTGGGCATAGCCAAGTAATATGATTTAGGTCTTCGTCAAATTGATTACACTTACATTTTGGGTCACTTATAATATTTACTTGGAACAGTGATGCGGCTAAATTGTAATGATGTGCACCTATTGATCGTTACAATAATTTTTTTTTTAATTTTTTCTTGGAGAACCAAGGATTTTTGCCGGTGTTAAAATAGTTTTGAAAATATATTTTTCCGATGTTTGCACTTTCGATTTTGTCTACTGTTTTACGTTGCGCATATTGTTTAAGGGAACTGTAAAAGTCTGTAAAATGTATCTTAGTTATATCTTCCTTGTAGAATTGTGTCACTGTTTTCACTAATCTGTCAGCTATTTCATTGCCACTTATGCCTACGTGAGAAGGTATCCAAAATAAGTTAACGTTAATGTTCTGTGTTTTCAGATCATTAAACTTTTTCTTTCTTTCGAGTATTACAGGGTTAATTTTTATATTTATGCTAATTGTTTGAAGGGCTGTAATAACACTCAATGAATCAGAATATCGTCTTTTATTGTCCTTTGATATGGTATTATAGTCTAAGTTAAAAGCTAAGAGTATGGCTGTGCATTCCGCTGTAAATATAGAGGCTTCTCTATGAATAGATTTTGATATTGAGTAATTCAAATCGTGACTGTAACAAGCTGCTGTAACATAATTTGGTTGTGGGGATTTACTGCCATCTATAAAGATTGTAATTGAGTTGTCTTTTCTGCTGTGTAGGTAATTTTCGAATTCTAAATTGGCATTTTTTGATTTTTGAAGCTTTGTGCCTATCTTTGTCGTTACCGGAATAGAAGTAGTTAAAGTTTTGTAATCATGAGTGTATATATTATAGTTCTTCGTTGAAGTGATATGATTTCCTTTTTCGAGTACTGCAGTTATGCACTGAAAGAGTATTTTATTTGGTTTTTTGTGGTGATTTCTGTAGGTATGAGAGTTTTTTAATTGAGTGAAAAGTAAGGGAGTTTTAGTTTCATAGAATTCTAATTAAGAATCGATTGCATAGATAATTTGCACGGTCTTTCAGAAACGGCAGTTTAGATTCCGCGATTATTACACTAGTGGGTGTAATGCGACGGTAACCGAGGGCTGATCTTATAGCAGAAAATTGTATTTTTCGAGCTTATCAGAACAGGTTTTTTGAGGGAGATAAATTTATCTTAATTAAGAAGCTATAGTCTGTGATAGATCGAGTGAAGCTTTTGTAGAAAGTGAGGAGGGTCTCTGAGCTGGATCCCCACCAGGTTCCACAAAGAAATTAAACCGTATTCAGAGTTTTAGAGCATCTTTTTAATAAGTGGTCCATATGCACATTGAAAAGAAGCCTGTAATCTAGATGAATTCCGAGAAATTTAGTGGATTCTACAGATTGTATATTGTGATTATCTATTGTGATCTCGGTGCTTCCGGGTTTGATATTTTTTTTATTAAAATGTATTAGCTTTGATTTGTTAGGAGCTAATTCTAGACCTACGGACAGGTTATTTTGTATTTTTGTTATGGCGTTTTGTAGCATGCTTTTACCTCTTTTGATCGAAGAGCATTTAACATAGATACTTAGATCGTCGGCAAATTGGGACACAGTAACGCTTTTAGGTATATTTAGTGTAATTTTAGCTATGTACAATATAAACAAAAAAGGACTAAGCAAGCCGCTTTGAGGCACTTCTTTGTACATATATCTACAGTCTTCATTAAAGAAATCAGTAAAAATATGTCTTTCGTGATGATAAATTTTATAAATTTGATTAAGATTTTGGAGCATCCTATTGAAGCTAAAATAGATAGCAAGATATCTATGTTTATATTATTAAAGGCACCTTTTACATCGAGAAACGCTGCTAAGATGTATTTTTTTCTAAGAACGCTTCTTCTATTTTACAAGTGATTATTGTTAAATTGTCAGTGCAAGATTTGCTTTTCCTAAAACCATTTTGGCTAGTTGGTAATAATTCGTTGTATTCGGCCCACCATTGCAGTCTATTTTTGACTAGAGTTTCGCACAGTTCACAAAGACATGACATTAGAGTAATGGGTCGTACGTTTGAGCCATTTGGTATGTTTATAAAGTGCACGAATGAGTTTTTCCATGTGAGAGGGTAATCACTGTTTAAGAACATATGATTATAAATATCGAGAAGAAGTAATCTAAATTTATTTGGTAAGAGTTGGAGTGTTTCAAAATCAATGCCGTCTGTGCCGGGTGCTGATTTGGCTTTTTTGAAATTTAATGCGTAATTGAACTCAGCGTAATCGAATGGATGGTCGAAGAACTCATTCTGTTCGTATTCGGGAACCCATTCATAGTCGGATGGTACCCATGGGGGGATAATTTTTAATAAAGCAATATTAATATTTTTACTATCTTGAAGATTTTCAACAGAACTAATTGACGTATTTTTGGTCCATTTGTTTTTAAAAATTTTGCAAACTTTCCAAACGTACGTAGGGTTAGTGTGCGCGTTTATGCTTTCGGCAAAGGTTTTGAAACACTCCTTTTTCTTCTTTTTAAAAATTTTTTTCGTAAGGGCGCAGTGTTTTTTATAACACAGGCCCACAAAAAAAAGTATATTGCTCTGGGGTTGAGACAACATTATTCCTATGTATTTTGACCCGCTGAACACGAATCTGCAATAAAAAAAGGGGGGTCGCTCAGTGAATTTCGAAGATATCCTTAACAAATCGTAAAAAACCACGTTTTTTAGTGGTTTTGCCTTCAATCATTTCCGTACATCTTCAGGACGTTACGGAGTGAGACTACCCTTTAAAAATTCTGACGATATCTCAAATTTAAAATTATCCGAGTCGTACTCTACTGCATTACGCATGTTGAAAGTGGTGGAGGGGCGCTTCAAGCGCGATGCACAACTCGAATCCGCTTATCATGAATTCATGCGCGAATATTGGAATCAAGATCACATGATCTCATCAAGCTCGCCAATTATCGGCAGTCAGTCATTTTTCTTACCACACCATGGAGTATGGAAGGAAGCTAGTACCACGATTAAGCTAAGAACTGTCTTCAATGGCTCTGCCCGACTTAAATCTGGAATCTCGTTGAATAGTCTCCTCCTCACTGGAGCAAACCTCTTACCTAACCTTTTCGACCTCATATGTCAATGGCGCTCGTATAAATACGTCTTCATCGCAGATATGGAAAAGATGTATCGCCAAATATGAGTTCATCCCGAAGACCAAAAATATCAATCCATCCTCTGGCGCGAAGATGCTAACAAACTAGTCCAAATCTTGCACCTGACCACCGTAACATACGGATTAGCTTGCTCTGCCTTTTTAGCTTCGCGCACGCTGAAACAGCTGGCGAAAGATCACGAGAGTGGCTATCCCCTAGGCTCTCACGCTCTTAATCAAGAGCTCTACATGGACGATCTTCTCTCTGGTGCACACTCATTAAATAAAGACCTCATTAAGCAAAAGAATATCATTGATATTCTCCAAGTGGGCGGCTTTCCCATTCACAAATGGTCCGCTAACCACTTATCACTTCTGGAGTGGCTACCCCCCGAGCTCGTCGCATTGGATCCTATTGACTTTAGAGATCCAAACGCAACCGTCTCGATACTAGGGCTCTCTTGGCTCCCCCAAAACGACTGTTGGAAATTCGCCATCGATGCGTCTCCCATAGTGGGCACTATTACAAAACGATTAGTTTTGTCAAAAATCGCGCGAATATTTGATCCAATGGGATGGTTAGCCCCCGCCGTGATCACTGCCAAAATCTTGTTGCAATCGATGTGGCTGATAAAGATAGGTTGGGACGACCCTCTTCCCGACAATCTCGTTTCTCAATGGTTGCTTTGGCAGAATGATCTTCCATACCTCAAGGAAATCGTAATTCCTCGCTGGAATCACTTCTGCGAATCAACTGACTTCGTAGAAGTGCATGGTTTTGCCGACACCTCGAAGCACGCTTACGGCGCCGCACAGTGTTCTATTTTGAAAAAAAATGGACAAAATGAAATATCTCGCGAACGGATATCGATAGCCGGATGAATCCAACTGCATTTTAAAGTTGAAGTAATGTACAATAAAGGAAAAATAGTCCAGTACTGATCATTTGACCCTGTGACCTTGGAAATGAAAAATGAAAGTCGAATAAATAACGTATTTTCGGCTTTTTCATTGTAGACTTTCTGGCTATCAATTTTTTCGATCAAAAAAATATGTACTCCTGTAGTCTTTGATGCAAAGAATCCGAATTTGATGTCAGAATTATCCTATCGCACACCAATTTGTTTTTAAATCTGAAAACTCCATAAAAAATACGATAAATTCACCCTCAAAAAATGGAGCATTATTGAGTAATTTCGACTTCAAATTCGGATTCAGCGAATCAAAATACATGGGTACATAAATACAAGTACACAAATTTGTAGGTGCATATATGAATTATTAAAATCTAATGGTTATTAAAAAACCTTGCATCAAACACTACAGGAGTACATATTTTTTTGATCGAAAAAATTGATAGCCACAAAGTCTAAATGAAAAAGCCGAAAATTCGTTATTTATTCAACTTTCATTTTTCATTTCTAAGGTCACAGGGTCAAATGATCAGTGCTGGACTATTTTTCCTTTATTGTACATTACTTCAACTTTAAAATGCAGTTGGATTCATCCGGCTATCGATATCCGTTCGCGAGATATTTCATTTTGTCCATTTTTTTTCAAAATAGAACACTGTGCGCCGTGGTCTATCTGAGACTAATAAAAGGCTCCAGAGTGCACGTTTGCATCCAGTTAGCGAAAACACGCGTCGCCCCTCTCAAAACAGTAAGCATACCTCGGCTTGAGTTATGCGCTGCTCAGTTGTTGGCTAAACTTACACATCATTTCTTAAGTATTATGCCCATCGCGTTGGATAAGACACACCTCTGGTCCGATTCGCAGGATGTACTTTATTGGTTACGAGACCACCCTTCTCGCTGGCCCACATTCATAGCCAACCGTTTCTCAGAGATTGTCACTCTTCTCCCCAACGCTGTGTGGCATCATGCCAAGTCAGGAGACAACCCTGCCGACATTTCCTCATGAGGCATCCAACCCTCCAAGTTCTCGAAGTTTACTCTTTGGTGGAACGGGCCCAGCTGGCTATCCAAGTCGACCACTCCTTGGCCTTGCCCTTCAGCCCAAGAGCTCGAACAACCTGTAAATACTAATTTAAGTTGTAACTCTTTAACCCTTAAGAAAACTACTTGTACTCCCTCTGACATTGGAGACGGTGAAATATGGGAATTCGTTCACAAATATTCTACTATGTCAAAGTTGTTTAGGATTACTGCCTACTGCTTGCGCTTCATATTCATTCATAAAACCCTTTTCCGGCGTCTATTCGCGTCGTCGGGCAGTCTGTGACTGCACATCGCACCGAGCGGATCCAGCTCGCCTCACTCCGCTTCACTTTGTAAAGCCAGAGAAGTTAATAAACTGTACCTTTTCGCATACTTGCGTCCTCAATCATTTCGCCTCCAATCCAGCAACTTGCCCGTTCTCGCGAAATCGTCGCTAGTTTAATCAATAATTTTTGTCAAGGCCCTCTAAAAACCTGCTCCAATTAGTGCGCTTACTTTTTAATTTGAAGAACTTTTTTGAATAATAATTTTTTTCGAGATCAATATTTACAAAAATTGGGTAGTCGTCAGATCCCCAAGTTTCATCACATATTTTGGCAACTATTTTATCTGAAATGTTTCTGGTTGATAATACTAAATCTAGAGTGGCCTTATAGTTTCTATGTACGTCTACGTAGGAGAGAGAGTCGTGATTGTGTAGGAAGATATTTGAGGATTCTATTGCGTTAGAAAAATTGTTGCCATTAGTGTCAGTGTATTTGCAAGTTGTGAGCCTGGGATTTTGCCTGGGGAAGAGTGAGACCTGGGGATCGATAATATGAGAAAAGGTCGGTCGGGAGGTTTGTATTGTTTATTTCAATACCGCAAAGTTCAGCTGAGTCGTCTGGAGTGGTCACGATGATTTCCTTGTACACCAGGTTTTTGCGGATGAACATCAGGAGTCCGCCGCATTTACCTTCTTGCCCTCTGTCTTTGCGATAGATTAGGAATCCTGTCATTGGAGTAAATCATAATTCAGTAACCATAATTATGTCAATAGAAGCGGCTATTGCTTCTATTTCTTCACGTCTTTGTAGTATGCTTCTAGCATTCCAGTACATTATTTTTAATGTATGTGGTTTAATAGAATTTTTCTTATTCGCCATTGAAAGTGGTATTAGAGTGGGTGCTTTTTTGGGTTCGAAATAAATTGGCTTCTGAGATTTTCAGTATTTTAAGAAGAAAGAAGCTTTAAATATCCATTGATTGACTGGAAACTGTTAGTAAGGAGTGTTTACTGTTGCATTCAGCTTGTTCTATTAAGGGGGGGGGGTATGGTTAATTCGTAAAAAAATGGGTCATTTTTAATGATTTTTATATTCGCTCCAGTAAATGAAAATTTATTTTAATAAAAAGTATACGATTCAGTAACTATTGTACAATATTCTGTGAAATTTTCATTGAAAAATATTAAAAATTAAGCCGTTGGCAGCAATTCTGCGGAGGTGCCTTGACAAAATGTTGTTTTGCTGCGGTGGACAGCATATCTCAGCACTGGATCGTCTGAAATTAAAAATTGAAACAGATATCGTTAGATAAGCACATTCTCGAGGTAACAACGAGAGCTTTTTTTTTTTTTTTTTTTAATTATTAACAATTTAACAGTAACAAAATGTCAATTTTTTTTAGCAAGAATCGGTGTTTTTATGTCAAAGTTTTGTTTTTATGTCACCAAAAATTGAAAAATCGAAAAAAAAAATCCCTCTCGTTGTTACCTCGAGAATGTGCTTATCTAACGATATCTGTTTCAATTTTTAATTTCAGACGGTCTACACTGAGAAAACTGTCGTAGGAAAATTTACTGAAAAGCTAATAAAAATTACTATTTTTTATAGCAACGATGGGATATCATGGAAATTTAGGTACTTTTACTAACTAATATAGTAATTTTTGTAGCCAAGCTTAAACTTAAAAAAAATTGATTTTCATGATTTTATATCTATAGGATACCTAATATTTATACAATATTTAATATATTATTAATTAAATTTAGCTATACAAGAAATAAATAAGGAAATAAAAATTTTTTTTTTACGGTGGTTGTGTATTCGAACCCTGGACCCTCCGCACGCTAGGCAGACGCGCTAACCTCTTACCCACGTGAGCTTCTTGAGTACAAAATTTTGGAACTGATACATTGGCTACCTTCGCTTACGAGAGAACTTTGATGATTATTTGATAGCAATAAATAACTATGATAATATAAAGAAATAACTCATAGCTCACCTGCACAACGTAAAAATAAAACAACTGAATCGATATTGTCGATGTTTTTGATAACTTAAAAGGAAGATAATCTCAAATTGCGGGAGAAACATAACCTCAATCAGACACGTGCTCCCGGCGTGCACGCAATAAGTACTACATGTAGAGGGCACTTTTTGCTATGTGTAGTAGTAAAAATTATTAAGATACCTTGTAAATATTCCTGAACTATAGCAAAATTTTTTATAATTTGCTTATATCCCCGCGTTGCTATCAAATATAGTAATTTTTGTTAGTTTTTCAGTAAATTTTCCTACGACAGTTTTCTCAGTGTAGTGCTGAGATATGCTGTCCACCGCAAAACAACATTTTGTCAAGGCACCTCCGCAGAATTGCTGCCAACGGCTTAATTTTTAATATTTTTCAATGAAAATTTCACAGAATATTGTACAATAGTTACTGAATCGTATACTTTTTATTAAAATAAATTTTCATTTACTGGAGCGAATATAAAAATCATTAAAAATGACCCATTTTTTTACGAATTAACGATACCCCCTCCTTAACTTAATTAGTTTTGAAAACTGTACTTTTAGACTTCTGTTTGGCAGATGTTTATATACATTCCTTCTTGAGAAACACCTAAAAGAGTGTTTCTTTTAGGTCCTCGCATGCTATGTTGGAGCATTCTTTGATGATATTAAGAGGATCTGGGTTGTTGTACGTTTCTTCTAGTATTGTTTCGAGGGTATCGTAGTTAATTCCACGTTTCTCTGCGATAATATCAATTTGAGAACGGATAGGACAGAGAAGATTTTCCACATTTCTACTTGTTGTTTCTCTTTTGCGTTTTTGTCATTTTGCCCACAAATGTCTTTTTTGGTGTTTGAAAT
This sequence comes from Torymus aiolomorphi, assembly GCA_036365515.1. NCBI lineage: Eukaryota > Metazoa > Arthropoda > Insecta > Hymenoptera > Torymidae > Torymus > Torymus aiolomorphi. The sequence goes on along the minus strand of CM070877.1, from coordinate 128,187,188 downwards.
TCGTGGCTGTTTTTCGTTGCTGCGATATTGGTTTCATTTTCAGATTGAGAAAATTCACTCATTTCCATTTCATTATCACTTACTAACTTAAGTTGTGGTGTTACACCCAATGACGCGATTGAGAGTGGTCTCTTGTTGATTGTTTGATTTTCGCTTAGTAGAGTATTTCCTGGAACAGTCGTTTTTGAGGGATCTTTTGGATGAGAGTTGTCTTGGGTTTTCTTAACATGTTCGGAACTCTTCTGAGGAATCTCGATGATTATGTTTTAGTTTAGGTGATTGGAATTTTCCAATACTGAGGGGAAATTTTTTGCTAAGTGGCCTTCCTTTTTGCACACGAAGCAGAAAACCGCTGCCAATTTATTGGCCCGTGGCTTCCTCAAACTTAATTTGCTTATTCCTTTAATGAATTTTTAATAACAAAATTTATAATTTTTGCAACAATTTATGACAATTATAATTAAATTCATTTATGAAGATTAAAACGTATTAATTTTTAAATTATGTATAAAATATGAATAGAATAATAGGTATGATTTTTTTTTAAATTATGCGTGAAAAATAAATAAAATAATTGATTGTAATATTATCGTCAAAACCTTTTAAAATTCCTAAATAACCTTTACTTCAAATTATATTTTCTTTGTAAAATTTCACACATAGGGTACTTGTCTCTAGTAGTATGCCTGTCCGTATTTGTGTGCCCTTTCTGGAATTTCAGATGTAAGAAAAAGATTCCAACCTTAAAAACAATAAATGGCTATTACAAAACAAAAACAGATATACAACACGCGCGCATCGGCGCATAGCGCATAGCGCATGTCATTTTCATTTTCTAGTATTCATAAATGCTTTCCCGAATAATTACGATTTTAAAAGAGGGCTAAAATAGTTTTAACCACAAATATCTCTGAAATTCATAAATGAATTGTTTTACCCTAAGAACTTTTCTAATAAATAATATACAAACTCTACATCTCCACCAAATTTCAAAGAAATTAAAACAATTTTAATGTAGTTATATTGTCCGACAACAAATAAAGTCATTAAAAATATTACTTATGTCGACTGCAATTTACTATCAACTGATAAGAATTTTTCCATCGGTCTTACAGTCTTACAAATTAAATTAAAATAATTAATATTTATGGCAGTCAGATTTCCCTTGTTTATAATCAATCACCCTCGCAGAATCTGAAATAAAAACTTAATTAAAATCTGGAAAAAACTTTGTTAGCAAAGGACGATCTGACTGCTCCCCACCACCAAATTGCCCAACGTTTCGAGCCCGCTCCGGCTCCTCCTCAGGGACTGTAAGACTGTAAGACCGATGGAAAAATTCTTATCAGTTGATAACAAATAAAGTCATTTTCAAAAATACTAAAATTTTAAATATCAAACATCTCAAAAAATAACCATATAACCTGGATGAAATTTTAGACAGGTATTGCCTATATTGCATACAAAATAGTCTATAAATTTCAAGCTGATACATGAAGCCTTCATTGAGAAATTACGATTTTCAAAAAAACCGTAAAAGAATTTTAACCTTAAATATCTCTAAAAATCATGAGACAATTCTTTTACCTAAAGGACTTATATGATAATATATAGACTCTACATCTTCACAAAATTTCAACATGATTAAACCAATTTTTGTTTTATCTAGTTATCATGCTACAAAGAAAATAACTTTGTAAAATACGAAAATTTTCAAAATCAAATATCTCAAAAAGTAATTGTACCATCTTGATGAAAATTTGCACACATATTATCTATATCACGTACTAAATTGTCTATAAATTTGGAGCTGATACATGGATCCATTCTCAAGAAATTACGATTTAAAGAAAAGGTTAAAAAAAACTTTAACCTCAAATATTTCTGAAATTTCCGGACTAATCATTTTGCTCAACGAACTCGACTGAGAGCTATCAAAAATCTACCTCCACAAGGAATTTCAAAGCGATTAAGTCAATTTTACTCCCGTAATCGTTGGACATACAAAACTCATTCTTTTCACAATTCTCTTACTATTCTTTTAACTAACAGAATGAATTCAAATTTTCAGATATTATAACTATTTATATAAAGCATTTTCATGATTTTTCTTGAAAAAATTGACCGTTTAGTTTGGAAGTTATAAGATTTAAAAAAAAACACATTTTTGTTAATAAAAAAAGAACCGCGATAGCTGAAGAAATTATTTTTGCTTCCTCCTAGAAGAAGCTTTGTAATAGTAAAATTTTAAGTTTCGTTAAATCGCTCTAGAAACATGATTAGAGGTGTTAGAAGATTGTATCACATGATTTTAGAAAATGTCTGTATGGATGTGTGTGTGTGTGTGTGTGTGTGTGTGTGTGTGTGTGTGTGTGTGTGTGTGTGTGTGTGTGTGTGTGTGTGTGTGTACCGCTTTATCTTCGTATCTACGCGGTCAATTTTAACCGGACGGGCTCATTTTTTTTGTTTTTTTATTCCAAATTCGGAAAGAAAATAATTTTTTATGATTCACTGATTCGTTTTTGTTCTATGTCGAATTTTTGATTTTCAAAAAATTTATTTTTGAATTTTTGTAATGATTGGATTTAAATTTTTGAGTCCGATATATAGCATTCGAAAGAGCATGAAAAAACCTATATTTTCAAAAAAAAAATTCTCTAGCTATCACGGTTCTTTTGTTATTAACAAAAACGGTTTTTTTTTTAACGCTTATAACTCCCAAACTAAACGGTCAATTTTTTCGAGAAAAATCATGATAATGTAGAATATAAATAACTATAATCTGTAAAAATTTGAATCGATTCTTTTGGTTAGTTTTTGAGAAAAAAATTGAAAAATGAAAAAAATGAGTTTTGTATGTCCAACAATTGCGGGAGTAAAATTGACTAAATCGCTTCAAAATTTCTTGTAGACGTAGATTTTGGATAGTTCTCGATCGAGTTCGTTGGGCAAAATAATTGGTTCATAAATTTCAGAGATATTTGAGGTTAACATTTTTTTAACCTTTTTTTCAAATCGTAATTTCTCGAGAACGGCTCTATGTATCTGAGTCGGATGGAAAGCATTCGAATGAGAATTAAAATACCTATATTTTAAAAAAAAAATAATTTTTCTAGCTATCAGGGTTCTTTTGTTATTAACAAAAACGTAAACATTGAAAAATGAAAAAAATGAGTTTTATATGTCCAACGATTACTGGAGTAAAATTGACTTAATTGCTTCAAAATTCAAGATTTATAGACAATTTTGTGTGTGATATAGATATTATGTATGTGAATTTTTATCAAGATCGTACGATTGCTTTTCGAGATATTTGATATTCAAAATTTTCGTATTTTACAAAGTTATTTTCGTTGTTGCATGATAACTAGAGAAATTGTTATAATTTCTTTGAAATTTGGTGATGATGTAGAGTATGTATGTTATGTATTATATATGTTCTTAAGGTAAAAAAATTCGTTTATGAATTTCGGAAATATTTGAGGTTAAAACTATTTTAGCACTCTTATCAAATAGTATTTTTTCGTGAACGGCTGTATATATACTAGAAAATGGAAATGACGCGTGCTCGCGTGCGTGTTGTTTACTTGCTTTTATTTTTTATTAAAGTTAATTTACAGCGCGCTTTTCTCAATGTATCTCTTTTCGCAGTTTTTTTTCCAGCAGTTGGCACTAGCTATTTTTTTTTGTTTTTTTGTGGGCAATGAATTTTTTTTTATTCTGCTATTTGATTTCGCACTAATCTACAGAGAAAAGGAAATAGAAAAAGAGCGCTGGTAAGCGCGAAACCGTCGGCGATTTTCGTGTTCCGAAGGTAGAAGGATGCTTAAAATTTAACAATGGGCTGCATAGTCAAATCAATCAGACGCGTATATTTTTGTTTTCAATTTTGAAATACTTTATTTCGAATGGAAACTCTCGGTAAAATCTGTCGAATTGTAAATTGTTTCAGATGCAGAAGACGAATTGTAACTATATACGTGCTGCAAAAACAATTTTTTGATAGTCAACAACGACTGTAAAACTGATTTCTTGTCACTGTTGTCCTTGTCACTGTTTCACAAGCAACTTTGGCATCTGGATCTTGTTTGCCGTTAGCCTACAATATAGCATCACTAATCTGGTCGCACATGTAGTGTAGCCTCTCCCTTTGTGCTAAATAATCTTTGATCTTTCTCTTCCAAAATATCACGGCATTTCAAACCAAGAGCCATGAGAGCAGACTTCAATCTATCTAAACCAAGAGAAACTAATTCTTCCCAAGATGAGAAAACACACAAATCTAAGCCAGCTCCAACATTGATTAAAGCACTGCCTGTTTCTTTAGGCCAACCGGGAAAGGTCCTGGTTTCTATAGAACGCTGCTCTCCATAAACTGATCAAGCAGCATTTTCAGCCGATGCTCCTAGTTTATGGTTTCCCGATGGCTGAAATTTAGCAGGAAGGTAGAATATTGTGAAACTTAGAGTAATGTTCTCTTGATTTTGCATAATTCGGTGAATTTTATTTTTTATTAGCTTCAAACCGCCGAATCGACTCGGTCGGTAAAAATTGAGCATGGCACCATCGTAATTATTATAGATTTTAGTTGAATTCTTCTTGGAATTAATTGAATTTTTGAATTTTTAGAATTAAAACCATTAATATACAATTTGTAAGAAATTGAAAATGTGTAATTTAAGAAATATAAATATGAATAAAAGAATCAATAAAACATTTTATAAATTGGAATTATTCATTAAAATAATTCCATAAAGGACGAAATTCAAAAGAGGTATACTATTAATAGAGTAGTATGAAAATCATTTATAAAATAAAATATTTACAAAATAAATTTAAAAATTAAAAAGTATACGTAGTTTATTCTAACCTAAAAAGAACTAAGTAGAACAGAAAACGTATTAAATTATCAGATTAAAAAAAAGAGCGTTTAACATCTTTAGGGTCCCCCTTGATTACGTATAAAAAATACATATTAATAAAAATAACTTAAATTAATAATAAAAAGTATTCATTTAGTTTTGAAGAGAAACCACGTGTTCATGTGGTTACAACCGAATATACAACATAAAAGGCGCCATCGGTAACGTATAAGTATTAGGAAATGACATGGGTGCGTGGCCACTATATATAGGTATACCTTAGCCATATCCAACTGCGGGAAAAAAATGCGAAAAGAGTTTTGTAAGGCAATGTAACCTCACAATGTATCTCTTTTCGCAGTTTTTTTCACGCAGTTGGCACTAGCTATTTTTTTTTTTATTTTTTGTGGGCAATGATTTTTTTTTGTAAAATATAAAATTGTATAATAATAATTGCTTTTTTATGATAAAAAGTAGAAAGAGTAAAAATAAAAAGTCAGAAACCGTTTAACATAGTCTCACTATACAAAATAAAGTATTAAATTTAAAAATTGTAATTAAAAATTAATTAAAGGAATCAGTAAATTAAGTTTGAGGAAGCTACGTGCCAATGAATTGGCAGCAGTTTTTTTTTTTAATATAGGTTTTTTTATGCTCTTTCGAATGGTATCCATTTGATTTAAAAATTTAAATCTGATCTTTAAAAAAATAAAAAAAAAAAAATAAGATCCACCCGGTTAAAATCGACCGTGTAGATCCGGAGAAAAAGCGGTATACGTACACACACACACACATACACACACACACACACACACACACACACACACACACACACACACATCCATACAGACATTTTCTAAAATCATGTGATTTAAACTTCTAACATCTCTAATCATGTTTTTAGAGAGATTGAACGAAACTTAAAATTTTACTATTACAAAGCTCCCTCTAGGAGGAAGCAATAAGCATTTGCCTCACACACAAAACAAAATACCAGGTCAAAAGCTACATGCCAACCTGCAGGCCATCGAACAAAGAGCAGCCGCGTCTCGCGATCTCGGAATAATGCCCCGATATTCATGCGCGCGGCGAAAAATTGAAATGCCTACACAAGAGCCAGTATTTCCCCGCGCACCTCTCCCTATATAACAATATTCTCCTCTCAGGCTGCGCGCGTATGCCTTTGACACTTTCATCTATGGAGATTTAATTTCAAGGACGCTTTCTTTCCCGATCAAATATTCAGGCTGCACATCTGTGCAGGACCATATCCGATGAATGCTCCGCCGGTATGGGAATACAAAGTGCATGCATTAGCTGCTTGCGGGGCGGCGGTTCAGCTATTCCAAATGCATCGACGAGATTTTTCACAGATAGATAGACAGACTGAGAGGAGGGGAGGGATTTATCAGACTGGCGTCTCTCGCACTACACTCTGAATTCCTGATGAAGAAACCTCGACATAGGCGAGAGCGTATATGCGAAAAGTTCGGGGGCATTTGTTTCTCGCGGATGTCGAGTAATCTCCTTCCTGTCTGCTCTGAATTTCATCGCGAGGTTTTGCCCGGCGGCTGTTTGTTTGGCCTGCTCAAGGATCTTCAACGGTGGCAGGCTTCTTTTCTCAATGTGATCTGAGGTGGGATTTGAGTAATTCGCAAATTGAATCAAGGCAGTGAAAAGATTTAATATATAGGTATTTAATTTAGGAGGTACTTTAGAAATTGTTAGATTTGATGTAAGCAAGAAACCCCGGATTTTTTCAATGATAATATTGTTTTTGAAAGTTTGTTGTATTAGCTTAGATTTACTTCTTTTAATTTTCATATATAATACCGACCTGCAACATTTTGTGGCCACTAGAGAAAAATGTGCTCGCATATTATACAAGTCTACGTTTTTGTATTTGCATGCGAAACTTCTTGCTGTGCGGGAAAGAAGCCAAACAGTGTATAGTGATTTATTAAAATACTTAAAGTCCAACATTTGCATTGATTTCAATAATCCGCAGCCTCTCTGTGCCCAAGTGAAATCGAAAGATCTTAGATAAATTTTCGTTTTTTCATACTATTACTTATAACCGGATACAGATATTAAATTTAAGAGCATAATAATAGATTATTGCACATCGCATTGAATACTAAGATAAAACGAGCGAATCAATAAATGCAGAACTTGAAGCGTTTTATTTTATTTTCAAACCTGAGATACAGCGCTGGTAAACATTGACAATCATGATTTCAGGTTCGCAGCAATCGTCTATTTTTCATTTACCTAGCGGAGTGAGTTACAGTAATTACGGAGAAGTGGAGTGCGCGCGTCAAAGAGTGCCGTAAAACGTTTTATCGCGCTCATAAAGCGTTCGCGGCCGAGAGACGCTGCACCGAGTCGCGTCCATCGCTTGATTAATCATACGAGCTTGCGCGTAAACAAAGCGGCGGCGTCGATGTAACGTGGCTCGTTGGCGTTTATTTTGATGCTACCTCTTTTTTTGGATTTCGTTGGTATCGTGAACAAGTACACACTACAATCGGAGTTAACTCGGAGTTACTACTTTTGTGACGGACATCGTAATATAAGCAGTGACTGTTGAAGCTTTATTGATTATAACAAAAGTTATAATAATAGTGATAGATCAGCCAACCGTAAATGCTGAAAATGAATCTGGTTTACCTATTGAAAATATATATGGGAGCGTCCAGCAGAAACGGGCCACCGAGCGCGCGCGGTGCCTTTTTTCGCGTAAAAGGCGCTCTGTTTAACTCGCTCATAATCGTATGCTGCGTCTTTGAAAAAAAAACCAAGGACCTATATCGATAGATTTTTTCTGCTCTTTCCAATTGCGCCACTGTTTTTATTGCAAAACGCGTTCTTCCGGACGAAAACTCGAGTTGAATATTGAAAGCCATTTTTCTCAAAGTATATCATGTTTTTTTTCAAAATAAACTACACCATTGGAAAGTACAACTCTTAAGCTTCAAAATCCTATCTTGGAGAAGTTGGAGAAATAAAGGGTTTAAAAGTAACAACATGAAAAAGACAGCGCCGAGGGTCCGCGCGAGCCCCTCGCGCCCGTGCGTACGGCACGTTTAAGTGCACGCTCTATTCAATTCGCTAATAATCGTGTACCAAGTCTCTGAAAAAAGAACTAAGGACATATATCGATAGATTTTTTCCTGCTCTTTCCAATGGTGCTATTATTTTTATTCCGAAATGCTTCCTTCTAGTTGAAAATTCCATTTGAATGTTTAAACTCTATTTTTTCAATAAAATATCAGTCTTTTCTTCAAAATGAATTATATTCTTCAAAAGTACAAGTCTTAAACTATAAAATATTATATTTTTAAGTTAAAACATGAAAAGTTCAAAAATAGTAAGATCAAAAAGACAGCGGCTGCCCGAACTTTTTACGCTATGCTCAAGGGCGGATTAATACACGCGATGTGCTATTTCGCCCTTTCTTTTTTGTAAATATAAAATGTTTTGTAACTTACAATGCCAATGCGTGGACATAATTTTGTGGATCTAGTTGTAACAGTTAGTATAATATTACAATGAACTTTGTTCATTTATATAACAAACTTCGGGTACTAATCCCGAACAGAAGCATTTCGGAATAAAAATAATAGCACCATTGGAAAGAGCAGGAAAAAATCTATCGATATATGTCCTTAGTTCTTTTTTCAGAGACTTGGTACACGATTATTAGCGAATTGAATAGAGCGTGCACTTAAGGGGGTTCATCCAACCAGGAACGTATCAAGAATCAATGTTACCCCGCACCGCGCGCATAGGCTTGCTCGCATGGGGCCCCCACTCTTGTAGTCAGAGCGCGTGTTTATACGGGACTGACACATACACATAGCTTCGTGCCGTCTGTGAGCGTGCACATAGAGCGGCGCTCGTCTGTGTGTTCCCCCACCGCTCCAGCGTCGTCTGCACGCGCTGCCGTACACCTAAAATTCACTTTCAACTACAATATCTTAAAAACGGTGAAGCTAGGATCTCTGAACTTGTAATATGATATTCTAATTATTGATCTTAATAACATATTAGTTTTTCAGACAAACGCTAAATGTATCTTTGAAGTTATAGACTGAATCGATCTTTCGCGCGTGTGCGTCCCATAAGACGCCGTGTTAAAATGCTCAAATTTGACAATTAATATCTCGATAACGGTGAAGCTAGGCTATTTTTTGTGAGGATATCATATAGATAATGATGTCAGGTACATGTGAAAAAAGTTTCAAAGACTTCCTAAATAAACTGAAAATTGGATGAACCCCCTTAAACGTGCCGTACGCACGGGCGCGAGGGGCTCGCGCGGACCCTCGGCGCTGTCTTTTTCATGTTGTTACTTTTAAACCCTTTATTTCTCCAACTTCTCCAAGATAGGGTTTTGAAGCTTAAGAGTTGTACTTTCCAATGGTGTAGTTTATTTTGAAAAAAAACATGATATACTTTGAGAAAAATGGCTTTCAATATTCAACTTGAGTTTTCGTCCGGAAGAAAAACAATGGCACCATTGGAAAGAGCAGGAAAAATCTATCGATATAGGTCCTTGGTTTTTTTTCAAAGACGCAGCATACGATTATGAACGAGTTAAACAGAGCGTCTTTTACGCGAAAAAAGGCACCGCGCGCGCTCGGTTGCCCGTTTCTGCTGGACGCTCCCATGTACTGTATTTTTACAATGCTTTTATGTTGGCATATAGAAATTAGATATAACTGTTAGGTCATTATCAAGTTAGTCATAAAGATAAATATTTCAGTCTACAGTATATCATCGTTATTTATAACTTTGTGGATATTGTGATTCGTCAATTTTAATTTCGTAACCTTAGTTAAATTAGATTAAGTTTATCGCGGATTCCAAGAGAAGGATTCATTATTTGAAATTTCGCTTTAAGAGTCAACAAAGAAAATATTGATTCGAGCATTATTAAAATTTTTCAACTAGCAGATTCGAAGAACGTAGGATATTGATGCAACAAGTTAAAAAAAGTGTTTCCTCAAAATAAAGAGTTTGATGTAAATTCCAATAAGTTTAGACAACTTTATGTAGAAATTATTGAGATGTTTCCTATAAGAAACAGAAACGCAAACAGATGCTTCAATATAATCATTACTTATAAATAAAAAATAATTCGAGTATCCAACTCAAAATGGCGATGAAGAAAATTTTCAAAATTAACGCAAAGTTCAGTTGGATTAGCTGTGGATCTGAAAGTGACAACGCACTCGAGCAACTCTTACGACCGACGACCAATAATTAGGTATGTCGAGCGTTGACGTCCTGGCGTGCGGACAAAGGAGGCGTGCCGCGGGCCGCACCGATGGATCACTCCGGGCTCGGATTAACAGCGCGACGATGACTCCTTTATCCGCGGTACAACGACAGGTGCGACGCTCTCGCTAGATTCGTCATGATTACTTGACATGATCCGACTGATTATTTTCACATTTTCTCGCTACTCAATAAGTAAATCTCTTCCCGTACGAGAGAGCGAATGAAAGCCAACTTAGTGTGAAGTAACAGAAAACTATTGAAGAAATAAAAATTTATATGGCATAATAAAAGTAATCTTTGTAGGATATCTAAATATTGTCTTCGTCATGATAGAGAGCATGAAGAGTGATCGCAAAGATATCCGCGTGTTGTACAACTTGGAAATAGAATCAGAGGACGGTGGATTGATTTGACTGAGCTTTGCATTAATGGCGTGCGAAGTTTAGCGCGTGTGCCAATTAACGCTAATAGTCATAAATGTCATAAAGATAGCATGACAAGGATGACGACGGCTGTGTTTGGCTTACGTAGAATTTATTCGTAGAATTTATTTTTAAGTTTTTTGTGCTGAATAAAAGTAATACTTCTAAAAAAAATATGATTTTTGAACATATCAGTTTGCAAAAAGTATGCTGTTGTTATTTACTGAAGATATCTAATGTTAATTGTATGTGATTCACGTGTGCGTGCGTGCGTGCGTGCGTGCGTGCGTGCGTGCGTGCGTGTGTGTGTGTGTGTGTGTGTGTGTGTGTGTGTGTGTGTGTGTGTGTGTGTGTGTGTGTGTGTGTGTGTGTGTGTGTGTGTGTGTGTGTGTGTCAATGTTTTCTAAAGATTTGACAGAATGAGTTTTCACTTTAAATATAAGTTTTTTAATCTTAAGTAATCATATTATTTAACAAAGATCTTTTTTAAAATTTTTAATAATATCTTTCAATATTTTAAAAATTAAAAAAATTCAATAAATAATGAAGATACAAGAAATATTAAAGTAATGTTTTGGTAATTAATAAAATTGTTGTATTTTTTAAAGTGTATGAAACTGTATTTAATCCAAAAAGTAAATAAATGCAATCTATAGGGGGAAGTACAATTTCTTATCAATGTAGGTATACCTGCATTTTAAATAAATTGTTATCAATAGGCGTAAGGTTGTCAAACAAACTTTATTGTATGAAATGCGAAACAAGTTTATGAATTTGTTTACAGAGTTTAAGAAAATGGTAAGATATACTGATTTCTTAAGCGTTGCGAGATCTTATCAATATATGACCTACTGCTTGATTATATAAAATCGTCCGAGACAGTGAGTATTAGTACAGTTGGACTTCATTTCAATGTGCACGAGTTTAAAATTTTTGCTATGCATAATCTAATAATACTTCTACTGTTTATAAGTTCGGGGCTCAAAAGTATTTCTGCAATAAACCTCAAGAAAAAAGACTGTGCAGTGGATTTAGATTTTACAAATGCAGGCCTTCATAACATCGGCCCTAATTTTATTGAAAATCCGTTCGTCGAAAGATTAGTTCTGAAGAAAAATGGCATTCAAAACGTAAGTTATGGAGCATTTGACGGTTTACCCTCGCTGCAAACCTTGGATTTGTCATATAATAATTTGACAGTGGACAATTTATTCTCCTTCGGACCTCATTCAGGTTTGAAAACAATTATTTTGGATAATAATTTTATTATCAGCAACCAAAAATTAGCCACAATGGATATCAGATATACGTATGATGAACTAAGCTACCTTTCGTTGCGAAATGTTAAGATGGATACGATTTCTACGAATATTTCAGTTTATGTGCCCAGCCTTACTCACTTGGATATTTCAGAGAACAGAATAAATACAGGCAGTGTTTTTTCAGCTTTGCCATCTACCGTAACACATCTTTATTTGGAAAAAATTGAAATTGTTAACATGATCCAAACACATACAACAACGTTAAAAAATTTAAAATATCTTTCTTTGAACGGAAACATTTTCAATACAATAATCAATCAATGGTGTGATTATGATAAATACTTATGTTTGAATTTAGTTAATCTGCAAGGTTTATCTCTCGCGGACTGCCAAATAAGTTCTATTACCACAACAGCTTTCGTGCATCTAACTAATTTACGAAGCTTAAATATATCCTCGAATTCTTTCACTATAATTCCGGACGCAGCATTCTCATCTATACTACATTTGAATGATTTAGATTTAAGCAATAATCGATTAAATACTATACCTAATTTTAATCTTCTTAAAAATTTGACATCTTTGATAATGAATGATATGAAAAATACAACGTTAGTTATGGAACTCCTCAAAACTAGTTTGGATTTACCTAAATTAAAAATTATTTCCCTGAATGGCAATAGAATATCCAATTTGCCCACTGAGATGATACGAAATTTAACATCACTTGAAGAACTACATCTATCAAGTAACAGAATTAAGCATTTACCAATTTATCTGGGAATTACACTAACGCATCTTCGCCAATTATACTTAAGAGAGAATTTAATAACAGATTTTGATAATTTATCTTTAAATGGAACGAAATCATTGGAATTGCTAGATATTAAAGGAAATGATATTTCCAGCATTAAAATAAGTTCAATACAATATTTACCTTATGATTTGGAAATTATGTATGGAACTACGTGCTACGATAAAAATAAGATTCAGAACTGAAACTACTCCGAAGATCAAACAACTTGAAAACATCATGAATTTTATAGTACAGTAATGAAAAAAATGCCTATTTGGAAATTCAAAAATAAAATTTATGTTTTAATAAACTTTTTTTTTCTTTAAACTGTATTATCTATTTATTCTAACTTTCCTCCAATTTTGACAATTTAGAAAGATAACATCTGCATACTTTGTAATATGTACTTTATCTATCTACCTTTTACAAACATTTTTAATGTATATCGTATATTTCAGTTTAAAAAGATACTTGCAAAGAACAATATATTAACTAACAGAGACTATTATAAAAACCGGTCGAGTCTCGCGAAAATCTCACCCACAAAAGCATGCACAACTCACCTAGTATGATGGAGGCGTTCGCTCTCTGGACGAGCTTGTCGACCGTATTCTTGAATTCCTTGGACTCCTTGATCCGGATCTGAGCCCTGTACACCTCGCCAAGTTTTGGCCTGCCCAGCAGCGCCATTTTCTCCTCCTCCGTCCGCTCCTCGGGCGCCTTCATCTCCGCCGCCGCCGCCAGGCCTGCCTCAGCTGAAAGCAAACGCCAGACGCATCTCATTAGCGATCGATATATTGCTCGCAGAACTTCTTTTTTTCCACTCGAACTCTATAATACAGCGGTACACGGTCAGGCGTATTTTCCCAGGGTCTTATCGATGTGCACGAAACCGGAATGCAACACGACAAGGCGAATTGATCATCTCATATTGCGTGAAAAGAAGCGATACAAGGAAGAAGCTGTACTTTGAAAATAAAGTGATTTGTCGATCAAATTAAAATTAACAACCCTCTATACGTCGGACTCTAACTTTCGTCATATTTTCCAAAAGTTTCTCTCTCGAATTTGTAACAGCAAAATTATTCTAATAAGGGACACACATACTTTCTTTTCGGCCGTAAAATTTGAAAGTCGATCAGATATAAGAACATTTCCAAACAATTTTCAAGCTCGTTGAAAATTCTTCCGATACGTACAGGCGTCGCACGCGTAGGAAATTGCTCTGGAAAAACGGAAATTTTGAAACTTCGCGAGAGGGCACCTCGCAATTTCGAAAGTGCACAGGACGACGATTAATCGGAAACGTGACTCACGTTCGCTTCTCCGGCGATGCTGGCGAGGAATTCGCGATTCTGAACTATCGATTGCCTCCCCCCTTCCTCCATGCAATCATGAATAATGTGCTGGACGAATGGATGCACAAAGTTGACCATCTGACCGTGTACCGACTTGAACTACAGTCGGTCGAGCGGAGATAATTTTATATATATAAATATAATACGTGTGTGTGCGTATATATACACGTATATGCGTACGCATATACGAGCGTGAGTTTCTCACTCAAACTGCAAAAAAAAAACTGCGAACTAAGGCAACTCCGCATACGACTAGGCTGTCTAGTTTTTGTCTCTTCCTTTTTCCCTCCGGAATCAAGTCACCTAGATATATTATGCGATCTGTAAATGCCTAGCTTTGGTACTCTCGCGTGTTCTAAGTAGCAATGATTATCATATAGCGATTATCGTTTGTACAGACGCACTACTCGAAGCGCTTCAAGTCAAGTAAGTATATACCTAATTTTTAATGTATAAACGATCTAAATGATATATAGAACTAAAGCTTTTCATTACTAATGGAAGGACAATGTTGATGTCTATTGGCTCGTTAGGAGGCCTGCTGCTGATCGCGATGCGTATTTATGGCACTGCAAACAACACCACTCCAAGCGATGATGGTATGAAGTTGTGGAATAGCCGCTAGTATGGTATGTATAGCAAAACTTATATGTTATTTGGTCGAACGTATATTGTACTATAGTTGTAAAAGCTTTCGACACTCTTTTCGATGTATATGCCTAACACAAATTGGTAACCTTTGATTAGTCAACGCGGTATTTTATAGAAGAGAGTTAATCTTTCACTTAAATTCATTTTCTGAATTTTGCTTATTAAACTTTTTAATAAAAAATAAATAAAGGTCTTTTTTAATAGAATAAAATAATAGAAAGTGAAATTCTCTTCTAAAACAACTCATAACGAAACAATAATTGTTAATCCATGAGGAGAAAAATTATCTATTTGTCGAAATCTCTTACGTATTCTTCTCATATAGAGCGACACTTTTTCAGATTGCACTAAGAGTGCAACTCATACATATTAGCGCCGGAGTGCCATCAGCTTAATAGCTGAAGACTAATCTCTTTTTAATTAATCTCTCGAGCGCAAATCAGCCATTCTCACTTTCTAGTGAGCGAGTGAATTAAAAACTGTCACATCTAGCTGACTGTGCGAGTTAGTAATGCAAGGAAATTACGCTTTTTATAGTAGCATGCGTTTTTTTTTCATTTTTATTATTAACATCTAGGAGGAGTACATTTGAAAATAATTTATTGTTTTCTTGTGTAGAGCCTGGTATTATAGTTGTTCTCGCTGACTCGTCGATTTTCAAAGCACGAAGCGCTGAATTAGCTTTTCCGTTGATAATTTGAAATATATAACATCTACACGAACGTATAATTTTTATATTAATTTATTCACAAACTTATTTGATACCTGTTGTAGAAACGGTTTAGGAAAATAACATAATGTTAATTAGGTTAAATTGGGCTATCTCTTTAGCATTGGTAATCCCTAACATTAAATTTGTACTTAATTGTTAAAATAATAATTATAATTCCTAACATTTGTCTAAAACTAGATATTGTATACATTCTAAACTATGTTATCTAATAATATTTTATTATTTATGTGATATAATGTACATAAATAAAGTAAGACATAATTGCTACAATAATCGTGTAAATTAAACATTGATTACAACATTACTATTTATATTAATTTAAATTTGATTCGATTAGTTGTGTATAATTATATTTTTATATCATTGGTACAAGTTGAATTTCAGTTGTATCCTTCATTCCTTGCTAATGTTCTGTACGTTAAGAATTATAAACCGTAGAAAACTGTAATTTAGTGACTGAATGAAAACACGATGCAAATTCGAAATACGCTGCTAATTATCGTATAAAAGAAATGCTTTTCAAAGCTCTTTAAATTCTGACTTTTCACTTTATGCTGTACCAACAAAATTCAAAGAAATTAAACTTAACTGCGTGTTTCGAGTCACCTTTATTGTCATTTCCAGTTCGTCAATTAAAATACCTATAACTAAAACTTTACTGAATTATTATCGTATTATAATATAATTTTCAACATTAATATATGATAATAATTTATAACATTTACATTTTTAACGGCTCGAATAATTTTGATCAACCATAGTTATTTACCAGAATTTCACATAAAATACAATTTTCGAAAATAATTTTTTCCCCGTAGACACATGCTTCATGTTTGTAGTAGAACAAAATTGAAATTTTAATTACATTTTCTATAGAAATTTCAAATTGCTTCCATTTTACACAAACATTCTTCAGATTAACTTTTATCACACTGCGTAAACATTACCCAATCCGTACATTACAAAACCAATATCTATGGCCTTTTTCGTCAGTAGATAATAGGCTGCCTTTTCTTACATTATTCTTTATTCCACATGATCGACGATTCGCTAGCGGACTAAACTAATGTTTAAAGCGAGCGCCGAAGGCCCGCATACTAGTAACGGATTTCTCCCTAAAATCAAAACCACACGGGCTCAATACGTGAATTTCTCGAGAGGCTTCTTACTGCATTATTTATAAACGAGCGGCGTGGCGAAACAACGTCTCATTCCCCGAGGACTTATTTGGAGGGGAGACGTCGTCGTCCTCCTTGTCGTCTCCGGTGTGCCATAAAAAATCGAAAAAAAGCAATCAATAGACGGCATGAAAAATAGAAATTGACGCCGCTCGTTTGCACTGCGGTTTTATGGCGAAGAGCGTAAAATTTTTCATAAGTTCGATTTTTGGAAATTTGCTTTTTTATAGATGGAAAATAAATTTTTTTCTTTATGCAGTAGAGGGATCCCGAAAACTTTTTGAAATTGGCATCCGTATTAAAAAATGTGCGAACCTACAACGTGAACAAATGACAATTGCGATCATTAAAATATATACGATATTCACGGAAACAACGTTGATAATTTATGAATACAAAACCATAATAATGCTGTAACGTATCATAGGTCTTCACTGAATTCGTAATTTCTTTAATAATTGTCATTGCCCCTAAGCGCCACTCTTCACTGTTTTACTTATAATCCATCATATGCCGACAAGCAAAAGTAATCACGCTCGTATTTTAAATCAAAGGCTGATTTATGGGTATTGAGTAACCAACTCCCGCTATCCACTTCATATTCCGGTTATACTGTTCATGCACTTTTTTTATTCCCCCTTTCCCTGCCGTTCCGTTTTCGTACATCGTTTCCCTTTTAGGGGATAACCCATACCATCGCTGTTCTTAATAAAGCTCTATATATGTGCCGCTCAGCATTATTATTATACCCGCGGTTTTCGCTCTCTATTTCTCTTTCGAAATGCCACGGAAGGGCGTCCTTACTTATGAGCAATACAGTTGCTGGGCGAGAACCGTGTATATGCACGAACGCGCGGTTCGATGAATATATTATAGACGTTTAGGGCCGATAGCGCTTATCGAGCGGACGAGCCGCGTATATGACTCGCCGCCCTTATTGATTTTACTCGAATGCGAGAAGGGCGTACTGAAGGAGAGAAGGAGCGAGCTACTTTATTGGGTTTCGCGCTCTGTGTATATATGAATGTGAGATGAATATAGAAGGTGATGTTTTATTGATTATTGATATGGTAAGAGGTCGAAGAGGTTTATTTAGTATAATGTTGATTCATTAATTAAGGCAATTTAGCAGTGTTTATGTATCTTAATCGGTATCTGGGGAAATAAGGGAAGAATAAAGTTTCTGTAACTTTCGGAAGACATATGTTGCCTAAAGTAATATCTATATAATTAATAAAGTTTTTTGAAGTATGAATCAATAAATGTTTCTTATACTTTAATTTTGTTTCTTTTTTTGCTCATTTTATGTTAACAATTAAGTACAAAGTAACATATGATTACGTGAACATATATATCAATAAGGAAAGTACAACATTGTAATAATAGGTATAAGTACGTTATAGTATATTATGCAACTAGTGTGTGAAGTGATTTTTTTTCGCGAGTTGCATACGTGAAGTAAACTTCACGCAAGTGTCAAATAATATTCATTTCACAATCGATTCTTCAAAGTCGATAAAAAAATATATTCCATATTTCACGCTCCAATAGCTTGTACATATTAAAATATTTTAAAAATAAAGTAATGCCTACATGCACTTCCTCAGTATTTTTTTTATCGTCGCCTATAAAGAGTAGACCCCCCGGTGTGCCGTAGCGAATTTCAATTTTACTATTGAACGGCTATACAGCACTCCAGCCAATAAACCGATAGACATGATCCTCTGCCCTCGTAATCCCACGTACCGCGGAATACGTACACATGCACATCACCCACCCACACTCTCTCCGCTCTCCACTTACAAGTTTGGTGATATACCCGCGGGCAACGCCAGTCTCCGGCGACGGCGCGCGACGTCGTAAAGTGTGAAAGATACGCCGCGGCTAGTTTACGGCGGGCCTTAAATATCGCGCGAGATACGCGAATGGAGGTTGGAAAAATGGGTGTACACAGAGAGAGGCAAATGAGGTGGGGATGAAAGAGGAGGAAGACATTCGTTGCGGAAACGACAAAAAAGAAACCGAAGGTGGAGAGGATGGGTGGCATCTATTTCGCGCGGATGACGAGTTTTTGCGACAACATCCCTTATATATAGCGAGCGAGAGGGAGGAGAAAGAGTTATTGGCTTTGGGCTCAGCTTGTTCTCTCTCTCTCTCTCTCTCTCTCTCTCTCTCTCTGGTGCACTTTTCATTTTCGCGAATTTTGGCAATATTGCGGGTTATTCGAAACGAGAGGATTTCGCGTTGGCGGAAATTGTACGCAAAGAGCATTAGTAGAGAGAGAGAGAGAGAGAGAGAGAGAGAGAGAGAATCAAGCGCTGGTGGTACAACGCGAATATGTATCACTGCCGGATTTGTGTTTTCCTTTCAGTTCGAATAGGATTGACGTTTCCTGGTGTTTTTGCCCACACCGATATTGCGCGGGAGTGGTCGATGATTTTTTTTTTTTTTTTTCTACTGGAATATCAACAGTCGAGTGTAATTTCACTCGTATGAAATATCTGACAGTGTGGAATATTTCACTTTGTTGCGTGATTTATTGATTAATTTATTGGCCCTTGTGTATTTAACACGTAGTTTGAATTAATACTAACAGATCAGAAATCAAGTTGGTACATTGTTCACATCGTTAAAATATTTGTGCATTTGATGAGAGTTCATAATAAATGTTACATGAAAGAAATTCTAAAATTTTAATCGGAATCGAATTTGATTGATTTATAATTTCTATAATGCATAGTTCTCTTTGAAAGCTGCTTTAGCACTCAGCTATTATCTTATAGCTGAGAACGGCTTAACGAGTTTATTATTGACGACGGCTGCGCATTAGGTCAAAGGTTTTTGAACGTTACGAGTTCTATGGCTATAACAATATCTTAAACAATATAGTTATGGGCAATGATTATGTAAAACTTTATTACATTACTCCTTAGTAAGAAGAACATTAAAGTAAGCCTCCTAAGTTTAATAAAACTGAATAGAGTTGTTTACAAACAATAGATAGTTAGTTAAATATCTATTTGTTCTTGTTCAAAGAGGAAGTTCTGTAACTGAATTAAATATGATTAGACTTCAGAAATGAAATCCCTAATTTTGTTTATATTTACGTGTACCTGGTTATATGCATGACGTTATAGGCGATCTAAATATCTCGAATACTTACAGAGGAATTGTAAACGATAACAATCTTTTCCAATGTTGTTTCCCCTAACGTAACAAACAATATTTTTTAAACTGGTAAATTGTTGTTTTTTAAGTTTTATATTTTTTAATGTTTTTATAGATAGTTATTAAAAGAAAGTTTTAAAATTCATCAAAATACTTACATAAATTTAATTATAGCTTTGAATATTTCGTATCTTTAATAGTTTCAAAGACATTTGGTAACCAAATTTCAGGAAAAAATTATTAGCGAGTTGAATCACGCATTAGAAACGTCTATTCTCACTGGAATCGAATAAATGATCGCGATAATATCTATAAATAATTATATCAACATCGGTATATGTATATACTAAACAGAACAAATAGATGTCTCATAAACAAAGAAAAAAAACATGTCACCTTCACATTTCCGGGCCTTTTGTAAAATGTTTCAAACTCCAACCAGTCCACTTAACCCACATTCTCGGTACATATAAAAATATCGCTATTATAAGTCGAATATCTGTCGTTCTCGTTAACGAAGGAAAATCAATTCGGCCAAGGGAGCCAAGGTAAAATCTTGGCATTGAAAAAGATACACCCCGATCGTCGAGCACCGCCTGCGCTTTCTATGTATATATACGGCGAGCCCACGCGGAAGGAGTCACGCACACGGGAATTGCATGATTTAAAAGCCGGGCTGCGCACGAGCAAGCGGCGCGCTTTATCGTGGAAAAGGGGAGAGGGAGAGAAAGAGCAAGAGAGAGAGAGAGCGCAGTCGCTTGCACGCAGGGATACTTGACCTCGTGGAGTTCGAAGTCTCTCTCTCTTTCTCCTTTCTCTCGCTCTCTCCTTCGCCGTCACGAGAGCGGAAAGTGGCTGAAAAGTGCACGTGCCCAGTATGGGAAGGAAGGGAGTGTGCGAGGGAAAGAACAGTTGGGAAAATGGCGTGGCAGTAAATCTGCGCGCACTTTAAATTTACGGGAAATTTCTGGGCAGCACGGTAGATTTTGGATTTTGGAAGTAGCGGGCGAAATGAATGGGAGCTTTCGCGCTTAATTTACGATGACTTCGGTATATCGAAGTAGTTTAAGACGAAATAAACATAAAATGAGTTGGTCAATAATTCAAACGGGTCGAACTGAATGAACCAAAGAATTTTATGTTCCCATCATTTTTTAGTCGATTTACAACTACCTATAGAAATGTTCAGAAAATTAATGAAAGACCACAATAGTAGAAGTATGTGTGAAAGACATCTTTGAAGAAAGTTGCAATAAATGTTTTTATTCCAGTGAATAAAATATAAACTATAAGATAATTTATCACGCGTATTATAGAGAAATATGTGGTGGTCGACGAACTCAATACTATTATGACGTTAAACATATAGAAATATCAATATGCATCCATTTCCGCCTTTATAAATTCCGTACTAACAGCAGCGCAGAAAAGGGTATAGATTTCTCGCATATGAAAATTCGTGCACAAACAAAGACATTTTTTTCTTATTAATCACACGAATAATTAAAAATGCAACCACCTCTGTCTCTTTCCAATCAAGAAACTTACAATAAAATACCTATAGAGCAAAAAAAAGAGAGCAACACAAAATTGGTGGGTAGAATAATAGCGAAACGAAAATGACAGTCGTAAAAAACGAAGGGAGCGAGAACCGAGTTCACTGCATGAACCATCGGAATGCAAGAACGAGAGAGAAAGAGAGAGAGAGAGAGAGAGAGAGAGAGAGAGAGAGAGAACGCTCGCACTATGAGGGGAAATTAGAGGTATGCGCCAGCGGAAGAAGTCGATCGCCTAGGGCGGGACGTACCTGTATATACATGCGTCATGTACAGAGCAGGCAAGAAAGCGAAACGTTTTACTCGGGTAAATCGATAATATTTTCTCTGCCACCGCCTCTACTGCGCTCTCTTTCTCCCTTTCCGCCTACCTCCTCTATCCTCTTTCCAAGCACGCGCTAAACCCCCACCGCGAGAGAGGAAAATTCTCGCGCCATGCAGCCGCCGCTCCCGCGCACGGAGGCAAAGAAATATGACGTTTCGCTGCTGCGTTCTGCATTGCCATACGCCCCGTGCGCATTTAAAAATCCCATCACGCGCGCTTGCGCGCAAAGTTTTTTCCTTTGTGGTGTTGCCGCAAAGTTTTTCGTTTTGCACGACGCTAGGGTAAGAGACCCGATTAGTGTGCCTGACCCTTTTTGTGTGCTTTTTTAATTAAACCATTCGCACAAAAAAGCATATGAAAATAATTAAATGAAATAATTTTTTTAGTAAAATTTAAGTATTTTATTATATTGATAATAAGAAAAAGTTGCATCTAAAGACTTTAAAAGTATAGTTTATACGTTTTTAAAAAATGATCTTTCGATTTGACGAAATTTATCGTGTTCTCTATGAAAAACTCTTAGATATCACGACTTTTTATAAGTAAATAAATAGCTTATATTAACTATTTTCTTCAAATAAAGTGTATTTTATGCAATAAAAATAGTGTTTTAGCTAAACATTAGTAAAAAAAGTATATATAAAACTTTTTCTTTATTTTATAAATGAAATCCACTAATAGGGTCAACTTTTAAGACTTGTTCGCATTTGTGTGTTGTCATGCGCCCCTCGCGATTGCGAACCTAACCTTCACTTATCCTGGACGTGATGACTACATCTAACGCAGTGCTGAATGTGTAACAATTATTCATAGAATTATTGTTAAAAAGTTTCACATTAATCATAAAATAAATTTTTATTACACCTCTTTCAAATTTTAAATCAACCGTAACCTATAATTCAGTCATTAATTTTAAAAGGCACATTAATGCGGGGCTCACACATAGGGACAGGCACACAAATCGGGAACACACAAATACATCCAGTGAGAGCTGCCAGGGCACACAAATAGGGTCACAATAATTATTTTTTATTTCATCTATATTTACATTAAATATTTTTTATTCATATAAATAAAAATACTGGAAGCAAAAGAAAGAGTTCAATTATTTGACTAAACTTTGAGTTAAGAAAATAAAAATTATAGCGCTGTCTATTTCATGTATAAGTGGATGTTTTCTCTTACTGGCACACTAATCGGGTCTCTTACCCTATACACTTTTTTCTTTTGCGGGCAGAGCACCAAAGTTGCGTAATATACGCGCGTGCGAGGAATAGGGTATAGGATCGGAGGTGTGGTATTGTAAATTTTTGGTATAAAGCTGTGTGTGTGTGTGTGTGTGTGTTTTGGAATATTTGCTGATGTGTGCGCGGTTTTGTAGCTTTTTACTGGCTGCGGTGAACAACGCGTGTGTGGGGTGGGATTATGGCTGATATAGTAAAATTGAGGAGCTATTCGGGATAAGGGCGTTTCTCTTATGGGGTTTCCGTAAGAGAAACGCCCTTATTCTGAATAGCTCTTGAATTATGATTTTGATACTTCGAATGGTAAAGTTATTTAAAGATAGGTATTTGGTACACCTTATATAGATATTATTTTCGTAGGTATTGTTAAGATTATTGTGATGGTAAAGTTTATATTTATCATTGTTAGAACAAATTTGCAAACGACAAGCGAAATTGTAAGAAACTTTTAACCGAACTTATACAGCCTATTTCGGACTCCAACCGTAGATCCCGATTAACAGGAATTATGCGCAAACTGCTGTAAACAGAAGTTCTAATGTTCTATTCTCGGAGTTACTAACCAGACAAAAGTTTATTAAATTTACGATAATAAAATGACTGCAATATTTATAAAGTTTATATATGTATAATAACAAGTTAATACTAAACCCTCTGAATTCTTATATCTATGGTCTAAATAAAAATTTATTAATATTTAACGGTTCGTTTCAATTTGTCATATACGTAAAAATCTTTCTGAAAAATAATTCACAAAAAGCGCACGTGTCGCGGTTCACCGGGCATATAAATCAATTTCACGGACAATCTAAAAAGAAGTTTTCCCAAATATCGCGCGTTGATAGAAAGAGGCGAGAGAAAGTTAATTGTTCGAGTTTCTGGCAGGCGCGCGCGCGTGCGCGAGCGAACGAGGCCGCCTCCTCGCGACCGAGACTTTCGAGTCCGGGCGTATATAGTTTCGACATTGTTTCAGCTGGCACGCTTCGCATTCCCGTCCTCTACTTCTATCCCTCCTTCATCGCGCATTTGCCAAGTCACAAGAGCCTCTCTTCGCGCGCTCGAGTAATCGTTCATTAACAGCGCGTATTTTTCAACCCCACCCGCCCGCGCGCGATACGGGTATATGCGCGAGAGTTGGGTTTGCACGCGGTTTAAGGGGTAATTGGCCGAGAAGGTCGAGAGCCAGTTGCCTAGCTCTGGCGCATTATTTAATTGCAGAGAGCGAGAGAGGCGTGCGTCGGAAATTGAGAGGCAACGAAGGTAATTTTCTGCGCATTGTGAGAAATGTATTTTTTATGGGCGGTTTTGGCAATTTTGGTTGGCGCGGTGGAGGATCGTTGTGATGCATTTTCACTCGATGGACGTAGTTGTTAATTTTAAAATTTAACGTTATGCTTTCAGTGTTAAATGTGTTGCAAAGATTTGGTGCTCGATGAGTGCAATCGAAAAACCAATTGCGCAAATGATTGTTTCACAAAATAGTGCCTTATAAACGAATGTTATATAATTCAAATATATTGTATCATTTTTATAAGGGTCGTTATAGTGATCGTGGTGAATTTCACTGGTTTGTTTTATTAAAAATATTTTTATTAACGTTTTTGTATATTGAAATCTTATTTAATTATCTTCAAGAATTAATACTTTTGCGTTAATGTGAATAATACTTTACATTATCAAGCCTTAGGTTCGAGGAACCTTTCAGTACTCGGCATTTTTCAAACGGTACATTATAACTAGCACTTCAAAGTGAAACTGTCATTTTCTGCCGTTTAAATCACGCATGCATGTGTCAAGTGCGTCTGAATATTGCACGGCGTGAACTGCGCTGTTCAAAGGGAAGCACAATCCCGCGGCAGAACTGTTAGGTACGTCTCGCGTGGAAGATGGCAAGCAGCGAATTCGCTTTAAATGTATAATACCAGAGGAAATTTTTAAATGAACTTTGTAATATAGAATGATATTTCTTCAATTTATTTGTTTCATTCACGGTTCGTTTTCAATGTCCGCTAACATATTTAATTGTCAAACAGAAGAAAGCCTGATCAAATTATTATTATTTTCATTGATTTCGGCATCACCGGTGTCTTATTAAAGTTTTTGTTCGATAAAGAATGTATTTTAAAGGTATTTTATTGGGGAAAAGTTCCAAGAATAGTCTCAAGAGGGAAAAATCCGTCGAACGCACGCTACCTTTTTTAGTGGCTGCCTGCCATTCTTCTTCAAAAGAAATGTGCATGAATGTTATTGAAAGAATTATATTGGATAGCTTTGCAGTAGTGTATTGTTAAGGGAGTCCAGTACTGGGCTTGTGACTGCCATTAAATTTAAACTTCTCTTTTCAATATCGAGAAATTTGTCCGAATATTTCACCGACAGTATTATTTAATTTTTGTATGTTTTATTTTTATGGCGTACAATGAAAAATGTAAAAAATATGTAAAAAGAGAATAACACGATAAAAGTTCTGAATTCTTCATCACAAAATCTCTCACGTACATATCTGTGAGAGTATGTTATAATAACTTTAATAGAAAGCGGTGTATAAATTATCGTCCGTTTACAAAGTAATTTATAGATATGTACTTAAAATTTTATAATTTATAATTAAATTTCAAGATGCATTTCAACATTTTATATATGTATGAGGATTAAGATTTAAATAAAGCTTCAAAGCAAGTTGTTCCTTGAATTTTTTAATTTTTTTGCAGCTTTTACGCACTGGAAATCTACCTTCACTCGCTACCTTTTGCGTTACATAATGTCAACAAGTACGATTCAACTGCATATTCAACTTTCATAAAAAACGTAAAATTATTTATATTATTACAAATATAACAACAGCATTAGTGTATATGTGCGTGTGTGGAAAAATATCACCCTTTACACAGTTTTTTCAGATAACCTAGAGACTGTGACCTGTGCGGAACGGCAGAGATAAAGAGCTGATCGACGGACCGCTGTCCTTGCCATTTGTTTTTCCCCTGCTTACAAGCGCGCACGCACCAGCAGACACGTTCTCTCATTTCGTCCCCAGCAACTTCGAGATCTTATCGATCTTCGATTGGGAACGCACGGTTCGTTCTCTGCGTTACATTTTTCCCCGAGTCATCACGCGCGCGTCGCTCTTTGGCCAGAGGGGAAAAACACAGAGTGAGACGAACATTTTTATATTTTGAGCGTAGCGAGAGGAGTTGCGCGAATGGCAATGAAGAAGGCGAATTCTGATTGTCGCGGTAGACTCGAAGTGAGACAATCTGCAACTGCTAGAAGGTCAGAAATTACTCGAGGAAGAATATTAAGTTTCTCACTACGTTTGATCGATTACGTGACGAGATGTAATTTCCACTGAAATTGAGTGGACCTACTGCGTGGTCGTTGGAAATTGACCTGAAATAATAATTCTTAAAGTTAATATTTGAAGGATCTTGTGAATTTTAGAATTTCAAAGATTATTAAAAAGATGCTCCGAAGTATGTACATAAGGACGAATTTTTGTAGTAAGCTGACCCAAAGATGAATTTAGATAATACAATTACAAAATTGCTCAGACTAATTACAATACTACGGTTATACCAACCATTTTTTCGGATCCATTTCTTATCGAGAGTTTATATTTTAGAATTCCTGAGGTGAAATGACAAAATGCAGCTTTCAAAATAAAATGCAATTAGTTCAAGCATTAAGTAGTTGATAGAATATGAATTTGTTTCTTTAAAAGCCGCTTTATTAGTTTATAATATACTTTCAATAACTTTGAATGAATTGAATATGGTTTTATATCCGTTTATTATTATTCGCATATTCTAAACAATCAAAAAATCTGAACTACTGACAAATATTTAAAGAAAACAAGGTAGAAACATTGGTTTGCACTATAGATGAAACAGATAAAATTATGTTTGTACGTCAAATTGAAGACCGACAAAATAAATAGAAATCGAGTTTTTAATAGTTTTGAATTGAATAGGCTTTATTTGCAATTGCCTGCAAAAAGAGAATAAAATGCATTAATAACATAACATTAGTCAAAAGTTTATGTAGATAATCAAGTATAAAATACATCACAAATATTGTAAAGCACAGTAAAACAAGTAAAGTAGTAATATAGAAAATAAGTAAATATTATAAGGGCATAAAACGAGTTGTCTACCTTCTTAGAAAATTTTTTCGTAAACAATAAAACTAAACTATTTTCCAACCAAAAACTTTTCAAATAAGAGCTTTTCGTATTGACAAAACGTATCGATCGGACCTAATAGACACTAATTTTTACCACACCGCAATGAATTAACTCTTAAATGCCCCTAATGCAAAAATGAGTTTCATTACAGTATTTACAACAAATTAGAAAACTTTTCGTCTTTGCAGAGACCCCGGCAAAAAGATACTCCACCGCAGCGGCCTCCTTCTCAAAGTTAAAGAAAACCCTAAATTACAAGCCGCGTTAAGGCGAGCCTCCAAGGATGGAACGACGTAAGCCACGCTCTGCGCGTCCAAACTGCATATAACTCGACTCGCGCGCACCTTCGTCCCCCGAATTCCCTCCCTCGCGGCTGGGCAAATTGAAAAAGTAAAACTTTCGAAAATTTTACGCTCGAATCTCCTTAAAGCGGACGAAACAAGGCCTGAAACTTTAATGTTGCTGCGTTTAATGCCCGGTGGGGGGCGAGAAAAAAAAGGAAGAAAATCGACTTGCGGCAAACTTTAATTAGGCTGGCAAGACTAATGGCACTGCCAGCGACGCGTGTAATCT
Organism: Torymus aiolomorphi; assembly: GCA_036365515.1. Lineage (NCBI taxonomy): Eukaryota > Metazoa > Arthropoda > Insecta > Hymenoptera > Torymidae > Torymus > Torymus aiolomorphi. The sequence continues at coordinate 128,159,591 of CM070877.1, read as the reverse complement.
ATTTACGTAAGTGGGCGCGCGGTGCTGCCATTGCACTTGGTGTTCGAGATAAGTTGCGTCGCTAGTTCCGCTGCTGCTCCCTCGCCACTAATTAAGGCACTTGTCGGGCGCGCGCGCAGCGACTTTCTTAGGCCCTTTGGTGCAAGCTGTCTCGTGAATTTCCGGGACGCCACGACAATGAGCGACTTGGTCGGGACAAAAGTATGATATGATTAGCCGAATGAGCGATTGAATTTATTATTCATAGAATTCCGAAGTGTTTCGGTAATATGTTTTATGTCAAAATTGCGTTACCGCGAGAATTGGCTGGCGACGGCAAACTTTATTCGATATGAATATGAAAACTGAAAATTCGTGTACCAGGGGTCTTTCAATTGGCTTTTCTTTTTAAATTATCTCTTTTGAAAAAAATGTGTTTTTAATTTATTTAGACCTCACCCACATTTTACGAACGCCTTTCAGAAACATTTTCTTTAATGAATACTTCAATGAGCCTGACAATTTTTTTTTATCTCTATAATTAAAATTTATGATAATCTAATGACCATACATTTCATGGCATAACATGATCCGAGCTTTCATTATATCTCTCCCTCTTTCTCTCTTACTCTCCCTGTAGATTACGCAGCGTTTAAGTATCCTCCTAGGCCCTTATCGCTAATTAAGTCTTCGTACTAGGCAAGTAAACCAGTCACGCTCGTCGTATTGAATCCAGCCCACGAGTAGGGGAGACTGGGGTAAAACCGGATAATTTTTGGAAATTGTTTTTCAAAAATATATAACAAAATAATAACAATATTTAACACTAGAATTGTTTTTAGTTTACATTCAGGTAACTGAAATTCGACTTGGTTAGCCACAAAAATATTTTTAAAAAATGTTATTAGAAATTTACGAAAGTATCCGATTTTACCCCGTAAAAAAATTGTCGGGGTAAAACCGTATACTTTCATTATTCTTCCCAAAATGAATTTTAAGCGGTATTCGACATTTTAGAAATAATATAAAGAAGTAAAAACGTTGTTTAATGAAGATATCTTTTATTAATAATTATAAATTAACGTTTTTTTATAAAAAATCGCTGAAGCCATATTTTTTTCTGACCAGCTTTGGTTCTATTATTAGTTTATTTTATCATTACATTAAAAGAAAAGAGAAAATGAGCTATCCGGTTTTACCCCAATGTTCGAAAAAAAAGTAATTATTAATTTTTTGCAATTAAAAGTAAAATTGAGAAACGGAATTGTTTCTACTTATTTATTATAACATACTGAAAGAATATGTTGCTTACAAGAAGATTCTAGGCACTATGACTGTTTTGATGAACACGATCTTGCGAGCTAACAAATCTTTGACCTCTTCTAAACTCAACACGGGGCTATTTTTGAGATGCCGATCTTATACAAAATGATAATAGGAACATTCTCAAAGATATACCATGGCTATTATATAGTAGTAACCGAGAAATTGAGAATTCCGGTTTTGCCTCAGTATCCGGTTTTACCCCAGTCTCCCCTATATACGTACACATAAAACGCGTGCTTTCGATCGGATTTTTGCGTGCAAAGTCGACGGGAAGCTTTTCACTGCTTTGCGCGTGATCGATGGCGACGGGAACAGATGTGCGCGGGGAGAACCGGTGAGCTTGCATTTTTTTTTCAACCGGAAGACTTTTCCGAAAGTGTAAGAGGGAGAGAGAGAGAGAGGGAGAATGAGTGAGTAGGGTGAGGTTTTTAAGGGATATAAATTGATTTTTGTTGGCTCGAACGGTTAACTTGAAAGAATTGATTTTTTCCTCTGCGAAGACGGCCATTTTTGGAGCGAGATTTAGGGTACACGCCTATTGTATGGGGAAATGATGAAATATGGTTTAGAAGTGAGAATAAAAGTATGAAGTGAAAAGATTTTGGGATGCGCGATTGAATTTTATTTTATAAAATTATTTACGGATAGGTCGTTTTTCTGTTTAACAGGTTCACACAGATGTTTAAAATAATAAATGTAGCAAATAAATATTGCATATAAACATATAAATAAATGTGTGACATATAAATAAATATTTTAGTACTTACTGGAGGAAATGATTGAAAATAATATTAAAATATTACGTTTGATAGTCACGAGAAGCCTTTTATACATTGGCTGAATTTTAATGTAAGTATAAACACTATTATATATTCACTCTCGGTGCCAAGGGATTGTAGGAAAATGCTGTGCGACCGTTTCGTTAGTCTTTCTGAACTTCCCAGTAATTCTCCGCAAAAGCAGCTTCGGCTTTCTCATGCAAATTCCTAATTTGGTTAGGAACTATTTTTTTTTATTTAGATCTTTTGCAGTGATAATCTTATTTTGTTGACTAGTAAAATTTAAGAACCTCCTTAAATTCTAGGTAATTTCACAATCTCGTTATATATTTCTTTCCCCGTGGCTTACAATATTATACATTTCTTCTTACTTTAAATACCTACTGTCCTCTAAGAGAATGCACAAAACATACCATTTTATAAAATCAGCTTTATACAAATCGTGAACACAATGCGACGTCACACTATATAATGTTATATTTTATCCTTCTAAAATAAATATTTAGGAAGGCTTTTTAAAAAGAACGTTTTACAGCCAGCTACAATTGCACAGCGTATTGTCCTTATTCCAGAAAAATATTTCCATGCGAATCGGCGTCACTCACGCGAAAAACCTGACTGATTTCGCCGGGAATTACCGACGGCGCGCATACATACTCGCAGCCCGGAAAACACTGGCACTCTTCCGTCGGCGCGCATAAAGGATAATGTCGAGGCGTAAATATCGAGAGCGCTCGGCGTTTTCCGCTTTCGCGTATACTCCAAGAATATTGCAAAAAGCAAATTTGTACTCTCTTTCTCTCTCTCTCCCTTTCTCCTTCTCTCAGTCTCTCTCCATGAATATAGAACACAGTTTTCTTTGGTTCTCACGGACCGTCTCTCCTTTTTTTCGCCGTAAAAGAAACGCGTCGACACGTCCATCGCCGCGATTGGCTCGGCTTCATTTTCCCATCTCTTTTCAGGGTAACTTTTTTTCCTCCGCCCTCCTTCTAGATATACCTTTTTTTTGTCGCGAACCCACTCTCTGCCTCCTCACTTGCACTTTTATTTACGACGCCGTAGAAGTAGCTTCTCTGCCGCTCGGGATTAGGATACATCGGGAATCGATAATCGATATAAGCTGCTGGTATAGCTCGATGAGCGCGATATTTCCCGTCGATGATCGCGCGCAGCGTACGGAGGTTAGTTGCTTCGTCTGCGCTTTCGCCATCCCGCTGCATATATGCGAATTATGAAAATTGAAGCGATATATGCGTTATGGAAAGTTTAGCGCCTCGACTGCAGCTACTCGACGCGCATGCGAAAAACGCTTTAGCTCTCGCCGCGCGCGCGATCGAGCGCGTGGCGGGCGAGGGAGTTAAGTAATTGCTGCAATTTAATTGGTATAACCGGGATAGCTATGCGCTAGAGAGAGCGCGAGCGAAATGAAAATTGCGTTCGCAGACGGGCGCGCGCGGAAAATAAACGCCGCGCGCGCGTGGGAAGTTAGATAAATTGTGAATTTGTTATTTATGCGCGTTCGCGTTGAAAAATGTTTGATTAATGTACTACCCCCGCGCGGTGTGACTTTTCGTATAGCTGTGTATAAACAGCACACGGAATACATTTGCATATAGACAAAATTTCACATCGTTGGAAATACGTGTTAAAGTATTTTAGAGCTATATGAAAAATGCATTATCTTGCCTGTACGTATAATTTAAAGTCGTTTTTTTTCTATTCATTTTAGTCTTTTTAATATTGTAACCTCTATCGCACTTTTAATCATCACAATTTCGGTACTTTCAATAAAAGACCGTGACCCTCGTCCCCGCAATTAAAATCGATACAAAACTGACATTTGAAATCTTACGCTCGACTTCTCATGCAACTGCAGTTCGAGGAAATCCTTTGAATTTTTCATCGAAATCCACCACCGCCCACATACTTCGTTAAAAAAACAGAGTCCAAGGTGAAAACCAAACGACAGTAGATAATCGAAAAACCGAGTGCATGCATTCTTAAAAAATTACTGCAATAGTGGAAGTGGAATGAAAAGCTTATGTACAGGACAAAGCACAAAATCTTCGGTGTACTTGATTCCGTGAACACAAAAGCGACACGAATGTATGTGTGTGTATGTGTGTATGTGTGTGTATAAATATATAAAAAATTGGATTTCGCGCTGTTGCAGCGATGATAACGTTTCAGGGTTTCATTAAAACGAATTTAAGTGGGTCCGCGGCATACGCGCTATTTGTGTGCGCCGAAAAGTCGAGCATATGTAGAGTTAAAAGTGGAATTTTATTTTTGAATGCCTTTCGGTATGCGTATGTATGTGAATATGTGTGTGTGTGTGCGTATGTGTTCTAGCGAGCGTCTGTATAAGGGAGACAGAAAAAGAGAGAGAAAAGAAAGCTTGACAATTTTGACGTATTTAGATACATATGAAAGTTTTTTTTAAAACACATTAGTACATAATATTGTCACAAATTGCATAATAATTTGAGTATTGTCCACAACAATGCATTTTATAATTTCGAAATACAAGTTTAATATAAATATATAATAATTTCATCTAAATATTGTAGATAAAATAAAATAATTATGAATGGAATTATAATTAAAAATAATAATATTTTCAATTGGCTATTTATAACTTTTTCTTTTAAAATCTGTTATGATATTTCCGAAATTAATCCACGTACTTGAAGTGTTATACATAGACTGAACTGTTTCAGTCTTAGAGGACTTGATAGTCAGATTAACCTACTTTGCAGGGAATTGCAGAGAATAATATTAAAAATTAAAAAACTATTATATCAAAAAGGCAATAATATACGAATAAAAAAGGAGATGACTTTCAAAGATAATTAACTTTCCAAAAGTACTATGCAGATTCCTGGTTTTATTTCACGTCAACCAGTAGATACTTGGGTAATTAGTTTTCTCCTTTGACATAATTATAATAGTATAAAACAATTTAATATGCGGTATTATGATTAAATTTTGCTGAGATTATATAGTGCTTTTATAATTCTTGAGATTTAATTATTAGTGGTTTAATTTTCGCTGCTCAGGTTACATTACATAGCGATTCCTGTAGATAATCAATGACGCTTATGAAATATTAAATATAGTTTATAATTAGATTCAATATCTACTTTAATTTCCAATCGATTCGCGAACAAGTAATTAAACTCTACTATAATCTCACGGTTCTACAAATAAGTACTACAAATTTAGCGGCCAACAGCTAATGAAAAAAAAATCATTTAGTACGTATAAATTATATGACCCTATTTCGTTGTTCACGTCGGAAAATTCGCGAAAAAAGCGCAACTGATTGAATCGCGCAACGGCGCGCTACCTGATTGTACTCAGCCCTGCATCGCTGACAAACAACATGCGCGCACAATAACATTTGCGCGAGCTCCCTCCCTCTCTATTTCTCTCAAAATTCGATTTTGGCCACTGCTGACTGATTGGGTTTTCACCGGCCCGCACGCGGCGCTAATTACGGGGCAGGGAGAAATAATTCGCGCGGGCGTGGTCAGCAATTAGAGAAGAGCTCTGCCACTTGGTCCAGGCACATACATATATACGTATAGGAAATGGCTTGCGCGCGTGCGATGTAATTTTCGAAAGTGCATAACAGCGGTAGTTTTGGCGACGGTACGAGTTTCGCAGGTGAAACGCGGACAAAGATGCGAAACTCGTGGGTCTTGTGGGTTGACTTTGATAGGCTGTGTACACGTGTGTGTCTATGTGTGTGTGTGTGTGTGTGTGGATTGTGATGCCCCGTGGACTGAAGAAGGGTAGTATGTTTGGTTTAGGAGATTGGCGGAATAGTGAATCTGTATACTTAGGAAATTGTGTAAAGAGTGCGTAAACTTTAGAGTCGTGGAAAGTAAGTAACTAAATTTCGACTCGACAGTGTTTATCTCAAAATTAATTAACTAACGAATTGACTGTGACGTTCATTGACAAACATAAAGTTAATTTCTAAATGTGTGTAAGTCATTTGTGAAATTTCAATGATAAAACGACATATTGTTTCAATTATCAATATAACCGCATGAATTGACGTTCCAATCAACCGGTCTAATTAACTTTACGATTGGAATATTGCATTAGCTAGACATTTATCAACGGTATCATCGAAAATTGCTAAATCCGTTCATTAACTCATTCATCGACCATTGTAACACAAAAAAAAAGTTCAATCAATCAGCCCTTGCTAATCTCCTATCCATTTTATTTCTTTTTTTTCCATCCCGCAGGTATTATCACCCTTATCACCCTTTCTTCATTAGTCCAGGCATCCTCTTTATTTTCGCTCACAATCGTCATCTTATCCATCTTTTTTTTCGTTTCACACACTCGCCTGCGCTATCTGGCTCTACGATCTTTTTCACTATTTTTTTTCTCGCAACTTCTTCGTTTGCTACTCGTGCTGTTCTTTTTTCCAGCCACGCTCTGGCTATTCGTTTCTTAACCGTCTTCTCCCCTTTCTTATGCTTAATCCGCGCTCCATTCTCGTCCTACCTCCGTTCCTCTTATTTACTTCTCCCCTCCAGAGGAGGTATCTGTTTGCTCGGCCTCGTCTCTCTGGCTCTACGGTTGTAGATGCGATAACGAAGGAGACGTGTTTCGCTCTGTCTCGGGTTGATTTTTCGCTCCGACGGAGATGCCTTTGAGGTAAACGCAGAAGAAGTCACTCGTATGTTTCGTTCCATTCGTGTTCGAATTAGATGAGAAAGACAAAAATGTATAAGCAACAAAGTAAATATTGCTGGGAATTGAAAATTTGGATAAGAAAATTTATTTTGGCTTGAAATCAATATGTATAGCATTTTGATGGATTAAAAACTAATAACGGCGTCAATTTTATCAATTGAATAATAAATTACAGTTTTTATTTCTACAGATGGTTTAAAATAACTTTTTTTTTTTAAACTTATTGATAATAATAAAATAGATTGAAAACCTTTACGCGTATACCCTTAAGTAGATGAGCAGTGCGCATAGTCAGCCAGAGTAATCAGGAACAAAGCCACTCCCCTCTCGCGATATTTTTCAAAAATTTTCAATGAATAATGGAATCTCTTTTTTGAATTATCACTGCCCATAAAAACTGTCGTATCCTTTACGCCCCATAATCCCGCCGCCATTTTTCGTACCCCCTTTCTTCGAGAAAAGGTCGAGCGCGCATATATACACATACCTCGTGCCACACCCAGCGCGAAAACATCTCTCGCGACAAACTGGTCGCGATCACTGACCGCGCGCGGCGAGCAAAAAATTCCGATCTTATAAAAATTCCCGGCGCGGCGGCTTGGCCTCGCGCGTATATCGAGTGAGAAAGAGGGAAGGTAAGAGAGTGAGAGCCTTTAAGGACGAAAAATGGCCGCGTTAAGTAACGGCACGCTGCCCGATCTCCGGATAATATATAACCCGCTCGCGTCTGGGAAGAAAAGTCGTTAGCTAGCTCGTTGCTGGGACACGTGAGCTCTACGCGAAGATGAAGAGAGGAGAGAGGAACGAAGGGAGGAAGAGAGAGCGGAGGAAAATAATCTCGTGGGAAAAATTGTCTCGTGGAAGAGACTTGAATCGCTTGATGGCTGGATTTCCGTCGCTGCTGTTAGTCTACGATCAAAACAGGCCGGCCTCGTCGTTATAACGATTCGTCCACTCTTTGTGCTTTGGTCGGTGCTAACGACTTTAATAAAGAGCTTTTGCAAACTGTGATTAGACGGAAAATATGAACCGACGATATATATATGCAAGTATTATCTTTCTCTCAGGGGCTGGCTTTTTATTTGAAAGAGATATGTCAGAGAAATATGTGTCCGCGTAACAAAATGAAAGAAAAACATTGATGTATATTTTATTTCAATTTATAAAATAAATGTATCTTTTCTCACTGCGAATGAATGAGAAAACAATGTTATTAGTGTTCTATTTCGTGTCTTCATTGTGCTCGTTTGATTGTCATAGTTTTCATAAACCAATATATATTGTATTTTGTACGTGACGATATAGAAATAGTAAAGTCATAAAATAACAGAATTGGCATATGCTACACAATATACCTGTATATTAACATTCCAATAATACGTGGTCTCTGCGAATATGCCTGTTGCAATAACTCTCAGTTCAATTGTAGAATGTGATGGAATTCAATGAAGACTCATGAAACTATTATAGAATTTATCTATATTAGTATCTCATTCCAGAAATACACTGACGACATATAATAGCGTTTTATTCATGAATTTCTTTATTTTTTTCATGCACTGAAAAAAATTTTACGTTGTGAGAACTGAAAGTACGGCTCTGACAGCGATACTTTTTGGCTGATTTTCTTTTCGCTGAATTTTTTAGGTACAGTAATTGTATCGATACAGCTGTGAGAGCCGTACAAGATACACTGAAAGCACTAATGTATAGAGTTCTTTTGTCGAAGCATTAAATAGGTTATGATTCGACATACGTACATATTTTTCACTAAAATAATCTCGATTGATAAATACACTGGATTACAAATGAAATGCGCAAAAGCGGATTGCGAACACGAGGTTGATCGGCAGATTTTGTGACTTTTTGAGGTTATAACATAAACGTTGGCTTCGCATTGTAGCGTTGTCAACTAAATGTACCGTTGTCAGAGCTGTACAAATACATTTTGCGCATCTAACCAATAGTGCCGTTACATTATAAAAATAGACTGCTTGAGCCGTCTGTAAGGGTAAATGATCAGTATAAATAGTGCTAGTACAGCAAATCGAAACTATGCTTTCTACAGCCTAAAATTTTTTTCAGTGTGGCTTCACTCCGCTTACCTGAGAATAAAGTTTTCAAACAGCGATCTACATATTGTTAAGCTAATAATACCAGCGCGTCTCCGCGCTAAATTGATCCCAGCACCGGATTAGTCTCGCGGATGCATGCGAGATGTATAGTCGGAGAGCTAGTCGCGAGAGAATAACGTCTACGGCATAATCCCGGATAAGTTTCGACCCGCATTCAGCCGAGCGCGCTCGTCATAATCATCCACCTCGGGGGCGAGATGACGGTGCAGCTTGCGATGCTACGTTATATAAACGGCACAAGCAGCCCCACTCGGATGCATACGCGCGCGCGCATACAAGACTTTTCGAAGTACACGATTTGCTTTTATGAATGCTTTGGGATTTCGAAATGCACGTAATGATGTTTTGGTAGTGGACGGGTTTGCTCTGGAACGGAGTGTTCCGAAAAGAGATGAAGACAGTGGATTTTCTTTATAGGTAGTTTTGGAGGATTATAAATATGGCAGAGTCCATTCAAAACGTTATATATATAATATAATGTAATAATATTTTCATGTTAACTTTGTAATTGGTCATTGTTATTTGTTTTCATGATAATTAATGGGTATGTATAAATCTACCTTGTTTTCAATTATTTTCCGTTTTGTATAACAATACCAGTGTTTTTAAAGAGGAAATTTGTGGAATCTCTTTGTAATACCGGTACGCAGATGTAAAAATAAGTAAACATGATTGAGAAAATTTAACTTGGTAAAACTGAATATTTTAGTATCCATTTTTCGTTTTGAATCGACTCTCGTGTTTTTTAAAAATAAATTAAAGCATTAATTTTATTCAGGCTGTCAAAAAAGTATTATACTTAAGAAACTATAGTACCAAATTTTTTATTTTGTTTCTCCATCGCATCAAGGATTATGAGGCATCGAACTACTTGTCTGCTTTAAAACCTGCTTTGGGTCATTGAATATTGTTCTCCGGAATATAATATAACTGTGCAAATTTTGAAAATTCTTAAAAACAAAATTTATTATCTAAACGTTGCCAGATATGCCAGATAAGATGTTCTTAGGTTTTTCAATATACACTCTTCTCCCGTTTTATTATTAATATGATTTTCCTAGCATATTTTTGTTAATTTACTCTGCCCACGTTATGAAATTTTTGCGTCATAACCCATGTTTCACGTTCTATTTTGAGTTGTATGAATTACAATCATCGATACTAATCACCTGCACGATAAACTTTCTTTATAACTAAAACTAGGTTTCCAACCTTTTCCTAAAACTAGACTCACAGTCTGAAGGAACTTTGAAATAGTACATTACGCAACTAGTGCGAGGGGAACACGATTTACGCACGCATGGTAGTTCGCGCCCGAGCGAAGCGAGGGCGCTGAACTACCACGAGTGCGTAAGTCGTGTTTCCCTCGCACGAGTTGCGTATACTATTTTTCATAACAAGTGTCGCGGAGCTCGACATTATACTAAACTAAATTCAAAAAGGAATTATTTTTAATAGATAATTATTGCATCTTTTATCAAAAAATATTAAACTAAAACAAAAATATAGTGTATCGTACATTGTAGTTAATTATGATGATTATGTACATTAATTGTAACATTACAATTATTAAAATGAAAAGAAATATTTTTGTCGCTGCTTTCAATAGTAAATGATTGTTCGCTTTTTTCATCACTGTTTTGTCTACATTTTTTCAATGGTGAACTACATGTAGCTTGCTGCGTTTCGGTTAATCGATAAAATTCATCCTCAGCGTGTGGTTCATTATCATCATCTCGACCTTCTGAATCAAATCTGGTTCTTTTTAACGAAACTGTTACAGATTTTTTGGGTTGATCAACTGTAATTTCTGCTCCAGAAGTAGATGCTACTTGATTGTCACACTGCGGTATATGGTTATCTGCCACTACAACTTCAGTAGGTTTTAGGACGATCGATTTAGTTATTTTTTTATGAATTTGTTCCTTATGATTCATAGATTCATTAATGTAGCCCTCAGCTACTGTAGACGATTTCCAACCGCCATGTCTTTTTAAGTCAATAAGATCACCTCCTCCATCGACTAGCAAAGTTGCTGAAGTTCTTCGGAAACTATGACCAGTGTATAAGTGAGAATTTGGTAATTTTAACCAATCAGCTATTTGCTTTGGCATTTGACCGATTGTATTGAGACCAATCGGCTGTCGTGTACATTTTCCGTCTATATAATGTATGAAGAATCTTTTGTGTTTATCGATTTCAGTTGGTCTAAGATTCATGTAATTTTTACATATTTGATAAAATTTTCCACGAACTGCAAAAGAACGAGGGACATTATTCTTCGTTACTGGAATTTTTATCAATAATCTCGTCGAATCATCTTCAATGTCATCGGTTGTTATATTAGTTAATTCTCCTCTTCTCAATGCACCGAGAATTCCAAAAATAAGAACAACCTACAACGAAATCAATTCTCGTAAATTGTTGAAAAATGAAATAAAATTTAAAATTTTTTTATAAATAAATTACTTTTTTCACTAAATGTGCTTCGTCCGGAGCATCATTACAAAATCTACTAACGTTTTCCGCAGCGAAAGTCTTGGATTTTTTTTTCGAATATTTAGCATTTTTTTTTCTTGATGTAAGCTGGAAGTTGATGATATTGGCTTATATCAATATGATCAAAAGTTTTTACGGTAGTCTTCAACATCGAATAACGGTTCCATAGTGTCGGAGGAGAAAGTGTCATTGCCAATTCTTTGAAATAAGCTAAAAATATTTCTTCAACGAACATTGTGGTTTTTTTTGTTGAACGCCAAGACTTAAACTTGTTGTATGTTGCAACATATTGACGTTTTGATTTGTCCGGCAATAGATCTAAAGTTACTTCTTTAGCTGCTGCAGCGATTTCGGGTGGAATTTCATCTCCATAATCGGATATATCGTCTGTATCACAAGAACTATTATCACTTATGTTTATTTTTCGGTTAGGTACCAATAGGTTATAAACAAGACGTCTTGCACTAATGATATACAATTTCGCAATCATACATATGTAAAACAAATGACAGCGACATGATAGGTTTCCCCACGCACGCTTCAAATGTCCCTGCGCACGCTGTGAAAGAGCGTGCCTAAATCGATGACTTTAGCGCCAAAACAAATGACTCTAAAGTCGAGCTCCGCGCACGCTGTTATGAAAAGTAATTACAGTTGCTCGCCATAGATATTGAACATTTATTAAAAAAAGTTTAAAGAAATTTCTTTTGAGTTAACAATTATTCTGGTTATTACCACAATTAGGGGAGGGCAATATTTAAAAAGTAAATAAATATTTAGAAATAAATGTTCCTAAAAAATCAAAGAACAATACTTCTAGCTTTTGTCTCTGCTCAAAATATATAAAAAGAAAGTCATGTTAATAAGTTTAATGAAAATGAAATTTGAAGCTGAAAAAAAGGTTGGTTTCATTTTTCATTCGTCTGTCAGAATGCAAAAAAAGGATGGAACCGTCCAAATTAAATGTATTTCGATAGTTTGGACATTGAACTTTGAAGCCTCGTTTGACTTTTTACTTAATAGTGCTTAATAATTATGTATTAACGATTGAAAAAAACGATGAAAGCGGGGCACGTGTGTCACCCCTGGTAGGGTACGAGTAGCACACGGCGACGTCCGTCAGCAGCGCCGGAGCAAAACAGCTGATCGCCTTTCAGAGAAATCTAGCAACTCAAGATGACAATATTTGTTATGTTAATGATATTACTGCCAAAGCTTTAAATTTAAGGTGATGCGATACCTACGCTATTACTCAAAATTGGGTTCCCGTTTTTCTCATTCAATTTTTAATTTTAAGGAAAAAACTCTTTGATACGTTATAGTTCTTTATTAAACTTAAAACGTATCAAAGAGTTTTTTCCTTAAAATTAAACATTGAATGAGAAAAACGGGAATCCAATTTTGAGTAATAGCGTGAGTATCGCATCACCTTAAATTAATATTTTGTTTTAATTATCGATTTAAGAATATTATTACTGTGATAAATAAATCTATAGATTGTTATTTGTCATTCTTATGGAAATTATAATAACAGTTTGTATTAAAAATACTGTGTTAATAGAGACAATCTAATTTTGATAAAATATAGTTTGAAATGTTTTATTTCATTTTATTATATTCAATAAAGATTATGTATGCTTTGTCAATTAAAATTTATTGCCCTTTCTTACAGGTAGATATAGCAGTTCATCGTTTCGTGTGCTACTCGTGCCCGACCCCCTGTTATTCGTGTCCCTTAGTGGGGCACGTGGAGCATTTTTAAACGTTTTGCTTTTTCATTTTTGGTGAAAAATACGGGTTAATAAAACATTTTCTATTACTAGAATCGTGTTTTGGATGAACTGATCTATTGATTACATATTTTATTATTATCTAAATCTGTTTTTAATATATTTAATTTCAATTTAAAGTTAGGGTGTCCATGACGCCACACCTTCCCCCTAAATAAATCATTTTAGTAATTCAGCATTTCAAGAGACAAGTAACTCTGAAAACTTTGCTTTTGCAACACTACAGCTCAGTTTTCTCTCGTAAATAGAATAATCTGCCATTAAACAAAGTTCAACGCAAATATTTCAGCACTTCTGTCAATCAGATTGGAATAAAGTTTCATGACAGTGAAGCAGCCCCATATAAAACTCAGTTAAATTATACTAAAAGCATTAAAGTACTCGTTATAAATTTTGATAAATGGATTATTACATTATAAAAGATCCATAAACTTGCGTCTCAAGGAGAAATTTACTGCATTTTCCCTTACAAAAGATGCTTATTTTTCCTTCCAAAGTAAACTAAAAACCACGATGAACTATATCCACACTCTTTCGATTACCCTTGTTTTTACAAACAACATCTTGGACAGATGGTTTGTCGGAAAGTCCACGAAGTAAGTAATAAACAATATCCGTAGTCCGCGGTTTCTCGACCGCGACGCATCTCTCCGCCTCGACAGCTTTATCCTCGCGCACATACGTCGCGGGGTAAGGCACACACATACACATCCAAGCTTCCACGGCGTACGACTCGCGGTCAGCTGATACGACGTCGCCTCTCTCTGGCCGCGCTGCGGCGCTGTGCCGATCGATAATTAATCTCTCGTCTCCTCGCGGTTAATCAATCTTTGTCGCAAGGACTGGGAACACATTTGTGGCGATATACGTCGCGTAGCGAAGAGAGGAAGAGAGAGAGATAGAGAAAGCAATCGCCGATCTTTTTTTTGTTCATTTTGTTCGGGAAATTCAATCATGCGGTTCTTTTTTGTCGAGGCGCGCTGCGAGAGCTTCGAAATCGGGCGAGCCCGTCGCTTTGAACGCGCTTGATGAATTTCACGGCGGCGATTTATATGAAGACCTTAGGTGGCTCGCGCCCAGCCTGATTTTTCTCTTTCGCACTGTCCCGACTTTTTTTGTTTCGAACGCTTTTGCTGGCTTGGAAATAGACCTATATGACTTTCAGAAAAGAGCGAGAGTTTTGAACTGTCGACGAAATTTCACTGGAAATTGTTTACGTTGATTTTTAATTACAGACTCAAAAGTCCTTCTTGTCAGGCCCGTTTGCAGTAGTTGCAGTAATAGTAAACTTTATGTGCTTTTTAATTGAAAAACTTTTTTGACGTGTATATTTACGTGTATAAAAGAAGAAAGTGCATCATTAGTTCAAAGTTCCATAATTACACGTCGTGTACGATACTTTTTTAGCTTTTCTTTGTATGTTTGGAGAATCGATATAGTTTCCATGTCAAAAGACATTCATGCTTCATTCGTATTGTGAGTTTGCTTTTCGAAGGGTCGCAGTAGGTGATCAGTCAACATATATTAGAACACGAAAGCAAACTCAAATTAAGATAAATCACTCGATCAGTCGTAGCTAAATAAAATGCCGAAATCAAGAATACTATTTTCTTTGCAGAAGATTGATATTATCACATCAAAATATTATGCTGACATCAACAAACACGAATCCAATCTTTAGTTAATTTATGACAATAATTAAATTACATCAACAAACACGAATCCAATCTTTAGTTAATTTATGACAATAATTAAAGTAGTTCCTTTAGCATTATAAGTAAATCGTAGCCATAATCAGACACTTTACGGTTAAGCACTCTCAAACATTTTTCAAGTGGGATCTCACACTCCAACTCTCTCAGCAGATTTAAATTAGAAAACGACTCACTTCAAAAACTTAATGGCATGTTTACACTAACTGGAGTGACTGTTGACGTTTATATCTCGCTGTTACTCAAGCAAAGAGACGTTTTCATTACACGGCCCTATCGTATTGTTGTCATTTTGAATATTCCATTTACAAACAAGGCCACGATGATAACTCCACCAGTGACAGTCCCCTTAGCGTCAATTGAAAATACTAGCCGATAACGAACCAGCGACATTTAAAGACTTCCATCCAAAGCGACAAAGTGCCTGTCCTCGGTGTACCGCGTGAAAAAAAAAAAGAAAATAACACCTCGCCCGGCATCAGTGTCGGATCGGGTCGTGTAATGCGAGTCGCTGCCTAGCGAAGATGGATGGCCCTCGCCCGACACTCTCTCTCTCTCTCTCTTCTCGCCTTTCGTGAGGATAAACGCGCTGCATTAGGACGTCGAGCCGAGGATGACGCGAAAATCGCTCGCGGACTTGCGCGCGGGGGCGTGTGCACACACATGCAGCCGGTGGCAAATCGGATTACGCTAAACTGCAGATTAGATGCGCGGACTAAATTTTCATGAGGCGAGGGTGTGTGAGCTTCTTGAGAAAGTGAAAGAGTGTTAGAGAATGAGAGGGAGGGAGTGTGTGAGAGAGAGAGGCACGGTCTAATGCTTTGAAAAGGTGAGTCATGGATATTTTTTTTATTTGAAATGGCGATCGTTTAACCTGAAAAAGTCTAAGATAACGTTTGAAAAATTAAACTAGAGAAAACAAGCTTCCGTTTGCTTTATTTTCGGAATCTTTGAATTTTAATTTTACCCAAAGTTATGCCAATCCTTTTCTAGACTAAATGATCGAGGTTTGATTAAAAGCTATTTTTAACAAGTTTTTAAAAAATATTTAGACCGTGCAACTGCAGCTTTTTTCATTTTTTGGCGTCAAAAACATATTAAAAAAATTTGAAAAAATCAGTAATTTAGAGACTGTGGCCGCTCCTATAGTGAGAAACTGAGAGACTGAGAGAACAATAGAGCGGGTGAGAGCGTGAGGAAGAGCGACAAAAGGAAAAGGGCTGATATAGGCGAAAGATTCAGGGCTGAAGGTGAATATTCAGGAGTGCAATCGCGTTCTATTATTTATGGCTGGAGTCATGGCAGTGGGGTACTTTGATTTCTTTTCGAGAAGACGTGGGTGGAGTCGATGACGCGATTCCCATTCATAATTTATGATCGTTCGTGGACCGATTCGACAAGTTGGAACGGCACTTGAATTTCATGGGCGATTTGGTCGGAGTTGGGGAATTTAATTACGACATAGTTCGCGCTGACCACAGGTTGATCAATTTACTCGCGAAGAGCGAAAGTCGGAAGACCAGTTCGAGCACCTAACAATTTTAATTAAACAATTGAGTTTCAATTTCTAAAAGGGATGTTATTTATCTATCCGTCCAGATTCAAAGATTCCACTTGAAAAAAGGTGAAATATAGACGCAGTTCTTGCGCACGATGGCAAAAAGGGTTCGTCAAATAAACCTATAGAGTGCGAATACGGAGAAGGATATCCGAAAAATCGCATAAAATTTAAATGAATTTATATTGAAATCCATTCGGTGTTCTGCGCACCGTGAAAACCGTGGAAAGTGTAATCCCGGATTTTAATGCTGTAGCTAACCGATATAGTGATCAATCTAGTCAGACTTTTTTTATCTAAACTTTTTATTATGCGCTCGTCAAACGTTTTACACTCTTAAACCAATGTGAAAATATAGAAGTATAAATAATACATTTATTCCCAATAGGAATTTTATATTAAAAAATTCAATTTAATAAAGCACAATCAATGTAAGGAAAGCCCAATAAATCATTTATTTAAGAGTATCTATAATGATAATTTCATTTTCGATACTTTATTAAACTCTTTCTTGATTTTAGTTATTTTTGTGCATAGCAACTATTTACACACGCCTCTCCACTTTCCTGGTATTGATTGATGACAAGACATCCTAAATCTTACAAACGTCCAATCCCGAGAAAATCTTTAGCCGCTGTTTATTCACTCACAATCAGTAGCACTCAGAACTCGTCTACCTCTGCTCTATAATTATTCAATCGTAATAGATTCATTTACCAGCAGCACACCCAGCGATAACAAACAATTAAATGTGCGCACTCTTCCTCTCTCTCGTTCTGTTCTTCGCAGATAATAAACGAGCCGCGCCTTCTTTCATTTACTGACTTTGAAAAATGGTTTCTTACCCGCGTGTTTATTGTTTCTTTCGAGACTTTTCAGCGCGCGTCTGCCTTTCACCCACCAAAGAACGAGAGTTCAATCTACCTTTGATCCTTTCTCTCCCTTCCCACGGCCCCCGCGAAAACTCCAAAATTGCTTCCGCAACTTTCTCGTCTCGGTACGAGAGAGATTGAGCGAGTGGGAAAGAGTAAAGGCGAAAAATAAAGAAGCGAACGCCTGACGTGAGGATGGAGATCCCGACGATTGCGTAAATCACGATCACCTGAGGCGCGGGTTATGCCCCCGATAACCGGGGCGATGGGTGCCCGGGATGCCTCGATTTCCTCAATTCAGTTGCTTCCGATCTCAGTTAGAAGCGCGAAAGGAACTACGCTTGAGAGAAAGAGAGATAGAGAGAGAGAGCCGAAAAAGGTCAAGAGCTGAGTGCCTGGCTGCGGGTGCTGATGGTTTTCCGTATCGATTTTTCCTCGAGCCACTCTATGGTACTGTACACGAGGTAACTTTTTCACTTTTTGGAAAGTTTTTGTATCTGTCTGAAAGGGGTTTAAAGTGTACTCTTTCTAAGTCAGTTCCGACGTTCATTTATTCTTCGAGGACCGAGTGAACAGTTTGAATTAATTTTAAAACTTTTTAAATTAAAAGTTTTATTTTTTTTTCATTTATCGTTTACATTATTATACGCCTCATTATTGTCCAAGTGAGTTTAAAAGGCGTATTATTAAATTAACAATTATATATAGATTTGCAATTTAGCGCAGTAACTGAATTTGACAGAATTCATAAATCCATAACATGTTGATATTACAGTTACAATCACCGCGAAACGTTATAAACAAAAAATTTATATTTTGCATCCGCACAAAGCCGCACCATAAACGACGACCTCAGGGCGATTTTTACTTGCCACACAGCGCGACCACTGAATGAGCAAGTCAATTACTTCTCGGTTAACCAAACAATCCGCCGACAGTCCGACCCTCATATATCGATGACTCGGTTATCAACCCCCCAGCTCTCTTCCCACTTCGCTCCCCAAACATTTCATTATCGGCCGAGAGCCAACCGACCGCTCTCATCAAAGATGCACGAGGCCCCTAATCCTCTAACGGCATATATACCACCAACCGCCTTTGCTTGTTTCTTTTCCGTTCTCCCCTCTCGCTTTCCCCTGTACATCCAAAACCTCGCAGCAGTGCTTAATTATTAATCAACGCACGCCTCGTGTATATACATTCAACTGCGTTCTCCTCTCGACGCGTCAGCCTTTACGCTACAAATTCATCGAGGCGGGCGATTAATTCCGTAATTGAAAACAAACGGAGTGCGTACGCGCGGGAGGCTAATTAGACGTCTCGACGCGAATCTCTGTAGCTTTTGCGCTCCAAACTTTCGCGTGTTTACGAGCAGTAGCAGTAGTAGTATACATGGGTAAAGTTTTACCGCGATATCCGCGGGAAAATTAGTGCAGTAGCGCGTTTTTTCGGTAACCGGTGTATGTGTATACGTGCGCGTATCTAGCTGTGTGTGTGTGTGTGTGCGTATTAGTCGAGGGCGTTTTACGAGGGAAAAAGGGTACATTTGGTGGAATGAGAGAGAAAGAGAGAGAGAGAGAGAGAGAGAGAGAGAGAGAGAGAGAGAGAGAGAGAGAGAGAGAGAGAGAGAGAGAGAGAGAGAGAGAGAGAGAGAGAGAGAGAGAGAGAGAGAGAGAGAGAGAGAGAGAGAGAGAGAGAGAGAGAGAGAGAGAGAGAGAGAGAGAGAGAGAGGTCGACGGAAATGGAGAGCGTTCGTGAAACGCATTATGTGCCAGCGGTGAGAGCTATGATTTTAGTCGGAAATTTTTCTCCGTGTATCCTGCTGAAACCGTACATTTTTTTTTAATTTCGAAAATTACCTGGTTCAAGACCGTTTATTTATTCTTGTTATTGGTTTTATTTTTAATTAAAATTTTGTTGGAAAAATCTCTTAGGCGATTTAATAAAAAACCAGGATTACATTATGTGTGTAATTTTATTGTTAGAATATTACTCTATCTATTAGCAGTAGTATTAAATACTTTTGCAGAGTGTTATCCATTTTATTGTATTATTATTTGTCATTTATGTATTAGTTGGCAACAACAGAGTAGTTAAAATAAGCCACAAAGACAGTATCTAACAATATTTCTGAATCGCAATTAATTATATAAGTACAGTGATGATTCCACTTTGTTTAGCAGTTATAATGGACATTCTTCGTAATAATGCTACCAATATATTTAACGATCAATTATTAAATGATCACAATAATCTTAATGATCATACTTTTTTATTTGAAATTTCTTTGATTGCATATAATATGAAAATTTTGTTTTTGAATTTGTAAAATTTTTATCTTTGTTAATGAACATTAATTAACACAAGGACACATAAAAGAAATAAATACATATAGATATAGATTCAAGTTAAATATTTCATATATTAAAATGCGAGGTTCATTACATTATATCGACGGCTGAGAGGAAGAAGAACGTATCTCAGCGCGCGGACGAAGAACGACGTATCTCGGGGCGAGGATAAAGAACGATGTATCTCGGCGCGCGGATGAAGAACGACGTATCTTGGCGCGCGGATGAAGAACGACGTATCTTGGCGCGCGGATGAAGAACGACGTATCTCGCCGCGAAAATGAAGAACGACGTATCTCGGCGCTTTTACAGCCAGTACACGGCTAGTATATACTGCGAAATACGTCATTCTTCAACCGTGCGCCGAGATACGTCGTTCTTCATTTTCGCGGCGAGATACGTCGTTCTTCATCCGCGCGCCGAGATACGTCGTTCTTCATCCGCGCACCGAGATACGTCGTTCTTCATCCTCGCGCCGAGATATGTCGTTCTTCGTCCTCGCGCCGAGATACGTCGTTCTTCATCCGCGCGCCGAGATACGTCGTTCTTCATCCGCGCACCGAGATACGTCGTTCTTCATCCTCGCGCCGAGATATGTCGTTCTTCGTCCTCGCGCCGAGATACGTCGTTCTTCGTCCTCGCGCCGAGATACGTCGTTCTTCATCCGTGCACCGAGATACGTCGTTCTTCATCCGTGCACCGAGATACGTCGTTCTTCGTCCTCGCGCCGAGATACGTCGTTCTTCGTCCTCGCGCCGAGATACGTCGTTCTTCATCCGTGCGCCGAGATACGTTCTTCTTCCTCTCAGCCGTCGATATACACTACAGATAGAAGCAATAATACATAGCATTCGCGGCGCTCGCACCTACTCTAATCCTCTAACGAAAACACGGAGTTCGCTCTTTCTCAATATATAATTTTCCCTTTTATAACCAATATAATAAAAATTACATCACAAAATTTCCACAATTAATTTCTTTCAATGATTATTTATCGCTCCCCTGTCGGAATGGATCTGGTTATACGGAACAAAATCCCCAGTATACAGCCAGTACTTATCTCAATTTGCGTATCGGCTACTGGGGCTCTTCCGTCCGAGACCACGAGGTTCACCTCCGTCGCTTCTCCGGATTCACCAGGTGGAAATGTCCGGCTCGTTCGTCTCACGATATCTTGAGAACAGCCTCAGCTGATGTTTTTCCAGGACGAGATGCGTGTTGACCTTGATGAATATCCCCGATGAACTTAGAGTGAAGAGGAGCTTTGGAGGAGCTGTTACTTCGTCGACGGTCCCGGACGGAAAGGGGGCGAGGCCTCAAAGTGATCGCGCATTTGCCCAATGCCTCGTACGAGCAATCAGCGCACCCTATTCTATATAGTTTCGACCGTGTACAGGTGCTATCACTCGCGCGAGAATTTAAATATTCGGACGCATGCATTGACCCGATACAAATTGAATACAATTGCAAATTGTATTATATTATAATTCATAAAAAACATGTTTATAGTCATTGGATTTAAACTACTTTATGTTTATTTTTGAATCATGTTCAATGGTTCATAAAAGAACAAAACTTTCTTTACTTAAAACCTCAAAAATTCTTTTAAAAAAATATGAAAAGTTCGTCAACACATCACACCGAACCCGTGGATTACACCCCGCGATAGAGCAAACATTAAATAGCCCCTCGTGACTGCAGCTATCTCGATGCAGAATCAGCTACCTCACCTTCATCCCCTATCCCATGATTCGCTGTCCATTGGTACGACAACGCACACTGCACCCTACGTCCACAAAAATACATACATATATAAACACACGCTGATAAAACCATCAGCACACCGCGTGTGGTTTCTTTCTGCGAGCCTACACTCGTTTACGCGTCCCACGGGGCAAATTGCTATACAAGCTGTGCGTGCGTGAGTGTCAGCGAGTTTAATAAAGGAACGCGCCGCATAGACGAAAACGGAGGCTCGTTGTAACGGCGCAAGTCGGTTGTAAGGTATATTTACGTGGCACGTGTTGGTTGCTTTTTTACGGCTCTGCCGGGTATCATTGCGCGCGCGTATACTACGTATGGCGCGTGTTTCTCATTTCGTTAATTAGATCTGCGGACACTCGGCGGTGGCGGTGGCGACATATAAAGCGTCTAATTCCGTATGAATTGGATGAGTTAAGCTCGGCTGCGCGCCCTAGCTATATTGCCACGTCAGTGCTTGTGTGTGTATACACTTTTATTTAGATTAAATCGGGACTCCGTGCTGCGCGTCTATATGCGCTCGCTTGTGTGCGGCTATGGCTCATTTGCATATAAACCTGCCCTCAGCAACGATAAAGCCGGTCTTTTGTGGGGTGGGCACGGTGGAGATACGTCTTTTTCTTGCGAGCTTGATGACAGAAATAATAGCTGGGTATTATGAACGCCTTTATAGTGATATAGTTATAAAGATTTTATCATTACCGCGTTATTTTTGTTACGGTTGCTTGACAAATAAAGCATTAGTTTGAAAAATAAGTTTCCTTTTTCGGAGGTGTAGTTATGATTAATGACGTTGGTTACACAGTCTGCACAGTTTGAAGTCGGAGTGGAATCAAAAGGATGAATTCAAATTCAAATTCAGGCGCCAAACTTCGTAATGCGGCTATTCAAATTTCAAGTAGCTTAGTTAACAAACTACATCGTATGGGCATCCGACGATGGAACTGTTTCCCGTGAACTTTTACCGTATTATTAAGCTACTGTGTCAATGGAGCTGTGAAATATTTTATCACATATGTTATATAGATTTATATTTTGACGGTAATTTCGATATTGTATAACCAAATAACACAACGGGGTTTTGACATGAACGAGGGTGTAGTTTCAATGGAAAGTCTATACAACCATTGTCTGTATCGTTGAATAGCGGAACTATTACGATGTAACTTTTCTCATTAGCGTATCCGATTACGCACTTGGTATACTGAAATTACAAAACAAGGCGTTTCAATGTAATTAAGTCTCGCCACCAATATAACAATGCGTTCAGCGTAATAATACTTCTGTATATAGTATTGCCTTCAAATTCAAAATTATAATTCATTTATATCACTATTAACGAATACTTAAACATATTGTTTTAAACCTCGTAATTAGTACTTAATACTTTACCAATGCATTGAATTATTTCACTAAATGCTGGCTCACGTTAAAACTTTCCCCGTGCAACGTGAAACGAGCAGTGTTCGCAAATAAAGACATTGACATTCTTCGCTTATAAAAGGAACCCATAAAACCGTCGTCTTCCGCTGCTTCGTAAGCTCGCGAGGAAGCCGAAAACCTTGCGGCGGTTCTCTACCTCCCATCTTCATAATCCCCATCAAAGGCAGCACGCCCGAGCACTAAAAAAAGAAAAAAAAACGCGGCGAGGCAAAACGAGTGGAATCGTGAGGGGGGAAGGGTATCGTATATATTATACGCAGCGCGCGGCTGCCGTGCACGTGCCGGGAATATGTTTCGGCCTCTGGAGGAAAGCCATACCGTCGGCTGGGGACTTTTGGCTCGGGTGAGGTATGACAGGAGGGGATTTTTGGAGTTGGCAAAGGTACATACGTGTGTGTGTGTGTGTGATCGGGGATGTGCGAGGCAACCACTTGTTAAAGTCAATAATTGTGTAGTAGTATAGGATATAATATTTTCAGTTTTAGATTGGAGGGATGTTTCTTTGAATTTAGAGTTCAGTTAAAAGTAATGCCTGAATTGAAATTGAAAGAAGTTTCAAGAAAACATGTCGGAAGACTTATTACGTTGAAATATTTTCATACTTTCGTCAACAGTGCATAAGATAGTAAGTGGAAATAGTAGTATATAGTCAGACAATACAGGAAAATAAGTGTGTTGTAGCTGTATCAGTATAGATATAATTAAATTAATTTTCAGACATAGGTTTTTAATATAAATTCCCTAATCAGTAATCTAAATTCGTAATTTATTCCATTTAATCAACCACTGCAATTCTAAAAAAACTTTCTGCTAATGTTAAAGAGCGCAGGAGCTGCGTTTTGAAGTAAAATATGGTTTTCTACTGAATACATACTCATATAAGCACCGTTCCGCAACGTTCAATTCGTCTTACAGCCGCCATAAATTACAAATTTCATCACTCATCTTAAGAAAAGAAACAAACTCAAAAAGGAATTGCGCAACTTTTGCTAATTAATAGCACGATTCTCGCTCTCCGACACGTACGCGTGTAAAAAGCGCGCTCGACGGGATAAGTACACTATACACACACACACCGCAAAGAGATCTTAACTGGACGGTTCCACACTCCAGCGTCAAAGGGGAGCCTCGCTATACTCGCGATCTTCTCAACCTCGCCGCTCGGAGGGAAATCCTCTTATAGCTATATATACGGGCGTGCGGCAAAGCTCGATATAAAAGCCAATTCGACAAGATCTTACGCGGCGGGAAACACGAAAATCCAGCTCTCTCGGAGCCCCTTTTGGAAGGAGGCTATGTCACCGGGGCGTGGGACGACGACATTATCATTTTAATTAAAATGAAAAGAGATCGAGAGGGGAAGCTTAAAGACGTATAGTGGGCTGTCGCGCCGGAACGACTGACGAATACGGGAGCGGCTTTCAATTGCGAAGGCTGGGACTCAGCGCTCGCTGCGGATAAGCCGCCCGTACGCTGGAGAAACGGCGCACGCGAAACTTTGGGCGTGTATATACGTATATAGAGCCGTAGCGTTAAGGTTTTGCGAGCAGATAGGAGCTTCTTTACTTTCGCGTCCCTTTTCGGCGCCCGCCGTAACTGCCTTCTTCGCGTGAATTTTCCGGGCTTTTCCCTTTTCTCGACCTATACCAGAGCACTGTACGTGCTTGAAGTGTAAATGTAGCGTGGCGTGTGCGATACGCGATGCTTTTTGCTTTGCTCTGTGCGGGTGCACGCTTTTGTGATATTACGTATATGTGTAACTTGCGTATATAAATTAACGAGCCAACTCGTTGATGATAATGGGATTTTGCGGAACGGTACTGGCCGAAGTGTCATTGCATAATGATTATTGTTCTTTGGTAATTAGTCCCGAAATTACTTTGTTTTATTTAAAATGATACATGTATGGATGTTGTTATGCAAGAGTGCGGTGTATTTTACCCGAAATATACCGTAATTAAGCATTTGTATGAAAATACGTTATTTAATGTGTAACATTTTCGTGTAATTTATATTATTTATTATTAAGTTAAACGAGAGATACCAGTGAAACAAATAAATGAAAACAAAAATCATATTTATTCAGCACAAAATCTTTAATTTTAAATAATATATTAACATAATTTTATAAACTTTAAAAAAATTTTACAAGTTACATAATCATCAATTATTGTTGACATTTTAAATACTATTTCATATTAATAATAACAACTTATTATATAATATATTGTATTACAAATAGAATCATTACTATTTCTGTATTTTCATTTTCTATTTATTTTAGATAATTGAACTTGATCTTTACTTTCATCACTACTCACATATCTACTTCTGAAGCGGCACTGAACCGCACTACACCGCAAAGAAGAAGCTGCTGGCTACAATAAGTCGTTGTCTTCTCTCCTCGCGAAAATTTCGACAACGAAGCCACTCGCCGTTTAAAAATGAAAGCGTCCGCGCTAAACAAGTTTGCTTCGAAAAAAGTACCATTTGCTCGGGGGGAAAAAATGGAAGTGGAAGAAAGAGAAAAAAGCGAGGAAAAGCAGGCAAATTTTTTCTCATCCCTCGCGCTCCACTGTGCGCATGCATAGTCTCCTCTCCTCGTGGTTTTCGCCCCCCTCGCTTCTCCTGCATTTTACGAGCTTTTTGCCGTATGCAAGGTTTTGCCGCCGCCCTCTTTCGCGCCGAGCCATGGCATTTTTTTTCTCCCCACCAACACATTCATGACAGGAGGAGTAGATCTGGCTTGTTCTATCTAGAAGTGTCGGCAGCGTCGAGGAGAATGAAATTTTTTGCGTGAAAATTCAGAGGAAATAAGAAAGCTAAAGAGGTGCCGAGAGGCAAAGCGATTAAATTTATAATTTCGTGCGCGTTTGTATTTGGTATATACAAGTAAGGCTGCATGCAACCTACCTTGTGTATTAGGAGTGTGAAGGCGGGAAAACGAAAGAAAAACAAATTGGATCGCGAGGATAAAAGGAAACCCGAAATTTAAAGAATGTACGAAACCGACGAATTAAAGAAATTATTATTGCTCTTTACGTTACGTGAATATTAATATCTGTTTGTGCTTAAAGAAAAACATTCGTGCCGGTAACTTTTTTATGGAGGTACTTATCGCGGCGGCCGGCAATAATAATAAAATGCGTACACACGTAGATTAGACGCGAGAAAGGAATGAGATACATAAAAGCAATTTGGTCTCTTGAGAAGGACACTTTAGTTAAGAAGGCCACAAGAGGCGGCCTTTTCGACGACGGTGCGAAATTGTCTCACCTCTTTAACCGTCGGAGACTCGCGCTCTTTCGTATAGCTATGATATTAAGTTTTCTCCGCGCTAACGGCTAGTTTTCTCGCTTATTTTACGCTTATCTAAAATGGATTCTATTTTATTTTGGAGCTTATTCGCGTTTTCTTTAGATTTAAAAAATAAAAATACTTCTAAAGGAAAAAAAAGGTCTAATATAGCTTAAAAATATGATTACAAAATTCCAATTATTTTCTAAAAACAGATGAAATGTTTTCATGTTAGAATGAGAACAAAAAGAAAATAAATATTGCAGAATATATAATTAACTTGTGGCACTAGCCCATTTTCTTTTATACTTAAATTCATTTTCGTATGAATTTGCACAGTCAAATAACGATTATTACCACATTTTCGGCAAAATTATATTGAGCAAACTGTTCGTTAGTGACGATGACCATTTGCAAATTCAGAGAGATCGAGATCCCACTTCGAATGAATGCTCGTTATCAATCTCTATTAGAGAACTAAGACAGAACTGTTACATTTAATCGGGCCGCAGAGTTCGTCCGACCGTAATGGTGCTCACACTACTGGCTTAACCGAAGGGGAAGGTTACCGCTGGATTGCCTGACCTCAAAATGCCTTAACTTTCTCGACTAGCGTGTGGAAGTGCGTTTTCTCGCGTAATGCATCGTCCTTTTTTCTGCATCGGCCTTGTACTCTAATGAAACTTTGATTGCTCTTCAATTGGTTGCAATATGGTTTTCTATGTTTCGCCTTAACTATATAACTTTTTTTGAAACTGATATTATTAGGAAGAGAAAAAATGCAATTAATGTTGGATACATGCAAAAGAATTGTTGTAGATTTAATGAATTACGATAATATAATGATTATCAATAGTAAATAATTATAAATACTTATTGTTTAAAAAAACGCTATAGAGAAAATTAATCAATTTTAATACTGATATTTAGTTGAGTGGTATTCACGTCAGGTAAGTGGCATTTTACTCAAGGTAAACTGATATGTAATAGGGTTTTACAACAATTTATTTAATCTTTGTAATTTAATTAAATCTGAAAGTTGATTCTGCCGCTTAAAAAGGTACTAAACTTGTTAAGCAAATTTCTCTCTTGAGCTCTCAAAGAAAATTCACCGAAGATTACTTTAGAGTAAAAAATACTAATATCTAACATTCAAGGAGATTAAAAAAAAATCCATAAAAAACCGAAGCCAAACAAAAAAGGAAAAAGGTAAGTTTACGCATATTCTTCTGCTTTAGTAGAATCGTAAAGAAAAGAGAAAAATAATACCTTATACATTTTCCTCACGCTTACATTTAACCTGTACATGTTCAAGTTCCGAATATCTTACTCACATTTTAACGTTAATCGTTTCAGAAACATCCCAACACGCAAAGCGGCGAATCAAGACGCAAATTTGCATTTCCGAGAAGTCTCAAAATTAAATCTGATAAAAAAACTATATGCACGAGAAAACTACGCATAAAGCCGATCGTAAAATAAACTTAAAGTCATTCGGATACCCCTCCGCGTGCGCGCAGTAGCTCGGCCTGAAATCAGCATAGCCCCCGCTTCATTGTCGCGCCATTTCACTTTTCCCGAAGACAGGGCGCGACGCCAGCGAGAGAAAAGGAAGAAGACTCGCGAAATTCATAGCTCGTTAAGTCCTGCTTGTAAAAAGAGCGGGAAAGAGAGAGGCAGAGAAAAAGTGTCTGGGAACTGGCCGGAAGAATAAACGACCGGGTTGAGAATCTCTGCATTGCGGCTCGGTTATCTCGCTCGACGCACACGCGACCAAGTTACGCACTCATTCTCTCTTTCTGCCTCAGTTTTCTTTTCCTCGTCGAGTTAAGCTTCCGTTGCAGAAAAGAGAGAAAGAGAGAAAAAGAGAGGACGAGGGGGTATTATCGCACGGCCGATGGATAAATCCCCTTGGGAGTGCGTTCGCGCTCGAGCGAGCGTTACAAGACGTCTTCTTATCAGTGGAATTACATCGCGGCGACCTTGGCAGCTGTGCGTATACGCGTAATGTGTATGTGAGTGAAGTGAAACGCACTTGTATATGCACACTCGAGATTGTTTGCCAGGCGAGTCATCGACCGCACGCCTAGTCCGTAATATGCTTCGATTTTTACTTAGTACAGCTGTTGTTCTTTTTTTCTAATACGATTCTTTTAACATTTTTTAAAGAGAAATTTTAACATCAAGTATAATCTAATATTTGATAACATTTCTCTTCATTTTCGTTGGGAGTGTTGGGGATATCATTAGAGGGAATTACGAAAACTTTAGTAATTTGTTCGCGTAATTTTTAACGAAATTTCAAAGAATACTTTAAGCTTATTAAAAGGATTGAAGTTTCCTCGTCACTTTGTTACGTTCCCTGTAAAACATAGTCTTGCGGATGAAAATTTCACTATCATGGAACTTTCGAGAAAACTTTTAATAGATCAATTTGTTATTTTTAGAGGTGATTTATTAAGTAGACTAATAATTCGTTTGTACTGAGAAAAATATGTGTAATATTTCATAAGAGAACAATTAGTGCGATTCCTCTTAGATTTAGTAGGAGATTATTGCTATACGCGTTATCTTTCATTTATGTTTATCAAAGTTGATTAGTTGGCTGACAAGATTCGATGTTACACTACTTAGGGGAAACCGCGAGAAGTGAACCTCTTAATTTAATATTCGGACTCTTTTCTTTTTTGAGTTAGACAATTTCAAATTTTAAAGGCAGCGCTTCCAATCAATTTCTGTTTTAGAAATGTTTGAATTCACCCTATAATATTTATATGCGTAACATAACTAATATGAAACCTTACTTCAAAACAATAGTTCATTACAAGTACCTAAAAAAAATACTCAGTTACTTTCTTTAAAAGCAGAAGTTTTTTTTATCGAATGTTCTAGACCATTTCAGCAGAGACCCATAGTGACCCTCGCAACTTGGATAATCCGACGGATTCGGAAGGACGCTCTTCTCTTAATCCTTTTTCTCGAAAAGTTTCTAACGTTTTCAGTGCACGTTTTTCTTCGAGGGATAGACGAAAGTAAGTGAATTATATAGTTAGAATGATAGTTCACGTTTTGTAGCTTCGTAATTCTTTAATAAATAAAACAAACAGAATTTCATTATCCCATCCCGAACTTTCGTAGCAATGAATTTGTTTTCAATGTTTAGACTTTTCTCAGCTTAATACTTGGTTAAAGTACGTACTTGAGAAAACTTTCGAAAATTGTTTTCTCATAGCTGTCTCTCAAACTAAGCATATATATTTTTACTTTTTGTACATTTTCATATATGAAAACATACATTTTAGACTGAGCTTTTATCATTCGCGCACAATTTATCTCTAGTTTGCGCTCGCTATAGTCAGGACTCGGCCAACTTCTCCTTCCGGGCCAAAGACTCGATAGTATACGGAATTAATGCGAGTGCCTAACCGTTCCGCATAGTATATGCATTATGCGCTACTCTTGACTTTTGACTCTGACCTACATTCCCATGATGTCTCTCTCTGTCTCTCGCCCACACACAGACGCATACGTAATACATGTATAGATAGACGTAACGCATATCTACGGGATGTCGAATTAATCGTAAATATTTTGCGTTCGATAAATTATGATGAACTTGACGTCGCGCGACGGCGGCGGTGGCGATGGGAAGTTTATGATCCGCTTCGTTTGCCGAGCTGGTGTGTTTACAAATGAATCGCACGCGCGTATAAATACACGCCATGCCGAGATAAGCGCTTGTTTTGGTGTTATACTGTACGCTGACGCGCCACCCGCGCGCGATTCATTTGTCGACGGCCGAGATTTATTAATTTAAAATTGTTTGTTATGCGCTCGTCTTAATGGATTTGCGATTATGCATCACAATGAACGCTTGATTCATGAGAGAACTTTCGATATGCATATTTTAATGATAAAAAGTGTATTACATTACTGCGTGATTTATAATGAGCACCAAAATATCAACAAATCATGCGAATATTCCTATATATCAGATATTTTTTATTCAAACTATTTTAGATCATTTTAACGGAATATTTAATTGTAACCAAACATTTTACAATGGTTTGTAATATAATATAGTGCAGGGGCAAGTTCGGAAATCAGAGTGCAACGTCGTCCCCACCTACTAAACTATTAAAACTTTGAACAGGCAAAATTTTTATGACACAAAAGTATACGGCCATTGTAGTAGTTCAGGAAGTAGAGTACCCATCGGTGAATGAGGTTAGCACGGTAATTGTCAAACGGTCGAACTGTCAATCCATAAAAAGTTACATCACGTCCAGCGACGAGACGTCGCGCGAAAACGCGGCGGTATGCAGCGAATAAAACGCTGGGCGCGCGATCGTTAAATGGACGCGAAAACAGCATCGAGCGAGCAAATTTGTTATCCAAATGTCAGGCCAACAACGGGAAAAACCGCTTCAGCGCGGTAATGTCAGTCAAGAGGCGCGAGAATTCACGTCGACGCGGGTTCGATATTATTACAGGGGCATAAAATGGATCGAAGAGCCGAAGTCGCGTCTATCTATAGTATTAATTTCGTAATCATCGCGCGCGCGCGCGCGCAGCTTGCTTACGTACGTTTTTATACGATCGAAGGCGCCCGCGGCCGACTGCTTTTATCGCTTGTAATATAGTATAGGGCGTGCTCTCAAACGTAATGAACTTTTTTTCCAACCCTCAACTTTCTGGTGTTTTTTTACTGATTTGCTGAATCATATGGGTTATTTCGGCCACAGCTTAATCAAAGTCGACGACAGCTTTTAATTTGAATGAGTAGGAGTAGTGTCAATCAGATTCAAACATTTATTGTCTTTTAAATGTTATAGGGGATAAAATAACATTTTTTACGTAAACTCTTATCTGGAGGTAGACTTCTTTGTACTAGTTTTTAAGTATTTTTTTAACTTTTTATTTTATTGTAAACTTTTTTCAAACAAAAGCATTCGTTGAAAAGAGGTAAAAATATGTTTCTGCCAAAATTTATTTTATTTATACTTAAAGAACGTTGATGCGCTTGCGATTAATTTGCGTTTATCAAAAACATTCTATTTTTATAAAAGAAACATGTCACAAATGTATTTCAGAACTTTTTCGTTCTATTTTTACATCGAACATTCTCGGACTCCTTGTTAAAAACCTAATAAAATTCGTGTCAATTTACCACTATCTCGCGTGTCTCGTTCTATTTCAAGCTTCTGCCGTCGTCTTAATTCACTTACAACACTAAAAGTGCACGAAGTTGTTCCAGCGGGGTCGATCGCGCTCACACACGTATTATATATACGACATTACTCCACACCCACACAGCACACAGCATCGCCGAAAGCGTGTGACGGTACGGACATTCGTCCGCGTTTATTGCTCACGTAATGCGCGGCGGCGGTAACGCCGGAAAGTCCCTCGATATCGCTTGTCAATCTATCAGTTCTGCGGCTGTCAGCTATGGATTACATTCAATGCTTTCTATGGAGTGTGTAATCGTCAAGATTTACGACCGAGAATGTTTTTCTTTTTATTTACATAGCTTATTAAGGCGATGTAAACATCAAAATCAACCCAATTTCATTATTTAATTAATAAACATTCGAACGTTTATTTGGAAAAGCAATTCTTTCAGGCGCTCCGTGTATGTAAATACTATGCTCAGATTTTTTTTTGTGCGATTCTATCAGCATTTCCATGAGATAAACACTTTTTAAAACTGGCAAAATTCGAAGTATACAGATCCCTACTTATCGGCATTGCGGCTTTTATTTAATTAAATAAATTCTGAGTAAATTTTTGGAAAAACAGCTCTTTCAGGCGCTCCATATATGTAAATATTATACTCAATTTCTTTTGTTAGTAATTCTATTATTATTTGCAAAAGAAATATACATTCTAAAATTTGTCGGTAAGTACACATTACCGTAATCGCGCGTAGGCTAATCGCTGCGTGTTTATCGCGTGCTTAGATCCGCGTTACTTTCTTATCAAATATCTTGATAAAAAAATAATTAACATAAAAATTAAACGTAAAATGGTACGGATAAAATAAATTTAATTTAAGAATATTGTTTTTTCTTTGTGCTAATAATTACTTTCATATAGTAATACATTAAATTTAAGCGGCTCAGTGCCAATAAATGGCCAGGGACTTTCTTTACCATCACAATATTGACGTATTTGAAAGAAAAAAATCAGTATTTTAATAAAGATTTGTAAATATTCGAGACTCACTATGTTAATAAAAAAAATTTGTTATTTTAACAAATTTTGCCGATATTCGAGAGAACTTTATTTCATGTATACATTATTCATTTACATTATATTTTTCACGCGAATTTCACGGGTACAAATACTCTTGAAAATTCGAACTTCCATACATACCACGCGTACCAAACAGGGCTGAAATTGTATCTGTCACTGAAAAACAAATGAGCGCTTATTTCGTTAAAATAAATTTACGCTAGCGCACGACGCATATTTTCCGGAAATCCCTTTAAACAATTCGCAAAATATTTATCTACGAAAACAATCACGCGCGCCCGCATTTGTTATATTTTCCCGGAAATTGAAACGTTTCGATGTTTACCTATTCATTAATCATCGCGCTGCTTAATTTATCAAGACGTGAAATTTCAAATTGCACATTGTGTGAAAAACGACAAGCGCAGCACCGCGCGGGCACCACGATTCACCCATTATTCACACGTGCGCACGGCTCCCCCCCCCCCCCCCCATCAGGAAACTTTTGCTAATTCCGTGCTCTGAAAAGCTCCGGCTATATGGCAATCATCATTCGTAACGCGGGGAAAAACTTTTGAAAAATCGCGCTTTCTCCCTTCCCTCTCGCCTCGTACGTATCACTCACTGTTACACTCGGAGGCGAAGGGGCTCATAAATAAAATATTCACACGCAGCGCGGAGACAATGTCCCGCTGTTACGCGTACATCTCCATTTACTCTCTCTCTCTCTCTCTCTCTCTCTCTCTCTCTCTCTCTCTCTCTCTCTCTCTCTCTCTCTCTCTCTCTCTCTCTCTCTCTCTTTCTCTCTCCTGGACGGGACGATATTTTTCCGTCGTACTTTTTTCCACGGCGCGTGGTGGCCGATGCGCGTTACGTACGTGAGCGCCCACGCGCGCTTTATCTGCAATCGCCATTTGAATATTGATGCGCGCGTCCAAGTTCGTGTTCTTTATCGGCGCGTCGTCAATTCAGAAATGACGTATCCAGGCCAGAGGTAAAATACTTCAGCGGCAGATGCGCGCGAGGATCGCGAGGAACATTCTTTTTTTTTCGCCGAAAAGTTTCTCGCCGTCTCGTCCATTGTGTTCGGTTCGCGTTTTCTTTACAGTCGCCGCGTGTCCTTTTGTTGGATACGGCTGCAGCGTATCGGCGTATATCATCATTTTCACAAGGTCGTGATGTTTCACTCATTGTGTGTATGTATGTGTGGATTGTACGTAAGTTTTAGGTAGTAGTGGATTTCCCTTCCCGACGTGCGGTTTTTGAAAAGCACGCGAATGGTCAGTTTTCGTATGAATGAGAAGCGAAATATGTACGTAAAATTTTTTTTGTGGCGAGGTATGTTGCTGTCATATTGAAGTGAAACTTGGATTCAATAAATAACATTGTGCGAGTTAACTTTTTATATTTAGAAAAGTAACGACAGGTTTTGCATTGAAAAGATATTTTCTCTATACATCCATATAGTATGTTCGAGCTTGAAATAACATCTATTATCAGTAAAGCTATTTAAAAATACGTAAAAATTAATATTACTTTTAAAGTCTTTATTAAATTTTTATACGATCTATATATGTCTACAAAAATACAAATGTTTTACGGGGATTTTAATTTCTATATACATTCAAGTTAATAAGAATGGAGATTTAAAGCATTATTCGCCAGTTATAAATATAAAAATAATGCTCTTACAATCCACGCTCTAAAATGATCAAAGCAATTCAATTAGAGTAAAATCGTCGTCATAAAAGAGATGTTGTTCAGATATTATTTGTTTTAGAAAGCCTACGCGTATCGGGGAAGCCTTTATAGAACTTGATCTGTTAAAAGTCTTCCATAGTATACCCGGCACCAGCGCGCGCTCCGCCGTGAGCGATTTCCATCCGGCTTTTGCATAAAATACTATCGGACTAGCGTTCGCAATCAAACAAATTGAAACTGTATCAAATGCAGCCTCTACAGTTCCGCGATAAATGTGATCTGCGCCTTCGACTGCGACCACCCCCCAAAACCCTCGCCTTTCGATACAAAACGAAATTTAATCGAATGCGTTGCTTTCAATCGCAACGGAAGCTTGTAAAAAACTGTACTCACAGAATGCTGTCTCGAATTGTCATGCGATCGATCGATGTTTCTCATTTCGCACGTCGCTGAATACATATACTCTCCAGATGCGAGCACCTTTATTTTAATTTCGTTCGAGAGCCTTTTTCTCCCCCATCAGTTTATGCACGAACAGTTGAGGTATGTGTTGAGGTATGTGTGGTATTGTGTCTTTAAATTTTATGTTGGGTAAGCTTATGTAATAAACGGACGCTGTCGAATATTAGTCTGAATAGTCGATAAAAGTTATTGAGAAACTTAAATTTCTAGATATATTATACAGAGATTAAAGAAGAATAACAGATAAACTAAGGGGCGCAGGATCATATACATATATGTGTTATAAATCGACGCCCCTTACGAAGATGCAACTAGCATGTTTCATGGTGTCCTCAAAAAGACTAGCACATTTCCTAAAACTGCAACGAAAACATCGAAAAGTAGCATAATTCACGACTTTGGTACGGGCTTTAGTCTTCACCGCAAACGCTGGAATGGACTAGTGTTCGTCGGAACCTGAATCGTGCTAGTTTTCGTAAGGGGCGTCGAAATGCACATGAACCCAGTAGGGACAGAAAATAAACACTTTTCTTTTATAATAAAAATCAAAGTTTTTACTGAATCTGTCCTATATTATATGTTATACAGTATGTGCAGTCGCATGTTAAGATTTTGCATTATTTATTACAATGCTACCAGAACGTGTGTTATACTCAATAACTGTAGTAACCGCGGAACTTCCATTACGCAGCTTTATAGCGTCGTGTTTTCCACACCCTAGATAACAATCTGCAGTGCCTAACGAAAGCGCAAAACGCCGATCAGATTCTACAGCGAGTCGCACCATTCAGTTCGCCTCGCATACTCGATCGATCAGTCTGGCACATACCGCGCAATGGGAATGACATCGTCGAGCCCGTCGGATTTTTCTCTCCCCCCCCTCTCTCTCTGTCGGCGGAGTGCGCTGACAAAAAGTGCGCAGAATGCGGAACGCGCGCGAATGAGAAACTTTATGAAGAAATTTCCCGCGTATTTGTTTTCACGTAACGAGTATTATTGCATTCCGGTTCCATTGTAAGTTTTCGGTCTTTCATTTACACGAAAATAGTAGAATAACGGTTTGAGAATGTTAAAGAAAAGAGAAGAATTCAAACTTTGTCTAAATCACTACATTGTAAATTAAATAAAATACAAATTTTTAATTATATTATTTAATAATCAGCAATCCTCTTTCAAATCTTTGAACTCGAAGTAATTCAAAAGATAATATTTTCTCAACTTACATGTAAAGCGCCATACACATTCTTCCCTAATTTTCTTGTAACAATCTTCGTACAGCCCCCCAAATGAATGCAATACCCAGACCAATTACTTCCATCCTCGCGCGCGCTCTCTAATTGCGAACGAAGAAAATCAAGATTAGAAATAGCCCTTTTCCAAAACAACCCTTACAGAGCTCAAGAGCTTGGCGCAACAACGGCGCTATACCGTCCTCTTTTCCGCGGCCTCTGCAGCGGCACACACACACACACACACACCAAGTTTCTCGCTCGCGCACAATTAGTTCGAGAGCGAGCGGGGTCGCAACGACTTGCGGGCCCCGCTATCGGGCTAAACCCGCACCGTGCATGCAGCCGTTTATATACGTACGTATACTGTTCACCGCGCACACCTGCATGCTATACCCTTAAACTTTGTCCTTCGAGCGAGTTTGCTTCTAATATAACGTACGTACACACACACACACACACACACACACACGCACACACACGCACACACACACACACGCACGCACACACACACACACACACACTCCGCGTGTATATGTATTTCGGAGATGCTGTGGGAACGTTGGTGTCTGACGTTTTGCTCCCGTCGCGGCTGCCATCCCCGGCAGCGAGTTTCGCGCGCGGCGTACGGTGCGTGTATTATACGGGGTGACGTTGACGATCCCCGATTGACGTGAATTGCGCAGGAAGGCAGGATTTTTACGCGCCCAGACAGTACCGCGTGTTCCCGGGGATATATATTAGCTTTCGAAGAGAGATGAATTTAATCGTGTTAGCTTATTGCCCGCGACGAAAATTAGTTTGTCGAGCGGCGTATGCGAGAGACAGAGAGAGAGAGAGAGAGAGAGAGAGGGATGTGACGGACGCGATGTCGGCGTGATTTAACGCTTGTTAATTTGCTGTGATTAAATTTGCTCGACGTCGCGGAAGGCGCGCTATGTTTTACGTGCGGAAAATTTGAGTTTGCGAAAGCTACGTGTAATATATATATATATATATATATATATATATATATATAGTTGGGCGTCACTCTCGTGATTTACGTATTCGCTTTGTGTTTGCGGCATGTACACTCGAGGTAATTCGTATATTTTTTGAGTAAGCGTAATTCAGAGAGCGAAGTTGGAAGTACGCGAGAGCAAACGTAAATAGAAAGTGGTGCCCTTTGGTGGAAGAATTCTTGTTAATAATGGCAAGGTTTGTGAAGTTAGATTTGTATGCAAAGCATGCAATTCTGGTTTTTGAAAATAAAGAAAATTTGTTTCATCCTTGGTTTCATATTGCTGCATAAATATTAATTTCATTATACAAATACAATCGTCCTTTGCGTTTTAAAATATTCAAATTCGATCCATATAATAAGACGTTATTCAAGTTCCCCGTACACCAAATTTCATATTTCATATACGAAATTTGCTTTTCTTCCTTATCCTGCGCAAAGTCATAATTTATAGAACACATAAAAACCCCCGTAGCCTATCTCCTAGTAAGTTATAAAAAAAAACTCGGGACTCGGAACCCATACCCTCGTAAAAACTGCGTTATCTTTTCTTGATTTCAGAGCAGCATACTATAAGGCAGCGTCCTTGACTCTCCTTATCGGATGTTTGGAAAAAAGCAAATTCGAACGCGTAGTTCCATCCCGGTTTTCTAAAAATTAAGGCACCCCTCCTCTCTCAAAGATAACAAATTCTATGTAAATACAAGCAGCCAACCGATGATAGGTATATCCATTACACGCGTAAAGCGTATGCTAATTTTCGTCCACATGTTTCGATCGATTGCGCACTGGCTCCTGTAATTCCAGTGCAAAGAGCGTCGGAAAGCGAGGAAAACAGCGGCGCAAGAAGGAAAAAAGTACACGTTATATTATACGCACGGCGAGAAGTACGCGTGTGTATTATATAGTACGGTGAAAGCTCGCGGTTTACGATGGTCAGATTGCGCCTCTGACAGGACGATAAACCGCGCGCGAGTGCGCGAAACAACTGCGCCTCGTTGTTCTCTCTTTGAGGCGACGTGCCGCTATGGTCTACTTCGTTTTCTGACTTCCCCCTCTTGGTGTTTTTTGTCTACCTATTTCTGAGATACTTTTGCGGGAGATAGAGGAGGGTAAAAGAAAGAAGAGAATAGTTTTCTCGGGGGAGAGCGAGGAAAAAGAATGCCGTGACGTTCGCTAGAGATCGAGAGCGACGTTTCCTGGGCTTTGTCTTCTTCGCTATTTCAGCGCTTTCCCGGTCGTTTTTCGAGCTTACGTGCGAAGTCGCATTGATGAAGGTTCAAGTTTATGTCTGTATACATCTACGATGCTCCGTGTTATTTTGCCGAAGTTGTTGTTGTTCACTTTACATTAGCAGTATTTTCATCTTACGGGAATTTTCCTGCAAAATGTTCGGCTGAAATTTTTCATGTAATAATCCGCATGTTTACGGAAAAGTTTTCACCGGTAGGTAGAG
Source organism: Torymus aiolomorphi (assembly GCA_036365515.1). Lineage (NCBI taxonomy): Eukaryota > Metazoa > Arthropoda > Insecta > Hymenoptera > Torymidae > Torymus > Torymus aiolomorphi. The sequence goes on along the minus strand of CM070877.1, from coordinate 128,121,285 downwards.
ACGATGATTTGTATCAATGGTTGGAACAGGCGGAAAGGTAGCTAATGGATATTGGCTATCGAACTAAAGAAAAATGCTCCTCGTAACTGACAAAGGCGAGAGTAAACAAAAGAAGGCACGTGTAACTTTTCACTCGCAGGTGTTTGTTCCGCGCCAGTAAATAGAAAGGTGAAAAAAGTGTAAGTTGCCACGGTTGCTTTTGAGGAAATCAAGAAAAGGCGCGTATAGGTAACCAGTTGGTTGAGAAAAGCGAAAAAGGAGCGAATATGTGGGACGGTATTTCATTCGTATAATAAGAATTTTATACACGTTCTTTTATAAAAGTCGATCTAATGCTATTCTTTCGATTGTTTTGTTCTATTGTTTTGAAAAACTAAAAAATATTACGTGTGTCGTAACCCAGTCACATGAAAGTACCAACGTAGTTCTTGCGAAATTCAATTAATTAATACAAAATTTAAAAAAAAATCCGTCGTACGTCTAATAGCTGCAGCACCATCAAAGACCGCGTATCATACAACGTCAGTATCTGTTGCAACACTGCGTAAAACGGAAAGAAAATGCTCTCTTCTCCGCACGCCGCACAGATTTACGGTACGAGACGAACGCAAGGCGCGCACACGTGCCGACCTACCCACACAGACAGACAAACGCAGAAGCTCATGCCGGCTTCCAAACAAAAAGAGCAGTCACACCACATGGCGCACGTGTAGCAGCGCTAGCGCAGAGGTGGAACGGAAGAAACGAGCGCTGCAAGGCGGATCGAGGCTCGAGTCGCGACGCTGACGGCACTATAATGCCTCCCCCTCCCCCCCCTGTGACTCTTACGTGTGTGTGTGTGTGTGTGTGTGTGTATATGCATACGTATGCGTGCTCTAAGGCGGGGAGGGAGTCTCTCACCTCTTGCCCCGGCGACGACAGCAGCACAAGCAGCCGCGGGGCAAGTTGATTTTTCCTCCTCCTGCGCCTACCCTCTTCAAAGGCCTAACGACGTTTTCTTCTCCTGCACCTTTCTGTCTTGCTTTTTCTCTTTCTCTCTCACTCATCAAACACTGTCCGTCGTCTTTTTCTCGCCCGATCTTGTCATGCCGTCGCGACGCCCATCCCGGGATTCTCATAGTATTCGGTTGTGAAATGCGAGTGTGTGTCTGTATCACCTTTTATTCGAGCCACGATCTCGTGCAGGGGAGCTGTTTAGAAAAATGCCGAGTACTCGGCAAATTGAGGAAACCATTTGTAGGTACGTATGTTTTACAGCTTCTAAAGGTGGAGCGTGTCTTTGAGATATTGAGCAGAAATATTGCTCCGTATTTTCTTATAGACAAAATATCATGTTGCGAAATTTTTTTTAAATCTGGTTCAAATAAACAAATGGTTAGTTGAGAATCAGAGTCGTAAGACCGAAAAATGTTATTATTATTATTGAATTACGTTATTATATTATATGCTTTGATTTATTCACTCGATGTCAGATGGTCTAAGAAGTCACTAATGCTCGCGCCCTCCTTCTCGACAGCCAAACCTTTCTCAAATGAAACCCAACCCCCAAAAGGCTCTAGCTAGATTTTATATAAGAGGTTTCTACCATTTGTTCCAGCATCACTTGGTAACCTAATATGTTTTAGGCGTTGACGTTACATTTCTCACATCCTCGTGAACCAGTGTTGCTAATTTTTGAGGATCTTCCAAGGTACATTTTTAAACTATAATCAATTATGATTTTTTTAGCAAGTTCTGTGTTTGCAAGCTTTATTATTATAACTAATAAAAAAGGAAGGCAATGGGAATTTTTAATAGTTCGAAAGATTTTTATTTAGTCTAATAGCCTCATTATCAATTAAAAATGTAACTACGAACTTGTTATTCTTACGAAGAGAACTTCCTTAAAAGTTGTCCCTTCAATTGTCGTCTTCAGAGAAATACATTTCCTTACTCTTACCCAGCAAACTTCCACTCATCCGTAAATCAAACTCCTGATTGAATGTAAAAAAAAAAGAAAAACTTCCGCATACATCTGGGAATTTTCTTTACTCGATATATAGTGTCTTTCCGGCTGCGAAATTTTGCTCAATACTTCACTCGCAGACACTTCTTTCATGGCTCACAGCAACGCCAAGCGAGCACGAGTGTATGTATGTGTGTGAGACTATACTATGTGTAAGCGCAGCTTGCCTCTCTTTTCTCGCGCGAGCGTGGAATTTCCCGAGAAGCGCGCGGCACTGGCAATGGAAAACCTCGTTTCGACGGCTATTTACTCGCGAGCGCGCGCGCCCGTACTTCGAGGGTAATTCAGAGTTACCGGCGAATTGGAGTAGCACCGCCGGAGCCTCTTTCTTTCGCCGCGTACTTTTTTTTTATATTTCTTCATTGTGCGCGAGGTCGCGGATGAGAAGACAGAAAGAACAATTGAACGAGCTTTGGCTATTTTCGTCACAAGAGATCGAAAATATATGTGAGAATATGATAGTGTTATATATATATATAAAATTCAGATTATACTCTTAAAAATTATATAATTTCTAAAAGTATAATCTGAATTTCTTCAAACGTAATGTGGTAATTTTACATACAGATATTTTATTTATCATTTATTTACAACACTGGCAGAAAATGATTTAGAAAACTAAGTTTATTATTGTTGCCTTAAAATATTACTGATGATTGTGAGATGGACTTTTAGAAATTAATTCATCTTAACTGTGCAGTGGAACGCTCATATTTTTTCATCAAATAATTTCAGTTAAAATCCAATATCATTAAAAATTCAATTTAAAGCTTTATGGGCACTTTTATTATTAACTAGAAATGAAATTTTTAAATGGTCGCAATAAACGAGATAACCTTACAGACAGAATACATGATTCGGAGAATTTTCACGAGTACATGAAATCTAGAAATAAAAATTTGATCTCTCGCAGCAGCTGATACAGCATAATAAATGAATCACGTCGCTTCAAAATCCGCAGAACTTTCGTAAGCTATGATTTTTGTACACTATCTTCGCACGATATAGTTATTATATTTTTAACACACCCCATCATAAAGTTCGTACTTTATTCCCGCCGAAGTGGGAAAAAAGAGCTACGTTCATTCCCTACCCCCACTCTAGTCCCCAGCGCCACGCACATGTGCCCTCGCCTTCGGCTCGGGCACAAACAGTGCGTTGCGCTGGAAATGAGAGTGAGATTAGGGAATCAATATGTAGCATTTTTTCCCTTTTCAGCGGGAAACGAGTACGAACTTTATGATAGTTGTGTTAAAAAGTCGTATATTGCACTCGTGAATACAGTGGGTTGTGCGAACCTGCGCGTTTGTCGCCCTCGCTTCGCTCAGGCGACAACTCTCGCGCAGGGAGCACACAGCCCACTTTATTCCCTTGGTGCATAATATACTATTTTATTTACTGTAGCTATTTTGATTTGGAAATACAACTATTTATACCCAGATCCTGTCTGTCAGAAATGTTAACCATAAATTACTTTTTTTTTCCGTTAACTTTATGAGTAAAAACGATATCCTGCTTTTATTTGATAATTATGTACGAATTTAAACTAAATTTACATTTAACAACATTGATATTTTAAGTATTAGTAATACTTATAGGTACATTATGTTATTATCACATACTCATTTTTATTAAAAATGCTTCCATCTGGTTAACACATTAGCTATAAAATATCGTTAATTTTTTGCCAGGGCCTAATTAACCTTAAAAGCTAGCTGCCAACTGAGACTTTCTCCGTGCCACGATAAAAGCCAAGTATACGCGGGTACAGTCATGGGCAACACCACCAGCCCATTCAGCACGGAAAACGGCCAATTCACATCTCCCACCGTGGGCACCTCGCGGCGAAACCTCGAAAACCGCACAATGCCACCGCCGCCGCCGAGCTTGCACTACTCTATACTATCGTTCCCCCATTTATACTCTCACATGTACGCGCATGCAAAAAGAAGGCGCGCGCGTATAGTCGGATCGTCAATATTTGGCCGACGGGGGACGCAACAAAAGAGCGCAAAGGCAAGCGCACAGTACTAGAGAAAAGCCGGAAAATGTAAACACGCGCGTGCGCGCGCGGCCACAGGGGATTTCGGATAAAAGCCACTCGCCGCCTGGATTATGCCGATGAACTCGCACTAGCTTTTTCTCCCTTTTGGTCTTGCAAGGCACGTTAAACGAGGGGAAGCTTTAGTGTGGTTTTTTTTTTCGAAAAGAATGGCCCTTGAAGCGGTAAAGGAATCTCCCTGTATTGATCGCGCGGTGTGCAGGGCCATGCGTCGATGAAAGTTAAACGCTTTCGGCAAATTTGCGTGGAACGTTAAGGGGGCCTGGTAGATGAGAAAGTTTGCGCAATAATAGCCAAGTTACTGCCGATTCGCGTCAGAACGATAAGATCGCATTGGCGCTGAGAAGGGTGTCTATTAATTCGGGGAAGGTTATGCTCCGCGCGGGTTTGTTTACGGTGTCGTAAAGCAGACAGTTGACGAACGACGCTACGCCTCGTTACTGATGGCGCTATAATCGTGGGGCACTTTGTTTTTATGCTAAATATTGGGCCGTAATTTACGATTATACGTTTTGGCCAAATGAGTTTTTATACGTCCATGATGTTATGGAAATACATTAATAAAAGAGCGCGTACATCGTTTATAGGCAATAATCTCCAGCAGTTAAGTGGCCCGTCAATTTCCATCCCCTTAGCAATCTTTAATCCAAAAGACAAAAAAATGCGCATTTGTACGCGTTCGTAATTCCCTCTCTCACTACAATTGACTTGCTAAACAGTATCCTCGAGAGAGAAAAAGAAAACAGTGCTCTGGTTGAATAAACCACAATAATTTCGATGCACGTGGTAATCGTTCTAGGTCATTTAACGTACCGAAGCAACATAGCCTATAGTGATGCAGCCTATTATCTGTTAATGAATAAGTAGTCGCCCTCGTATTATAATGCAAACCGGCGCTTCTGGTTGACGCGTGTTGCAAGGAAACCGAGGTTTCGAAACATCGAGGCAAATGAATTCCTTTGAGATAGGGAAGCCACGGAGGCTTCATCTGCCATTAAGTTTCAAACTGTGTTGTCTCCCTCACTCTCGACGGAATTCTGCAGTGTATATGAAGTCAATAGATCTCGTTATAATTAAATTACGTGTAATTAATACTCGCCTATTGTAGACATACATTGTATATTATATTAAAGGATAGACAGTAACAAGAATTAGAAAATATTTTCTATGTGAATTTTCTAAAGCTATGTTTCACATGTTTGAAAACAATTTGCAATCTAAGCTGTTGGACATAGTGTGTATAAACAAATTTTTATACGAGTAAAGGTCTTTGAGAAAACGTTCGATCAAACTTATGCATCTTTTTTAGGTAAGCGAATCAATCAAAATATTTATAGTATACGAGATTGAAAATTTTAATACCATATTGAACTTGAACGCAATCCAAATTATTTACCCAAACTCGATAAAAAAATGTCTTTAGATTGAATGTTCATTTGACAAGAATAACTATAATTCTATATTTTATGCAATGTATGAATGTATATTCGATATAAGTAGTTTATATCGATAAAGTGCATTAAGTTTGACATTCAGAAATAAATAATCTATTGTTCCCAACTTTTCTTCACGTTGTGGGAATGTTACTTTTAGTAACATTATGATTCAATTCTATTTCTATTCGATTTCGCTCTTTTCATAGAGTAATATTCACCTAGAAAGCTGAATAGCTATTCTAGTCACATGTATTCCTAAAAAACACATTGAATTACTAATTATGTGTTATTCTTGATTTAAACTCAAAATTAACAATATTGTCGTCTAATATTGTATTATTTCGAAAAGTATATTACGAAACGTCTTTTAAAAATTTCGTAGAATATTCCACCATTATTATACATGATATCGAAATTTATTAAAACAATATTTTTGTAAAGATGATACAATATCATATTAGAAATATTTGCTGTGATTGTGAAAACATTGAATGCAGTGCCTCTTGATGTGAATCCTAATAAGTACTAATTTCTGGAACGTTCTAATAATTGCTTGAAACTACAATAAAACTTATTATTTGCGATGGATGATTTGTAGCCGCTTCTATAACTAACAGCTAACACGCCAAAAACTATCACACTTACTGATTCAATGTACGGTTTTACTGTCACTACGTGCTCTTATTTTAAATACTAAATGTGCTCTAGATTTTCTTGCTGTACACATATATACATGTGTTCGCGAACACAGTGGATTTGCTACAATTTGCATGAGTGATTGTGTTTTATGCTTGCTAATTTGAAATTTTATTACTAGTAATGCGAGCTTTTCGTGGGAGATATATTCTTTTTTCTATTTGTTCGATGTGAAAATTGCATTATTACACAAAATAATATTAATTTTACATGTTAATTTTGGCATTTAGAGTACTAATAGATGTCAATTTATTTCTGGAGTAAAGCTGTACGAATTAAAAGAACATCTGGAATTCTCTAGCAATTAATTTGTTACTGTTCAAAAAGCATTAGCGGAGTTAAATTTGGAAAAAATTCATATAAACTGAAGCTTCAATTATATACGCGCAAGGATGTTGTTAGCTTTAGGATGACATAAGGTCTGCGTATTACGTTTATTCGCGTGAGCCGACTATACAGTTGATGTGTCGAAGTCGAGGTCTGATCGTATTTGCGATTAGTGGAGTGTACATGTCATTGGATTAGCATCTGATTAATAAATGCGTACAGGCTAGTATATCTCTATGCTCACTTTCCAACTGCAGATTCAATCATAAATGCGACATAACAACATGATACGCTAAGTATGTAAAATTTAATATAATAAAAAACAAGTGATTAAGACAAAAGCGGCAACTTGTGTTTCTCTCCTGCAACTCCTTTGTTTCTTTTCATCTGTGATGAAAGTTTTTGTAACTTACGCGTAATTATCATCATCGTGATGATCATCGAGTCGCAATGAGTGCAGAGGTCCAGATAGGTTGATGATCGTAGAAGAGCAAGTCAATCGCATCGCAAAGTGATTTTTGTGAGATCACCAAAAAATTAAGTTTCGCCATATGAAATATATGACGCTACGATTAAATTATATACAAAATTTTCTCTTTCTCTGAATATAAAATTAAATGAAATATTACAGCTGTCTATTATATGCGGTTCTTTTTGATATAAAATTTATAGCAATTCGTAAACATTCTGCAATTCTGAAAACTGATATTTTAAAAGCTAGCACATATACTTTCAATTTGTTTTATAAATTCATGAAGATAAATTGTAAAAAATAATTTGTATGGAAAAGTTAATAGACCGTTTATTACTTTTACTATACAACAATAATTATTAAAATCAAATAATGAATTTTCATTGAAATCTCTTAATACAGTGTTTCATTTTCTTGTAAAGGAAAAATATATTTCAACGATACTTATTTGATATTAACAAAGTTTTACTAAATAAAGTTGAACGACTAACTCTCAAAGCGTCATTTTCCGTCTTTTTTTACCTCGAAACTTGTCGAGACTGGAAGACAATTCTAAAAAGTATTGCCCCGGTTATTACTTCGAGAAAGTTTCCTATCAAAGAAGGTCACGGCGATTAAAGGCGAAGTCGACGTCTTTTCTTGGTGGCAAATTTCCCTCTCATTTTTTCTCCCCCCTTCTCCCCACCCCTCTCTCGTATACATAACTAACTGAGTGACGAGACGAACCCAGCAAGCGCTCCATTGAATACCACTCGAAAGAAAATCCGCGCTTTGATTACGCGACGCGAGAGAGACTCGAGAATTATCTCGACTAATTGCCACTAATTTAGCGGCCGTTCGTTTATTCGTTCATTTTCCTCTCTTTCTCTCTCTCTCATTCATTCCTTTTTGCCCATAGCACATCGTTCGTAATGAACGGGAAAGAGAGAAACCAAGGCAGCCCCGCGGGAGCACGGCGCCACTGGAAAACGCTCCTTTCACGATGACAGATCTCTATCGTAGTTATCTTACACATTCTAGTTACCTTACACATTCTAGTCCGCACACGGCATTGGATATGATTTAGTGTCGTAAAGATGAGAGGGCGGTAGGAGAGAGAAAGAAATAGAGAGTGAGAGAGAGAGAGTTTTATCTCATCCTCGATGCAGCATGCTTTGATTTCTCAAGTGAGCATGAGCTTCTAGTAAATCATCACGATTCACGTTTGTCTCACAAGCAGCTTCAGCGCAGAGCCATATTACTTAAACAGTTTTTACATAGTCACTTGAGTTATCGATGCTCGCTGAACTATCTTCTATGGGTATAAGTATCGAAATCAAATGCTTTAAAATAAAATAAAGTTAGGTATACTTTTATTATAAGCATCCATTGATTTACTGTCAGAGAATCAAAGAATACTACGTAATTAAATTACTTTAACTCAACAACAGTTGTGTACACTTGACATCTTGATTGTAGTCAAGATTACTTAATTATCTCTAGATTAGATTTAAACGCTCAGTAACGAAGTTGTCTTCCAGTGCTCGACTTTTCAGTCTCTTTTTAAAATTGTCTATTAAAGATTAAGCTGTGCAGACAATTATGGTACATGTTTCAATGAAAATAATTCACATTGCTAAATATACTTTCTTATAAGTAAATAATTAAAATCAAAATTTCATAAATATCAGTTTTCATTTTATGAACATTATGTTTACAATTTTGCCATCATTTACAGTAAAACAATTAAAAATAATTTGGTGCAAAAATTTTCCTTAAATTGTTAATATTCTTATAATTTTTCATTTTAAAAATCTATGCAAAATGATTATTTATTTTTAAATAAATTAAAAATGAGAAAGTTTACCTCCTTGCAGCTGTGGTTCACCAAGCTCAACGTAAAACAGGGCGTCCTTTTCATAAGAATCTTCTTCTACTATTTCCAAATCTATCGTTTTTCTGTAATCAGATATTAAAGCATATTATTATAAATACTAGCACATTAGAAAAGATATTATACTTATTATTATTATAGAAAATAATTAAATTTGGTGTTTAAATTGCTAAAAGAAACAGTATAAAAGCAAATGTTGTTAGGCAGTGCGTGTAGTTTTTCCTTCTAGAGGAAGTTTTGTGATAATGGAAAAAAAATTTTTAATTGAGAAAATATAATAGACAAATAATGAATTGCAAACAGTAAGCTTCTTAAGGGAACTCCTTCCGGTAATGATAGAATATTATTTTTTTTGTTCTTGACCTATACCTTACAGAAAGGTTAATACTTTTTTTCTTTGACTCTATATCGTCCAAAGAATCATTTCACTTATATTGACAAATCACACATTACTTATAACCATTTACAAGGTTATTTCCGGCTTTATATAGAGTAAATTTCTATAGGCTTGGAAAAAAAACAAAATATGTTACCATTTCTTTTTACTCAATATTGAGATGGTAAGCCATCTCAATATTGATCATGATCACAATTAATTCATCTGGGCCTAGCATATGATGAGCAACACAATTATTCAATAAATGGGATTTCGGAGGGGCAGCTATATTCTAGAATCATAATTAGGTTATAATGAGCCGCTGAAATCATCTTTGGGAAAATACTACATATTTCGATACTTAACGTGTTTGCTGCAAAATATTTAAATATAACTAAAAAAATTTTTTACATAGAATTTGTAAATGGTAGTTTTAAATATTACCAATATTGTAACAAATTTTACTGTTATAAAAGCGAAAAAATTATTATCAATTCATCTAGAGATTTCTATTTACACAGTATGATTTTTTATTATCACTTTTACTCTGATGTAATTTATGTTCTTATTAATCCACAAATAAAAAATCGTTATATCCCGGCCAAGCAATTAACAAATTCATAATGCATTAAAGAATCATGATTTCTGGAAACCTCTAATGAACACAAATTAGTGTTGACACAATTGTGATTAAATAAGAAGTGCGTCTGACATCGGGCTGCGTCGTGTATATAAACGAATAACGTGCTTGTTGTTGAGCATAGTTGAATCGGCTTGAGCTAAATCGACAATGATGTCCAAAATTCTGTTTTTGGCCCTTATTGAGTGTGCTGTAGTCTTGGTGAGTTTTGAAAATTATTTGCTATTGCATTACAGATTAGACTTATTCATATTAGTACCATATAAATAAAGATAAATTATAAATCAAACCAAAATGTACTAATCTAATAATACTTTTTTTGTCTAGCGGGCCGAAACTACCACTTTTGCTCCCGGCGCCCGATCGCGAAGGTTGTATTTTCAGCCTTGCTAGGCAAAAAAATAGTATACGCTCCACGGGAGTAAAATTGGCCAGCCCCCAGCCGACGGCTCGGGTGGCAATTTACACGAGCTGTGGACTGTCCAAGTTTTTTCCTCCTTTGGTGCGTAATATACTATAATCATTTTCAAAATTTCTCGATAATAGAATAATTTCTAGATAATACCATAAATATTGCAATTTTAACATTAAAAATTCTTTAATTCTAAAAAATTAGTAAAATGTAGTTATACCCAAAAAATAGTGTACTACGTTCTGGCAATTTCAATGAAAATAATACATAACTTCTTCAACATGGCTCCAATCTGTAATTGTAATATTTCAATAACGTTTTAAAAGCTACTTTACACAGTTATTCATGAAAATATCAAAAAGATGTTTATAACATTAATAATTTAATAATCGGTTATCATTATGCAGGCCACTTCAGGTGAAAAGCGCGTGTATTTCAAAGTAAAAGAAATTAGTGAAGAAGAAGTAAAAGAGGTAAATATCCTACAAATATTCTTTACTTGCAAATAAACTATATTATTGTTGAATATTTTTTTAAAGAGTATGAAATAACATATTAATGAGAAATTGAATAAATGGTAAGAACAAATCAAAGAAAATGTAAATGACAAAGAATTTTTGAAAACTTTTGAAGAAATCAAGAAAGTTTATGATGAAATTTTCAAAGAGCAGAAACTCGGAAATGGAAACGAATCGCAAGTAAGTTTAAAATTTTGCTTTCTTATAAATAATAAAATAGTTTATTCCTTTTAAACTAAATAGTTTATAGAACTCAGGAATGCTTAGTCAAAAAGCTATAATAATTAACTTGATTAAATAGCTTAAGATTAATATTATTTCTTATCAGTTATTATGAAAATTAACATAATTCATATATTTTCTCAAAGCGCATTCTCAAATGTGCGCTCTTAGATGCCGAAACTCTTGACGAGAAAGAAGACAATTTAAATAATATATCCCAACAAATTGAAATTAAAGATATTACCGAAGAAGAAGCTAAAGAGGTGAATATTATAAATTTAATTTTCTTATATTAGAATATATACCTTGTTACAATTAAAACATTTATTTTCAAGATCCTCAAAAACCTGAAGGAAAATTTCGGAAAATTCGTTGAAGAAACTGTAAAGCAAGTTGATGACGAAGAGTTCAAAGAGACTTTTGAAAAAATGAAGTTTGTGGAGCGCATTTTCATCAAAATGTTTTCCTTATAACCATTTTTGTTTAAATACAATATAAATATTTTAGCCACATTTTAAAAAAATACTTTAGTTTACTTGAGAAAATGCGCTATTACGCATGTAATATCACAAATATTACAATGATTACAAAAGAATTATGAAAAATAGTCAAATTTATATAACTTCTTTAACTATATCCTCTTTATATCTTTTTTATAAGCTCCAGCTAACAAAACTAGAATCGTTTAATAATAAATTGAACGAGTCTTGCCGAAAAGTATAAACATTATATAAGTCAATTTGTAATCATTAGCAAGTGCAAAATAATCTTGCACAAGCTATATAGTTTACGAGGGACAAGCGTTTGCGAGTTTACCTGCGAAACGTTCCCTCAATCTCTGCAAACGTCTAACCGTCATCCGACGACAAAACAACCTTCATCCACAATCACTACGATCTAGCCAGGAAAAACACTATCGAAATCCCTCGCTCGCTTAAAGCCAGAAGCGAAGCGTCACGCCAGCGTCCCTCGGACGCACTAAAACTCGCACCCCGCCGCCACCGGACAGTTTTCTTTCCCTCCCTGTACTTTCATCCTTCGTTCTCTTTTTCTCCACCCCATACTCCGGGCGGCGAAGCTCGCGAGGATTCAATTTTCTTTTATACACACTAGCACGTCCGCCTTGTACGAAGAAAGTAGGTATACGGGCCAAGAGTGCGGGATGGGCAAGGCGAACGCCGTAATGCTTAAAGGGAAAGGAGAACGTGCTTTTCCGAGGTAGGACGAGACGGGAGGTTGAAAGCTCGAAATATCTGAATATTTATTATCGACAAGGTAAATCTTTATCGGAGAATGAACGTGGAAAATTTATTTAATTTTTTAAACGTGAATTGAAAAATATTGTAAAACATTAAAGTATATTTTTGGAACTTTTTAGAACTTTCTATTAGATATATTAACTATTGCAAGTCTTTTTTAATCGCTACTAAACTTTAGTTTACCCCATCTTTTCGTAAATCTTTAAATTATTTTCTCTCTAAATACTATGCAATATAAGGTATGCGTTAAAAGAAATCAGTTTGAATAATATCAAGTATGTATATTTATATAACAATGTTTTTTATTAAGCAGCCAACTCTGAAAATCAATTCTCTTCTCATATCATTCGGCAGAAAATTCAATTTACCATGCTTATATATTTAATCAATGATCATCAGGTGCTTATGCGAATATAAATAAAATTAAATTCGGAAAACCAATCACTATACGGCGAGACTCGTTTTCTCCCAAAGTTCACCTCAAATCTCTCATCAGCCTTATCAAACATTCTACCTAACTGACCGCGCGCTCGGCTGCCAGTCTTGGACCATACCCCCATTACCTCGACCGTCTGTCATAATTAATTATTCAAGGGTTGCGCGTCATCGCGCTATCCGAATGCCAGCTCGCGCTCCTCCCTTATCAGAACTCGCACTGGTCATACGCACGATCTGTCTCTCTCTGCTCTCTATGGCCATGTTATAATTCGCGGCCAGATGTGGGTGAGAGGTCAAGGCCGGGCTATATATCGTGCGTGTGTACGCCCGCGGCCTTGCACTAGCAGGCAATTTCTCGAGCGATGCCAATTCCAGGCCTATCGGCTTTCCCTCTCGCGCGCTCGCGCGCGATCATCTCCTCCTATGGGAGAGAGAATACAATATAGACGGACGGAGAAAGTCGCCCCTTCGCGTGCCAAGACGAAGAGAGAAGGATGACTTTGAGGATCAGCAGCCAAGATTTTTCTTTTCTTCTCGGCGGAGGAGGCTTTGCTCGGCTGTTGTGCGCTTGTCCATTGTTCGAAATGTGTGACTGGAGGATTTTACGGGCAATAACGGAGAAAATTATGAGCAATGTCAAGTTTCTCACGAATCAAGTAACGGCGAATACATTGTTTATATATAGCCTGTGACAGTTTGAGTTTGCCGCGTTTCGCGTTGTGTGATGTGTTATATGTGCGCGGAATATGAATTTCGTGAATGGGGAAAGTGCCTGGAGTACGACGGGTAAGGCAATATTTCGCGCTGTTTTATTGCCGAGAGATTACGGATTTCGCTTGTATATTGGATTCTAGTGTTTATAAACTACGTGCTTGCTGAAAAATGTATTGTCGGAATTTATTTCATCTATTAAATGTGAATCGTATAAGGGATAATTCATTCAATGACTTATCATCAAATAATTTATCACCTATCCTTACGTTATTGGTGGACAAATTCTGTCTGTATTATAATCTGTTATATTGTATTTTAAAACTTTTTATCAAACTCGAACATGTATTTTTAGGAAAATGTTATACTCTTTACCGATCATTAATATTGACGCGCATGGTGACTATACGAAGTATAAATTATATGATTACATTTATGTAGACGAGCAGAAGCGAGCTAATCAGTAGCGTCTGGTGGTATACGCACTCAGTATATATAGAGCACCCGATTCTTAACTTTAATTCATTTCGGGTGCCACTTTTTATAAAAAGCAATAATATGTCTTAACTGGAAAATAAAATAAAATAAACAGAAATTCTGTGACAAATAAAATCTAATTTCAACGAATTTCGTCAGTCATAAACTAGGCAGCTCACTGACATTGTTCCATAAACGGGGGAAACGTCATAACAGTAATTCGAGAAAAAATCAGCGCACCGTCTAAGCGTCTTACCTCCGAACCCCGCTATTCCATTTATTTCGAGCGAGTTCGGCGGTACTCGCCCGTCGGACGCTTTATGCTCGCAGGAGATCCTTTTAACTCGCGCGGCCGCTGCTGCCAGTGAGTTATATCCACTATACGAGGCGCGTGCGCGCACGTCGAAAAATTTTTCCCCAGCGGCTGGCTAGACCGAGCTACACACACACACACACACACACACACACACACACACACACACACACACACACACACACACACACGTGCAAGCACGCCCTGCGGATCTTAACTCATTCTTCCCCCTTCTTTCGAGGCCGTGTCTTATACGAGCTAGACCTTTGGAACACGGGCGTTTCTTTTCAACGCGTTGTGTAGTTTCGCCCGCATTGGAGGGAAAACTAACTTCCTGAAATTGCTGTTATTTTTTCGCTGACCGCGCGGAAAACGTATCTCGTATCAGAGCTGGTACATGATGCCTCGTACCTCCTCGTATTACAGCAATTTTCAGGACTCTTTTTGTACGGGGGAATGTTCGCCGAATGGCCGGAAAAATGTAGTTTATGGTTGGTTTTTTTTTTCAGAAATTTAGGGCACGGGTTTCGGTAAAATTAATGTTTGTCGAAGCAAGGATTGATTATGAGAAAAGAAATTATGAGAGATTCTTAAACATTGATATTTTGTCATAAAATGTTTTTATGAAAAAAAAAAAAAAAAGAAATACGGAGGAGGGTGGATTCGATCCCATGATCTTCAAATTACTGAGCAGACACGTATCTCCTTAACATAGAACCATATGGTGGGTTCGAATCCACCCACAGGCTTTTTTTTCATAAAAAACATTTTATAATAAAATATTAATGTTTATCTACGCAGTAACAATGTATTAATAATGGTTATCTACAGTTACAAAACAAATATTAAAAAATACGAGAAAAAAAATGAAAAGAAAAATTTTTCAAAGGGGTGGGTTAGTGGTGGTGGGGTGTAAGGGGAGCGGGTGTAAGGGGATAGGGTCATGGTGGTCTAGAACTCTCATAGAGGGAGGAAGGGAGGGGGTGATCTAGAACTCTGATGGTCTAGCAATCTCATGGTCCAGAACTCTGACAACTATACTACTATCGTAATTCGTAACTAAAATGACCATATAAACACTCTTATGTGGTTATTATTCATTACTGAAATTTTTGAGAAAAATTTTATCCAATATTTCATTTAAATCAAATTTAAAAACGCCGTGAAATATGCAAAACGACTTTTATCGACTATTCATATTTAACTCAAGAACAGTTTAATGTTGATTCTACCGTATACTTCATGAAATTCATAAAGCGGCCGTAAACCTGCCATAAAAATATAGTAAAATGAATATAAAGTTGTTACCAAAAAATGTACTGTGAATTGAATTGCGATTAAACGTCGTCCACGCATTAAAATTTTTATTTCGTTTTTAAAAGAGCATTGACATTTGTGACTATTATTCACAGTGCATAAATTCTCTCAGAACGAATATCTGAAAAATCCATTATATTAATTACTTCAAAGTCAAAGGCTTATATTGAAAATTTTTTTCTGATCTCCTATAATATTTCCTTTTGGCCACCGTATTTTAAATATTAAACTGCCCGTGAAATGATCCTCAATACCCGTGCACATTTTCTTTGACTCTTTGGCGCTGCGTCCGAGAGTTCAACAGGATCGAGAACCGCGGCGCTCCTCTTTCAATATTAATGCACAAAGCACAGAGAATCCCGAAAAAGGAAATGCGCCCACCACTCGTGCATCAAAAGCGCACCATATGTACTTACTAAGCGAAAGAAACGAAAAAAACAAGTCGAAAAAAAGGAAAAAAGCGCATTGGTGGAGGTTGGAGAATGGGTCGGCTGGGAAGTCGAATTAAAGCCGGCGTGGAAGAAACGTGGAAAATGTGTGCCGCGACCTCGACCTCAGATTTTCTCGCGTGCAGCGCGAACTCGACAGAGTCGACGACGATGCTTTAAAAAGCTTAAACAGCGCTCAGACGCACTTGCGACGTCCGCGTATATAAGAACGAGCTCTTGAAATTTCACGCTCGCACGCGCGCCGTTGCGCAGCCCAAGATCGACGGGGCTCGCAGCTTTGAAAGGCACACACACACACACACACACACACACACACACACACACACACACACACACACACACACACACACACACACACACACACACACACACACACACACACACACACACACACACACACACACACACACACACACACACACACACACACACACACACACACACACACACACACACACACACACACACATATGTATACAGACGCACCTACGCGAGCGCTACACCATGGATCTTTTGTGCTCTCGAATGTCTGAGGGCCGTGGATTCGTGTCAAGTGGCTGACTCGTC
This sequence comes from Torymus aiolomorphi, assembly GCA_036365515.1. Lineage (NCBI taxonomy): Eukaryota > Metazoa > Arthropoda > Insecta > Hymenoptera > Torymidae > Torymus > Torymus aiolomorphi. The sequence goes on along the minus strand of CM070877.1, from coordinate 128,104,715 downwards.
GCGTGGGGGGAACAAAGAAATCCTCCAAGATTGGCGGAAGTAAATTGAGGGAAACGAAAATATGTAAATAAATGGAGATAGGGGGACGTTCCGCGTGTTTGTTTTGGGAATACCAAGTGAACGTTTGATTTTTCTTTCCATTGAGTGTGAATGGAATGGTGCCGATCATACAAGAACAAAAGTCGAGAAGATGATTTTGGTTTTAACAAAATATATTATGAAAATTTTTTAAAACTTTAATGTAGGAGTATAATAATAAATCTAAAAGTAGGAATAACGCATTTATACAATAAATTCAGTATATTTGTGGACTAGAGAATTACAATTCAATATATATAAAGATGAAAATAATGTACTGTGTTCTGTACTCCACTGAGGCTATACTCCACTGTCAGATGATAAGTATGAAAATCGTTAATGCATACACAGATAATTCAGATGTCGACCTTTTTCTCAAGCATCGTGCAATAAAATTTGGTATGCAAATGAAAGTATGCTCGAAAGAATTAAGGGCGACGACGTAACAACGGCAGAAATGTTTACAAAATTGGTACGGTATACTAAGAATTAAGAATTCTTTAGTTTTTATTCCCGTGACCTTGGTTTCAGGTTAAGTGTGACGTTATTAGTTCATGCACTTGCAACGTTTGTTATGTCATTATTTTTATTGTTGTGTAATAGTAGTTGTAAAATTTTAAGGCAAAAAATTATAATAACAAATAATAAGCTGCGTTCTTCAAAACATAAATTGCATTGACAATAAACGCCACTCCCAGACCTAATGAAAACAATTATATTTTGTATTAAAAGAATAACTGCAAAAGTAATCTTAATCTAAATTTTACTATCTACATCGTTCTTTCAATATAAGAAGTAATATTTGGTGATAGTTAAATCTCAATAAAATTATAACCAATTCGAATTAAATACTAATATAGATACAATTTTATTTGTTTTTATTAGTTTTACCTGCAGATAAAAGTCAAAATAAGTATACATTAAAATTGATTTTCATTTTGAGAAACATTATTTGATTCAAACAGACCAATTATCTAAATAGGTTTATCAAACTTTATGGCTGCTTTCTCGTTTGGCCCTGAAAATCTCACTGTTTCGTCATTTTTGCAATAAAAACCTTTCGAAAACACGAACCATTGCGTACAGCAAAACCAAAACGCGAACAAGTCGATATCTTGAAAGTTTACACGCACGCGACTTCATTACCACTTTCGTTATACACCTATAATCGATTCCTCTTTCGCCAGAAATAATCCTGGAAAATTTCACCGGTTACAGCGGAAATTTGTCACCTCGATACTTTTCACCCGCGATTGAAGGAGGCGAGCGAAAGAGAGAGCACAGTCGTCACCCGTTTCACGCGGGTCCCCGCGGGGGCTAAGCTTATTTACGCTTGTCCACGTGTAACTGACAGGTTAAGTGTATACTTGACACATTTTCGCCTCGCCACCAGCTGCAGAAACCACGCGAAATACGGGGAGGGGGCTAAAGGGGGCTAGTAATAGTAGTAGTAGGTGCCATATCCGATCGTAGTATACACACGTATGCGCGTAGTGGGGTGTGGGAAAGTTTAGCGACGGAGAATGCAGGCTCTGGCTGTCGCTTTTGGGGACGTAAATGTGTGCAAGTGGTACTTACTGCGACGATTTACGCGATTCTGAGATAACAGCGGCTATCTAATTAGAATCTTGATGGATTTTCGCAATGATGCCGGTTCTTTAACACTTTTACAGCTTATACGAGGGAAGCTAAAGTTTAAGGTATATGATTTTATACAGAAAAAAATTATTTTATATATCATTGTATATTATTTTATGCAAAGTTCTTTGGATATTTTTAAAATTACAACTAATGGAATCATGCCTGAAGAAATAAAACTCTTAAGTGCTCGTGAAAATGGCTTTATGCAAATCAGAAAAAATAAAATTAATTAAATAATTGGTAGTTTGTAAAACTTGAACATGCAATTTCTATGGATATAACTTACGTCAGACTTGATATACATATTAATATCTCAATGATTTGTTTACAATTATAATAGTTTTGATCATTATGTAACATCGACATTTAACAATACACTTTCAAATGTTTTAATCAAATACATTCGATATACTAGCACGTATTGTTTTTATTCAAAATATTATGAAAGTAGTGTTGACATTAAATTATGGAAGATAACGTAATAAAAACGTAAGTATAAAGGTTTAGTAAAAAGTGATAAATCAAATGTCAATAGTTCAATAAATCAATATTCCAAGTCATTAAGAATTATGAGATCAATTAAAATTATATTAGCATGTGATAAAATATGATTTGCGTTCATGCAAATTACTATCGCACTATTTCAATTATGCAACATTTCTTTATCTAAATGTGCTTGAAATTATTCAAATCTTTTATTAGAGCTCACATGAAGAATATAAATTATCCTCACGTTGGACATTAAAAAATTGAATGTGAATATTTTAAAATAATTATATCAAATATTATTTTATAGCCTTTAAACGAATATTCCTATATTCATATAGCAAAATTTGTGAATTAAAAACAAGTTTTTCTAGAATCATACTTTTTCTAAAAAGTTATACAATTAAAATTGCTGCAGTTCACAAATACGTAGAAGAACCTGGTATGCGTATGTAAGTATACTCATTTCACGGAGTGTTGAGGGACTTAGTTGTGAATCCATGTAAAGTTGTTATACAAAAATTAAGTACAAAAACTGCTTCTTTGTTAATTTTTTGTTCCTAATCTTGGATAATCTATTAAAAGAAGTGATTACTTAAAAATTCTGTACTTTTTAAGTGAAGATAAGAGAAGAATAATCTTTACATATATTGGCTAAATGATATTTAATTGTTGTAAGTATTTCGGTCATATTTAATTAGCGAATAACGTTAAAAAATCCCTGACGTCTTTGATAAATAAAAACGTTTACAGTACGAGAATAATAACTATTATGAGAATTTACATGCAAGCATATATGTTTCACTGCAATCAAAAGATTATTTTAAAATTTACGTAAATTTATAAAGAATTAAAATACTATTTAACATGTGGGAAGTGAAAAAGCTTGCAAATGAACATCCCTTTACTTATACAAATAATTCCACCGCAAAGTGCTTGCATAAAATAAGTGTAGAAACAAGCACGTGCAGGTACGTGCATCCGAACGAAGGATGTATCCCTCTGGTAAATAAGGAGAACTTTGTGAAATTCTACTCGCTAGTGCAACGTACTTGACACTCTCGAAGTTGCGAAGTTCGGATTTGCTTGCGTAGTTCGTGTCGCGAGAGAAACACAATGGAAGAAAGGAAAGAGACGAAGAGAGACAGAGCTCTAACGGCATCTACAAATCTACTTCGGGAAAATTGAAGAGCTGTTGATACTGGAGTTAGGTCTTTTCTGTTTGCGAAGCTCAGTAAGAAATGATGATTTTCTAGTAGAAATTGATTAAACAGTGGAAGAAATGTTTCACAATAAAAATTACAAGTAGTAAATGTGAGTATGATAAGGTATAAGTACTATCTCATATTAATAAGAATAAATTTAAACGGTTTGATGTTTCTTTTTCAAAACAAATTTAAACTTATCAAACTTTGACGTTATTAAATTCGAACATTTCAGAATAAGTTTCGTTGAAAATGAGTTTACCCTAAATTTAAGTAATAATAATAATAAAACAATTAGTTTCAAAGCACTAAGGAAAATTGGGTCAGGAAATGCGACGATATGATCTACCACGTTATCACAGCATCAAGACCGGGATCGTAAAAACTAAATCTCAAGATCCGCATTTTAGCGTAACTACGAGAGTGACGCGTAATAGTTTAATTCCCAAGAACGTCCAGACAAAGTACTCTCCTCTTCCGTTCTTTAGCAGCTGGAAACGCAGAGAAACGACTTCTATGCGCATCAGCTGTTGCGAGTCTGTTTTCCCGCGATTTAACGCACGCGCTTGAACCTGTACTATAATTATATGCATTATGGCACCTGCACTTAAACGTATGGCCGGCTGCCATTAAAGCGACGACGCGTCGACGACTTTGCGGCCTACGGCCTCAGGCTATAGCTCGCAGACTTCCTGCATTTATGCATCGCCGGGACACTTCCGCATACCTTGACACGTGGTCATCAAAATGCTTTCCGCCTTTATGAGAACATCGGGTGCGCATCCCGTGTGATTTTTCGTGAGAGGCGGGTGTTTTGCATTCGATGTCGTAACTTTCTTTTCATGTAAAGCTTTTGGCTGGCCGGTCTCGCTCTTTACTCTCAACTTTACTTTGTGTCTCACATACGTGCTTTCTTAACGTGTATTCTTGAAATTATTGAGTCGAGTATTTGAAACACTCATATATTTTTTATAATATTATTATATGAAGTAAATTACTTGGATGTATTTAAAAATGTTCGTTGTTAAACCTTTACACATGTACTTATAAAGCCTAATATAATATAAATATGAAAAGGTTTTAAAAATCAAAGTCTAAAACTTAATTTTTATATGAGTGATAAATATTTTATATAACTTTGGTAAAGAAATCAGTATCTCCAACTATCTTCAATATGGTCGCACTATCAATATCCCTAATTTTACTATAATTTCAGCATTTGATTTTCAAAAGAAAACGTAATAGGGGACCAACAAAACATTCGAAACATTCACTATAAGACACAAACAGGATCTCTTGTTATTTTATTTGAACTTTGAGTAAGAGACAAAAAACATGAAATAAAATAAGAGAAAATTATTAAAATTATACTACAAATTTATTGTTATATTATTTTCTGTGACAAATATTTTTATTCAAAACTATATACATAAATACGATTATGTATAGCAAATTGGTTATAGAAAAAACAACATGAAACGATGATTCCCAAAGAGCATCAAATCATTCTGGTCATTTATCAAACATGATCTCTCATTATATCCATTAATTCAATTACCTAGACGGAAATAAATTATGCACACAATTGTTAATAACTATACATAACTAAATATAATTTTTATGTGCAGTTATTTGTTATTATTTGCAGTTTATAAATGCATTATTTGGGACGCTAATAACAGTTAATAATAGGTATTAAGAAGTATTTGTTGTTAGTAACAGTTATTTGCAGTTATTTGCACTTATTTAATTTTTTTTTATTCATCAAATGAAAATCATGACAAAATAATGCTAATAACAGTTATTTGCATTTTTATTGAAAAAAAAAATTTATAACAGATGTGAATGATTATTATTTACAATTATTAATATTGTTGTATAATTGATAATTAACTAACAAGTACTATTAACGTAAAATTGTTACTTAAAATTAATAACAGTTACTAACAATTATTAGCAATTATGTGTATTAAAAAATAATACTTTCTAGAGAGTATAAATAAATTCAAATAATTAATAGTAACTATTAATAACAATGAATAACAATTAAAATTGATTATTTACAATAAGTAACACTTGATAACAGTTATTAACAGTTATTTGCTTTTGTATCCTAAAACGATTTCTCACATGGAACTATCAGAAACAGCAAATAAATGCGTATAAGTACTTATAACTATATTAATAGGAATCCACGACACTTAATAACTGTTAAAAACGTTCCAAATCGTCTTGTTATTATTTGTTATTAGCATTTATTTGCCTTTATTGACATTTTTACGCAAAAGTTATGTCCGCCTGGGTAGTTTGTAAATCCATCAATATTAGAATACAATCATACTTTTGCTGTGTTTTCTTCTCTTCTATTTTATTTATGGAGAAGACAAGAAATGTCTATTCAAAAATTGCCTAATTCTATGTTAAAAATATCACTAGTTTGCAAGTCTAACCAGAATAGGTTCTATTCATAGAGCACATAATGGCCATTTCTATGCAATAACATACAAAAAGTGATCTAGTTTTTCGATCTAGTTTTATTTGTATTTTTAAAATATCAAAAAGAAATTGAAAAATATCTTAGTTAACCTCAAACTGTCAATAAATAAGTTACGCTAGGCAGCGATCTATTTTAAAGTATAAGAGAATATAGTTGCTATTTGTACAAATATACATATACACGCAAAGTGTAATAAGTGTAACAGAGTTACACATTATATACATTTTCGTTTTAATCATTTTACAGCAAAATAAAATATATTACAGTATTATACAAATTTCTATAAAATATAATTTTTATTAAATCAGTGCGTACCTTACGCCGGATTTTCGAGACCATTACGATGGTGTACAAAATACCATAGCAAGGGTAAGGGTCTTATGAGATGCCTTTTTCTTAGTGAAAAAGGTTAAGATTCGTTTGCGTTCTTAGTATTCTCAAATTAATTCAAGTTTGCATATTCACAGCCTTCTGTACATTCGCTGCACATCATTTATTATACCTGAAATAAATAAATAGATAAATAATAATTATTATTAATATATATATGTGTGTGTGTGCGTGCGTGCGTGCGTGTCTGTATAATCTCCGATACATTCTCATTGAAATGATATAGCGGGATAATTATAAACTTATTAAAATTTATTTGAAAGTCTCCGAGGAAAAATCGGTCAGTTTAAATTTTCAGTTGACCACTGAACCGGTTATTTAAACTTTAATAGAGAACTTACTTGGAATATGAACAGACTGTTGTTCTGAGCTCTTTACACACACACACACACACACATACACACACACACACACACACACACGCACGCACGCACGCACGCACGCACGCACACACACACTTAATATATATTGTATGTATATAAATAAATAAGTGCATTTCTACTTACCATTCACATTTTCTCTATTTGGAAATGAAATTCGCATATTACATGCTATTTCATCAAACTATCGTTGTCGTTTATTGATTTTTTTGTTGTTGGGGATCATACATAAATACATTTTGATGAATTTGATTTACTACACATATTTCGATAGGATCCATGATCACCTTCAACGATTTTTTACTTTTTACACTCACAAGTCACGACTACGAGTTTTAAGGTTTCAACGCTTCAAGCTACTTATGGCTACACTCTCCAATCTTTCACCGGTTTTGCGGTTAAGTGGGTTAGTCGGATCAGAGTCAAACGCATTTAACACGCCATCTATAATATAACTGCGTGTAAATATTGTACTAAATCATGTAGTGGCTATGTTGCGAAATGGTTTCAGTTGTGGTTTCAGATATTTAGGTTTGGCAACGTTGTATTCTACTGAGCCAATGGGTGCGTTCGATTGTTGCGTTTTCGAATGTTTTCAAACGCACCTATTGACTCAGTAGAATGCAATGTTGCCAAACCCCCATTCGAAACCACAACTGAAATCATTTCGCAACACACTGTGCGTCGTCAATTGTCTCGTAAGTAATTTATATTTAAAATATTCAAAAATTTCCCCTAAATCGACCGCCTGAAGCCAAAAATTTATTGTATTTTTTTTTAAATAAATTAAAAAAAAAATTTATAGAAATTGAGAATACAAGTATAGTATATTTATTATTAGAAACAATTAAGAAAAGACGAGAAGATTCGTGAAAACCTACATTGTAGCTAATATGTTTTGGCCGAATAGGATACATTACTCTAATCGACTAGTCTGATCCAATACTAATTCTAATTTTCTTTTCAAGCTTGTTTAAGAAGAATTTATAAAAATGAACTGAACTATGGTACATCATAAGCTAACAAGCTGTTAAATATTACAGTATTTGGTGATGCATCACGCCAGAGTTACCAGATGGCGATCTTCTATCCTTTTCACTCACGTGCAAGTTACATCATATTCTTTGAGTGTAAGTGAGATATAAAGGTGCAATCTGGTAACCCTGCATCACGCATGAATGAGAGGTGATTAATATTCGAAATACTGCCGTAAATGAGCGAATATCTCAAGTTCTCAATGACAATTAAATATATTTAAGCTTTCCAATAAGATAAAGTCTAAAAACTATAAACTGGACTAATTACAGATTTAACGCTATGCTTATTTTAACTGATAGTTGTATTTTGGAAAGTTCACTATGCACCTTATCATTTAATTTATAAACCTATAAAAACAATGTACCTCCCAATTAATTTTTATAATCATAGCTATTTTCGTGAATTAGAGTTACTACCCAGATACCCTCGTTTCCAGCAAAACTAATCTCGATTTGTATACTCAGCACCACCGGTATAATAACCACGTGCGACCTCCAACCCAGAACAAAAAAGCCCAAACAAACAGCGAGAGATGCGCGGTAAGAAAGTTCAATCAATCCGTTAATCTCTTTCCCACCTCGGCCACGCAAGCACCGCATAACAACCTCATTGCACGCTCGTAGTGCGCGCGCGCGTACATACTCCCACGTGCTTCGTCGGCAGCTCTGTCTCTCAGGAGGCCACGTGAAAGTTCGCTCGTGCACCTATACACGTCGCGGCAGATTACGCATTACATAAAGAAGAAGGAAGTCGCGGCTTCTTGCATCACGCGCGCTCGCCTATACACCCGAGTGTCGATATATCGCGCGGGAAATAACTGCAAAGCAAGAGATATAGGAAAGTCGAAAATCGCTGCTATACACAGCGATGTGGGCGACAACGGGCTACGCTCGCCGTGTCTCTCACGTGCGGTTTACCGGAGCGGTGCAATACGCGCGCGCACACATTATACCCACACGGTTTTTCCCCCGGGGAGTATAGGTATATATTCTGCCGCGGGCGCACACATCGCGCGGAAACTAAAATAACCGCGCCCACGCGAGCTTTTCCTAGCGCTGCTGCTGCCGTTAGCGTGTGTGCTAGTAAGAACGCCGCGGCTTTTCGGCCTTCGAAACTATGCAGGCGCGCACGCGGACCAAAGTGTAAACTTGAAGAGATGACGCCGCGCGTGTGTTCATAACCTCGCCGAGTTTTAACGAGATTCACCATTCGTTCTTTGATTGTGCATATCAGAAGCACAAACGTATAATGTGGAGCGAGATGTGCGCGCGGCAGCGAATGCACGCCGAGATGCGAGGCGTTGTGGTTTAGGCGTGCGAGCGCACGCGCTTGGCTGTTCTTTGAAGTTGTCATATTATTGTTCAGTTAGTTGGCAAGGAGGTTGCGTAATTTTGCAGTTGTTGTAAGCCTTCGTTATGACTAGTAAAAACTTGAACATCAGGGAGATTTTTCATTTAATAGTAACAGATGCTTATTTTGGAAGACGGTTATTCTTGTTGCAGAAGTACAATAATGTGTCGAGAGTTTTAATTCTAACTATATAGGAGGAGGATACAATTTTACAAAAGTATTTTAATTTGTTATATGCCATTGTCAATTACGCTAAGTGTTTTTATATACATTAAAAAACAAAGCTTCCTCTATGAGGAAGCAATAGATGTAATAGTGTAAATATGTTTATTACAAAATATATACAATAATTGTTGCTATACAATACGAACAATACAAATGTTATCAAATTTACACGATTAGTAAAAACCACAGATATAATACATGGTTTCTGTGCCTTACTATTTTTTCCCTTTTCTTTTTGTTCTTTTACATTTAAGTTTTAAAGTCGATTAAAAAACAATATTATACGGCAATAGTCACTTTTGATGTTTAAAATATCAGTAATACACTGGTACAATAATTTGTAACTATTTATAATTTTTTAATACATTTTTATTACGTTAAAATTAAATGGACACCTTCAATATTGTCCATTGATTGGGTACGGCGGCAAAATACGCAAATCTTTCTCGTTTGCTTATTTTCCAATTTCCTGGACACTTCTACACTTTCCTCAAATGTATGTTTAGTACTCAGCTTTTCACTTAGATCTACACTAAATTGTTCACAATTAAAGTTTCTTTCGAAATACATTCGAGCGATATTATAATTCTTTCTTTTATTATAAGTCGACATACTGACTCTTCTGTATTAGGTAACTCATCCTGTAGATACTTGTCGCAAGACACTGCGATGGTGGCAGCGTCTAATATCATTTCAAATCTTTCCGAGTACTTATCAACTGATTCACAACTTCTTGTCGTCGTTCGGGCAAGATTGTAGCATTCCGCTGCATGAATGTGGTTTCTAACGACTTCAAAAAGTCACTGCTAACTGCTTGAGCAGAATGCTTTCTCAAAGAGAATTGTTAAATTACATCATAAGTTTGTTAAATGTATATTTTAATATAAAATTGCATTCTTTCTGCATATTTGATTTTGCATAAATACATTCCCAGTATTCCCGCTATATTGGAAATGTTTTGTAATTATTTCTATACATTTTACAATTACATTGCCCATATTACAGCAATATATTGGAGGATGTACAATTGCCGCTATATTGCCAAAATATTGGCAATTGCATAGCCAATATATTGCCCATACTTTCAATTTTTACGAGGGATATATAATAATTCTTTACAACGTATTATCGTTTTTGTATTATTGTTTTTAATTAAATACATGTGTAGCACACTCTGTTAATCGACTAATTTGTATAGAAATAATTCGACGGCCTTTAGAGATAAATATAAATTCTTAGTACGAAAGCCAATCATTAGACTTGGCGAAAACTCTGACGCTGAAAATAAGTAGTTGACTACTTCAATACTACCGAAAAGCGATCGAATACAATTGAACAAATCGTTTCACTTTTTATACTTTGTGTATTATATCCAAGCACTAAATATCTGTAGTAAATGAAAATAGTCGTCTGAATGTTGCGGTTATGCATGTTTTCATCGCGAAAGGCTACTGAACTGTGTACACAAAAATAAACTATTATTTTCTTCATTTAATCCGCTGTCAAGACTTTAACGTGTATCAAACGATAGTAAACGCCACTCTCTTGAATTATTTATAGCGTTCTAGTAGGTATTTCATATCTGCGCCAAATAAATTTTACGAGAGCGCACGAAACAGCGAACTTTTTGTCGACGTGCGCGACGCATCTCCATACCTGCCATCGTAATTATTCTTTTCATCGTGGTCAAAACTTTTATCGAACAAAGCGTTATTTGGTCGCTACCTACCCGGACGTAAAATCCAACCTTCGTGCAATTTTTACAGTTTCTTGAACCGCCGACTATAGCCAAATTATTCAATTTAAATATATCCGCGCAGTGTTACACACCAGCAACTATTGAATCGTTGATAACAAAAGACAGTACTCGTGTCCCATTGGTCTTGACACACTCAATTTCCGGTCGTTCCCGGGACGATCACGATCATTACTCTTCCGCACGAATACATCGGACCTTGCGCACGTGAGATAATTAATTATAAGCTTCCTCCATACCGAACGCGCTCTCGCGTTAGCGCTGACGCGTACGGATGTGCGTATGCGTCTTCATTAAGCAAAGCAAAGAATCAACGCGTGTGCCCATACGCGGTTACCGCGAGGGAGCCAGAATTAATTCCAATTTTAGTCTTCTTCGTGGTGCTGTGCGCGCATTCTCCAATTAATCATAACTATACGTTGTACGCGCGCGCACGCGGAGGGGCATACCGCTGTTGTGCAGCCTCATCTACTAATACCGCATGATTACGGTTTCGTGCAGACGTTCGTATCGTAATGTGCTGTGAATATACAAATATGCAGAATTGTTCTATTTTTATTTTTCGCAGAGATGCTTGTTTATTTGGAAATAGAAGAACATTTATTGACTTGTCATTTTTAGAAAGATGAAACTGCTTTAAGAAAAAGAAGATTCTCCTTTTTTCCAACTAGAAATTCTTGTTTTTCGGAAAGTGGAAAATACGTTTTTTAAAAAAATAATTTCTACGTTTTGAAGAAAGTAACTTTTTCATCTGCTGTTTATTATATACAAATGCAATAAATTTATAAAATTTATAAAATTAATGATGCAATTAAATTTTCTTTGCAGCCAACTTCGACGATAACCTTTCATAAGCACCATCATGCTTATATTGTCAAAGTAGGCGAAAATCAAAATATAACATTAGATTATAAAAATCTTCCAAATTTTACTCCCTGCCTTTTAATTAAAAAGCCAAGCAATAAATTCATTGTTACAAAAAATGCCGTTTAGTGTATTTTATTAAATAACAGTATTCAAAAGTATTATAAAATATAATGTTTATTTTATTTTTTCCAAAAACGTATTTCTTGATTTTCAAAAGATAACCTAAAATAAAATTTTATGATCTAAAAATGAGTTGAAATAGTACAATCTCATTTAATTCAATCAAATTAATTAGATTATATTAAAAGATTTACAACATAACCTTAATTTTTTCTATGTATATTACAAAAATCGTATATGCTGCAGTATAACGTTTTAAAAAAAGGGGACACAGCTTAAAAAAAAAGGAGATTCTCTTTATGAGTAGAGTGAACTTTTTTTTAAGCAGTTTTAAGTTATTATTTTTTTCAGTGCATGAATATTATAAAGAATATAATTTACGAAAAAATTCAATGTGATTTACGAACGACAAATTCTCTTCCGGAGATAAGTTACACTATTATATCATTTAAGCGTATTATAGACTATGAAAGGTAACTGGCGATATGTGTCGAATTCTGTTAATTAAAACTATAATCGCTAGCTTATCGTATCCTCTTTTAATTAAATAATGGTTTGATAGAAGAATTATTTATAATGGAATGTATTAATTTTATATTGCAAATTGCAAAACATGAAATTCGTACGATTTAAGTTGATATATTAATTAATAATTTTAAATTATTATAAATCGAAAAATACTTTACAAAATTCTTTACGTGTCCGCATAAACTTGATTAAAATTAACCAATGAGAAAAACCAATACTTTTTCTTGAATATAGTAAAAATAATCCTATAAAATTTCATTAAAACATCTACATTTTTGGTTTTATCCACCGTCCGCTAAATTTATCATGTTAAGCTGTTACGGGTAGAGGATTTCAATGCATATAGTTGGAAGCGCAGTAGCAAAGCGGCAACAGTCGCAAGTCAGCATTATAGACGAAACGCAAGAGTCACTACGACTCGGTCGAACACGAAAAAACTGACACAGGAACTTGGTCGCTACAGGTCAGAGTTTGAAGCTATATTGGTAATCGCCCACTCATAGGCGATCAAGAAAAGAGGGGATCATCTTAACTTTGGCTATAAAAACGGAAATATCCCGCGAGGCCGGGGACTACCTAGAGAGAGAGAGAGAGAGGGGGAGGGAGAGAGAGAGGGAGGGGGAGAGAGAAAGAGGCTAGGACGAGGCAGGAGCAGAAGCTATACGACGACCGAAGCGACTAACAACCAGATCACCTAGCCACCAGGTCCCTTCTGCCCCTTGCAAGGAGTCTACATACTATTCATTTAGGACTCTCCCGATACCGGTATATTTGGTAAACATCGATTATTATTCTTAGAAGATAACAGCTACTTTCAAAATAAAAAACGTTATTATAAAAACAAATAAATAACAAATAAACACTTCACAATCCAATAAAACTTAATCGTACAGCTTTCCCCTTTTCCTCCGCCAGTAACTCACTATATCAATGACCCAGCCATTATATCCTTAACAAAATGTGAAAAAGAAAATCCACTGCTGTGCATATAATCCGCGCACCGCATCTGCGCACCCGTCGCTAATGTCGCGCGATCGTCTCTTCATATTTATAGCGCCCAAGCATATCGCCGTCGCCCCTATTATCGAAAGATTCGCGCAGGCTCTTTTGCGCGCAGCTGCCACCGCATGTAAAAGTGCTCGAGGATTACGTGACTTCGTTAAAGCCCCGCGAGGTATAAATAATGCGCGCTGCAACGCGTCCGCCCGTTATTTCGGACTTATAAATAAAAATGACTGATTTATACGGGTATTATTCGGTGAGTGGCGGCGCGCCACCTCGCTTTTCGCCTTTTCTGCCCGCACGTGCTGAATTGCTAATCGCGGGGAAATACTTTTTTTCACGAGAGATATGGGAACGTATCGCGAGAGGGTCGAAATATTTCTCGAGTGAGCTGTTGGTTATGGGCCGACCGTGAATTATTTTTCATGCTGTCTTTATCAATGTTTTATCGTTATAAGTATTGAATGGTCGTGGAAAAAATATGTGTTTCGGAATCGGGTGAAACGTAATAAGTTCGAATGTATTGGAATAGATTCTTTCGATGGGTTTATATAAAAAAAATAATATATCATTTTAAGCTCATAAATATTTACTATATAAAGCTCTCCGAAATGATTATCATCGGTAACAGACATCTACGGTAAGTACTCTCTAAATAACTCGTTAAAGTTGCAGATCTATAGCACGAATTTTGGTATTCAATTGCTGAGTGTGTGTGCTCGTGTGCACACAGCGGTATACTAACATTGCCCGGGCACGTATAGACATTTACGAATACTCTAATGACAGAGCGACAAACGTGGATTCATACATACTAATCCAGGCTCGTGCCACGCAAATAAACGTAACTACTTAAACATGCATTTAAACATATATATGTGTGTGTGTGTGTGTGTGTGTGTGTGTGTGTGTGTGTGTGTGTGTGTGTGTGTGTGTGTGTGTGTGTGTGTGTGTGTGTGTGTGTGTGTGTGTGTGTGTGTGTGTGTGTGTGTGTGTGTGTGTGTGTGTGTGTGTGTGTGTGTGTGTGTGTGTGTGTGTGTGTGTGTGTGTGTGTGTGTAACGTACTACGTGCTCATTTATAAACATAAGGGTGATTATTGCGAGAGAAGTGCAGTTACGGCTTTTCTTCATTTCTAGATCGCATGGAAATTGAAAACTCATGTTTGCCTTAGTAAATGTAATCTTATCTAGCGAAATTTTGAATATTTCCAATAAAATTAGGACTTCTGAAAAAAATTTATTATAAAATGGATTTAATCTTGTACTGTTTGTCCTCCTTGAAATCCAGCATAACTTAGTAAATTATTTTTCTTAAGAATTTTAACCAAGAAATTATTTCTTTAAAAACATATATTTAAGAGCCTCATACCTTTTTAATTCCAGAAATGCATTTTTTAAAGATGAATTAAAGTTTTCTTCTCGCCCAAATAAGAAAAATTCTTTATGGTGATTATATACTTAGAACCGTACACGCCTCTATTATAAAACACGCTAGTTCTGTATTCCGCAAGTAAAAATTATTCTTTTAAAAAGTAAGAATCATAATGTGTAACATAATCCTAAAAGCAGTCTATTGCCTACTTCCAGAGGGACGCCCCGTGCCCAGATGTCATAAAGGAATTTTTTAATTTCATACAACGTGCGGTGCAAAGAACCTTATTAAACTAAGCCAAGAACAGCGGAGAGCGAGCCACAGCGGAGAGAAGAAGAGACGCGACACCGAGCTCCTTTGCTTGCGGCCGCGCGCATATAGTGTAGCGATCATATGCCGAGACACAGCAGTGGGCAAGAAAAGCTTCCTAAAGAAGTTGAAAAGTTGCCCGGTGCGCGAGAGTAGTACATCGTTTATCGCACACCGGGGAGAGAGAAAGAAAAAAAAGAGAGTAGCTCTGCCCGCGTACAGCTAACGACGGCCGTAAGGTCGCAGGGATTCTCAACCTCCGCTCAGGGTCAAATCAGGCTTCGAGACGAGGGTCGATCGATTTGACGTGCGTAGAAACTTAAATGGATGCTCTAATGCTATTTATAAACTAAACTCGAAGCCCCCTGCTCTCTCGCTCTCCCCTTTGCCGTGAGAGCGCTCCATCAGAGGTTCTCACCAGGCGAGAGATGCGTGTATACTACGTGTAGGTAAGTATGCTCTTTTCTTTCTCAGCGGTATACTTGTTTTTTTTTTTATGGGAAGGGAACCTGGCCTGCCATGGGTCG
The DNA here is from genome assembly GCA_036365515.1 of Torymus aiolomorphi. Classification (NCBI taxonomy): domain Eukaryota; kingdom Metazoa; phylum Arthropoda; class Insecta; order Hymenoptera; family Torymidae; genus Torymus; species Torymus aiolomorphi. The sequence continues at coordinate 128,088,944 of CM070877.1, read as the reverse complement.
TGATACGCGCCGAGGGGATGGCGCGAAGTTTCGTGCGTAACGTTGATCGAGTGCGCGATGCGAAACTTTGACGACAGCGTTCGCGATTACCTGGAGACGTATGTGTATATAGAGAGTGTTTTTATTATTTATTTTCACCGCGGTATAATTTTAATGGGCTTCAGAGAACTCGGCTGTAGAGTCCCGTTTTAAGTGCCTTTTATAGAAGCGTTTGATGATGCGTGTTTGCAGACTAGTTTGCTGAGGTGTGCGATATTGTAAGACACACCACATGTTCCAGTATATAATTCAATGCTGTTTGTTCTGTTTATATTCTGTTTATATGGAGATACCAGAAGGCTTGCTGTTATGACAAGGAGTGAGAGAGACAGAATCAGGTCGAGAAATAAAAGTTTTGCTGAATTATTCATAGAATGAGTACAACAAATGATTTATTAGTTAGTATTATTTATTTATATTTTGGTAAGCCATCTAATGCACTTTAATGCTCTTTCATCAAAGATAAAATTAGTAAGTAAATCATATACGAATATTTTGTTGTTAACGTCAATCTAAGAAATAGGCAAATAATGGTCGAAAAATCGTTTTATTATAGCGGTTAATTAGCCAGTTTTACTGGTTATTTTCTAACTTCTTAGCCATTTCATATAGATGATCTTCTACCAGGGATTATTTGGATAATATATTTATATTAATCATCAATAGAAATTAAAAATACACGACTCTTTAACATGAACAAAGCACAAATAGAAATATAGAATGATTAGAATCGTTAAATGTTAAATTGTTAAGGAATGTCCAAAATATGGCAAGGAAAAGCTTTCGAGACAAATGAAAGCAGGATTGATCGCTATAATATCCACGACTTAATCTGTGCGAAAATTACTTATATATTGTATGAATAAAGGACAGAAATATTTCATCACTCCGGTTAGGACATTACTCGATAATGTACGCAGAGTATATAAGTTACAACTGATGAATACATTATAAGCTGTGAAACTGGCAAATGCTTGCATATTATTCTGTTGTTGAAAAATATTTTCAATTATGTTTACCTCACTAAATGAAACAGCTTTAATTGCACTTGCCGTTAAATTATTTTAGCAATCAAATTATAAAACTTTCTATATTAATGCACGCAACGAAGCAACAATTAAGTTAAAGTATAACCGCATCAAAGGCGCAGTTAGCCGCGTTATATAAGAAGATATTGCCAGGTATATCCAGACTTCAGCAACTAACCATTCACCGCTTCTTTCTCTTCTTTATGAAACTAAAAACTTAACGATAAAAAAAAATTCTCTATTTTAAACGAAAATCAATGTTTTATAGTTATAGCACCTGTTTTAAATCGTGCATATGCACGTCTTTCAAGTAGATACTACCAGGTACAGCCAGCCATCGACAATTAACAGACACTCGTGAACGTTCAACGACTTCCTTGTAAATCATAAATCTCGCTGATTGCTTCGAAAACTTTCATTATCGCGAACGCTTCGGAAAGCCGTAAAACCCTTCAGCAGGACATGGAGGAAGAAAATAATTGTCTGCCAACTGCGCGTGACCTATGCGAGAGAGGAGTGGCCCGCACCTTCATGAAATATGCAACGGCCGCACGCACATTCAGAAATTTTATCAACGCTATCGCAGCATGCGGAGACGGACCAGCGGTCTCGTTCGCAAACTTTTTCGCGTGGGGACTCGAGTTACGAGTCCCTTCATGAAACATTCATGCCGGAAGGTGGAGTGTGACCCATCGATGGATGAAGCGCATGGAGAGCACGGACGGGCCTTACGTAACGGCGATTATCCGCGGTATAACGGTCCTGGGTGAGAATTGCAAATTTCAGGAGGAATCATCGTGTGCTGAATGCGGGGGCTGGGAAAAAGACGGAAGATTGTGGGGGCCGATGCGAGACTCATGGGGATATTAAACTTTACGGCGATGGAGCGGTTGGTGAAGGAAAGAGAATGGAAGAGGAGAGAAGATTAGGAGATGAATGGTAAGGGTAACTAGGAATATAGTTTTAATATTTATTCATATGTGTATATCGGCAAAATGCTGATGTAAAAGTGTTAGGGAGATGTAGGTGAAAATTAATTGATAAGGTGTGTTATTACAAGCGGTTTTCGAATGCTCTTGATGTTCATAGATGAAAATATCTTTTTATTATATATTTAATCATATTTATGTATGAAATAAATTCGTAGATTTTTAAGATACACTGAGTTATGAAGAGGTAAGTAAATTAAATGATACCAGAAAACAAAAAAAATTATTGGTGTGAATATTAGAATGTAGAAATAATCATATTGTTAAAATCTCTCAAATATTCATCATAGCAGCGAAACATTTCACACAAAAATTTTCGACATAACTCTGTGGGTGCTTGATATTAGACGTAGAATTTTGTAGAAGACAGCTGCCAATCGTTTTAACGTTTTAAACTAGGTCATACTACAGTTTCCGAAACTCCTATGCATATAATCTAGAAAATATGATCTTTAAAGCTGACATAGCAGCTTGATGAGATGATCTTATTGATAAATTATCCAAGTTCACTTAAAATTGATACAGATTTTAAAGATCTGAATATGTAAGTTTTAAATTAAAATTTAGTACTTATTTAGTAATAAATAAAAAATTTCGTATGATTCGAAGAAAATTCATAATAGTACATTGTGCAACAAGGGAAGAAAATACGCTATTTCTAGCGAGGGTGAGATGTTCTGCACGAGTCGGAGTCGGGTGCGCCCGAGACAGAGACGAGTGCTGAAAACACCTGACCGAGTCTGAAATAGCTTTTCTTCCCGTGTTATACACCGTATTTTTTTAACGAAGGCATGACAGGACCTTTTTCACGTGTGTGAGTCGGAGAGAGGATTGCGGATTTCGAGTCGTATACACAACGCAGTTGGAAATCAAAATATCTTGAAATGTATACACAATTAACTATACCTCCCTAAAGGGAGGTAGAAATATTCATTTATCACCTGTTTTAGAGTAGAAATGGGTATCTTTTATCACTTTCATAAAATATGCTCGAAATGAGGAATTTTCTGTCCTACTTTCACACGAGAAAAAGACCCTATTTCATGCCTGAGTTGAGAAAATAATTTTAATGAGCTGTGCATTGATAATAAGTAAAAGAACAAAGAATGTTAGAAAACAAAAATTAAAAGTTAATAAAGAAACGCCATGTAATACAGAAGTATTCAATGAGCGTAAATTAACGAGAATAAAAGATAAACAAAAATCGTATTAAAGGCTAACATTTTCTTCGCCAAGAAATGAAGATAAATAGACACGGGGCGCTGAAAAAATAACGATAAGAATTAATGTATGACAATGGTAAATAAAAAATCAGCAAGTCTGAAGAAAAGAGGACTCGAATGAATTAGTGAAGAAGGAGGAAAAGCGAGGAGCGAGACGCGCGCGATAAAAATCAGTATATCTCGGAAAAACGAGAGTAAAGGCCAGAGCGCGAGGGCATTGGACATCCGAGGGTGGAAAAAGAATAAGGTAGGAAAGTACGGTAGGGGAAATAGAGCTTCGATGCAAGGGTTAACGTTTCACCGGGAATCCGCTCTCTCTATGTTTCTCTTTCTCTCTTTCCTCTGTGTGCATGGAAAAGTGGTCTGCACTTACGCGAGGGAGGGAAGGAAGCTTGGCAATCGATGCGTCGGAGCGTCGAACAATAGACGGTCCGCTCGCGTGCTTACAATCCGTTCCCCGTATATATATATACATCTCTTCGTCGAAACTCAACGGCCCGTTGGCAATGATCATTATCGTCCTCGCGCTTTATCTCGTCCCACTTTCTTGTACAGCAATAAAAAAATTCCGCGCCGTCGTTGTCGTTGTTTTAATTTTTCCTTTTTATTTTCGACTATTTTTAGGCGTGTTTCAGGCCCTTATGGACACGCTCGCGATGGCGTGCGATAAGAAGCGATAGAGATCAATTCCGCACGGAAATTAGCAGGAACAGAAGCAACACGAGTTATTTGCAAATTATTAGAATCAATTGTGCGTCGACGTTTACTTTCTTGCCTCACTTTTTAGAGATTGAACAGCTACGGCCGCCCGGTGTATCGCGCTTTTTATCGATACTTTTTATATTAATAGCTTCGGCGGAGACAGTTTGCGCGGTTAATAATAAATCGGTGTGGGGCGATGAAAGTTAAAAGAATCTTTTAGATCGTTTATCTGCTTAAAAATTTATTTACGGATTGTACGTCGGATCCCAAGCTTTTTTGTTGCCGGAAACAGTCATCGTTAATGTTGTTTACTTTTACATCGGATAAAAAGTAATAGCAAGTGCACAAAAGAAGTCACCATGCATCTTTCATAACCATAAGAAATGCAAATATTGCGAATATTTTAACAGCGGCTCTACAGCCCGCAGACTAAAACTGCTATTGATATTTTTTCTTTTTCGGTATATCCTTGTATCGCGTTTCTTTTCTTTTTTTTGCTTTGTATTTTCATCGATTTCTTTACATCCATCTATACAACGAAAGTGCGCTAAATATACAGCAAGTCTAAACCAACGCAATTTTACCACCCAATTAAATTTATATCCAACTTTCTCAAAACACACAGCGGGCAAATTCAGTGCAGACGGTAGAGTCTCAAGTTCAGTAGCGCAATAAATCACAGAACCGCGGCCCACTGACAGCGCTAACAACAACGCAGTAGAGTCCTTCCCGCTTTATAACGCTCTTACAAGTCCTAAGACCCTCCTCCCACACATATATCCCTACACACCCACACGCATTTATTTCCCAACTCAGTGTATACGCGACGATCATTTCGTGAGCGTGGCGGAGAACGAAGTCTAGAGCTCGGCTTAAATAATGCCCGATTCCCGGCCGTAATTTACGAGCAATCTCGTTCTCTCTCTCTGTCCCTCTTTCACTCGAGCTGTGCGCGCACGAGCGGGAAAGCGGAGAATCGAGCCGGAGGTCCCGGAACCTTTTGAGAGGGATTTCGTCGTCCCTCGTCTTTTTTTTTCCTTTCGCGAGTGCCGTGCAATCGCGAGCCTGGGCTGTAATTACGGATTCTTTCTACTGTCGGTGCCAAGGTGGATTATTAATTCATCATCGAGGTATGCGCGAATAGGAGTGAATCGATGCAGAAGGAATATGAGCTACGGGTATTTATCATTTTACCTCTTCATGAACTTTGTATTCGAAATAGTGATTCTTATAATTTTGGATCGTGATGCGTAATCTTCAATTATAAAGAAATATGGGTGTGATTTATTTACTGTGAAAATGATGTTTATTGGAATAAATACATTCATAAAAGCACAGTACCGAAGAATCGATTTAAATCAATTTTTATCAACGATAAAGTAACTTCACAACTGTATTACGAATAATTTAATTGAAATTCTATAAGTAATGTATAATACGTGACAAATTAATCATATACAGAATATGCAGATATATCTGGTGCTTAAAATACTATTATTACATTACAATGATATTCAGCGCTTGTGGAATCACTTGATTCCCAGTAACGGGCATGAAATTCGCAAAGCATATTTGTTACCTGCGGCCTAGTACATTGACGATATTAGCGCAAGGATAATTAAAAAGCGTCAAAGGGGATTAATGATCGCAATTAATCATACTATTGAAATTCTCTTCTTCTACATATTTAATATTCTCTAAACGAATCATGTGCCATCAGTGCGCTTATAATTACGATAAAAAACGATATTGATGGGCTACAAGCTGTAATCCATTGTCAAAGCGTTTCAAACAGAATGGGAAAGAAGAAGGGAAACTGCGCAATTCGTATGAAGAGACAATGAAGTACAACGTAAATTAAAGAGAAAAAAGGAATCTATATATAGATGAGGGAAATAGAGAGAGGAGATGGTGTGAAAGGAAGAATGAAGCGGCGAAGAAAAAGGATGGGGTGGGAAGGGGAGGGGGCTTAGTACAAATGAGACTTGGAAACCAAGACGACGGAGCCTCATCGCATTGACTTTTAGATCTATCCCTCCAATGACTTTAATTATCACGCTGCGGAGCTCTCTCCCTCTCTTTCTCTTTTCGCGTCCCCCATCTGTTTCTTTTTCATCGCGTTACATACTACCTCGCATTATTTTCTTTAATTCCTGCCGACGGTATCCTCCTATTACGGTCTACTTTTATTTTCCTTTCTGAGTGTTTCTCGCCACGAAACGAAAAGCGCATCGAATGCTTATATTCGAACTGTTCGGGATGATTTGAGCGCAAGGTCCATTGTGCAAGTTGATATTACCTCTCTCGAAGTTTAGCCTTATGGAGACGAACAGCTGGCTACGCCTATATGACGGGCAAGTGCTAAGCAGTCTGAAGAACAGGGAAGCTCCTCATATTAGATAGGGGATGCAACGTTTCTTGTGCTAATAATTGGCTAATATTTACATGGTTATTTAATTTTCAATTGATTGAAAAGGGGGTTGGAAAATGTAATATTATAATAGCATTATCACACAAAGCAACAATGGCGTAAAATCATACGCCAGAGTAACATACGATATTTTTTGCAAGACTGTGTGTAAAAATAAGATTTTACATCCGTTATAAGGGCTTACAATGCTACTTTATATAAACTTGAAAAAAATCATTCTTGCAGCTGGGCGTTGAATGTTTCACTCCAGAGGACGATCGTACGCGATCCTCCCGGAGTGTAAAGTAAAATCTTACGCACTGAAACGGGTGTGTAAATCGCTTGTTACGCACAGTGTTGCAAAATAGTAGATTTCGATACGAGTGCGAAAGTGTTGAGTCCAGCACGAGCGGGAGGTTTGTGATAATCACACGAGTGTAGAATCATCTTTCGCACGTGTATCGAATGATATTTTTCGAACCAGGAGGCGTAAAACCGATTTTAAAAATTTATAGGATGTGTAAAATCCCATTTTACGCACACTGTATCGAAAAAATGTATTCTAATCATTAATAGTATAACTTTAACACGTACGTGATATACCATAAAGTATAATGTGTATTATGTATGATTCTTGAACTTACGAGATAACCAGGCATTTATAAAGTAATGATTGCTAGAACTCACCTGAAACAAGAAAGAAAGAATATATTTAAAAATAAATTCTTTTATCACAAAAATAGAATATATTATGATAATATCGAAAATATTATTTATTTTTTATAAAACAACTATGCCTATATGTGCAAATCCGCGGACTACAGACAACAACTGGGGTACAAAAACGGAAAAATTTTTTTTTGAGGGCACACCTGCCACAAAAGGTTTTTTCGGTTCTTTGGGGGTCTTCCAACATGAAAATACTCGTGAACACTCATTATCCGTTGCCAAGCTTTTTTGCCGACTAAATCAATTTTTCTTATGGAAATTTAACATGGGAAAAATGGACGAAAAGTAGTTATTGATGATTAAGGGGGTGTGGTACTCATGCACTCTGTTTTACCGGCAGAACTCGGTAAATTCTATATTATTAAAATAAATATATCGAATTACGTCTTATAAAGAGATAGTTGCCCTGTGCAATGTAATAATCTACCAGCTTGCGCAGTTTTGAGCCTAAATATCAACGGCATCCTAAAAAATTTTGCGAACGAAATTTCGGTTATTTTTGTTCGCAAAATTTTTTAGGATGCCGTTGATATTTGCGCTCAAAACTGCGTAGGCTGGTAGATTATTACATTGCGCAGGGCAACTATCTCTTTATAAGACGTAATTCGATATATTTATTTTAATAATATAAAATTTACCGTGTTTTGCCGGTAAAACAGAGTACATGAGTACCACACCCTCTTAACCAATAGCAAACTATTGAAGAGGCCAAACCAAATTTCACAAAATGCGATTAAAGTTGAAGAATAGAGCTTTAATTTGAGATGAGAATCGTTAAAATCGGTCGATTCTGTGCAAAGCTACGTGAAGTTGAAAATGACGAAAAATGACAAAAATTTGAAGTATTACGTGGGTTTGAAAAAAATCGCTCATTTTCATCATTATTTGCCATTTTCAAATTCATGTAGGTTTGCACAGAATCGACCGATTTTAACGATTCTCATCTCAAATTAAAGCTCTATTCTTCAACTTTAATCGCTTTTTGTGGAATTTGGTTTGGCCTCTTCAATAATTTGCTATTGGTTAATCATCAATGACTACTTTTCGTCTATTTTTCCCCATGTTAAATTTCCATAAGAAAAATTGATTTCGTCGGCAAAAAAGCTTGGCAACGGATAATGAGTGTTCACGAGTATTTTCATGTTGGAGGACCCCCAAAGAACCGAAAAAATCTTATGTGGTAGGTGTGCCCTCAAAAAAAATTTTTTCCGTTTTTGTATCCCAGTTGTTGTCTGTAGTCCGCGGATTTGCACATATACATTAACGTGTATCTGAAACTCTTATTGTGATTTTTATTATAACTCTCTACCGACCGCAACATGGAGTAATAAAGATTTAGAATTTTAAATGGATTTGGCACTACTACAACCACAGTGACAAAAGCATATATAGATATTCTGAATTTCAAAAAATTAGGTACTTAAACTAAAACTCGTGGTATAAGGGTTCAAGAGTTAGACGCCTGAGCTCATCGTATAGCTACCATAACACTTTCATTATCAAATAATTGTATACAACGTCTTCAGTGAATTGAGAAAATATTAATATTATTATTACCACTTAATAACGATAATGAGATATAAATAGAGGCAGGCTTGATGTAATAAAGACTAATAAAACTTGATTTGAACAAAGAAAAAAAAGGTATCGAAAATCGATATCGCTCGTGCATTTATGAGTCTCTTCAGAGTCAGCTAAATTGCGTGACGATTAAGGACAAATTACGGGAAAATGAAGAACTACTCATTGAAATATATCAACAGCTTGACATCTCAATGAATTTCGATGGGCAGCCGATACCCTGAGAACGACGACAACAATGGGAGCGGCGGCTCACGCGCACCTTTTTCTTCGTCAAATAACTCTTGCGCGTCGAAGCGACGATAAAATACAACAAGGAAAAAGCGAAACGGGTTTGCAATACGGAATTATAAAGGAACTTCTCGGCGTCCTGCAAATAATCGCTTGTCGATATTCCATTGACAATGCCGGTTATTGTGCCTTTTTCACCCCGTGCTGCTCAATCGCCGCTGTCGTCGTCGTGAAACTTGACGAGGGACATGCGCGAAGGGGTGGGAGAGAGAGGGATGAAAAAACAACCGACGCGGCCGCTTTAAACCCTGCGGATTGTGTTATAACTGGCCTATATAGTGCATTGTATCGATGCCAATACGCGAAAGACGAGCCGCGATGAAGAGAGCTGCCGGGAGAATGTCGAAATAGAAAAAAAGCGTACAACCATCAGACATCAGACAACAGTGAGCTACGGCGTTCATGCTTGCTTTTTTAACCTTTTTCGTCGTCCATTCTGCCTTTCTCTCTCTCTCTCTCTCTCTCTCTCTCTCTCTCTCTCTCTCTCTCTCTCTCATTCTCGCCTGCGCGCACACTTTTATATTTCCGTCATACTTTATCGTATACACCATGAGGTCGATTATTTCCTATATCTGTTTTTGCTCTGGCGCTCTAATATAAATTTGCCTACGTTCATGCGTACTCATGGCTTTTGTCGTGCGGGTATAGTTTATAAATACACGAAGTCACGTTTTGTAATCCATCTTAGCTCCCGTAGCGGCTGGTTTATAAGCTTACAGAATTCGACCATAATATATATACACATCACGGTTCATGGTGGTGCTTACTGCAGGCGAAGAAGAATTATTTGGATATTTACGCAGGTTTGAAATCGAAATGCGAAAATAGTGACCGTTTCGAGATCAAATATATCGTTGATGTAGGATTTTCACGTACTGGTCATATTATTTGTTTATGCGTAAAAGCAACTTTTCAATACTTATTTTTTCACATCACAAAAGCCGTGAGCTATGAAACTAAATAAATGTTCTATTGTTTAGTTGGTTATTATAAAAAATGAATGTATTTAATTAAGAAAATTACGATGCTTCTCAAATTGGAGAATTGTACTGTGGTGAAATAAAATAAAAAGAAATAAACATAAACTCTTTACATGAAAATATGAGATCTAGTTATATTTGATTTGATTCTTATCTTATGATCAGATCAGATTTTGAGCATAAGATACTATAATAAATGTATTCAGAATAAAATTTTTTAAGAAAAATGTATTATTATAAAACATTGATATTTCTGCCGATCGATATTGGTATTACTTTTTATTATTTTCTAAAACACAGTAGATTCTAATTTTGCTAGTCTTAAACATTTTCACCAAGAAATTTAAGTATACTAAAAGAATTCTTTAACCACTGGCGAAATGGATTAGTTAATAATCTTACAAAAAAGATGTTAATTTTGCAATTCAGAAGTCTAAATATCGGTATTTTACATCACGTTGCAATAATATACTTGTTTTGAAAGTAGAATTTTCCTATATATTAGAAACACTAATTATTACCTTGATAGTAGAAATTCACATCGTCTTTTACATTATTAAAATCGCAACAAAAGGTAAAAAACTCAAATCTGTGGCTTCCAGAAATAACGACTTAACTGACTTGTTGTCAAAATTGAGTTAGCACCGGAATTTATACCTTCTAACTACCCTTTTTCATGTAGACTTGGTCCGGAAATCTGAAACGCGTTCAAAGAGCAAATATCAGCTAAGTTTATAACCACTTAAATGCACCTGTGCCCGGAAAAACCACTTAACTGAATATTTATATTCAATTAAAAGCACCGTTTTGCAGTTAATACTATACAATAAATAGATTATGACATACCCATTTTTATAGCAACAAAGATCAAAGGCAATAGATAATAGAAGGTAACACAACAGCTTTGATTGCCGGGCGATGGGGCGAGTGTTCATAAACAGTAACCGAGTAACGTTCCGTATTCGGTTTACCGAATTCCGTTGACTTTACGCACATTCCGTTGGGAGGCGATTTGAACAATTTCCTTAAACCGCTTAACTGTACAGTTACCGGAATAACGCTTTAACTGCATTGTTTTGTTTGTTTATACAAGGAATAAAAATGTATTCTAGCAGCTGATAGTGGAGTTCGAAAGATATTCGATACCTTTGTAAATGTCTACATTGTCATGACTCATCTCGCGCATTTCAATCTTACATACGAAGTGTCATGACAGAAATTTTAAAACGGTGATTTCTCGAAAACACGTAATAGTGGGTTAAGTCGTTATTCCTGGAAGCCACAGAAATATCATTGACCACCCGCCTTCATTGCCTTTCCAAACCAAAAAATGTCTTTTTACACATAACATCAGTATATACAAAGAACAAATCGACGCAATCCTTCCTATTCAATCAAACACGTCCACACCCATTATACCTCGCCGACACCACAGCGCATCCGCATTACAGCGATCTTGGCGAACTTGTATGAGCTAACGAACGGGGTCAAGCCAATTCGGCCGCCGCTTCGCGTCGCGCGTCGCTAATATTAAGGCTCATTTAAACGACGGGCGGGTAACCCGACACCGAGGCAGTCGAACGGTAATTTATGCGCGAGAGCAATTTACAGCATCGAAGAGAGAGAGAGAGAGAGACCGGAGCTAGATTAGAGGGAACAAAGTGCGCGCAGGCGGATCGGTTTGTTCGACGCGCGAAGGAAGACGCGAGAGAACAATGCGACGGCGCGCAGGCCCGTATAAAAGCGAAACGAGCTTGCGGTAGACCGCGCGTTAATTATGCTAATAGGGGCCCCGAGCTCCGCAGTCGTCGTCGCCGCTGCTCGTTTTTCGCGTATAACGATTCGAAGACCCGATTAGCGTGATTTACTTCGAAGCGAGTGTGAGGAGCAGAAATTGCCTGAGGTTCAAAATTGGAGGTGGTCGCAAAGGATCGAACGATGCGGTATTATAGGGGGATCAGTAATTTTTGCGAAATTGAGTTAGCCGTTATGGGAGTATTTTTATCGGGTTTATACCGTGAACTTACGCGACGTTACCCTGGTAGAAATTAGTCCATTAAAAATGGGCAGGAAAACAGAAACTGACTGGAAATGGTTAGTTATTAGACACAAGTGTTGTAACTCTTTTTTCTATCACCTTCTCTCATTTTATGGAATGGCTCTATCCTCAAAATCTTCACATTAAAATTACATAACAATTTAATCAGGCATGGTGTGGTTTGTGCACATAAGAATTATGCACATATTTATTGTGCACACTTTAGCATTGGTGTATATCTATATCTATGTGTATACTCCAATGCTAAAGTGTGCACAATAAATATGTGCATAATTCTTATGTGCACAAACCACACCATGCCTTTAATCACATATTGTAAAACTTATACTCTTAAGAGATAGTTTACAAAATTTAGTAGTCTTTGTACTATTTACAGCTTTATTCTATAAGATATTAACCAAAATCGTTATTTTTCCACGTGACTCTATCTCTCTCACTCATCGCCATAACAAATCGTTTGTTACTAGATTTTTAATGGCTTCGTATTCGGCTAGCTATTTTAACTATTATTAAAATGCCAAATTAATAGATAATACAACATTTGATCATGTTTGCAACCAATAAATGTGAAAAATAGGTTGAAAAAATCATTACACTTATGGTAGAAAACTGGAGTTTATTTTTTTGCCATCTTGGTTCAAACTAGCCATTTACTACCTAAAAAATGATTTCAATTTCTACCAAGGTATAGAATAAAGATTCTTGGAATAGGTCAAATCATTATATATAAAGTATGTTCCCTTTGTTTAAAAGTATACCAAATATTACATATACTATATGAAAAAAATTTACACACACTCACATATACACATACGTGCGCGCACACAGATATACAGACACGCACGTATACACACTGCTTTATAACCATTGCTTTTGGAGCAAGTTAAAAAATAAGCGGTGGTGGTTCAACGGTAGGGTGTTAAATTAGTAATTAGATCAGAAGATGTCTGATTGTAGCTCGACCTCAGTCGAATTGACACGGACACACCACTGCTGTTTTTACAAGTGTCCAAGATTATCGAAGTTGAGGTGATTTGGATACTACATTTATAAACTGTAGCTCTCGTGACAAATTAGTCCACTGTAGGAATGTCGACATTAAATAACACAAAAAAAATCTCTCAAATAGACTTATCGATCCAAATACTGAGTGCTGATTGAATAATTTCCCAACTGCAAAATCTAGAAATAGCTTTCTAAACTCGCGAAATCCACATTTGAACGAAAAAGATATACCTCTCCTCTCGGATAAAACAATTTATTCGGGAATCCACATCTGGATCCCCGACCGCGATAGCTTAATGCGCCTGAGAAAACAGCTATTTCGCGTGGCTTTATCGCGTTTTCGACCGATTCGCATCCACCTCTTCACCCTCCTATGCCGAAAACACGCGCTAATGCAATTTGCAATTTTATCGAGATAAACCAGCCGGGTCGAAACGAGTAAACACACACAGGAGCGCGCGGCCGAACATTACAAATTGGCGCGAGGAGAGGGAACTGCAAATCAAAGTTCGCGTCGCGCTCGCCGTAAATATAAATATACACACACACACACACACACTATGTATATACTAACACATGTATCGGCTGGCGCGTACGTGTGATGTATATACACGCGCGTGTCTCCGCGTAACGAGTGCACCTGCGAACCAGACTCGTGCGGCGATTCGATGCAACCCGAGGATATTTCGATTTGAACGATGCGAGCGCGCAGCCGTGAATGCGCGATGCTTCATTAAGCTCGACTGGGTTTGGCGTTCGTTCTATACGTTTTGATTGCTTTTTAAATTTATGGTAGCCGCAAGGAAATTTTGCTCTGCGATCGTTGTGCTTTTATTTTCGGCCGATGTTTGTTTACTTCTGTTGTGTTTTTGTAGAAGGAAAGATATCGTTTTTTGCACTCGTTTTGGATTTTGATGATGTTTAACCATAACATATGTTTTATAAAATGAAAAATTACAAATTTACATATTATAGGAATAGATTTTACCATCGACAAGTTGATTATTTTGGCGTACTACCCTGGTAGAAAATAAACCAACTTTCTTGGTTAACATTTAATTAAAACTACCCTGCTGGAAATCGTCTATTTTTCGCCCATTTGTGAAACGATTTTTCTCCCATTTTCTAGCCATTTAATGGCTAGTTGACCGAAATCGCTAGAAAATGGCTAAAAAGTGGGAGAAAAATCGTTTCACAAATGGGAGAAAAATGGACGATTTCTACCAGAGTATTTAAAACTATGATTATATTTTAAAGCCATTTTCTCATGTATAAATAGTTATTCATCGTCGATAATGGTGTGACGTTTTTAATTTAAAAATTGACAATCAGTCGCCAACCGATGGTTAACATTTCTACCTGAGTACATATAAAGATAATCGTAGAATAGTTCAAAGAAGGTAAGAAATTAGAAATGTGAAAAATTGAGTATATAGATAAAGTTAGGTAATTTTATTTATGGTTTGTTAGTAAGTGTTATAGATACTAAACCAAATAGAACAACGAGCTAAACACATACAAATAATCATAATATTTATTATTACAGAACTTGTCTGATTTTTCTTATTCTAATTCTGAAATTATATCGATTGCAAGGCATAGGATAATGTGTTACTATGAAAATAAAATAAACTTCTGGAAAACCGTATAAATTTCCAAGAATAAAGCAATGATAAATTGTCTTGAAAAAGTTCGACCGTCAGTTCCAATGCATTCAAAGTAAATTTATGTAACTACATAAAGCACAGGAAGAAGATGCTTTTTCCGCCTGGATAGGCAGAATCAAATAGGGCAAATATTTTCCGTTCCTGCGCAAGAAGAAGAAGAAGCGACGCGCCGTCGCTCGCACACACTGCGCCACACACGCCCCCAAACACAACGAAAGCTTCGAAGAAAAATAATTCACAAGACGCTAGGAATTTAAGTTGCCCTGTCGACGAAATATTATGTAAATGCTTCCTCGATTTCCCCACCCTCTCTCTCTCTTCTCCGACTTCTTCGGCACCTGCAAAACTTCGATAAACATGCGCATCCTTGCCACATACGCACACACACATAATATCCGCAGCATAATCGACGAGTCAGGGAGACGCCGAGTATGGATCCCATATACGCACTCACACTACACACAAAGTTACGCGTGCGGCAGAGTGTGCAGGATGCAAGACGCGCGTCGTCTCTCTCCTCTCACAGGGGCGCGGCCATATCATCGTCTTCGGCTTCCCCGCCGGGGGCTGACTTTCCTGCAGCGGTATCACCTCTCGAGAGGCGCTTCGATTCGCCGCCACCGCATAATCGTGGCTCCCTGTCTTATGCTACCGCGGTTCTGTGTGTGTGTATAGAGGGGAGAGAGAGAGCGTATATACGGTGATTTACCGCTGCGTCATTTTTCATTCCGCGGGCGCTGCTTCAGCTCGCGAATGGAAAGCAGGGAGGGAGAGAGAGAGGAGATGCGCCTGCCCGGGTATTTTCGATGAATGTTAATAGGATGCTGCTCGTGGTTCGCGGGGTTACCGAAGGCCGTGAGGGAATCGCAGGGAATAGTTTTTCAAAGTCGTTGCTCGTTCGTGTGTAATTTAAGGAGCTGGAGATTACTTGGAAATATGTGGTCGGATGTTATAAGCTGTTTTCAAGCAACTATTAAGAAGGATACGTTTCTGTATTGATGTGTCGGTGCTTAAAATAATAAAAACAATAATGTCGAATGTTTGTACGTGACATATCAGTTTAAAACATATTATTTTCCGCGAGAATTTAATTGTTCTACTTATCAAGATGATTCGATTTTACCTTTATTGACATATTTTTATTTTCTAATTGGAAAAAGATTTATCATTTTTTTCTAATCAATACAAAAGTCTCTTGCAATATATATAGCATATTTTAAAATCCACTTGATCTGATGTTAAAAACTAAATATCAAGTTAAAGGAAAGTAGCGAAGATGCAGTATAGTCAAACATTTCAAAATCTATATACACGCAATGTTTTATAAATTTCCCATAGGTAATTTATTTTTAATATTCATATTTTTTATCTTCTATTGAACTCTATAAAAATGACACTTTATCGACACTATATTTTAAACGTGAATATGAGGTTTTTTAACAGGCACATATTTCTTTAAATAACGTGGCCGTGTGTTTTGAGAAAAACTACCAATCTATAAAGAAATTCTAATAGAAAATTACGTCCAAACGTACCTAGTAATCACAAAATAACTTGCACGTATTACGTTTTAAATTAGCACGTTGACTGCCTCGTGAAAGTAGCGCATAAGAAACTTTGATAATAAAGAAGTCAAAGTAGAAGAAGTAGAAGTAATGATTTCTGAACCCTTCACTTACAACTTAGAAAAAGAAACTATTGCATAGAACAAGTCCATTTGATTACGATCTCATAAGCTGTTTGTGTGAATGCATACTACGCTATCTAGAACTTTTTGAAATCAGTATAATATTATAGGCATTATATTACCGCTACCTTTACATTAACTTCTAAGAACTTTATAAATAATTTGTATTACGCCTATCTTGAAGATCTTTCGAAACTTCAATTTTATAAGTTATACGAATCCACAAAAAAGTGTTTTTTTCCACATATCAGCGTTTATATAAAAATGGTCATGCATCAATCATCGTTAAAAAAAAAACATCGTTAAAAAAAACAGAAGCGACTTTTTAAAAGCACCGACGAAAAACGACTCGACAACTTTCTAATCCTAGACAGAGGTAAAACGCGCATAAAAAACGACTCGTACTCCGTGTTATACAGCGCGAGAGAGAGAGAGGAAAAAAAAGTTTCACTTCTCGCAGCCTCAACCGCTCCAACACGGAAATTCTCCTCTATGCCGAGTGGCAAAACTTCCGCGATACATCTCACCCTTCTCCCCCCTCATCTCTCGCTGTTAGGAGGTCGGGGAGTGCGCGTAGTTTATGCACTCGGCGCTGATATGGCGGCGCGGCCCTCTCTTCCCTCTGAAAAAGAGAGAAGATGCACGGCGGTGCGTTCGACTTGCTCCTGCGCGCACGGAGATTAAATCGCCCCGGTGCGGCGGCGTTTGATTTATTGGGAGCATATAAGGGAATCCGCAGACCCGGCGGCGATTTATAGGTGAGCACCCCTTGCGCGCGCGAATTTATTCGCGTCGCGCCCCGAAATTACGAGGGCGAGGTTCGTGTGTGTGGATATGTGTGTGTGTTTCCGTGAATGCGGATCCAGGAAGAAGATGGTGTTATCGGATTTTCGGCTGAGGGGATAGGTGGATTCGCCGAGAGGACGCGTATAAGACGGCTCGGTGTAGCGTAGGTTATGGGTTTGTAGGGCGGTTTGGTTGTATTTTATAGGATTATCGTTCGTTAGATAGAATTGACGTTTCTAAGGTGAGCAATGGTTAGGTATGTTGGAGAGGTATGTGTAAGGTTTGATAATAATATTAGCGTTGTAAATTTATTTATTTTTAAGCTTTAGATTATTTGTAGGTATGTTGTACATTACAATAAAGTTTTTATGGTGCATTTGGAACGTGAAATGTACCAAATTACTAATATTACTACCGAATGAGGGAAGTAAAATTGAATTTCGTTGTATTCTTAAGGTAATATTGTTATTAGCAATGAAAAATACAGTGTTGCGTGAAATAAAAACTGCAAGATGTTGCTAGCTGGTGAAAAATGTGCGAGAGTTCCATGGAAAATGAACTTTTCGCGTTTTATGACAGAGGTTTATGAGTGTAGTAATTTTCTCTTGAATACTATATGAATCTGATCTTCTAGCAGATTGAAAAAGGAAGCTCGATTTTCATAATTTAGAAAAAGACTTCCTTATTAAATTTTTTATAACACGGGAGAGGAGAGCTCTTAAACGAACCACATTATAGGCCATATTAAAAAGTTTTTGCAATCGCTGCTATTAATTTGGCTACCTTAATCTCTCAACCTTTATGTATTAAAAAGTCTATAAAATCTATCAGCTAATTAAATTTACACCTCCTTCTCGTACTTCTTTCTCTATAGCAACTATTTCAGTAACGGTTGCAAATTTTAGACTTTTAGACATTTTAAATTTTAGACACATTTTGAAAACAGTGTACTTCGCAACTCCCACTATCAATCACAATCGGTATAGTTTTCAATAAGTAAAATACGGAAACTCCCAGAATCATCCATATCGACATGACAAAACGTAAAATCCTGTTCTTGCAGACAACAAAGGACTACACCTCGATCGATTACCGCGAAGCGAGGAACGCACGCACATACATACACGCCCGAAGCGAAGGAAAACTCGGCGTCGCTGCCAAGTTTTGGACCGCTAAAACGCACGAGTGCGAATTGCTCGTCGTGTGGGGGGGAGGATATCACTGCGACAAGGCGAAAAGAGCAAGACGCGAATGGCTCTACAGCTCAGAAGGAAGTTCGATTCAAACGAGATTCCGGGCCGAGGCGAGCCAAGTCAGACGGATAGACAAAGTTCCGCGCACTGCCGGCAGGGCAACTTCGCGTCCAGGAATTCGAGAGCGGTCGCCCGCGGAGTTCACCCTCCTCCGGTTTCGGATCAAATACACACTCTCTCGTCTTCTCTATCTCTCCTTCCTTCACTTACGCACACACGTACACACTCGTATATACATCCTCGCTCAGTCTAATCTTCTTGCTCGCCGAATATCTATACATATTTCAAGCGCACTTGTCTGAGTTGCTATCACGGGAGGCGCGTGTATAGCAAGTTTTGTAGAATTTCCAAATTAAATAGTTGGCGGAAAGCATTTGGTAAGGTAAGAGATTTGATAATTAAATATGGTGAAAGTTTTGGTTATAAAGGCAAATTGTTTGTATGAATATTGTAATAATAAATTTGTTTGAATTTAGAGATTAGAGGAAACAAATGTAATTTCGACTCTATATCAATTGAATTCACTAAAGTAATTGCCATTAATTTGTTTTAGAAATGTTTTTCTAGTTTAAAAGTTATGTTAATTTTTTTTTCAAGGAAAAGAAAAGACTAGGCTTCCTTACATAAACTTAGTTACAAGAAGTTTAGTATTTGAAATTTCAAAAGTTTGAATTCGGCAGGCTTTAAACTTTCGGAAGTGTACAAAGAGTGAGTCGTAAAAAGAAACTCTATCAAAAAGGACTTTGACAGTAAATTAGTGAAAGTTTGAAGGAGATACATATAATAAGAGAAGACTTTCGAATATGAAAAATTATTTCTCTTAGATAAGCTCGTAGATAAGTGTTTACTCTAATAAAATCATTTTATTCAACCGAAAATTATTTATTTCAAAGAGAGATAGCATTTAATAATAGACTCTTTATCGATACATTTAAATAAGTAGTTATGAAGTCAATAAATATTTAATGGTTTTTTTCATTTATATAATATTATGGTAAAATATTTTATTGAATCTAGCAATTTTCATAGTGTGTTGATTTAATATATTTATCAAATAATGAATCATTTATAAGTCACAATTATTATTCTTATAATAACATATTTTAAGAATATCTGTACGTAAAATTTTTCCTGTAAAACCAATTGACGACTACTAGATACAATAACTTGACTTGAATATGACCTCAGCATTTTCTCGTCTTATCGGGTGCAGAAAGTGGCAAGTGTGTCACCAAGCAGAGAACTTAAAAAGATTCTTAAAGGATACTGGGGGAAAAAATCGTCTGTAAGTTCGGAAACAACGACAGCAACTGTCGGAGTAAAAACACACTCCGCTAACTTTACTCCTTCATCACCGCGATGTTTTTATAATTACTCGTGAAAGGAAAATTCACAAGTTTGCTAACCGTAGCAAGTTTTCCGAGTGAGGCTGAGAAAAAAGCGAACGAGAGACATGCGCAGGTGCCTTAATGCCTCACGACTTTCCTTGTACCATGCAAAATTATTATCGGGAGGTGCAAAACGAAGAAACTTGAAGATAAACGAGAAAAAATAACAGGTTACTATCGTATCTTTATTAAATTCGTGTGCTTATTAAAAGACGGAAACAACTCAAAATCAACTCAGCTCAGAACAACTCTCGGTACTTGGAAAAGGTATCAACTTTAAATTTATTTCGAAAAGGCACAATTCAAAATCCGTTTCGAAAAGGTACGAGTTCCCGAGTAGATGATCCTTTATCAGATCTTCGGGCATACAAACGAATGACAGAATCACGATCGAAGAATCTAAGAACCTACAAGACTTACATTTTTCAAAAGGGATTCCAAGTTGGTACCATCTTTCCTCAAGTCGGTCAAAGATAACTAAAAGATTTTTTAGCTGGAGAAGAAAGTGTAAATTACAGTATAACATAATAGTTTCCAATCAAAAGAGAGAACACTAGCTAATTTAATGTAAAAATAAATGTATTTCATAACGATAAAAAAGATGCCGAAGATTACTGTTTAAAACAAGGCTTAAGTTTGTTTAATAAATCAAATAAGTTCTAAAAAGGTTCTCATTTGCATTTACATCTTACCACTTTTTAAAATAAGGACAAGATTATAAACATCTTCCTTAGAAAGAGTGTTAAAATATTGCTACTACAAATTTTTCAATATATTTAGTTTATAATTTTCAACCATGTATGAATACGCGATTAATTAAATCACATAAAAACAAGAGACTAACGCACGTATCCCACCGTCATCCCTCTTACAACAAATTCTCACGGCAGCTTTCGCGCCAGCTTCCTCGAAACTTTCGCTCGAGTGGCGAAAAAGACGTTCGCGAGCGACAGTACGCCTGGGGAGAACGACTTCTCTTCCGCACCGCAGCTCGCTCGCAAAACTGTCAGGGATGAGAGAGGAGCTGAGACAGCCAACCGCAGCGAAAGAAAAAAAGAGAATCCAAGCCGAAGAAAGGGTAAGAAAATGTACAGTTTTCGCGTGCACGCGCGTGCACCGAAGAATGTAATCGTCACGCGACAGCGGAAACCTACACCCAACTCTCTCAGCAATCTCGACGGAAATGACATATATATGATGGACTGCGGGTTATACGTAACAGCTCGCAGAGCGAATCTCGGGATTATGCTTATTATCTCGAGGCTCTCAATTTCTAGTGCAGATTATTCGAGGAACGAGGAGGGACTCGCTACGCGGGATCTCGTGACAGTTCGGAGCTTGGGGATGGTTCGAGATTTTGGGGAAGTTTATTATTTTGCGAAGAAAGGTCGACATTTTGTCAGCTTTTTATTAGCGTCTTTTTCTCCCTTTGTCGCGGGATGGAGATTTGAGACGCTGAAAAATTAGAGGATGGAAATGCTAATGTGAATTTATAGTGCGAGATTATGTGGCTTTGAGAGGGGTTCAGTCAAAGCGACGAGGAGATTTTGCGTATCTGAGGCGAAATGATTGTTATTCTTGACGAAAGGAAAGGTAATTTAGAGAAAAAATATTGAATGTATTTAATTTACTATGTTTAATAACTAGCTATATAATACCTAATCAATTTATAATATGCCAAATGTAGCAAATTAATTATGAACCCTTCTTCGTCTCCATAATTAAACAGAAACTTTATTAGCACTATAATATATTGTAGAAGCGTGTAACACACTACCATTTAGCAGGCTACTCTGTCGTAAAACCGATGCCCACATTACGAAGTCTCAGGACACTTTTTTTCAAACCCATTACAAAGTTTTATTGCGACGCTGAATTCGTAATTATTTTCCAGCGGTCTCGCCAGCTATCTTCGCCGCGAATAGTTTTTATAGCAGAATGTACGTCCGCAGAACTTGAAAGCTCTCTCGTAGATAAGAAGAAAAATATGGGAAGGACGGCGGTAGATCTCGCGAGAACCTTGCGAGTAACTTGTTCGCCTGTAACACCTCTCGTGTTTTCCCAGTGGTGCACAAGCTAATCTGCGCCATGCTATCAGTGTGTCCGCGCGCGGGTCTCTGAAGTGCCACTCCCCGCTCTACATCGAGCATTTTATGCTGGCACCTTTGTCTTAATCTGACAATCGCACGACACGAATTTAAATTATCATCCAGCTGATTTATGCTCAAAAAGATGTATAAGTTTTCGCGTTTTTAATGTGAATGAGATACTGTTGTCTGTTAATGTATTTTATAATTAGTGTATGATTAGATTATATGCCTTGGGTACTAAGTTTAATGTTAACTCAAGTTAAAACAAATTATTTAAACTATTTCTGAACAGAATTTTAATTAACAATGACATTGCTAATAAAAAAATCCCTTTATTTCCGACTCTAATTTAATGGTCACTTTATTGGCCTGAAAAGCGGGACAAAAGTATATATACCATTTGATTCCCTCGCATATTTTATTCCCACAAAATGTAATATTTCAATTCCTCTACCTTTCTCTCTTATTTACCACTTTTTTCGTTAGTTGCACTTTCCAAGTCAACAAGATGGCCACAGTTGAGTTGGAAATAAAGTGCTATATGCAAGACGAGAGTAAAGTAGACTATTTTTTCGGGTGATTGTTTGAAAAAACCCACCCGCGGGACTAATCTACGACTTTACTGTCTTGTTGCATAATGTACGATTATTAAAAATCACAGTTGACGACAAAATTTAATGTCAAAGTTCTTGTGCTTATAAATTTACAAACAAACTTCAGCTAGGCATTTGTGGAGAGTTTTACTTTTGACTTTCTTAGCTTTTCTACTATCACAATAATTTTTAAATCATTTGATAATAGCATCAATTTTATTTTACAAAACCTTTATGGCAATAATAAATAACCATGAAAAATATCTCTAAAACTTTAGTGTTATTTGGATTTAATAAGCACAAAGTAAGGACAGGCTTTTCTAAAAGTTAAGCTTGATAATTATCATCATCTCTGTTCAGGTATACTGCTAGGAGAATTCAATTTGCCATGAAAACAAGCTTCCGCTAATTTTTAACAAGGTCACTTTAAGTGAGCGAAAATTAATATTCCTTTCTTAATGTAGTAAGTTGCAAGGAATTTAAGATGCTGAGCGTACGCTGACAAAATTACTGTAAACGTATTTAATTCAGTTTCAAAGAAGATAAGGTAAGTATGAACTGAAATGTAAAAATTATATTTAAAAATTAATATAATTATTAGAGAAAGATATATATACCCTGGTGGAAATCGATTCCATTATTTGACTAGTAAATAGCTAGTTTCACCAACAATCGTCGAAAACTAGACACTTTTCTTGGCTATTTCCATTATCCATCGATGAAACGATTTTTCCGTACATATTCACCATTTAATAGACAAAATAATAGCATAAGTTTTTTTCACAGATTTACATTAGCTATAAGAAGTACATCGAAAATAGAAACTGAAATTTTTTCTCATTGATATTAACGATATAGAAAAAACGTATAAACAGAGCTTTAATAGCAGTAGTTTATTAAAAGAGAAAAACACTTCAGAATCTATTTCGAAAGATATTATTTCGCTTCGAAAAACTACAAGCTCAGAATTTATTTTGAAAAGGCACCAAATCGAAAATAACTTTTAAAATACGAAAATAACTATTAAAACATTAATAATATATGCCAATTCAGAAGTAGCATTTTTATTCAAATTTCAGTGATTAGTGATAAATGTAACAAAAGACGTTGAAAGTATGTTTATCGTCCACTTTTCACGGAAAAACGTATACCAATACCTAATATTGTAAAACTTTTTCTTCGTAATTTACGACTTAAATTAGAATAAAAAAGTTTGTTTCTGGGTGGGCACTTTTTGAAAACGGATTCCGAATTGTTACCTTTTGAAAACAAATTTTGAGCTAGTATACTATTTCAAAACGGGATACTAGGTGATTCCATCTTTTACCCAGCCAACAAGCGATTCAAGAATATAGAATGAAATAAATATACGTTTGAGTGTAATATTTCTAGATATAATTTGCATTACACGTAAAGTAAAAGTAAGCTGAAAAATATAATTCACGATGTTTGCTCACTGTTAATGCAAACGTAATGTATATTTCAATATTATGTAAATTCTTCGAAATGAAAAAGATTCAAAAAGATTTCAGTAAATATTTTCTTTGATATAACAATTGATACACAATCTCCCTTAAATATTCACCATATACACCAAAACAAAAACATCTCAATTATAGATCTGTCAAAAACCGGATATACGGTGGGAAAAGTAAGCGAGCTCGCTCGCAAAAAAAAAAAAAAAAGAAAAACAGAGATGTAACATCGAGCGAAGGTATTCCAATGGCCGGGGTGCATAAACCGGGACATCGGTAGCGGCTCGCGCGACGCGTCCGAAGCTATACACATATACGAGCGAGCTGTAGCATATACGCGAGCTCTCGCACTCGAATGCCTGTCGGCAGCAGCGCGCGCTCGCGACACCCCTGGGGCTTCCCGCCCCCGATTGCCCCACTTACGGCTCGTGTGTTTCCTTATCCGCGGCCGCTCGCATGAGTCTTTTGCCGCGTGTATATAGCCAGCCCCCGTCGTCGTCGTGTCTTCTTTTTCACTTTTTGCGCGCCGCGCTGTCGGATCTTTTCGGCGCGTATAGGTACGTCTTCCGGTCGGGCGGCGACGGCGACGCGTCTTTGCTTTTTACGAGGGATGCAGAAGGCGCGCGCTATGCTGCGTAGTGCTGCGTCTCGGGAAAAAGGGTAGTAACATTTTACGATTTCGGTCTAAGGGAGAGGGAGGGAAGGAGACGTGGAAATAGGGAGAATAACGAGCGCGCGTGACACGACAGGTGTGTCATTCGTATACGACGGCTATTCGAATGTAGATACTTCGAGTTTGAATACTTTGAGTATCTCTGGTACAAGTTCTAAAATTAATGCTGGTTTGCAAAGACTTGGTCTAACTGTTTTTCGGGGAAATCTTGAAAGAGTTTAAAATGGTATTAGGAGAACACTGTTGTGGTGTGTATAATACTTTCTTCATAGAATGCGCTATGTATACGTAAAAGTGAAAGATGTGAAAACGGCCGTCTTATTTTATAGAGATAAAAATACATGTTAAATTTTCACACGACCTTGTAAATATAAACTCAAACACCCTTTTATTAAAGTTTTAAAGTACACACCCGAGCTACAAAACTGTGTGTAAATCTTTTCAAAAAATGTGACAGCGCACAAAATGAATTTTATTTATAGAACATGTCAAAACAGTTTTCAATTTTCCCCTACCGTGACATAAATCTATAAAAATCTCCCGTGAGGTAATTTCCTATTTAATCCCAACACGTATTACCTAATCTATATAGCGCTTCCCGATCAAATGTTCTGTGTTTTATCAAGTTCGATTAGTTCCTCGAAAAGCCAGCAGGCTCCACCCAAAACTCACTCACACAGCCGGGAAAGCTTTCCTATACACGAAAAATCATCGCGATCACTCGCGCGCCCTCAATAAAAACCATCGGTCCGTCTTCTATTTTTACCTCTGTCTATCTCTCTCCCTCTCTGAGTCGCGCACCCGCGTAACACGCATCTCCATCTCTCCTCGCGCTCGCTCAGCCGGAAGAAAGGAGGGGCTGAGCTCATCGTATATAGAAAATCGCGATCGGAGCCGCGCGGTGGCACACCCGAAAACACAGCTCACCGCTTATCGTTTTCCATCGTCTTGGCTCAATGCGGAACCCGTGCGTTTGCCTTTCGGCTACATCATCGCCACGGGGCCTGTCGTTTGTCTTGGCCGGCCAGCCAGCTGCGAGGCGATAAAGAAGGAAACGAACGGAGTGCGAGGCCGGAGATAAGACAAAGGGGTGGGGAATTTAGCGGAGAGTTGGAAAGGGACGCGCTGAAACAAAGGGCGTGTACGAGCGAGCTCGCGACCCGCATTTCTTCGCTGATGCAGCGCGCCGCGGTATTATATATATACGTGTGCACCGGCAGTCTCGGACGAGGATTTTAATTATTTTTATTCAGAGATGCACACGCGGGAGAATGCGAAATGAAGTGCGTCAGTCCGCGACTGCGACGCGTGTGGGTATAATATAAAGCTTGATCTTGGCATGATTCTCGTGGGGGGTACACATGTGTTTCATATGATACTTTCTTTCGAGCTGGTTATATATTGTAGATTATATGCTGTGCGAAATGTGGATACGCGACGCGTTATTTAAATATTTAAGTAGTCGGCTTTTATTTTTAATTATATAGGTATAGATCGCGCGTCTCGTAATTATACAGCTTTTAAAAATACCCATACGATGGCTGATTTTAATATAGAGCAGCTGTACAAGTTTTAATAAGAGTTTAATGAATTGAATATTGATTATATGATTAAAAATGACTTTTATTTAATGAAGTTTCAATGTTTTAAGCATTAAACGTTAATTAAGTTGATTGCTTTTAAAATAGATGAATGTATAAATTATATAGATTTTAATTAAAAATTTCTACGCGTATACTTTTATTTTGCAAATATAACTATTGCAAATAATTTATAAGCAATAAATAGTAAGTCGATTTTTCAGTGACATTCGATCCATTCTCATAAAAAAAAGAAACCTTAACCACACTTAAAACGACCAATAAAAGCACAACAACGCATTCTAATTCGGTATTTCATTTCTATAACAAGATCCCCACGATCGTAAACATCGCGCGCACTCGCTCGTACAACGTAGCGGCGAACCGCATGTATATACTTCCCAAATATACACATACACTGTTTTATACGTCTCTCTTTCTCCTCGCGCGTAAGCGTGCATGTAAAAGTGCTAGGGGCGCGCCTTGCGCTTGGCCCAATTTCGGACGACAACGCTGCGTACGCCAACCCTGATTTTCGCCGCTACCGCGTTCACGCGAAAGCGAGCCTGCCAAGAAAAACGTCATTACCTCGGCGCGCATACGCTGCCACGAGAATCGACGTAATTAAATTCGTCGGCGTGGGTAAGAGAGAGAGAGGGCATGCGACGCTCGATACCGCCAAGTAGTAAAAGCGCGCGCAGCTCCGCTCGAGATTACGTATCTTGCGCCCGAGGATCGCGCTTCACTTTCTTCGCGAGCGCGAGTTCCTAAACGACGTTGGTGTGGCAACGCGCGGAGAGGAAAATGAACGTTAGTGCGACCGATATTTTGGAACTGCTGGTGAGGTTGGTTGTGAAATGGATATTATTTGCGAAAGCAAGATGTTTCGGAGCGGCAGTTTGGGTTCTTGCGAAAGCTATCGCGAATTGACAATCACATGTTATCGTGACTTTATTAGTTGTAGTATATAAATAAACGATAAGACTTGTAATGACATGCCTTGATGTACTATATTTAAGCATTTTATTTCGCCATTGAAGATGGTTTAATTTAAATATCGTCTTTTTCGATTCAGTATGCGTAAAATGCGATTTTACACATTCTATAATTTTTAAAATCGCTTTCACACCCCCTGTATCGAAAAATATCGTTCGATACATGTGCGAAAGGTGATTCTACACTTTTGCACTTGTATCGAAATATACTATTTTTAAAGGGTAAAAGTTATACAACTTAGAAATACATGGTTATGTTATTAAAGTTTTAATTGACATCAGATTCAAAGAGAAAATATTAATTATTACTGTATTAAGTATATTTTGTCTTTATGAACTGAAAACAAAAGTTACTGTAATTATCGCGCGAGAATGAGCTCGTAAACTATTTAATTGAAAAATGTCATTAACATTTTTTATGAATAATAATTAAAAATATTGAAAACTAATTTTCTATTTTTAATATAGGGGAAGGTGAGGCACGGTGAGCCTGTCGGGTCAGTTGGGCATTTTAATATTAAAGCTGTAAAGGGTTCTCTGGTAGAAAATAGACCAACTTCGTTGGTCAACATGTTAGTCAAATGGGAGCATTTCTACTTAAGAATAACATTAAAATTTAATTAAAACTATTTAAAACTATCATTATATTTTAAAACATCTACAATATAATATTTTTACCTGTATAAATAGTTATTTTTCGTCGATAATAGCAACATAATCATGGTGTGACGTTTTTAATTTCAAATTTGACCAACGGTTCGCCAACCGATGGCTAGCATTTTTACCAGGGTTCTTTAAAAACAAATGTTCATAAAAATGCATAAAAAACTATACTAGTTTTTATATTCGAGTGTTTCATACGAAAAAAACTCATATGAATTAATTTCATAAGGTTGAAATTCGGAGCAGTGAAAATACGATGGCTTGATTTTTGGCTTTACTGACAAAGAGCGAATATAGGCTGACTACACCAGTATTGGAACAGTCACCAGTTAACGAACATTTTCTTTATATATATATGAAAATATCAAGCTTTCTATGTATTGTTTATCTAACATGACGATAATTTTCGAATCCTTGAAATTTTTTATTTCATTTATATAAAGATTCTGCATAAAATAAATTATCTTGTTAAGAATAAAATAATAAAATCGCTACTATTAAGTGTTCACTCTTAAAAATTATGTGCCTATTTAACACAAAGTTTGTGTAAAATATGAATGTTCCTATTTAACACAAAAATTTGTGTAAATGATATGCGCAAACATTGTGTAAGAATTCGACACAAGAATTTGTGTAAAATCGCCGTTTTACACAAAAATTTGTGGGAGAGGACAGGGAAATCGATTAATGCCCGTGCACACCGATTTTGATCCCTTTTCTGGCGATTCTGAGAGACGGTGCTAATCGTGCCGTCCGGTGTGCTAAAGACGCTTCGATATAAGTCATTACTCTAGTAGAAATTCATCTATACGAAATGGCCAAGAAGTTAGAAAATAGCTAGTAAAACTGGCTAATAAATGACTATGATGAAACGTTTTTTCTCCCATTTTTTGCCTATTTCTTAGATTGAGATAAAAACAAAATATTCGTATTTGATTTACTTACTAATTTTATCTTTGATAAAAGTGCATTAAACTGCATTGGATGGATTTTCAAAATATAAATAAATAACATGAACTAATAAATCGTTTATTGTACTTATTCTATGAATTATTATTCAGCAAAACTTTTATTTCTCCATCTGATTCTGTCTCTCTCGCTCCTTGTCATAGCAGTAAGCCTTCTAGTAGCCATTTTCAGTCTATAAAAACTGATCAGTTTTAATACTTTTAAAATACTCAAGAACAAGGTTGTGCTTGT
This sequence comes from Torymus aiolomorphi, assembly GCA_036365515.1. Classification (NCBI taxonomy): domain Eukaryota; kingdom Metazoa; phylum Arthropoda; class Insecta; order Hymenoptera; family Torymidae; genus Torymus; species Torymus aiolomorphi. Next base: position 128,059,858 of record CM070877.1, on the reverse strand, counting down.
CTTCAAAAAACTCATTTTATTTTTCAATCTATTAAATAGCCAAATAATGGGAGAAAAGGCGTTTCATTGAGAGCTAGAAACTGGACAACAGAAATTCCTATTTTATAATAGCCAGCTTCTAATGTAAATGGTCAGTTATTGGTTATAAAATGTTTTGAATTTCCACCAGGGTAGTGTAGTCATTAATTTTAGATAGTTTATTCGCGGCGCCGCGTAATCGCGTATTTATTCTTATCTTAGTCGATATGAATGTTGGCGTGATTTATTTGTGCTGGAGTAAGATCCGTTTGATACTGTTAATAACCAATGTCGATCATACACACTTATGTGATGATAATTATTTTACCTGCTTGTGTGCTAATTACAAGAACGCTTGAACACAACAAGCCGCACGATTCGTCCACGACTCGAATACCCCTTTCCAAGCTCGAGGTTATTTCAACGAACTTCGCGTTGGTTTGCCAGAAAAGTTGTAGGTACACTGTTAAAAATATCATTAAATTTAATGCACCTTTAATGTACACTCGTGCATTAATTTTCATGAATTTGTAACTTAAATATCATTTTATGCACATCTACCATAAAATTAATGTAAATCCATACAATATTAATGAAAGTACATTAAAATTATTGTACCTGTACATAGAAATTATTGTACGAGTACATGAAATATCTGTATTGCATGAAAATTACGAGTGTAAATTAAAATTAATGTCTTATGCACAAAGTTTAATGAACATGATGATAAAAATTACAGTTCACGTGCATTAAAATTAATGTTGAAGATAACGAAATTTAATTACATTTCATAATATTTCATTACATTATACGAATAATTAAATCAACTAATGTTCATTAAATTTAAAGTACCATGCTTTAAACTTCATGTACATAAACACAAATCATGCGGTTCACGTGCATTAAAATTAATGTGAATATGAAACAAATTTAATAAACTTCACATGAAATTTCATGACATAAAATGAAAAAGGCTTTTCCAGTACTGAGGATTAAATTTGAGTAACGATCCATTGAATTTCATTCACATTCGCATAAATAATATAGTTCACGTGCATTAAAATTAATGTGATGATATTAAAAATTTAATAAACTTTACATGAAATTTTATGACAAAATGAAAAAGGATATTCCAGTTCTGAGCACTACATTTGACTAGCGATCCATGGAATTTCTTTACCACCCTGATAGAAATGCTAACCAACCGTTCACCATCCGTTCACCAAATCGCAAAGGTTTGGCCAACCATTTAACCAATGGTCGGTAATAATTACCGCTTATTTCATCACGGAATAAGCCTTGCGGTTGGCCAATAAATGTTATAATAAGAAAATTGATTTCTTGATACAAATAAATGGCTCATTAGCTTCGCAAAATGGTGGCCGATGATAGAGTCTAGGTGGTGCGCGCCGTAGGTTTGTGGCTGTAGGTGTTAGAACTCATCGAATACGTCGTCTAGGTGGTCAGGGTGACCGATTACGAAGTCTACGTGGTGCGCTCCGTAGTTTTCTGCATTTAGGTGTCGGAATGCATCTCATACATGGTCTAGGTGATCGGGGTAGCCGATTACGCAGTCTAGGTGGTGTGCACCGTAGGTTTTTGACTGTAGATGTTGGATCTCATCGAATGCGTCGTCTAGGTGTTCAGGGTGACCGATTACGAAGTCTAGATGGTGCGCTCCGTAGTTTTTTGCATCTAGGTGTCGAAATTCATTCCATGTGTCGTCTAGGTGTTCGGGGTAGCCGATGACGATGTCTAGGTGGTGCGCTCCGTAGGTTTTTGCATCTAGATGTTGGAACACATCGAATGCGTGGTCTAGGTCTTTGGGGTAGTCGATTACGGAGTCTAGGTAGTGCGCACCGTAGGTTCTTGGCTGTAGGTGTTGGATCTCATCGAATACGTGGCCCTGATGTTCGGGGTAGCCGATGACGATGTCTAGGTGGTGTACTCCGTAGTTTTTTGCGTCTACGTGTCGGAATGCATTCCATGCGTTATCTAGGTGGTCGGGGTAGCCGATGACGGTGTCTAGGTAATGCTCTCCGTAGTTTTCCTCGTCCACCACGTTTGCGATGTGTTCCAACACCTGGAGCCAAAAAACTATAGAGCGCACCACCTAAACGCATGATCAGCTCTCCCAAAGACCTAGACCACGCATTCGATGTGTTCCAACACCTAGATGCAAAAAGCTACGGAGCGCACCATCTAGACATCGTTTTCGGCTACCCGAGCACCTGGGCCACGTATTCGATAAGATCCAACACCTGTAGCCAAGAACCTACGGTGCGCACCACCTAGACTCCGTAATCGGCTATCCCAAAGGCCTAGACCGCGCATTCGATGTGTTCCAGCACCTAGATGCAAAAAACTACGGAGCGCACCACCTAGACATCGTTTTCGGCTACCCCGAACACCTGGGCCACGTATTCGATAAGATCCAACACCTACAGCCAAGAACCTACGGTGCGCACCACCTAGACTCCGTAATTGGCTACCCCAAAGACCTAGACCACGCATTCGATGTGTTCCAACACCTAAATGCAAAAAAACTACGGAGCGCACTACCTAGACATCGTCATCGGCTACCCCGAACACCTAAAAGACGCATTCGATGAGATCCAACACCTACAGCCAAAAACCTACGGTGCGCACTACCAAGACTCCGTAATCGGTCACCCAGAACACCTAGACGACGCATTCGATAAGTTCCAACACCTAGAGCTACAAACCTACGGTGCGCACCACCTAGACTCAGTCATCGGCTACACAGACTACTTAGACCACACATAGAATGCATTCCGACACCTAGATGCAAAAAACTACGGAGTGCACCACCTATACATCGTCATCGGCTACCCCGAACACCTGGGCCACGTATTAGATTCACCCTGAGATCTTAACGCATAAAACTACGGAGCGCACCACCTATAAGAGTCCATCATCGGCCACCCCAAAGACCTAGTCCACGCATTCGATGCTTTTAATTATCGATAGTTCACCATCCACTGGCCAACCGTTCGTTAATATTTTTGTTATTCGTTGGCCAAAAAGATTAGCCAACAGTTGCAGTTAAGCCATTTTGGTTGGGTTATTTTCTACCAGGGCATCCGCATAAATAATACAGTTCACGTGCATTAAAATTAATGTGATGATATTAAAAATTTAACTAATTTTACATGAAATTTCATGACATATAACAAGAAAGTCTATTCCAGTACTGAGAATTACATTTAAGTTATTGTTCTTTTAATTTTATAAACATTTTCATAAATACTACTATGCAAGGGCATAAAGAGATTACTGTTAAAGCAAGACAAATTTAATGCATCTACATAAAATTTATATACTTTTTACAGGAAATGTGTTAACTTTAATGAATATTTACATTGAATTACAATTAAGTATGCCTTAAATTTTAGTATCAAAAAGAAATTTTTTATCGCATCTAGTTTAAATTTATTTTAAGAAAATCTCATGACAGTACTAATAGAATCGCTTCAGAAAAATTCTGAGTATAGTATTTACATATACGAAAAGCGTGAAAATTGTGTTTTTCCAAATAAATGTTTTGGAATTTTTTAATTAAATAAAAATTGTAATGTCAATAAGTAGGAATCTGCATTTTTGTCATTTTGATCCAATTTTTTCAAAGAGTATATCTCATTACAGTACTAATAGAATCGCTCGAAAAAATTTTTTGAGTATAGTATTTGTATGTTCGGAGGACGTGAAAATTGTGTTTTGCCAAATCAATGTTTGAAAAGTTAATTTATTAAATAATGAAATTAATATTCAGACGTTTATCTAGAAAAACAATTTTGTCAAGCGCTCCGTATATGTAAATACTATGCTCAGAAATTTTTTTGAGTGATTTTATTAGCATTTCCATCAGATATGCTCGTTTAAAAACTAGATCAAAATTATACAAATGCAGATTCCTACTTACCGGCATTGCGGTTTTTATTTAATTAAATAATTTCTAAGTATTTTTTTTTTTTTTTTTTGAAAAACAGGATTGTCAGGCGCTCCATATATGTAAATACTATACTCTTAAATTTTTTGAGTAATTCTATTAGTATTTGCATAAGATGTACACGTTCAAAAATTATGTCGGTATTTCACATCAATTTAATTAAGTTTACATAAAATCGAACTCGTTTACTTAAAATATTGTTTAAATAAATAATTCTTAAAAGCCATTAATATTTTAGTTAGTCAAAATGTAATATCAATTGTATTAATATGGATAATGCACCTTATGTAGATGAAAATGTCAAACTTCTTCAAGCGAGCGATAGCGTAACGGATAGCGTGCGTGCGTAGTAACCCAAGGTTTACGGGTTCGATTCCCGGTTAGGTCGAAAATTTTATGTAAGTTTTTTTCTGCGATAATAAAAATGCGATTAATTAAAAGTTACAAGTTCTTTAATGAAAATGCGAAAATTTATAATATTAAAAAGTTATATGCATAAATTAACATTGTTGCTGGAATTAAAAAAAAGTGAGGTAAGCAAAATATATAATAAAATTTGAATCAAAATAAATAATTTCCACTACAAACTGTGTAGCACTATTACATTTTCTAAAAATTTTTTATTTTCGCAAAATAAAAAAATAATTTGTTGAATAAAAAGAAAAAAAATATTTTTCAACAAAGTAAATAATGTTTTCAAGTAAAATTTTATTAGTATAACGTCTTTTGCTAGAAATTTCAAATATGCATTCAATTGAAATTCCAGTTTATGGGATTTTTTTAATGTGCAGCGATGAAATTTTCCAGTACATTTACAGTACATTACAGATTTGCATAAATTGTAATGCAGATTTGCATTAAATGTAATGCAGATTTGCATTAATTATAATGTAAATTTGCATAAATTTTAATGCAAACTTGCATTAATTGTAATGCGGATTTTCATTAATTACAATGCAGATTTCCATCAATTTTTCATACATTGTAATGCAGGTTTGCATTAATTATAATGCTGATTTGCATTAATTGTAATGCAGATGTGGATTAATTGTAATGCAGATCTGCATTAATTTTAATGCAAACTTGCATTAATTGTAATGCAGATTTGCCTTAATTGTAATGCAGATTTGTATTAATTTTCAGTTATTTGTACATTTATTTTCAGGTAATTTCATTAATTTGGTTTTAATTTACATACTTGAAATTTGCTTCATTTACATGTTCATTAAATTTAATGCAAATCCTTTTAACAGTGTACACATGCGATTTTGTTTTTTGTACTCTGTATTATGTTTTAACGCGAATCTTTTGTAATTAATACAGCCTGCCTGCGACTCATTTTTTTAAATAAAAATTCGATCTACTCCCTTGACTTTGGATTTATTTCAAACTTAAGGGGGTTCTATGGGCAGATATAGTACTTAAATATAAAATATTCTACAATAAATTGGTCTCATACTGCAAAGTGAGAACGCATATAGTATTATAGACCGGTACTTTAAGTTATGGAAAAAAATTTTTTTAACGGAATTTCAGTACTAACAAAGTATACATCGTCAATGTAAAAAAATGATACAACAAATTCAGTTTTGCTTCAATTTCGATTTTTAAAGGCTCATTTTCATCTTTGTTAGATTTCATTACGAGGTATTGTGGATCAAATTAAAAAATTTTTAAAACCTTAAAAATTACAGGCAATTGTTTATCAAGTTTTGTACGAATCTGGTATGAATTCGAGCCAAACTTGCCATAAACAATTGCCTGTAACTTTTAAGGTTTTAAAAATTTTTTAATTATTTGATCCACAATACCTCGTAATGAAATCCAACAAAGATGAAAATGAGCCTTTAAAAATTGAAATTGAAGCAAAACTGAAAAAGATTAAAGCGATTTGTTGCATCATTTTTTTACACTGACGATATCTACTTTGTTAGTACTGAAATTTCGTTAAAAAAATTTTTTCCGTAACTTAAAGTATCGATCTATGATACTATATGGGTTCTCACTTTTCAGTATGAGAACAATTTATTATAGAATATTTTATATTTAAGTACTATATCTGCTCATAGGACCACCTTAATATATATCAGGGAAAAAACGTACTGTACGATTTAGTCGTATTTAAAAACTTTTATTAAATATCACGGTAGTAAGAAATTTTTTGTAACTATATATGTATTATAATTATTATTTGTATGTAAGTCAAGCGACTTCGTGTATATACAATCTTTTACTTTAATTATAATAATATCTCCTTCTGTGCAAACATTGTATGCTGCAGTTTTTTTTTTAATTTTAATTCTAGCCCATTTTCCAACCACAGCATACACGCAGTCTTACCACGAAAAAAACTTCAATATCTTTCCAAATACTGGTAAATTTTTTTCAAATGTTATACAAATAAATTTATTTAATTTTAACGAAGCATTTCGAAATACTACATTGTTAATTCCTACATATATAATTTCATTATTAGACAAATTGAATTGCTCTGTAATGACTGCTGAATACAAATTTTTACTTTATGTACATTTCTTTCAAATTCCGCAATTTGAAATTTTACACAAAGTTTGTGTAAATAGAATAAATTGAAAATTTTACACACGCTTGTGTAGATTTTACACAAATATTGTGTAAAAGTTTACACAAGAAATTTTACACAAAATTTAAATTACACAGGATTCATATTTTACACAAAATTTTTAACCATGTTTCTTCACTGGCAATGTATTCCTTCACTGGTGAAACGTATTTAGGTACTAAGATTGCGTGTTCCTTTACTGGTTTTTAGGAGATATTTACAGATTTTCATTAAATAAAATTTTTACTTTAATTCTTTATTAAAAATTTGCTTACCGACGTAAAGTTTGAACATTTTGGAATATAAATTTCAAAAGGGTTTTACTTTTAATCCATTTTTAAACGACTTAATTAAATAACAAAAGTTACAATTTCCTTATTCGCTCCTTCACTGGTGAAGTCACCCTATCTCGGATTAATTGAAACGAAATGCATTTGAAAGCTTAAGTTTTAAACTTTCAAGCACATTTCTTGTTTATCTTGATAGATATTTGTAAAATATAAACCAATAATTTTAAAACTCGTTGTTTATAGGGCACGCCGGGCCCCCCGGTGGGGCACGGGGAGCACATAGCGACGCGCCGGCGGATGGCAGCTGTTATTTCGGAGCGACAGCCTAACCTCACCAACCTGCAAATCGAAGCAAGATTGCTATGATCTCATCCACTTTTTAGTGTTGAGTTAGATTAATTAAATAGTTTTAACAATAGTTTAAAATATTTTTATTAAAAAATGTTTAGTTTTAAAAATAGTTTTTACCCCAATTATTATTCATTAGAACGTGCTACTCGTACCCCACCCCCGTGCCACATGTGCCCCACTAGCGGGACACGGAGAGCATTTTTAAAGGTTTTACTTTCCAATTGTATATTACAAAATATAAGTCAATATAATTTTTTTTTATTGATTGACTCAGTTTCCTAATGGTATTGACTATATATTACAATTTTTTTAGAATTGAAATCCATAGAACTTTAATATAATCATGAATTAAAGTTAGGGTGCCCGTGACGCCTCACCTTCCCCTACAGTGGAATTCAATAACCGTAATATTGGATACATTTTACCCTCATTAATTCGTTAACTACCACAATATTATTGATAAAAGCGGAAAATTATTCGGAATAACTTTAAAGCGATCCTCTCATATATCCATTATTTTCTGCGTCGATTGCCCACTTTTCCGCGGCCCTGAAAATACCAGCACCTCAATGCCGCCGACTGCATCCGCACGCGCACGCTTTGAAATCCGCTCCACGGTGATTCCGTCACGAAAGCAATTTTACACCCCTCGATAGGCGGAAAATCGTCTTAGCTGTATCGCGCAACTTTTATTTGTGCGTGGCAGGGGTGATGCAGAGCGAAGAGGACCGGCTTTTGCTTTCTTTGCAGTTTTGGCGAAGCTTGAGCTTTTGAACGAAGTGACGCCCTCTGATCCAATAAGATGCGGTTATTCGTAATTTATTTTATTATCTAGCGTGGTATCTGCATACTTTTGCTTTGCGTTACGATAAGAGGATTTAAAATACATTAAAATAACGATATACCGCCTATATTATACCTCTGTACCGTATTAAACGAGGTGTATTATCGTTTTATAAGGATAATTTTCAGCGGGGCTTATAAGGTTTTTGTAACCGAATAATATTATAATGCTTTTATCATTTGCATAAAATTCAATATGATTTTTAATTGAGTTAAATAGTACCATTATTCAATGAAATTAGTGTTTCTACTAATATAATCCGAACTATACCGTTGAAAATACTCGATATTGATTAAAATAATATTCTTCACTATATATTTCAGTTCCACGCTGTATGTACTTTTTACTGTCAATCAATACATTTTTCGTGATTATAAAGAAAAAAACCATCCGAAGAAGACGCTAATTATACTCCCACACCGCAACGACAACAACGTCGCTTCTAAATAATCATCTACCTATTAAAAACACAACCTCAAACCACTCCTGGAGTAAAATAAGGCACCTAAAAACCTATACTTCTCGATTCGGATCTCCCGCACGAAAGAGCGCAAGAAACTTGCCCAAAGAACCCGTCCGAATTGCCTATAGCGAGCGACGACGACCCCTTGCACTGTATAGTATATACATACACTCGCCGATAGGAATCAACTGCAGGAAACGCGGCGACGGAGCGCCGCGCGTGCGGCCATCGATCGGATTATACAAATGACGCGGAGGCACGTCATCGCGCCTCGCGCATACTAATTCCTCTAAGCTCGCCTCCGATCCGGAAACTCGCATGTGCGGAGCGCGGAATGCAGCGCGATGCCGCGACGTTATTTATAAACGACGCCCGAGAGTCATTTGGGGAGCGCGTGATGTATATATATAGCTATAGTGCATGAATATTAATGAGCTTCGTGGCGATCGCTCGAGCGCGAGTTTTGAGGCCCACACCGGATAAACATCGCGGTGAGGATCAGATATATATATATATATATGTATCGCTTTGGCGATCGAGGAAGGGGGGACACTTGATGTTGTATAGTTTGCTCCGTGTCGCTGCCCCCTTCGCTCTCGCGGTATAATTGCTTAATTTTTATATTTGTCACTCATTCGGCTGCACGACGATGGCGAGGTCGAGGGAAAACTGCGCTAGAGCGCGCTGATAAGGAGGGTTTTGGAGCGTGCGAGCTTTTGTTTCGTGGCTGTATAATGCAGCTGTACAGGTTGTAATTAATTTTTGAGAAGGGATTAATGAAAAGTATTGTAATGATAATTAATCAATGAAAATATTGTGGAATAATATTATATACACGCTTATATAACTTTCGACATATAAATAAATAATAGCGTTGATTTAGAGACTAGATAAAATCTTTGGTTTTTGTTTGATGGTAAGACAAAAAAATTATATTATACTATTGTGATAAGTATCAAAGGCCTCTTGTTCAAAACCATCCAGCCTTTTTAAAAGTAACCGACAAAATTACAATGAATATTGTGCACTGTAGAAAATGCTAGCTGCGATTAGACGTCGAAATACGCGAATTAAGGTTTTCTAACTTTTTTCTTGTGTGTAGAATGATATAAATTTTACAGTTATTTAAGTATTTAATACTCTAGTATTGCACATTAATTATAGTTGATAAACAATTTTTATCACTAACACCCCTCAAAGCAAACAGTTGAAAGTATTTCAACTGTTTACACTCGACCCTTTTGATCGTTATCATAGAATAGAATAGACCTACATTATAGTCCAGAAAAAACGTACATAGAGTCAATAACGCAACAAATAAATAATATTATTAAAGTACAAAAAGTATAAATATCCAAATTTACACAAATATATCCGACATTGTAAAGTACCATGCATGTTTAAGAGTTGCCAGTGTGAGAAAACGCAATACTAGTCATATATTAAGATAGAGCACAAAATACTTACATGAAACAATATAAAAAAAAAGTATAACGTCGAATATTATGTAAAAACAGAATAAATAAAAATAAATCAGATAATATCGCAAAACGGTTTACCCAGGAAGTGAATATACAAATATTTTTCAAAAGAAGGCTTGCATTAACTACTCCTATTACTGTATGGTGTTCAATTCCATAATCTATAGCTGTTCTATTCTAAATGATGAATTAAAATAACAAGTGTGGGCCAACTTTACTTCCAAATCTAACTCTAAGGTACGTAAAGTTCTCGTAAAGACTGCAGTACGGAAGATCAAGTGTTCGGCTAAGTAGCTTAGTTCATGACATTTTATTATGGTCACCAAACCGTCATGTACTCTCCACGAGCTTCATATACGGGAAGATGTGTATTTCGCGATAGATGGGAGGAATATGCTCTCGTTTACGACATAGCGTCATTTTTACATAGCGATTCAATTTCAATGAGAGTTTAGAAGAGAGCTTTAGAAATAGCACAACGCAATAGTCGAACGAACATTTCTTCGAGGTTCCCATGCATTGCTGATACCATGAACGCTTTCTGTCCAGCTCGATCAGCTTGATGCCAAGTATTTTCATATTGTCAGATATTTTAATAGCTTGTCCATTGATTACTAGACTAGGTATGTTTATTGCTCACAGGACTGACTTATTTCGTTATAATAAACACTACGTATTCGTTCATTAAATGAAAAAAAGACTAACGAATCGCACTTAACCGCCTACCTACAAATAAATGTAAACAATCGCGCGTGTGAAATAATCATCAATTCCCAAATTTCAAATTCCGATTCTTACACTCGATGCCTAGACCACCGCCATTTCCCCTTCCGAATATTTATCGGCCTTGGCCCCCTTCGACAGCTATGGACTCATTAAGACCGTGGGAGCGATAAACCCACCCTTGCATCATCGACGAAATTTTTCATTCTATCGCGCCTTGGCAAGAGGGAGAGAGAGAGAGAGAAAGAGTGGTACATTATCACAGTCTCCGCTCGGAACTTCAGGCGGACCTTAACTCACCCTCGGCAATTCCCCGGAGTCATTCGTTCCTAATTATACGGAAGATCATTAATCTCGGTTATATCTTCGACGGCGCGGCTATGGAGCGCCGCAAGGAGGGAGGCGCGTTTAATTTCAGCGTCGAAACCGCCGCGCCGCTTCTGCAGCTTGCCTATTTCGCCTCGCCGCAGTTCTTTCGTCGTGGCGCTGACGTGGAGGGGGTGTAATTAGCGGGAGATCCTATATTCGTACGAATGTTTGCGAAGGGTGTTTTGAATGCGCGCTTTTTCCACTATTTTGACGCCTGTATTGTTGGCTTGGTATTTTATTTGTGTTCGAGAATGACGCTAGTAGGTATATAATTATAAGACCATTTAGTAAGTAAAAATGAAAAATTAATATATAAGTATGAAATTAATCATCATAATACATAATATGTGCAAATCCGCGGACTACAGACAACAACTGGGGTACAAAAACGGAATAGTATATTACATACCTAGGCCAGTAAAATAAGAAATGTCGGCTCGGCTTCGCCTCGGCCGACAATTACATGTGATCTGAGGCTTTCTTTTTTATTGGCCAAGGTGTGTATACTATTTTTCTGCTCGACGGCGCCGGAAAGCGGCAACTTCGTTTCGCGCAGCGGCCGGGAAGTTGGCGCTTTCCGGCCGGAGGGCAGAAAAAATTTTTTTTGAGGACACACCTACCACATAAGGTTTTTTCGGTTCTTTGGGGGTCTCCCAACATGAAAATACTCCTGAACACTCATTATCCGTTGCCAAACTTTTTTGCCGACGAAATCAATTTTTCTTATAGAAATTTAACACGGGAAAAATGGACGAAAAGTAATCATCGATGATTAACCAATAGCAAACTATTGAAGAGGCCAAACTAAATTCCATAAAAAAGCAATTACAGTTGAAGAATAGAGCTTTAATTTTAATCGATTTTTTGTGGAATTTGGTTTAGCCTCTTCAATAGTTTGCTATTGGTTAATCATCAATGACTACTTTTCGTCCATTTTTCCCATGTTAAATTTCCATAAGAAAAATTGATTTCGTCGGCAAAAAAGTTTGGCAACGGATAATGAGTGTTCACGAGTATTTTCATATTGGGGGACCCCCAAGGAACCGAAAAAACCTTATGTGGTAGGTGTACCCTCAAAAAAAATTTTTTCCGTTTTTGTACCCCAGTTGTTGTCTGTAGTCCGCGGATTTGCACATATATCTACATAATGAAAATTACTGGTCATACTAATTAGGAATATTAATGATTGAAAGAGTGACATTTTTAATCAGATTTAATTGTAAATGATTATAAAATTCATATGTTTAATACGTAATTACATTAATGAAAGTTCAAATCGAGAATTGAATTTCCGCAAGTTCCACTTCACCTGTATCATTTTGATAAACCCGTAACCCGAAGGATCCGCGTCCCCAGCTCCATCTCGCCCTGTAATTAAACGGCCACGAAAACGTGCATAGTGCATAACAATTACTCACTCTGTCTGATTATCCTCGAAGGTGAGGCTGCCTTCGGTGTGCACGAACTGCTTGCCGGGCTTGGCCGTGCCCTCGACGGTTCGGTAAGGGATGACAACGCGTCCCCGGGCGCCGCTGTAGCGTATCACCTTGAGCGGGAACCGACCGACGCTCTCGACGAGCTCGACGTCACGCTCGGGGAAGCCGAAGATGCCGCTGTGGTCGTCGTCCAGGATCATTACCGTAGCCAGACTCGGCGACGCCAGCATCGCCGGTTGCGTACAGTTGGTTAATCTGCAAATCGAATAATGCATTCTCGTTATTGATTGTTGTCGGTATTGTTTGAGAACGTTTTCCTATATTTAAATCTGTATAGTATTAAATAGAACATACATGATCGTTAGCGTATTGTGTATGGCGTGTGTAAGGTTTTAGTTCATATCTTCTACTTTTCTTAGAAAATAAACATAATTACTTATGCGATTAGTTAGTACATATAGTAACTACACTGACAGAAAAAATCTGGTAAAAATTCTTATGTTGTCATGTAAAAATTACCATGTTGGAATCGTAACTCGACCATATGTCGGATTTTTAGCAGAAATTGCAATACACGTAGGAAAAATTCCAAGTCTAACATGGGAATTTTTTTATAACTGATTTTAAAGAGCGAAAAAAATTATTACATCTTTTTTTTTTTTAGGAGTGGGGGAGCGAGTATCAGACACATAATTATTATATTTAGACAATACAGAAGTTATTTTTGAATTAAACATAATTAAAGAAAATTTATTAAATAAATTAAAAATTTTTGACGGCATCGAGACTCGAACCTGGAACCCTTGGCACGGTAGTCGGGAGCGCTAACCACTTACCTAAAAGACATATGTCCTACAAAATTTTGGAACTTGTATATCCCCAAACGTAAGTTATGCGCGCTAATTTTATAACAAATTATGCTTTAACTCGAATAATATTATTCTCTATTTTAACGTAATTTATTACAAATGTTATATATTAAGAATATTGTTTAACATTTTATAACTATTACCAATACCTTAAATTAAACAAGCTCATTTATTTATTAATGAATTTGTATTTTCGATATAATGGTTTTTCACAACCTTCCTTAAAAATATTACAAATAAACAATGATTTTAAAAATTGTCTTATCATAAAAAATAAAAAAACCGCTGCCAATTCATTGGCACGTAGCTTCCTCAAACTTGATTTACTGATTCCTTTAATTAATTTTTACTTCCAATATTTAAAATTTCATACTTTATTTTGTACGATGTAAACGGCTTAAAATCGTTTTTATAAGTCTAACAACTCGTCAGGAGTTGATTTTGAAGCGCTTAAGTCAATTTTTACTCCCGCAATAGTTGGACATACCAAACTCATTTTTTTCATTTTTCAATGTTTACGTTTTTATTAATAACAAAAGAACCGTAATAGCTAGACAAATAATTTTTTTTACAAAATATAGGTCTTGAAATTCTCTTTCGAATGCCGCCCACCCGATTCAAATTCAAAAGCCGTTCTCGAGAAATTACGATTTAAAAAAAAAGTGAAAAAAATTTTAACCTCAAATATCTCCGAAATTTATGGATCAATCCTTTTGCCCAAAGAACTCAATCGATTGTGATACAAAATGTACCACTAAAAAAAATTTCAAACTGATTAAGCCAATTTTACTCTAGTTATTGAACGACAAAAAAAAACACTTTTTTTATAAATTATTTTTTTTCTCCAAAAATAATGAATAAAAAAACCTAAAAATTTAGTAAGTTATAGTACTCAGTATTCTTTATAACCAAAAAAATATTCATGTTAATATCTTTTTTTAATTTTGAAATATAACCTATTTACTAAAAATGACGTTTTCATGAATAACTTATGACGAAATATAGCTAACGGCTTTTTTTTTTTTTTTTTAAATTGTAGAAAATTTTATTCTGCATACAGAGAATTTATCGTATATAAATAATATTTGTTCTAAATATAAAAAAATTGAAAATAAAAATTTTGAAAATTTAAAAATGACGATAAAAACCAAAAAAAATCGATTTTGACAAAAATAAAATATTGACCCCAATTGTTGAAGCAAAATCTGAAAAAATGATCACTCTCTCGTTAAAATCGGTTGAGTAGATCATGAGATATCAGAGTATACGGACATACATACACACACACACACACATCCATACGGACATTTTCTAAAAATGGTGTATTTCGATTCCAAATTTTCTATACAACATTCCTAAGACATTATCTCACAAACTTTTTTTTTTACTATCACAAAGCTTCCTCTAGGAGGAAGCAAAAAAAAATAAAAACAAGTATGTTGGATTAGAACGCACATTCAGTTGTTGCGTTTAGCGTTTGTGTTTTGTCTCGATGTTGCCAAGGTGGATTGAGTTTGTTGACATGTATCTGTCTGAATCTTTCCTATTTTGACATTGAAGAGGTCAACTTTTTGTGCACTCGCGGGGTGTTTACGATTGAACGTGTGAATTCTTACTCTAAAACTCTCTCAATTTTTACCATGCTAGCCTGGGAAAATGTACAAAAGATAAAGTTCCATTAGTCACGTGTTAATTTTTACTATGCTGGCATAGGAAGTTTTACTTGTGACATTGGACTTTTTCATATAAAAGATAGTAAATATTTCGATTTTAAGCAGTTGTGGGCAACTTCCAAGAGCAACATAGGAATTTTTCCCCGGGTTTTTCTGTCAGTGTAAGTATATGAAATAGTTAATTTATTTATTTTATTTTTATGTCTACTCTTTCGTTTTATAAGGAACTATCTCGAAATGCGATACAAAACACGCATGTATGTATAGCAGACATTGATCACAAACAGAAAATAGTGAAAAGAAAAATGCTATATAGGAGTGGGAACGCCTCTATAATAACATCAAATTTTTTCGTTTTCAAAATAATTTCGACGGTGAATATTTTATCTCTATAATTTATTGTAATATATTAGTCAACATAGTACTGGTAATAACTAAAAATATTATTTGATCAAATATCAGTATCATATTACACTAATACAGTGTAAAAGAATATGATATTTCTCATGTAATGAATTACAATAATGGAAGAGAGTTTTCAGTATAGTAGAAATAAAATATGGTATATTAATTATTGATACATTTTAAAATCCGCTGCCAATTCTATGGCACGTTGTTTCCTCAAACTAATGTATTGATTCCTTGTGTTAATTTTTAATGCCATTAATTAATTGTGTCACTCCAAAATTTCTTCTATGGATATTTACAATAAAACTATTGTATAAAAAGAACTAAAATAGAGATGAATTTATAAATTAATTTCAAAACTTCTTTTTTTGA
The DNA here is from genome assembly GCA_036365515.1 of Torymus aiolomorphi. Classification (NCBI taxonomy): domain Eukaryota; kingdom Metazoa; phylum Arthropoda; class Insecta; order Hymenoptera; family Torymidae; genus Torymus; species Torymus aiolomorphi. The sequence goes on along the minus strand of CM070877.1, from coordinate 128,044,010 downwards.
GACTACCTATTTGTGAAAAACCAAATTTTCAACAATAACTAAACATTTACCATAGTAATAAGTACCATTTTTTTTAATTATAGTAAATTTCTAGAGCATTAAAAATATATAAGCAATATTGACTTTAAAGTATTAAAAAATGAAAAAATCGCTAGAAAATAAAAGAATTAAAAAAAAAGAAATATTTTCCAGAAATAAGTAAAAAAAAAACAAAAAGTATCTGGCTGTACACACCCTATTTCACAATAGTTGCAAATATCGTATACAACTAACATTTCTATCATGTTTTCTCGAACAAGTTTGGTTTTACCATCACAAAGCTTCCTCTAGGAGGAGGCAAAAGTTTTATACATCATTATAATGATAGGCTTGGAAACAAAGTATTAAATTAATTAATTTAGAGAAATAAAATACATATATATATATATATAAAAAATGAAATAGAAAATAAACCAGTGCTTGGAAAAATTTATGAAATATGGAATTTAATATTACCAAGCGAATGTTACTTTATTCTGTATAAATTTTTTAAATTTGAATAACGAAAAAGGTTCGAGAATACTTGCAATACTTTTTGAAATCGTAATCCGCAAACGCTGTAATTTATTACGTCCATCATTCTTAAACAAATGTTAAAAATCATTTTTAGCTTTTATCGTACAAGTAGCATTAAAATAATATTTTATACTTCCTTTTCCACCGGATTTTGACATGATATATTAATTTCTTTTTTTCTGTTTTTTAACTAAAACGGAAACCATGTATTTTAGTTTCAAGTTAAAAACGTGATTATTAAAGAATTTGTTGTATATTTACGATAAATTTATTTCCAACTCGTCAACAAATTTTTTCATCATCATTGCAATTTAGCGTTTCAAATGCTCGCGTGCGGTTCCCCATATCGCTTTAACTATACCTTTCTTTCGCATCGTAAAAAATTATGTCACCACGCGCGCTCAGTCAATGATTTTAATTATTCGAAATCTAGCGTGACATTATAACAAAGCCGCCACGACTGCTACACCAATTGGGAACACTGTGCTCTTTGATCTGGCACTCGTAAAACCATTTCTCCTCTCGCACGCCACACCGGTCGAGAAATCAATCACTCCGCATAAATACACCCCACTGTTCCACAACCTTACATACATACACACCCTTCACGAAACCAAGTGGCCCGCGCATAGCCAGCGCACGAATATATACACGAATCTCGCCGCGCGGCCTAACGAGATAATTTGCGCGCGCGGACACTCGCCGCGTATATATATATACACACACAACCCGCTAATGATTTCCCCCGCGCGGTCGACCTACATAAGAAGCCCTCGTTTCACCGTTATTCTCCGACGGAGTCTCGAGATCGGCCCTTGTGTACCCCCCGCTCGTCGTTACACACGCGCGGGCAGCGTCGGACACGAGAGGAAAAAATTAAGCGAAACGACCACGCGCGCGGCTCCCTTATCGCCTTCCACTTATTCGGTTATCTTGCCGGCCTGATCGTCGACACGACGACGACTCACGTCATGCCACGACTTCTGCATCGATAAAAACAAAGAAAAAGCTCGCTCCCGCGCGAAGAGAGAGAGAGAGAGAGAGAGAGAGAGAGAGAATGGAAGCCGAGGTCTGGTATAACGAGCGGGACGGAGCTTTCTTGCCGGACTGAAGTGTTTCGCCGCGGTTCTCGTTATGGAAAGCCCAGTGATTGAAAAGAAGAAGGAGGAATTGAGCTTTCAAGTTCTTGGAATTCTTTTTTTAGTGGGTATTTTTTAATGGACAATAAGGTTTTATGAATGAAAGGTAGTGTTTATTGTTTATTGGGAAAACTAAGTCTACTTTTATTTTGAGATAACGGCATGATTGCTATAATGTAAATCATAAATATGTAGTTGTTTTTTTAGTGCAGTTTTTGGTTTATAAATGTACATGTGTTGAGAAAATATTCAATTAATAATAACTGGCCTATACCTATACAAAAAGGTTGTTTTAGATAATCCATAATATGAAAATCATTAGCACATTTTGCCACTGCCTTCAATGACACTTGCGAATATAAGACTCTTTAGTACTAAGTTGATTAAAGAACTGCAATTAACTAATTAACGCTTGTTAAGAAAGAGGATGAATGACTGAATACTTTAAATGACACGAGACAATCATTGATTATTAATAATTATTCAAATCAGAAATGTATGTTGAGTCAGTAGTTGATTCAGCGGCATCGGTGATCGCGACTGTGAGTAACTACCGTCGTGATTGATTGTTGATCAGTCGATCATATGAACCATTATTTAAATGCTAGAGTTATATTGCGGAAATATTGATTATGCCATCAGAGTAATACGATAATTTGGAAGTCATATTGAATACTCGATTTCGATTATTTTTATTCAAAATGTTAACGAATTCATACGAAACTTAACATTTTCTTTATTATAAAAAATATTAAAATGAAAATACTCATTGGCAAATAATATTGCAGTTAAAAGAAAGAAAAACATCCAAATAATTATTCAATAAAATTGTAAATTCACATTACTGATAGTTAAATTTATTTCAAGTAATAAATTGCCCGAGAGTTGGGATTTATGTTCATGTTATCAAAAGGTTTTCAATAAATCTGAAATTTTTGTACTTCCATCCGATAAGGCAGCTACACTGCGAACGCTACTATTATGGACCCAAAAGATTATCCTTTCACCTACTGTATTTTACTCCTCTAAATTTGTCAACGCGATCAATGCAATCAATGTAACAAAACCGATTCCCAAAACCAGACCTCGTTCTTCCTTTCCGCAACAAAAAACCGATTTACCACAATCAAACCGAGTACACAAGAAAAAAAACCTGACACTTGTATATATTTACATCGTAAAATCTCATACACACTGACTATCGCGCAGCTTTTTTCGCATCGAATTTCCAGCAACGCAGCCGCCGCGTCACCGACCTATACACACTCCAACGCAACTGGCACGCTCGCCGGCGGTCAGCCGCGAGACTTCATAAAAACTTCAGGCTCTGGTTACATAACGCGTCGCTAAGCAATAGAAAGCGTCCTATAAGCTCGCGCGCGCGCGCTTGTATATATACACACTGCCGCTTTTTCTTTCCCTCACCTGACGTAAAAGTGTTCGTCCTCCTCGAAGAGCTCATCGTCGATGACGGATAGCTTGATCGTCTTCCTGGTCTCTCCGGGCTCGAACCTGAGCGTGCCCTTGACGCTGACGTAGTCGGATCCGGCCTCGGCGGTGCCGTCCTCGGTGCAGTAGTCGACGGAGCAGGGCTTGCTGAGGTCGCCGCCGGTGCGCGTGACGCCCACCTCGAAGGTGCCTACGTTCTCCATGACGGTGTAGTGTCCAGGCTCGAAGTAAACCCGCGTCGCGTTGATGTTCTCGATGTCGATGCTCTCGGCCTCAGCGCGCTGCAGCTCCGCCTTCACCTCGCTGAGGTCGCTCTGGGCGCGCTCGCTGATCTTGCGGCTGAGGTTGCCCGCGCCCACCATCTTACGGGTCGCCTGCACGCGGTAGAACGCCCGGCTCTTGGGGCCCTTGCCCAGCACCTCCTCGTGGGCCATCACCTCGAGCTGCTCGAGCGAGAGCTGGGGGTGCCGCTTGCGCAGCTCCTTCAGCGTCTTTATGTAGTCGCGGCGCGTCTGCTCGAACTCCCGCGACTCGGGCGTGTCCGCGTCCAGGTACTTGTCGAGCATGCCGTTCGCGTGCTCGTGCTGCGACTTTATCTCCAGCTCGACCCCGCCGTCCGAGTCCCCGGCCTCCGCCTCCACGATCACGCCCCGCTTGTTCATCCGGTACCCCTTGTGCAGGTACTTGTAGATCAGTAGCCGGCGGTCGGCCACGTACGCGGTGAAGACCGTGGCCGGGAAGAAGCTGAAGGTCAGCAGGCCCTCCCATACCTCCAGGACACCTGGACTGCTTACCGCGAGGATGATGTACAGCCAGACGTAGGCGAAGATGCTCCAGGTCGCGGTGACGAAGAATACCCGCAGATGCTTGATCTTCCGCGTCTCGCCGTTCGGTATGACGGAGACGCAGAGGGCGATTATGACGAGGAGGTTGTAGGCCGCGGAGCCGACGATCGTGCCGGGCCCGAGCTCGCCCGCCTGGAAGTTCTTCGCGTAGATCTCGATGATGGAGAGGAGGATCTCGGGGGCGCTGCTGCCGAGTGCCATCAGGGTCAGATTGGCCACGGTCTCATTCCAGACGCGCACGATCACGATCTGGGGCTCCTTGCCGGGCCGCTTCACCAGCAGCTCCTTCTCCTGCGAGGTGATCACCTCGATCGCGGCCATGAAGCGGTCCGAGATTATCGAGACGCCGATGAAGAGGTAGAACAGCACGAGGAAGTAGACGATGCCCCGGAACACGATGTCGAAGAGCTCGAGGTTCTCGACCGGGTGCCAGATCGGAATGACCAGGCCCTTCTCGCAGCGCGCCGAGTAGTTGCCCGACATTGCCAAGCCGTCTTCTGCTGTCTCTGCGATTCGCGAGGAGGACTAAACTGCCGCAGCGCTCGCACACTGCCGCTGACCGACCAACTTTTTTCCGGCTGCCGTTGTTATTGCCCAGGCTCAAGGTGCCCTGGCGCGCGCATCGTCTCGCTGGTCCAGTGCCTCGCCGCCGAGTCCCCGCTCCGCCCGCTCATCCTTTTCTCCTAGAATTTTATCCTCTCCCTGTACTAAGCTTTGTCCTTGTCTCACTCGCACTCACTTACTCCCAGCAGACTGTGTGATAATTCTCCTTCTGCCGGTTTCCCTTCTATATATATGTGTAGGTTGTATACTGTACGCCCGGTTTATCACACACGTATAGACTATGTATATAATACTAGCCGGCCGATGTAAACGCGGCGGCGATCGTCGCGGACGCTCCTCCCTGCATCTCTCGCGCGCGCACGAGATCGCGGACACACACGCGCGCGCCGGTGGCGAAGGGTGCAGAGCCAAGAGCCAGAGGTGAAAGGAGAGAGGAGAGGAGAGTGAGATAGAGAGAAGAGAAAGAAAGAGAGAAGAGAGAGAAAAGTGTGTCCGACAGGTGCGCTCAGAGCCCTACATCAGACGAGACACACGGTGTATATGGGCTCGCGTTGAGAGGGGGTGCGCCCGCAGGCTACCGGACGCCGGCGCTCGTCGCTGCTGCTGCTGCATGAGCCACGACTCCCATCTCAAGAGCCCGCGGGGGGAGGGTCGCCGAGGACGCGCACCACCTGCGGCGCGCGGCTGTACGTGCGTATATATTTTATATACACACACTCGAGAGTAGCGATCGACACTGGCACGCACGCACGACGATGATGATGAAGAGAGACGGTTAAGATAAAGAGAGAAGAGAGGAGATAGAGCGCCCGAGCAGCGAGCACTGCACACATACACACACACGAGCGGAGCCGCGTTCGAGCGAGCACTGAAGGCGCGACTGGCGAGCCGCCGCCGCCAAAGCGACGACGCGGGAGAGAAGCCCTGTTCTCTCTCTCCCTCCCACCCTCCCTATCCCTCGCGTGCAGAGCGGTGAACGTTCTCTCTCTCTCTCTCTCTCGCACTCGCTCGGCGGCGGCGGCACACGAGCTGCCTATATCTTGTGGGGCGTCGCGACGCGGGCGTCCCTGCGCGCGCGGAACGAGCGCGAGAGAGAGAGACGGCGAGATAAACAGTGCGCGAGCCGCCGCGAGGGTGGGGTAGCTGTGTGTACCCCAGTTGGAAAGACCGGGCAGGAGAAAGGGTGGGGTAGAGAGAGAGAGAGAGGTGGAAGAGGAGAATGAACGCGCAGAGATGAATGGATTACAATATACGCGGATATGTGCGAAATGAAAAATGGGAAGGGGTGGGGCGCTCGCGCAGTGTGTAAATAAATATATAACGCCTCCCCCTCGGAATATGGGTTATATGGAAAATCGCAGGTTGTCAGTGGGAATTTTCGTTCATTATATATCTCTCTGTGCGAGGTGTGTTTTTTTAAAACGCTCCTCTATATAAAATTTAGTACCGAGCATCAGAGTTCTTTAATGGCGCAAAAACGTCAGGATTTGTTAACCGCTTCGGGGTAATAGGCCTGGAGAATAACATTTGCATCGTAGGGAAAAAGTATAGTAAACAGCGATTATGTCAAAATAAATAAGGAAATATTTTTAACGTCAACTTTTAATTACAGAAGATCTTTCCTACATGTACTCTAAGCTACGCTACGAGCAATTTTTCAACCAGAGACACATTCAGACTGAAAATCAAAGAAAGCAACAATATAACAGTGTCGAGAAGCAACCATACATATACAGAAAAAGAAAAAAAAAAGAGAAAAAAAGCTCAAGAAAGGAAAAGCTCTGTCGACTGCACTTCGCTATGCCCACGCGTAAGGGAGAGAATAGCGCGAGACAGAGCTGCACAGCTGCAGCAGCGGAGAGTGGCAAAAAAGAGAGTGAACAAAAGCCAGTGCGAGCTGTCTGGGTGGGGCGCGCATGCGCGCTTGCACAGGGGTGTTTTCCACCCGTTCCGCCCGGCATCGTCGCTCGCCGGCCGCAGACGCGCGCCGTCGTCGCTCGCGCGAGGTACTCGCCGCTGCTCTCTTCTTCATGTCGCTGCATGCAGGTATATATACATATAGCGTATAATGCGCGCAGCGCTTGGAGCGCATCCAGAAATCGATCCCCAAGGGCGCGCCTCGGCCCCGCGCTTGTCCGGGAGATCGCCCGCGAGAGCGCCAGCTGATGCGGTGGCTGCGGGTGTATAGGTAGTTGTTGAAAGATCGGTTATATGAAAATTCACCGGTGTGTTGAGTGTATAATAGGGAAAGTTGGATAAAACGGTTGGGGACAGTTGGTGTAAAATTTTAGGGTGCGCTTATGAAGAAAGCGGCAACAATAGACCTAAAGCTGCAAAAGCTCCATTAATGGACGCTTTTAATATTATTTTGAGAAAATGATGAGAAAAGTGACTTTTTCAAATTTGAATTGTTCGGTTCTGATAAGTAACACGCACCATTAAAAAAAAAAACATAATTTTAATTTGCTTTTTATGAAATTGAAAAGATTTGCTTTTCCCATAGATATGATAGTTTGAAGTGAACAAAAGAATTTCACTAACATATGCATAAAGTTGCTGCTGTTTCAACGATTTATCAATATATTTTTGTTACCCAAATTTAAACTTTCATAGCTTTTGAAGGAAATAAATTTATGTAATTCTGAAAATTCTTTGTTGTGTTCAAAACGTTTTCCCAATATTTTCTATAAATCGAAATGAAAGCATTTATTACTCGATTTTTCGCGCAGGCACTGCATTCACACGAACGCCCAGCATAGGGTGACTCACCCAGTAGATGGACACCTACCAGTATATGGACGATGTTAAATAAAATTAGTTGTCATTATTTATTACAGCAGTAAAAACAAAAATTTGTTTTTGTATTGGGAAGAGCGGTTCTTTATACAAATATTGCACGTTGTACAATCTTTAGGAAAAGGTTATTTATTTTGAAAAAAAAATCATTGAATGGCAGTCTCACTGCGCCGCGTGGCGACGCTCGAGATTCAGGCGCGTTATTGCATCAAAGCGAAGCACAATCTCAAGAAATACAGAAATAAAGACTTCTAAATACATTCTTCAGATATATAATGCATATACATGTATAAAAGATATTTAATTTTAAGTAAATGTGTCCAAAATTAAAATATTTTAATTATATGAAATATATTAAATAGCAACACTTTTATATAAGTAACTTTATGTTTTAAAATGTAAACAAACAGTTTAGTAATTTCATTCATAACCCCTATTTTTGTTTATGTTACACGGTAAACTTGATGCATCAATATTTTTGTTTTTTTATAGAAAAAACTTCGTAACGATGATTGTTATATGGATTTGTTTGCTATTATATTAACCAGTTTTCATATTTATTTGATTTACAATTGAAATTTTTATAATTTAATCGTTCATCTACTGACGGAGAGTCGTACATCTATTAGAAGAACTGTTCATTTACTGGTATTTTGAGATATTCTATAATTTAGTATATTTTATTAATAAAATCAAATTATTTTCAAACTTTTTCGTACATTTATGAGTATTTCACATGCTTGGAATTCTCAAAATCGCTTTTGATATTAGATTTAAGAAATGATAATTTTAATAATTTGTGATTAAACACACAGTTGTGCCTGAGTGTACATCTACTGGGCAAGTCACCCTAGATGGGGGAAAGTTTTCCAGCGCCGGCCAGCGGATATTACCGGTACATGCAATTTTCGCGTTTCACAATGTGGCGGTATCGGACAACTATATGGTTAGATGTAAAATGTCATTCTATCGAACACATTTGACACCCGATATTTTAGATACAGAATTTAGGAAGTTACGTTAGAATTTAATATTTTAATAACAATATTACAGTGTCAAAAGTTATTTTTCTGATATCGTCTTTTCGACGTATTAAAGTAATATTTTTCATAATAATTCCTCTATCTTTTTAAACACATTGAAGAATAAATCAACATGTCTTCGGACTAATAAAGCTTTTGTCTGCTGAGTATAATTCAAAATAAAATGTCTTCTTCACTCAGTATTGCCCATTCCATTAGTTCCTAGTATCGGCCGTGCATTATACGTATGGGCATATGTTTGATACCAGCTAAAATAAATCTTATTTATCTCTAATTTTATGTCTGGGCAAATAAATATTCAACTTTAATTACCATGTACATCAATAAAATACTACAAATAGAACGAAATTTTAACAATTTTCAATTTGTCGTTGTAAGAATAATAAAAAATATCTTGTAATAATTAATATGAATGTTTCTAGCATACTTTTAAAACATTTTCAAGTTGATTGCTGAATTTTAATGGTTGTTGAAACTCGAAATGGTATCAAATCTTAAGGTGGCTGTTACTGGGTAACAGCTTTTGAAGACGGTAAAAAAATTTTTGATTTTATTAGATAACTAATTGTAATTACTTGTTGTATTATAATTATCTAAAAATATTTTAATCCGTTCTAGGGGTCGCACTAAGGAACATTTTCTTTTTTTTAAACATCGATTCTCATCCAAGGATGAAAAGTGCTGGTACTGGGCTTTAAATCATGCTAACATTGTAGGTACCTCGAGAATTACATCATACTATTATGGCTTTAGCAATATTTCGACATTAAAATACATATCTCTAAGTTGAAATCAATAATGTGATCGATTCTCTTTATCAAAGAATTCTATGTTCGGTAATAATTGTTAAATAATTTTAGCAGTCTCTGAACCAAATATTACTTGGAATAAAGGATGACTGTTTTTATGAATTGTATTTTTTTTAAATATTTATTATACTAGTCATCTCTAAGCGCGCTTCGCGCGCCGTAGATTTACCGACGCTTCACGCCACTTTTGTTTTTGTAACTTAGCAACCCATAACTTCCACCAATCAAATCACGAATAAATTGATATTTATGTGAGTTTGTTTTTCGAACGCTTTTCAGTAAATTATGGTATAGAAGAAACAAGTATTACCCCTGATTCACTGCAACCATCTCGTCTGAATCGTTTTATCTGAGAGTAACAACTTAAAATGATACAAGCTATTCAATTTCAATTTAAAATAAAATAATGCTATTAACTATGGCAGCAAAGCCATACAAATATTACTATAACTTTTATTGAAACAAGTTCGACAAATTTGCAGTAGTATAAAATAATTAATAAATATAAAGCTACCAAAAGATAAACTAATAATTATATAATTCTCAAATATCAAAAGTTTTCAATTGAAATTATAACCAAAGCATAAATAATTATGAGAAAACTGAAATCTTGACAAAAATACTCAAAACATTTTTGTTTAAGTATAATAAATATTTATCAACAAAATAAACATTTCGGAATTTTTCTTTTGGTAATTATATAAAATTATTTTAAAAACAGATTAAGCCCTTACATGTTAAATATGAATGCACAAATTAAGGTAGTTCTCTTCATATTATAAAAACTGAAAAAGTTTCTAAAAAAATATACAAATATTCTTCAAAGTCACAGAAATAATATCATGTGTTTGTTTACATACATTGCGGAACAAATTTTAGAGAAAAAAATTCTTGAAAATGGTTATTTTTGCATTAGAGTAAACATAGCTCAAGAAAGATTAAATTTGGCTCTTTCTGGTATGTTTATCAAATATGTGTTAAGCCAATCTTCTTAAAAAGATATTAATGATTATAAACACAAACAGCAGACGACGTGCACGAGAGCGAGAGAGACAGAACGACGTCCATGGTATAGTTTGTGCTCTCACTGAGCGCACAAACTCTAATGCCGAGGAGAACCACCTTAATCAATTCTTGTTGACTTATTTCATGTCTTGTCTCTCTATATTACAAAATCAAACGTCAGCCTAAGCGAAGCGTGCTTCATTAGTCTCTAATTATTTTTAAATTTAATCCAATAATTCGCCAAAATGTCATTTTTAATATAAAGTTTTCAATTAAATGATAGTACCAATTAAGAACACATATGACAAATAATCGTTTACCGACTTTTGATGGTTGATCACTTTAATTCCAGTTTATACCACCAGATATCGCTAGTTATATCTAAAAGCTTTCCTTGTTTTCTGTTTGTGTGATGGCTATAGTAATATGCGAGTGACTAAAATTTAGATACTAATAAAAGTTTAAGAGTCGATTTACCAAACATACTTTTCCCGATAAATATATTATATATTTATACACTGAATATATTTTACGGAGAAATAGTTAATTTTACAGTATAATAAATATTTCTAAATACAATTAGTCTAGTAGATTAATAAAGCTAAAAATGCTGAAAGATAAAGCCGGAAATTCTAATTACGGCATTAGTATGTCGACATTTTACTATTTAATTTTTTTGGTAAAGATTTCTAAGCATTGCATTTTTTTCGATGTTCCACCCAGTAATGCTTGGATTAGTGAAAACCATTGCTTATTTTCAAATTACTCATGAAATTATTGAAAATGAGGCCATTTGAGTATAGCCATCGTTATAAGACTTTATGACAAGTCAGTTTTTCGAATTACGTTGTCTGAATGAAAATTTAATCACAAAATAATCCAATAAGACGGTACCAAAACGAATAAAAAAATTAAATTTTTGTTCTTTTTTAAATCTGTTATTATATTGAAACCGTGATGAAATCGTACTGAAGGCTTTCTCGTTGATGTATAAATTATTAGATTTTCAAAATGTACTGTTTCAAATCATTAAATTCAATACGGTGACTTCCAAAATGGCGGCATAGTTATAAAAAATTGAGAAATCTAAGAACTTTTGTAGTTTCTACAGCGTTATCTTGGGGGGGGGGGTCCAAAGTTTAGACGACTCACTTGAAAATTGAAGTCAACTATAGACGTGCTCGGTTTCGATATAAGCTACTGCAGATTGTACAAAATTTCGAAATTCTAAATTACGAAAATCATATTTTCGAATCTAACAATTCACCTACTGTCCAAAACATCGAATTTCATCATTACGATTTCAAAGCAAATATAACTTGTTTCTAATGATTTATTTCGAAATATGTTTATTGTATCCCTATTAAAATTCTATTAATGAAATTCGATGTTTTGGACAGTAGGTGAATTGTTACATTCGAAAATATGATTTTCATAATTTAGAATTTCGAAATTTTGCACAATCTGCAGTAGCTTATATCGAAACCGAGCACGTCTATAGTTGACTTCAATTTTCAAGTGAGTCGTCTAAACTTTGGACCCCCCCCCGTTATCTTTTAGCATATCAGTTCCACTCGAATAAACATTCAAAAATATGAATAGGAAATGTAATGTATTGTAAGGACAAAATTTGTTATGAAAGTTTGTTTTATTTAAAATATATTACAGATTTACGATATTGGTATAATTATTGCTAATTCTAATAGAAAAATAAAAGGTTTTGAACAATTCATTTTCTATATTAGTTTTTATATAAATATCGATTTAGTAAAGCTTATCACAAAAGTTTTAAAATTGTTGTCTTTATCTAACAACCATTATATTTTTGTTAGTATTTCTATAAAAATAACATTGCATTATCGGATATGTTTTTCAAAGATTCAATTTTAAGGATACGTACAGGATTATTTTTTAGATATAATTTTTTCAATGACTTGGCATTGACTAAAAATAAATCATCAATATTAGAAATCTTATTATTATTTAAATATAAATTACATAGATTTTTCTGTGATTGCCATGGTGGTAGCGATGAAATATCATTATAGCTTAAATCAATTTCTTCTAATGAGGGGAAGTTATTAAAAAATTCAGAATTTAGTACGCCAATATGATTGTAACGTAAAGAAATAATTTTTAGATTAGGCATATAAGAAAAAGCATCAAGATTATATATTAGATTTCGCATACCATTCAATGTTAATGAAGATAAATTTTTCAAAAGGCTAAAATCAGGTATTGTTATAAGATTATTTCTACTTAAATCTAATTCTTTTAATGACGATACATATCGAAAAGTACCATTAGGTATATCTATAATTTCGTTATCAGAAATATCTAGGCCCAATAAATTTTCAGTATCTTTAAAAGCATCGATTTCGATTTTTGTTATCATACAATCAGAAATAGACAAATAAAGTAAACCATGTAAATCTTGCAAACACAGTGTATTTTCGTAACAATAGTGATTACTAATAGTTTCGAACTTATTAAAATTAAGGTTTAAAAACATAAGATCTGGAAAGTTTTGAGTACTCATTGCTGTCAATCCAGTGTGCTCCATCACTAAGTTTTTTAATGTAGTAGGAATATTATCTAGCACTTTATTTACAGGCTGATGTACATCGTTTTCCGAAATATCTAAATGATTTAATTTTGGAAAACATTGTTTAAACATAAAAGTTAAAGTATTCATGCCAATTTTTCGTAAAGAAAGAAATCTTAATTCAGGAAAGTAATTGCTATTATGGAGCCGAAGTACACCGGTAAAATCGTAATTCGCAGTGTAAGAATTTTCTGTCGTGGTACTTTCGTAAAAGCCAAATTCATATGGATTACGATATGGATCTTTCGTGGTTGTATCCATATAATTTTTATTTCTGTCAAAATCTGGATCATCTTCAGATTTGGTTTTTACAGTTGGCGGGCAGTAGGAATCACCACAATTATAGTCTAAAATTAGAACTTCTAAATTCTTATGTCCACCAAATGAAAATAGTTTATCGAGCCGAAACTTATTATTCGACAAATCTAAATGTTCCAAATTTGGTAGAGTATTAAAAGCATTTTCTTCAGCAAACGTAATTTGATTGTTTTGCAAAGTCAAATTTTTAACGTAAGGACTTGTAATGAAATTATATCCGATGCGACTTAATTGCATGTTAGAGAAATTCAACATAACGTTACAATTCGCTGGCCCGCTAAGTATATTTTTCGTAGCAGGATCATTCAGTTCAGCACTATTCCAAATGATCGGTTTAATTGCTTCAAGATATTTGGCACTTGTTATAACGTAAGATAAGCTGTATATTAATATAATTTGAAATATTATTTGTTTACTCATTGTCAGAATTGTGTAAATTGTAGTATTAACTTTGACTTAGCTTGAATCTTCAAGAACAGACGTAACTGAGCCTGCAATGTGGTAGTTTGCAACATTTATAGTACACGGCAACAAAGAAAGTGCTGACGCCTTATATCAACTACTCGCTATCAGAGTCACAAATTAAACTTCTGCGAACTGAGAAGTTTCTTCAATTCCATATTAAGTTTTGTATTAGTAGTAATCTTTAAATACAAAAGAAATAGATAAAAAAGATAATTTTTTATCAGATACATTTATAAATACGAAATCAATTACACACAGTTCTAGAATAGCATACAATCTATACAAATTAAATTTAGAATTTATTTTTCCGTTTATGCAATCAATATTGTTTGCATTACTTTATATAAATTTATCGTTTATAATATATGCACGTATTACAAATCTAAAATTACATCATTATTTGGCAAATCTTTTAATGAAGTAATTTTTATTTGGGACAGTGAATTATTTTTAAGATCTAAAATTTCTAAAGATTTTGCTTCTTTGATAGATAAATCATCTAAATTTATAATTTTGTTGGAACTCAAGAAGAGCTGACGGAGTTGCTTTTGTGAACTCCAAGAAGGTATTGATGTGATTTGATTATTACTTAAATCTAATTTTTCCAATGATGGTAAATTTTCAAATAAAGTGGAAGGAATATTTTTAATTTTGTTACCGCGAATTGAAAGATATCTTAATCTCGGCAAATCTACAAATTTTTCCAAAGATCGTAACATTTTTTTTATTTTCATTTCATCTAAAATTAATGAAGTTAAATTTTGTAAATTTTCGATGTTAGGTAAAGAATATAATGGATTTCTACTTAAATCTAACGTCGACAAGGAAGGTACGTAGTTAAAAGTTTTATTTGGTATTTGCGTAAAAAGATTATTTGAAATATCCAATTCCGATAAACTTTTCATATATTTAAATGCATTTTCTTCAACGTACGTCACTGAACAATTCGATATAGATAAAAATTTTAAGTTGTCCATACTTTCAAAACACAATGTATTGCCATGGCACTTATGGCTACTGAGTCTGGGTAATCGGTTGTGACTTAAATTTATGCGTTCAACGTGATTAAGATGTTCTGTTCTTACAATAGTTAGTCCAACATTTTCCAAAACAAGATCCGTAATAGTACTTGATATATTTTGCAGTAAAAAATTCAACGTTACATCAGTGAAATTATTTTCTGATAAATCTAGGTGATTTAGTTTGGGAAAACGATTAATCCAATCTTCCGATACAGTATTAAAATGAACATTTCGAAGTGAAAGATAGTTTAATTCAGGAAAGTTGTATGGGACATGAAGTCGTTTATTATCATTATTTAAACTTCCTTTTGTGCCAACATTTTCATTTTCGTCGTCTAAATCTTCTTCGTCAACAATATTCTGCACATTCTTATCTGAATAAAAGTTATTATGATCTAAAATGAGAACTTTCAAACTGGACTGTCCACCATGTCTGAAGAACTGACTTAGACTTAAATGATTTCTTGATAAATCCAGAAATTCCAAATAAGGGTGATTATCAAAAATTCCTTCTTCAAAATCTTGTATGGTGTTGTTTTGCAATATCAAATTTCTTAAACAGTTGGTGTTTATGAAATTAGGACTTAAACAATTTAATCCCGTGTTAGAAAGGTCCAACGTTATATCACAATTATTCACATTTTCATTTTTATATGTAATAGTCTTGAATCGAGCAGCAGTTATCAATGAGTAACAACAAATTAGTATGAATAATTGGAAAGTAGTTTGTTTTTTCACTATGCAATGTAACATTTTGCACTTTAAATATTAGTTTCACAAATTTTCATTTACTTGTACTTTATATTTAAAGAACTTAACACCGTAACATTGATGTAGTTATATAATAATGCTATGATCACTGTGTAAGAAAGAAGACTCAAGCGACGAGACAATAATTAAGTATTTATACTTCTGTGCTCTCACTCGCACTTATATATAAATGAAGAGAAATTTGTATTTATATAATACAACAGACTCATGATATCAGTAGAAAGTGATATTCTAACAAACAAAAAATTAAAGTTTCCATACAAAGTCCAGCTCTTACTCAATATTAGACTAAAAACGAGAAAACAAAATGTAGGAAAATATAAATTTTTTATTATCTTCATTGCGGTTTTACATTGAGCATAATATAGTAGTAATAATATTAATAATGACATAAGCAAATACGTTTAATAAATAGATATTTACATATATGTTTAAATAGATAAAATCTTGCGACAACTAAAATTTTACTTAAAATTCAATATTTCTTTGCGAGCCTATTACCTACGCTAACTAGATTAACATAGAATAAGAACAACTAAAATTACAGCTATCCAAATATACTTGAGCGTATGGACAATACTTTTGAATCTCATTTTTATAGTTTTGTGTAATTTTATTATTTTGTAAGTAAATTGTTGAGAGAGATATTGAAGTACTAAGTGATAGTTGATAAACGTCGGTAAATCTATTACTTCGCAAATCTAAATACTTTAAATTAACCAGTCCACGCATCCATCCACTTGGAAGACTTTCCAATTCGTTATTCGACAAATCAAGCTCTTGAAGCCAGGTAAGATCAGCGAACGTGTTGCACTGAATATTTTGAATACGATTACCCCCTAACAGCAATCTTTGTAAAGTTTTTACATTACCAAAAGATTCTCTTCTTATCACTGTCAATTTATTGTTACGCAACGACAACGTCTTGAGATACCAGTTGCCGTTCAAATTAGGCATGGTCATCAGTAGGTTGTTATCCAAGTAGAGTTGCGCAAGTACACGCAGAGAGGTGAAGGTTGACGAATGGACCGTCTCAATGCTGTTGCTCGACAAGTTCAAGCTCGTAAGACTGTATGTGTCACGAAAGGCGCAGGCCTCTATTTGAGTGATCTTGTTTTCGGCCAAAGATAAAACCTCGAGCTTCGTAGTGCCGAGGAGCTTGAGTGACGTTTCCCTGCAATTTTTGTAGCATATGGATCCAATTATATTACCATCTGCGTTGAGAGTTTTTAAATTTCGTACAATAGTGCTACTCATCGTAGAAATGCGATTACGTTCGATATTCAGGTGAGCAAGAGTCGATGGAATGTCATGAAGGAAGGCACATGTATCTATCTCATTGTCAGATAGATGTAGTGAGACAAGATTTGGGAAGGATTGTCTCAATGAAAATTTCAGGCGTCGGATGTGATCCTTGCGAATATAAAGATGACGTAATTGTGGAAAACAGCCAGCCTTGCTTATATCATGATCTAAGCTGTCACCCGGCAAACGGTTCTCCTCGATGATCAAGGTAACAAGATTTTGAAGGCAGCTACCATAGTTTAAAAAATCGCAAAATGATAATCTATTCCTCGAAAGATCCAGATATTGAACGTTCGGTACTGAATCAAAAGAGCCAGGTGCTATTCGATATATACCGTTTTCTTGAAGATTTATAGCAACAACTTTTGAACTCTCTATAAAGCCAGGATATGGATTCGGTGGCCATTGAAGATTTAATTTTGGTAAATTAAGGATATATCCGTGACTATTTAAGGACTGGTGAAACTCAGACGTAAAATTTAACTTATAACTTGATTCACTTTCTATATTAATAGAACTTTGAATGTTGCGTAATGGAAATTGAATCGGTGTATTAAATTGATCATTCGTGTTAGCATTTATAATACTAAAGCAGAATAATAGACTGATGATTGAACGAAGCATCTTAGAGTCTAAAACATACAAAATTATATTTTCAATTTTAATTTTTAAATCAGAAAAATTTTTAATTTTAAAATGATTTCAAAACAATACTTTTTATACCAAAAGAGTAATATGCGATTTCATGCCCGATGTTCAAACATTATTAGGGGATTTTGGAACCATTACAAGTGACAACTTCGTATTTTTCTAATTTAATTTTAAGTTTTTCTTAAGGATTTTAATTACATTTTATTCAGAATAAGTAATACAACAGTGAATGAAAAAGATAATACATGAAAATTTGAAAATTAAAAAGTTACGAAAAAAAGGCAACTGTTGAGAAGTATGTTGCCGATATCTTACTAATTTCGCCATGTCTTTTCGTTTTCAATCATCAATTATCTTTCTCATTCACTGTTTTCTAATTTGTTCTGAATAAAATGCAATTGAAATCGTTAAGAAAACTAAAAATTAAATTAATATTACGAAAAATAGGTACCTGTAATGATTCCGACGACCTCTTAATGGACATAAAACCATATTTTACACTTATTAATATACTATTTATACATTCAATTATATATTTTGTTAGTCAGAAAATAAATGAAATATTTATGTTGGTAAATGATATTTATTACTTTACATTTCACTATGAATACTTACATTCTGCACGAATAAGAAGATTTTTTAAATAAATAAACGTGTTCTTTGAGTACTTCGTTCATGAATTCCCAATCCCTACTGTGACACATATATTTTCGTCGGTTTATATATATATAATTTGTCAGGGATAAATTTCATAATTTTAGATTTTCCAACACGTCAATGCAGATCAACTAATATCGGGATTTCAAGTACAAATGTATTGACGAAATTATTCTTTATAAATATTGATATCAATATGATATAAACAGAGCGCCTTAAAAGAAAAAAAGCTTCTGATATGATAATTAAACAGTAATCAATTTTTTAACATCTTTTCCACAAAAGTAATACATTTGTTTATTGCATATATACTTACATAACACATTAATATACTATTATAGCTTATTAAGTTTCTCCATTAATTTAATGTATTTTATGCGTATAATATGCGTACATTTAGATGACTTTTAAATTTTATATTATTTAAACGTGTTATTATTTACATACACCTTTTAATAACATTAAATAGTTAGTAGTCATCAGTAATTTTACTAGTAAATATTAATCGCAGAGCTGGTTGTCACTTGCTCCCTGAATGATTTGGACCCAGTATTGTATGTATAAACATTCCGAGTTCAAAGTTCGTAGTTTTAAACATTTGAGCTACCGTAGTAGTTAAATGTGACTTTGTGCGAAATTTTCGAGATCCGGAATTTCTATGTTCGTAAGTATGCGTATAAAAAGTTACCACAAACAAACGAAAATCGATACCAAAGCTCATGCCAAAATATATCTTTAGTAGAAATTTAATTGCATTTTTGGTAATTCTCTTCATATTAAATAAAAAAAAAACACCTGTTCTTACTATTCTTTACAATATTTTAGTTTAAACCAATGATCCAATAAAGACATTGTTAATATGATAATAATTAAAAAAAAATTATGAATATTTTTTATTGCTTAAATAAAAGTAACAACTATATAGAAAATAAGTTTCTTTGACATTATAAATGCATAGATAAATACAGTGTAAACTCATTCTAAATTTTTATCGGCGAATGTCAAAAGGGGATCCCCTCGTGATTATATAATCAGTAGACTGCAGTTATTGCGTATTTTGTGGTAACAGGAAATGCACATAACTACGCAATGCTATAATAATAATAATTAATAATGTGTGTTTTAATTATTTTGTAGGGCTTTCAAATTCATATGTATTCTTTATAAATTAGTATAATTGTAAGCTTACTTGAAATATCATTAATAAGGTCTAGTTCGAAATCCGTTTATAACTAACCTAGGAAATTTGTAGAATTCTTGTTGGCAAACTTGACAGTCTCTATGCACTTTATGCAAGTACATTTAATGCAAGTGCATACATCGGGGAATCCCTGTATTATCAGTTAAAAATAACTTGAATAAGAAACGATAACTTTATGGACAATGAATATCTACAGCGGATATGAAGTTGAGCATTGAAATATATTAGTAAGGAATTCCTTATCGCTGCCAGCTGCAAAGTTTAGTTGCTGATATGACTTTGACGCATTTACTCGTGTACGCAAAACTACAGTTTATATTTGCCAAAAATAATACATAAATTTAACTCAATATATTTCATATAGTCATAATTTTTGTTACCATAGATAAGAAAAAACGCCGCAGAATAATTGGAACTTAGCTTTCTCAAATTTACTGCATTGTTTCATTATATTTACTATAGCTTCCATAAATAAATAACACAACATTCTTATCAAAACTTTAAAAATGAATCATCCAGTTATATTTTTCCCAAAGCTGTTGTACATAAAATTAATCATGTCGGATGTGTGATATAAAAATTTCAAAAGAATCTTGGAAAGTACTATAATCTAAAATATCTTTACAACTCATCAATGGTTTTTCTGGACTTAACGAACTCGGTCGAAGTATTTAGTCGAAGCAACTTTGGGCAAAGTTTTGTTGAGGGAGGCTAATATTTACTCTTGCCATCCTTCAGCAATAAAAACGTACTTTTAAAAAAAAATTTCTTATAAAATAATTCATACAGCACTCTGAATCGCAGCTACTAAACTCGTAGTTTTCATAATATTTCTGTTTACTATTCGCAAACAAAATGGTAAAAGTGTTTGAATTTTTATGAGTAAGTAACTAAATACATTGTTATAATAGTACTATAATAGTACTATAATAGTATTTTTCACTGTTTTAACAGTTTTAATTGCCCGGAACATTTTTCTGTGATCTATTTCCATCTTTATCAAGGTCACAGTTTAAAGGTAACCTTTTTTAAAATTTTTTTAGCCTTTGGTGAGGGATATTGATACAGTCGCATTCGCCTTAAGCATATTTTGAATGGTGTTCTGTCAAGTATAAATTAGCAAAATAATTGGCATCGATTTGCAAAAATTCTGAGGAATTCTACTTACAATTTGGAAACATTTTCCCATTTAATGTGCTATACAAAAAGCTTCGAGTTTTTGAGTTAAAAATCATAAAAATTGAAGATTTATGAAAAAATTCAAAATTTTCAAATTTTCAATTCATTTTAATTTTTGAACGATTAAATATTTTGCTCTAAAACTCTAAGGTTGTGTTTTGGGGCTAATTTGGAATGAGTAAAAAAATTTTGAGCAATTTTAAAATTTTGAGCTGAACAGTTGACATGAAGTTACCCATGGGTACATCCAATTTTCTCCAACACCATGCATAACCATGAATGGTCATATACGACTGAATATAATTTAGCATGCGTCTAAACAACTACACATAATCTTAGGTCAAATTCATGATTATGCATGGTGATACATGCACGTGTATTATGGTGTACAATTTTATACATCAATATACAATTATATGAATAATACAATCACTAAAAGATTTATATACAATACGAAATCATATCAAGTTATACATAATTATATATAAATACATATATATGACCATACACATTTTTCTTTTAGTTTCTAAGCTTATAGTCTGCTTCCGTCTTACGGAGTCCATTATTAACGCGAAGAAAATCACTTGACAAATGATAAATACATGTGCAACTAGACAATTGCTCATGTTGTATTTCTTATTATAGAGGTCGAAAAGAATGAAAATTCGTTAACAGAGGTACGAGCGATAGATTTAAAATTCGTGTTAGAGAGGTTTTATTGTTGCATGTAAAAATTTGTATTATAGAGGTTCGTACTAACGAGGTTTTACTGTATATACAAATCATTTTTTTGTACTTCTAACTACTGATATTTTTCTTTATTTTTTTTTTAACCTTTGTATATAAGAAGGATGATGTCCGACTATTTAAAGGATAGAATCTTATTATATGATACCGAGAACGGCACCAAGACCTATGAAGTTATAGGAGACATCCCTTAAGGGTCAGTACTTGGACCACCTACTTGGAACATCATGTACGACGGGGTACTAAGGCTACAGTTTCCCAAAGGAGCAACAGTCATAGGTTTTCGCCGACGATATAGCAGTAATGGTGGTAGCGAAAGAAGAGGTGACAGAAATAGCTGATGAGGCAATTCGGATAATACACGAATGGCTAACATAGACAGGTTTGGAACTAGCCATTCACAAAATCGAAGCTATCCTTATTTCTAGTAGGAAGAAGATTGAGACAATAACACTAACTGTGGATGGACATCAGATTGTTTCTCAACCGACCATTAAGTACCTGGGCATCACCATTGATGCAAGACTAACGTTCAAGCAGCATATTACAATAGTGAGCGATAAAACAGCAAAAGTTGGCGCTGATCTATCACGATTGATGCCAAATGTAGGATGGCCAACTCAAAAATGAAGGTTACTCTTAGCCAGTGTAATCACAACGATTATGCTGTACGGGACCTCAATATGGACAGATGCTACGTTGCTATTATTAAAATAAATATATCGAATTACGTCTTATAAAGAGATAGTTGCCCTGCGCAATGTAATAATCTACCAGCCTACGCAGTTTTGAGCTCAAATGTCAACGGCACCCTAAACAATTTTGCGAACAAAAATAACCGAAATTTCGTTCACAAAATTTTTTAGGGTGCCGTTGATATTTGGGCTCAAAACTGCGCAGGCTGGTAGATTATTACATTGCCCTGTGCAATGTAATAATCTACCAGCCTGCGCAGTTTTGAGCCCAAATATCAACGGCACCCTAAAAAATTTTGTGAACGAAATTTCGGTTATTTTTGTTCGCAAAATTTTTTAGGGTGCCGTTGACATTTGAGCTCAAAACTGCGTAGGCTGGTAGATTATTACATTGCGCAGGGCAACTATCTCTTTATAAGACGTAATTCGATATATTTATTTTAATAATAGCAACGTAGCAAATTAAATTTAATTTCGTTCAAAGTTTTTGAAAAAACGGCTTGATATTTCGACTCCAAACTTTGACTGGATGATAGAACGTTAAAAAACACAGAAGAGTGTTCTCTTGATTTTTTGTGATTCGACGTATTTTATTTTTAATCAGCTTGAAACTGTGTGAATTGCTCGGTCGGTAATAGTACGAGTAAGGCATCCCCTTAATAGACTACAGCGTTTATGGAATACTCTTCCCCAATCCGTTCGTGATTCTCCGACTTTTGCTATGTTTAAGAGGAGCGTAAGGGCTCTATCATTGCAATATTAACTGTCTTTATTCTTTGATTTATACAACCGCTTCAATTTGTCATTTTTTATTGTTTTTTTGTAATACACTTTTGCAAAGGGTATCAATGCCCGTTCAAATTATTAAATAAAATAAAATAACTAATAAAATTTTTGGTAATAAAATAACTAATTCTTGGTGTTTTAAGTAACAACTAATTTTTGACGCCGATTGTATAGCCAATACAATTTTAACTGCCGCATACTCTTTTTCTGATTTACAGTTAAGAAAAATAATGATTTTGAATTTTTAAAGTAAAGTTCATAAAATATATAATTTTATATTTTCATTTTAGCTAATTATGTTTCATAACAATTATTATAAGGAAAATGAAGAGTCGAGTATAGATGCGTGCGCCTTGTACAGATGAATCCCCTTAAATTTATAAAAATGTTGTGGATCGAACTAAAAGCTGTTATATAAATTCTTTATATAACTTCTTATATAAATTCTTATATAAATTCTTATATAAATTCTCTATATAAATTCTTTAATTTTTGGTGGTACGTACAAAGTATATCTTTGTGGTATTTTATCAACTTCCTGTCCTGTCTACATATATAAGAGATGAATGACTGACTATGCAGTTTATTTCTATCTCGCCCCTAACGTATTTAACGGCAGAAAATTTGACTTAGTCGAAATATTAAGAAATTTATATAAATTTGAACTAGTGTATAAAATATTGTAAGAAAGGCTAAGTCAAGTGTATCGGTACTCTTGTAACACACGTAAGTTAAGTCATATTTAGATTATAATTTATGAAAATTAACTTTAATTTGAGTGAATATAAAATAAAATATAAATATTGGTATTTAACTTCCTTAAACTTAAGATATTGTTAGAATATATTGTGGATAAACCTATCTTGGTGCAAATTTTTAGAAAGGTAGGTTGATTTATACTCCTGCTATCGTTCGACGAAGAAAACGTTTCTTTTAAATCATCCCTTTTTTCCCATAAACGATAATACAGATAATCCCTTATTTCAATATTTTAAAGTACTTCATGGATTTAAAAAATTTGGTTATAGTTTTTCCAAAAAGAAAATGTAAATATAGCTAATTAAAACCGCTGCCAATTCATTGGCACTTAGCTTTCTCAAACTTTATTTATTGATGCCTTCGAAAAATGTTAAATGCCAAAATTTATAATTATTATACTTACCCATACTTACATACTTCTTTTTATATTTAAAAATATTAAAAAATCTTTTTTTCTATCTTTCGATCGATTTTGTTATTAATAATATTATATTCAAAACCTTTTAAAATTATTAAATAATCTTTACTTCAAATTATATTTTCTTTATGAAATTTCAGACATATATTGCCTATACCACACACCAAATTGTATTACATACGGGAATATTTTTAATTTTACTTAAATTAATACCGTATTTAGTTATTCATAAAAAAATACATGTTTTTTTAATGATCCACAATTTCATTAACCCATTTAGTCCCAAGTGTCGTCAATTTTCACTAAATTTTCATCCAGTTTTTTTTTTCATATTATTTGTATTAAAAAAAATTCAGAAACATGATATCCGACGTAAAATTTTATGTTCTTTCAAAATATGGTATCAGAATTTGTCTAACATTAATGCTTATAAAGTTATAAACAATTTTTTGCAAAAAAGGCAATTTTTTCTATTAAAAAAATATTTTTGATCTAAAATTTTTATATGAAACCGATAGTATACACATCCTTTTACGGATAGAAAAGTGTTTTTGAGTCAGAAACTTAAAGACAGGTGTGGTTCAGAATAAAAAATTAAACGTGGCGGTTCCCAAAATGGCGTCCGAAATAAAAATTTTGTTGATAAACTACAGGACGCTGCAGCTTAAAAATTGTCTATAAATTTGGAGCTGATACATCGAGCCGTTTTCGAGAAATTACGATTTGAAAAAAAAACCGCTGCCAATTCATTGGCCCGTAGCTTCCTCAACCGTAATTTGTTGATTTCTTTAATTAATTTTTAATAACAAAATTTATAATTTTTGAAAAAATTTATTGCACAATTATAATTAAATTCATTTATGATTATTAAAAATTGTTAATTTTTAAATTTATTTATTTATTTATTATTTATTTATATCAAATTTATATAAATTTTGAGCTGATAAATAAAGTTATCATTTGAAATAGAAGTAAAATATCTATATTTTATAATAAAACAAATAGCTATCACGGTTGTTTTGTTATTAACAAAAACGTGTTTTTTTTTTATATTATATTTCATAATTCATATTTTTTAAGAAAAAAAAAAATTTATAGCTATCATTTTTCTTTTGTTATTAACAAAAACGTGTTTTTTTTAAAAAGTTCATAACTAACAAATAAATTATAATAATGCAGAATATAATGCATTCATAATGCATAATTCATAATTATAATAGAGTATAATAGATATAATTTTTAAACATTTTAATTAATTTTGTTACACATCATTGGAGTTATGATTTAAAAAAAAAAAACACGTTTTTGTTTTTGATGATAACTAAAGAACCCTGATAGATAGAAAATTAATTTTTTTTAGAAAATATAGGTATTTTAATTCTCTTTCGATCCATCCACCCCATTCAGATACATAGAGCCGTTCTCGAGAAATTACGATTTTAAAAAAATGTCAAAAAATTTTTAACCTCAAATATCTCTGAAATTTATGGACCAATCATTTTACCCAAAGAACTCGACCGAGAACTATAAAAAATCCACCTCTAAAAGGAATTTTGAAGCCATTAAGTCAATTTTACTCTTGTAATCGTTGGATATACAAAACTGATTTTTTTCATTTTTCAATTTTTTACTCAAAATCTAGCCTACAGAATGTATTCAAATTTTAACAGATTATAGCTATTTATATTCTGTACTATCATGATTTTTCTCAAAAAAATTGACCGTTAAGTTTAGGAGTTATATTATAGCTTTTAAAAAAACACGTTTTTGTTAATAACAAAAGAACCGTGATAGCTAGAAACTTTTTTTTTTAGAAAATATAGGTATTTTAATTCTCTTTCGAACGCTACCCATCAGATTCGAATAACTCGATCCTACCATTAAAAAAAATCAAAAAACAGTTTTGAGAAAATCGAAAATTTGAAAAAAAAAACAAAAACGCATCGCCCCAATCAAAAAACGGATTTTTGACCCGCCATCACGCAAAAAAAACAAAAAAAATGAGACCTATCCGGTCAAAATCGACCGAGTAGAAGCTGAGATCCAGGCGTATACACACACACACCCCCACACACACACACACACACACACACACACACACACACACACACACACACACACACACATCCATACAGACATTTTTCAAAAACCATGTATTTCGATTCCTAACACCTCGGAACACAATTATAACATGTTTTTACAACAACTCAAAAATTTACTATCACAAAGCTTCCTCTAGGAGGAAGCAAAACCGCTGCCAATTCATTGGCCCGTGGCTTCCTCAAACTTAATTTGCTTATTCCTTTAATGAATTTTTAATAACAAAATTTATAATTTTTGCAACAATTTATGACATAATTATAATTAAATTCATTTATGAAGATTAAAAAGTATTAATTTTTAAATTATGTATAAAATTTGAATAAAATAATAAAAAAAAATAATTTTTTTCAGATAATTACCAATTGTTATGGCAATGTTGTTTTGTGTGCTATTTGTTACGTTGATTGGAAATACATATGGATTTAATTTGGAAGTTTTGCCGAATCCCAGAAATGAAGACAGCAATTTTGATGATATTTGTGATGATCCTAGTGCAACAATTAACTTTTCTGGACTTAATTTAAGCAGACTTGAAAAAAATTTTATATCTAGTCCAATAATAACATGTCTAGATCTTCATAATAATGATATAGAATATATTCACCCGGAAGCTTTTAATAATTTACCTAATCTGAAATATTTAAATCTGGCAGCCAATAGTTTTAACTTAGAGAGTATATTTTCAAATAATTTTATGAATTTAGAAACGCTTATTCTTGATAATAATCAAGCAAGTATATCTTACAGTTGTGATCAGTTATATTGTACAGAGGGGCATAGAATTCATTTGCAGAATGTGTATCGAAAGCTTAAAAAACTTTTTATAAGAAATAGTTCTATGTTAGAAATAATAGGTTCTGGATTGAATATTTACTTTCCGTCATTATCTCATATATATCTTTCAGGAAGTGAAATAGAAATAGACGATTTTAGCTGGCTTCCTAATGCATTAGAATACTTAGATCTTTCTGGTCATAGATTAGGTTCTTTAACGCTAAATAATTTAACGAAATTAAAATGGGTTTTTCTTGACAATTCAGTTGAAAAATTTTTGTCTTTGATTAATTTAGGAGATCGAATAAATTTAAGGTATTTGTCCGTTCCTTCGAATAATTTCAATAGAATCTCGTCAATCTATGGAAATATCAGTTTATTAGTATTCTTAGATTTATCTGATAGTAATATTAATTATATTGAGGGTGGATCGTTTCGTAGTATGATAAACTTGCAATTTTTAAATCTTTCTAATAATATCATAGAAAATATACAAGTGGACACTCTTGATTATTTTGTTAACTTAAAAATGTTAGCATTGGAGAAAAATCTTATTTCAGCATTTCCCGTAATACCCAACGAAATGAAATTAGAAGTGCTTACACTAAATTGTAATAGAATAAAGAGCATTGTAGGCGGAACATTTATCAAAATGCCATATTTAACATCGTTATTCTTACACGATAATGAAATAAGATATATTGATCAACAAGCTTTTGCAGGTCTTAATAATTTAAATGTACTGACACTTTCAAACAATATGCTTGTTAGCTTACCATTTAATTGGATGTTACCTATGACTGGGTTGCATGTTTTGGATATCAGTGGTAACCATATAACAGATTTTGAACAACTAAGATTTAGTGATTCTTCCCCAGTAAAAAATATATATCTGTCAACTCAGTTAGAATTTATTAGATCTTCTGCATTAGAAAATATACCAGAAAATGTAACTATATCTTTGAAATCTAATTATACATCTATCAAAAAGTGTTCTAAAAGTGAAGATAAATATACTCAAAGATATGGATAATAATTATTCTTTATGTTCTTTTCGTTTTGTATGTTTAGCCTTTTATAAATATTTGCGATAATTTTCATAATATTAATGTACAAAAATAGACTTTATAAGATATGTAATAAGATGGACAAAATAAACGTGAAACAAAGTTCAATACTTAACATATAAACCATATCTAATTTAATGTAAAATATCAATTTATCGTCGGAGCCCCTCACCAAGAGGGGGGGGGGGTAGCAATAAATACATAAATAAGGTAACTTGGAGTAATTCGGCCACCTTAAGCGAAATATTTTCTATCTCGTTCTATAAATGTTTTGGAAAAAATTATAAGAAAGGCTTTAAAGTATACTTATATAATTATACTACCAAGAAAAAAAATTAGGAACGCCCCAAATGTGATATTGGCTTTATAAGGTGCAAAAGTGCAAAATGTGCGTTTTGGGCAAATTAGGTGACACGTTACCTAATTCGGCCAATACTGAAAAAGTAGTACAAGGAAACTTATAAACTCTAAAAATTAATAATATTAATATTTTTAAGTATATAAAAATACTTTATTTAACTCATATAAATAATACTAACAAGAAGATGATCAGGGATGCGGATTCTAGATTTGGCTAAAACTGTAGGAGGTACTTCTTTAGGACAAATAATGAGACACGTGTCTCGGGATTTTTGTAAATGGGCCTTTTGTTCCAAGACCCAATGTTAAAGATTATAATTACTAATATTTGTAAATGCAGTTTTTATCTTCCGTTTATCTTCTATTTATACAAGTCATCATTATGCCACGTGCGCGGTATATCCGGAACTAGGTATATACCATGGTCGTTTATGCCTCGTGCACGGAACTCAAATTCCAGGGCCGATGAATTGTGAGAATGATAAGTAATGGATAGAACGATTTTCAAACAATTTACGGTGCGACTGCTGTGAAGTCGGAACCGTTTGGGGTACCGGAGTAATGATGACTTGAACGTTGTTATGATTTAAATATTTCTGCTTCTTTTGTTTTGATTAAAAAGAAAGCTTTGAACGCGTCCACTTTTCAGTTCTTTTGCACTGACAGCAAGAGTAAAGTCTGCATAAAACAGATTGTATTTTTCACAAAACATATGTACTATTTCTAATAAATAATAGTGACTTTTGAATATTGTATTTCACTTTCCTCAACACCTAAGCTATTTTATGTCTAAAATGAATCAATTTTGATAAAAATGGGGTCTCTCTTTAGTTATAGCTTTTTGAATATTTCGGTCATATAAATGAACTAAAAAATTTATAAAAGAAGGCAGAAAAAGCTATCGTTAAACAATGTTGATTTCTCAAAAAGTTATAGGCTATCAAAAATAGAGTAAGAAGATAGCTTATATTTTACCACCCGTTAAATGCTTGAAAAAAAAGAAAATGAGAAATTTTAGTCATTTCTGCCTTCTTTTATACACTTTTTAGCCCATTTATATTACCGAAATATTCAAAAAGCTATAACTATAAAGAAAGAGGCTCCATTTTGATAAAAAATTGTTCATTTTAGACATAAAATAGCTTAGGTCTCGGAACAAAAGGCCCATTTGCACAAACCCCGAGACACGTGTCTCATTATTTGTCATAAAGAAGTACCTTCTACAGTTTTAGCCAAATCCAGGACCAGCATCCCTGGTCATCTACTTGTAAGTATAAGAGAAATAGAGGAATTTTTTCACATTATAATGTATTCTATAAATGATTTCGGAATTGTATGTAAGTTTTTAGAGTTTACAGTAAACTAAATAAAAAATTCATTTTGATCAATGAAATTAACTATTGTTTATTATCAATAAACTTGGTAAATTTTATTCTTCATACATAGCCTTTATTTACAAATAACTATTAAAATCAAATTGACATAAAATTCAACATAATATAAGCAACATTACATCGACAAAGCAGGTCACATACACAGTCACAAACACAAATCTATTATATTCTATCATATCTTATCTCGTTTCGCAATTCAACCTTAAACATAAAAAGAACATCTACATTAATGATAAAATAAATAAACAACACATTTATGCGAGAAAATACAAAGCGGTATAAATTTAAAGAAAAGTCTTATAAGTTGTTGACCCATCGGCTGTAAGTTTCGTTTCTCGCTCTGGCCTCTGTCTCGTCGCATCTTGCGTAACAGTCCGATCTCCCATGCGCCCTATCGCCGCAGTCGTGCTGCAAGTGTATCACTACGTTCGGCGCGAGTTTCGACACGGTCGTGCCGCTGATGGATGTTACCGGATTATTCTGCATGTGAATAGTGCTGAGGAAGGGCGCAGCGCCCAGCGACATTTGCTCGAGGCACTTGAACCGATTGCCGCGCACGTCGAGGGTGCGCAGATTCCACTGCCACTTGAGCCAGTCGCTCGGTATAAAGTCCAGTCCGTTGTTCGACAGGTCCAGCTCCGCGAGACTCTCGAGGTCCTCCAGGGCACCGGCCTCGATGCCCTTTATCTGGTTGCCGCCTAAAAGCAGGCACTTGAGCGAGCGCAGATTCTTGAAGCTTTCGCGTCTTATCGTCTGGAGCTTGTTGCGCCTCAGGGACAGACTCGTCAGCTGATTGTTGTTGCACAAGTTCGGCACGTTTTTCAGATGATTGTCGTCGAGGTTGAGCTCTTTTAGCGAGGTCAGACGCTCGAGCGTCTCGCGCTTTATCTCCTCGATGTTGTTCTGCGCCAGGTTCAAGGTCACGAGGCCCTGGGCGTCCTGGAAGGCGCAGGACTCGATGTCGGTGATCCTGTTGCGGGATATCGTCAAGCTCGTTAATTTGTGAACGCCCTCTAATTTCAAGGACGTGTCCTGACACATGCGATAACAAATCGATCTGATAATATTGCCGTCGAGGTGAAGAGCCTGCAAGTCCTTGATGATCTTGCAGTCCAGCCCGCTGATGAGATTGTTCTCGAGGTAGAGGTGCGTCAGCGTCGTGGGCAGGTCGTGGATGAAGGTTTGAGTGTCTAAGCTGTTGTCCGAGAGGAAGAGGTGCGTGAGAACCGGGAACGACCTCCTCAGAGAAAAGTTGAGACTGTGAATGGAGTTTCGGCGTAGATACAGATACCGCAGCGATGGAAAACAGTCAGCCTTGCCGATAGCCTTGTCGATGTTATCTACGGGCGGTCTGTTTTCCTCGATTATGAGTGTCACCAGGTTCGGATGGGGACTGCCGAAATTGAAAAAATCGCAAAACTGAATGCGATTCTTGGACAAATCGAGGTAGCTGAGACGGGGCAGCAAGTCGAAGGAGCCCGGCACCACCTGAAAAATGTCGTTGGCGGCGAGGTTGAGACATGTGGCCGATTTGCTCTCGATGAAACCCGGATAAGGATTAGGCGGCGAATCCATGTCCAGACTCGGAAGATTCAAAACGACGCGCTGGTCGGACACTTGCTCGCACTTGCCGACCGTGTAATTGTGCTCGCTGGCAGTGAAGGTCTCCAAATTTATCGACTGGCGCACACCTCGGAGCGGAAAGTGTATCGCGCCCGGATCGAAGTAGTTTATATGTGCACTGGATGTCTTAGTCGCGAGAAGAAGTGAGACAGATAACAGGAGTAACGGAGTCGTCATGGTGTTCCAATCTGCATTTTAGTAAAAGAAAAATTTAATTTAAATTCTGTGACTTGTCTAATACAAATATACATTGAAGATATTCAATTAATTAAAACCTTCATCGTCTATATGCATATTTTGAGATTATTACTTTTAAATTAATATTTAAAAATTAGTAAAAAAGAATGATTTAAACGTATTCGAATACATGTTTATAGCCTTTAATTCAAAAAATAACTGACATTGTGGTACTAAAAACAACGTTACATTCAAGTAACTTAATAACTTACGTAGAAGTTTCATGGTTATCTTCTGAAACGGTTATATGTTAAATGCACAGCTCTAAAGAAACTTTGACGCTTTTATGCAGTCTCATTGAAACATTATTTTTTCCTTGACTCATGAACATCTGATACAAGTTTTAAAAATCATAGTTAAATAAGATCAAAAAATAACAAGGCTGTCTATATCTCATGATGAAGGACGTATCAGAGTATCATTTACAGATCAGTTTATTTTGCGTAACTTAGATAATTATAATTTACTTGATTTTCACATATCGACGATGTAATTTTTGCAATATATAATAATACAGACTTCCTTGGTGAAATAAATTTATCGTATAATTTTCTCAAATATTCATCCATTTCTTTCAATACTTCTAAATTAATTATTCTTGTATTCAAAAATCTTATTGGTTCGCAAAGTTAGATACATTGTATATTTAAAAATACAATACGAACAATATTTCTCTAATTTTAAATTTATTATAATTGAAAGCAGTAAAAGTATATTTACACTATCTAAGTCATTTTTATCAAAAATAGTATCTGAAATATGTGGTTATAAATATGATACAAAATGTAAATAGTAATTACATTAAAAGAAATTTTGTGATTATTATTTTGCCTACAGAAATTTTATGATGTTACAATTGAAACTCATTTAGTCTTCGCCATCAAAGGTCATGAACATTATTGACAATAAAGGTTCGGTAATTCCAATTTATGATACATATAAAATTTTTATTTAAGTAATACAGAATATATGTGTGTGCGTTTGTGTGTGCATGTGCATGTATGTATATATGTTGTATATTACATGTCATACGTAATACAATATTTAATGAAATCGATGCGAGATAACAATGCAAAATATACAAAATATGTCAATGACACACAAGAATGTTTACGAGAAATTGTCTTTTTATAATAGTACGAAATGGCAATAACCTATATTACATGTTATGATTTAATAATGAATAATCTTGCAGTGATAGTATATCAATATAAGAAAAGATAAAGAAAATTAAGTTATACTAAATGTTCACTCAAATACTTCATTATTTGAGTCGCAATCACAATTACACATTTCACTGTTTGACAAAACTTGCGTCACGTTGGATTGATTACCGATATCAAAAATTTCAAGAGTGATATTAAGCATGTGTGTATATCTAAACGTGTTGAACAAAGAGCTTGAATAGAACTTAGTAATTAGATTGTTTTGCAAATTTACGTGTTGCAATTTCGCGTAACTTCTGACGCTCCCGAGTTTAAGATCGTCGAAATTTCTAAGCAAATTTCCATTAACCGACAAAACTTTTAAATTCGACATTGGCGCTAACCACATATGAGGAAAATTGACGAGTCTATTGTTCGACAGATCTAAAACCTCTAAGTATATTTGTTTCGCAAACGCTCCGGCTTCTACAACCATAACGTGATTGCTACTCAAATTTAAGAATTTCAACTTTTCAATTGAAGTAAAGGAATCATTATTTACAGCTTTTAATTGATTGTTAGCCAACGAAAGGTGCTCCAGGTATTCCGGACCATAGATGTCCGGCATCTCGCTCAAAAAATTGCCGTCCAACGAGAGTTCACGCAGATACTCAACATTTTCGAAGGTATTTTTCCGAATGCTATCGATCTTGTTGTGCGAGAGATCGAGGTACACGAGACTCCGGGTATCGTCGAAGGCGTCGGGCTCGATGCTCGTCAATTGGTTGCTGGCCAGCGACAGCCGGTGCAGTCCAATTGCGCCCTCGAGCACGAGAGCTGACTCGGTGTTGCTGTACGACTTGCCGGAGAGTCGTTCGATTCGGTTGCCGTCGAGTCGCAGCTTCCGCACAAAGGCCAATCCGCTCGCGTTAAGGCTGCGGATGCCGTTGTCCGCGAGGTCCAGACTGACCAGCGTTTTTGGCGTCTCCTCGAGGAATGATAGTTCCCCGTCACCGAGGTTATTCGACGACAAGTACAGATGCTCTAAATTAGGGGCGAACGCGAGAGACGATATTCCCTTGAGGCCGTTACCGCGCAGGTACAAGTGCAGCAGGCGCGGGAACGCATTTTGGAACTGGAAAGTCGCGCCCGCTGACGCGGCGCTGTTCTCGTCGAGAATCAAGGTGCGCAGGTGCAAGTGGCCGTTCAGGTGTGTGAAGTTCGCGAGGGACAGCTTGTTTCGCGCGAGATTCAGATAGAACAAATTGGGCACGAGACGAAATGCGTTGGGCGAGACGTTGTCAATGTCGTTGCCCTCGAGGTCGAGGCAGTTCACGTTCGGGCTGTTGGCGAAGTCCTCGTCGACGCGTTGCAATCCTAGGTGGCGAAAATTCAGCGAGAGGTTTGCTTGCATCTCCTCGCACTTGCCGTTTTCGACGAGTATCTGGCTCTCTGTTCGGCTCGGCGCCGTTATCGTTACTAGACTGCCATTGGCTGCTATGTGATGGTTTCGAGTAAGCCATAAAATGATTATTACCATGAGCATTTTGTAAGCCATCCTTGTCACCGACTGAAAATCGTTATATTTTATAGTTATTTTAAAAACCAATAATTGATTGGTATATGGTTGAAAGTTTAACTAACCAATGTTAAATTAAACACGATGAAAAAAGAAAACAAGAAAAATGAATATATATACTTTATTATAATAACAAAAATAAATACTTTATCTATTTATTTGTCAAGATAATAGTATAAATTTATTTCCGCAAAATTAGTACAAGCTATTAAATTGCTCCCTATGTGTTTTATTTAATTTTCAGTAATTAAACATTTCATGATTTATTCATAAATATTCTGAAATACATTTTAAATTCTAATACAGATATATTCAAATTATCGAAACCCAGATTCTCAACACCATTTTATGGATCTGTCCAAAATACTACGCAAATATGAAATTGTAATTTAACATTGGATACATTTTCTATTGTAGTTAATTAAGTTAGATTTTTTTATACATTTTCCAGATTTAATACTCTGAATTTAGTACTTTTCTCAAAAATAATTTTACATTGAGCAAAATCGTAATGAAACCTATTAATACATAAGTTGAATATTATAGCAGTTGAAACAAAATATATAGTGGTTATAAGGTTATTGGGTTTTTAATATTTACTATTCATCATTAAAAATTTTATCTGCTGATATAAAAAATTCAAGTGTGTACAAAAACAAGAAAAAACTGCATTTTAATAGTTGTTGAGTTTATAAAAGTTTTTTTATATTCCTTATTTAAATAATAATAGTGATTTTTTAATTTTACTTACCGTATAATATAAAACGTAGTGTCTGTCGCAACGAAAAATGAAGACTGAGGTCTGAGGTAAACGAATTCAATATTGTACAGTTATTTGAAAAGCCAGCATTTATAGTAAAATGCTGCGTTAGCTGTTATACATAAATCCAAGAAATCGAGAAACTTTTATAGAAATTTGCACCGATCGTTCATACAAAATCAATGAAAGTAATAGCATTAATATGTCGATAAAAATATCAATTTTTTCACTATACTTAAACTGTAAAAGTATATAGAGTTAATATAAAAAATAAAAAATTACATTAGTTATTTATGTCATTTGCTTAAGTAACGTGAATAATTAAAATAATTGTTTTGCTTAAACACAAATACTGTTGAATACGTTTACTGTTAAATATATACGAATTACACGAATTTCATAAAAAATATATATTTTTATTTCAAATATGAAATCTTATTGACTTGCAATTTCAGTGAAACTATGCGCCAACTTTAAACTGCTTACATTACACTTTATACTGATAACTTCAATATAAAGATATGCATTGTTCTTGAGTAAAGTGTAATAACACAATTTTTTAATCTAAAAAAAGATATTAAAGTTATTTCAAGAACTTATCAGGCAATCGATTTTTATATCTGAACATTTGAAACATATATTTGACGTTTCTTATCTTTGCATTTTTCTAACATCGTATGTGAAAAGAGACGATATATATTTCTTATGCTTTTAAAGACATTCGTCAAATTATACTATTTTAAAGATACACTAAAAAATGAGTATAGTTTCTAAGGAAATATTCATATAAATAAAAATACATAGATTTTCTGGCTACTTTAAAAGATTTATTACAAAATAAATAATATATTTTTATAATGAGCATAACATAAAAGTATTACTCATATAGTTATAAAAACGTACATAAAACATATTTGAATTAAGTATAACAAAAATATATATGACAAATATGCAAGAAATGGATTATATAAAAGAATTTACAAAAATGCGTCAATGGAAAATATGAATGCGGCAAAATATTATTTTCAAAATTATGTTGGTATTTCATTATTTTCATCACGTTCACAGATACAATTATTAGAAACAATATCTGATGGCACAATGCTAAACAATTCTAAAGTAATATTTGGAACAATTTTAACTGTGCTAAACAATGAACTCGAATAAAATGTTGTTATTGAATTATTTCTCAAGTATACGTGTGACAATCTTGCATCCTTCCTCACACTACCAAGTGCAATATCATTCAACCGCTTCAGTCGATTATTATCTAGATACAAAATCCGTAAATTAACCAGCGGATTTAGCCATGTACTCGGAAGGCACGTGAGCAGGTTGCCCGAAAGGTTAAGCAGCTCTAAGTAAGCTAGTTTTGCGAAGGCATCAGTTTCTATGATCCTTATTCGATTGTTGCTCAAATCGAGAAATCGCATTTTCTCTATAAGACAGAACGAGTCATTCTTCATGACTTCAAGTCGGTTGTTCGCCAGAGACAAGTATTGCAGCGTTTCCGGACCACAGAGGTCCGGCATCTCGCTTAAAAGATTATTATTCAGCGAGAGCTTCTGCAGAATCTCCAGCTTTTCGAAGCTGCTTTTTCTGATGCTGTCAATCCGATTGAAGGAGAGATCCAAGTCGAGCAGGTCCTCGGCGTCGTCGAAGGCGTCTGGTTCGACGCTCGTCAATGCGTTTCGCGCCAACGAGAGCCGCTCTAATGCAGCTGCGTCCTCGAGCACGAGGGCTGCACCGCGACAGTACGATTTACCGCAGATTCGCTCGATCTGGTTCCCGTCTAGAAATAACTCTCGAACTGAAGTTAGTTCTCTTGCGTTGAGACTCCGAATACCGTTGTCGGCTAGGTCCAAGTTGACCAGTGTATCAGGTACGTTATCCAAGAAAGATAGGTTTCCGGTACCCAAATTGTTTGAAGATAAGTACAAATGCGTTAATTTCGGGGCGAATGCGAGAGATGATATTTCCTTGAGGCAGTTACCGCGGAGATAAAGATACGACAGGCGAGAAAATATGGTTTTAAACTCGACATCCCTTCTTTCCGTAGATAAACAATGATTATCATCAAGGATTAATGTCTGTAAATTCTGATGGCCGCTCAATAAAGTGAAGTTCGAAAGAGAAATTTTATTCCGAGCTAAATTTACGTACAGTAAATTTGGCATTAGTCGGAATGCCGCTGGTGAGATGTATACGATTTTATTATTTTGGAGGTTGAGACAATTTACGCTAGGGCTATCTGCAAAATCTGAAACAATGTACTGTAGTCCGACGTTTTCAAAATTCAATGATAAATTGCCTTTTAAGCCATCGCAACTCCCACTGTTATTATCTGCAAATGGTGCATCGGTTGTATGTTGTGAAGACGCCATATTTGTGAAAAAATCTTTCGTATATACTGATAAGGTAGTCATAGCAAGTATGATGATAAAAACCAAAGTTATCCTCAAAGCCATTTTTCTTTTGTATTCTGAAAATTCAAATAATTTTAACTAAGCTTTCTAAAATACATCGTCTAATAAATTAATTTAGCTTTAGGAGAAGATGATACTAGTTTTTATTTAAATCAATTATTTTCTCAAAAACTCTGTTTAAAAATTGTTGGTCTTATATAAGAGTAACATATTTCAAAATTTTTCCTGAATTATAAAAATCTATATAAACATTAATTTTACTAAAAGATTTTAATTTCTTATTTCATACATTAATAATTACAGTTACAACAAAATACAAATTAGATTCGATCGAAATTAATAATTCAATCTTTATATAATAAATGTAAAGTCACGGTTATAATTGAGCTAGTATTTGATTGATAATATGTATTATGATACTTACTCTCTCACATAAATAAGAGGTGATCGATTTTTGTAGTTAAAACGCAGACTTGTCTTTCAAACATAAAGAGTTATAACTTCGATAGAAAATTATATTATGAATTTGACAACCCGACATTTGTGCTAAAAAGCTGCGTTAGTTCCGCAGTGCCGATCAAGCAAATTTTTCAACTTACGACAAGTCGTAGTTTGACTATTTAAAATATTGATGAATTGCATTTGAAAACATCGAG
This sequence comes from Torymus aiolomorphi, assembly GCA_036365515.1. Taxonomy (NCBI): domain Eukaryota; kingdom Metazoa; phylum Arthropoda; class Insecta; order Hymenoptera; family Torymidae; genus Torymus; species Torymus aiolomorphi. The sequence goes on along the minus strand of CM070877.1, from coordinate 128,006,102 downwards.
TGCTTATAAAGCTTACATATTTTGAGAAATATATTATAACTAACAATCGGATTTGATAATTTGATTTGACATCAGATTTCGAATCATATACGAAGATCCACAAAATCATACTTACAATTTCTTAATTTAAATATAAATATTTTTATTTCATTAAAAATTTTTACATATTCATGATTTCTTATTTTAATAAAAATACAAAGTTTCCATTGTTGATAAATAAGAAAAATAAAACATGTATAATATAAAAGATTTCTTTGAAGTTTTTTCTTCGATATATATATTATACATTGTATTATAATTTTAGCTGTTTCAGCCATAACGATGTCTGGAATACGGATCGTCTTCACTGCTTTTTGTACATCGTTCAACAAAAACAATATTTTCGTCGAAACTAATTGTTACATTATCAGGAACACTAAACAGAGAATGGGCTTTTATGGATAGTATTTGTTTCGATAAATATAAATTTTTCAATATTGAAGTATCGCTGAGAGCTAAATTTCCAAACTCTATGAAATGATTCTCAGAAAGATCTAGGTTCTCTAAGCTCGCCATTGGTAGCATCCAATTAGTCGGTAGTATTGATAAATTGTTATTGGATAATGTCAATATTTTTAATTTTATAAGACCATTAAAAGCAAATTGATCAATATACGATATTTCATTGCCATGTAAAAATAATGTTTCCAAGTGCGACATTTTTGCAAATGTCCCACCGATAATACTTTTAATTTTATTGCAATTTAACATGAGAGATTCTAATTTTGTTTCATTATTTATCATTGGAAATGCGACTAGAGCATTTTTCTCCAATATTAGAGTTTCCAAATTGACCAAATTATCAAACGTACCACCCTGTAAAATTTCTAATTCATTTCTTGAAAGATTTAGAAAGCGTAATTCTTGCATGCCATCCAACACGCCTGCTTCAATATTTCGAATATTATTGTCTGATAAATCCAAGTACAGAAGAGAAAATAGATTTGTAAAAGTTGAAAAAGAGATTTCTGTTATACTATTGGAAGCAAGAGATAATGATTTTAAGTTAACTAAATTTTTAAAAGTAATAGTGTTTAATTGTCTCCCATAAGACTGGTCTACGAATAGTTGTTTTAAATTCGGTAGATTTTTCAATGTTAATGATTGTAATTCATGTCCTGTAAGATCTAAGTATTCTAATGTTTGAGGAAGCCAGTTAAAGTTGTCTTCTTGGATGCGACTTTGTGATAAGTACAAATGTGTTAACGAAGGGAAGGGATCAATGGCGTCAATGTTTTCTATTAAATTACCATTTAAAAATAGTTTTCGAAGTTTCGGATAGAAGCCGTTTATACTTAGTCTTATAAAATAATTCTTAGAGTTACCTTTTGCAACAAGTACTTCTAAATTTGTAAAATTATCATAGAAAACTTCGTTCATACTAAACTGATTGAAAGATATATCTAAATACTTCAAGTTTGGTAAATTATTAAAAGCCCCATTATCCACTTTGACTATTCCATTTTTTTGAAAATCTAAACACGTTATTAATAAGCTAGATAGAAAGTGTTCATTAATTTTTTCTATTCTAAAATTTGAAAAATCCAGCTTCAGGCTTTGATCAGAACAAAGTAGTTCATAATCGGTGCTTTCGTTTCTTTCTTCCAGTATAGGCTGATCAGTAGTATTTCCTTTAGAGTAAAGAAGTACTGCTACTAATAAAACTGGAATAATAGCTGACATGTTTGGAGTTTTCTGTAAAAATAATTTTTATCAATAGGTATTTTTTAAGACAGACATCATAAATTCGCAATAATTATGAATTCACCATTTAAAAAGAATTTTCGCAAAATAATTTTAAAATTTAACAATCTTGTTACAATTTTTAATTATTTTCAGTTTCTAATTTATATCAAAAATTTTATTTAAAATAAAAATTCTAAAGGAATCTTAAAACTTATGACAATTCTTTGAAATGGGAATTAAAGAAGGCCAAAGAAAAGTGTGAATATCCTTGCTATTGTGAATATATTTTCCATTTTTTAAGCAAAATAAAAATATTTTTATAGCATACATAATTTTTTGTCTTTTTATATGTTTCTCTTGACTACTCGATTTTTATGATAAAATACTAAATGGATTTTAAAAATTTATTGAAAAAACTTTATGGATACATAGTCTGGTCTTTTAATACATTTAGGCTTGAATTTCTAGTCCTTATTCAATACTCATTACTCAAACTTCCAATATAGTGGCTATGTTAAATTTATATATTATATTATAACCGAAGTTTAAGAATTGAATTTGAGTGATGATTACAAACTCGAGCCTAAATGTTTAGAAAATAATTATCCATATTCCGTGAATTAAATTAAAGTAAAGGTTTATACATTATATTTTTAAATATTTTTCAGATTTTATTACATATTCTGCGTTACAAAAAAAGTTTTTTGTATAAAAAAATTTTCAAAAACATTTTTGAAGACTATAATGGGTGGATGCTTGTCGCAAAAACTTGCAAATTTTGAGAAAAGTTTTTGTAATGAATGCTTTGACTAATTTTTATCGAGCATAACTTATTTTGTTCTCTGGATAGAAGTGTTCTCAGATCGCGAATTTTTATTCTAGGGTTAAAACTGTATTGAAATTTCAAATTTTAGTTTTATGAAATGGCTTTAAAAGAACTTTTTAATTAGCTGTACTTAGATTTTCTTTTTTGAAAAACTGTAACCAAATTTTTATCAAATATTAAATCCATGAAGTACTTTAAAATGTTGAAATAAGGGATTAACTGTATTATCGTTTATGAGAAAAAAGGGATGAATCAACCTACTTTTCTGAAAAATTTTTACCAAGATAGCTTTTTCCATAATATATTCTAACAATATCTTCTTGAAGCAAATTAAGTACCAATACATTTGCAGCGGTTTTCTATCTTTATATCCACTCAAAGCTAAAGTTAACTTTCATAAATTATAATCTGAATATGACTTAACTTACGTGTGTTAGAAGAGTATCGATACAGTGGACTTAGCCTTTCTTACCCTATATTATACACTTGTTCCAATTTATATAAATTTCTTAATATTTCGAGTAAAATTGTCTGCCGTTGCATCCGTCAGGGGCAAGATAGAAATGAAGTGCATAGTCAGTCATTCATCTCTTATATAGACACGACAGGAAGCTGATAAAATATCACAAAGATATACTTTGTACGTACTACAAACAAATTAAAGAATTTATATAGTGTCGTTCTTATTGCATGGTCTACCGGACCCCCGCCTATAAGGCCTCCGCTGGTAACAGCCCTTATTTCGATCTACAAAAATTATATAAATTTAAGGGGACTCATCTGTACAAGGCGCACGCATCCAAATTGGACTATCCCTTAATAGTCGATCATTTTCCTTATAATAATTGTTATGAAAATAATAATTATATATTTTATGACCTTTGTACATGCGGAATTCGGTTATTAAAATGGATAGTCAATATCTAGTGCTTTACATGTAGCTTGAGTATTGTATTTTAACCAAGTTAAGACCGAGGCCCCTTAAATGCTTGAAAAGTGACAATTTTTTCACAGAAATAAGTCAGTTAAAGCTCCAATATGTACCTTTTGTTGTTTTTAGCAGCAAGAAAAACTTGCACGTTCACTTTCTGAAATGTGACGTGCAAGTTACATACGGCCTTAATGAAAAATTTTCGAATTTTTTTTTTTTTATTTTCTAACAAATTGAATGTATATAGGTATAAGTATGTTAAGATGTATTTATATGATAATATTTTATTATTATTTTCACATAAATTAATACACCAAAAGTTTGAAAAAAATAAACTATTTATTACATCAAAAATACAATTTTTTCAAAATTACAATTATTTTTATTAAGATTTTAAAGGCTCGTAGTAATATAATTTTATGAATTGATTAATTGATCCTCAACGACCAAATTTCTTACAATTAGTCGTTATGCCTTTCTTTCATCTAAATAGTGTGCTATATTATAGTCAGCCCACACTATTTGATAGAAAATTTTGGCATACGGCGGCACTCATAAGAGAAATGTATAGGAAAGAATTTAATAAAATACAAATTTACAACATAATGGGAACTGAAAGGCATTTCGTTCTTATAGTCATATCTGGTGGACTCGTCAGAAAGATCCCGGTAGACTTATCTTCGACGCCGAAAATCGATGTTACTTGGCCTTATTTTAGAAAGTGGAAAGAAATTTTGTTTGTGGATTCCACCTAGTGGACAAAGTGTCAAAGTTACAAATATAAATAAGACTTGGCATATTAGGGATCAAATGCTGTTAAGTGTTCAATAAGATTTTATAAACGTCACAAATAAAGGAACATTTTGTATATTTATTCATTAAAAGTGTATGTGATGGGTGAGTTACACAACATCTAAAATCATGCCTCATAAACTGTTAATACAAAATGAATTTTGAAATACATACAAACATAGTATGTTGTCACCTCTACAAGAACGCATGATGTAAATAACGTTAAAATGTTGTATAACAATGTTATACAAAAAAAAAATATTTAAAAAATTTGAAAATTTTAAAAGTCTATATATTTTCATAATTTTGCATTTTTTCAATTATCTGTAAAAAATGGAAAAAATTTTTTTTTTCGATATACGGTGGTTCATATATTATTCTAGCGTTTCTAGAACGTAAGAACCACTTACATTTGCACAGCATTTGAATTTCAATTATTTTATGGCTTTCAAAAAGGCTGAACATACAAAACGAAAAGAAAAACAAAGAATAATTAATTATTGGTATGTATATAATGACTATATAAAACGAATTTAATTTTTAAATTAATTAAATGATTATAACAAACATACATATATGTATAATAATATTATCCATATCTTTGAGAATATTTAATTTCACTTTTAGAACATTTTTCGATAGATATATAATTAGACTTCAAAGATATAGTTACATTTTCTGGTATATTTTCCAGTGCAGAAGATCTAATAAATTCTAACTGATTTGATAGATATATTCTTTTTACTGGGGAAGAATCGCTAAGTCCTAGTTGTTCAAAATCTGTTATATGGTTACCACTAATATCCAAAACTTGTAACCCAATCATAGGTAACATCCAATTAAATGGTAAGCTAACAAGCATATTGTTTGAAAGTGTCAATACATTTAAATTATTAAGACCTGCAAAAGCTTGTTGATCAATATATGTTATTTCATTATCGTGTAAGAATAACGATGTTAAATATGGCATTTTGATAAATGTTCCACCTACAATGCTCTTTAATCTATTCCAATTTAGGGTAAGCACTTCTAATTTCATTTCGTTGGCTATTAGGGGAAATGCCGAAATAAGATTTTTATCCAATGCTAACATTTTTAAGTTGATCAAATGATCAACAGTGCCTCCTTGTATAATTCCTATGTTATTATTAGAAAGATTTAAAAATTGCAAGTTTGTCATACTATCAAACGACCCACCCTCAATATATTCAATATTATTATCAAATAAATCTAAGAATACTAATGAACTTGCATTTTCAAAGGTTGACGATGTGATTTGATTGATATTATTCGATGGAACCGACAAATAGTTTAAACTTACTAGATTTTTTAAATAAATCGCAGATAAACTTTTTTCAACTGAATTGTCAAGAAAAATCCATTTTAATTTCGTTAAATTGTTTAACGTTAAAGAACTTAACCTATGACCAGAAAGATCTAAGTATTCTAATGAATTTGGAAGCCAATTAAAATCGTCTATTTCTATTTCACTTCCTGAAAGATATATATGAGATAATGACGGAAAGTAAATATTCAACCCAGAACCTATTATTTTTAACATAGAAGTATTTCTTATAAAAAGTTTTTTAAGCTTTTGATACACATTCTGCAAATGAATTTTACGCCCCTGCGTACAATACTGTTCACAACTGTAAAATATACTTCCTAGATTATTATCAAGAATAAGTGTTTCTAAATTCATAAAATTATTTGAAAATATACTCTGTAATTCAAAACTGTTGGCTGCCAGATTTAAATATTTCAGATTAGGTAAATTATTAAAAGCTTCTGAGTGAACATATTCTATACTATTATCATGAAGATCTAGACATGTTATTATTGGACTAGACATAAAATTTTTTTCAAGTCTGCTTAAATGAAGTCCAGAAAAGTTAATGGTTGCATTAGGATCGTTACAAATATCATCAAAATCGCTGTCTTCATTTTTGGGGTTCGGCAAGAGTTCCAAATTAAACCCATAAGTTTTTCCAATAAACGTAACAAATAGTAGAAAAAATAACTTTGCCATAATGATTTATTGACAATTATCTGAAAAAATATTTAAATTTATCATTTTATTTTATTGCTTATTATTAAAAACAAATTGATACATGAAATAAGTAGTAAAAAATGCAATTTTAGCAAAACATTAAAAATCAGCAAGCAAACAACGTTTAAATTAAAAATAATATATAATACATTTTCTTATTTTTCTTCGCATTCATAAATTAAGTCGATATATATATATGTGTGTGTGTGTGTGTGTGTGTGTGTGTGTGTGTGTGTGTGTGTGTGTGTGTGTGTGTGTGTGTGTGTGTGTGTGTGTGTGTGTGTGTGTGTATATATATGTGTGTGTGTGTATATATATATATATATAAGCTTTTGAACAAAACGTTTATCAATTTATTAGTATATTTATGTATTTTTTGTTTATCCACCTAAAGTCTAATGACCTATCAAATGACTTATATCTTTTTCCGTACTCGCTTTCGATAGATTAAACCTTTTTCCAATTAACGCACCCATATTAATTAGATCTATAAATAGATTTCGTGCTAAGAAACTATAAGGGTCTGTTGCAATAAATTTTATATATTGCATCACCCGGTCATCTGATATATGTCTTATAGATATTTAAGTCATATATATAATGAAAGTATACCCACCGTACACGTTCTATTAAACCTTCAATTTTATACGAGTCAAAATATTATAATTCATACTTTTTTCAAACTTTGATGTTTTAGTGTTCGTCACTTTTATAAAAATGATATTTAATCGTGAATTATTTCTCGCATTTGTTCTACGAATTTGATATTGAGAAAAAAAGATAAAATTTGTGCTTTTTTAAGCTATTTAAACTTTATAAATTTATTGTAACTAATATAAGGCAACTTCTACAAAAGTTTATTTTATTACTATCGGCTTAACATCCGTAACAAGTAGGTATAAGTGCAGTTCGGTTACCCGGCGTATCAAATGCAAACTGCTGTATTAATTATTAATGTTTAACATACAGGTAGATATTTTTGCTATATATTATTACGATAAAGGGGTTTCTTTATTTCAATATACCATAATATTTCTTAAGCTTTTTAGATAAAGTTTATTAACTGCCTTCAAAATGCTTAAATTTTGAGAATTTAAGTTATAACTAATAAACTATTAATTAGATAAAAAAACTTTTTTAATATATATTGTTAACGAATAAATATTTTTTAAAAATATTTTCGGCATTATTTAATACTTACATACTGATTTAATAGTTTTATAAAAAACGAATGAAGCAACTATAATTAAACAAATATTTATAGAAACTTACCTATAAATAAATGTAATTTTATTTGTAGAAGCAAGTATGTCGGAATTACAAATTATAGTGAGGGTTTCCTCAATGCATCTTCCCTTATATAGTCCAAGTAGTTTGTAGTTCATTAGATATGACTTACAGAACTCTATATATATATTCATATAACGATAAAATAGTATCTACTAAAGGTCAAAATGTTAGCAAACTTAGCATAACAAACGTATACATAAAACATCCTATGCGATTTGACATGTCTTTCATTAAATTAAAAGAAAAAAATTCACATTTTGTTGTGAAATAAAAGAAATTTAAAATATCATATATACTGATTAAAACTATAATGTACCCCTGTCAATTGTTAACATAATTTTAACAGTTCAAAAGGGTCAGTTTACATCCATCATAGCAGGGGCGGATCCAGGGGACATGAGAGGGGGGGTCGATTAATCCACATAGCTCAACAAATTCTAAAAAAAAAAAAAAAAAAAAAAAAGCGGACAAAGTAAAAGAAATATGTTTTCGGAAATGATGGTCTTTATATGAATTGTAATATTAAATCTTTATATGAATATATATACATATATGTACATGTAGAATTCTTACATAAACAATTTATATTATAGTACAAATTCTAATCGATGTTTCTTAATTTTTGCGTAGCGATCAATGACACTGTCCGTATTAATTTCAATATCATTGTGTATATTCATTAAAGCTAAGCCAACTAATCTATCCTCAACCATCGATGATCTTAGCCAAGTTTTTATCCTTCTTAGAGTAGAGAAAGACCTTTCCGCACTAGCTGCGCTTAAGGGCAAAGTAACAAGAATTTTTAACAAAACGTAGATTGTAGGGTATATATCTTTATCGCAAAGTTCTAATAGTTTTATACTGTCGTATGAAGGATCTACTTTTTCTCTTTCGCATTTCGCTTCCCAGAATTCTAATTCTGCTGTTAAAATTCTATGTAACGACTCTTTAGATGTATTAAAAAGTACACAGTATTTTTCAGCAAGGTACCGGACTGCATTTTCTGTAGATTGCTTATCTCTCGCTGAATTAGGGAACAAAATAAATAAATTAAACAGATTTAGAGTTTCCTCTGGAAAGCGGGATTTCAAATCTTCTATTACGCTCTCCACGATCGGAATGTAAATCGAACGTCGGTAATAGCCTATTGCATTATCACATGGATAATTAGGTCGATTTGTTTGCCAATTCGTTAAGCGGGGTACTTTCACTTCAGTACCTAGTTCATCTGCTATATTGCTTATTTCTTCGAAAAGACTTGAAAACTTCACTTCACATTTTTCTCGTTTTCGGTATAGAACTTTTAAAGTATCTTCGTACAAATCTCGTGCTGATTTGAGATCAATTTGAATTTTTTGAAAATAACGACTCAATGGCTGAGTGCAACTCAATAAATCTGAGAGGCACACAACAGTCACAAGAAAATTACTTTCACAAACCACTAATTTAAGGGTTTTTGCTTTTGCAGCTGTCGAAATATCACTCCAAGTAGATATCAGATCGAGAGAATCATAAATACGTGGAAGAGTTTCCCGGAATTGAAGAACTCCATCGTGCCGCTCAATCCAGCGAGTCTCACATAGATGACTGAGCTTGTGTCCCATTACACTTTTAAGAGTAGCAGAACGCTTAGCCGAAGCATTGAAAAAAGCAATAATCTCCTTCATTGTACCAATCGCATTTCTTACTGATTGAACTGATGATGCTTTACTTATCGATAAGTTCAAAATATGGTTAAAGCAAGGTGAATATACAGCGTTGGTAGCTTCTTTTTGGACAGTGATCACTGCGCCACGAGAATCGGACACCATAACCGAGCATCCATCTGTTGTCACGCCCACACAATCTTTAGGATTAAGATTTAATTCGGCTATAGTGCTTAATGCAATTTGACCTAAATTTAATCCTGTTGCCTTAATTTCAGAAGAATTATCGATAGTATTCATTTTCAATAATTTATCATGGATATCTATGAATTTTAAAAAATCCTTCCGAATCTTCGTCTGATAAACATATCTAATAACGAATGTCATCTGTGAAATGTGAGCAATATCAGTGGTTTCGTCAAACATAATACTATAAAACCTAGCCTCTTTTATACGATTTATGATTACAGATAATATATGTTCACCACAACAATTTATGAGATCGTTTTGGGTTGTTTTACTAATATATGTCGCTCGCGATGATGAATTATCTAAGTGAATTTTCAATTGAAGATCCCCGCTTTGCATTCGAAATTTCAACAACTCCCTAAAATTCCCCTCGTTAATGGGACTGTCAATATTCAATGATCCATCATCGCGGTGGCCTCGGAAAGCAATATTTTGCCTGCCAAGAAAAATTACAGTCTCTATAATTGGTTTTAAACGACTTCGATTTTCTTTAACTTGATTCATTCTCTCCTCATTAACTTGGTTGATAATGTCTAAATTAGGGTTTTCGCTGAATTTTAAAAATTTTTTCGCTGCCTCTACGGCGTACTTATGATAATTGCGAGTGTCGTGGTTTGTCAAAGCACCTTCTTTCCCAAAAAGCTTTGAAAAATTAGTTAATGGCTCTACTACTAATTTTTTAACATGTACGTTCGTATGATTGCTCCCTATATTTACGAATAATACACATTACTTGCAAAAATAACCCTTTTTAACATTGGATAAAACAAGCCACGAAAACTGATCTAAGTGACTTTGACTTGCATATCTTTTACCTTCTATACCATTTTTTATTTGTATTGAATGAGGAAATTCATAGTTTTTTGGTGGTATCCAAGGACTTTGCAACAGTTGCTTTTTTATGGAATCATTCATTTTGTTTCCAATGTAATTTTCAATATCGAGAGAGATATTTGGAGCAGCTGTGATTTTTTTACTCAGAGTAAGTTGATCTTCACTTAAGCTTGAATTTTGATGATCACCTGCTTTGGATTAATAAGTAGTTTCCTATTATAAAGTTCGATTATTCCATAACAAATTTATGATATTGATTATAAAAACTTACCAGACTTTGTCCAATCACTGGCTTTTTTTTTAATCGTCGATGATTTTTCTATTTTGTTCATTTTTATATTATCCTCATTAAAAATAATCAATTTTACGTTAGATAAAGATTATTACCTAGTTCAGATTTTTGGTCTTTTGAAGAGGAATCACTGGATACATCATCAATTCTTACGTCGTTCAAAAATTCATTTGGCTTGAATATTGTTTGATTTTCAATATCACTTTGGAAAGGTTCTTTCTGAAGGCTCTCAAAACTTTCTGTGATCGATTTTAAAAATTTGATTACTATGAATTTATTGATTCCTAAATATTGGCAAATCATGAAATGTATATATATATATATATATATATATATATATATATATATATATATATATATATATATATATATATATATATATATATATATATATATATATATATATATATATATTTTAAAGCTTACCTGACTCAGAGTTTCTATTTAAAATTGAGCTTGCTGGAGGTAATTGGACAATATTTTCTGTATAACTTTCCTTCTCTACGTATTTAAATTTTTTTAATTTATCTTTGATTGTATTTTTTCCTCTCAAGATTTCACCTTCTGACGCTTCGGTTCTTGGTCTTTTATTCGACATTTCGATCACAGTTACATATAGACGAATTCATTCAATAATCAAGTAAACTCTCACGTGAAACAGTGAGTACTCTTCGCTAGTCTCGAATCAATCAACAATGACAATGGCTAACTCACTAATAAATTCTAACGAACAAATTCGGTAGATTACACTATTACAGCACGGATTCACAGAGACATGATAGAAATAACGTCTATACCTACTCTTCTCACGCTTACTCGCAATTTGTTGTTACCGCGAGTTCAACATTCAGTTGTTTTAGGAAGCAAACTATGCGTGGTATAGTTATAACGGGTGGGGGTGGCGGTGGCGGCGTTGGTGTCGGCGGCGACGGCGGCGATGACGGCGGCTCATTTTATACTCACCTAGCATATCCATGAGCGAAAAAAGATATATTAAAACCGAGAATTTCGACGCTCGACTTTTTCTCGAGAAGTTGAGTCTCGGCGCGCCCGGCGAGCTTCGCGGAAACTCGACGTCACGAGCTGGCGGCGGGCCGCACCTCCGCGGACTCGGGAGGGGAGAAAGGAGCCTAAAACCTGCCGATTTTCTGCTGTTTTTTACGGCGGCCAATCAGAGTGCAGGAAGGCTCTCTTCCCCGCCGAGGTATTCTGTTGTGCTCCGATATTTCGATATACTCTCTCGCCGCTTCGAGTGTGCAAAAGCTTCATAAGAAGAATTTTTCAAAAATTAAAATTTGAACTGAGAGGGGGGGGGGGGCGATCGCTTCTGTCGCCCCCCCTTGGATCCGCCCCTGCATCATAGAGAAATGTAATTATAACTGTGAAAAATATACGAAATTTATGAAAAAGCATAATAGAATTTTATAGCACTGCCTGTCCTAAGCCCTCTGTTACGCCTATCCGTGTCCTAGATACGGGCTTAGGTCACGCAGTGCTATAAAAGAAATGTAGTTTCTTGACTAATTTTGAACAGAAATTATCCACCATTTACAGTAAATCAAAGTTTATTTATAGTTTTTACTATTAATTAATACGACACAAAAAATAACCTTTCACTAAAATATGATATAATCAATTGATATATTATACATTTCTTTTAAAATTAATTTTGAAATTTAATTTGAAAAGTATATGAATTCTGCTATTTATTTGTATTTTCTTCTTTATGATCTTCAATAATAGATTTTTGAGTGGATGAGTTTTTAAAACTAATTCTTTCGGCGGCTTTAGGCGTCCTTGCCGATGAAGATAATTGTAATGAAGCATCCAATTGATCTTCATATCTATGTTTGATGTGCATCCATAGCCTCTATATAATCAATTAAATTTAACTTTACTTTTATAAAATATATTACATTTAGTACTTATTAATAATTTATCAATAAATGAAAAACCAGATGTTAAAGAAAGCAAATTACTTAATAAAATATTTCTTAATCAAACGTTATTCAAATAAGATATACTTGTAAATTGGTTATATACATATATATATATATACGTACACCTTCGTTAATCTTTTCGAAAATCGCTTCACACATGTGATCAAAAGCCCTCTCAAAAAATACTGATGTTACTACTACAGCTAACGTAAAATTAGACGATCTTCTGAATATGTAATTGTATAAAATTTTTGAAATTCTAGTATTCATTTTGCGTAATAATCCGTACTCTATATGTACTAAATACTAATATTTAATGTTGTTGAGCTTTGAATAACCTTACATTGAAAATTTTACGTAGATTGTGTTTTGTCAATCAATTAACATATATTTTTCATAACTAATATTTAATGTTGTGCTTTGAATAACCTTACATTGAAAATTTTACGCAGATTGTGTTTTGTCAATCAATTGAAATATATATTTTTAATATAAAGTTAAAATTGTATAAAAATATAAAAAATGTAATGTGATACATTAATTTGCATCTATAGTTATATAAAATCAACAAAAGTTATTTTTGAGAATTAGAATGTTATATTTATTTTTAAAAAATAGGCAACATGAGAATTTAATAATAAAAAATATATTTAGCACAATGTAAAATTGTAATATTTGACAGTTTTTATAAAAATTATTTATTATACTGTACAATAAATGTATCTTTGTATTCAATTTCTCACGAACTTACATGTGTTCTTATAAATTGAAACAAAATGTTTTTTAAATTCTAAATTGACATATTTACAATAAAATCCGCTAGAAATTGTTATATAGCTATTTTCATAAATGTTTATGTATAACTTAAAAAACGGGTCTTATTTTTACTTAGTACAAAATTTTTCCATTTTTTTTTTATTTCTTTGTAACTGGTCTTGAGTTATTTAGCAATTCATTATTACTATAAGTTCTTTTACTCAAAAAGATTAACTACTAAAATTTTTCATTATGGAATTAGTTGTTTGAAGAACTTTGCGCGACATTCTCATAGCCCCTGAAGCTGGGTCTCTACCAAAATATTTAATTTGTATTTCTTGTCCAACTTCAAAACCAAGTGCACTAGGATGATTAATTTTTCTTTGGTCTAACTGTGAGTTGTGTAAAAGAGCTGGTGGCATGGAAGGATAAAGAGTAATCATTACACCAATATCTTTGACTTCCACAATTTTTGCAGTGTAAATTCCACCAAATTCCAATGTGGGTTCCCGCTCTATTTTAATTGTCTGATCAATTATTTCTTTTGCTTCTTCCATCGCTGTTTGATTGGGTGCAAATAAAATAAATTTAGAATCTTCATGCTGATTAATCTAAAAAAAGAAAAATATTACATTAGTTAATTTTTTTTTAAAGAATTACTTTTGATCAATCAAAAAACTTTTCGAAGTGTTTATAAAAATTCTTTCAACATATTTATTGAAAAATCTAAGAACATTATTTTTAATGACAAACATATTCATTTTAATTATAAGAATAAGTGTGCAAGTAGGTGATTCTGGCATGAGTGTATTTATATATACTACTTTTTTAAACATAAGAAAATAATTTCGTACATATTACAATCACTAAATAATATTTTTTCACACTCCGTGCGCAAAGCTTGATTTTGCACACGCTCTAATAAAAGAGCATGTCCTAAATTAAGCTTCCCGCACGTCGTGTCAAAAAATTGTGTTCGATACTCGAGTGAGAAAGTGATTTTATCCTCGTGTGGCCTTTTCACCCTCGCTTCGCTCGGGCGCAAACGTCCACCACGAGGATAAAATCACTTTTTCGCACTTGTATCGAAAATAACTATTTCTAAACTAAGTGCGCAAAACTCGATTTTGCAAAGTGTAGGCTTCTCGTATTCTCAACCCTCAGTATGCAAAGTGTTTGCTTTACGCACTGAGTGTGGAAAGTAATTTACTTCGCGCACTATTTGCGTCTGCATATATTCTCTAAATGTGAGAAACCCACACTGCGTACGCTACATAGCCATAGAAAATAGATTTGCGCACACGTTCAGAAAATTAGTTTTTGTCGACAACCGCGACTCGTGTGGGAATCATTTACTTTGCGCACTTGTTGCATAATGTAATGATACATATGAGATTAAAATAAAATCACTTTTTCGCACTAGTATTGAAATGTACTATTTCAAGACGCTAATTAATAATAATAAAAAATAATAAACATTTGAAATCTTACATGGACTCCAGTTTGAACAAAAATTTTTTTAATATTACTTCCACCGATACCCAACAGTTTTCCTCTAAGATGAACAGGAACATCAATTGTTTCAGTGACGGGCATGTTGTCCTTCTTATCAGTTCTTGGTCGCGAAATGGCTTTATTCATAATATTTAAAATTTGAGATTTCGCTTCATGAGCACATTCTAGACTTTCCATTACAATTTTTAATGGAAGACCTGCAATTTTTATGTCGGCTTGCAAAGCTGTAAAGCCCTTTTTCGTACCAGCAATTTTAAAGTCCATATCCCCTAAATAATCTTCAATTCCCTGTTTAATATAAATAATTAATTACCAAAAATAAAGAACATGTAAGACTGAATAAGTAAAGTAATGATGAACCTATTGTAATATTGTAAAAAACTTACAAGTATATCTGTAAGTATTCTATAATCTTCTATTTGTTTTACATCTTTTTCATATTTTGTAACTAATCCAACAGCTACACCAGCAGCCATTGTAGATATTGGAACACCTGCATCCATTAAAGCTAAGCTACCACCACATACTGAAGCCATTGATGAGGAACCTAAAAAATTTGATAAATTTCAAAATACTAGTCAAACAGGAAACAATTAAAATAAAAAATCAAGACTACAATTCATTTTTTATGTAGCTTCAATGTTTTGCCGGACAAGAATATTTTTTTTTCTACTTCATATTATTTTCCTATTTTGATATAAAATTCGTTTATAAAAAATTTCAAAATTTGTTTAATAAAATCATACCATTAGATTCTAACACTTCACTGGTTAATCTTATTGTAAATGGATAGTCTTTTGGCAGTACTGATCGTAATCCTTTTTCAGCAAGGGCTCCATGGCCCATTTCTCTTCTTCCTACAGGACCAGTTTTTCCTGTTTCATTAGTAGCAAATGGTGGAAATTCATAATGAAGAAAAAAATTTTTTTCCTTAACTCCACTTGATAACATAGTTATGGTATCCATTTTGAGTGCACTGTCTGGTGAATCAAGTGTAACTGTACAAAGAACTTGTGTTTGACCTCGTTGAAATAATGATGAACCATGTAAAGGTTTAAATAAATCTACCTGACAAGTAATATCTCTCAGTTGATTCATTTTTCGACCATCACACCTATGGAAAAAAAAAATAATAAATAATTTCACAATCTATTTTACTAATCGCATAGTATTTTTGTTGGTAAAAAAAAAAAAAATAAATATAAGAATATTTCTTTGTAGTTTTCAAATGTCAAATACACTATTCAACATGCAGCAATGCAATCATCAAACAAATTTATTACAAGATTTTGTAAGTAAATATTGAATATATTTCTAACAAACAAATAAAAGTAATTGACATTAACTTCTTTGGAATTAAATAAACGAAAATTACTTATACATACTTTTTAAATTTTCATAATAAAAAAATATTCAAAATGTAAATCATACCTGCAGTCATTTTCAAATATAAGTGATCTAAATACTGTTCTACTAAATTCTGAAAAAGTTTCAGATGTTAAAGTTATGTCCAGATCTGAATAACTTGATTTCATTTCTGTTAATACTTCAGTCCGAAGATTATTAAGAGCATTATCTCTAGATATTTTGTCATGTTTATAATCAGAAAATATTTCACGAAGTTTCATTTCTGAAAGAGATTTTACAGAGTCTATTACTTCTTGTGGTAGTTCAGGAGGAGCCTCTATTGTCCTTTTTGGTTTACCACACTGTTTTTGAAGATTTTGAATTGCTTGAATAATACCTTGACACTCTTTCACTCCAACTTTTAAAGCTTTTTTTAGATCTGGCTCCAAAATATCATCTGCTGATCCTTCAAGCATGACAACTAAATTTTGTTGCGCAGCTGTCACAATTAGGTTTAAAGAACTTTGGTGCATTTCACGTCTTGTTGGATTTATTACAACTTCATTGTCAATATACCCAACTCTCACTGCACCGACTGGACCATTCCATGGAATATCTGAGACAGCTAATGCTGCAGAAGCTCCATTAATGGAAATTACATCTGGGTCATTGATTCCATCTAAAGCTAGCATATTACACATTATTTGAGTCTCACGATTGTACTTTTGTGGAAACAATGGACGTATTGATCTATCAATTAACCTGCTCGATAAAATTTCATGTTCAGTACGCCCCAGTTCTCTCCTTAAAAAATTTGTTGGTATGCGACCAGCTGCAGCAGCTTTTTGCCTATAATCGACTACTAAGGGTATAAAAGAACTAGGGCTAGATGCTTGAGATTTACTGACTGTTGTCACCATGACGGATGTGTCACCTAATGTTGCTACTGCACAGCCATCAGCCATACGAGCATATTTTCCAGTAGAAAAGTTTAAGTTTTTTCTAGAACAATAAGCATTAAAATTATTATGAATGGTAACACTTTTTAAACGTTTATCAAGTTATAATGTCTACATGAAAAAAGTTAAAAAAAAATAAATTACAAATAAATTATAAGTTATTTAATAATATAAATTGAAAAATAAAATAACTTAAAATCATTTTCATAGATAGGTCTGAATTTTGCAACGTTGAAACGAAATAAAAAAATATTTGATTTACTTCAAGTTTATAATAATTAATATTAATTTTGCGTGTAGATTTATTGTTTTATAGTATCAAATAACTTTATAACTAACAAAGATTTAGATAAAATTTCCATTGTTTAATCACTTTAATTAATCGTAAAAAATTATTTCGTTGCACTCCAACAATGCAAACTTCAGATCCATTTTTATAGGTTATACATACTAATTGAAGTAAAACTTACCCATTAGAAAATATAACATTAATTTCTGAATCTGCCGTATGGTCAATTTTAGAATGTAATTTTGCTCGCAACACATATCTATTTTCATATTTTCGGTTAAGGTATAGGAAAAGTCTATTTCTTTTGAGTAGCGTAATTGTTGCCATACTCATGTTTTCATCAACTTACGCGCCGAGCCGATGCCGGTACACCGTGTAGTCCAGTCAGTAATTGAGTAATGACAGTATAAAGTACAAAGATGAATTGTTATGAACTGCATTCGCGTGAACGAGTAGCAGAATATTTAGGATCGGTCTGCAATGATAATTTCGACTTTTAAAAGATTGATTTCAAAATAAATATTAAATAAATCAACCAGTTAAATAGCAAACGTATTGAAACGTATTCCCATAAAATAAAAACCTGTTAGAGATTTTAACAATAAAATCATTAATTTATTTCAAATAAATTATATCAACCGTTCCGTAAATAAATAATAAATAAATAATAAACGAATTTACGATAACGTGGATAGAAATAAATGACTGACGATAAATACAAATTCCGTACGTAATTAAATAAATAATGGACAGGTGATCAACAATTTGATAATTAATAGATTGCGATTCAAATAAACTAATAACAATTAATCTAGGTATTAATAATAATAATTAGGAGTCTATTAATATTAAGATTAAATAAATTATATCAGGATAAAACTCGCTCAGGGAAACGCTCTTCTTTTTTTTTAGGAAATATTCATCATCTTTAATTCCAGGAGTTGTTTATTGCATTTTTTCCGAGAAATCATCAACGGAAATTCAGGGAAACGCTCTTCCTTTTTTTTTTTAGGAAATATTCATCTTTAATTCCAGGAGTTGTTTACTATACATTTTTTCCGAGAAATCATCAACGGAAATTCGGGGAATATTCTATTTTTAGAACTCAAGGACGCAATTAAAGGAAAATAAAGGAACCAGATAAATCCAGATATCCCCCACTCTCGAAGATAAAAGCAGTTAAGCCACGCCCACACTCGAGAGAAAACCTAGAAAACTAGAATTCTCCAGCGGAGCTCCTCACACTTGAGAGGGGGAAACGGCTCTGATTGGTCTTTGCTCCCACTACTAGATTTTCCCGAGGACTATATAAAAGGAAGAGGAATCAAGCTCAAAGCTCAGTCGCTACCGAGCACATGAGAAGCTCCGTAGTTCCGTTGCACTAGTGCAAGCGCCCTGACCACGTCCTAGTGTCAGTCGCCATTTGAATTTATACTTTACGTTACTTTTTATTATATCGAGTCACGGTTAAAAGTTATTTGTGAAATTCTATAAGTATTTTATTTAATTGAATAAACTCCAAAGTTTATTCTTGCGCTTTAGCGCTTCATCGAACAACGAATCCACACTCTTATTGGTCAACGCGGCGACCATTGCAGAAGCGCCTTTCTGCTCTCAGACCCCGACTTGGGTCGTAACAGAATAGACTGCGCCCTAGGCCCTTTCTACATATGTGTGTTCTGTCTGTTCTAGACAACTTCTCTCTATGTCTGTCTCTGTCTTACATAAACGGAACAGATCTGTCTGTCTTTGTCGGGAACACACAGAACACACAGAACACATATGTAGAAAGGCCCCTACGGTAAATATATGAAAACTATTCGCCTTGTTAAGACCAGCGTCAGCGCCCCTCGCGGCCAAAATTCGAACTGCTTATTAAAGGATAAACACAGCTGATTAGCATGAGCGGTACACGAACCAAAGATTATTTAATTAAAAAATAAAATAAGTAGTGATCCGATGAACGTCTTAAAATCATTTATTGATTTGTCTGATATTATCAGATATATTGGCAATGGAACAAGGCCTTATGTGGAAGGCGAAAGAGTTTATAAGGCTAATCAGTAATCGCTAATCATATAATATTTTGTGGGTTAGCCAAAGAAAGTAATGATTGATCAGCAGATTAATAGCACTGTGCCTAAAAACGTCGGGTTTACAAGAATCTCCTCATGAAATGTTGCGTCGAAAAACTCAAACGAGGAGCGTGTGTATGTATGCGATAGAGGACGACACCTCACGGCGCTGCAAATTCCGTCGCACGCGCGAGTATGTAGAGGTGTTCTTGTTGAAAATAAGCAATTCTCGCATAAGTATAATGCGGTATAGGCCGGGCGCTGGTGACCTCTGAGTATTTTTTTCGAGGTCCCCTCGGTACCTCGGGGTTTTTTTATGTTTTTTGGGTCGCTGAATCAGAATTTCGAGGGTACCAGGCCGAAAAGTGGTTAGGTTATTTATTATTAACA
Source organism: Torymus aiolomorphi (assembly GCA_036365515.1). Classification (NCBI taxonomy): domain Eukaryota; kingdom Metazoa; phylum Arthropoda; class Insecta; order Hymenoptera; family Torymidae; genus Torymus; species Torymus aiolomorphi. The sequence continues at coordinate 127,986,196 of CM070877.1, read as the reverse complement.
TTTTTTATAAACAATATAAAAAATGTTATATTTTCGATTTTACAAAAATACTAAGCTATTCTCTGTCGTTTTCTGAGCAAAAATGCTCCTTATCAACTTTTCTCTCCGACCGGTAGTTTTCGAGAAAAAAATTCCCAAAGATTCAAAAAATCACATTTTTTCAAACTTTGGGAATTTTTTTTTCGTAACTATGGGTCAGAGGGAAAAGTTGATTAGAAGCACATTTGTTCAGAAAATGACAGAGAATAGCTTGGTATTTTTTTAAAATCGAAAATATAACATTTTTTATATTGTTTATAAAAAATGTTAATAATAAATAACCTAACCACTTTTCGGCCTGGTACCCTCGAAATTCTGATTCAGCGACCCAAAAAACATAAAAAAACCCGAGGTACCGAGGTGACCTTGAAAAAAATACTCAGAGGCCACCAGCGCCCGGACTAGTAAGAGCGTCCGTAAGGCTAGCGCTGCCTGTATCTGTATTGTATAACAGAGTAGGTAATGGAGGGGATGAAACTCGCTGTAGGCTCGCGCGCGCTCGCGGCGCTCTCTCACTCTGATGACTGCATGCGGAGAGGACAATAGTGCTTGTGTTATTACTCTTTGTATATCTAAACCAATAAACATTATAGCTTAACTGAGTTGGTTGTGTTTGTGTGTTCGCTCATCATTTTGCCCACATCCCATTAGGTTATGCGCCCAGGGCGTTGACTGACTACTAGTGGTGCTACAAAATGATGGAAGGTACTGAAAGTAAATACCGTATCCCTCTGTTCGACGGAACGAACTTTGGAAATTGGAAGTTCAGGATGGAGACGTTATTGAACGAGCTGGATTTGACGGAATTTACACAGAAGGAGTACACGGAAATGGTCATCTTTGCGGAAACTGACAAGGTCGAGGAAAGATCAGCAAAGCAAACGAAATTAGATGACTACCAGAAAAACGACAAGAAATGTCGTTCTCACATCATACAAAGAATAGCCGACAGTCATCTGGAATATGTGAAGGATAAGAACAACGCATTTGAAATGTGGAAATCTCTCAGTGATACTTTTGAACGGAAGAGCATCGCGAGTCAGTTGCTCATTCGAAAAAACTGTTATTAAAGAGAATTAACCCCAAGAAAGACACTTTAACAAATCACTTCTTGATCTTCGACAAACTGATATGCGATCTCAAATCGACCGGTACAACTGTTGAGGAAACTGACATTGTATGTCACCTACTACTCACAATGCCTGATGAGTATGAGAGTGTAGTGACCGCCAATGAAACGCTTTTTAAAAATGATTTGACAATAAATTTTGTTAAAAATAGACTTTTAGATCAAGAAACGAAGCGGTTTGATTTGACCAAAGGAAAATCGAGTGAATCAGAAAACCTTAATGCATTCAATGCTCGACAAAACAGTAATCACAACCGGAAGGGCAAAGGAAAGTTTGGTGCAGGCGGAGGAAACAAATTCCCGTTCAAATGCCATTCCTGCGGCGAACTAGGACATAAGCGCGTTGAATGCAACAAGAGCCGCGTATCGGCGTGTCACAGCGATTCCGGGAACTCAACAAATTCCGCTGCCAGCGCATCGATGCCTACGCCGAACGATGAAGAGGCGTCCTTTTGTGTAGCGCTCACACTGGAAATGTTTCTGGTTGGTTCCTGGATTCGGGAGCGACGAAACATTTAGCAAACGAACATGAGAAACTGGAAAATCTAAAACGTTTAAAAAATCCGATTAGAATTATAGTTGCAAAATCCAACGTATTTTTGCTTGCCAAACAATTCGGTGATCTGAACATTTCAAGTTTTGTGAATGGAATTGAAAACAAAATTGAAGTAAAAAACGTTTTATTAGTCCCCGGCTTAGACCACAATCTCTTGTCCGTGAGAATGCTGGAACAAAATGGCTATCGCATAGTATTTGAAAGAAACAAAGGTATTATTTCATTAAACGGAAAAATTGCTGCAATCGCGGAAGCAACAGAGTCAGGCATGTATCTTTTAAACTTTCGAATTGTGCACTGGCAAATGTGAATTCGAGCGTGGATATGTGGCACAAGCGTCTTGGACATTTGAATTATGACGCTCTGATGAAATTGCCGGAATACGTAGAACGCGTAAAGATTGTCGGATCATTTGAAAAGTCGAAAGTCTGCAGCATATGTGTCGAAGGCAAGCAGACGAAGTTGCCACATGACCAGCATCGAACGCGAGCGAAGCGACCGCTACAGTTAGTGCAAAGTGACGTAATGGGACCGATCAGTCCGTTGTTGCACGATGGAAAAAGATACATGGTGACGTTCATAGATGATTTCACGCACTTCACCGTTGTATGCTTAATTGAAAATAAGTCAGATGTAATTGTTTCAAGAAGTATGAAGCAATGGCAACAGCACACCATAACTGTAAAATTGATCGTTTTCGCTGTGACAACGATGGAGAGTTTTTCTCTAATGAGATGAAAACTCATTTTGAAACCAAAGGAATCCAGTACGAACCGACCATCAGGTATACTCCACAGCAGAATGGTGTTGCGGAACGCATGAACCGCACCATTTGCGATAAAGCCAGATGTCTCCTATTGAACAGTAAGCTGGGGAAGAGTTTTTGGTCGGAAGCAGTGCTATCAGCAGTATACTTGATCAATAGAGTTCATACTTCATCTTTAAAGGAGGAAGTACCAGCCACTCTATGGTTTGGTGAAAAGGCCAATTTAAAAAAGGTAAAGATTTTCGGCTGTTTAGCCTATTTACACTTGCCTATAGAGAACTGATAGCTGGAAAATTTGACTCAAGAATTAAGAAATGCATTATGGTTGGCTATTGCGTAAATGGCTACAGACTCTGGTGTCCTGAAAATGGAAAAATAATTCTTGGAAGAGATGTTAAGTTTGATGAGTCACGATTTGAATACGAAGACGATGAATGGCATCATTATAGACGAAATGATAATGTAAGTGTCGATAAAGAAGAAATAGATGAGGTCGACTCTTCGTTCGAAAATTACGAGTCTGCTGACGAAGATGCAGAGCTCAAACAAATCGTAAATAAGGAAGATGATATCGACGGCTTTCGGAGGAGCTCTTGTACCAGGAAGAAACCCGCATGCATAGAGACTACGTGACATTGGCTTGTAGCGCCGAAAGCTACATCGAGGACGTCCCATGCGACTACGAGGAGATTTTCGCGAGAGACGATAAGAACGAGTGGCTTCAGGCGGTGAAAGAAGAAATGGATGCGATAAACGAAAATAAAACTTGGTATGTATGTGATCTATACCAGCGAGTAGAAAGGCGATTGATAAGAAATGGATTTTTAAGGTCAAACGTGATTAATCGGGAAATATTGAAAGGTATAAAGCCCGTTTAGTGATAGAGGCTGTGCACAAAAGAAAGGGTTTGACTACGATGAAACGTATGCACCCGTATTTCGTTTAACAACCTTAGGAATTCTGCTCGTTATGATTAACCAGCATGGTTTCGTGACTCGTCAGTTAGACGTTAAAAATGCATTTTTGCAGGGTAAGATACGCGAAGACATTTAAAGTTCCTATGGGTTTTTCTGAGAAAATTGGTAAATTAAATAAATCTATGTACGGGTTGAAGCAAGCGTCGCGTGAGTGGTATGAGACATTTAATGAGTCCATTAAAAATTTGGGTTTTGTAGCTGTAGATGCAGATCAGTGCTTGTATGTGTTGATGGTAAAACTGATGAAGGCATGTTTTTAAATCAAAGAGCTTACTTGGAGAGATTGTTAAATAGATTCGGTATGTCTGAATGTAAACCGGTGAATACCCCTATGGAAGCAAAATTTAATGAAAGCGAAGAAAGCTCGAATTTAGGTGAGAACGTACCATATCGAGAATTGGTTGGATGTCTCCTTTACGTAACGCAAACAACTCGTCCGGATTTATGTTATGCAGTTAACTATCTTAGTCGTTTTCAATCGAATGCTAAAGAAATACATTGGAAAGCTTTGAAAAGGGTGCTTCGATACGTTAAGGGAACATTGGATTTTGGTATGTCGTACACTAAGTGCGATGACAATCGTTTGACTGCATATGCTGATGCAGACTGGGCAAACGGCAAGGATAGAAAATATACTCAGGATATCTTTTTAAATTGTTTGGAAACACTATTAGTTGGGCAACGAAGAAACAAAGTACAGTAGCTCTACCCTCCACTGAAGCAGAATTTGTATCCTTGGCGATGTGTGCTGCTGAATACTTGTGGTTAAAAAATTTATTAAAAGCATTTGGAATAAACCATAATGAAGGCATTAAAATATATGAGGACAATCAGTCATGTATAGCATTCGTGTTTAACTGGGAACATAAAAGGTTAAAACATATGGATATCAAATACAATTTTGTAAAAGATTTGTGTACTCGAAAAGAGATAAATGTATGCTACATCCCTACAGAAAACCAAATAGCAGACATCTTGACCAAAGCGTTGACCAAAATCAAATTTGTAGATTTACGCATAGGATTGGGATTGTCAGAAGCACGGCGAATCTAGAATGCGAAATTGAGGCGGAGTGTTGAAAATAAGCAATTCTCGCATAAGTATAATGCGGTAAGAGCGTCCGTAAGGCTAGCGCTACCTGTATCTGTATTGTATAGCAGAGTAGGTAATGGAGGGGATGAAACTCGCTGTAGGCTCGCGCACACTCACGGCGCTCTCTCACTCTGATGACTGCATGCGGAGAGGACAGTCGTGCTTGTATTATTACTCTTTGTATATCTAAACCAATAAATATTATAGCTTAACTGAGTTGGTTGTGTTTGTGTGTTCGCTCATCATTTTGCCCACATCCCATTAGTTCTTCTCCTGGACGAGTGAACTGAGCATGCGTAGCGAGGAGCGAGCGAGTTCAAACCGGAAAGAGTGACGAGCGGGGGGGTTGTCCTTCAATGATATACGATCCCAGTTAGCACGCACGAGTTATCTGTAGATATCTCGTAGACAACATAAAACAGATAATTTGCAGATAGCTTAAAATGGTATCTATAAGATATCATTTGGACACCATCAAAGTTCATTATTCATGGTTTCGTTATTAAGATGTCAATAAATTAACTTATGGAAGACTCACTACTTATAGATATCGTATCACTATCAGATTTAAGTCATCAATTAGCTGTCTTTATTGCGATACCATTAAGTTAACTTATTAAAGATTAACTGTTTATAGATATCTTATTGTTATCAGATTTAAGTTATCAATTACCTAGGACTGTATATCTATATTATGGTATCAGAAAGGTATCTCATTACAGATATCCGTTAACTGTCTTTATTGCGATACCAATTAGTTAACTTATTACAGATTAACTGTTTAAAGATATCTTATTACTATCAGACTTAAGTTATCAATATGTCTTCGCATATTTATATTATGGTTATCGGAAAGGTATATTTACGGATATCAGTAATAAGTTATATATCTTATATATATAAAAACAAATGCTGGTATGCGAATTCCGAGAATTATGAAAAATGCGTGGGGTTTTGGCTGTGCGCACTTATTCGTGAACTTTCATTGTGTACTTTGTCTATAGCACCAGCGCATTTTTGCAGTCCGTGGGAATTAAATAATTTGGTTCAACGCACATATTCTGTTGAATATTCGACAGGGTAATTAATTTAATTTATATATTTTTTATCATCACTTTATTTAATGTATATTGCTTCTAATTATATAACCTCAAAATAATTATTACATAATGTTAAGAAAAAATAAACCTTTTTTGCAATTAAGTAAACGACAACAAAACCGTCGTATCTCACAGTATGCAGAAAACATTAGAAAAAGAGATGCTTTGTATAAACAATTTATTCATCCACTGCATAATTCTTTTGATAATTATGAACACCATCAAGCAAGTGATACTTCTGAAGAAATGTCATTTGAAATAACAAATGATTATGATGATGGTCAAAAAAATTATGCCGAAAAATATTTATTGAATGATAATGCATGTGTTGATATTGGAGTAAATGAAAATGCTACAAGTTCTGGTAATCTAAATAATAATAGTTTAGTTATTGACAGTTTAGTAAATGATGAACCAGAATTTAATATAGAAGATTTTTTTTTAAAAGTGGAAAAAAAAATTTAGTATTGCAAATAATGCATTGACTGCTTTGCTAAAGGGTCTTAAAAAAGCAGGTTTAAATAGTTTACCAAGTGATTCTAGAGCATTTTTAAATACTCCAAAATCTACTAATACAAGTGTTGTTGCATGTGGTACATATGTCCATTATGGTTTAGAAAGAGGCTTAATGGAACAATTAGGTAGGATACGTGGCTTTGAATTACCTCAGATTATTTTTGTTAATATTAGTATTGATGGTTTGCCCTTAAGTAAAAGTTCATTTTCAGAAGTATGGACTATTTTATGTATAATAGCAGACTATCGCTTTAAAAAGCCTTTTCTAGTTGCAGCATGGCATGGTCCTAGTAAACCTACTATTGCAGCAGAATATATGAAAGCATTCCTTGATGAATATATTAGACTACACGATGAAGGTTTTATTTACATGAATAAGAGATATTTTGTACACATCAAAATTATAATTGCGGATACTGTAGCAAGAAATTTTATAAGTCGATTTCCTGCTCATAACAGTCGATGCATGAAGTGCATTCAGACTGGTAAAACTATTGAAAGACGTAGATTATTTTTGGAAATGAATGCCCCATTAAGAACTAATGACAATTTTAGATTTAATTTACCTGCTAAATTTAGTAATGTGATATCTCCTTTAGAAATAATTGAAATCAATATGATTGATCAAGTTGTACTGGATCCAATGCACTTGATCGACTTGGACATTATTAAAAAAATGTTAATCATTTTTCGAAACCAGTATGGAACTACTAAGGACGTTAAAGAAATTAAAGATTTAAATAAAATTCATTTTGCTCTAAGAGGTTGGTTTCCTAGTGAAATTAATAGAAAGCCACGTTCATTTACTGAAGTAGATAGATATAAAGCTGCAGAATTTCATATTATTGGTTTGTATACTTCAACAGTAATATTTAAAGATTATTTGCATCCAAATCAAATTAAACATTTTATGTATTTAAATGCAGCCTTACGCATCCCTAGTTGCCCCATTGATTGCATTTCTAAAAATGATTATGCTAGAAAATGTATTATCTACTTTGTTGAAAATGTCAAATTTTTATACGGTCAAGAACATTTAACTTTTAATTTACATAATTTATTGCACATATCGGATGAAGTTTTGAAACATGGCCCTTTATAGTACATTACGGTACAAGTGACGAAAGTTGAAGTTCCGCCACCGCGTGAAGTTGGCGCCCGAGGCGAAGCCGAGGGCGCCATATCACGCAGTGGCGGGCCTTGAAATTTTGTCTCGTGTACTGTATACTATTTTTCTTGATGTCCGGTGGAAAGTACGTTTGCCACTGACAATGATAACGCACCCGACGGGCTCGAGAGCATTGAGTTCGATGCCCGCCCCCGACATTTGCGGCACGAGCGCAGCGAGTGCTGCTGGTCGGGGGGGCGGGCATCGAAAACACCACGTGCATAATTTTAATAAGTGAATTTTACTGAAGATCATGTAAAATATTTTTATTTTACGTGCAATTGTTACAATTGTTACACGTACAATTATTAAACATGCGGCACTTTTGCTCCATTTGCAGCAACAAAGTCAACTACTTTATTTGTATCTGAAAAAATAAGTGATCACTCAAGAAGAAATTCTCATAAAAAGTGCGACATTATTAACGAACAATCTTTATCCATTTCACAAATTAAAGAAATATAAATCACTTGTATACCCGATGGGCCGCATTGATTCTGACAATGCATACCCCGTTAGTGACTGTCACACATAATATTTAAATCGTTAACATACCTCGAAAATGATATGAACATTCAAAAGGTTATGTGTGAGTGCCACTAACGGGACATGCATTGCTAGAATTAATGTCCATCGGGTGTACCTTGATGATCAGAAGTGATAGTTTTTGTTGTAAATATAGGTTAATGACTTTGAATATGTTGACAAAACCTCTAAAACAATCTATTAATAAAGTCTACAGTTGCCTAGTTACCAACTCAGAATCAATGGTTAAATGTCCTTCTTTCGCCATCGAAAACAATGGCGAAACCACGTACTTTCCACCAAGGCATCAAGAAAAATAATTTTAGTGCTTATCCATTTGAAAATGAACTTCAACTTATTAAACACATGGTTAGAAAAGGCGATCTTCCATTAGTTCAAATAGTAAACAGAATAACAGAAAATTCATTTATTGCTTCAAAAGATCTTATTACAGAAGAAACAGCACCTTCTAAATTAATAAATAAATGTATTTATAGTGATGATCTTCCTGAAGGCTTTAATAATCAATTTAAAAATATTAAGTTTGAAAACTTTATTCTATCAGATAAGATTCCTAATAACTGTTGTTATTTGAAGAACAATACTGTCATTCGTATAAGAGCAATTTGTCATAATTTAAATAATGATCCAGTTGTTGTGGGTAAAAGATTTGTTAACGTAAAATCTATTGATAATTATCCATTCGATTCGAGAAAGATAAACGTTTTTAAAGTTAATGAATATTTTCCTCAAGAAGAAATATGGTCGGTAGAGGAAATTTCCAAAAAAGGCTTTTTAATTCCTTATGAAAATTGTTTTTATGTTTTTCCATTACTCCATACATGTTTAGAATAAGTTTTACAATTATTTAAATTATCATTCAAAAAAATTAATTAAATTTTAAAATTTTGATTTATAATCTTGTATTCTGCCGTATACTTTTCTATTTTTGTAGATCACAAGTGATTGCACAATGCCTCCAAAAAAAGCAAAGACTTCTACATTACCAAAAAAAAAAAAAAATAAGCGGTCATATGATAATATGTCTGGCTCGCCACCACAGTTTGAAAATTACATAGAATCTTTCTCAGCTGGAAATCCATCACTTGGTATAGTATTATAATATATAATAAAACATATATGATTTATTCTTCAATTTATAATAGGTGCTTATTACTTTTTAAATTCTTTTTATATAAATTTATATTATATTTATTGTAAGATTTTTAAAATGTTTTTGCACTTTTTTAAGGTGAGGGCGTTATGTTTCTGGATGATGATCCAGAAGTTTTACAATACCTAAAATCACTCCAGAAGAAACCAAAACCAAGTAAGTCTTTCAATCATTTCTAATATTTTTAACGATTTCTAAAACAAAGTTTTAATTCTAAATTTTTTTACAGCTGAAGAAAGAACAGACCAATCGCACGCACCTGAAGAAGTAGATAGTGACTCAGAAATTTATGAAAATGAGTCTACAGATCAAGAAACATCAGAACATAGTGATGAAAATATGATGCCAGATAATAATTGTACCGATAAAACAATACCATCTCCAAAGAATAAAACTCCATCAACTAAAGTCTTATCTGATGCAACTAATAAAACTAATAAACCATCCTTAGCTACTAAACAAATTGAACAACGAACAAGTAATCTTCAAGAAAAGGAAAAAAGTTTACAAAAGTCTGTTTCTCCTTCATCACAAGCAGCTTCAAATGTGTTACAGCAAAGTAATCAATCTTCAACAGATCACTTGGAATTGAATCACAGCGATACGTGCTGCGGTAATATTACTTTTGCCTTTGCTCTTAAAATATTTGAATTCTTTTTTTATTAAATTCAATTTTCTGAATAATTGATTGTTTCTCAGTTGCTTGCCAAATTAATATTGATGATGCATTAGAAATGCTTCGAAAGCAAAATGAAATACTACTGGATATAGCACACATGCAAGCACTGCCAACAAATAGAACCAGTGGTAATCGTCAAGATTTTTCATTGTTGCCAAAATTCCCATTAAACAATCCAATAGAGATTGTTACTTTTGATAAAAATTTAGGGAATAAAAAGATCCAAAATCAATTTGTAAGTATACATTATATTTACTATACTAATATTATTTTTCTTTATTTAATGTGTTTAATATCATTTCAGACAGAATACATGACGCGCTGGGGAGGTAATAATGAAAAAGATTGTGTAAGAAGGATTATGGCTAAATTTGTGACAGATGAGGCAGCCAAAAAATTCAGTTGTACCGGTTCTTCTGAAAACACTATTGCTGTTGGATTAATGACCTTTCCAAAAGTTATTGAATGTTAGTAAACTTTTCATATTTTCTTTATTTTTATATATTATTTTAATAATCTAATTATATTAATTAATACATGTTCAAATTATAGCTGTAGTACAAACAACTTTTGAAAAGGTCACCGAGTGTGAAATAAAGAAGTGGATTGCTGAATGGTTACGCAGATGTACAGACCGTCTTGCTGCAGAAAGAAAGAGAATAAATAAGAGAATTCAACAAGAACGAGCCCATTAAATTATAAAATAGAATATAAGAAGAAAAATTGTGATCTCACAGAAAAGTATTTTAGATTATAAATCAGCCTTAAATACCAAATAATGTTGTAAAACATAGTATATTTATGTTTCTAATTTATAACATACTTCTATAAATTTTATAAAAGCAACATGTTAAGTACTCAATATTTAATACGTTACAACTCAGGCTTGCATGTCAAAGAAAATGTTATACTATGACATAAGTGTTTCTAATATTTAACTAAATTTTATAACTTTTAATGATACTTAGTCAATAAATATTAAATTAAAAAATGTATTTATTTACGTTGTTCTAATTAAAAGAACAATTGTAAATAAATATATTTTAAATGCATAAAACTCAAAAATTTTACTTCTTAAAAATTCATATTAACTTGCATACTTAATTGAGTGGTTTTATGCATTCAAAATATATTTATTTACAATTGTTTTTAAAAAATGAAATTTCCAAAAAACCATTGAATCGAAGATGACCAAAAGATATCTAAAAGATATATCTAAAAGATACCTAAAAGACATATCTAAAAGATATCTAGAAGATATCTGAATAAACTTCTTAGGATAACCTATTGATATCCTTTAGATGTCTATTATTCTGACGTTTTCTACCATGGGAATTCACGAAGATAACTATTTGGCATATTTTTTATATCTATAAACAGATGTCTGAAAGTGTCTATATACATGAGACAAAAAAGATAGTGAAAAGTACGTACTGAGATATCTGTTCGGTGTCCAAAACGGTATCTTTTCAGACACTTTGAAGATATCTGGTATCTTTTCGCAGATAACTAACAGATACCGTTCAGACATCTTAGTGTTAACTGGGATAAAATGTTTATCACCGCGTAATACAGGTATGTTTTTAGGACGAATAGTATAATTTAGGACAAAATTTTGATTTGATATGACATATACTGTGGTAATATAAAACGATTATGTTGCATCGCAATAAAGCATATCGCTAAGGCTGTGTCTACAATAGGATGTAATCGCGAGCGTAAACGCGCGCATTAGTAATTTCTAGTGGAAATCAAGTAAAAAGCTAGTAATATAGGTTCAAAATTACTAGATATTACTTGATTTCCACTAAAATTACTAAAACTTGCGCATTTACGCTAGTGTTTACATCGTATTGTAGACGCAGCCTAATTATAATTTTATATTACGCCATAGCGATAAGTTTTGTTTGTTTGTACACTTTGTATGTGGAAACGTTGTGCAATAAAAAATTCTTCGCTATGGGGCAATACAAAATTACCCTTAGCGATATGCATTGCCATGCAACATAATCGTTTCACCATAGTATACTCTCTAAAGTTGAATTAGTGGAAATTGCTCGTCCCATTAAATTAGTAGAAGAAACTACTAATTTATTAGTGAATATTCACTATTCACTAATAAATTTCATTTCATTAGTAGTTTTTAACCCATTAAATTAGTAGAAAAAACTACTAATTTATTAGTGAATATTCACTAATAAATTACTATTTTTTTTTACTAATTTAATGGGTGGAGAAATTTTCACTAATTCAACTTTAAAGAATATACTGTGGTAAAACGATTATGTTGCATCGTAACGCATATCGCTAAAGGTAATTTTGTATTGCTACATAGCGAAGAATTTGTTATTACATAACGTTTCGATATACAAAGTATACAAACAAACAAAACTTATCGCTATGGCGTAATATAAAATTACCCTTAGCGATATGCGTTTCGATGCGACATAACCGTTTAACCACAGTATATGTCACATTAAATCAAAATTTTGTCCAAAATGGTACTATTTGTCCTAAAAACATACCTGTATTACGCGGTGATAAACATTTTATCGTATATCATTTAAGAGCAACCCCCCGGAAGGGTCGGCGCGAAAAGGTGTGATTTTTTAGTCTCAAGCAAGCGAGCGGAAAAATCGTTCGTAAGGTCCTCGATACTCAAGGGTACCTTACGGAATTTTGGACGGTTTTTTGGGCAAGGGTCATCATCGTCGGATGACGCACCGGAACCAGCACCCATCTTCCTTACGGTCTATTAGAAAAGTCATTGGACATGTTCGCCGGGAGCGCAAGTATTGCCTGAAAGGTATGTCACGGGAAACAAGTCCCTGAAGGGCAGTAAAGATATTTTCGGTCCTTTCTGTAAAAACGCAACGAGGTTTTAAGTGCTGTAAAACAGCCATGCGATCGGCACATGGCAAGATGTCGTGCATCTTCAGCCGAAAAAGTGCCTTTCCCGCAGTCGTACAAATGGGCAGGACAGCGACTGTCCTCAGCCGTTACACGGAGAGAAATTTTAGAGTAAAAATTACCAAGGTGCCTTGGTAGCGCATGGACAGACTGTCAAAAGCCGTGTTATTCCCAGGTTTCTAATACAATTTATAAGTTTCCCAAGAAAAACTACCATAACCACTTTAAAAAAATACCAAATTATCTGAATAAAAATTACCAGAAACACTGGTAAAAATTGAGATCTAGTCATTTTTACAAGGTAACCTAAGAATTTTTACTAAGAAAACTGATAAATTTTACCAAATAACCTGGTATTTGTGTACTCGCGCATGCGCACTGCGCATTATTGTATTTCAGAAGATTGATACTAGAGGCGTGCGCGACGTTAAAATGAAAACAATACACATATTTTCAGTAAGTAATAACGGCGATTCAAATGACTGTTGGTAACAGCTTCTGTGGCGCAGTCGGTAGAACGTCGGACTCTCAACCCAAAGATCGTCGGATCGAATCCCGCTTCCGTAAAAGTTTTTTTTCAGTTTAATGTTTTTTCATCATTGTTTCTGTTTCTATTTCTATATTAAAATACTATATATCCATCAATATGGATAAAAAAAGTTAATTTTTTTAATTTAAATTAACTAAAAAAAAATTTTACCAAGGCACTTTGGTAAAAAGTTTGAAATGGTCAGTCTGTCCATCCATTACCATAGAAACTGGTAATTTTGTCTCGAATATTTGTAATTTTCACTACAAAATTTCTCTCCGTGTATAGATTCATACAAGGAATCATTACTCGAGGCGAGATGTCGAACATCTCCAATCGATTCACGCTTCAATATCGAAACCATTTTCGATCGTTGTTGGAGAGTCAGTCGCACGCCTTTAGTCGATTCTGACACCGAGCGCGTAGTTATAATAATTCTTGGAAGACGAGACAACATTCCCTAGACTGTTTGCTAAACCGCGTGAAAAACGGAATCGCGATTTTCGAATGATTGTTGTTAATTACCGTCAGGAATAATTATTATTTCACCATTATGACATTTACCTTGTTTTTCTTCACCACAATAACACAATAAAACCAAGTTGTTCTTAGAATTAAAATCACTTTAAATTTATTCTTATTATTCCTAACCCGTTTCCCATCCCGTTTTCATACAATTAATCAACGTCCCCGCCATCGGTTTAGGAAGGAAGACTAGAGAGAACTCGCAACTAATTAAATTTAAAAAATGCAGGTCTTGTCCCAATTTGGAGGGAGAAAATCTATGACCGCAACAAAATAAGAGTAAAGATAAAAGAGTAAAATCTTCAAATGTATGTGCTGATGAAAATATCATTCATTGTGTGTGCTCTTGTAAAGCTGGTATTTTGGGAAAATGCAAACACTCTGTTGCAGTTTTAATTCACCTTCACAAGTCAGTTCAAAATTATTGTTTTGTTTATTTTTTTAAAGATGAGTAAATATTTAAAGCATTTACTTATAAAATGTGTTAATTCTTTTAAGAACTCCATCATGTATTATTCAAGATGCATCTTGCACGGATTTAAAACAACAGTGGGGTAAGCTAAAACAGACAGCTTCAAAAATGTATGAAGCTGTAGAATTGAAGCATTTTTGCCACTTGAAGAAAACAGATTCCAAATTCCTCAAAGTGAAATATTCTTGTAAACCCGACGTTTTTAGGCACAGTGCTATTATCTCTGCTGAATAATCATTACTTTCTTTGGCTAACCCACATAGTCTAGGAGCTGGGTATCGTCCCGTATGCAATAATATGTCCCCGGGTAAAAACAGGTGTTTCTTATAGATTTTGACCCGTAGAATCCGAATGTCGAGGTTAAAATTCGAAAAAAGTGGTAGAAATTGTTTAAAACGCATTTCTTTAAACAAATAAGAAACTGTTATTATTTTTTGTCGGGATAATTTTTTTATGAAAATTTAGGCTATTTTAAGACGAAATGCCCCTTAGCATTTTTTTCATAAAATCGATATTTCAAAAGTTATGAATTTTTGAAGTTTGATTTTTACGTTTTTTTTTTGCAACTTTGATTAACAATAACTTTGGAAAAAATCAACTTCTTTTGAAAATGAAAGTTTCCTTTTATTCTTTGAGATGAAAAATATCATATTCATTTGTATTATTTCAAGTCTTACGTTGTTAACTATTTATTTCGTTATTTAACAAATACTGCTTTTTCGATATTTTCGATAATGTTGATATGTTTGAAAAAAGTGGTGTAGTTTACAAAGTGAATTGTGCTGATTGTAAAATGTCATATATTGGACAGACAGGTAGACAATTACGATTACGCATTAATGAACACAAGCGTAGTGTTAAGAATGGTGACACCACGTCGGCTTTAGCCGAACATGCAAACTTTTATAATCATAAAATAGATTTTAATAAGGTCAATATCGCTGATCACGAAGTTATAAGAATAAAAGATTGTTTTCTGAGATGTTATACATTTATAGTACCAATAATAATATGAATAGGCAGTTTGATACTATCAAACTAAAAAATTGTTATAAATCCACAGTCGACATTCCCTGTTGAAAACCACAGATAAAATCCAATAAAATTTTCAAACGCTCTATTAGGTCTCCAATAAAAAATTTTATCTGGTTCTATCTGCACAATCATTTTACCTGCCTTTATAGAAATAAATCAATAAGAAAATATGAACAAAGACAAATTAGGAATTTTATAAGATTTTACGTATAGAAAATGTATCGGAAGTTATAAGATTATTATTTTTATATGAGTTTATATGTCCTACTGCCATTATATTTTATAAGTTTTTATAGGTTAAGAACGAATTATTAGTTATATAAAAATTTATCAGCATAAACGGATAATAATTTTATTGAGTTTTATAGTACTAAAAATGTTTGTTTTTTATAAGATTGTTTATATAAAACTTTTATCATTTTTTATGAGGGAAGTACTTCAATATATATTAATAAGCAACAATTGTAATTGACTTATACGAAATTTATTGTCTTGAATAGAATATATATAATAGAAAGAATTATTTTTTCAAAATTTATATATTTATCAGAAATAATTATTCTATATGTAGATATAGAAAAATCCAGGTGCAGAAACCGTATGTTTACATATAAAACTAGCCATTTATTATAATTTATGGGACATGACTAATTGATTTTCTTTTATGAATGTTAATCATAAATAAATAAAGTTATCGTATTTTATGGGAAACAATCATTGCCAGCATGATGGTGAGCCTAACAAAAATGTGCCATCATTTATTTATTTTTTCTACTATAGCTCTATTCATACTCGATTTTTTATCTGAGTTTATCGTATCTCTACGTGATTTGTTGGGTACATGTGAATGATTTTTATCGTACAATACGTATAGAATTTAAACATATTTTTAGGATTCTTATTAAGTTTTACTAGTGAATAAAACTAACACAATCCTATTTTATTTTAAATATTTAAGTTTTAAATTTAATGAACTTTTATCATTACAAATACTTTAACTGATCTATTCTTATACTATTTTTTATCCGTATTTATCGTATCGATACATGAAGTACTACTGGGCATGTATGGTTGATTTCTATTGGGCAATATGTGTAATAAATTTTAATCGAACAAGTATAAAATTTAAAAAATATTATTAGGATTCGTAATAAGTTTTATGAGTTGATAAAACTTACGCAATCATATTTTGTGGGATTGTATAAGTTCTACAGAATGACATACATAAAATTTCAATTAAGCATTTATCTTGATAAATGTTTCAATACCTAGCTATCCTTACTATATGTCATACCGTATATATATTTATAGCACGGTGTGACCTAAGTCCGCACTTAAGTCACGCCTATCCGTGACTTAAGTAGTCGATTATTGCACGGTGTTTATCGCACTCGCTACGCTCGTGCGCTAACCTCACCGTGTAAAAATGGACTGCTTAAGGCACGAATAGGCGTGACAGCGGACTTAGGTAAACGTGCTATAAAATAGTATACGATACTTATCACTTCAGTGGCCCATCGTACGACATGAATTATCGCCCTCGCTACGCTCGGGCGCTAACTTCATGCCGTGCAATAATGGGCCACTTAAGTCACAAGTATCGTAATGTACTAATATATACGTGTGAACTGTTGCGCACGTGTAAGAGATTTTTATTGTGTATTTCAATACATGAATTTTCAATATATATATATATATATATATATATATGCATGGAGTACTGCACCTGTGTGTAATTAATTTTTATCGTAGTAATCCTATAAAATATACTTAAATAATCCCATAAAATAGATTTGTATAACTTTTATCTTCCCGTAAAACTTAATAAGAATGTTAATAATATTTTTCTATCCTATACGCATTGTCTGATAAAAATGAATAACACGTAGGTGCAGTACTGCATGTATAGGGTAGTGGCACTAGTGGTCGGCCATACCCTAGTGGTCGGACATTTTCGTTGTAACAGTTACACAAAAATAAAATTTGCTAAACTAATAAGTCGTATAGTAAAGTAGACGTTATTTGCTTAGCGATCACCCCATCAAAGTTTCAAATCTTTCATTTATTTTAATTGAGGATCGTGAAAGAAAAAGTGTCCGACAACTAAATTAGATGTCCGACCACTGGTGCCGTTACCCTATATGTATAGATAAACTCCAATAAAAAATGGTGTAATACTGCATGCAGTACTGCACTATGTAATTAATTTTTATCGGACAATGCGTATAGGATTGAAAAATATTATTAGGATTCGTATCAAGTTTTACTGGAAGATAAAAATTACACAATCCTATTTTTGAGAATTATTTAAGTACTATAAGGAGTAAACGTAAATTTAAAGTAAACGTAAGAATTTCTCAGATTGCATGTAAAATGTCACCCGAGCCAAAGGCGAGGGTGACAAACATGTGATCTGAGGCCTTCTTTATTTGCTACCGTGATGCGTATACGATTTTTCTGCTGGACGTGGCCGAAAATACAACCTTTGCGATTTATCGGACATTATGTATAGAATTGAACAATAAGGTTTCTTATTCAATTTTGCGGGTAGATAAATATACGCAGTCCTATTTTATAGACTTGTATAAGTATAATCCTATAAAATATACTTAAATAATTCTATATTAAAATAGGGTTGTGTAAGTTATCTCTACCCGTAAAACGACCCCTAATAAGAACCCTAATAATATTTTCAATACGCATTGTCCGATAAAAATTAATTACACAGGTGCAGTACTGCATGTATAAAAAGATAATCTCCAATAAAAAATGGTGTAATACTGCATGCAATATACACCATTTTTACACCTGTGTAATTAATTTTCATCGTACAATACTTATAGAATTGAAAAATATTATAAGGTTTCTTATTAAGTTTTGCGGGTAGATAAAACTTACACGATCCTATTTTAGAGAATTATTTAAGTAAACCTATAAAATAGGATTGTTTAAGTTTCCTCTACCCGTAAAACTTAATAACAATCCCAATAATATTTTCTATACGCATTGTCCGATAAAAACTAATTACACAGAAACAGTGTGTAATTAAGTTCTATCGGACAATGCATACAGAATTGAAATAGAATATTACGCATAACGGGAGTAAAAGTAAAGAATTTCCCAGATTGCATGTAAAAGGATTGAGTAAGTTACCTCTACCCGTAAAATATAATCAGAACTCTAACAATATTTTTCAATTCTATACGTATTGTACGATAAAAATGAATTGTGTCCTCGACATTATAGTTCTATGGTTAACATAGACATAAGTATACGTTTTTATCGTGAGAAAGGGGCGGCGTCGACACAACTGCGAAATGCGATCGGCGTCTCGGCCGTACTTCACGCTCATTGGCTCGCGCTTCTCGCGCTTCTCGCGCTGCTCGCGTTGCCCGCGCTGCCCGCGCTGCTTGCAGACGCGCCAGTGCTTTCAGCCCTTCCGGAGTTTCGGCCGATCCTCACCAGTTCAGACCTAGTGACCAGATCTGATTTGCAGTGTGGCGGAAACTATACAAAGTAAGTACTCAAACTAATGTAGTATTAAGTGAGTAATTAGTGAGAGATAGTGAGAGAACGAGTGAGTGAGGAAGAAACGCGCACGCAAGAGAGAGAGGATGCACACGCGAGAGAGAGAGAGAGAGAAAAGAGAAAATGCACACGCGAGAGGCAGAGAAAACGCGCACGCGGGAGAGAGGAGAGAGAGAGAAAACGCGCGCGCGGGAGAGAGCAGAGCGAGAGAAAACGCGCATGCGGGAGAGAGATAACAGAGAGAGAGAGAGAGAGAGAGAGAGAGAGAGAGAGAGAGAGAGAGAGAGAAACGCGCTCGCGAGTAGATACATGTGGGAAATTCCGAGAATTGGGTTTTGCCGCGAAAAAGGGGGGGCGGGCATCTCACGCCGCGACCGCTCTTCGCGCCGACAGCATTGTTTTGTTTTGCCGCGAGAACGGGGGGTGGGCAAAACACGTCGATGTCGCACTTTTTGATAAAAACTAATTCTTTTGTTTTGTCCTCTAGATACTGTATCCTGCATTTTCTCTGCTGCCTGCACCCAGCATCAATATCCTCGCCACGACACCACTAATGTAAGTGATTGGAGTTTCGCCCGATCCTCACCAGACCAGAGAGTGACCAGACCTCATTTGAAGTGTGGCGGAAACTATACAAAGTAAGTACTCAAAATAATTTAGTATTCAGCGAATAAAAACCACGACTTTATTCCCTTAGTTTATCCTGTATAACTTATTTAATCCAATAAACGAAGATTATTTAATATTATGCCAATCTGCGTAAACCATTAAAGTACTATAGGAACAACTACATTTTATGAGTCTTCCCCAATAAAAGTTTATTCAGATTCATATAAATTTATGCTCAAATTTCAATCAATTACGATAAAAGAATATTATAAAAATATCTGCGTTTGCAAATAAAAACCACGATGATATTCGCGTAGTTTATCCTATGCAACTAATATAATCCGATAAATGAAGATTATTTAATATTATGTCAATCTGCATAAACCACTGAAGTACTATAAGAACGACTCAATTTTATGAGTTTTCCCCAATAAAAGTTGAGTCAGATTCATATAAATTTGTACTACAATTTCAGTCAATTACAATAAAAAATACTATAAAAATATCTGCCTTGGCGAATAAAAACCACGACTTTATTCCCTTAGTTTATCCTGTATAACTTATTTAATCCAATAAACGAAGATTATTTAATATTATGCCAATCTGCGTAAACCATTAAAGTAC
The DNA here is from genome assembly GCA_036365515.1 of Torymus aiolomorphi. NCBI lineage: Eukaryota > Metazoa > Arthropoda > Insecta > Hymenoptera > Torymidae > Torymus > Torymus aiolomorphi. The sequence goes on along the minus strand of CM070877.1, from coordinate 127,966,243 downwards.
TATAGGAACAACTACATTTTATGAGTCTTCTCCAATAAACTACGATAAAAATTAATGTAGAAATTTAGAAATTTATATACTTTTACAAATAAACAACGTCAAAAGTTTATTGGCTATGACCTATATGAACGAATAAACAAAACAATAAATAGTATGTATATTTCATTAACCTAATACAGTCTGATAAAGTTAATTAGCAATTCTTATGAGTTTTTCAACTTATAAGCATTAGCTTATAAACACGCATAAATAGATATGTCTTATAAAATCCTATTAATATATTATTGTATATACCTCATACAATCAGATAGAAATTATTTTATTGTATATGAAATAGCTGATAACTTCTTATAAGATATTTTTTTTATAATCCTCTATTTGGTATTCCTGGTGCAGAAACCGTATGGAAACATATACAAAATTTTTTTTATTGTATTTTATCTGTGGTTTTCAACCGGGATATTGTTAATAGATCAACCAACATTCGTAACAAACCTAACAAATTCATAAATTCTCGTCGGTTACGCAGCAGAGAGTAGTTTTTCATTGGCGGGCACTGCGTTACTAAGTCAATTTCCTTACTAAATTTCTATCCCCACTACTTTATTCCGTATAAATAGCCCCGGAGATGCCCGTAACTCTTATTGTCTCTTTTGGACAGTGAGATTACATCATCCTGGGTAAAACAGCTTTTGACGTTATGACTAAAAGACTGATTTGTAACATGTAAGTTTTTTTTAAATTTTCATGCCTTTTTTCTTATTTTGGGTTTTTTCTTTAGTACAATTTAATTTTCTAAATATTCTCATTATACAGGTATTGCTTTACAAATGTTGGTGATTTAATAAAAATCTATTGTAAAAAGAAAAACTGTTTGACACGCGGAGTCCACGCTATGGCCGCTTTATAAATTTGTAAATTGATATACCACGTCGAATGGTAAGGGAAAAGAAAGTTTTTTCTTTAATGTGACAAGAAATTTTATAATTGCCGTTATGTTTAATATTTTTTGTATGTTCATTGTGTTTAGCCTTGATAAGGGGAGTTAATTATACTCCCGAAACGTCGGTGTATCAATAAATTTATGATGCTCGAAAGGATCTATGGTGTATGAATTTACTACACCCTCAATAAAAAAATAAAAATATTTATAATTATTTTATGTTTAAAATATAAAAAAATGTAAAGCCTACATAAATGAAAATAAAAATTTACCAGTTGCTGCTGCTGCTGCTGCTACTTTTGGTATGATGAGAGGCTGAGCTTTCATCCAAGACGTAGTACTGTTTCTGATACCAGTACAGCTGGTAGAGGACTACTAATAATAAGTTAGTTTTTTTGACCCGCTCAAAGAATGAAAGGTGATAATAATATATTTACATTTTTCATTAAAATAATTTACAATTTTCATTACAATTTACAATTTGCATTACAATTTACAATTTTCATTACAATTTTGACAATTTAAAAAAAATAGCGCCGAATTTACAATTTTACTTTGATTTTTTATTTTTAAAGCTTATAATATTCCAATTGCATTAATACATTGATCGCGAGAATTAAAAATTGATCAAATGCTTTATATAATTATTTTAACGTGAAATACTTTTGGCAGGGACTTTACGAACCTTAAGTTACCTTAAGTAACTTTAAATTTTCTAAAACAGAATCATATTATGATAAAAAAAAATTTGGTTTTATAGAAAAAGTTGTTGTTAAAAAAGATTTTCAATTTAGAAACGAATTTCTTAGTAAGAAGTTATGTTTTAGATATAGTTTTGTATAAGTTTTATATAAGAAAATAATCTTTTGTATTTAAAAAAAAAATAAAAGCAAATAAATATGAGGATTTGCTAAACACTATTTATTTATTTTATTTTATCTATACATATCCTTATCGAGTAAATATAAAAAGCATAAATATCAGAATAATGTTGATCTAATCAATTTGCCTCTTGTATTTGTTTATTTGAGACTTATTGATTTTAGTCGCCAATTAAATAAAATTTAGATTTAAATATTTTTAGAAATTATAATGTAAATTAATTAATAAGATGTAGAATACGTAATTAATAACATATTAATAAATTATATTAATTATTTCATCTTCATCGTATGGGATGCCTTATACTGACAGAGTTCGCTGCCGTACCGACCACAATGTTTGTAATTAAATATTAATTGTTACAAGCTTTTTCTTGAATTCTGAGAGTCGATACACAAAGACAAACTTATTATCTAATTCCCGGTCCAATTTTAGATATCTAATGGAAAATAAAGACGAAATTTGAAAAACCGCAAGATGTCGTATTTCGGGGTTATTATGATATTTTGTGACGTTGCGATTTTTCAAATTTCGTCTTTATTTTCCATTAGATTTATCTGGAAGTTGACCGGGAATTAGATAATAAGTACGTCGACTCATAAAATTCAAGAAAAAGCTTATAACAATTAATATTTAATTTAAAACATTGTGATCGGTACGGTAGAGATCTCTGTCGGTATTCGCATATCACCTGAATTAAAAACATGCGCCCAACCATCTGCACATGCGCACCACGACATTCATCAGTATTGTCTGTGTCATTTACTAATTAGTGTGGAACATAGGAAAGTAGGAACTATAGACTCTATCAGAAGCCATCTTGAACACCCACGGGTTTTAAATATTTCGTGCCCACTGTGCCGAGCTGCTATTACAATCGATCCTCTACTGTGGGACGATTATTCCTTTACTTACAAGAAATTATATTAGATTTTTATAAAAGTCGTGCCCACTGTGCCGAGCTACCATTGTAATTGATCCTCTATGGTGGGGCGATTGTTCTTTTACTTATAGGCAATTATATTAGATTTTCAGATAACTCGTGCCCACTGTGCCGAGCTGTTATTGTAACGATCCTATATTGTGGGACGATTATTTTTTTACTCAACAAATTATATTAGATTTTTAGATAACACTGTGCCGAGCTGCCATTGTAATCGATTCTCTATTGTGGGACGATTATTTTTTTACTCAAGAAATTGTATTAAATTATTAGATAACTCGTGCCCACTGTGCCGAGCTGCCATTGTAATCGATTCTCTATTGTGGGATGATTATTCCTATACATACGGACAGTGTCCATACTGGGTTTTGGGCTTTGTACGCTCTGTAAAAAAAAACGTCCGAAATCTAGCATACTCGTGACTCATGGTAGAAAATTAACATGTTGAACTTCTGCCATGGGTTACGAGTATGATACATTTCGGATAATGATTTTTTTTACGGATCATACAAAGCCCAAAACTCCAAGCTATGTATTAGATTATTAGATAATGTACGTATCTGCTGTACTAACCTCAACGTACTTCTGTTTATAATCAATGTATTATTATCATTATTATCATTTTCAAAAATTTTGAGCCCATTTGTCTGAAATTTGGTCTGTGATAATAATAAGTTAGTTTTTTTGACCCGCTCAAAGAATGAAAGGTGATAATAATATATTGTGTTAAAAACATTGAGGCTAGTACTTATTTTCTAAGTAATTTATATTTTTGTATTTGTATTTTTTGAAACTTACCAATAAAAATTTGATTTAAGAAAAATCTATGTTTTCGGATTCATTAATTTAGATAAATAAACGAAGTTATATTAAAAATAAAAAATTTACAAATAATCAATAATAATCATTTCTTAAGGAACAAATCTTGTAAAGTTGTTTTTAAAATATTTAAAACCCGCGGGTGTTCAAGATGGCTTGTGGTAGAGTCTATAGTTCCTACGTTCCTATGTTCCACACTAAAGTCCATCTGAAAACATCGCCCCTGGTGAGGAGTTCTGTCACCAAACACTCTGTATAAGCGTGTCACTTGTGAGATAGACGATATTCTTTTTAAAGGAGCTCTCTGATTGGTCTAGACCGCCTGTCTCACGTGTATCACTCGGTGAGATAGTTATGGAATAAGCCCCCTGCTGCTGGATGTTCCGTGTGGGTTTGTCTACACGCCACCACACATCACTACAATATACACCACCACACGCATAGTCCGGATGTTCCACTCCGTTCCCCCTCGTATACCAAGTTATCGATTGAGTACAGAAGAATAACAAACGCAACTGCCTCTCTTTTAATTCTATATGGGATTATGCTGTCAACGCTGTATTCTTTATTGCAAATCCCCGAAGAAAGGTGTATAAGTATAAAAAGGTGCATGTAAATTTATTGTTTAGGAGAAAATGATTCATCTTCTCGGGGGATTTGCAATAAAGAATACAGCGTTGACAGCGTAATAGAAAAGAGAGGCAGTCGCGTTTGTTATTCTTCTGTACTCAATCGGTAACTTGGTATACGAGGGGGAACGGAGTGGAACATCCGGACTATGCGTGTGGTGGGGTGTATTGTAGTGGTGTGTGGTGGCGTGTAGACAGACCCTAACACAGTGAATCCACATTGCATGCCGTATGCCGTATGCTGTATGCCGTCAGAAAAATAGTTGTTGTCCGAAATCTATAATATTTATAACTCTATGGTTACAATTCCTATAGGATTTATATAACCATAGCGTTATAAATCCTATAGATTTCAGACAACAACTTTTTTTCTGACGGCATACGGCATACAATGTGGATTCACTGTCAGTGATCGGTGTAGGTATATATAAATATATAGTCTACCTACATAAACATACATTGATACATAAGAGTTTATGTAGCAGAAGCAACTATCCAAATATCCAAATCATAAGTGCAGCCATATAATTATTAATGATAAACAATGAAACGTAAAATTATTAACTTTTAATTTACAAAAAGTTTTTGAATTTGGCATTTAATACTATTAAATAAAACGCTGTGGCTATTCGCACCAGTCACGTAATTACGTGTCTGTAAGAAGAAACTAAGTAAAACCATTTAATTTGAATTTTCATTAATTCATAACCTCTTAAGGGGATCTGGGGATGGCTTACCCTCTTACGTTATACATAATTACTGACCTTCACTGATTTCTCAAATTTATTTTTTAACGTACATATTTTCTCTAATGTTCGAGCAGAGACACATTTTTTGAAGTGAACAGATTGTGCGAGTGCTTTAATAATTTTAAAAATATGAAAATTGATTGAGAAATATTAAAAATCAAATACAGAAATCTGTTGTAATTGAGTAAGGTAGAGATTATAAATTTAAAAAATAGTAAGTAGTTTTAGCTGAAGAAAATTTTCTAATATATAGATTTAAATTAAAAAAATGGAGTATTCATATAATATATTCGTTGCTCTATTGTATTGTTATATTTCAGTTAATCATGACACTTCCATGGGCAAGACTATTACTACAAAAGATCAATACAAGAAATTTTCATACATCTAGATATACATCTCTATTTTATGAACCTCCAGGGAAAGATGGCTATCAACAAAAATCTAAAGATGAATGTGAATGGGAAAAATTATCTCTAAAAGATAAATGGTTTCTAGAAATGAAACTACTTAAAGAAACGTTAAAAGAATCTTATAATGAATATATAGATACTGTTATGAAAGGACCAGAACTAGTTCATCCACATGACGTAAATGTTATTTGGAGATTTACTGGTGATCCCAATGAATTAAATAGATGGGTTATAACAACAGACAAGGATAATAATATTGGATTCTCAACAGCTCAGTAAGAATATTTAGAATCTTTTGTTTAATCTATATATTATTCTTTACAAAAAAATTATTGCTTTCTCATAGGAAGCTTTGTATTTTAATTCATGAATATACAATGAATATTTCATAATAATTAAATATTTGTAGATTAGAGTTTACTCGTTTTTCAAAAGGACTATTTCATGGATTTTTGGATACAAAATTGCCACCAGATGGAAACCTAAAAAATACTGGTTATTGTAACTTAAAGTTAACACCTCAATTCAGTATATTTGAGAAATTCAAATATTACGATTGGTCTGAATACACTCATTTGGTATTAAGAGTAAGAGGTGATGGACGAGTGTATGCAATTAATTTGCATGTTCCAGGACAATCTGATGTTACACAATTTGACACACATCATTACTTTATTTGGACTAGAGGTGGCCCATATTGGCAGCACGTTCGAATACCATTTTCAAGATTTTTGTTTGCTTACAAAGGACGAATACAATCCAGTGGTCAGGCTATTGATAAGAAGAACATATCATCAATTAGTTTGACTATATCTGATAAAGTCACTGGACCATTTAGGCTAGAAATCGATTATATAGGTATAGAACTAGATCCATCACATTTAGAAGAATCAGCTTATGAAGATTATTCATTTGATCAACATTTTTGGTAGTGGAGACTGAATCTTTGTAAATAAATGTTAATTCACATAATTTTAAAAATATTTAATAATAAATATGTACATAGAAATAACATCTTTATACAGATATTGTTTAATTATCTTATAAGATCTTTATACAGATATTGTTTAATTATCTTATAAGATCTTTATACAGATATTGTTTAATTATCTTAACTTGAGGTTTGTTATCTTGATAAGTTATTTTTTTTTGAAAGTATTTTGTATGTATCTTTTGAGATTAAATAACTTACACCACCAGCAACAGTTGTTATTGCTGTAAGATAACAAAGCCCTTGAAGAATAGGATGATCCAAAAAATGAAATACAGGAGCTGCTAATGTTCCAGCAACCAATAATAATTGAATACCAGTGTTCAATTTACTTATCAATGTAGGAGCCAATTGTACTGTTGCATGGGTTGCATCAAAGTATCTTGCTAAAGTTTTCTGTAAAATGCATTAATATTTTAATTTTTTCTGTATGTATTATACTTAAATTTTATTTTGTCTTTTCTTTGAATTTTTATGCTTGGAGTTCAGAATACAAATTATGATCACAGAAATAAAGTAATGTAAGGAATTCTAATTTGCATGAAATTATTTAAATTTTATAATATCGTTACATCCCATGCTTTATACTTAGAATGAATTGGAAAATAGACAAAATACATGTTTATATTTTGTTAGTTTTGATAAAGTGATGGTGAATTTAGATTTTAACAAAAATTTAGATTAATAACGTGTAAATTGTATAAAAGAATAAGAAATATAATAGTAAAATAGAAACATAATAATATTATATAATAAGAAATATAAAGAATTAAAAATTTCATAAGTGTTAATATTTTTCAAAAGATTGTTGCAAATAATTTTAAATCTATATGCATACATAATATAAATATGTTACCGGTGGTGGTAGTGAGCGATATCGAATGTATGATGCAGCAGTGACCAAAGCAACATCTCTTGCTACTACAAGACACGTAAGTGGGATGGGAATCAGATCAACCCATGTTAAGGTCAAGAACATTGTGCCGACTAATAACTTATCCGCTACAGGATCTAAGAAGCTTCCAAGTTTGGAAGCTTGAGAGGTCCATGTGCGTGCAATCCATCCATCAGCTAAATCAGAAAGACCAGCAATCCCAAAAAGCCATAAAGCTATCTATAGAGTAATATTTAAAAATTGCATTATTGCATAATGAATGAAAAATTCAATTTGGGTTGAAATTAAAATTTTCTATTTACTTGGTAATCTTGTAACACTATTAAATATCCTAAACATGGGGTTGATAAGATACGTCCTATGCATAAAAAGTTTGGAATAGTCCAAATGTTTTCTCTTTCTATAATTTCTTCTACTTTCTGTCTTGTTTGTTGAAAATCCTTAATAAAACGAGCTTTGATCTCTTTTCTTCGTGCCCAACGCTGTCTTTTAAGTTCTTGTTTCTTGCTGTATGTTTCATCATTGTTAATGCTGTAGAGTCGTGGCCTCAATTGCCTTAAACACCTTTCTAAAATAAACTTGTTCAAAGTTTTACATCGTGTAAGCTTCAGTAGTACAAAATAACTCATAGTTAATCAACCCTAAAAAAATAACTATTACTGTAATTTATCCAAAAATTAAAGATTCACCTCATTACATTTGAAATAATTGATTTCATAAATTTATTTTAAATAATACAAATAGTAAATGTTTCAAACTCATTATTCAAATTTTATGGCCAGTTTAAAGGCATTGTTTGAAAATAACAATATATTATTTAAAATTTTATTTTATAAATATTTTTAAGTGTTTACATGCATATCAAGGTTCGCAGAGGTTAATTTCAACGTTAGCAGAAGGGGGGGTACCACTAACAACAAAAAGTATTAGAACACTCACCTTGTCACCTAATAATACACAAAAATGCGTACATTACGCGTTTTTTATTAAATTATATGAATAAGTTGTCAACGATATTATCTAATATTTTCGCATAACATAACCAAAATCAGAGCGGCATTTATCATTTATTGAGCATACTCGCACTATAACACTATAAGTACTCGCTATGTAGGTATATGTGAACTTTGGAATAGAGTGAGTTCAGTGAGTTCATATACCTATATATATATATATATATATATAGAGCATATGTTACATTTATGTTAGATGTGCCGGAAAATGTAGATACAGTACTTAGTAGTATTTTGTTGTTTCACGCACAGTCACATGGAACACACCTATAGAGCTTCATGGTCACGTGGGCTCTGCTCCTCTGCTTACTGCAATATATTATAGCTATAGGGCTAGGTATCATCCATGTATCATCAAATAAGTAAATGTACTTCATGAAAATTTGTAAACTGGGATATAACATTTTCAATAGTTCAAGATGTACCAAATCTTGTGGTATGTTTATTTTACCCTATAACCGTAGAAAATTTTGAGAAATTAACGTTTGAAATTATCATTTTTTACATGTACTTTTATGGGACGGCGGGAAAAAATAGGTTAAATCGAGTATTTCTGAAAAGGGATCAAATTTTTGACCAGTAAAAAACATATGGCTTTAAAGATTGAGGCTTCCCCTTTCAAACTACACCTTGTAAATTGTACGTAGCCGTGGGAAATTTCGAGATATTTTCTTTAATTTATGATTATGAACACAAATAGCAGACGACCTGCACGAGAGCGAGAGACAGAACGACGTGCATGGTATTATAGTTTGTGCTCTCGCTGAGCGCACAAACTGTATAGTCGTGCAAGAGCGTCCTCCGAAAGTCAATTAAAAATTCAAATTTCGCGCCACATTATAGCAGACGAAAAAATAAGTAATTTGCCTATAACAAATAGTAAAAACAATATTACGGAAAACCAGGACTGCATTGCCCTCCGTTACATTATTATCTATCATTTTACAAAGTTTGAAGTTTCTATATAAATATTTCGCTGAATGGCATTTGAATTACTTGATTTTGAGACATTATTCAAATGCCATTCAGCGAAATATTTATATAGAAACTTCAAACTTTGTAAAATGATAGATAATAATGTAACGGAGGGCAATGCAGTCCTGGTTTTCCGTAATATTGTTTTTACTATTTGTTATAGGCAAATTACTTATTTTTTCGTCTGCTATATTGTGGCGCGAAATTTGAATTTTTAATTGACTTTGGGACTCCCTTAAGGCAGTTCTCTAATATATCAAAAAGTGGATTTCGAAAGTAACAAAATTCTAGCGTGTTCTTTAAAATCTAAATAATTTTTCTTTATTTTTTAAAATATAGGTTGCCGATCTATTTTTCAAGAAAAAAGTTATTGAAAATGGTTACTTTTAGATTGAGAATAAATCAGGCCATATAACGCATAACAGGAAGTAATAGTATTACTTGATAAAAAAGTGGGTTTTCAAAAAGAAAAACATAGCTTAAGAAAGATGAAATTCAGCTCTTTCTTTTAAGTTTATCAAATATGTGTCAAGCCGACCTTTTTAAAAAGATATGAATGATTTATAAACACAAGTAGCAGAGACATGCATGAGAGCGAGAGAGAGACAGAACGACGCGTATGGCGTATGGCATGCGTATGGTATTAACGCGTTAGAGAACTACCTTAAAATAATTCAGTCAGTCGTATTCTGAACGATTAGTTGATATCTGGAGTTTTTTCTGTGTCGCGTGTGCCCTGCGTAGTGCCCCTCAAAGAAGCTTTCATTGAATTCTATTTATTTTTTTTACGCTCGTAGAATCAAAATAAAAAAGGAGGTTAAAATTCATTTATAAGCTACCTGAGAAACTTTATTTTGTTGCAAAAAAAAAAATATTTTTCTTACTGTACATGAGTATATGAAAAATTAAATAGGTCTAACTTTTCGTGACGTTTTTCGACCACGTCATATTTTTTCAAAACAAATTTTTGTCTATATATTACACTTATAAAGAAACCATCTATGAACATTCATTAATGAATTTCATAAGCATTAGTTTTTTTATGTATCAACAATTTAAAAATTGGACTGCCCGAAAGACCCGCCAAGCTCGTCGTGCCACTTATGCCCCGCTCTCCCCTATAATACCTTATATATATATATAGCTATCCTGCAATAAGTAAAAAGTATTTTTTATGAACTCTTTTTGATTACTATAAATATTTTATTTTTAAGAAAGAATAATCTTGAAGCATTCTTATTTTCAAGTTTTTTTAATCACGAATGTCCGGTCATAAAATGTTGTTAAATAAACAAAGAATTCTTTAATTACTTTTACACTATATGTACACTGACAGAAAAACCCGGGGAAAAATTCCTATGTTGCTCTTGGAAGTTGCCCACAACTGCTTAAAATCGAAATATTTACTATCTTTTGTATGAAAAAATCCAATGTCACAAGTAAAACTTCCTATGCCAGCATAGTAAAAATTAACACGTGGCTAATGGAACTTTATCTTTTGCACATTTTCCCAGGCTAGCATGGTAAAAATTGAGAGAGTTTTAGAGTAAGAATTCACACGTTCAATCGTAAACAGCCCGCGAGTGCACGAAAAGTTGACCTCTTCAATGTCAAAATAGGAAAGATTCAGACAGATACATGTCAACAAACTCAATCCACCTTGGAAACGTCGAGACAAAACACAAACGCTAAACTAAACAACTGAATGTGCGTTCTAATCCAATATACTTGTTTTTATTTATTTTTTTTATTTTTTATGATGAGACAATTTTTAAAATCATTGTTTATTTGTAATATTTTTAAGGAAGGTTGGGAAAAACCAATAACCATTATATCGTAAATACAAATTTATTAATAAATAAATGAGCTTGTTTAATTTAAGGTATTGGTAATATTTATAAAATGTTAAACAATATTCTTAATATATAACATTTGTAATAAAATACGTTAAAATAGAGAATAGTATTATTCGAGTTAAAGCATAATTTGTTATAAAATTAGCGCGCATAACTTACGTTTGGGGATATACAAGTTCCAAAATTTTATAGGACATATGTCTTTATAGGTAAGTGGTTAGCGCTCCCGACTACCGTGCCAAGGGTTCCAGGTTCGAGTCTCGATGTCGTTAAAAATTTTTAATTTATTTAATAAATTTTCTTTAATCATGTTTAATTCAAAAACAACTTCTGTATTGTCTAAATATAATGATTATGTGTCTGATACTCGCTCCACCACTCCTAAAAAAAAAGATGAAATAATTTTTTTCGCTCTTTAAAATCAGTTATAAAAAAATTCCCATGTTAGACTTGGAATTTTTCCTACGTGTATTGCAATTTCTGCTAAAAATCCGACATATGGTCAAGTTACGATTCCAACATGGTAATTTTTACATGACAACATAAGAATTTTTACCAGATTTTTTCTGTCAGTGTATAAAAGTAAAAATAAATAATTAATATTTAAAATTTTTAAAAAATATTTTTTTAAATAATTGTTACTAAGTATTCTTCCTGAATACTGGGGGACTACTTGAAGTAATCTTTGTGATAGGACATTCGTGATTACTCAAAATTTTTTACCCTAAATCTTTGCTAATTGGGCATATTATACTTATAGTGAAAACGGACTGCATTTGCATACGGTTCAGTCGGAGAATCAGGTATAAAAGTATAATCTGTATTATACATTGATACATTAGTAAAAAAATTATACTTACCGTACCTAATCTAGTAGAAATTAATTATTTCATTAAAGTTTTTTATAATGTATAATGGCTTTTAACAAAAAATGTTTAACTATTTAAATAGATATCATAATAACACTGTACTGTTATTATGGTTGTATTTTGTTTGAGTATACTCAAACAAAATATGTGATGAATCAGTCGATTAATAATATCATATTTTTCGCGCGCACCGACTTCTTTTGAAATTTTATGTGTGTGTGTGTGTGTGTGTGTGTGTGTGTGTGTGTGTGTGTCGAAACGACGTTGCGTGCGTCGTTCCTCTACATTGTATACTTCGCCGGGTATTCGCCCGTAACAGTTTATTAATTAATTTGTTGATTTAATTTGTTTGTGCGTGAATGTGTGTGTGTTTGTGAGTGTTGCGCGCGCGCGTGTGTGCGTGTGTGTTAACATTTATCTATATCAATAAATCCAGTTTAAATTAAGTTTAAGTCGATTGACTATTCTTATAAATGTAAAAAATCGAAAACTATTTTATAAAAAGTCATGTATATTTTATCATTTCAGACAATGAAAGGAATATTTTTTAGCAGCCCACATAAAGAAATACCTGTTCATTCAAAAGACATATATTTTTCATTTTCTTAACTGTTTTTCTATAGGGCTTTGGATCCTTCTTGTGTGAAGCGATTTTAATATACAATATATTAAAAATGAAATAATAAAACTTTTATATAATAAATTCATTATTGTTCAAATCCTTTCTTCTTTTGCATGTGTAAAACTGGTAAACTTCGAAAGTAGAAAGTAGTAGTAATAAGTATGAAGAATGGATTAATTGTCATAAATTTAAAGCAAAATACAGACGTGATGCATATAGCTACGACGAAGTATAATATAATTATTACGAGTCTATACTTACTGCGTCATTTCTTTTCAACACGGAAAACACTTTCGGTGACTGGTTTTACCGAAATGACGGAAAATTATTCATCGGTGGTTTCGGCGATTGAGTCTCCGAAAATTGGGGAATAAGGCGACGAAACTAGCGGACAATAGCGCTGCTGTCATTCGGGAAACCGTGCGAAGATTGTGTTTTCCGTGAAGTTATGTACTTGTCAATTTCACTGAAATTAAATTTTGTCTTATCTATAAGTCTTCAAATGTGAAATTTTAATTTGTTAAAGTGTAATATTAACATTACTTGAACGCAAGGCTCGCTTTACTTATATAACAATGTCGATAAAAACGCCATTAAAGAATTGGCATTATATCCTAATACTACGTTAAAGGCAGCTTTAAAACAAATAAAGTTTATACTTTTTCTGAAAAGAAGTTTCTCTACTTATTTTATAATACAATTTCAGCTTTTTTTAAAATCAGTTGATTTTATCTGATGGTATAAAAACAGTAGAGTAACTATAACCTTTGTACTGTGTATATAGTTCTAAGCATCGATTTTCAATAATCACATTTTGTTACAGTGTATAATGCAACAGTTACGTTAAAGAAAGGTGGATGCCCATGGGTGTCACAGATGAATATCAATAAGAAATCAAGAAGGAATGTATATATAAAACTAATAAAAGCATACAGAATCCATGCAAATTTAAGCATCTGCATACGAATTTACCTGTGTTTAAATAGGGAAATATTTTAAAAGTTATTTTTTTAAATTTTTACTACTAATTGACGCATGATATCTCGATTTTTCTTCTTATTTTAGCAAACTTCACCCTTATTTATTTCAACTTTCCCACCATTTTTCCGGATTGATTTTTTTTTTAATTTCATATTTTGACAAGCTCTCTACAATAACATATAGGTTTAATAAGTCCCCCTGCGGCCCTCTATTTACTACATATCCGTGGGCATCCTCCTTTCACTATATATGTGGTTTTATAAACAAATTCTTAATTAATTTTAAATTTATGGTATTTCATGCAGATCTAATTTTCAGAACAAACATATATTACAGTGGTATTTTTTGCACAAGAAACTTTTTATTCAAGTATTCACTACCGCCAGAGAAGACATATCGGATCATACATCGATATTTTGATAAAAACTTTATTTTAAAGTCATTTTGCACGGGCATTGAAAACGCATAATTCTTTTGGGTCCAAAGATTATATACCACCCTCTAAAGTTGAATTAGTGAAAATTGCTCCACCATTTCAATTAGTAGAAAAAACTACTAATTTATTAGTGAATATTCACTATTTCATTAGTGGTTTTTTAAAAACTACTAATTAAATTAGTAAAAACTACTAATCAAAATAGTAGTTTTAATAAACTACTAAATGAAATAGTGAATATTCACTAATAAATTAGAAGTTTTTTTCTACTAATTGAAATGGTGGAGCAATTTTCACTAATTCAACTTTAGAGAGCACACGTATAATATATGCAAAATTTTTTCATCCATAAAACAACTAAATAAACTGTCCGCATCAATATCGACGAATGACTCGATTTTCCTATTTTAATCTGACTGTACCATATTTCGTCCCTTAGACAGGACCCATTCAGTAGCAACAAAGTGCGGGCGTAAAAGCGCGCATGCAGACTCAACTGCAGTCTATATACCTAGGTAACGACCCAGTCCCATTCATGAAAATCGATTGGAAAACTTTTAACGCCGACCGCCCCTCGTGCCACATTTGCCATATACAATACGTGGAACCAATAAGCCTCTCTTTCGGCGCGCCATTCGCGAAAAATCATATAGAATGACACACCAAACGAACTCCGAGAAGGAAAAACCGCGAAGGTATCCCACATACAAGCTACAGCAGAGCCATCATTACACAAGAGCCAAAGTCGACAACGGCGCGGTCGCGCTGCTAATATATATATATATATATATATATAATACATCATCGGTATACCTATAAGTGCGCCGGAGGGCCGAGAAAATTCGCCGCGCGGCGCAGGCGCGCTGCACCCGTTTCACCCCTCGGCGACGGCTGCGGCGGCGTGCGCGATAAGGGAGGCGCGCTCGGCAGAGCAACAGAGTGCCGCGGCGCACAACAGACGCACAGTAGTATCGTCGACCCCCGCACTGCACGTCCTCGTCGTGTGTCGCTCCACATATACACCACACACATAATTGACGCGTGCGAGGGCCAGCCCTCGTCGACACCGAGAGTGCGTGTCCATCCAGCAGTGCTGTGCCCGCGCTATATATATATAATATTACAGAACGAGCGAGTGAGTGAGGAGGAATTGCAAGGGAAGTATAGAGACAGGGGCGTGCGCGAGCGTGTATATAACGAACAGCCAGAGTCGTCCCGCAGGTGCTGCAGCGAGGAGGAGGAGGAGGTGCGCGCGCGCGCTGCTGGGGGCCGGATGAGATGCGCCCAGCGACCGCGGCGGCAGGCAGCGAGGCGGCCCTGCAGCTGGCGAGTATAGGCGCTGAGGAAGCCCGAGCTCGAGCATGACTCTGGCCGGATCAGACCATTTGCTCGCGGGTAAGTCCATGTTGGCGCTATACTTTACCGCGACTCCTCGTTGCCCATCCCCCTGGCACCATTCGCCACACGTGTCAGTATACTGTGCCATCCCTCGCAGGTGTAATTCGAATCTTCGAGAAAGGTGCATAAAGAGGGAGAGGGTTAATACCCCTTCCGCCACCCCCCACCACTTGCCTATACCTGTCGTCTCGGTGTGCCGGAAACGAATGGTTCCTGGTCTCTCTGGCGCTGAATAAACTTGTCTATCAAGTAACAGGGGGAACGACGAGGAATCGTCGTCGATGGGGAAAAGGGGAGGGTCGAGGTCACGTGTGGCGGTTGCAGGGGGGGCACGGCTCTCGCGGGCACGTTGACCGTGACTCGCGAGTAGAGGCTCTCTCACACACACACACACACACATATACGCCGCGCTCGCAGGGGAGAGAACCCGCATTGCGCAATAACCCAGAGCCGGATGTGTTGTTGTGATCCCGTCGAGATATATATCGCGGGGGGTGAAGGCTGTGTCGCGGTTGGTTGTTTTGTTTTTTTTCCTTCTTTTAAGCGAGCGGGATTTGTTTTTTTTTTCTATTATACGGGGGTTATACAGAGGACGGCGGTGTGTCATTGCGGAGGAGCGTGTGTATGGATTTTCTTGGGTTTTTTTTTTTTTTTTTTAATAGCGAGGCGACGCGCAATTAGTTTTTTCGATTATCGATTGATCGCGTAAATATATACCGCGGTGGGGGCTTCTTCAATCTTTAATTCGCTGTTACGCGGGAGAGTAATATGTCGCAATAGATTGTTAAAGCTGGTTGTTGTTGGAAGTGGCGTGTTTTGGTTTGCTTCGATGGCACTGCGTAGCTTTATTGTATAGAAGACGACCCGAACTGAAGATATAAGTGTGGCCTTGTTGGAAAAACTTATGATTATTAGTCGGGAGAAAATTAGTATAATTTCCTAAGTGGCGAAAACATGATGCTTTTAAATTGTAAGCGCGTAGTTTAAACATGTTTGTAGCTGATTTCCTTGATAAGGAAGGACAGTTGGTATGGAACCTTGAAGATGTATTGCGCGTCCGTTCACGCTGGAATTTCGACGCGTCCAGTTAAGGGTTGACTCATTATTGCTCCTTCGCGAGTGCACCGCTTCATTCATGCATATTTAGGATTTTATGGGAAGAAGAAAATTTTGTGCATTGTAGCTTTTTTCATTCTCGATTTCTTTAATAATTTACTCCCTTTGTTGCAACACTTCAATAATTGATTGTCGGAAAGTTCATTTTATGTACCGAAGGATCAATTCGTTAATATGACTTGCTTATTTAACAAATACATTTAAAACTAAATACGTGTATTAAATAAAGTGTTATGTATATTTTACATGCCAATACATTTAGTAGTTATTCTTATATGACAATTGCCATTTTTCTTTGCAAAAAGGACACATTAGTTTAAATTATATGTATATTTCTACTACTCTTTATCATTTGGAGTTTCTAATTTCTGCAGTTTCATTTAATGAACCCTGAGTTAAAAGGTTGTTATTGATATTGCATCATATATAATATTATGCAAATTTATTTCATTAAGTGATGTATAATATTATATTGCAATACATACAGTGTGAGTATGATGAAAAAAGTATTTTAGTTAATTTTGGTTTTAATACAATGGTCTATATGAATATAAGTAATTCTTTTTATGATAATTTACTTTGAGATGTAATAAAAAAGTAATTAAGTCTAGGAAATGAACAAACATAAATGTCCTCATCATATACTAAAACTGTCACGATTCTAATTTTTGACTACTTATGTTCATTCTGAATTCATTGTCTATAATAATTAAATATATATAATATGTACCTATTTTATAATTTATACAAACATCAATAATCATTTAAGTTCTGTATTCATTTTCAAATAAGTTTATCATAAGAAGTAAACATAAGTAAAAAAAAAAAAAACGATAGAGAAAGCCAAGCCGCAACTTAAGATATCGAACTACCTCTTTATACTCATGATGACAACTCAAATATCTCTGAAACAATTAAAAAGAAACAACGTATAGAAAGCCGATCGAAGCGGTGAGTCTAACGAAGGCAATTGTGTGTGTTTTCTTTTGTCGGCCTACGCGTGTAACAGTGGAAACGACAGCGTTTCTGGGTGCCTGTGTCGGCTTCGTCGTCCTACTCCTGGTCGTGGTGCTGTACTTGTCGCGCAAGTGGTACTTCACGCCGCCCGCAACAACGACGACCCTCTTCGGCGGTGTCTGCGTGCCACTCTGCGAGTCCGACAACGGCTCCGCTGCCCAGAATCTAGGTAGGCCTTCTTCCCTCATTTCACCCTTATTCTCTGCCGCAGAGACACACACACACACGGCTTTCGCGCGGTTTTTGCTCCTATATAGAAAGGCGCTTTAGTCACTGTGTAATATCATTCATGAAAGTGGACTGGTTCAACGCGGGTAGTTCCGCGCGGTCGCGCCATACACACTTTGCTCTTTGTCTCGCTCTTTTCTCTCTGGCGCTTTTGTGCACGCTATGAGTGGGTATTGAATTTCGGCCTGAAAATATTTTGACTTAGCGAGCGCGAAAAATTTATTCGAAGCATCCTTCAGACAGCAAATAATCGGCTGTATTAAAGTTTTAAGTGATTATGTTTTATCGAGTAAATTCAAAGATAAAATAAACGGTAATTCAGAAAATCACATATGAATCAGTCCAAAACACGTTAGTTTTCATGAATGCAGTAGAAGACGAGTGCTGTATAGGTATTATCTAGAAACCAATAAGGATATATATGCTTTCATTTTGTAAAATCAGGTAAGACATATCCGTTCTCCGATCCGGAGACTAGTTCAGACTCTGAGGAGGACGCGTTGCGTCGACTGAATTGCCGAAGCCATCCACCTCCAGACACGCTGACGATTCAAGCCGAAGATGGGCTGTCAGGCATACCAGGTTTGTCATCACCCATTTTCCCATTATAGTGCTCGGTTAATAAACATTCAATTTCCCAATGGAATCATATGTATTTTGAACTTTGATTAATCCTTTACATTATTATAATTCGCTACATAGTAGCCTATTCATATAAGAGCCCGACAAAATCATACATCCTTCTTTAGCAGATGCTACGGCAGTCAACAACAACAACAATAACAACAACAACAACAGCAGCAACAACAACAACTGTCCCGAAGAGCACATTGCTGACCAGCAGCAGGTAAAGAGTTAACTCGCTCGCCGCGCTATATACATCGAACCCTACATATATATGTATAGTCGCGAATAATAAAATATGCGCAGTACTAACTCGATTCTTTTCCAATCGATGCCCGTGTTACAGTGCATAGTCGAAGTAGGCTCACCCACTGTTATTATCGATAACAGAGAGAACGAAGCGCCGACAATCGAAGAGAATGTCGCGACAACGCCGACCGACGCAATCACCTCGATGGCAGTCTTCAGCGAGGAGCTGCCCAGCGTGGAAATCGCATTTCTCTATGACGCCCCGATGCGAGAGATGACAGTACGTGTTTTCCAACTACAGTTTATGACTATTCGTACCTGACTATACCAGCTTTATCGATACTTTCGCTCGTAACAGTAAAGTAGTAAAATTTTAGTTTTAGGACAACTGTTCAAGATTTCTGTAATGATTTGGAATTACATTGACAAAACCCCAATATATAGATTTTATAAAGTTTATATCTTAAACAATCATTTCTTTTCTGAAATTAAATTTTTCTTGTATATTTACTTCAGAATCATCGAAAATATTTAAATAGAAAGTACATGAGGTGGATATGGAAAATACCGGTATAATTTTTAAGGATGTATAATACAACAGGCCAAAAAAACATTACGATTTTTAAAATTATTTTTATATGTATATGTGACAAAATTTGGCATTACCTACGCATAACTCAGGAACGAAACTTGTGCGAGTTCAATTTGAAGCTAATTGAATAATAACAAATTAAGTTTTTAACAAATGCCAAATTTTCAGAAAATTTGTTAGATTCGTTCTAAGTTATTGACTTGTGGTATATTAGAAATTTTTAAAAACTATACCGATATATTCTTTACAAAAATGTGGCGTATATTTCATAACCACCATAAAAATCAGTTCTCGGGATCCAAACAAATTTTAATGATATTTGCAAATATCGAACTTATGCTTTACAATTAGTT
Source organism: Torymus aiolomorphi (assembly GCA_036365515.1). NCBI lineage: Eukaryota > Metazoa > Arthropoda > Insecta > Hymenoptera > Torymidae > Torymus > Torymus aiolomorphi. The sequence continues at coordinate 127,946,650 of CM070877.1, read as the reverse complement.
TTTTGCGGTTAACTCTTCGTGTATCACTGACACACTAGTCATTTTTGCGGATACGCATAAAAAAATCGTGATATTGTAGAGACATCATCAAAATCCCAAACTCTGCGTCTGACCAAATACGAATCACATCTACTTATATTTAATCAATAACCTTACGAATACGCAGCATCCACAAAACTAATAAATTATCTAAAAAAACATATCACTATAATAGGTGAACTGTTTATATTATTTCGTAAATCATCAACAATCACATTTGTTGTCCTCAATAAAGAACAATTCACCAAAATTAAAAAAAAACCTTTCACCACTCCTCCCTGACTATAATTCTTTCGCCTTCAGGTGCACGTGATCCAGGGCCGCAGCTTCCCGTCGACCATAAGCAGCAGCCAGGTGCGCCTGGTGCTGCTACCCTCGAAGAAGATGCGCCGCAAGACGCGCGTGCGTGCCGGCAGTTCGCCCCAGTACGTCGAGAGCTTCCTGCTCTCGCGCGTCAACCCCGAGGACGTGAACGCCATGGGGATGCGCGTGCGGGTGTACATGTGGGGCAGTCGCATGCGTCGGGAGCGGCTACTCGGCGAGGCCAGGGTCGCCTTCGACCACATCAATCTGCGCATCGAGACGACCATGTGGCTCGTCCTACAGCCGCCGCCCACGTCGCCGGTGAGTTCTTTTACCCTGTGGGATCGAGAGCGCGTGTTGCGTATTCGGTTTCTTTTCCTTTTTTTCTGGGAGGGTTCGCGCTCCTCTTAAATTTTAATTGGACTGTTGGTTAGTAATAAGGGATGCCAGTGGGAGACCGGGGCGGTAGATTTATGGGACTTCAGGGGGCGCATAAATCGAGTTTGAATCTTTTAGGTGAGACTCGCTGGGACGATGTCTGATGTGAGAGTGAAACTCAAGACGCGGTTAATAATATTCGATAAAAGTGGTGCGAAAAACGTGGTAAATAATTCGTGGAAATGTTCCGATATCAATATTAAGTAATAAATAGTTTTCTCATGTGGGTTATATTTATTAGAGTTACGGATTATCGAAACTCGGTTTTGAAAAATTATTAGTGGTTCTTTGATATATTCATTGATTTTTTTAATAAACATGGTAGCGTGTATCATTAGATTCATTATATAAATCTATATTTGCTTTTAATAACTAAAATAATGTTGTTTACGAATGGAAAATTGCCCTTTATCGAAACGTAATGCATTCTTTGAGACCAATATAATAAACTACAATTCTCTTTGTGCTACGATATATAAGTCATTTTCAATATTAACTGATAAAGGTAGTAAAGCTTATTAAAGCTCACTTTTATAGGGTGCTTTTATAAAGATATTAGAATTTCGTATAACGTCCGCGTGAAAGCTTTTTTAGTAATTACGATTTTGCAAACGATTTTTAATATTAATTTTAATACTAGCTACATCTTGTTAACTTCTATATTTCTGTATGAAAAAGGTATTACATTTATAAATAACTTCTATAACGAATATCACTCTTAATTTTGTAAGTGTAAGGCGTACGGTCATGCATTAAAAATAAAGCAATTCGTTATATTCGCTTGGTACAATTCCAAAGTGCATTTAGCAAGAAAAGATGTATGAAGCATATCAAGCATAGTGGCTTAATCACGCTCTCGCGTTAATAAAAGATAAAGGCGGTAGGTAATATATTTTTCACGCGCTATCTAAGGCTGATCAATATGAAACATCAATTTCCTTAAAGATGGAAGGTTTTGTTTCAGAGACCCGAATAACAATAGAGTTGATCTGTCACAAACAATTTTGCGAAATTGTGAATAGTAAATAATACATTTCAACATAAACCATCATTTTTTTTATTTTATATATTATTGTAAGTTCGAGAAAAAAAAACAAGTGAATTAGTAAATATTACCAATGTTAAAATAGTTAATTGTAAATAAATTTTAATTCGAAAAGTACCAACAGACCCCTAATCTTTATAACGGAAAAAATCTACCAAACTCATCAAAGTATACGTCTAACGATATACTTACCGATCGTCAAAAAAATAGAAAAAAATCTTTAAAAAAAAATGTTTTTCAAAATGTTTACCCGCACATTTACCGACCTCCACTCTCAACTCACTCTACATCCAATTAACGAATCACGCGAAACAGATGCAGGACTGGGGCACGACCGCGAGCCTGACGCGCAGCGACTCGACGGGCTCGCAGCAGTCGGTGCAGTCTTACGCGTTGCCGACGACGCCACCTTATGGTAGCAGCATGAAGGGCGGCAGCATACCTGAGATACTGATAGGCCTGACGTACAACGGGACGACAGGCCGACTGTCGGTGGAGATCATCAAAGGCTCGCACTTCCGGGGTGGCAGTGGCAACGACACCAAGCCGCCCGACACCTACGTCAAGCTCGCCCTCGTCGACAGCAATGGGCGCGAGATCGGCCGTGCCAAAACGGGCCTCAAACGCGCCCAGCCGAATCCGCTCTACAAAGAGACCTTCATATTTCAGGTGGGCTGATGTTAATTTACTTAGCCGTTGTACGAAGATTATTTTTATTCGTTTTATATCGTGCTTCGTGGTATAGATGTTGGAAATAACGAGGTAATTGCAAAATATATGAGAAATTGAAGGGAAGTCAATATAACTGATTGTTATCAATTCGATTTAATTAAAGACAATTTTCTAAGTATATAGGACTCTTCAATTTTTATGTCTGTATTAATAGTCTAATTTTATCAATCCACTTTTTTTAACGTCAATGACATTATCGATTGTACTTGGAAAGATTTTGTGATAAGTGTCATATGTTTTCGTAATGCGAGAGAAAGCTAAGTACTTCGGTGATAAAAATTATTATTCTGGTAATTAACGCAGCTATTTTCAAAGAAAAGAAAGAGATTTTTTTTTCATACAATTAGAAAATGAAGCTTATTGTTTGTTGAGGAAGTTTAGTATGCCTGACCAATTTCGGAGCATTACTACTTGCTAATTATTCAAAACATTTATCAGAAAAATTATACAAGTAATTATAAAAATTGTAGAAAAAACTTACTTAAAATTCGTTTTCAATTGAATTTACAATCACAGCGAAATTGAGAAACCTAAAATCGCTTTAAGGTGGTTTTTTCATGAATCCCTAGTCAAAGCAGTGCTAAATGAAGAGGGTACCTAAAATTAAAAGAACCATAGTTGAAATGTTATTTATTTATTTAAAATGATAGAGATAGTTAATGTATTATAAATAAAGTGTATTTAACATGACTAAGATGACTTTTTTAACAAAATGTCGATATTTTAGAAACAGCACAAACAATTATTGATAAAACATCTTAATCTTTTTTGTTTCTTAACCGATTTTAATTTTCAAGGTCTCATTTTGTTCCTTAAGTAATTTCATTTGGACTTGCCCAAGGAAAAATTTAAAATTATTCAAAACCAAGGAGGTTATAGCCAATTAAAAGGAAATATTTTTTTAACCCCGTGCATGAACTTATAAACAATTGGCTATAACTTTCTTGGTTTTGAATAATTTTAAATTTTTCCTTGGGCAAGTCGAAATGAAATTACTTAAGGAACAAAATGAGACCTTGAAAATTAAAATCGGTTAAGAAACCAAAAAGATTAAGATGTTTTATCAATAATTGTTTGTGCTGTTTCTAAAATATCGACATTTTGTTAACTTAGTCATGTAAAATACACTTTATTTAGAATACATTAACTATTTCTATCATTTTAAATAAATAAATTACATTTCAACTATGGTTCTTTTAATTTTAGGTACCCTCTTCATTTAGCATTGCTTTGACTAGGGAATAGGGATTCATGAAAGAATCATCTTAAAAGTAAAACAGCGTGAAAAATTCAATATATTATATTAATGCTCGACTTTTCACCGATTAACATTTAATTGTACAACAATAAACTGTCATATAGTGTTAATGTCTCACTATAAGCTTCTCTCAGCACCTCACCCAACTAAATATTAATCTGGAAACGATCGGCAGGTTGCCTTGTTCCAGTTGGGAGACGTGACGCTGTACCTGTCGATCTACAATCGCCGGCGCACGGCTATGGGCAAGAAGGGCCGCGAGCTGATCGGCTGGCTGAGCCTCGGCCAGAGCAGCTCGGGTGCCGACGAGTTGCAGCACTGGAACGACATGCGGGCGGCCCGCCAAGCGACGCAGGTCCAGCGCTGGCATTCGCTTCATCGGCCCTGAACGGCCCCTGCCAAGGGCCTCGCCAGGCCCGACAGAGCGGATTCTCTCTTCTATTAAGAGACACGCGCACACGCGTCTTCTCATGGTCTGTGTGCGTCAAAACGAAAATATAATTCGAAAGGAAGCGGAGAGTGCCATGTCGTCCCCGCGCTAATCCGGGGCCTGTGCACGTAAAACAACAAACACACGCAAACACATACACACACAGACGAAAAAAAAGAAAAAACGCGCACCCAAACACTTTGTTGTATACCCGCGTGCATAGAGGAGTCGACACGACTTCTTGAATTTTTTAGCGGGAAAACTATCTTGTGGATGATGACGATGATGATGTACGACGAAGACGACAGACAAACAAAATATGCCAATACTGCCCGAATCGACGACGATGATTGCGAGAAACCGAAGTCAATATCGCGATTATGATATAGTTACAACTATCTCCACACCACGCAATTGCGGTCCGCGCGCAACGCGACGCAACGGACCTGAATGAGATTCAGGGCGACATGAGGTAAAATACACAAAATACGCTACGACGTTTCTCTTTGTAAACTTGGATACCGATTTACGATAAGAAAAATCATTAAAAAGAAAAGAAATAAATAAATGAAACAAACCTAACCATAAGTCACTCATGCGTCAACGAGAGCGCGGTAATTGTATATCTCGACGGTGATAATGCAGACGTATCGTAATATGTATGTAAGTCGGTTGAGCGAGAGCGCACATATAAGAGAGAGAAAGAAAGCGAGCGAACGAAAGAGAAAGAGAAAAAAGTCGTATGCACAATAAAAAAGAGAGAGAGAGAGCGAGAGAAAAAAAACACATTTGGTGAATCGTCTATTTGTGGTATTTCAGTCTTTTTGTGCGCCACGCAGCTACTGTGCGCGCGCACACACATGCACGACCTCTGCGCGCCGCGTGATTACATGATGATGATGACACGCGCGCGCACCTTAGAGAGAGGTCTTTTTGTGAAAATTTCCCTTTGATACGCCAAATGCAGATACTAATAAGTATAAAATAACGTAAAGTACATAAAGTAACGCGAGGTGATTACTATATATAATACTTGTCGATCACACCCACACACACGACGTCCTGAGCAGCGTCGTGCGCGTGAAAATGCCATAGAGCTGCATAAGTCACGACGCGATTGCGTTTGTTTTTTTTTTTTTCATACGCGACGATTGTGTACGGGTATCTGAAGATTTGATAAAAGATTTCGGAGCGGGGAGAGAGGAGAGAAATTGTTGTCGATGGCGCGGGAAAGTTTGAGATTGTATTTTGACGGAGGCTGTGCAGAGCGTGGCTTTCGGAACTTTTGTCGCGAGTTGAAAACACTTTTACGAATTGTTGATATATATAATAATATAATATTGTCGGACACCGCGGGCGTGATGGATTTGAGAGCTTGCGAATTGGACGACGCGATGATATTTGCAGCTCTATGCCCCGCGTGCCGCAACATAGACTATCCGCGGAGCGAATCGGCGCCCATTATGCTAGCTATATATATAGGAGCCAGCTGATCGCGTGCGCTAAACAACAACAACAACACGTTTTATAATACCCCTACCCCTCTCCCTTAGTTTACTTTGTGCCTTTCGTCCCTCGAGCAGATGCGCGCTGCATTGTTGTTCATCTGCGGCGTCGTAGATATAACACGTGCGCGCGGCATATATTATAATATAGCCGCGGCACTGTCTTGGTATTTCTATTGGGCCGGCGACTGCCGCCCAATCCTAAATGGTCGGAACGGTTTGAGACGTATAATGGTTCAACGGCGCGTTGGCCTTTCCTTTCTTACATTGATTACGATAATGGGTGTATAGAGGAGAAAAAAGAGAGCAAGAGAGCAAGAGCGAGTCAGCGTGAGCAGAAAGGAAACCATGAAACATGAAAAAAAAAAAAAAAATTAACAATACAAGAAAACATAGATTTTACATTCAACGACGCACAATAAACTTGCATAATACGCACCTTGTAAATGCAGTTGTGATCTTAGAAATTGGTATACTATACTGTCGTAACGGTACATTGTAAGGGAATACATAAACAAAAGATAACGATTTAAAGTAAAGACAAGTAAACAAGCAGATAATACAGAAAAAGAGCATTAGGACCTATAACTAACGCGGATTTCAATAACGGAGAAGCATAGCACGTAGCTGAGAATAAAGAAACTAACATTAATACTGTAATAACGGGTCTACAGATTTTGAAATTAGAGTTGTGATGAGAGAGTATATTATAACGTGTGCAGTGACTGATAGCGATGATTTAAGCGGACAAAATACAATGCTGTGAAGAGATTCGTTCTTTGTTGATCTTATATATTTAAATTAGAGTTTCTTGACGCTGTAGTTTAGGAGTTTGAACAAAAAAAAATTAAAGATTTTCATTGGCGTAATTGAACCACATTAAACCGTTCTGTTTGATTCTATAAGTGTTGCGGCGTCGCTCGGCCGATGGCTCGCGGATAGCTATGTTGTTTGCATGAATTTTTTCCTTGAATTTGGGAATCTTCATTCCGGATTCTCATTCTACGTTTGGCACGCACATTTATTCTGCGCATTTTATCACGAGAAAACGAATTTTTAGACTATTATCAAGATGAGACGAGAGACGCATATTTCAATTTCGTCCGTTCTATTTTACGAGTACGTGTTTTAGTGCAGAAGCGCACATAGTTTAAGATATTTACAATCAATTTACTACGGTGCAACTTAACGATGTTTCTCTGCGGTTGCTTTTGTCGACAGCTGTTTCTCTGCGGTTGCTTTTGTCAACAGCTGTTTCGGATTATAGTTTATTTATTTTTTCTATATTCATTATATTCAAATGTGTATTTTATAATCATCGTCTCAAAATTAAACGATATATTTTTTCAATAAAAAAAATTTGAAAAACTTTGACAATTTGTACCGTGACAAATACAGCGTATGGAAGCGCGGTATAATGATATTCCAATGGATTTGCAATCATAGGTGTATTGCTAGGTAGGTGTACCGCTGGATTTTGTCCACGTTTTATCTACAGCACCCATTCTTGGCAAGCATTCATTGAAGTTTGAACGTCTACTGCACAAAGTAGTTACCTTTAATCAGTGTTATTTCATAATATAAAAGAAATTTAAATAATATGTCGGTGGTGTTTTATAAAAGCTGTATTCCAATATTATCGAATGAATCAATCTATGATAGTTGTTACTACTTGCGCAAATAAACACATGCTGATCAAAAAATGAATAGTCCTGTTTTATTCTTAACCTTAACGTATCAATAATTACAAAATTTATTTATATACACCTTCATCTTAACATTTTACACTTATTTAGAAGAAACTCACTTGTTTAAAGAAAACATTACATAGTCTTATGTGCACGTAAACTCAAAGCACATATTTCTCCAAAAGTTCTTGTTTTTTACGTAAGAGCAAGACTTCTTGAACTTCTTTTTGACTGGGTATGTGCATCGATGACGTTTCCATTTTTTCTACTGTGGGTGGGGATTCAGTTTCTTTATTATTTTGTTTAGTTTTCCATTCCTCAATCAACACTTCTAGATCTGATGTTTCTTTTTCTTGTTCAAGAGGTAACAGTATCCCATCATCGTCATCCCTGTACCCATAATAATCTGCATCAATGTCTTTCATTAATTCAGCACGAGTTTTACGTGGAGGAGGAGGTGGTTCCTGTTCAAACAGCTCACGAACCCCAGGTAAGTCCTTCGCTGCTCCGAAATACTTATAACCTCTATTTCCAGGTACCTAATAAAAATATTAAATCAAATGACATTGAAGATGTAATTGAAATATTTTATATGCAAAAGAAGGGAATGGCTTTAATTACAAATTTAATTTTTAATTTTAATTACAAGATAAAAAATATGATGGATACAAAAACATTAATGATAATATATTATGCTTTCTTTCATAGTCTAATCAATTATGGGGTAATTGCCTGGGGTGGTGTGTACGATAATAATATGAAACTAATACAATCAACACAAAACAAAATATTGAAAATCATAAATAAAAATAAATTCTCTCAAACTAATCCACCTCTTGAAATAAAAAAATTATTCCAGTTAGAGTCAATATCCTTACATTATTCTACATTAAGAAATAAATATATAAACAGTGCGAGCAAGACCAGAAACAAAACAATTCAATTACCTAAATGTGATAAAAGAATTAGTGATAAAAATAGCTACAATGAAGCTATAAGGGTCTTTAATGGGCTATCTAAGGATCTCAAAGTTATGAATTTAAGTAGACAATTAATGAAGAAAAAATTAAAAATGTTTATAGTAAAAGATGCAATATAATTTCAAAATAATAATTAAATCTTAACCAATATATCTAACAAATTATTTAACTGTTATTTATGTACTACAATGGATTTTATCGATGTTAACTAACACTACGCACATAACATTATATAGTTTTTTTAAGAATTTTGTAGTTTGTAATATTTTTTTAGTTTGTAAGTTTTCTGTGTACCAGATCTACACACAGGCAATAATATTTGCCTCAGTAGGATTTACTTACTTATGTATATTTCGTATATAATAATGTAATGTAAATATTTTCTGGAAATAAATAAATAAATAAAAAATAAATTTAAATTAATGCATTGCTTACTTCTCTTCCTTCATGATCTAACATACGTGGTCCAGTACGAGAATAATCTGGACCTCCTAGTTCTTTTATCTGTACTTCCCAGTGACGTTTTTCTCTAAGTAGTTTGTTAATTTCATCATTCAAATCTCTGATGCGGAATTCACCTAATCCTGCATTCTGAATTTGTGCTACTTTTTTTGCTATCTCTCTAATAATTTGCATTCTCCATTTTTCAGCTTTTCTAAGATCTTTACACTCTGATGCAAGATAAGGTCTTCTTTCTTGTTCCTTTTTCATTCCATCATTGCAATGTGCTGCTCGCCAGCGAGCCAGAGTGGTCCTATAAAATAAATTTATAGAATTATAAATTAATCAATATAAATAAAGTTTGATAATAAAGCAAGTAGATTACTCACATAGCTTTTTCCGCGTTACGTGCCTAAAACAAAAAAATACATAATAGTTAAAGGTAAATCATGTCAAAATCATGTTATATGTTTAGAATGCCAAATTTGTCTTTTAAAAAATAACATTATAATATTTTTACTACTCTCTTTAAATAATCAATCAAGAATCAAAATAAATAATACAAACTATATTTTTAAATTATATTTAATTATTTAAATAGTTAAACTTACCATTTTCTATTATTGGTAGTAGATAGGTTATGTTCCGAATCGAGCGGCACTGCGGTTTACACTTCTTTTTTTTTTTTCTATCGCTGCATAGCAGATGTGTTCCTGTTTACACGTATATGTATTACAACACTTGACGTTGCTTGGGTTGTAAAATGAGCACTGAATGAAGTTCTAAACTTCTGACTTGTTAGTGACGTTTTATGATACTAGGAATTTGAGGCGCGCTACGCGCGCCAGCTGCCCCTACTTTGACCGATCAGCGAACTCTCTGAAGTTGGCTCTATGTGTTTCAACCAATAATATTTTTTGCTCAGAAATTGGCTGCCCCATAAAAGCATATGGCTGCCTCCTCATACCCATCTCCCTTTTAATATTCGCCTTGTTATTTAACAACATTATATATTTTTTTGTGCGTATACTCTCCGACTTCCTACTCTCATCAGTTGTCAAGTTGTAAATCTGTCGTGCGTTTTGTGTATTTTTACTAAAACTGTCGACAAAACAAACAAGTGAACAAAATGTATAGGCACCATAATTCAGATAACAAAAGAATGGAGCCAGCAGTAGAATTAGAAAGCCAGTTCGTCCTGCGTTTACCATCGGTAGTACTTTCTAACCTTAAATGATACTTATTTTATCCTATTATTTATAAGAAGTACTTTTTTAAATGAAGTTATTTTTTTCTTAATTTAGGAACCTGCAAAAATATTGAGAGAAACTTTACGGCAAGGATTACCTTTGAAGGATAGACTGAGCATTAAAATAGAAAATGATATGCGATATGGAGAAGTGAGATTTGATCACTGGTTACTTCATGCTAAAGTAAGTTTTTTTTTATTAACATTTTATGTTTTTAATATAAATTTATTGGTACCTAAAATTTACATAATTATATACACATTGATATATGGAAAATTTATGTATTCAAACTTCAAGAAAAAATGTATAAATAGTTTACACATTCCGAACTCGTAAAATTTACACTAGAATCAAGTACGTAACCTAAATATGTGAAATATTGATACAAATATGAAAAAAACATGATAAAAAATTTCTCTTTGTATTATAGGTGTTAGATTTGCCAACAGTTATTGAATCAATGAAAACAATTGATAATAAAAGTTTCTACAAGACTGCAGATATTTCTCAAGTGAGTATATATGTACAGTATGTATTAATATAATATATTAATCATTCTAGAGATATATTTTTATTTTTATAGATACTTATTTGTAAAGAAGAAGATGATCAAACAACTACAGATGAAGAATCACCTGTAAGACAGAAGAAAAAAGATCCAACTAAAGTCGATAAGAAGTTTCTTTGGCCACATGGTATAACGCCACCAACAAAAAATGTTAGGAAAAGAAGATTCAGGAAGACCCTCAAGAAAAAATATGTAGAAGCACCTGAAATTGAAAAGGAAGTTAAACGTTTATTGAGGGTTGATAATGATGCTGTAAGTGTAAGATGGGAAGTCATATACGAAGATGAAGACCAAACAAAACCAAATGTCGTTTCATCAAGCGGAATAGTGAAAGCTAAAAGAGAAAATGTGAATGATACTTCACAAAGTGTTGATGTTGGTAAGTTATCTTCATTAAGTAATATTTTTCTTGGAGATCCCTGTATCATAAACATATTAATTGAGAATTTATTACAAAACCCTAATGTTTTTTATTTTATTTTAAGCTGAGCATGATATCTTTGGAGAAGCTCTTAGTGACAGTGATGACGATGATGAAGATACTCATGTTAATATCATGGAATTAGATGAAAACAGTCATTTATCAGCACATAGTAGAGTTTCTGATTCAAATTCAATGCAAGCTAGATATTCAGAACAATCAGTCAATATTCTAACAACCAGTAGTGGCCCATTAGTTACAGAATTCAGAAAAGAAATGTTTGAAACAGAAGAAATTATAGAAGATATAAAACCTGACATAGAAGATGTTAAAATACCAAAAATAGAAGGTTTTGATGCTTATGCGATGTCAGAAAGCTATTTGGAATCTCAAAATTCAATGATAAATAAAGGTAATTTATGTTAAATATAATAAAATAGTTCATTTTCTAATTAAGCTTTTTCGCATGTTGGGTTAAAAATATTTTATGTTAACAGATTCTATTCAAGTGCGCCGTGAACAATTGAAAGTTGAAATTGACAAGTTGCAAGAACAAAGGCATCAACAGGAAGAGACTGTAGGCAATATTGAAAATATGAAATTAAGAGAAAGATTCCAAGAAATTATTGATAATTTCCTAGTACAAGAAGCTCAAAAAATCCAAGAGGTATGTTTTATATTTATTTTCTTTTTAGATAGAAATATATAACGTTTTAAAAAATATAAAAACTGACAAAAGATATATTTTTGTAGCTTAACGAGTTGAACGAGATGGAAGAAGCTGCCCAATAGCAATATGTAAATTATATTTGTTAAAATCAATTAAGTTTGAACATGTAACAAATTACTGAAGAGAGATACAGCACAAGTATAAAATAACATATAAAAATCAAGTTTTCTAAATCGAGAAATAATTTATTCATAATTTGTAATTTTCTACGATTTGTTATGATTTGTTTGACTGATAGTATTTAGCTTTAGTGATAAAAAATAATTTAAAATTTATTTAATGATAACTATAAAATCATTATTTGCTTTTCTGTAAATATAGACTTTTTTTAAAAATTCATTGTATTATTTTTTTTTAAAAATTCAAATTAACTTTTCTTATTTAAAACAGTCTTTTATTTAGTCTTATATTAGCTTGTATTTTTTGTTTAAGATTTTGATTACAAAACTACGCATTGAAGTTGAATTCAACTCGCAAGGTCGCGTAAGCGTTACAGATAATTCAAAATATATTTTGATTACTACTGTATCCTCTTTATCATCCACATAATCATCATAGAAACACATAATCACAAAGACGAAATTGTGTCTCACCGCGCTGACACCGGTGAATTTAGAAAAATGATTTTTAGATGAGCAAAAAGTTTACTCTAAACTACCAGACCCGTGCGTACATATGTAAACGTCAATAGATCAGAGCTCGAACTTTCTGCCCGCGCATCAAGTGGCTAAAAGTTTAATGTGACCGGTCGTAAAGCTGTAATGATGACACATCAGACTAATAAAGTTTCGCTCTTACGTCGGACCAGATAGGAATCTACGCCTCATGTGTCGCGATATTCAGGGATACTTACCCCCCCCCCCTCTCACGCAACTAATAAATTCACGTTACCATATAAGTATCGCTTTTATTATTATTCACAACCTCACTTGCACCTATTGGACATCGGTTCAATTATATTACCGATTTTAATATTTATAAGAATAAATAAGTAATGTATAGTATATTATTTATAATAATTATTTTTCAGCATAATAACAACGAACATAACTTGACTTATTTTATACTTTCGTAGAAAGTTTTATTAACAATACTATTTATACAGTGATGAAAAAAATTATTTCCATTTGTAGAGAGAGCTTATTGAATAGATGAGATTAGAAGAAATAAAGGACTAGAGTAAGTGAACTGGATAAGAAGAAGACACGAAGATAAAGAGAAAGACAGAACCACAGATAGGACGGACAGAACAACAGGAACCAGGGCACAGCAGACGGACACAGAGGATATAGACGGAAGAATGGGAGAAGAGTATGTAGAACGACCCTAAGAGCAGAGAATGGGCAGAGACAGGATATAAGGGAAGATTAGGTACAGATACATAGGGAATTAGGGATATACACGATAGATGAGGTACTGAGTATGGAAGAAAGAAAGAGAAGATGGGAGGAGAGAGACAAAATAAGGATAGAAAAGGAAAGAAAAATGAGAAAAGATTGGGAGAAAAGGAGACAGGAGGGGGAGAATGAAGAGAACGGAGATGGCACAGGAAAAGATGAATAGCCCAGGGAGGAGAGAAAGTATGAGGAGAACTTGCAGAAAGAGTAGAAGAGGGAAGAATGAAGAAGAAGAACACTGACACAGACATGAAACCTTACACAAACACACACATTTTTTAGATAGGGACCAGAAAGGGGTATTTTTATTTTTTCGTTTTTTATTTGTACTTATAATAGGAAGTTAGGTTATTATTTAGATAGGGAAAGTAACAACACGAACAAGAATACATGCACAAACAGAGAGATTAAAATACAAAGAGGTAGAGAAGGGATAACGATACAAAGATGTACATAATATTAATTTTGTACTATGAACTAATGTTCAATAAAGCATTTATTATTAAGTAATGTATAGTATATTATTTATAATAATTATGTTTCAGTATAATAATAATGAACATAACTTGCCTTATTTTATACTTCCGTAGAAAGTTTTATTAACAATATTATTTGTACAGTGATGAAATAGTATATTGTGTACCAAGGGCGTAAAGTGGGCCTTTTTAGACCGAGTGGGAAGTTTGCAGTACGAGTCGAAGGCGAGTGCGTCCGCAAGCCGTAGACGAGTACTGCAATCACACGAGGTCAAAAGGCCCACTAAACCCTTGGTGCACACCATATTTTTTGTGACACAGGTATTGATTTTCGCGTTTTTCCACTTAAAACTGGAAACAACATCAACGAATTTCTGTTACACCAACTACCCACCTGGGAATTGAATGACACTTACATTTTGGTTTCAATTTATTTCAACATATTTAAAATCGGTTATCTATGTTTTCGGCGCGGACGGTGACGCCATCTCCATGTTTTTCATACCAACTGACCGTTGCCCGTTGGACCGTTGCGCTCGAATGCGCTGCTTTTCTTTAGTTCAAAAATATAGTTGAGCGGACGTGTAACTAGCGACGTATATAATTCGACAGTATTAGAATATTGTTATAAGAGTAAAGTACTATTTAAATTAGTAATTAGTATTTAGTATTTAAAAGTTTTAATTTTTCCTGAACGATGAGTGAAAGTGATATTGAAGAATACGCGCAGTGCACGCCGCCTGAAATTTGTAATGTCGCAGAAATCGTATCGTTGGATTTATTACCAACTAAATCTAAAGTTCTTTATGAAAAATCTTACAACGGTTTTGTGGAATGGAAAAAAGTATATTTTGGAAATAGCTTATAACATTATATTTTATCAATAAGTTGTGTATTATTTATACGTTACAAATTAGATAGTAAAATATTAAATTAATCTAAAAAAAACTAAAATTTGTAATTATTAAAAACATAAAAAGTACATTAAAACATGTAATTAGTAAAAGTAAGACACGCGGATAAAGAAAAAAAAATAGAAGAACAATTATTGAAAACGGTTACTTTTGCGCCCGCTTCCGCTACTTTTGCGCCCGCTTCGGCTACTTTTGCGCCCGCTTACCTACTTTTGCACCCGCTTAGCTACTTTTGCGCCCGTTTGTCTAAAACCGTTCACTTTTGGCGCTACTTTTAGGTTTAAAAAACGCGAAAATCGTGCCTGTGTTACAAAAAAAATTATTTCCATTTGTAGAGAGTGCTTATTGAATAGATGAGATTAGAAGAAATAAAGGACTAGACAAATTGTGTTGTTTGTCTCGGGGAACAATCCTTTCAGGTCAAGGGAGGATGATGCAGTGACAAATTGCGTGGGTACAGGGCTTCTTGAGAGTCAATCTGCATTCATATTAATCTTTCCTGGATTCTGGACTATTTCGTAGTCATATTCTCTTAAAAACATTTTTCAACGTCCTACGCGCGCGATAAGGTCCTTTAGACTATGCAGCCACACAATGGCTTATGATCAGTCACAAGGATGAATATCATTCCATATAAATAAGGTCTAAATTGCTTTACCGCATATACTACTGCTAAAAGTTCTTTTTCGGTGGTTGTATAGTTTATTTCTGCATTAACCAGAGTCCTAGAGGTATACGCAATAGGGAGATCTTTACCGATGGTCCTTGGCTTAAAACGCCGCTTAAAGCGTAATTTGACGCGTCCAATGGCTCTTTAGAATTCGGAAATTGTAGTAATGGTTCGAAACAAAGTATTTGTTTAAGCTTATTAAAGGCTTCCTCTTGCGCGGCTGTCCAATAAAATATTCGCCCTTTCTGTAAAAGAAGGTTGAGAGTAGTACCCTTCTAAACTTAGAAATTGTTTGATGTTCTTAGAGTTTTTTGGTCGTGGGAATTCAGACACAGCTTGAGTCTTCCTAGGGTCAGGCCTTACACCTTCCTCTGATATGATATGGCTGAGATTAGCGACCTTTTTTTTCATGAAAAGGCATTGGTCAGGCTGCAGGGTGAAACCAGCCGTTTTCAATCTACCAAAAAGTTTCTTTAATTTCTGAGTATGTTCTTCTAAAGATTCTGTGTATACCACAAGGTCGTCCATGTAAACGAACAACTCTATTCCCTGCAGCCCGCTAAGAACCTTATCCATTAACGACTGAAAGGTAGCAGGAGCGCCTTTTAAGCCCATAGGCATCCGTTTGTACTGTAAATGGTGAAAAGGAGTTGAAAACGCGGGTTTGGGGGCGTCCGTAGGATCAATAGGTACTTGATGAAATCCGGAAGCTAAATCAAGGGTAGAAAAATATTTACTTCAGCCTAACTGATCCAGGATTTCGGTTATGTTAGGAAGTGGGTACGCAGAGGCGATACTTTTTTCATTTAGGGCTCTAAAATCTACTACTAACCGCCATCTTTTGTTGTCTTGCGAGTCTGGCTTTTTGGGTACTATCCATAACGGCGAAATATGGGGATTCTTCTACTATATCGTTATCGATTAGATCTTGAACTTGTTGTCAAACTGCCTCACACAGGTGGGTTGGGTAACGATATTGTTTAAAATTAATCGGGATAGTATCCGTGGTTGGTATTTTGTGTGTAATTTTGGAAGTTTGGCTAAGTTTATCTTTTGGTAAATGAAACTAATAAGAAAACTGAGAAACTAATTTTATCACGCTATCCTTTTCTAGCTGATTAAGCCCTTCCAAGTTTAATAATTCAGTTATTTTATTAATTCTATTTCGTTGCTCTGTCTCGATGTCAGCCTCGTTGGATATTCTAATTGAACGAACGGGTTTTATTGTACCATCATAGCATTCTAGAACAATAGAGGGTACGATTAATCTAATGTCCTCCGTCGTTGAGTTAATTGCAAATAAACTAACTTTTCCGTTATTATTGGTAACTAAACATTCGCCCAAAAAGACACCCGGTCCGGTTTTTACTCTCGGAACGTACCCGGTCTGACGCGCAGGATTTTTGAACCGCGAGATGAATCAAGGTTTTTGTTTTAGCCGTTGGATGAATGATGTCGTGTTCAAGAAAAGGGGCAGCTTTCCGTGGTTGACCCAAGTAAGAGTAGAATCTCTAAAGGATAAGGTAGCTTTTTGCGTTCGCATGAATTCTACATCGAGGACTCCGTCAGTGTTTATAGGAAAGTCGTCAGATACGACGTTTAGCCGACAGGGAACTTTGTCAAGCTTGATGTGTATGTAACCTTGGGTTTAACCCCTCGCCAATTCCAGCTAGTCGATACAAAGTATCTACAAGAATAGATTCACTACTTTTTAATAAACCTCGCTTTATAATGTTCAACTCAGAACCTGTATTCAAAAGGAATCGCGACATATCCTTAACTAAATCCTCGCTCGCGAATCCAACAGTGGGAGATTTTATGTCCTGGGGGTGATGGCCGCAAGGATAATGGCACAGGTATGGACATTAGAGCCGGAGGGGTTCACCGTCCCGCTCGTATCGTGAACCATTCTCGAGTTTAAAGGATGCGCATTATTGTTATTATTATTATAAGAATAAGGTCTTTGATACTGGTTTGTTCGTTTCCTACATTCATCGAAATTATGCCCGGGTATTTGGCAATAGTTACAAAATTTAGATTTACGTTTTTCTATATACATCGGGGTCGACGGAACCATGACCTACGTTATCGCACTCATAACATTTAGGTTTTTTCCTTTCCGACTCTTCGCTTGTTTCCATTCCAGCAACGTGACAGTAAGCTCGTTTCTTGTTATCATTCGATATTTCTCCATGCAACTCGTTTCTTTTCAGGATAAAGAGCTCGCTCTCTATTGTTATGCTAATCGCATTTTCAAAGGTAGCTATTAGCTTTTCTGCCATTTGTACTGTGATTTCAGATCGCAAACCTAATTTGAAACATTTTATGGCGGTCTCAGCCGCCCCCGTATGAGGTCCTGCACATTAGCTGAATTAGAGTTTTCTATTATCTCTTTTATTTTTTGAAGGATATCGGTAACCTTCAACCAGTACTCTGCCACCTTTCCTTGGCGCCCTTGCTTAACACGTGCGAGGTCTATTTGCAATTGGGGCATGTTTTTTGTTGGGGTAAAAGCTCTTTTTAATTCGACTAATAATTATTCCAAATTATCAAATGTTTTAAATTCTAAGTAATTTCGAGCTTCCACAGTAACGCGAGATTTTACTATTTTTAGAAAGAAATTTTTATCATTAGGATACTCGCTTGCTCAGTTACTTAGCTTTTAGCTATCGCTTGATGACTCACTGATTCCAATGACCCTCGGTTGAGTGTTGACGTTGATACTCGTGAATGATGCCGGTGATTTGGGGCAGGTACTGCCTTAGTATTGCTGGCAATTCTTACAATTCGGTGGCGTGGATAAGCAATGACCTGATCGCAAGTGGTGTCGGGAACGAAGTTCATAAAGATGTGCTCTAGGGAGGGATCACCGTCCTCGATTTGGCCTTGGAGTTGTGTGATCCGTTCCACTCTCGTAACCTGAATCACGGGTGCTTTCTCTCGAATTCGGCGGAGTTTTGTTGTTGTCGTTCATGAAATCCTTGATCCTTGATTGGTTGGAGATTTCTCTCTCTCTTATTATTGCCGTGGACCCAAATTCCCAATCAAGTGTTCTGGAATTCGCCCGTCCTCCAGGGGAAACCACAGATCAAAAACCCTGGTCGGAACACAATGCTTAACTTCTTCACTTCTTCTTCTTCTCCTTGGATCCTTCTTCTTGAAATTCCTCGAACAATCCCACCGCTGTCACCAAAATGTTACGATCCGAGTCGGGGTCTGAGAGCAAAAAGGTGCTTCTGCAATGGTTGCCGCATTGACCAATTAGATTGTGGGTTCGTTGTTTGACTAAGCGGTAAAGCGCAAGGAATTGCGGAAACTTTGGAATTTATTCAATTAATTAAATATTGGAACTTTGAGAATTAAAGTAGATTTTTCATCCGTGATTTTATATAATTCAAAATGACTTTTAATTTATGAAAATTTTCGATTGACTTTAAGATCGAGGCGCTTGCACTAGTGCAACTGAACTGCAATTAAGATAACTGAGAGACCAAGCTTGATTCTCCTTCCTTTTTATATCCCTCAGGAAGACTTAGAAATGGAGGTAAAGCCAATCTGAGTCGTTTCCCCTTCTCAAGTGGGAGTGGCCTTGCTGGAGAAATCTAGTTTCTTCTGGCTCGAACCGGTTCTTCTTTTGAGAGTGGGGGTAATTTTCGTTAGGACCTGGATTCACACGGGAGTAAAATTGCCTCGCCTTCGGCTCGGGTGGCAATTTACACGAGCTGTGGCCTGTCCAAATTTTTTCCTCCCATGGTGCGTAATATACTATTCCCAGTGCTTGCTTGATTTAGAATTTCCTTAACCCTTTCGTACCGAGACCCCTTTCCCGGGGAAAAAGTGACTTTTTTTTGTATACTATAATTGTGGAGGCTTTAACTAAGATCAATCGACAGTTTTTTTCTCCAAAAGTGTCGATAAGTACTATTTTCCAAGTGGGTCCTCCAGGACCCACCCGTACCCAACCCATACCCGTCAATAGAATTCTTTTATTGAGCTCGGATAGTGATAAATTCTTAGTATATTGTCCCATTAACTAGATCCACCACTCAGAATAAAAAAATAACCATTAACCATTTTTTATTCTAAAATAAACCATTCAAGATCCGAATTTTCGTCATTTTCATCGCCGAGCCCTTTTTTAATGTACTAAACGAAACAGAAAAAAAAACAAAAAAAAAATCATTTTAATGGCCAGAGGGGCTTCCCCTTGAATAAGAGAACACGACTAAATAAATAGATTTAAAAAATTATTTAATTTCAGATTTCTACAGCATGTTGAACAAAGTGGGTCCTACAGGACCCATATACGGTACGAAAGAGTTAATACTCGTGGAATGTATAGTCTTTTTTTTGTCACATAAGATTTTGTCTTTTTTATCACTTTTTCATTCCCTACTGCAATTTGCTTTTCCTAGAAAAATATAATTAGATAATGATCACTAGGGAAAAAGAAATAACACAACTTCCAGAAATACATTCTTTTTCTTATTAGATTCGTTGTCAGAACTTGGGAATTGAGAGTCCTCGAAGTCGTCTTTTTCTTCGTTTAAATCTTCACTCATCAGGCTCGATTCTTAATTGAAACCCTCGTCCTCATCAACTAAAACTAAAACTAATCAATTCAAAATTAATCATTTAATTATTAATTATTTAGGTAAATAAATAAATAGTTTTGTTTGCAGTACTGTTATCAATGTTTAATATAAGGTAAAGTAGCCTATTTTAAGTATGGAAGATAGCGAAAATTATGAATCACGAAAAGAAGGAGACTATTTTTAAGAACAATCGGCCAGGAAAAAAGTGGTATACTAACTTTAGAAAACGTCATCCAAACATTAGTGTACACACAGCTCAAAACCTTTCTCTTGTGAGGGCTATAGTCATAGAAGAAGATTTGAGAGAATTGTTCGGTGAAGTAGATAGTTATTTAGAGAAAAATGATTTGAAGAATATGCACGCTTCTAGAGTAGTTGCAGTTTAACTGCAACGAGACAAATGTACAACTCAATCCAAACCCTGATAAAGTGTTCGTGGAAAAAAGTGCTCGCACAGTCTATAAGATTGTGGATGTTCCGGAAAAAGAAAATATGACATTATTTATGTACAGTGCTGACGGCACAAGAGCTCCTCCAATGATCTTGTACAATTACAAGGAAATGCCACAAAAAGTATTATTATTGTTCTCAAAATTGGACTGTAGGCTTATCTGATTAGTCCATCGGTGGACGAGAAAAAAGCCCAATAATTTGTTTATAACAAATTGCGTGGCTATTTTTCAGTATTATAATATGAAAATTTGGATTTAGGAGACCGAAATAGATAAAAATAAATCTTCTCGACATTAGCGTATATTTGAAAAGCCCGCGCAGCGTCTGTCGCCGTCGCACAGCATCGATCGCTATTTCGCTACCATCCACCACAAGTCCACAAGTCACAAGTTGTGTGTATATACATACACACGTACACGCCTACGCCATGCACAGGCACAGTGCACACTGCACACGCGCGCACGCACACTGTTTTAGATCAGGTTGGTTTGGGAATATATATATGTGTGTGTGTATATATATGGCTGTGTTTCCACGCGTGCAAAAGGACAGCGATAGTACTTGTTCTTCTTTTGCATAGATATATTACTGATACCATAAATAAATTAACTAGTAATAGTGAAATATGCGAAAGCAAGTATTCTAGTCGAACGATCAGCATTAATTTACGCGCCTCGACCTAAGGCTGTGTCTTTAATTAAATAGGATGTAAACGCGCGCTTTAGTAATTTCTAGTGGAAATCAAGTAATATTTAGTAATATAGGTTCAAAATTACTAGATATTACTTGATTTCCACTAAAAATTACTAAATGCGCGCATTTACGTTAGCGTTTACATCCTATTGGAGACACAGCCTAAAGATTCTAGAATATACACAAACACAACTGATGCGTATCTGCGCATGCGTATAGTTATTAGTTAGCCCACGTATGTATGTATATGAGTATACACTACAAACATCGACTTCAGTAGCGGCGCAGCCATTCTCGCAACTTCTATATAGGCTCCAGTTTGCCGGCTTTCAGCGGTGTCTCCCGACTCCCGTGTCCCGTACTTATATATATATGTACATACCAGTATACAAGATACAACGCACATCGTTCAAACGCATACGGAAACTCTTTGGAATGGTTCTTTGCGAAAGAGTAGCATTTTAAAAAATATTGTGGTTTTGCGTGAATGTTACAATTCTGTGGAAATTGGAGCTAATTTTGGAATTAGGAGCGGAAGTTCGCTTACACAAGCAACAATAACCGTGGGTTGACACGCTTTGTTTACGTTTGCGGCGCAAAGTAACAAACGCACTGCGTTGTCGTAAACGATGACGAACAGCGAGGAAAAGTACGGTAAGTGGACTTAGCTTTTGTTCTTCGGCGAGACCGGCATCGATCGAGCTGTAAAGTATTAGCGCGGTGTACAATTTAATTGTCTATACTTTCTCCTTGTGTAGAGAAGTACCTAGTAATCCAAATTCTAGAAAGTGTTTACCGATCGCCCAAGCGCTATTTAGTTTTAACGTAGACAACGTTTATAACATATTTTATTAATGAAGTTGATTTTAGATTAAAATTGTATTTATGTTGATATTTATATTGTTTGTAAAAACTATAATATATATCTCATGATAATGGTAAAAAAGAGCCAATGCAAAGTTAAAAAAAATATATATTAGTTACTACAAGTATTTCCAGTTTAATTCTTCATTATTTTAAATCTACACTAGATTTCGGTCCGACGTTATACCGACGTATAATATATATTAGCGATTGTAGGTTATGTACATTACCACATAATCGTATATTATTATACGTAAAATAGAAAAATAGACTATAGCAGAATGCCATTTTTTTGGAAACTATAAATTATACAATGGAAATATCAAAAATTGACAGAAAACATGAATTTACGAAATCGATAACTGGGTTAAATTACGGTTTGAACATTCTTAGTATTGTGATACATGCAATTAAATTATTTTATGTTTGCATAGCAGATTTCTTAGATAAGTACAAAGTTTATTATTTTAAGAGTGTCTGGAGGGCCTCAGAAGCGTACGTAAAAAGTGATTTAGTACGTACTCCTAAGTAAAAGAAACTTTCCACAATAGCCGAATCGTATCGCCTAGGATCATGCCGGATCGGGCGCAAATCCATAAGTGGTAGCGTTTATCCTTAATATTATTTTTTTTTTAATCATTACAAAAAACTCAATGAGAGTCAATATGTTTTCACGATATAAATACATATGAAATAATTAAAAATAAACCAAAAGTAAATCATAATTCTCTGATTTTATCCCAAATTTTTAAGTTATTATTTTGAAAAATAAAAAAATATTTTTCATAAATTACTATATTGGTTAATAAATTAATAAATAAATAAAAATAAATAAAAATAAATAAAAATAAATAAAAATAAATAAAAAATAAATAAATTGAATTATTGTAATGAAAGAATCAAGTTACAAAGATTATTGTCAACTTTCGTTAATAAAGCTATTAATAAATTTGCTTGTATACAAAATATCGGTCTGTTTATCAGTCTTATAAGTAGCTAAATGTTTTTCCATTTTTTTTACGCCGGGCTATATTTGTATCTTATCGTTGTACGTGTCGTTATGTATAGAATTGTTTTCGACGTAGTAGGGGTTATATTCACAATGAATATTTCAATTGAAATTAGCCAGTAGATGTATTAGCGCTGTGCAACGAATAAAAGTAAAAAGAGTAAGAAATTTGTACATATATAGGTACATTTGAAACTTACCGTATAATGCATTTAAGGCTATTATCAAAGTCTAGAGTCTCTTCTTTTTTTTGCGAACTCTATTTCACTTTTATTATAACGGGACTTTGATATCTGCATACTTGAAATATAGCAAGCAGAAGTCTAATTATATTTATACTAGCTATAAATCCTCACTCGCTAACGCTCGCTCGGCATATTCTTTTATAAATGAAAAATTATATTTTAATTGTGAAAATAACAAAAAAATCATAAAATAAACAAAAATAAATATTGTGAAAGTTTTTTCAATATAAAACCTATGCCAATTCATTGGGAATTAGCTTCCGCAGCCTAAAGTTATTGTTCTAATACATCGACCCTTTACTTAACCCTTTACTTAACCCTTTACTTAAATCTTTACTTAGCCATTTACTTAACCCTTTACTTAACCTTTTACTCAATATGTACTATATATGTGTCATATATATGACATATAAGTGGGGGAGGGGATGGACGACCACAGACTATAATAGCAGATGATTGATTTTCATGATAAATGTCTTAAAATCTTCTTAAGGGGGTTATCGGGCTGTATTAAGGCACTATTTAATTTTTATGTCATAAATTATTAAAATATAATAATATATGTACACACGGATATGAATGGCGAATACGTTCTGAATCGATAAAAGTATTGTGATAAAAAATTGTTAATCGAACATGTAAATATTGTTTAATAAGTAAAAAGTTATTTTCACTATTTACCAACTTTTTATTTTTCATTCGATTTTAATGCTTAACGTCTCATTTTACTCCTTAAACATTTTCTACGACCGATCCAGCCTTATATTATGGAATAAATTAATATATACGAAGCAACATGTAATTGTTTACAGTAAACTTCAAGTTTACTGTGCTTAAACTGTAATAAATAATCAATTAAAACATGAATTGGAAAACATATTCATCCATTCACGAAAATCACTATAACATTTAGGATAAATAACTTTAGATTTTCCGGAAGCGTGTAGTTCACCACAGCCTCAGCTACAGCCAAAAAATATTGTCGGAAAGACAGGAGTCACGATCACTCATTTTGAATAATATGACTTAGCAAGTATTTAGCAAGTGTTGTACTGACGAAATTCAAAGCGACACTATTTACATAACGGGCATGGATCTTCTGTTATGCTCTGTATATACTTCGTATGTATTGTAAATATCGTGAGGATGTAGTTAATTGTAATATAAAATGCAAAAAACTGTTATTTTTCATGGGTCTGAAGTTTGCAACGTTGGAGTGCACCGAAATAACAAAAATAATTCATTTTACTTCACGTTTATACTAAATAATATTAATTTTGCGTGTAGATTTAGTGTCTTATAGTATAAAATAACTTTAAAAAAAAGGTTTAGATAAAATTTCGCAATCGTTAAAAATTATTTCGTTGCATTCCAACGATGCAAACTTCAGACTCATTATTTTTCATTTTGCGCCCGCAAGGTGTAAAATCAATTTTTACGCTCACTATTTAAAAATATAGTGTTTTACTTCCCGATATTGAGGTGTAAAATACTAATTTTACGCTCACTGTTGCAAATTTTTTTTTTTTTTTTAACATATAGGTATTTTTATACTCTTTGAACTGGTGTTTGTCCGATTCAAATATTTCAATCCTGTCATTAAAAAAAAAATGAAAAATAGTTTTTCAAAAAGTGAAAAATCGATCTAAAAAAAATTAACCAAAAAACTACATAATATTATTTTCCAAAAATCTTGAAAAAAAAAGTTTTAAGCGCTGTCCGAAAACGATTTGGTTAAGAATTGAAAAAGTTACACACACATACATACATACGGACATTTTTTGAAAATAGTATATTTTGACTCCAAATGACTCAAAACATCTTTCTAATATGTTATCTTGAAAACTTTTTTTTTCACCGTCACAAAGCTTTCTCTAGGAGGAAGCAAAATATCCAGTATTGACTTCAATGCTCTTTTTTCTTTCTCTTACAATACAAAGTTACAACAAAATTATAATACAAGTTAAATAAATATAGGGATCGATAAAAGTAAAATGTCTATTGAAAATATTGAATTTAATGGAAATCTATATGTATTTATTTATTTTCATTTTGATAGACCATTTAGCGTAGGGTCGATTTATTATGTAGAATTTTATATTTCTAATTAATATTTTTTTTATTTTTTAAGTAATCTTTGTAAAAATATAGGTATTCTGAAATTATGCAATATTTAAATATATACATTATTATAGATAAATTATTAATTATCAAGAATCGTATAATGTGTCTGACAGTGAAAATATAATGCTTGTCATTGATAATCATATTTACACACGGTTTAATGATATATCAAGTTAACGTTTTTTTAACTCTTGATTAATGTGTGGCAGTAATTTTTTTTAATTGCCGTTTAATCATCAAAAATACAATTTTTGACACTTCTTTATAAACTATGTACTCTTCTTTTCGTTTTATTAGAAATCGTTGTATTTGAATTTTTATTAAACAACCTAGAAAATGAATTGTCAGATTTTAAATTAATCTTTTTGTTTTATATAGTTACGTCGACAATAATAGTAGGTGCTATATAGTAGTTAGGTGGATCAGCCTCCCGTCGGTTATGGGTTTACAAGTTTAACAGATATGGTTGGGGAATACCCCAAGCCTTCTGCAAGTTACGTAAAGTTGACTGCCAGAGTCGTATCTGAACTCACATGCACTGGACTACTACGCGGTTGGTATACTCTATGAGTATATCAGTCTATCCTGGCTTCAAGTATAGCTTAAAGCGTGCCCCGATATTCTTAGTTTCTGGCCGGCGTTCCAAAGCGAAAAGATTTATGATTTTTAAGAAAAAAAAAAGAACGTGAATACGAGAATGAGTCCAATTACTACTAAAAAACTTACAATTTATGAACGATCGCAAGGAATCGGCCTAACTATCCCGCAATCGACGATTCAGTATCAAAGAGAGAGAGAGAGAGAGAGAGAGAGAGAGAGAGAGAGAGAGAGAGGGGGTAGGTAGGTATAGTGTCCAGATAACTCCTTCTTCGTGACTGGTAGTTGTTCGCCTTACAGTCCGGCAAGCTGAGATGATGTCTCTAAAGTCCTCGTTGACAATTGCGCCAGATGCCCTATGTCCACTGGAGGTGACTTCTTCTAAGTCCCTTTTTTACGATTCCACCGGGCAGAATTCCGTTAAATTCTAATTCATGAAATTCGATATTTTTGAACAGTAGGTAAATTGTTACATTCGAAAATGTGCTCTTCGTAATTTAAAATTTCGAAATCCTGCTCAATCTGCAACTCAGTTAATCGAACGAAATAACGTCTATAGTTGACTTCAATTTTATAGTGAATCGTTTAAATAGTGACCCCCCCCCCCCCCGTTTTCCAAATAATTGAAAAATTTTAGTGCTGGTAACATTTATTTTTGTTTTAGTTTGCATTCTACTATTGCTAAGCTTTGGCTGAAAGATATATTTCTATAGGTATATTGATTTAAGACTCCTTTAGCTTATATGAAGATTGTACCATTGCCCAACTCAAAAGAATATCTAAAATGTCCCACAGTGATCCCAAATCTTCGACACTTTGGACTAAAGCATCATTTGATGAATATGAAATGCATCATTGCATTGAAACCATTTATAACTTCTCCGTTAAATAAATAAACTCTTTTAAAGAACACTTTGATTTGCAAATTTCTTCTGGAGTTATACTTTCTTGCAATAAACGCAGTGTGAGTGTTTCTTTAGTCAAGTGTCTAGTTTTAAAATACTAGGAAGTCTTAAGGGGGAGACCGCTGGGCTTTCTCAGATTTGAATGTCTTGTTCTAATAGATGTCATTAATAACATTTCGGTTTTTAGAAAAATTGCTAAGAAAACTTTTTGAGTTACAAACGAAAACGTTCATTTCGCGCGGGCCGTCTCATAAGGCGCTGTGTTAAAATGCGCGACTTTGATATTTAATATCTCGAGAACTAAACCGCTGGGAGCTTTTAGACAGAAATATCTTATAGATAATAGTATTATCAACATCTGATCAAAATTGAGAGAAGTTTCTAAGAAAAGGCGTTTTAGGTGAAACCCCCTTAACACACCAAACTACAGGTCAATTTGTAGCGTACTATGAGTTGATATTAAGTGTTCCCCATGATGTATGTATGTCTGTACGTATGTACGGAACCTTGTGTTCACATTATCACATCGAAAAATCCATCGAATCCGGTCACAAATGGACGTACACCTTCGTCTAGTCACATATTAGTGACAGTCCTACTTTGGGAACGATCGCTTAAAAAATATAAATATGCGAGCACAAAGAAACATTTGAAAAAATCGATTTTTAAGCGTAATGTTTAGAAAACTTAAACTTAATTGCAAGCTAATATCTATAGGTCTATCTGCTAAAACTAATTAAAATACACCTTTTTTCTATTGGACACTTTTTTCTACGAGCAATATTTGTCAAGATAACTGCGAAAAACGGCAAAAAAATGTAAAAAATGGACGATTTTCGGCTATAACTTGACAGGATTTGATTTTACACAAAAATGTTAAATACAAAAGTGGTAGATAATATTTAAACAAAACTTTTTCCTATTTAACATTTTCATATAAAATGAATTCCTGACGAGCTAGATTTATAAAAACGATTTTTAACGTCTAAATACACCTGAAATAGTCGATTTTCGCTTATCGTACAAGGATTTGACTTTCAATAGAACTGTTAAATACAAATCATATAGGTAACGTTCAAACAAAACTTATTGTCAATTGACATTTTTATATACAGTCATTTCTGGATCATCTAAACTTATAAACGTGATTTGTAACGCCTCAATAACATCTATTATAGTGAATTTACGCTTATTATTTAACAGAATTCGATTTGACACAGGAATATTGAACGCAATAGCTATAAATAAGATCGATATGACATTCCAAAGATAATATAATTACAAAAACATAACAATAAGATACAAAATTACATTTGATTACAATATTCAACGGGATAAACACATTAAAAGAATAATTAAAGAAATGAAATATCTACTTTCCTTTTTTACAAAAAAAGAAAATATTATGCAAACTAAAACGTTGTTCATACTATATCACATTCTTTTGAATAACATTAAAAATTATGGGATAATAACTTGGGGTCGTTTATGCATGAATAGTCTAAGACCATTACAAAATTTACAAAAGTAGAACCTTTAAAATTAAATTAAAAAAAAATACTTTTGTCATTGTAAGATGCCCTTTTAATATTGCATAATTATTTTGTGATGAATCCGTTTTCTATCATTGTTCAATCAAAAATTAAAAATATAGGTAATAAAGAAAAACTAAAACAATAACTAATGTTCGGAATCGTAGTACCCGAAGTGTCCGCCAGATGGCAAGCGCCAAGCGCAACCTTCAATGAAAAAACATCACCCGCATGCTTAAGTAGAGACCTACTCCTCGCACTCAATCTTATCATATTACGCATACTACTTTGCCTATACCTCTTGCCTATACTTACATTGCCTATTTTTGGTGTCTTACTTGCGAGTAAGACATATTATTGCCTATTTACACGAACGCGCTTCGTGTACACATTTCCTTTGCTACCACTCTACTTGCGAGTGGGTGGGAGCAAATACTATAAGTCTTTACGACTTATTTTTCTCTCTCGCCAAACATTATTTGCCTTGTCTATATTTACCCCTTGCTTTACTTCTTGCCCAATTGCTATTTTTTGCTTTGCTGATATTACGCGAGGCTCTCGTATTATCAGTTTGCCTATTGCATATACCTTGCATATTGCTTGCCTATTTTTCTCAAACGCGCGTAGCGTTCATATGCCTTTTGCTACAATTTTACTTTCGAGTGGGTTGGAGCAAATACTTTAAGAGTCATTACAATTTGTTATTTTCTCTGATCGGCGATAAACCCTAACAATATAAACCCCGTATACGTTCATTCGTATACAACTAACAAAAACTTTCACATAAAAGCTGTCAGAACTTATAATTCCTTGTTAAATGATCTAGAGAACTTAGTATGTAGAACATACTACAGCAGCCACTGTCATCGCTAGGGACCCCAGGAGCCAGACGATGCGATTGTTGACATCTTACACCATGGACACGTGCGCGCAATGGCACGTTGCACTACCATAGAGGTATTACAGAGAGAGTAGGGAAGTCAGGCCTCCGGCAGTCGCAGAGTTAGAAAGAGAGAGAAGATCGCGAGACGTAGCTGTCTCTCTCTACTCGCGCGTGCGCAGTATGCGTAGAAAGGGAGCGTCAGCGTCATCGCATGCGCGTGAGAAGAGAGATAGCTACGTCCCGCGATCTTCTCTCTCTCTCTTTCTAACGTTCGGACATTTTCACTTACGGGCAGCCCTATGTCTCCTCTGCTCTATCTATAATACCTCAATGTGCACTACTCGCTAGGCTGTGACTCCAATAGAGTACAGAGTGCTGTTTCGCGTGCTGTACGAGTGCTGTTTCGCGTGCCATGTCGTGGCAGCACGCATGTGGAACGTTTAGTATTTATATCTTATAGTGTAGAAAGGTCTCGCCAGTTATCTTCTGCGCATGTGCGCACCGCCAGTTGATCTCGGAGAAATGTAGCTATGTTAACTTCTGACAAAAATATTTATACTAAAACTTCTAAGAAAAGGAAGAGGGAACAGCCATCGAATATCGAATTGAAAGCCTTATCAAAAATGCAGGTTGAAAATGTTAACATGAAAACATCCATTGTAGCCAGAATCAACATCATTATAATGAATTTTAATATGTTACCTAAACAAAAAAAGGCCTAGCTTTTCTAAAAATAATGAAAATTTTTAAAAATTACATTAAAAAATAATGATTCTAATTTTTCATCTTGTATTAGTAATTTTTTTAAGTTTAATAAGAATGTTTTTAGATTCCTTTTTCAAATTTTATGAATTTTAAGTACTGCAACGAGTGAATATAATTAAATTCAATCGTAAAAAAAAAATGCTTTGTATTATTCTTTATTAAATTTTGTGAAATACTACCATTGCTGCCTTTTACTTGTAATATTGTATCTTTTGTAAGTGAATTTTATAATTCTGTATCGTATAATATTTTTCCGTAGGTATTAATACCTAATATTTTACTAATGTTTTACTAATGTTTTACTAATATTTACTAATGTATAACTTTTTATATTTGCTATTGAAATAAATTTTAAAAATTTCAAATGTATTATCAATTTATTTCTATGCCTTTTTTTAATAATAATAAATATAAATTTTTTTAGTATTTCTTTATTTTTGCAAAAGTAAACATAAATATATATTGAAATGTAATGATATTATATATAATAAAAGTATTAAATATACATTGTAATTTTTTAAATAATTTATTATTAATAAATAAGTTCGCTTTTTCTTTCAAATCAGCTGGCGGTGCGCACATGCGCAGAGGATAACTGGCGAGACCTTTCTACACTAGATATAAATACTAAACGTTCCACACGCGTGCTGCCACGACATGGCACGCGAAACAGCACTCGTACAGCACGCGAAACAGCACTCTGTACTCTATTGGAGTCACAGCCCTAGAGCAGTAGCAGAAAGCGCGCGCGATCCATATATGTGCAAATCCGCGGACTACAAACAACAACTGGGGTACAAAAACCGAAAAAATTTTTTTTGAGGGCACACCTACCACATAAGGTTTTTTCGGTTCTTTGGGGGTCCCCCAACATGAAAATACTCGTGTACACTCATTATCCGTTGCCAAACTTTTTTGCCGACGAAATCAATTTTTCTTATGGAAATTTAACATGGGAAAAATGGACGAAAAGTAGTCATTGATTATTAACCAATAGCAAACTATTGAAGAGGCCAAACCAAATTCCACAAAAAAGCGATTAAAGTTGAAGAATAGAGCTTTAATTTGAGATGAGAAACGTTAAAATCGGTTGATTCTGTGCAAAGCTACGTGAAGTTGAAAATGGCGAAAAATGACAAAAATTTGAAGAATTACGTGGGTTTAAAAAATATCTCTCATTTTCGTCATTATTCGCCATTTTCAACTTCACGTAGCTTTGCACAGAATCAACCGATTTTAACGTTTCTCATCTCAAATTAAAGCTCTATTCTTCAACCTTAATCGCTTTTTTGTGGAATTTGGTTTGGCCTCTTCAATAGTTTGCTATTGGTTAATCATCAATGACTACTTTTCGTCCATTTTTCCCATGGTAAATTTCCATAAGAAAAATTGATTTCATCGGCAAAAAAGTTTGGCAATGGATAATGAGTGTACACGAGTATTTTCATGTTGGGGGGACCCACAAAGAACCGAAAAAACCTTATGTGGTAGGTGTGCCCTCAAAAAAAACTTTTCCGTTTTTGTACCCCAGTTGTTGTCTACAGTCAGCGGATTTGCACACACACACACACACACACACACACACACACACACACACACACACACACACACACACACACACACACACACACACACACACACACACACACACACACACACACACACACACACACACACACACACACACACACACACACACACACACACACACACACACACACACACACACACACACACACACACACACATATTACACACACACACACACACACACATATTACACACAGGCAGCGCTAGCGGTCGCGCGAGTCACATTGTCTCATGTGACATAATTTTTGTAGTAGTGTAGAATTAAAACATAAATTTTTTAGAAAAAAGAAGAAATATGTAATAGTAAATGCATAATTTTCATTTAAATTTTACTGCAGAGATGTATTTATGTTTATTTTAATAATAATAACGATGAAAATAAGTATTACGATTTATACAATAATAAATTATAAGGTTTTCCTAAGCATTGCGGTCGTGCCTATTATGTAATAAAAAACGAAGTTTTTATATAGGGAGGGGGTGGGCGACCAGCGAAGCGAGGAGCAGGTGTGTGTGGGGGCGGGGGGGAGGTTGGCGTGTCGAGCGCAGCGAGACACGCAAGGGGGCTCGGCCCCCTAGTTTTTCATTTTACTATGCGACTACAAGCAATATCAATAGCCTACTGACTAAAATATAAAATCCCACATACTAATTTTTAAATGAATGCTAAGTTTTAAACTTCTAAATTAATATTAATTTTTCACAGGTAAAAAAATAGATTATGATCCACTATGGAAAGGACCAATGGACAATATCAGAACTCCTACGGATCGAATTTGGTTGATATCATTTATTTTATTTGTGCTAGTCTACATTAGTTCTGCTATGTATGGTAAATATTTATTTAAGAAATTAAGTGAATACTATACATGTATATATTTATGATATAATATAGTATAAATATCTTTGTAATATATTCTATTTAAAATAAATTTTAGGCTTATGTCAAGGTGATCTCGAAACATTGACTGCTCCCTATGATTATGCAGGACGAACATGTGGTCATGACAAAGATGTTCAAAACAAGCCTTATCTTCTTTTTCTCGATTTAAAAGATTGCATTGGATCTGATGGTTATTGTGATGTGCTTACTCCTAGCGTATGTGTATCTCAGTGCCCTATTGAAAACTTTATTTACAATAGGAATTCCAGTACTGATTCACTTGAGAAAATAAAGGAAAAATTAATTTGCACAGCTGACACTGATGTCGGTTCTATTTCTTCGTTTGATCACCTAGATATATTAATTTCTCACAAAAAATGTGCTAAATGGTATTTAGTAAGTGAACCTGTATATAAAAGGTGTTTAGCTTTCAATGCTTGGTTAGGACATGAAAATGAAACTATTACAAGTGATGAACTATACCGAGCTAGAACAGCAATAAGAGATCAGGAACTACTTTTGAAAAAAATGGCTAGTACTATCAGTGCTTCAATGTAAATAATATATTTTGTTTTGTTTAATGAATAAATATATGACCTATTTATCTATAAAATTCTTGTATTTTGCAGGGGTCCATCAGCTGTTGCTATAATTTGTGGAGGACTTTTTGCTCTTAGTTATGTAATATTATTGAAATGGTTGGCTGTACCATTTTTCTATGCTTCAATAGGAATGTTCTGCAGTTTTCTAGGTTATGGGATTTATGTGGCTTGTGTTTCTTATGTTAAAACTAGGAAAGGGCAATCATTATTTGCTCTTATTCTAATGATTCTTTTAATAGTTGGTGTCATTTTAGCAGTTATTCATTTTCGGAAGAAAATTTATTTGGCTTGTCAGCTAGTTAAAGAATCAAGCACGTATGTAATTTTTATAATATTCAATAACACAGACACAAAAGTAAAAGAGTGTTGTATCTTCTACATTTGCTCCAATTGAAAATGAAAATTCTGAATTGGGAAACGTACTTACTCACTTTTTTATTGAATTTAGTCAACGGTAGTTTACAAAACTATGCAAGTTATACAAAAACTATTTTAAATCATTGCATTACGATTTTCTCTTTATAAGACATTTTAACTTCACATTCGTATTTTTGCGCGCGCGTAGTCTGCGTATCTTAAACGTTTAACGGGATTCCATAGTCCTACCATTACCGACCGAGCAATTCACACAGTTTCAAGCTGATTAAAAATAAAATACGTCGAATCACAAAAAATCAAGAGAACACTCTTCTGTATTTTTTAACGTTCTATCATCCAGTCAAAGTTTGGAGTCGAAATATCAAGCCGTTTTTTCAAAAACTTTGAACGAAATTAAATTTCGTTTGTTTAAAGTTTTTGCAGAAATGACTTGATATTTCGACTCCAAACTTTGACTGAATGATGAACGTTAAAAAACACAGAAGAGTGTTCTCTTGATTTTTTGTGATTCGACGTATTTTATTTTTAATCAGCTTGAAACTGTGTGAATTGCTCGGTCGGTAATGGTAGGACTATGGTACCCCGTTAAGCTTACATAAATTTGTAAAGAAATAACGTGAAGTAAGTTACATTTTTTACAAAACTGACCAATCAGAATGCTTATAAAAGCGTTACATTCAATTCGAGATTAATAATTGCGTACCTAGGTTCTTTTGTAAGTGCATCAAAATGCGAATAAAAACGTTACATTCAATTCGAGATTAATCGCGTTGGTTCCTTTATAAATGGAAAATTATAAAATGATCCAAAAATTAGGGCTATTATTTTGCTTCGAAGATTTGGAGATTTGAAGTTTCGAATTATTGATACTTCGCATAAAAACTTTGAAGATCGAAGCTTCGAAACGTTAGGAGCTCTGCCAAAAATGATTATGTTTCTTTTTGAGATATAATTGTTTGGAAAATTTAATTCAGTAAAGTGAAATTGTATTGAGAAGTGCATCACATCGTTACTGATTAAATCATTCACAAAAATTATTTGACCTTGTAATCACTAGCATCATAGTCATCAATAAAGTCACGTTTAGAAAACATGACACTAGTTTATTTTCGTGTCTGATTAATTATTGTCTTATATAGCAATAACATACTAATAAAAATTTTCTTTTCCAGATCTATAATGCATCTGTCTGTAACTTTAATTTTTCCGATTCTCCCATGGTTATTGTACCTACTTATCACTGTCTTTAGTGTTTTAGTTATTATGTCTCTTTACACAATAGTAACACCAAATTATGCTATAGAGCAGTTAAGTAATGAAACAGAAGAAGAATGTAGATGTGCAGAAACAGCCGATATGAAACTGTATAATGGTGCACCTTGCAACCCTATTATTTTTAATGATAACTGTAAAGCAAATGGACAGCCATGTCAATTTTTACAATGTCGTTTAATGAGTAAAACGAATCCTAAATATTTATACATTTTCCAATCCATTAATTTTGTTGGCTTTTATTGGTTGATATTTTTTGTATCTGGATTTAACTATATGATTCTTGGAGGTGCATTTGCAAGTTGGTACTGGACTTTTAATAAAAACAATATTGGCAATCGCGCTGTTTTTGATAGTATATCAAGAACAATAAGGTATTTAAAATAAAAAAATTATTGATTTAATCAACGTTTAATTCGAATTTTGTTATACGATGATTATATTATTTTTGTAGATATCACATGGGAAGCATAGCTCTTGGTTCATTGGTTTTGACTATTTCTCAAATGATTCGACTTCTATTTCACGGATTGCACAGTAGACTCAGAGAAACAAATAGTGGCATAGTAGCGAGTTGCATGTGTTGCTTCAGATATCTTTTCGATATTCTAGATTCACTCTTAAACTTTTTAAGTTACAATGCTTACATTATGGGTGCTATTCATGGAAAAGGTTTTTGTCAATCTGCTAAAAGTGCTTACCATTTAATAATGCGAAATGTCCTGAAAGTGTTTGTGGTTAACACGGTAATTTACAAAATATAAACAGTGAGTTTATCAAATTAATTTAAATAATTCTAAAAATTATTGCTCATTACAGGTAGCAGACTGGCTTTTTATAATGGCAAAATTATTGGTTACAAGTCTTGCTGTAGCTGGTGTTTTATTATATTACAATTATAATGAACCGAAAGATCCAGATGAAATCGACGTAGCTTTAATCGTAACTGCCTTGGGCACATTTATTATTGCTTCAGTCTTTTTTTCAGTACAAAGTGTGGCAGTAAATACAATATTTTTGTGCTTTATTGAAGATTCTGAACGTAATGATGGTACAGAAGATAGGCCTTACTATATGAATGATAAACTGAAACAGTTATTGTATAAATAATGACAAATCGTAAGTCACAAGAAATCTTAATGAGGTTGTTCATGCGTCATCGTAAGAACTGAATAATTAAATAAAAACTAACAGAAGCTTTGTATTAATATTAAATACGTCCTCTAAAAAATTTCATATAAGGTTGCCGATCAAAATAGCGTGCAAAAGCCATTTGAAAACCAGCATTTTACGCATATTTTTCTTAAATTCTCAACTTTTCACCGAAAGTGATGATTTCTCCCCAGAAACCCAGAATTTCCAGACGGAAAAATAGACTCAGAAAGTTGATGTTCTGATCTTATGACTTTTTAAAATGTTTACCTTGCCGAACATCCCGAAAAGATATTTAATCACAAACATGATGATGCACAAGTTATGCATCCCGTATGAAAAAAAAATGTATGAAACCGTACAAAACTGTATAAGAACGTATAAAACCGTATAAAACCGGATCTAAACATTGGTTTTTGGACAACTTAATATATTTTGATACATTTTAATACGGTTTCTAACATTTTTATAGTTTTCTATGATTTGCAACGATTTTATACAATTTTATACGGTTTTTTACGTTTTATAGAATTTATAAAACGTAAAAACGTAAAAACACAATTTCGGTTTTATAAACGTAAAAACATAATTAATTAATTATTTATTTATTTTTTATAAAAATGTATTAAAATGTATAAAAATGTGTAAAACCGTATAAGATAATAAATTTGAAAAAATCTACAGAAATATATTAAAATATACATTTGTATACGGTTTCCTATATGTTTTATTACATTAACCACTTTTTTACAAACTTGACATGGAAGAATTCCTGAATTGTAAGAAAATGTCTGAAAATATAACTGTATAAAGATGTATAAAACCGTATAAAATATGTCCAAAAACCAATAAAAAGGTACATTTTTATACGTTTTTATACGTTTTCCTACGGTTTTATACATTTATTATTTCCATACGGGATGCAGACAAAAAACTACGCTCGACTGAAATGTCATCGATCACTGGAAATGTCATCTGAATTGATTTCTTTTATTTATACACGTTAATGTTGTGTATTTAACGTGTATCAGGCAACATTTTAAAATGAGATACCATTGACTAGGGAGTTGCGCTTGAACCTCTTTAAGTATCATAAAGTGATATTTTGCTGTTGTTTCTAAATATTTTAATTTTAAGTTTTATAAAAAATTTTCAACTGTAGAAAATAAGAATTTAGAAACTTTTTCAAGAGACTGTATTTTCAAAGATAGTAGTAATCTCGTATAATTATAATCTCATAATAATATATACACTTTAATTATTAAATAAATCGTGTGTATACATAGTTTAAATATACTTTAAATTAAAAATCAGCACGATGCAATATTATATTACATAAATTCACAAATGCTGTTGTATTTATACACATTTTTAATACATATGTATATTTGCCTTTTACTATTTATAAAACTGTATATTTTATAAAATCGTAAACCGTATATTTGTGGATATTTATAACATCTTAAAATTTAATACATGTAAGTTATTTAATTATAATAAATTAATTTTTGTATAATTAGTTTTTTAAATTATTTATTATTATCCATCTCCTTTACTTCATTAATAAAGTGGGTTTTGAAGAAACAAAAAATTAAATTATAAGTACTTTGAATATAATTATATGGAAAATTATTTTTAAATGTAGATTGGTATATTATCAATAAGGTCTATTCTGCCGCATGGTGCGCTGCTATAAGCACATGAGGGTAAAACATTATTTTACACTTTAATTTATTGGTTTAACTACAATATATAGATATATAAAAATAATGCTTTACACCCATGTACTTAGCAGCGCACCATGTGGCCGAATAAGACTCATTGGTTGTTATATTATATTGTTGTTTTGGTTGTAGGTTTTGGATCTCATCGAATGCGTCGTCTAGGTGTTCAGGGTGACCGATTACGGAGTCTAGGTGGTGCGCTCCGTAGTTTTTTGTATCTAGGTGTCGGAATTCATTCCAAGCGTCGTCTAGGTGTTCGGGATAGACGATGACGATGTCTAAGTGGTGCGCTCCGTAGTTTTCTGCATCTAGGTGTTGGAGCACATCGAATGCGTGGTCTAGGTCTTTGGGATAGCTGATGCCGGAGTCTAGGTGTCGTACCGTAGTCTAGGCACCGTAGGTTCTTGGCTGTAGATGTTGGATCTCATCGAATACGTGGTCCAGGTGTTCGGGGTAGCCAATGACGATATCTATAGGTGGTGCGCTGCGCAGTTTTTTGCGTCTACGTGTCGGAATGCATTCCATGCGTGGTCTAGATGGTCGGGGTAGCTGATGGTGGTGTCTAGGTAATGCGCTCCGTAGTTCTCCTCGTTCACCACGTTTGCGATGCATTCCAACACCTGGAGCCAAAAAACTATGGAGCGCACTACCTAAATATCATGATCAGCTCTTCTAAAAACCTAGACCGCGCATTCGATGTGTTTCAACACCGAGATGCACAAAACTACGGAGCGCACCACCTAGAGTCCATCATCGGCCACCCCAAAGACCTAGTCCACGCATTCTATGCTTTTAATTATCGATAGTTCACCATCCACTGGCCAACCGTTCGTCAATATTTTTATTATTCGTTGGCCAAAAAGATTGGCCAACCGTTACAGTTAAGCCATTTTGGTTGGGTTATTTTCTACCAGGGCATTGATAATAAAAATTCATTCATAAAGAATACTTTATGAAATACTTTTATTAAAAATTTGAAATACCTTATTTGCTTGATATCATTTCATTTTTAATTAATTTCTTCATAGAGAATACTTTATGAATACTTTTACTGCAACCATGAAATACCTCGCTTATGGTTGATGCCACTTTGTATTTTATAATTTTGTTCATAATGAATACTTTATGAATCCTTTTATTACAATTACAAAATGCTTTGTTTACGATTGATACCATTTTATATTTTTAAAAATTTGTTCACTAAGATTACTTTATGAATACTTTTTGAATACAATAAGTTTTTATTTATTGCGGACATTAGAAAATTCTTTATGAATACTTTTTTTTCAGAGTATGCTTATCGGGTATGCTGTCTCGTACGAGTCGCTGTGTCGGATAAGTCGTTGTGTCGCGCGACTTAGGGACTGTCCACATAGCGTCTCGTGTGCCCTTGTCTCTTGTCTCATGTCTCAAGCGAGAAAAAAATCGTTGTCCGGAATCTTAATAATTTTTAATCTATGGTCATTTTTTCTGTATAATTTTCTATTGCCATAAACTATAAATGTATAAGAATTCGGACAACGATTTTTTTCGCGCTTGAGATATGAGACAAGAGACAAGGCACATGAGACGCTATGTGGATCTCAAGTACGGTATATATAGATATACTAAATATACTATTATATATACTATTGAAAGCATGGCTTCAAACCTTACTTAAGTCCGACTCACGTCTCACTTACGACTATGAATTCGAGCCTAACAGCTATGTCGATGTTTAAACCCTTGTGTCTATTATCCAACATAAAAAAAAACCACAGGCTGTGTCTACAATACGATATCAACGCTAGCGTAAATGCGCGCGTTTTAGTAATTTTAGTGAAAATCAAGTAATATCTAGTAATTTTGAACCTATATTACTAGATATTACTTGATTTCCACTAGAAATTACTAAAGCGCGCTTTTACACTAGCATTTACATCCTATTGGAGACACAGCCTTAGAAACACATGTACTCGCGCGATACAGCGACTTATCCGACACAGCGACTCGTGCGACACAGCATACGCACGCGTTCGCTTCTCTCATTGGTCGAAGCGGGCCCCGCCCCTCTCCGACGACCAATGACAGAAGCGAGTGCGTGCGTATATGCTGTGTCGCACGACACATTTTTAGTACGGAATCAGGCTCCAGGGCTCGTATCCTCTAAGCTTTGTGAAGTTTGTCGTTTGTGATTCTCGACGACAAGCTTTGCATAGACTTATTATATTATTATATTATATTATATTATATTATATTATATTATATTACATTATATATACTAGACTGCGCGTGCTGTGAGACGAGTTGAAGCCAGCATTAGAGTGAGAGAGCAATACTGGAAGTCGTTCTGTCTCTCTCTTACACGCGAGTTGGTGGGGGTATAGCGTATACTAGGGTAGGTAATATGCGGAGCAGCCGGATCCATCACGTGCCTATAGCAATATATGGTTTATTTCATTATTTATTGAATGAACTATTTTGTTAAAAAAGAATACCAAAATGGTCAAAAGTTGTTGTGTATGTAAAATTGAATTGCGAAGTATTCTAGATATTTCCATTCACAGGTAAATATGAAATAATTGATACTCAAAGTAGTTAAGTATTTTATAAAAAGGTTATGTTTGCAATCATATTTAAATATTTCTTTTTACCACTTTAAGTAACTTATAAGTAATTTATAAGTAGTAAGTAAAACAATATTTAAAATATATTACTAATAATAATAAGTAAAGTAAATTAGTATTTAAATTAATAATGGTATTTTCATAGTGTATAATTAATACAGTGCCGGCCTTAGTTTTCCAGTGCCCCTGGGCAAATTTTTTCATAGCGCCCCTTTAAGGAATTCAAAAGATAGAATTTATAAATCTTTTGATATAAAAAAGTTAAAAATTTTGTACTTCAAATTATTTGAAAAAGTTTATACTGTATAAACAAAAATTTAATTATCAAAATTTCTATTATCATGTAATGACAAAAGTCAATCAAAATTATTTTAAATAACTTAAGTAGTAATAAAACATTAGTAATAATGCATAAAATGTTGTAAAAAGTTAATAATTGAATAAACTACAAAATATAAATAGCCGGGGGATGCGACGAGCCGAAGAAGCGAGTTAATTATTGAAAAAATAAAAAACCAAAATAAACGGGTGTCGGGATGCCTTCCTCTTCTACGTGGAACTCGCATCCCCTCGCTATTTGGGGTTTGTAGTTGATTACATATTCAACTTGCTTTTTCCTGCCCGTCTGCATGCATTCCTCTTCTACGTGTAACTCGCTTCCCCAACTATTTGGGGTCTGTAGTTGATTAAATATTCAACTTGCTTTCTTCCGCTCGCCTGCGTTTATTCCTCTTCTATATGGAACTCGCATCCCCCGGCTATTTGGGTTTTGGAGTTGATTAAATAATCAACTTGCTTTCTTCCGTCCGTCTGCGTGCATTCCTCTTCGACTTGGAACTAGCATTCCCCGGCTATTTGGGTTTTGGAGTTGATTAAATAATAAACTTGCTTTCTCCCGCCCGTCTGCGTGTATTTGTCTTCTACGTGGAACTCGCATCCTCCGGCTATTTGGGTTTTGGAGTTGATTAAATAATCAACTTGCTTTTTTCCGTCCGTCTGCGTGTATTCCTCTTCTACGTGGAACTCGCATCCCCCGGCTATTTGGGTTTTGGAATTAATTAAATAATCAACATGCTTTCTCCCGCCCGTCTGCGTGCATTCCTCTTCGACTTTGATCTACCATCCCCCGGCTATTTGGGTTTTGGAGTTGATTAAATAATCAATTTGCTTTCTCCCGCCCGTCTGCGTGTATTCCTCTTCTACGTGGAGCTCGCATCCCCCGGCTATTTGGTTCTGGAGTTTTCCCCCAGCTATTTGGGTTTTGGAGCGCCCCTACCAGCCCAGCGCCCTAGGCCCCCCCCCCCCCAAGGCTGGCACTGTATGTTGCTCCATTTCCGGAGTTTTGTGGAAATATGCAATAATTATCTAAGAAGTTGCAAATACAGTTAAATATTACAACATTACAACATTACAACATTACAACATTGTGGATTAGAAAAAACAAGATGTGTTGCTTCATTTCCCATTAGTATTAACAAAAAACTTCAGCAACATGGATATTATTAATAAACGACAGCACTTAAAACTTTTACAAATTTTACTTAAAGTAATAGTGAATATAAAAATACTAAAAAACAAAAAAGCAAGTCTTAGAAGATGGTGGACAAAGCCTTATTTATATCCTAATAACTATGTATCCTAATAACTATGTTCCATCTAGATTAGGTTTTTTTCATCTTCAAGAATACCACGGATCACGAACGTAGAGGCGCTTCTCACTTGTTGTATCGAAGCAGACAGCTCAAGCGCGGCGCGGCGCAACGCGGTGCATTTGTGGCCCCTCCCTAAGGGAGAATGTACATAAGCGCCGCGCTGCGCTGCGCGGTTCTCTGCTTGCGCTGGTTCATAGTTCCGTTTCTATATTCCATTGCTAATGGTACAATTCTATAGATCTATGTCATACATCTATCATTTTCATGGTCATGATCATGATTGAAGCCAAAATAAAAAAAAATAGAAAAATGTATAATTTCATTAAAGTTATTGAAATTGTTAAAAAAATTCAGAAAAAAGAAACAACAATCTTGCAGAAGGTGGTGGTTTCGACCACATTTAGCAATACCTCAAAGAAATATTCATAGTGCTTATAGCACTTTATTTAAATATTTTGCATTAAAGGATCATGAAGAGTTTTATAGATTTATTAACATGAGTTTTAATCAATTTCATCATTTATTTGAACTGGTTAAAGGACATCTCATTATCGCCTAATTCCATCTTATTCATCAATAGCTTCATTTTCCAATGTTCTAATCAATTTTATAATTCATAGTATATCATACCAATTGGGTCTTGTGTTTTCTTTTTCGGCTTAAAATACTTTTGTTCTGAAACTGTCCGTCATGTAAACTATCCCTTCATTTATTTAACTTTTCATTTTGGAGCATATACACATCGTCCGTGATTTATAAATATCATAGACATGCAACTGCTCATTTTTTTGTAAGAATATACGAATGGAACGGAACGGCAGAGCTAAGCTTCAGCGCAGCGCAGCGCGGCGCTTATGAACATTCTCCCTAATGCCCTAATCACATAACCGCGTACGATCGCGTACGTCTGCGTACAACCGCATCCGACGTTGAGGAAGAATTTAGTGATTTTCGCTGTTGCCAACAGCGGCAATGTCAGTGCAATAACTATACCCTGGTAACACATTCTGACGCACGCCCGATTGCGTAGCACATGCGTGGTCTGCTTCCGCCTTTATCTACGTTTCTACTGACATGAAATTACAAAAGCAGCGTGCAGCAGAATTGCATAAAAATTTCAGACGTAAAGTGCGATTTCAAGATTCGGTATATGCATGCATAAGTGCGTAAGAATTTCACCAGACTTGAGTAATGTTCTTGCTGCAAGTAGAGTACAGCAGAATTGCATGAAAATTACAGATGAAAAGTGCCATACCAACATCGGAAATATGCATGCATGAGTGCGTAAGAATTCCACCAGACTTGAGTAATGTTCTTGCTGCAAGTAGAGTACAGCAGAATTGCATGAAAATTACAGATGAAAAGTGCCATACAACATCGGAAATATGCATGCATGAGTGCGTAACCCTGGTAAAAATTTTTACGTGATAAATTATGTGATTAGACACATACTAAAACACGCGCTTTATCACGTGATTTGGCATGTATAAAAGCACGTGCTTTTGCACATGCCGAATCACGTATTAAGTAATGTGACTAATAACTTGTTTTTTTCGAACCGATTTGGCATGTATAAAATCACATGATTTTATACGTGATAAATCATGTGATATAAGAAAATTTGATATATAATATAAATAAGAAAACTATTATTTTTAATTCTTTCATAAATGATATTAAAATTATGGTGCAAATAATAAGGAGG
Source organism: Torymus aiolomorphi (assembly GCA_036365515.1). Classification (NCBI taxonomy): domain Eukaryota; kingdom Metazoa; phylum Arthropoda; class Insecta; order Hymenoptera; family Torymidae; genus Torymus; species Torymus aiolomorphi. Next base: position 127,903,136 of record CM070877.1, on the reverse strand, counting down.
TATTTTATAAAAATTGATAACTGACTTAAAAAGGCCTTTTTACTGATATGCCCGAGCGATCACCCATCCAAGTATTAACCGCGCCGATTGTTGCTTAACTTACGTGAACCGCCGGCCATGAAGCTAAGAACTCCTCTAACGATGTATTTGATCTACTGCTTCTATAAAAGCGATATAGCAAAACTATATCATACCAACACTAAATTTTTTTTTTTATTAAATAATAGTAGTACATTGTTTTATTAAATAATAATGTCCTTGACTATTTTTTAAAAGTTATTTTAATGTTAAAGTATGTACCATGACCAAAGTGTAATTTATTGTTTATTTACTAACTATAATAGAAAATTATCTTTATCCAAAACAAAAATTACAACGAATTTCATTTCAAGCTAAATATTCATAATATATAGAATATTTATGATACATAATTTATTATTATTAATAAATTATTTGTAAATAAATACTAATATTTAATAAAAAGAAAATTTAATGTTCGTATGATATAGTTTTGCTATATCGCTTTTATAGAAACAGTAGATCAAAGGCATCGTTGTAGGAGTTCTTGGTTGCATGGCCGTCGGTTCACGTAAGTTAAGCAAAAATCGGCACGGTTAATACTTGGATGGGTGACCGCTCGGCCATGTCAGTAAATAGGCCTTCAAGTCAATTTTCAATTTTTATAAAACACCTCCGTATTATTTGCAACATAATTTTAATATCATTTATGAAAGAATTAAAAATAATAGTTTTCTTATTTATTATATTATATATCAAATTTTCTTATATCACATGATTTATCACTTATAAAATCATGTGTTTTTATACATGCCAAATCGGTTCGAAAAAAGCAAGTTATTAGTCACATTATTTAATATGTGATTCGGCATGTGCAAAAGCACGTGCTTTTATACATGCCAAACCACGTGATAAAGCACGTGTTTTAGTATGTGTCTAACCACATAATTTATCACGTAAAAATTTTTACCAGGGAAGAATACCACCAGACTTGAGTAATTTTCTTGCTGCAAGTAGAGTGCAGCAGAATTGCATGAAAATTACAGATGAAAAGTGCAATTTCGACATCGAAAATGTGCATGCAAACAGGCAGGCAAGGCTTGCACAACAGCAGAAACAGCAGCAGCAGTTGCGAAGAAAGTGCAGAAGCCCAAACACACAAAGTCCGACAGATGAAGCCTGCAGCAGCGAGGTACTTAGATGAGAATGAGAACCAGATCACTTGGAGAATGGTAGGCTGGGACTGCAACAGCAGGCATAAGACGAGACAAACACACTGAGGAGCTTAAAATGGCTGCTAACGTCGTCAGAGAAAAAGCTTTGCGTCGAATGTCGATGTTTCACAATTGCTGACCGAGACGAGAAGGAGCATCGCGCCAGAGCCGCTCTTTTTCTTCTTCTTGGTTAAGGTGACGCTGTTTGGCTACATATATCTAACTACACATTAGCGGTTGCATAGATACGGGCCATCAACTGTCTCTGCGCATGCGCACTAGAGGAGGATGGAAGCAGGAACCTTTGCATTTGTTTAGAGAGAATCCACACGGTATACCCTATTGTATCCCTACCCCATACACCTTATAAATTCAGAGGGATGTATATCTATACATATTAAATATATAGATATATATCTTTGGTATTCATACGGAGTACCGGGTAGGGGTAGGGTAAGTAACCGTGTAGCCTTTCAAACAGCTCTGAGGAACAGAATAACAGATACCAACGATAACATGGGTTATTATATATATATATATATATATATATATATATATATATATATATATATATATATATATATATATATATATATATATATATATATATATATATATATATATATATATATATATATATATATATATATAACAGCAGGAATTTAGGCCTCTTGCACGTAAAAAGGAATAGCGAGGAATAACGTCTGACAGCCAATCAGAGCTTTAAAAAGACGTGGTCCTTTTTGAAGGAATAAGAAGGAATACGTCTTTTTAAAAATTGCTTGTGATTGGCTGCCAGACGTTATTCCTCGCAATTCCTCCATACGTGCAAGAGCCCTAAGAAAGAACAGATTGATTGTTCCTTCAACAGAATTATAAGAATCATATGGACAATTTGTGTTTATTTGTATGGTGTGCTTGTTGAGGAGGTCAGATTAGACGTAGATTATTATTTTTCAGTATAATAATAATGAACGTCATACTTGCCTAATTACCATATACTTTCGTAGAAAGTTTAGATTACATTATACTTTCTTATCTTTGATTTTGGGTGGTAATTAATAATTATATGACTATATAGATAGATAAATTTAATAAAAAATAAATCATTAGGGATACATTTTCTTCACATAGGAATACTTTTGCAATATCTATATTAATTGAATATCAACGGACATAGAACCATTCATTATCGAATACACTTTGGGAATTGTTATAAAAAATATTTAGAATTACCAATAGATAATTTTCATTATTCACATTGAATACTTTTAATTCATTAAGAGTTCTTTACGGCAAAAGAACCCTGGTATAACATACCTTAGCATTTTCGCATAGTTCTGCGGGCAGAACCTGCAGCCAGAACCTTACAGCAGAAGTGCTGCAGACTTACGACAGATAGAGTGCGATCTGAAGGGGCTCATGATGGACGCCCGCGTGCAGCAGAATTGCGTAAGAATTCAGACGGTTGCACGCGACCGAAAACTTACAACAGAAATGCTGCAGAATTGCGACAGATGGAGTGCGATCTCAAAAGACGCGTGATGGACGCCCGTATGCTGCAGAATTGCGTAAAAATTTCGTTAGTTACTTACGACAGAAACTTTACGGCAGAAACAGTGCAGATTTGCGACAGATGGAGTGCAATCTCAAGAGGCTCGTCATGGACGCCCGCGTGCACCAGAATTGCGTAAGAATTTCGTTAGTTGCTTGCGACAGAAACTTTACGGCAAAAACGGTACAGACTTGTGACAGATGGAGTGCGATCTCAAGAGGCTCGTGATGGACGCCCGCGTGCACCAGAATTGCGTAAAAATTTCGATGGGTGTGCGCGGCAGAAACTTTACGGCAGAAACGGTGCAGACTTGTGACAGAGTCGGCCTGTTAAGACGCTCGTGATAGACGTCCGCGTGCAGCAGAATTGCTTAAGAATTTCGGTGCAAACCTGAATACTCTTACGAGTATAGAGCTCGGTATTCAAAACACGCAGGCTCATCTAGAGGAAGGTGCTAAGGGGGAAGGAAGAGGAGTCCGGGGATCAGGAGTGATCCCATTTGCAAAAACGAGGTGAGGCAAGGATAGGAGACCTTGCACCTCGTGGGTGTAGTCAATAACAACGAGTGTTTTGTCTACAAAAAAAAATAACTTTATTCTCCAATTAAACTTTAGCGTAATGCCAAGACCATCTGCACAAGGCGGGATGTATATAGGAGAACGAAGCCCGACGAGCGCGTAGGCCGCGCGGGCTTATAATACCCGCACGCTGCCGGGTTGACAGCGGGAGCCGCGCAGAGTGCGACACCTAGCGGTGAGCGCAGACTATGCTCTCGCCGAAGGCGACAGCATGTACTTGCGCTTTCAGCAGAATTGCATGGGAGATAAGCAAGCTCACGTGCGTCAGATACTATGCAGCAGAAATGAGCAGTCTTATGCAATCGTTCGGGCCACCATATGAAACGTCCCATCACGCGCGCGTCCGCAAGAATTGCAACAGACTTACGCGTAGCATTTGCTGCAGATGTGCGAGTTCCACGCGTATACGAGAGCGCGTCAGACGTGCACACATGGCGCAATAATTATTAAAACAATTCTTAACACCAAGCAGGCTGGGAATACAAGTTCCACGCGTATACGGGAGCGCGTCAGACGTATATACATGGCAAAATAATTATTTATATAATTCTTAACCCCAAGTAGGCGGGGGATGCGAGTTCCACGCGTATACGGGAACGCGTTAGACGTGTATAGAAGGCAAAATAATTATTTATAGAATTTCTAAATCCAAGTAAGCGGTGGATGCGAGTTCCACGCGTATACGGGAGCGCGATAGACGTGTGTACATGGCAAAATAATATTTAAATAATTCTTAACCCCAAGTAGGCGGGGGATGCGAGTTCCACGCGTATACGGGAGCGCGTCAGCGTTGTATACAAGGCAAAATACTTATTTATATAATTCGTAACCTCAAGAAGGCGGGGGTGACGAGTTTCACGCGTATACAGCAGCACGTTAGACATGCTTACAAGAGAAAATAATTATTTAATTAATTCTTAACCCCTAGCAGGTGGGGGATCTGAGTTTCACACGTGTACGGGAGCGCGTCAGATATGTATATATGGCAAAATAATTATACACATAATTCTTAACCCCAAGTTGGCGGGGGATGTGACTTCCACGCGTATACGGGTGCGCGTTAGACGTGTATACATGGCAAAATAATTATTTTAATAATTCTTAACCCCAAGTAGGCGGGGGGTGCGAGTTCCACGCGTATATGGGAGCGCGTCAGAGGTGTATACAAGGCAAAATACTTATTTATATAATTCCTAACCCCAAGAAGGCGGGCGATACGAGTTTCACACGTATGCAGCAGCACGTTAGACGTGCATACAAGAAAATAATTATTTATATAATTCCTAATCACAAGTAGACGGGGACAATGTGACTTCCACGCGTATACGGGTGTGCGTTAGACGTGTATTCATGGCAAAATAATTATTTAAATAATTCTTAACCCCCAGCAGGTGGGGGATCCGAGTTTCACACGTGTACGGGAGCGCCTTAGATATGTATACATGGCAAAATAATTATTCAAATAATTCTTAACCCCAAGTAGGCCGAGGATAAATATACTTCAGTAGAGGAAACAGTAATCATGAATTATTCGTTTTTAAACCATTTTTTCACTTATCACGTGATTTTTTTCACCAGAGATAAATTGAAGCTTTGTTCTCGTGTTTTCGTTTCGCAGGTGAATCTCACGAGATTTTCAGAAGATTTTCGTATGAACTTCATGTAGGTTTCAGGTATATTTTATCTATATTTCGTAGAATTTTTGGGTGAATTTAACCTGAAATTCATGAGATTTTCACCTAAAAACGATAACATGCTAACGAGGCTTGAATTTATCTTAAGTGAAGTTCACGTGAATAACGAGCGAAAATCACGTGAATTTCAGCTTAAATTCGACCGGAAATGCTACGACATATTATAGTCAAATAAACCTGAAATCTACATGAAGTTCATACGAATATCTTGTGAAAATCGTGTGGATTCCACCTGAGAAAACGGTTACACGAGAACAATGCTTTAATTTATCTCTGGTGAATTTGACGTGAAGTTCGGGTGAAAATCACGTGATATGCACCTGACGTTTTTAGAATTTCGATACGTGAAATACAGGTATATATCACATAAAATTGAGGTGGGTTTCGTCTATATTTTACATGAATTTCACGTAAAATTTAGGTATAGAAATTCAGGAGATAATTCAGGTGGAAATTCAGGTGAAAACCAGGTGAATATTTGCAACCGGGCGGGAGCACGCCAGACGTGTATAGAAGGCAAAAGAATTATTTATAGAATTCCTAAACCCAACTAAGCGGTGGATGCGAGTTCCACGCGTATACGGGAGCGCGCTAGACGTGTATACATGGCAAAATAATTATTTAAATAATTCTTAACTCCAAGGTGCGCATTCCACGCGAATACGGGAGCATCCCCAACCTACAAGAGGATAAGAATTATTTGAATTATTCCATGTATACACGTCTAACGCGCACCCGTATACGCGTGGACTCGCATCCTCCGCTTACTTGGGTTTAGGAATTCTATAAAGAATTATTTTGCCTTCTATACACGTCTGACGCGCTCCCGTATACGCGTGGAACTCGCATCCCCCGCCTTCTTGGGGTTAGGAATTATATAAATAATTATTTTGTCATGTATACACGTCTCACGCGCACCCGTATACGTGTGGAAGTCACATCCCCCGTCTACTTGGGGTTAGGAATTATATAAATAATTATTTTGCCTTGTATACACCTCTGACACGCTCCCTTATACGCGTGGAACTCGCATCCCCCGCCTACTTGGGGTTAAGAATTATTTGAATAATTATTTTTCCATGTATACACGTCTAACGCGCATCCTTATACGCGTGGAACTCGCATCCCCCGCCTTCTTGGGGTTAGGAATTATATAAATAATTAGTTTGCCATGTATACATGTCTGTCGCGCTCCCGTATACGCGTGGAACTCGCATTCCCCGCCTTCTTGGGGTTAGGAATTATATAAATAATTAGTTTGTCATGTATACACGTCTGTCGCGCTCCCGTATACGCGTGGAACTCGCATCGCCCGCCTTCTTGGGGTTAGGAATTCTATAAATAGGTATTTTGCCTTGTATACACCTCTGACGCACTCCCGTATAAGCGCGGAACTCGCATCGCCCGCCTTCTTGGGGTTAGGAATTCTATAAATAGGTATTTTGCCTTGTATACACCTCTGACGCACTCCCGTATAAGCGCGGAACTTGCATCCCCGCCTGCTTGGGGTTAAGAATTATGTAAATAATTATTTTGCCATGTATGAACATCTGACGCGCTCCCGGATAGCCGTGAAACTGGCATCCCCCGCCTGCTTGGGGTTAAGAATTGTTTGAATAATTATTTTGCCATGTACACACGTCTTACACGCTCTTGTATACGCGTGGAACTCGCACATCTGCAGCAGAGGCTACGCATAATTCTGCTGCAATTCTTGTGGACGCGCACCTGATAGGACCGTCCATATTCTTGTTCGGGCGATTGCGCAAAACTGCTCGTTTTTGCTGTACAGTATCTGACGCATGTGAACTTGCTTATCCGCCATGCAATTCTGCTGAAAGCGCAAGTAGAAGCTATTGTCCATGTCAGAGTGCACTTCAACTATTGTAATTCTGATGCAATTTTCGCTGCACCACATCTGCAACAGATGCTACGCGTAATTATGTTGCAATTTTCGTGGACGCGCGCGTGATGGGACGGTCCATATGGTTGCCCGACTGATTGCATAAGACTGCTCGTTTCTGCTGTACAGTATCTGACGCACTTGAACTTACTAATCTCCCGTGCAATTCTGCTGAAAGCGCAAGTACAAAACATTGTTCATATCAAAGTGCACTTCAGCTATTGTAAGTTTGGCGCAATTTTCGCTGCATCTCATGTACAGCAGACGCTACGCGTAATTCTGTTGCAATTCTTGTGGACGCGCGCGTGATGGGACGGTCCATATGGTTGCCCGAACGATTGCACAAGACTGCTCGTTTCTGCTGTACAGTGTCTGTCGCACGTGAACTTGCTTATCTCCTACGCAATTCTGCTGAAAGCGCAAGTGCAAACAGATGTCTGTGTCAGAGTGCACTTCGGCTATTGTAATTCTGACGCAATTTTTGCTGCATCACATCTGCAGCAGACGCAACACGTAATTCTGTTGCAATTCTTGTGGACGCGTGCGTGATGGGTCGGTCCATATGGTTGCCCGAACGATTGCACAAGACTGCTCATTTCTGTTGCGCAGTACCTGGCGCACATGAACTTCCTTATTGCCCATGCAATTCTGCTGAAAGCGCAAGTGCAGGTGATGGGTTCTCCAAGTGTGTAATTGTCAGTTTGCAAGTTTACTGCAATTCTGCTGCTCAAAGCCTCGTGCAAGTCGTTTTGTGCAGAAATATAGGTTAAGTATACAGCATGTTACGTATGGTCTGACGCAATTTCCATGCAGAGCAGAGAAATTGAATTAGAAGTGCACCAGAATTGCAAAATGTGTGTTACCAGGGAATAATATTCGTAATCAATTCTTATGCACTCGTGCATGCATATTTGTGATCGAAGATTTCTATTGCAATTTTCATCGAATTCTGCAGCACTTCGCTGACGCAAGGATGTTACTCAACTCTAGTGCAATTATTATACACTCATACATGCATATTCGCACTCCTTAAATTGCACTTTACGTCTACAATTTTCGTACGATTCTGCTGCATATTACTACATCAAGTAAATCACGCAACTCTGATGAAATTCTTATGCACACATGCACGCACATTTCCGATGTTCAAATGGCACGTATCATTTGTAATTTTCATGCAATTCTGCTGCACTCTACTTGCAGCAAGAAAATTACGCAATTCTGACGATATTCTTACGCACTCAAGCGTGCACTTTTCCGATGTTGGAATTGCACTTTTCATCTGTAATTTTCATACAATTCTGCTGCACTCTACTTGCAGCAAGAAAATTATGCAATTCTGACGAAATTCTTACGCACTCATGCGTGCACATTTCCGATGTTGGAATTGCACTTTTCATCTGTAATTTTCATGAAATTCTGCTGCACTCTACTTGCAGTAAGAAAATAACGCAAATCTGACGAAATTCTTACGCACTCATGCGTGCACATTTCCGATGTTGGAATTGAACTTTTCATCTGTAATTTTCATGAAATTCTGCTGCACTCTACTTGCAGCAAGAATATTACTCAAGTCTAATACAATTCTTATGCATGCTTTCGTTCTTGTTCATCAAGTCACAATTCTGACGCATTTTTTATGCATGTATTTATGGGAATTCTTTTTCGTCAGAAGTGCTATTGTCGTCGGAAACAGACAACGTATTTTTTATTGCAATTTCCGGATTTTCACGCAAATTACAGCGAAATTGTAACCGAATTGCGATGGGCATGTTACCAGGGTAGTACTTTCGAGGAACAGACCTACGTATAAGAAAGTCGGCTACTACACCAACGACAACAGACATAAACAAGCAAGCGTTACTCCGATCTATTGCACTTCGTGTGAGTAGGTCTGTTCCTCGAAAGTACTAGTTATTGCACTGACATTGCCGCTGTTGGCAACAGCGAAAATCACTAGATTCTTCCTTAACGTCGGACGCGGTTGTACGTAGACGTACGCGATCGTACGCGGTTATGTGATTAGGGCATAAGGGAAGGGCCACATATGTGAATACGCTTGCGTACGAATCCGCATAGCGCAGTGGAGTCACTAGGAAAACTTTGTAATGCCAACTTTGCAGGAAAGTCACTATGGTTTCGTGAGGAACTTCTATTGTTGAGAGGGTTCACGAAGTCATACTGACTTTCCTGTACAGTTGGCACTAGCGAGTTTCGCTTAGGCCGTCTAGTGATTCCGCCGCGTCGTACGCATTCATGCGCAAGCGTATTCACATATGTGGCCCTGGCCTAAGAGCCGTGTCGTGCTGTGTCGTGCTGTGCCTTGCCTTGCCCTTGCCGTGTCGTGTCTTCCTCTTGCCGTGCCTTGCCGTTTCGTTCCTACAGTTTCTATATCTCTATATAGAATACATGTTTATAAACCGACAGAAATAGGAACGAAACGGCAAGGCACGGCAAGAGCAAGGCACGGCAAGGCACAGCACGACACAACACGACACGGCTCTTATGTACACCCATCTTTGATGGATTCTTGCCGAATGTGCATGCTCAGTTTCAAAATCTTGCAATCTTATTGGACAATTCGAGTGTAAGAGTGTGTCCAGAATAGGACGGAAACCGCTTGCGCAAATATAAGCTTTAGTAATTTCTAGTGAAAATTTAGGGATATCTGGTAATTAAGGTTCAAAATCGCTAGATATCCCTAAATTTTCACTAGAAATTACTAAAGCATAGATTTGCACGAGCAGTTTCCGTCCTATTCTGGACACACCCTAACCATTAACCTTCAATTGGAATCGGCCAACGGGATTCCAGGATTTTGAAACTGAGGAGGCACGTTCGGCAAGAATCTGTCAAGGATGGGTGTACATTGTCCCTTATGTACATTGCCCCTTGGACAGCATCACACCATTTCAATTATTCTATGCCATACCGAATGGCTAACTTCAGATCGATCCAGCTGAAAGCTAATTAGCTAACTTCAGGTGGTTTGCTCGGAGCAATCTCATATCTCAGCAATAGCCGAGCTCGGACCTCGGTTTGGACATAGGTCATATAGGGTTACTGTTTACTGATGAGGACGTTGCCTGGAGCTGATCCCTCTATATAAAATGCAACCAGACATGTTCGGCGCCATGTTAATTTTTTCTCGAAAATCTCGAAGTATATCTCGAAAATCTCGAATCGCGTCAATTGCGTCTGCTAAAGTTAGAGGGACTAGAGTTTTAAATGCGAACTAGATTAAGTTTTGAATACAGATATTGTAGTAATATGTAAATTGTATTTTGTATTATGTTGACATGTTGTTGTATATTACATTATTGTAATTATTGCATTTGTAATATAATAATATTAAAGAGGCGTATACATTCAGATGTTGCGCCGTGTTGCATGCGCAGAGATGCAACGTGACTGTGACGTGCGTCATAAGACGGTCATGCGACCGTCTTAAGACCGTCGAAAATATGAAGCAAATGACCATACTTTGTCAAGTTCCTGATGACGCTTATCGCTATTTTAACAGATTTGATATTGATAAATGCAACACATATTTGTCTAAAGTTTTTAAAACTCGTATCGTATGTTTCTTAAAATAAACTTTTTATATTTAAATTATTTTTTTAATAGCAAAACTTAGATTAAAATTAAAATTCATGACGTGACCAAAACTTTTAAGACGGTCATTCTACATCTATATAGATTTATAGGGTTATAGATTGGATAAATGCAATACATATTTGTCTAAAGTTTTTAAAACTCCTATATAGATATACATAAACTATTTTTTAACTACCAAAATTACAATTTAAATATATTTTATTACAAGAATAAAAGTTACGATCACAAAATAATTTATTAGATTAAATTAACTTTATAATGACAAATATTAAATGTAGCTCCTATTATACTATTATACTCGGGACTACCGCTTTCAAATGTAGCTCAATCTGAGACACAAAATACAACAAACTTGCGGTTTTTATAGGCGGTGATCACGAGTCTGATATAAAAAATAATGTAAAAATGAATTTAAACAAAATTATTTAAACAAATTATTGAGAAATATAATTTTTTGAAACTATAATTACGGAACTGTATTATGCTTTTTTGTTTTTGGGGTTGCTAATCACGAATCTGATATCAAAAATAATGAAATAATTAATTTAAACCGGATTATTTATTTAACAAACTATTACAAAATAGAATTTTTTGAAACTATAATTACGAAACATGTATTAGTACAAGTAGGCGGGGAATATGAGGTCCACGCATGTAAGGGAGTTATGTAGACATAAAAAAATAAGCAAAACGATTATTTAAATAACTTGTAAACCCCACTAGTCAGGGGATATGAGGTCCACGCATGTAATTTGCCCACCACTTATAAGCATCGAAGCCGAAGATTGGCTCCGATTGGCTGAGAATTGGGTACCTTAATGCACAAGGTATATTATGTAGATACTCATGAATGACAGAAATTTTAAAACGGTAATTTCTCGAAAACACGTAAAATGTAGTTACGTCGTCATTTCTGGAAGCCACATATATGTATTTGCATAAATACTTGACCATTTTGATAGCTTTATTAACAAATTATTAGCAAAATAAAAAAAAAAGAAAATCAGCGCGCGTGTCGAACTCTAGTACCTCATAAGGAAAAAAAAATAAGGTTACTGCGTGGTTAACATAACCTCTGATATGTCTAATCGTATAAAACCGTTCAATCAAGATTTTTTTGAGCATTAAACGCGTTATAAGAATTGAAATATTACCTTTCGTTCGCCGTTAATGCGATATGTTTACGTTTTACGTCATGAGTTTACAGTTGCTATAATAAGCTATACTTATATGTACACATTCCCTGGTAACAAGAATTTTGATTATCCCATCGATTTAAGAGAAAAAATATTTTGAATCAAGATGCCGAGATGTTGTGTTCCTGATTGCGATAGTGGTAGCTTTAAAGAAGTTAGAAGAACAAAAGCTGCAGGCTTGAGGTTAAAATCGTATTTTACGTTTCCTAAGGTAAAAATAATAATTGTATTAATGAATATATGTTCTATTAAATGCTGCCAAAAATCACTACATTATGAAAATTTTTGTCACAGAATGAAGATTTACTAAAAAAATGGAAAGAAATCCTTTTTCATACCGATGATAAAGTTATAACTGATAAATTCAAAGTTTGCGAAATTCATTTTTGTGAATCAGATGTTATTAAATATTATGAAACATTATTAAAAGATGGAACTATTCATAGAATTCCAAGAGACAAATATTCTCTTAAAAAAGAAGCAATTCCTATCTCAATGCATCAAGACAAAGGGCTACCAATTGTAAATAATATACAGGTAAGAATGTGTCAAACTTATTAGAGAAATGAAGTAAAAATTGTTCTGTAATTTGTTTTGATTAAAAAACATTTCTGTAAATAGAAAAAAAACAATGATAATGATATGTCTGAGACAATTTCAACTCAACATCAGTTAACTATGACTATGGGTAATCAAGATAACAATGAGGTAATTTTTCGAAATAATATAAATTTAATAATTTCAGGGCACTTTTATTACCTTCACTGAAAGTGTTAGTATTTGCAAATTAATATGTTAATCTAATAATTTTGTTATTCCAGTCTTTTGAAGAAAGTAAAAGCTTTTTTATACATGAATGTAACAACGACAGTTCAATGATAATTCCAGAAACTACTGTCAATACTTGTAGTCTACAATCACAAATTTCTAACAAATTCAAATGTAAAGAAGAGGTATTTATATTTTTCAATTATTCATTAAAAATTTTTATTGCATGAAATTTCGTAGTATTTTATCATTTTATTTTATATGGTTTAAGGAGAATACTCAAATCAAAGTTTACAAAAGTAATCGTCAAGCTCATAATGTTAAACTATCCAAAAAGCAATCTAATGTTTTGAACAGCGATAAAAGTCTTACAGTCACGGTAACTAAAAATATTCATTTACTTTTATTAATATAAAAGAAACATTCTAGTTATTCATTCGCTTTCTTTAATTAGAAGAAAGAATCAGAAAATAATAACTGTATTCTCTGTAATGAGGACGATAGCGATCATTTTGATAAAGCTACATTTGAAGATCATTATGGAAAACAGGACGTAAGTAATAATTTATATACTATTACATATTAAATATTAAATAAATTAATCTCTTAGATAATTTTTGTAAAGTGTAAATTTAGGTAACTTTTATGATATATTTGATTTGATTTGAATTTCATGTAAGATACGAATAGCTAATAAAAGTCATGTGAAATTACATATGCGACAGTATTATTGCTAGTTAAGCAGGGTCTTTCGCTAAGGAGCGTATTAAATGGGTGCTTCATTAGGCCCTGTATATTTTTAGCCCACAATTAATATTATTGCTTGCAAAGTAATCAATTAAAAATGAACTAATTGATTAATGGATAAAAAAAATAGATAATTTGCTTACACAATGAATTCAGAAATTTGATGAAATTTAAAAAGCTGTATCACGCATTTTACTTAAATTTTCGTGATTAATATTAAATAATTTTGCCAAACCTTCTTTAACCCATATTTTTTCATTGATTCTTTTTCCTGGTGGTTTCTAGAATATATATACGTTTTCTTACTAGCGAAAACAGGCTGGAAGTATAAAAATTATGCTAACATACAAAATAAAATCGCATTATTTCATAAGACTATGTAGCAATTAACCTCAAAACTTGATTTTTATTAATGTCGTACTCATGTTGGCTTCCGCATAGAGGAAGCTTTGAAAACACGTGCGTAACTGCGTGCGTGTGTGCGTTGTGTGCTCTCTAAGGGAGGAAATACAATAGGCGCCGTGCTCTGCTCCGTGCCCTGGGCCGTTTCTACATATGTGTGTTCTGTCTGTTCTAGGCAACTTTTCTCTATGTCTGTCTCTGTCTTACATAAACGGAACCGATCTATCTGTCTTTGTCGGGAACACATAAAACACACAGAACACATATATGTAAAAAGGCCCCTGCTCCGTGCTCTGCGCCGTCTGCGCCGTGGTATAAGTATTCAGCTGATTGGTTGATTCCACCCATCCCGACCTTATATATATATATATATATATATATATATATATATATATATATATATATATATATATATATATATATATATATATATATATATATATATATATATATATATATATATATATTCTATGATCTTAATAGAATCAACCAATCAGCTGAATGATGATACCACGGCGCAGATGGCGCAGAGCACGGAGCATGGCGCAGAGCAGAGAACGTCGCCTATTGTATTTTCTCCCTATATCTCGAGATTCTCGAGAACCATTCGGCTGATTTTCTTCGGATAAGAGCGAATCCACATTGCGTACTGGGCCCTTTCTACATATGTGTGTTCTGTCTGTTCTAGACAACTTCTCTCTATGTCTGTCTCTGTCTTACATAAACGGAACAGATATATCTGTCTTTGTCGGAAACACACAGAACACACAGAACACATATATGTAGAAAGGCCCCTGTGCGTCGTGTGTCGTAAAATTTGTACCGTACCAAAAAGAAAGTGTTGTTCGACATCTATGTAACCGTTATCTATGTTTGACATCTATGCTCTGTTCAATAAGAGAGTAGGTCCTTCCTCTTTATACTGTGGTAATAAGTATGTAGATGTCGAACAACACTTTCTTTTTGGTACGGCACAAATCGCACGGCACACAACGCACAGCACGCAATGTGGATTCGCTTTAAGGCTTATTCTCTTCACCTCGAGGAAAAAACTCGGTACCCTGAGGGTGAATTCACATGCGGCGGAATGATCCGCGCGGAACGTGTCTAAACCCGTGACAGCGAGAGAGGTTGGCGGAAGCTTCTTCCGCGAATGTCTCTCTCGCAGTCACGGGCTTAAATAAGTTCCGCGCGGATCATTCCACCGCATGTGAATCCACCCTGACTGATTTAAGTTTTTATTGATTTTCTTTTTTTTTTTTTATAATCAAAAAACGATTTTGAATTTTTAGTTTTTTTGAAAGATCTTTAAATTACTTACATTTTCTTTTTTTAATTTTTATAATATCTTCACTCTGTCATTTGTTATTAAGGAAAATGTGCTCATAATTCTTGAATTAATTTGTCAAAAAATATTTGATTTATCGGCACTCATCGAAGACAATATTTGGTTGAAAATTTTAAGAGATTATCTACATTTATTTTTGACAAAAAATCAACAGTAAAAACCGCTGCCAATTCATTGGCCCATGGTTTCCTCAAATTTAATTTGCTAATTCCTTTAATTAATTTTTAATAACAAAATTTATAATTTTTGCAACAATTTATTACATAATGATAATTAAATTCATTTATGAAAATTAAAAAGTCTTAATTTTGAAATTATGTATAAAATATGAATAAAATAATAGGTATGATTTATTTTTTAAATTATGTGTGAAAAATAAATAAAATAATTGATTGTAATATTATCGTCAAAACCGTTTAAAATTCCTAAATAATCTTTACTTCAAATTATATTTTCTTTGTGAAATTTCACACATATGGTATTTATCCCTAGTAGTGTGCCTGTTCGTATTCGTGTGCTCTTTTTGGGATTTTCTATTTAAGAAAAAGGTTCTACCTTAAAAATAAAAAATGTCTATTACAATAAACAGTAAAAAGACGATTTATCCCATAAATTACTCGGTTGGATGTATTATTGGTTAATAATCGTTAGTTAAAAAGTGTCACTAATACGAATTGTCGTCTGCTTTAAGAGCACACTAATACGATCACTTACCCACCCTGGCGAAAAAAATCACGTGATTAATCATATGATTTATCACTTGATTTCTCACTGGATTTCTCACGTGATTTTCCACGTGATTTCTCACGTGACGATTTGGCGCGATTTCTCATGTGATTAATCACGTGAAAAATCACGTGACAATGCAAAAAACAAAATAGTATATAACGCTTATTCGTTAATGAAACTTGTTTCCTTAATGGATAGCAAATACATTATCGCAGAAAAAAACGATACATAAAATTTCCGACCCAACCGAGAATCGAACTCACGAACTTTGGCTTCCTGCGCAGGTACGCTATCCATTACGCTATCACTCGTCTGAAAGATTGTGGTCATTTTCACCTACATAAGGTGCATTCTCCGTATTTATTGCTATTTCAAATTGATTATTTATGTAAAATATCAATGGTTTGTAAAAATTATTTATTTATACACTATCTTAATAAAATGCGTAACTTACATTAAAACATTAATTAATTAAATTCGAATAACTTAAGAATGTAGTGCCGGTAAAGTAGAAATTAGGTATCTACAAAACTAATTTTTTTTTTTAAACAAAATACCGAATTATTTTTGTAAAATGTTATGAATGTAAAATTGTAAATAATGAACATTACGTTTTTAAAAATTTTTATCACTTTTGAAAGTTATTCGAATTTAATTAATTAATATTTTGATGTAAGTTACTCATTTTCTTTAAATAGTGTATAAATAAATAATAATTAGAAATTTTTGATATTTTAAATAAATGATCGTCCTTAATATTTATTTAATTGCTGTCTAATTTTGATTATTTAATTTGCTGTTTAATTTTGATCATTTTGAAAATAAGTAATTTATATTGAGATATTAAATAATTAAATTCGAATAACTTTTTCAAAAGTAATACAAATTTTAAAAAATGTAATGATCATTATTTACATCAAGGAGCGCGGGAGCACTCCGAAGGCAAGTATAGATTTTATATACATAACATTTTATAAAAATAACTCGGTATTTTGTTTTAAAATATAAAGCGCGGCGTTAGCGGCAAAAGGCGGCGGAGAGCGCGGAGTGGGGGAAGGTGCCGCGCCGCCGCGCCGCTAACGCCGCACGCTCATTGGTCTAATCGAACAATTTTCATTAATCGATTACGGAAAATCTATCGATCCGATCGCGTTGGTTCATTGGACTTTTTATCTTAGAATTTTCCGCTCTTTCACGTGATATATACCCAATGCGGTTGTTTTTTAACAACCTGTATATATAAGAAAGAATATCTTTATTCATCACTTCACCTTACAAGTTACAAGCACAATTCCGGCTCGATAGCCCGCTCGCACAGAGCACTCGTTCGAGAGCCGAATCCACGCGCTCTCAGTCCTCCCCAGAAGTCGAGTCCTCGCACTCCTCGCGTTCTTATGCGGCCGATTTGTAATTTTATATGTAATTTTACGCTCGCTTGAGCCCTTTTTCGTCTTAACGTGTCGCGCTGTCTCGGACGATCCGACTCGCGTCTCGCCGTACTAGCGAATGGCGAATCCCCTGTGTCCTCGCGTCTTCGTGCTCACTCGCGCCCTATCTCTCGCGCCCTCTCGCGCCTATATTCAGGGTCCTAGGCTCGCTAAGCTTTTAGCTTCTAACAATACAAACTCTACATTTCCACAAAATTAAAACATGATTACCAATTTTTTTCACTAGTTAGCATGCGACAAGGAAATTGACTTTGTAAAATACGAAAGTTTTCAATATCAAATATCTCAAAAAGTAATCGTTCGATCTTGATAAAGATTAGCACACATATTACCTATACCACATGTAAAATTGTCTATAAATTTGGATCTGATACATAGAGCCGTTCTGGAGAAATTACGATTTGAAAAAAGGTTAAAAAAATTGTAACCTCAAATATCTCTGAAATTTATGGACCAATCATTTTGCCCAAAGAACTCGGCCGAGAGCTATCCATAATCTACCTCTGCAAGGAATTTTGAAGCTATTAAGACAATTTTACTCCCGTAGTAGTTGGACATACAAAACTCATTTTTCTCATTTCCCAATTTTTTTATCAAAAACTAACCAACAGAATGAATTCAAATTTTTACAGATTATAGGTATTTATATTCTGCATTATCATGATTTTTCTCAAAAAAATTGACCGTTTAGTTTGAGAGTTATAAGCTTTAAAAAAATACGTTTTTGTTAATAACAAAAGAACCGGGATAGCTAGAAAATCTTTTTTTTTTTTAGAAAATATAGATATTTTAATTCTCTTTCGAATGCTACCCATCCGATTAAAATATCTCGATCCTATCATTAAAGAAAAGCAAAAATAAATTTTCAGAAAATCGAAAATTCGAAATAAAACAAAAACGCATCAGCCCAATCATAAAACCCCAATCAAAAAATGGATTTTTGACCCGCAATTACAAAAAAAAAAAAAAAAAAATGAGACTTGTACGGTTAAAATCGACCGAGTAGAAGCTGAGATCCAGGCGTACACACACACCCACCCACCCTCATACACACACAGACATTTTTCAAAAACCATGTATTTTGATTCCTAACACCTCGAAAAACAATTATAACATGTTTTTACAACAACTCAAAAAATTACTATCACAAAACTTCCTCTAGGAGGAAGCAAAATTAACCAATCGTCCTGAAATTTGGCAGAGATTGTAAGATCTTTGTAAGATCTTCAAACTGAGTTCGTTGCCAAAAAAATCATCGCGACCAAAGATATTTGGGGTTAAAAATTTATTTTGCATATTTTCGAAAAGCATTTTCTCAGAGAATAGGTATTTGATTTATCAACGCAAAAGCATCTGTGAAAAATAGTGTATTTACATTTCAATTTTATTGGTGACGTACTTAATGTAATTGATTGGCAGATTTGAAATGTTTGATTTTAAATAAATATCCATAATTCTATTAAAGAATTAAAGATATTTTTATTTGTACATACTTCCCACCCTCTCGCCCACACACACACACATATTCGGATGTGGGCATGACAAAAATAGTGTATTTATATTTCAAACATGTGTTTTCGACATCTATATTAGTTTTATTGCGAAGATTCATACACGGAGAGAAATTTTAGAGTAAAAATTACCAAGGTGTCTTGGTAGCGTATGGACAGTCTGTCAAGTGACTGATAAATTTTACCAAATAACCTGGTATTTGTCTACTCGCGCATGCGCACTGCGCATTATTGTGTTTCAGGAGATTGATACTAGAGGCGTGCGCGACGTTAAAATGAAAACAATACACATATTTTCAGTAAGTAATAACGGCGATTCAAATGGCTGTTCCTAATAGCTTCCGTGGCGCAGTCGGTAGAACGTCGGACTCTCAACCCGCAAAGATCGTCGGATCGAATCCCGCTTCCGTTTTTTTTTTTGAGTTTAATGTTTTTTCATCCTTGTTTTTGTTTCTATTTCTATATTAAAATACTGTATATCCATCAATATGGATAACAAAAATTAATTTTTTTAATTTAAATTAACTAAAAAAAAATTTTACCAAGGCACTTTGGTAAAAAGTTTGAAATTGTCAGTCTGTCCATCCATTACCATAGAAACTGGTAATTTTGTCTCGAATATTTGTAATTTTCACTACAAAATTTCTCTCCGTGTAGAGAAAATTTGGTATGATACAATTAATTATAAAAAAATGGAATAAATATATTAGTTTGAGGAAGCTAAGTGCCAATGTATTGGCAACGGTTTTTTCTTCGTCAAGCAGCTTGACTCAAGCTACATTGAAATGTTGCACAGAGATTGTAATAATCATCATTTATCACGTATTTCAATTTTATTTAAAAATATTGGTTTTGATTTTGCGAAAGACCCTCCTTAATGTAAGAATATCAACCTCGAATACTTTATATATTTTTGTACAGTTCATAAAATTTTGTTAGGGGATTTATTACATGAGTAGGGGGGGGGGGGGGGGGGTAAAAAGCAACTACGGCTGTACCTGATAGTAATAAATAAATATATAAAATACTATTACATGTTTTTATGGAAGAAATTATGTATTAATATTATTTGTAATAATTCTTAATTGATATATTTTTGCAGAGTGAATCATCAAAACATACTCAAACAGTTAAGATAGAAATATCATCAAATAAAGAAAATTGCAATAGAATAAATGATAATTGCATAAGAGATTATAATTTTCTACAATTAAAGAATGACTTGCAATCAAAATATTTAAATATATCAAGTTCATGGGCTTATGCTTTTCAGGAAAATACTTCAGTCACATTTGCCTATGTCCATCCTTTAAAACAAACAATACAATTAATATGTATTATTGATTATAATATGAATGTGAAGGTACAATATTTGTTTTTATGTTATTTTTACAATTAACTACTGAAAGTTTTCGTAGCATATTTGTTCTTAATCGCTTATACAAAAATGATTTACTTGTTTGTACAATCTAGCATTCAGTAAAATTTATTTCATCAGTCAAATAATTGTATTTGTTAATTTAGTACGTTTTGTTTTATTTTCTGTTCTAGATAGCTACATTTAATAAAAGAGTAGTTAGAGATGTCAGCATAAAGTTCAATTCAGGTATAGAGTTTGCCGGTTATCTTGGTAAATTAGAAAAAACCAAGTGCTGTGATGGAACAGGAGTTAAAAATATGTAATTATTTACAATTATTTTTTTCACAATTTTATACAAGAACGAAAGCAAAGAATAAATGCTGTGGGGTTTTTTGTATAGTAAACATTGCTATGTTTTTTTAGAAAATATCCATGTAATCTCTTGTATTAACACGGTGAAAAATGCAAGAGATTTACGATACCAAATTTACAAAGATATTGAGTAAATTTCCAAGTGGTTCACCAGATTTTTTCGTGAGACTCTTAAAATTATCAATGATTGCAGAGAGCTTACTGTAAAATTTGTTGGGCTTCTTGGAATTTTTATTTAGAAATTCAGTTTACATTGCTTTTTGAATGTTGTAAAGGCTGTTTAACGCGTCTATTGCATAAAATTTATACTACATTACGAGTAGCTTTAGTTCTGTGCACTAATTCTAAGTTTTTCTCTCTGTGTAATCTTTTAAGAATACCTACTTCATATTTAAAAATATTTATAGGTAATAAATTTATTATTTCACAGATTTTCGGATAAATGTCAAGGCTTTATATCGGCAGACGTAGAGTATAAACGATCAAGAGGATATAATAGGTGTAATCCATGCAGAGAACATAGAAAAACGGTTTTAAAGAAACAAAGAGACCGTATTGTTAGCCAGTTACTTATGCGAGAACAAAGTCGAAAACTTAAATTGCTACAAAATAAATATAAACAGTTACAAAAGGTAAGAATATACATTTAAATTTTCATATTTATTTCTTTTATTTAAGAAAGGTGAAATATTGGGGCTTGTAATTTAGAGGCTGATTAATTTTACTGTGAATTAATAATATGAATAAATTCTTTTTCTCATTTTTTAAACATTTTTACACCCATTTTTGTCTATTATCATCAAAAGACAATATTTCTCATCCAATTACGATGTCTATTATACCGTGCAATAATATTTAAGCATCACGAAAACACAAAATTTTATTGTGTAAAATAATTATGTATTGTTCCTTTAATTTTAAAAAACTGACCTGTTTCATTACGAAAATATTCCACTAGGAGAAGATTACGCGGTATAAAATTTGAAAAAGTTATTAATTTGTTGAAATGCAAAATTATTTTACAAGACAGCAACATTTTTCAAACAACAATTTTTTAATCTATTTATAGTTTAAAAATAAATTATTTAAAATAAAAATATTAATATTAATAAAATTATACCTTTTACAGGTCTTATCCAAGAAACAAAGAGTGGATAAAAACAAAGTCTATACCTAATTTATAAATGAATAGTACGTTTCGATACTAGTGTGATGAAAATCATTCTTGCATTCGTGTGAGAATAATTTTTATAGCGCGGTGTAACAAAAGCTCGCACTTTAGTCACGCCTATCCGTGGCTAAAGTAGTCCTTTTTTGCACCGTGTTTATCACACTCGCTACGCTCCTGCGCTAACCTCACGGTGCAAAAAAGGACTACTTTAGCCACAGATAGGCGTGACAGCGGGCTTTGGGCAGGCAGTGCCATAAAATAGTACACGATACTCGTGACTTAGTGGCTCTTTATTGCACGGCGTTTAGCGCCCTCGCTGCGCTCGGGCACTAACCTCACGCCGTGCCAAAAAGAGCCAATTTAGTCACACGTATCGTAATATACTATTGTCACGTATATCGAACATTATTTTTTGATACTATGCGTAACGTTTGTATGCTTGCTAATGTAAGCATGCGTAAGTGACTCTTTACGCACGGAGCGTCTACAAATATTGTTATTATTTCTGATAAGACTATAATATTATAAGTTACATTAAGTGCTGCAGTAGTCAATGCAAACTACTGAACACGCGTTACCTCAATTTGAGTTATATTTTACTTAAATTCGATTGACATTTCTAATCAAGAAAAATGATCAGCCTATAAAATATAGTCACTCTTGTTCATTTACAGGTATTTAATTTGTAAAATATATCTAAGTATTAAACAGATGGCTGTGATAAAAAAAAAGTATTTTGTATAAACTTTTGTATATAATTATATTGTATATAAGTAAATCACGACTGCAATAGAAATTCACATAATTTCTAAAGTAAAAAATAATGACTACTTTGATTGGAAACGGAGAACAATAATGAACTTCAGTTTTTTGCTACAAGTGAAATACTTTTCGATGTATTTCTCACATTTATTGGCATAAAAAATGGACACGATTTTAGGGAGCATGTTTATTCAATATCTTGAAGTTAATGAAAATGATCAGACAGTGAAGTCATCGAAAGTTAGTAACAATATGTTACGAAGATATACATTTCAAGATATAAGATCAAAATAATGTGAAAACTTGATGCAAAGATTTCAAATTTAACTTCATTTTATGAAATAAAAGAGAATGCGTGAGACTCTCTCGGTGTTCCACTTATGTTTAGAAATTAGCAATCTGTCATAGCCGCTTGCTAGCTTATTGTCCATTTTTAGTAGATGGATTTCTACCAGGACAATATTGGTTGATCAATTAAATATGTGTTTATACAAAATTGAAAGCACATATAATACATACATTGTACTATTAAAATAATAATTTAATATTCTAATTTTTTATAAACAATAAATAGTTATCGTTTTACATTTGACAAAATACATTGAACTTATTCTCTTCTAATCTAATTTACCGTTTAATATAATTTTATTACTTATAACAAAATATGAAAATTAATAAAATAAATAAAAAGAATATAAAATGTAAATTATTTTTATTAATATTTTATTTGACTTGTATTCACGAACTTGAAAAATCCAATTTTATCATTTTAAAAAATATCATGAAGGTAAACGTTATCTAAATTTTTGTTCACTATAAGTCCATTGATTTTTACATTTCTATTATTTTACTCATTTTTTAATAACTTATCATTTAAAATATTATTTCACAATTTGTCTCAACTTGAGCATGAAATGAGACTTTTTCCATGGCTGTAAGTTTAGTGGAAAATCGAGCATTTCGAGCGTGTTTCGAAAAAGTGAAAGATAATATTATTCCCCGCTAAAACTCAAGCTGTAGCAGGGGATAATATTTATTAACTGTGTTGTGCACGACTCGAAATGTCCAATCACATACTCAACAACCATGCATAAAAAATGGCTCTATCATGCTCTCGTTAAAAAAAAACGATGTATAACATGGGAGTGAGTGTCGCACTCGTGCGCTGTATGTCGTCAGCGTGTGAAAAATTTTTGATCGGTCGTACCTCGAAAACTATTGAATTTAACTAAGTATATGGACAAAAAAGTTTCTAAATTAAAAAATAAAAATTTTGAATTAATTTGTTTATTACTTTTTACGGTCAAGCTTTTCGAGCGAGCATCCTCAAAATTCGGATTCAGCAGCTCAAAATACATCTAGAAAACCATGGTTCCGGCGGGGACCTAAAATGGCAACGGGAAGTGTTAGACTAATTTCTTAGCGCTCAGCCAAATTGGCCCCTTTCTTAGCACGCGGCCGAGTTGTTTCCTCTCAGCCGATGATATATTATATAATAAGTAGTTCCAATTCAGTTGGCATAAATTGGCCTTTCATTATTAATAAAACGCTATTTCTATAATGTTTTTTATTTTTTGTACCGCAAGCACGATTTTCACGTTTTTTGAACCTATTAATAGAGCCGAAAGTGATCGCTTGCCGACCAGCGGGTGGTAAAAATCGAAAAGCGCCCGCTGTTCGCTGTAGCGGGCGGTAAAAACTGAAAAACGCCCGCTGCTCGCCGTAGCGGGCGGTAAAAATCGAAAAACGCCCGCTATCGTTTTTGAATGGAGTTTTGAAGATTGTTTAAGTAAATCATCGATATTTTGAAAAAATAGCAAATATTAAAGCTAAAAATATTTAATACAATCTTGGTTCTTGAGCTAAAAGCAATTCACGTTAGCCACACTTTAGTAAATTGAAAAAAACGCAAAAATCTATACTTGCGGTACAAAAAATATGGTGTGTATACCAAGGGCTAAGTGGGTTTTTTGACCTCTTGTAGTTGCAGTACTCGTCTTCGGTTCGCAAACGCACTCGCCTTCGGCTCGTGCTAGCTCACCTTCGACTCGTACTGCAACCCCACACTCGGTCTAAAAAACCCACTTTACGCCCTTGGCACACAATATACTATTACGTACGCAGAGGCGTAAAAGTTCATTTATAGCACAGTGTGACCTAAGCCCGCACTTAAGTCACGCCTATCCGTGCGATAAGTAGCCCATTATTGCACCGTGTATATCGCATTCGCTACGCTCGTGCGCTAACCTCACGGTGCAAAAAAGGACTGCTTAGCGCACGGATAGGCGTGACAGCGGGCTTAGGTTAGTACACGAAGTAAATAATCAGCTTCCGCACTCGTTTCGAACGGTATTTTATACCACGAGAGCCGAAAAATCATACCAAAGTTGTGATTTTGAGGTTAGAGTGGTATAAAATATTGTACGATACTAGAGTCTGTAGCCCATTACACGGCGTGATAGGACCCTCGCTGCGCTCGGGCCCTAACTTCACGCCGTGCAATAATGGGCTACTTAAGGCACATGTATCGTAATGTACTATTTACGCCCGCAAATTATATATTGTGCGTGCCAAGGGCGTAAAGTGGGATTTTGTAGACCAAATGTGGAGTTTGCCGTACGAGCCGAAGGCGACTGCGTTTTGTGAGCTGAAGACAAGTACTGCAACCACACGAGGTCAGAACGCCTAGCGATAATAGTTACAAAATATGTTGAAATTTTTTAAATTTGATCGTCAAATAGATTTTATTGTAGCAAAATATTAACTAACGACATGCTTGCCGTGTCTAAAAATGGTCACATTAGCCCCGCTTTATATTAAAAAAAACACGAAAAAGTACATGCGTTACAAAAAAATGGCGTGAACCAAGGACTAAGTTGCAGTACTCGTCTTCGGCTCGCAAAACGCACTCGCCTTCGGCTCGTACTGCAAGCTCTACAATCGGTCTAAAAGAGCCTACTTTAGGCCCTTGGCACACAACACTATAATTCGATTGATTATATAAACGGTGATGTAAAGGACCGGTAGTTTGGTGATGTAGCACATCTGCATCTCAGCCCATCGCTGAAGTTAACCGCGGTGCTGACTGCGATTAGTATTTGGATGGTGTGACCACTCCATACCTATGCAAAACTTCGTGATTTTTTTTCTCCTAACAAAGTGTACGGTAAAAGTGGGTATTACCGCGGTTTTTCAGCACGGGCGTCTTATAGTACACGAATTAAAAGCTTTGCCTCGATGATTTAAGTTGAATTCTTTTTTTAACTCTTCTTTAACTTACCAGAAATGCAAAAATGACTCTTATCATATGATAAAAAACATATAGTTATAATTAATAAATGCAATCTAAAAAATAGATCCGAGGCTGATATTACTGCGGGTATGATTGAATTACCGCGGGGGCTTTACCGTGTGTATGATGGATTACCGCGGGGGTATTACTGCGGAATTTTACCTTGAGCTTGTTATATTATTTATAATTTTACAACCGAAAAAATGAACATATCTGTATATTTTTACATCATATTTCATTTAGAACATAGCAGTTGGCAAATGTTCTCATATATATTGTAGACTTCTTGATTTCACTGTTTTGAGGTTATGTTGGACCAATGCCACAGTAATACCAGCAATCGTATTTGTATACAAATGACGGTATTACCGCGGATGGCCAGACAATAATGTAGTATATTCATACAAATCATGCTTTATTCTCTTTTTAAGACGATTTCTTATATTAATTAATATTTTGTATGATCGAATAAATATTAAATGCCGAATTATACTATGAAAAATGAAATTGCAGAGCGTTTTTCGTCGATCTGCGGTAATTGCAGCGTCCGCGGTAATATCCACATTTATCCTATAGGAGATGATTTGAATATTTTTTCAATGTTTAAGCCTATGGAATGTGAAATGAACATACTTGAAACAGATTCGATCACCAGCAGGTGATGCTGAAACCAACGTAGGAAAAAGCTTTCAGTTCTCTATCCCAGTCAGAGATCTGGCTAAAAGGCCTGTTCGGAGGCTACACATTACTTGAGAGAAAGATATGGATCAAAAGTGAGTGTGGAAAAAAGTATAAGTGATTTATTGCGGGCGCAATAAGCTATATAGGTAGATAAACCAAAGTAAAAACTAACGCAATCTCATCATATGAATGACAAACGATTAAAAATAGGAATAATTTACAACTAGCCGTACTTGTACTTATTTAGGTTTTTATTATAAAATTTTGGACGTTTAAAAATATACATGCATAGCTCCTTAAGCCCTTATACATTTATGCAGATTAACATTATTACATGTTTTATTTTCATACACTTTCAAGTTTACGTTTCATAGACAATCCAATAGTAAGCTGCCGTTTGTTGATAAATTCTTTTAAAACTTTTATAAATTTTGAAAGACATTGTTTTGCAGCTATAGTTTCGTCACAATTTGATCGCTAATTTTATAGTGCAATTATATCTCACTATGTGGTTACGATCTTTGAACATCGTGTTGGATAAATATATCCAATCTCACATGAATAAAAAATTATCATATAACTATAATAACATGTATAAAATATATTAAAAAGTAATAATTGAAATACATTTTTAAAACAAAGCGTAAACTTTACGTAAACAAACAAAAGTTTTTATCGAACCATTACTTTTTATATTCTATAGTTTCAAAAATTCGTATCGGACATTATTTTATTTTATATTATTTTAGTTATTCTTGTTAACGAATTTTAATTTTTAATTCATGTTCCAATTTCAATATTAGAATAAAAATATTGATACCAATTATTATTATCTAATATTTCTGAACTGGATCCTTCAAATGCTACAAAAAATATTCCTATGCCTTTTTTTTATTTTTCTCAGAAAAAATGTTAATATGTGTGTATATACACACACACACATTTACTGTTTAACAAAGTTTTTGTTTCTCGTTTTATAATAATTTATATGAATAAACAGATAATAAAATTTTCTGCATATTAGGTTTTACATTTTATAACTGGCATTGTAGGGAAGAGAGGGGCTGGTGTTACTACTATAAGTAACATTTACAAATTAAACCGATTCCTCATATTTACTCATACAGTGGTGTTTTATCACTTGTCACGATAAAGAATAAATTTGATAGTTTCGATATAGAAAAGTAAAACTATCAATTTTTAGAAAAAATTACTAGTACTTTATATGTAGTTAGATAAATAATAGTAATTTAGGTGTATAGGATTTTCCCCTCTTCTAGAATATACGGAAAATTTGTTTTAATTACATTTATTAACCTTAATATTCATGCTTAATTTTCATCATAACACTTTTGGGGCAGATAGGCAAAATATTTTACGGATATAACCAGTTTTGATGTATTTAATAATATAGTTTGGCTATTGTATACATAGGTAATTTGTCAATCAATAACATTCTTTATCATAGAAAATTGTAGTAATCTTATAAAAGAAAAAAAAAACAAGGTCTGACGTGGCTCGTGATCATGTATACACTGAAAGAGATGAAAAATTACAAAATGTTTATTATTTTATCTATTATGATGATATAAGCAAACACTTCTTTTTATTGAAATTCTTCGGTCTTTGCTAATCTGCCCCAATAATTAAGCCTTCTCTCCCTGCGGTGGAGGCTCATTAACATAAGATAAGCTTAATAAAAAATTACTTATATCGCAAAGACATTTCATTTTAAAAATTACGAAGAATTAAATGTATTCATAAAAGTAAACACTTTGAGGTTTATGATTAATCTTCTCCTTTGTTCGTAACATCAAAAGATTAAAATATATTATAGTCTTCTTGCCAGTCCCCCTTTCCCAAACAAATAAATTGAAGAAATTTGATCGAAATTAATAACAACTTAATTTTTTCGTCGGAAAAGTAGCATAGTAAATTAGTTAGTAGCGTTTTCGATTGTGGATTATCGTTTTCTTATCAGTCTTCCACTGTATTTTTTTATCTTTTGAATACTTTTAATATGCATATAAACATTTTCGTTTATTTGTCTACAATTAAGTGCAGTGTTTAATATGTACAAACAAGCCGAAAAGTCCTTACTTTTGAGCTTATTAAAACTGCAAAATGACACACATTATATTTTTTCTGGAACAGGACTTTCGACAATCTGTTTTACTATTCACTTGACACCTATTTTTTTATACTTAACACCTTTTCTTGATGGTACAGTTATACGACAATCTAAGGAAATCAAGTAAGGAGGTATTGACTTTAATTGAGTATTTTATTATCCCTAATATTAATCCTAGTATGTTTCTTTGGGTCGTAGTAGGAAAGTAAAGACTGTATCGTATCAATATAAGTTATACTTTACAAAAGATAACCGCCATATAACTGCACTACCAAGAGTAGCATGATTTATATTTTACACATATATTTTGCTATCACATTTCTGTCCGGTTTTTATTAAATAATCTACTGTCGATTATGTTATTCTTTATTCGTACCAACAATTTTTGTGCGCCATTTTTTGACGTTTGTGGAATTTTAAGTTGATTTATGCATCACTGGTTCAATATATATTATACGACATTTACTTGTTTATCTTGTACAATATCTTGTATTCTTTTTCTAATTTGCAATTCGTTAAATTAAAAGAGAAAACTTTTATGGACAAATGTTTAAAATGACACTTTTGTATAACCTATGTTACACACTTAGAATAATTTTCGAATAAAAACTTTTTAAATAAAAAGAAACTGATTATTTTGGTGGCTAAAAATATTTAACGACATTCGTCATTTTGGCACTTAAAGAAATAACAAAATATTATAATTGTCATTATTTGAATTTATGAATTACTTTCAGGCGCTTTCACTGCTAAATTTTCTAGTTGATTCTTTCCTTATTTTATCCTAATTAAGTCACATGTAACTATTTTTGTTCTCATATTATAAGAACTTCAAATATTTTGTTCGATTTATTTTAAGTATATCAAAAGTTTCTTTAACGTAGCAATATTTGAATGGAAAGAATGGGATACATTAATATACACATTTAGATATTATGTATTTCGTCTTTTGAATTGAGTTTCTTCCAGTTAAGAATTAAAAACGAAATCCACTTATAAATATCTAGAAGAATGTTGTACACCATTAATGTTATTTTTCTAAATTGTTATAAATTAATATAATTCGTTTCAATTAAATTTTAATCAATCGATCTTTCGAATCAAAATTCCTTTTTATGAGTATCAAATTCAACACTTCTATTGTGGAAGATTTTTTAAGAAATTTTGTTATCGATGTTTTTTAAGAAAAGTTTTTTAAATAACGTCAAATATAATTTCATTAATAAATTGAATCTTCCTTAATATAAGTGTCGAATTTCACACTCATAAAAAGGATTATGCTTTCAAACATTTATCGATAAAAATTTATATGAGACGACTTATATCAAACGTATAACCACTTACCTATTGAACATTGTAAATTAATGTTTTCATTGCACTGAAATAAGTAAAAAACAATCACAAACGAGTGTTCTGCAAATATCAAGTATTTTGTAGAACGTGCCATTAGACATAAATTTTTCAATTAAAATGGACATAATTTATTGCAGACTCGGGCTCTTGTATAAATTTTCGCGCGTTCTAGCCAAGTACCGCTGCCAATGTGAAAACAAATGGCGGTGTGGCCCTTGAGGGCAAAGATCCGTTAACCAGCGCGGCGCTATTGGCAGCAACCTGACCGCAACAGGTAGGATATTAGTTACCCGAGCATAATCGGCCGTTCACGTTTAAACGACTTGAAACACGTACCTACATTACATCGAGTGTTGAGCTTGAAAGCATGTATTTTTCAGTTCAAATTGAATTCAAATTTGTATTACATATTCAATTAAAATCAATATCCTCAGAAATAAAAAAGAGTTTTCATATAAATTATGATAAATTATTATAAATGGATATCTTTAAATACTGATATTGCAAAAGTAAAAATGTATACTTTTTACTCAGAAAAAACGATTATTTTTACTTTCGAGATACTTCAGTATCATTTTCTACTTTCTGCCACCTGCAGAACCACACGAGACAAGCAATTCTGGAACATCAAAACTGAAAAGAAACTCAATAACCAAAACGTTTGCACAACGTCCCCCATTCTCCTTCACAATACTACCTATCGTTAATAATCCAGGCCCTACAGCCTACCCATCGTATTACAATAAAATACAAACCGCATAGCGATCGGAACGCGACGAGCCACAAAACGTAGCACCGGTTGCAGCAGCAGGACGCCGCACGCGTTCGCTCTCCGCTAAAACATCAGCGTGCACGCTCAGACTACGCGCGATCGGGATTTGCACATCGAGCGTCGCTCATTCAGACGTCGATGCCGAGTAGCTCGCGGCTGTCGACCCGTGAGAGCCGACGGCGTAGGCTGCGCCGGCGAAACTCCTTCCATCAGACGGACGCGCGCTTGACGCGCAGGCTCGCGGTGATCGAGGGCGGCCTGTAGCCCTGGTAGCCCGACGAGTCGAGCAGCTCCGAGTTGGTCGCCCCGAGGCACGTGCACGAGCAGACGGACACACAGTCGTCGGTGTCGTTCGACATTGGCACGTGGCCGGCCAGCAGCTTACCGTTCACCGCTACAACCTCGCCGTCCAGCGTGAGCACGTGGTGCGAGGCCGACTGGAGCTCGTCGTCGCGACGCACCTCCTCCGCGTTCCTGAATTAGCAGATACAACGAGATTAGTATATTGAAAGTTTATTACTTCTACGTTGAAGTTAGGTCTAATTATTATGATTTCGCGTTTATTTAATATAAAAATCTCAAGATAAATTTGCGGTTGATATCTTGAAGATGCAAAATTCAAACAAATTGAAGAAATATAATGCAAAATATATGTATCATCTTGTGGGAGCAATAAAGCTGCATTTTGATACGGAATTGGAGAAGGTATCGTTTCGTCAGAACATTGAAAAAGGTGTCATTTTGGAAACAATATTTTTTTTGTAAAATTCAAGTTGATAATAGGTACTTTGAATATATGAAAAGTTATTTCACGTTCTCTATTAAACATGTTTAGAATTATATTAACGTCTACATTACAACACCTAAATAAATTCAAAGAAAACTAGTTCAATTTGTTCATCCCGGATCAAAACGTTATACATCGTTCGACTCTGTATTTAATGTTTCATACACTCTTTCAGTTTTAAATTTAAATTTTTTAATCGACCAATTATTGCTCCTAACCGATAGTATGTAACCGCGAAAATCAGTATAAATATTTTTAAAGTCTTAGTCAAAAGTTATAGCATTCATGTACTCACATTGTCATGAATCGAAGGACAAGTAAATTAATACTGGCAGCAACAACTGCCAAACCGAATAGGATGAATACCAAACTCAATGCCACGTAGCCTGGTTTATTCGACAAAGCTTGATCGTTCTGCAAAAAATTCAAAATACGTATATTTTTCCTCGTCGTGAAAAATAGCCATTTCAGAGTTCACGATATATATAAATTTATATTGTAATATACGCACTTGAAGAGCGACATAGTCGCCGAAGCCGATAGTCGTGAGGGTGACGAAGCAATAGTAGAAGCTGTCGAAATAGCTCCAGCCTTCGTATCGAGAAAAGACGGCGGCGCCAGTGGTTATAATAATGCTGGACAGCAAACCAGTTGCCAACATGAGATTCATCTCGGTCGCCTCGGTCTTTTGGCACTTGAGGTACGTCTTCGCCCGCCGTATCACGACCGAGGCGAATTTGTTCAGACGTTCACCGATGCTCTGGAACATGACGAGGCCCAGCGGAATGCCGACCATGGCGTAGCCCATGCAAAACGCCTTACCGGTCACCGTCACCGGCGTCGAATGCCCATAACCTTGAAACGAAAGTTTTTGATTGTTTATTCACATTTTTTTTGTCGGAGCGCTGTTTCATTATAATTGAAAATAAATGAGTTAATAAAAAATGTAAATAGGATTCAGGTGAAAATAAATTTTACATTTATACTATAGTTAATTAGTAGATGGTAAATTAAATAACTAAATGTTGTTTTTTCGGACTTTTTGAAGTAAATTAAATACAAATTATCGCCACTTCATTATGTTAAATAGACTGGCTCAAAGAACAGAGAGGTAGAATTAATTCCGAAAAATTGACCGAAGAATATAAGTTCCAATGCATTATGCATCACGTCGACGTTTCATCATCCACTTAGGAAACACATCTCTGTTATCTTTTCCGCTCGAAAAGTTTACTTGACCCAGACGGAGAATCCAAATTTACATAGGTCACGCGGCCAAAATCAATATGACGAATGTGCTACGAGCCTGATTGCGGCGTTTCAATTACAGCCTGTTTATCGTCCTCGTATATAGCTATAGGGTATAGCCATTACTCTTACCTATCATCGCCAGAACCACGGTGGCAAAGTAGAAGGCTCCCGCGAATTTCCATTGGGGGCCAGCTTTGTGAGGCTTGTTCTCGATGATGACGATCTCCACCATGCGGTAGTCCTCCACCGAGATGTTGTACTTTCTCATCATGTTCTTACGTACCTCTTCGTTTTTAAACAGACCAAAGTGTGACATAAATTTTAACGGTTAAGATAAATTCTGTAATTACAACAGACAAGTAAGAGCAATTATTCCCCCAAAGGATTCCCATTCGTTAGTCTCGAAAAAAGATATTGATACTTTTAGAAAAATGATAACCTTGGGAGGGTGGAGAATGGAGGGGGGCGTAAAAATAAAGAGCCATACCCGACAAGAATTCCCAGCGCTTGCGCTCGGTGTCGGACTCGAGGGCGTCGAATACGGCGGCTCCGATCAGGAGGTACGTGAACGTGCACACCACCAGCGAGAGCGTCCTGACATTCTGCCTTTTCATCTCGACGCCGGTCGCCGACGACGACGACGACGCGAACAACGAGCGCGTAATACACCGAGCACAAAATCACAGCCCCCTATACACTCTCCCTTTCGAGGCTGCTTCCTGTAATCGCCAAGCGCTGTTTCCAATACACTGAAGGCAAAGGTCGCCGACACACCAGCAGCAGCGCGTGGTTATGCTCCGGCGGCGGCAGTAGCGGAGGATCCACGCTACTTGCCCGCTCTATTTTCGCGCTCCATCGTCCTGGACTTGCTGCCTTCTTGGATGAACGCACGCTGGGGACAACAACGGGAGGAGCGGCAGGAACAGCTTCGTCGCCGTCGAGGGGGCGAGCATCGTTTGTCGCGCGCGCGCGCGAGGCCGCAAATTATGGACAGAGAGAAAGAGAGAGTGACAGAGTTCGGATCCTATATTACGCAGGGATGTGAAGCGCGCGCGCAAAAGGCCGCCGCTCGCGTGGCACTGACAGCGCCCACAGCGGCCGATCATTGCGAGCCGTCAGCGGGGGCGAGATGGCTATTGATCGGATCTCTCGCTATACGTATACAGCCGCGCGCATGGGGGAGAAAGAGAGAGAGCGCGTGGCAAGGAGGCGCCCCACGGAGACAGGATATGACGATGAGGGTGCTGTGATGGTATACACGATGCTGTCCCCGCCACACTGGTAAGGGGAGCCGCCAGTTAGTAGAGTAGGTCGGTGTCTAGTCCGACGAGGCGACGGATGCTGCGCTAGGATAAGGTAGGGTGCACGCGGTAAGGTAGAGATCAGTGATGATGCGTGCAGTGTGATTTGAGATGCGATGCTGCGGCGTGTTATCTAGAGTTATCTAGTGTGTTACAGATAAGGAATGGTATAATAAAGTAAAAGGGAAAGAGCATTTTTTCTATGAAATTACTAATATAAAATTTTATTTTAATTATCTTATTTATTGATATATTACAGGGGTAATTACAAAGATTTTATCCTGGAAGTATTTTCGACCACTGAGCAAAGTATCTTACTGCGTTTATCTTGTAAACCTTATATTTCCATTCATAAGAGGTATCCTATCTGGAACTCCAATTCTTTGGCACGACTTTTTCATTGTAAATTTATAATTTTAATGATTCATGATGCGTTCCTATACTATAATATTGCCCACAAGACGATATGAATCAATTTTATTTTCAGATTCAATCTTATATTGGTAACCTCCTGCTATCTTTTGTAGCAGGGTTTCTCATCTGCGTTTACTTTGAAATTCCAATGCTCGTTTTAGACAGACTGCTTTTCAAAGAAAAAATCGAGGTACAACAGAAGGAAAATGAAAAAATAGGCCATTCTGCAATGGAGATGCAGAAGTCAAAGTGAAAAATATAATACAACCATTTTCAAAAATTGTAAAAGTATGTCTTATAAGTGTTTATAAATGCCTACAACTGTTTGAAAATAAAAAACTGTTTACTTCTTGTATAAAAATATGGTTGTATAAAACTGTAAATGTAATAATTTCTGAAAATTTTTTATTGTACACAAAGTAATTACTTTTCCTCTCTGTCTATGAAATATTCTTTTTTCCAGAGGCAGTGAAAAAGTATATTTTAACGATATTTTTACTTCGTAGCAATAAAAGTATTGCTGTAAGCCCTATACAGATACGGTATAAGGCTGTTTGCCTATAGCGCTAATACCTTACTTTGTTCATAGAGGAATACTAATAAGAAATATCATGGTACGAATTGCTCTCAAAAGGAAAGTTTTCCACCTCCTGATTATAGATTTATCTAAAACTTCATGTTATTTTTTAAACTAAAAAGTGTGATAATAATCACGCACAAATAAACATAAAGTAGTCAGAAAGAGCTTTTATTTAAGCTTTGATTCAATTAAAAATATTAATTTCTCAGAAAGCTATGAACAATGAAAGGCAGCGTAGGGAAATGGTTAAAAAACCTTTCACTTGCCGCAAAAATCTTATCGGAAGAGATTTGCGGAAAAGTACAGGACACGAATCCATCTACCAGTTCTTTCCAAACTAATATAACTGAAGCTGTTTCGGGATCGTTGGATTTATTTTTAGAACTGTTGTGCAAAAATAAGACTGCAGTTAGAAACATTAAAAAAATATATAAAAAAAATAACCTCACTAACAGAACTATAGAGGACAATGAAATACATAAAGTCCAGAGAAGCTCGAGCCAAGTTCTTTAGATTTCACATATAGCAAATCTTCAAACGATGTTGATAACGACAATGTGAATGGTTAGTTCGCTGCTGAAATTTCTTGTAAAAATATAACAATAATTTAAAATATATTTATACTTTTATAAATTAATAAACTTGTAATGAATTTTGTAATTAGATTTACATACAAATGTAAATCACACAAAAAAAATGTATTTCACACAAGTGAAATAAAGAACTTGAAATAGAATTCAATGGTGTTCATTTTTATATTCGATTGAAACCTTATATATTCTAGATAAAAGATAAGGAAATATATTAAATATTACTATTTTCTGAATCATCTTAAAATCTTAAACAAATTTTTAAATATGTGGTATAAATATACTGTTATGGGTGCTAGCTTCTCATACATAGTTGAAGCGGAAGAATGAAGCGGCGTGATAGCCGCAACTCAGCATT
Organism: Torymus aiolomorphi; assembly: GCA_036365515.1. Taxonomy (NCBI): domain Eukaryota; kingdom Metazoa; phylum Arthropoda; class Insecta; order Hymenoptera; family Torymidae; genus Torymus; species Torymus aiolomorphi. The sequence continues at coordinate 127,867,232 of CM070877.1, read as the reverse complement.
ATTATTAGTAGAAGCGAGGCGCGAAATAGTCACGGCGACTCGCCCGAACACGAAAAAGCTGACAGAGGGATTTGGTTGCTAGGCCGGAGTTTGAAGACTCATCGACAATAGCTCCACTCATAAGTGATTGGGAAAAGAGGGGACTACATCAAGTTCGACTATAAAATTTGTTTTATCCATCTTATAAATGACCAATCTGAACTTTAAATATTCATTAACAATTAGTGGACACAATTGATGAATACAATATAATATTCTGCATAAAAATATTTCTATGATATTTTCATTACGTGCGTATTTTATTAATAGAAACAAAATAGCTTTCAGTAGTATCAATCTGACTTTTACCGTTGCCTCGCGCAAAAATACAAAAACATCATAAGAAACGAGATAAAAGTATCGAATCAAGGCTACGGCACATGTCAGAATATTCGAAATCGATCCTATTGCCGGCACTGCAGTACATTTGTTTTGCATACGTAGCAACGTAAGTGGCATCCGTATAAATGTGAGTCCATGTACATATATACGAAAAAATACAAAACGTGAGTATTTTCATTTCGCTTTACTCTTGGAAATTTTGCTTTACGCAGGCAGATACGCAAAAGTCAAATGTTGTGTGTTGACTTAAGTACATACATAGGTAAGTACAGTCAGTCGCTGCATAAAAGTGTGGACCATAAATAGGTAAAAGATTTAACGCAGTTATAAAATTATGTTGTAGCGACCAGCGTGGATTTTTATAAATGTGTATACACGAAGATTGGTAAGTACTTTCATGAAGCTGCGACAAAAGATGTAACTCGATCAGCCAAATTACAGATTTTTTGGCACAGATGAGAAAGTTCAGATTCAATTTTAATATACTGCAGTAGTCAGTTTTTGCCAAAGAAATAATTGTCGAATAAATGAAATAGACTTCAAATAAGTGTATATTCACTTTTTATAAGTACACAGTTGTCCACTGATTTGAATAAGTGCACGACCATGACTGATTTTCACTTGTTCGAATTTACATAGTAGATGCACGTTTTTCGAATGTACCGATTCAGATAAAACAATTTTTTAATTAGATAACATATTGTGAAGTTATTGTCTTAATGTGTCAGTACATATATGAATTATACATTTTTAGTTGGGTATTCGTGACGTTTCGTAAAATCTTGGCGAAATAACAGTAAGTTCACTTTACTCTATTGTATTGCACTTTTCGGTGTCAAGTAATAAAAGCTTTTGATAAAAACATGCAGTAGTACAAGTCAGTAAGAAATCTTTCATCATTTCTTAGGTTAGAGATGATTTTTGAAAAAATTGCAGGATCATTTTTTTCTGCACACATGTCGATTTAAAATCAGTGATAAGACAGAGGCTGAGACACCAATGTTTGTTCCATTCTTATTCTGAGAACTCTACTTATAGAAATCCCTTATCCTCGTAATAGAAAAAAGTGCAGGTACGCCAGTCACCTTTCCATTAAGTCGTCATCATTATTACTCTTATGCTTCCATTAGGAAGACAACACTCTTGATCTGGAAAGCACAGTTCTAACCATGGAAATATTCTGAAAGGAATGTCGAAATGATAAATAACGTGCGAAATATTCATTACGTGAGAATAGATGTTATGAGGATATCGAACACAATACAGGATTTTACATTGAATTTCACATTATTCTCATTTATTGTGTTATTTACATTAAAAATGTTTGTCGCCTGATGTTCAGAATCTGGCAAGGAACACTGGACAACTGAAATTAAAAAGGATTGAATGAGAATAACGAAAAATACGAAATTGTCGGTAACTACGCAATAGCATATGACTCCGATATCCCCTTATGGCAGAACTGTAAACCACTTTTAAGATAGGACAAAATTATAATGCACATGCTTCCTTTCCATCTCCACTGAGAAGTTGATATTTTATAATCCTTTGTGACACCATTATTGAATTAGATTTTTCTACCTCATACTCATGCAATATAATCCATATGAGAATCGAATAGGATTCAATAGACTTTCCTGACGCAGCATTCTACTCTCTAAAATTCCTACACAAAGCAGCAATCCAACTACATGATAAGTAACCTGTCAAGGGAAATTCAACCCTCACGCAGCAACGATCAACGGTATGTATAGTTTTCTATTTCGACTGTGCGTGCCTTAAAACCACGTTCGCTTCTTTTCCGAGCACGTACATTTACAAGTTTATAGCAGCTGCTAAAGCACAAAGAAGCTGCGTAGTATACCTATAGACCGGCACGTATCCCTTACGCGGCAGCGGCCGCGTAGTTTGAATAAAACAGCAATTTGCTTACGGCACGGTCGCGGGGCTTTATCCCGTTGGCGTACAATCGTAAACGACGAGTATTATACTCGTCTTGTAGAACATAAACTGGCCAAGAAGAATAAGTTCGTGTGCGCATGTGCGAGAGAGCAAAAAAGCAACGGAATCCGACATCAAATTTTTAGTTATTATTTTTATTTATTTATTTTATTCATTTGCATCATCATCCGTCTCCGCCTTAGTGTGGAAGTGTTCAATTCTAAAATCACCATCATATATGCATAGACTTGGGTATTTTTTGGTTTAACTTTTGAATGTCGATGATCGGTACATAACGTGAATGTACATATAAGGAAATGCGACAAAATAAGTATGGGAAAGCTCAAATTTTCACTTAAAACCAAACTTACTCCCGTTTTTAATTAAGAAAAAAAAATCACATGGAAATATTGCATTGATTGTTCTGTTCAAATACTTTTCATTTTCTGTACTTACGTATGTACAAATCTAAATTGAAGGCAAACTAGACCGAAAAGCTAATTTCAGATAATGGATGTAAAATAAACAAAAGGAAGTACTACTTTATGTTTTGTTAGTTGACGTAAAACATATTTTGCTGAGGCTTTGACGTCGCCACATACGGTTTTTATGACTTTCGGATGCTATTATCTTCCTGTATCTCTTCCCTTTCCTTCCTTCTAGAGTAAGCCTGCTTTAGCCCATTTCTTCCTGCCGTTGCAGTTTATCTCGAATTTCTGTATTATCTCTGTGCGCCTGTGCAGCATATTCGTACAAAATCTCACAAGACTTACTGAAATCGAATAATAAAATTTCCTTTGTTTATGTAATTTTACGTGTAAAGTAAGTCGTTCTATAATATATGTCACTGCAACTAATATATGCAAGTTGACAATCATCTTTTGAATAATCAATGGATATTGTTAAAGTGCTACCAATATTATTTTACAAAATACTTATAAAAAAGGATTGTCTGTGATTGTGGTGTTCAAGTAATAATTAGTCACTTAAAAAGATTATTACAAAGTGGCATATTATTCCGATTTGTTCTACTTCTACCTAGTACTTTTTATATTTTTGTAGTTTACGATGCTTATAAAATGCCGAAATAAAATTGTCCTTCCTAAATAAATCAAAGAATAAAAAAAATTATGTATACCTATAATTACTATTTCATTAGCTTGAATAGTGAGGAAATCATATTATACTTAATGTGTCACACTACAAATAAGTTTTCAATATATCATACAAAAAATAAGGGAAAGAAAAAGTGAAACCTGTATTGCGCAAGTCCCTAAAAGTTTGCACGGAAACAACTGGCATGTCGAGTCTTTTCGGTGTGAAAAAATTTCAGTTCACAGCTCTATTTTCCTTTAAAATCTGCGTGATCGTTATTCTACCTACACACGTAGTCTCGGTTTTTAAGATTATTATACAATTTGGTTCGCTATCCATTATAATTACACCTACCATAAAAAATAATATGCATGCGCGCACACATCCTTTAGAGACTGAAGTCCCGGTCATTTGCGCGGCATATCGGATCGACGCCAACGATTATGGTTACTCCGGATCGCATTCGCTCGCATAACTGCCGAAAAACCTCGTGCGCGCGCGTGCGTATATAGTCGCGGGCCGTTGCACACGTCTACTTTTTAACCCTGGGGTCTCTCTACTCGCGACGAGCCGTCGGCGGCCGTAAAAAATGTTACTCCCCGCGGTCATAAAGATGAGTGTGAATTTTTACTGGTGTCTGTGTATATATGAGTACGCGCGCCTGGCAGGGACGTTCGTGCGTACTAGACCGCAATTGACGCGCAGTATATATAGGTATGCGTATATTTCCGGGGGATGCGCGACGGGAAGAATTCGCGTGATAGCGAGCCACCACGTTTGCACAGTGTATTTTTCGGTAGTGTACATACCTACAGGGAATTTCTGCGACAAAATACATGCTATTTAAAGGGATGATTCGTAACTTATCGATTTCTGTACCTACATATATGAATATAAAAAAGATTCGAGAAACAGCGGAAGTGAAAACGCGCGCGAAAACAAGAGCAACGAACAAAGCGACCCGGAAGTCGTTGGACTGATAGTGTAGGCGAGCATGCAGCCTTGCCGCCGCGAGGCGAATGAAAATTATACGGGAAACTATTGTTCGCTGTTCTTCGAAGGTTTTTGCCAGGGGGGAAAGCGTCTTGGCGACGGCAAGTGACTTTATGATCGTCGGTAACGGATCACCCAGGGACGCATCGCAGATGTGTTGTGCGGCGCGCCATCCTGGCACTTTTATTTCGGCCGCGGGAGCTCTCAGTTTAATGTATCTAATTGGTTAAGGGATATGTGTTCGGACGCGATAAAATGTCTGCGAGTGGAGCTTTTATGAGATTGGCTGCTATTGCGGAGGGCGTATATAGCTGAAAAATCTTTTCACGTGGTTTAGCTGTTTTTTCTTTTCGTATATCATTCCTTTATTGTATTTTGTTATTCTGGGGGAAGAGAAAGTTTTTGTACCTTATATTTTTTGTAATATGTATCACTTGGGTATCAGGAGCTTAAATGAAATGACGTTTTTGTGGATGATTCACGTTCATTGGAAGATCGTTTTTAATTAGGTGTGGTGATTAGTGATGTTTTATTAATCTTGACAAGATGAGCTCGCGCAGTAAAATTACATCATAAAGTAGCGATGTGACAGCGTATAACGTTAATATACTTTGCTCATTTTAGTGCAAAGATTATGATGGTTTAATTTACGCGCGTTATAAGGTACATTATACATTAAAATTTGATACTTTAGACATTGTCGCTTTTACGGAGCGTTATTTTCAAAGTGGTATTTGAAGGTGAAATTTCATTCCACTTTTTATCTTTGGCTTTAATTTAGCGTAATCATATCTCATAAAAAAAAAGAATACTATTACGGTATTACCATGAGGGGCTTTAAAACTAAAATTTCTGTTTGTTGTTGTCATTCAAATCTTCAACAAAACTTAGTCATTGCAGGACTTGAAATTTTTTCAAGATGTCGTTTAAAACAATAAGAACTCCTGTAAGGTCAAACAAGTTTAGATAATTCGTATATACGTAGTTTTCAAAAGCTCTACCAAAAAATTTCGTATATGAATATATAAACATAATAATTTACGATTACGTCCCTATGTTTTTCTTTCTCTTATAAATGTAAAATATCATTTTTCAAGCAGACGTCCCACAAATCACACGGCACTCTTGCAGCATAGGTCCCCGAAAATTCATCTTTCTCAAAATGACCGTTCTTTAAAAAATAGGCACGTCCACGTGCAATCCTTACAGTTCAGGAAAGCCTCACGGTCACAACAGACACACACGAAAATCCATATACGCGGTCCCTCGACATCTCTATGTATCTCAATTTCTTCTCTTTATACGTTTTCGAATGCGTCGTCCTGGCGCCCGCCGCGTTGATGAAGTCATCGGTCATTTGTGAGATGTTTTTTTCGTCTCGCTCGTTTACGGAACGCGTGCACGCTTATACGCGCACGAAAATAGCAGAAGGTGAAACCTTCGCAGGGTGTCCCGGTAATGAGATAGCGACGACGACGACGGCGGCGGGATATGCGTATGCGAGATTGGCATCTATACGTCTGATGCTAATTCTACATGGTGCGTGTGTGCGACTGAAACGCGGGGGAAACGGCGGTGGGTCTCATTTTCCAAGTCTTTCTATACGGTGACACCATGAATTATTCATTGGATACGTAATTCGATGGTAAATTTGGAATTCCCGCGACCTTTTATTAGCGGGTATTTTTAACAGTTTATTTAGGTTTCATATACTGCTGTTATTTAGTAAAGATTAAGTGTTTGTACTAAAATCTGAAAGCAAGTTCTTTAACGAATACTTCAATATTTTACAAATAATACATTTAATAAAACAACTGATTTGGCCACAAATAAAACAGTACACTCTCTAAATTTGAATCAGTGCATATGCGCTGATACCAAATCAGTGGTTTATTTATAACTGTCAATCAGTAAATATTCACTAATTGTCAGTGGAGTTTCACAGATTATACCACTGATTTGATTTCAGTGCATATGCACTTATTTAAATTTAGAGAGTAGGGTTACGTGTGCATATAGTGCATAACATTTTAGATAACTTGACACGTTTATAAGATGATAAATTATTTAAATCAGTAAATTACTGAACAGTGAAAAATACAGAACATGCCTGGCGGGGCCGGAGGTGCGCCCCGTTATACGAATTGTTAGAGGCCTCGCCAGGTCTTTTTTCAGGACTTTATAATTTTTCTAAGGCAATAACGGACAAGGTCTTTATGCACATAGAAAAGAAAATCTTTACATTAAAAGTATACTTATCTAACTATAAAATCCTGATTTTATTTGTGCCAAAGTATATATTTCTTATTAGTTAACAATATTTCTTAATAATTAAGTAATATTCCATAACAGTTAAGATGCAGATCATTTGTTCAAATTTTCTACAATTTCAAAGACATGGTTTCTTAACTATTAGGAAATATTATGTAGCTGTTCAAGAATATTCGTTTGTCCGTATCCAAACCTCCGTTCGTTTATAGTTAATGACGTTCCTTTAATGTAAAGATTTTCTTTTCTCTGTGTGTTAGCCCCACGTTAATTCCTGTCCATCACGAAAACAGAAGGTCCGATTTTCCGCCAAGTCACCCCATGCCATTTTTTTATCAAGCCCTCCTCTATTAATATATTTATTTGATCGGAACAGTAGTACAATTTTAAAAACTTATTATTTTAATCGTTATGAATAATTTTATGGCAGTAATAAGAAAAGTAAAGTAATTAATAAGCAGTCTGATAATAGTTTTAAAAAAATTTGCAATAAACTAAATTTTGGTTCATAAATTTATATATAAACGTAAAACACAAATAAAGAATTATTAAAATAAAATTTGCAAAATAATTTTTCCGCTTCGATTTACTCTATACCTAATATATCGGTTCTTGTAAGTATAAAATTTTCAGTTTTATCACAGGAGATATCTATTACGATTTGCTTTCAACCTGTGACTGACTTCTTATCATTCTTAAATAGCTAAATTTTTTCTGTCTCAGAATTAAGCGTTAAAATAATCTACAGTCAATTATAACTATACCATGTAAAATTACATCTATGTGTATAGGAGAATCAAATAATGCATTCTAATAGCTGTTGCGAAGCAGTTTGTCAAAACATTTTAATAAAGGCTCTATAAAGTGTAATATATTGTTCTTAGAGCATGATAACTTACATTACCATATAAAATCAGACTTTTTTCTCCCTCAAATATTTTGAATAAGCATAATCTATAGAGCTTTCATAATAAAAATTGTCAGGACATTTTGAAAAATGCTCAATTTCCAATTCCAGCAATCTCCACTTACAGACACCCGCCCATCCACCCCCGCCGCTGATAAATTCAGAAAATTCAACTTGAAAATCGCCTCCCTCGCATGACTATCGCATGAAGGCCACGCGCGGGCGATTGATAAGTATCGGCAGGAGCGGACGGGCCGATGGGCCAATAAACATCTGGTGGTCTGATAAGTAGCCCGTACGTATACCCTGCCGAACTTTTCAGGGGAATTGCCTCCTGTCTGTAGTGTGTATATATACACCTATAAGTAAAACAGGGGGCGGTAATGGAGGGTGAGAGAAAGAGAGGCTACGGATTAGACGATCGTAACTTCTTTGATTAACTCTTGCTCTCTATCTCTCTCTCCTCTTCTTTGGGATGGAAAAAAATCGCGCCTCTCTGGTGGCTCGCCTCTTTTTCTCGTTTCTCTCACCCTCTTTTTTCATTTTCCGAGATATATATATAGAGAGCGAGAGAGAGGGAGAGAGAGAGAGAGAGAGAGAGAGAGAGAGAGAGAGAGAGAGAGAGAGAGAGAGAGAGAGAGAGAGCTTTCAGAGCGACTCCGCCGTTGGTAAAAGCGAAGGGGATTCCAGCACGTGTTATTTGGATGTGGCTTTGCCACGCGTGCGCTGTAAGGGTGAATATAATAGAAAGTATTAGTATCGTCTAAGCTTCCTCTTAGCTTATATTAGCGGATACTGATTGAAGTAATTAAGTGTGCAGCAGCGCGCTGCCTTTTCCTTTTTCCCGTGGAACATTTTTCTCTTATGCGAAGCTGCAAACAACGCACATCTATTTTATTTTAAATACATAGATATTGATTAAAAAAGTAATAAAATCATAATGTCGTGATTCAACAAGAAGGAATTATGTGTGGTTTGTCTCCGCGGGCTCGAGCCCGTGCTCTACCACGGACCTAAAACGCTGCGATACGTTACGCTTGTTATGCGGGGAAGAGCCTGTGACAGTTAATATGCGTGCATTGAGAAAAATATTCATCGATATTCTTGTAGTTTGTACTAAAATGTTATTGCAACAGTGTAACGATATTTTAAGCTGACTACCATATTGTTTCAAAAGATGTCTAAAGAGGCATTTATCAAGACAGTCGGGAGAGATAACTTTAATATTCAATTTTCCGCTCTGAATAAAAGCCCCTCGAGGGATTCCATTTTAGTAACTATGCAATTTTCACCAATTCCATCGATTCAACCTCCCCAATCACATATTTAACTCGGTAGAATGTAAACGACCTCCCATCCAAGGACTGGCGAAGTCAGGGCGAGAAATGCATGTCTCCTCGCGAATTCGATTTTAAAATTTAATTTCTGCCCGAGCTCGCGCGCCTTTCTTTCTCTCAAACGCTCTCCGGGCATGTTTGCCCGTCCCATTCTTTACGACGGTTTCTTTGACGCGCATGTGCGCTCGCGCCAGAGGTACTCTCTTTGGATCTAGAAATTTTTTATTGCTTTTCGCGCGACGTTCCTCTCGCGTGCCTTCGTCGTTTCCTCGTTTGGGCGCTCGTCCCAACTGCACTGGAGCATTTTTTGTCCCGCCTGGAACATTGCGAGCAAATTGATTTTCGCAAGCAGCATAAATTACGTTTGATCTTTGAAACATTAAAAATTTATTTGTAAAGGTGAATTCTTTGGAATTTTCATTGTTATAGTTATTAGAATTTTTCAACTATATATATCTTGAAAGAATTCCGAAATTTATATTTGTACTACACGTGTAACTTTTAATAATACTAAATGCATCTATAGTTATCTGTAAAAGGAGACTTTTACTAAAAAAGTAAACTGGAGAATTTGAAATAATAGTCTGTAAATTATTCACGACAAGTGCGTCAAAAACAGTGAGAAATATAAGAGGAATTCCGAATCGATTTTATTAAAGGAATGGGAAAAACGATAAATAATTAAGTACAACAGTAGGCCAAAAACCTTGTGAGGGCGTATTAAAATATACGATTCACAGAGTACGGGCCTTCAAAGCAGAGAAGTCATAAATCAATCCGGAACTAACCCTAGAATGGGGCCAAAAGCCTCTTTATGTGAATATACGATTCAATTGAAATATGCAATATATAGAAGAGGGAAAATTAGAATAATTTAGAAATACTTTAACAAATTTAACTTTATAACAATTACAGTAGGTATATACTTTTGCACACTGATGTTAATATAAAATATAATATCAAAATAAGTACGGGGTTTTTTTTTTTTAATTATATCGTAACTGTGATAAAAGCAGGTTGAGAAAAGAAATGCTTTAAAAAATACCGCTGAAAACTGTACCGAGCTCCAGTGCAAAAACGAACGCAAACCGTCAAGAGCTCGTAAAAACAGCATTTCCCATATAAATTGAACAATATACCTCTCCACAATGTACCCGAAATAAAACAGCAATCCCCGAAGTTAATACTACCAGCGCATATCGAAAAACGCATTCGAAAGCACCCGCAGCTCTTTGACGACGACGCGCGTAGCATACCCGCAGTGATGGCGATATCGAATATTATGTACAGCCTTCACCGGCCTATAACCACCCACATACACGAAATCGTATTTCGAACGCCGCGAGTTTTTGACCCGCTGACCTGGAATTATAATTCAACGAGTGATACACACCGTTAGAACCACCCGTACGCTGGCGACAGCCGAAAGCTAGCAACAGGAGATATACACACATGCGCGGTCGGCCGAATAATGGAATTTGCTGCGCGTGTACCCGTGCATTGCCACTCCGCTACTGCTTGGTCTCACACACGCGCACACAGCATCTCTCTTCTCGGGTGTGCCTACGGTTTTGTGTATTTGGCGCAGAGCGGCTTCCGCACATCTTGTTTAATTGCGATCGCTGATGGTAGCTCGCTCGCATCCTCTCTCTCCGATCTCGTGCGTGTATATAAATACATACATGGAGTGTGAAGGGGCGCGCATTAGCCGCGGTTGTCGGCAAGCCTTGTTGCTTTAGGCCGCGCGGAGGTTTACCCGGTATACTTGTGGGTGGCACTGGGTAGGTAATACGTATCGAAAAGCTCATGAAAAACTCGAAATAGTACATTTCGATACTAGTGCGAGGATTTGATTTTCCCCTCGTGTGACTGTTTGCACCCGAGCGAAGCGAGGGTAAAAAGGTCACACGAGGAGAAAATCAACTTCTCACACAAGTGTCGAACCGTATTTTTTGACACGACGTGCGAGAAGTGAGATTTTTGCACGCATCGTTTAACGCAGAGTGCGAGAAATCGAACTTCTCGCACGGAGTTTCAAAAATTATAATTATACAATGGTACATAATATTATTTTATGCGCTTTACTTCCCACTTACATTTAATTTTGACGAATGATTATATTATTATCGGGTTACAATGTTTGTAATAAGCTAATATAACTCTTGTTATTCAATCATTGATGGTGATTATTATATATTACGCAGGAAATTGCGCTTCGTGAATGACTAAACTGATGCTGCTTATTGTAAATATATAGGAATATAAGTACAATGGATTTACAATGATATTATATTTTCCATAAATAAATTATTTATAGATATCAAATAAAAGTTTAAACATATTTCTAGCAAACCATTAATCCTGAAAGTTGTTGTATTTTATACAGTAAAAAAAATTAAGAAAAAATTAAAAAGTTACCAAATTACAAGCTAGTATTGATTTCATAAGTAAGTAGCTGAATTGCTGAACAATGCGTTTTCACTGTACTGGATCAAGTATTACTGGAATTGTACACTGTAATTCAAAAAAGTATTTTTTTTTTCGTAATAATATTTGAGAAAAATTTATAACTACAAAAAATATATTTCAGCTTCCTGCGTGAATTGACGTAGTGCCGTAAGAATGTAAATAAGTGGAATACACCTACCCATAAGTTCTCTCGCGCACTCGCACACGTCAGAGCTGCGCAAAATACGATACCCTTGGGATAGAGATTCGCAAATCCACACACCCACATAGACACATGAGAGTCCAGCGAGAGCTGTATCGAAAGCGAAGTAGCAGACCATCACAGCTGCGCAGATACGCCGCACACGCTCGCATATATATATACACACGCACAGGAATAATTTCTATCATCGGCTACGGGACGGCGTTGTGTAATTGTAATCAGCCGCTAATGTTACGATCGTCTCTTGTTATTACGCGCGCTCCCCTCGCCCCCTGCAGCTTTATTATGTCGGCGTCTAATTTGCCGCGGGCGACGTTCCCCTTTGAACTCTTGACTGCGGAAATCACCTAAATCGACGTCGTCATTGCAGTTCTTTCCTATTATATACCTTTTGGCGAGATTTTTATGGGTGGCTGCCTGTGCGTTCGGTATCGCAATTTACACGAGCTTTGATATATAATTGCGATGGCTTCCGGAAGTAAGTGGTTGGTGTAACAGAGTCAACATTGTAATATATTATGTAAGGTAATTTGTTCGAGAATCTTTTGTTTGTTGTGAAAAAAGAAATATTATTAATAGGAAAAATTACTAAAAATGTTTTAAAAATTGTCAGAAAAATAATCAATTTTAATGTAAATAAAGTTTTTGACCTATACTTGTAAGGAATTTTTCGAATTTTTTTGTGTAAAAAGTGAACTTTATACTGAAAAGATTTGAAGAAAGAAGTATGATTAAAAATCCAAGAGTAAAAAGAATAATTTTTTACGGGCACAGCTACCAGACCAGGTTTTTCTGGCTCTGTATATCCTGAATATAACAAAATTGTGCACACGGTGGATCAGGTAGCAAGCTTTACTAATTTTATTTATAAATACAATACATGCACATAAAAAAATAAAACTATCACAGAATGTGAGCTTTCATTTGCGTTTTATGGAATGAAAAAATTGATTCCTTCAAAAGCTATACATAAGTTTAAAAATGATAATAAAATACACTAATTTTAAGAAAATTCATTAAAATATGGCAAAAATCCGCTCCTTTTCATTTTTACAATACAATAAACATATTGCAAAGAAATCATCGCAAATTTTAAATTCTGAAATACCAGGGAACTATTATCTACGAAATAATGATTTAAAATGTTTTTCAAATTTAGTCTGAAGTGTAATGTAATATGAAATACATTTCCGGATTTCTTATTACGTAATGATTTGTTTACTTTTTATTTCCTTCTTTAATCCTCTATTTTATCCGAGATTTTCCTATTAAGTATGCAATATACAAATAATCGTGAAAACGGCAAGAAAAAGTACGCGCAAAAAATTCAATTATCGAAGACGGAAATAGAAAATAAAATTCACTCCGCGAAGGCCATTAAACATCTTACAGCAAACATTAAAAAATAATGCGTTTCTCGCACTCAATAATTAATTTCAATCGTCGCTGCGAGCGCACGCGCGTCCGCGCCTCGACATTTCTAATTTCCACCCTGCAAACAGCATTTCCTTCTTTCTTCGACGCTTTCATTATCAATTATATACACGTGCCTTTCAAGCACAACAGTATATATAAATATAAACTATACACACCCTTCGTCTTCATTGCAAAAACACCAATCTAATGTACCTCACAGTGCAACTGTAAGTTGCAACTCTCAACGATGGTATTATTTATCCCGGCCTATGTATTTCAATGAGGCCGAAGTTCGACCGAGGGTATTAGCGCCGACGGCGGGCGAATCCAGAAAACTTTTCGTGGAAGTCAATGCCCTCGTGAGAATCAGCTGTGTACGTGTGCCCTATACATGGGGGCCCAGACACGGGCAATGTAACGCCGCAAGGATGAGATTAGGACTTGGAGGCGAGAATGGAATACCAGACAGCTAGCGCTCGATTGCTGGCTTCGGGAAAAACTGGATCTGCGGTCTCTTTCAGAGCTGATTAATTTTTCCGTGATGCGTGTGGGGTGCCGGCTGATTCGAAGAAATTGTCAGAAATTATCGCCGACGTGAGGAAAAATTCTATTACGTGATTGTGGCCGGGTGAAGTGAGACGATAAACCTAACGTAATGTTATACTTTATTAAATTATTATAGCATAGCTGTCGATAAATATGTGCTTACCTTTATATATTGATGAGTTAATTCTTTTAGTATGTCAACATTTTAGCGAAAAATAACTTTTTTTAAACCAATTTATGATATTGCAATAATATACGTTTTATATATAAAGACAGATACAATCATTATTATTCATTTCAAATCGTAATCGGTATAAATTTTTTCTTTATCAAATCTCGCCCACATTCTACTAAAGTTGAACAATATCTGCTTCTTGAAATGAAAACCCATCGTCAGTGGCAATCCATTGATTCACTCTAAAACCCATCTTCTAATTCCGAGTAGGAAAGTTCCTAAAGCCCGAGAAAAAGTTAATTTAGCAAAAAGAAGGAAAAAAAAAGATCCGTGACGCGGAAAATCCGCACTTCGAGATATATAACGTTTCCGCAATCGCTCGGATTGCGGAAGAGCCATCGAGGGGTCTGTGCGCGCTCGGGTCTCGCTTCGACTTCGCACGCGCAGGGTTCGGGTTAACGCAGCGTGATAAATCAGAGTGAACGGCGTAGAAGAAGCAGTGGCAGATAGTACAACGACGGAGCAGCGCTGAAACTTCTCGCTATCTCGGGCGGATTTCGCGTAATCGGATAGAAAAGCCTTTGCGCGCTATACTCGCGGATTTCGCGACGACATCGTCATGCTCATTCATAAGTGCACGCGCGGTCTCTTCTTATCTCGGCTGCGATCGCTCAGCTTCGGAGTATTACGGTACTATGCGACTGTTTTGATTTGTGCGTTTCTTCTCACTCTCTTCGTGCTGTGCATACGGCGATTTTCATCACTGTTGCGATTATCTATATGCTTACTTGGATTTTCGCTTGATTAAATTATGTTTGGATTTGCTTATTTATTGAAGCGTATTACGCTCAATGCTTTTGTATGCTGCGGTGGTATATAATGTTTTTCGAAAAGCAATAAAAACAAACTTTAGATTGCAGTTTCAAGTTGTAGAAATTAAGTCCTTTGAAGATAAAGAATTAGTTGCAGCGTTTTATTACATTCTTTGAAGTCAGTGGAATAGGTCATGTCAAAGAGAACAATATAAAAGCAGGCATTTGTAAAAACAATAATTTATTCAATAAATATACGATTTTATCGTTTTCCATTATATCGAATACATTTGATTCATATGATAATTATACTTTAATTCACAGAGATTTTCTTCTACAACAGAATATGATCCTGAGAATATGAGAGATAAAATCCTTTATATCACAATATTTCAGCAAGAGACTTCCCAGAAAAATATGAGATGAGCAGTCGTACGTATGTCCGTATAAGCAGTAGAATTTGCTACTACATACTCTCCTCGACATAAACTTCGAAAACGATAATCCGTCATATTCACAACTGAAAGTCTCTTCACACCTCCACCCTTTCGAATCTTTCCGAGCGCACATTGATTTAGTCCGCGCAACTATTATAATCCCTGTTAATTTTCGCCCTACACCTCCACATTCGCTCACCACTCACGCACACACAGTACAATACATCCGTAAGCTGACACGCGCCATTTACGCTATTTCCTATCGCGTGTCCGCGAGCGTTATTTTTTCGAATTCTGTATATAAATATTTACACGCACATAATTACGCGCTGGCGTATACAAAACCAAAACGCTTCGCCCACAAGCGGCTGCGGCGTGCCAGCACGCAGTTTCGCGGAAGCGCTGTACCATCGCGCGTGGAATAAAGACGAGTCGTAAAGGCGGCGCGCGGGAGACGAATAAAACGATACAAGAGAGAGAGGGTTATATATATAGATATAGGGCGAGAGAGTCGTCGTAGAGTGGGTTTTCCCTTTGAGAGAGCTAAAACGGAGGAGCGAGATGGATCCTGACCTTTTTTCCTTCTTATCCTCCGTTTCCTTTGGCTTTTATTTCGGACCGGGGATTCTATCCTTTTACTTCCGTGTTTATTGTCGTGGGCGAACCCCGATGCACTTTTCTTGCTGAAATATAATGGAAAAGGTCCGACAGATCTTTCTATCTAATTATGATTAAAATAATTGCGTTATTTTCTATGGTAGTTATTACTGCACGAAAAAAAATGTGACCGTGTTTTGGAAAAAAAAATCATGAATATATTGTTTCTTTGAAACATTAATAATATTTTCTCGATTAAATTGTTGCAATAAATGGGAGGTATAATACGTATAGGTGAGAAAGGATTGTGCAATATAGCTTTACTTAGTTTACGTCTTAATTATATTTACAATAGTATAACATTTTTTATTCTTTGCATTTCTAATGATGTATATTATGCAATTCGTAGAATTCAATTTACCTTTACAGAACTATATACGTATTCATATGTTACTTTGCAAATGCATAACATGCACTAGGTGTTTCTCGGAATTCTACCTTCATTTTACTACTCAAAATTACTTTGCTTACATGTGTTGAATTATTCATGAGAATAGTTTTAGTAGTATTATGTCTAAAAACCAATAACTTATCAATAAGATATATCAAACATGATACATAGTTTGTTAACAGGAAACTGGCACCGTCAAAATCCATTGCCCGCAGGCATTTCCACTATAGTTATTGCATGAAATATTATGCAGAACGGGTTGCACATTTATCACTTTCTACGACAGTAAATCGATATAGAGAAAAAATAATTGTTATGAATAATGCATGGTTATTTTTATTTCGAGATTCGAAAGACAAGATAGATGCCTATAAAAAGAAAATAGAAAATTTAATTTTATTCGAATAATATTCGACTATATAATTTATGTGTAAATCGTAAATCTAAAACTAATTTCATACAGGTATGTAGAAAAATGCATAACTAAAGATTCTAATTTCATGTTACAGCATTTATGTAACCCTTATAAAAATAAATGCACCACGATACTAAACGTCGATAGTAATAATTGTTATTACATTTACATGTAAGTGAGCGTATTAATAGGATTTATTTATCTATGCATTTATAACCAACTATTTATGAATGCAGCTCATGTATTAAAATCAGTAAGTACATTGATTTAATAATACTCTAGTAAAGTATATATACGTACATATAGTAAATGACGTTCATTCATAAAAGAATAGGTATTATTAAAAAAGAAAAAAGTGGTCTTAGCAACTTTTATATAATATTTTCGTATGTCCACGTTAATAATAAAAGTTTGATTGACCATTGATGAAAAGTTAATTTTATTTATTACTTAATTTTTAACGACAAACTGCGTATGCTGCGCGAATATAGTATAATACATTTAGATATAAAATCTGTGGAAAATTTTATGTCGACAAAATTAGATTAGTCGCCAATATGTACAATAATATATTTACACGACATTGGCCAGTTCTAACATAAGTAAAGTAGTAGTAAAGTAATAGGATGGGAAAGTAAATCCCCTCTTTCACATGAAACATTTCAAAATTGTAAAAACTGAAGAAACAAAAAATATACCTCAGTAAAAAACTTTCTTCTATTTCCTTTTTACTGTCGTTAATATAAGAGTCGCGGAAGCGTGTGCTCACACTTCCTACAATAAGAAGAACATCCTTGAGCAGTTACCCCCGACGTAATAAACAATTTAGCTAGCTTTCTTCAACTCTCTGTCTCTGTTTTTTTCTTCTTCCCTCTCTTCTCATATCGTCCATCAATCTTCCTCTCGACAGTTTTCAGCAACAGTGAACAACGGCGCGCCAGCTGCTTTCAAGGGCAAACAACTTTGTCGGCCGCTTGCTACAATGAAACTGCGATCAAAGCCCATCATCATCATCACATTCCCTCCACGCGCGCATAATGCCCGTGTGCATTTCTTGCGTTCGTCTGACACCCGAGGCATTTAATAATTCCACCGTCGTCGACGACGACGCGGCCTTTCTCGAGGCGCGCGCGCAGGGAATCCGTAAAATCGCGCTTAGTTTTGGCGATAAGAAGCGTGGAGTCTCGCGCATCCGCCGATCATGACGTTGATGAAATTCTCGTAGTAAACCCCACAGCTGAGCAAATGTCGCCTGCACGTGGCATGCGGCGATGTAAAAACAAAAGTATCGCCTGTGTTATAGGATACCTATATAGGGTGTGACACGTGCGCGCGCGAAGCTCCGTAAAAAGAGCGGCGGCTATTGATTTTCATAACAATTAGGTGCACGTGCTGGTGCAGTCGTTTTTCAATAAGAAGGGTGACTGAGTGCGTTTGTGCGAATCTAGGGGGAAAATCGATTGTTTTTTTTCCAGCGATACGAGAATTTTTTCGATGAATTTCTTTTAAAGAGGAATGGTAAGCATTTGTCATTCGGATACTCGTATATACTTGTTCGAGTTATTAATACTAAAAATAGTAAAACAAGCGTTTATACGTATATATCGGATTGGATGAGCTATTTTTTTCTTCAACCCATTAATCATAGATTGCTTTACATTTATATTGTTTGTTGCAGAAAAGTAGAGATAGAATCGTTTATTAATTAGCAAATGTAGAATCTATATAGTTTCACGCAAGCTTATATTATTATTTTTTAAACGAGTCATATACGTTAATCTATAATCAATAAAACAAATATAGTTGTAAAGAATCGATTGCGCTTCGTTTTTATGTTTGGTACCATCGGTATCAATCCGTTGAACATTATTTTCAATTTTTTTTACCATCAAAATAGTGTTGAAATATACATCTATAGATAATTGTAGGAAACGAGTAAATCTTTCTCACCTTAAAAAGTCCGAAACAAAAGCACCCCCCTGCCGCGTCCGCGAATTTCCCTGAAGTCCGTCACTCAATTCCCGAGTCAGCGCGTCGCAATCCGCGGCGAGCTTCAAACGGCATCGCAAACTCGTCGCGCTGCCCACATCCGTGCATCTCGCCGCCACGCGCGTACATATCGCTCCTGAAACGGAATATTCGACGAGAACTCTGTACACGACGGGGGGCATGTAAATCAATTATCCGGATTCCCTCTTTCTCTCTCTCACGCCCCTTGCACGTGAAAAATGGCACCCCAGCGGAAGTCGCGCTGCTGTCTAACCGCGAATCGACAGGACGGCCGAGCGTCGGTGGTGAATGAGGCTCCAAAGCCGCGGAAAAAAGTGCCCGGCACCAGAGTGTTGCAGCAGCAGCAGCGCAACGAGGCGAACGTCGAGGAATGGGTTTATCGCTTTCTCGGTGCGTATATATATGCGTGGATGCGTGTAGCTGTGAGCGTTGACTGAATCTTTTATATCGGGAGGGAGTGACGTGACGTGATGTGCGCGGCTGATGGCCTCACACAAGGTGACAGCTTGCTTTTTGGATGGATGTATAAAGTTTCGGGTCTTTTCAATTTTTCGTTTATTTTTTTTTTTTTTTTTGGTCCTCAATGAAAAAAAGGTTAAATAAGTATAGATGATGATATTGATCGATTTTTTCGTAAAGTGTAACTTTCAATAACGATAATTTGTTTTATAGCTAATCTCGCAGTGATAGAGCAAAATAAACACAAGCCACGTAAACGCACCACCAGATTTCGGTTGGACAACAGAAGGTATAATTCTTCTCCAAGTATCTACCGTATTTTAAGTATTTAATTAAACCTCAACAAAATCTATCTCACAATATTACCACGAGCAAAACAAATTATTTTTTCCTCGGCAATCCTAAATACTTCCAAATATTCTCTCACTAGTTGAGACATATCTTAAAAAAAGGAAAAAAATTATACCGTTATATGTTCTCTTGCAAGTAAAAAACGCGAGGTGAATAAGACAGAAGCGCTGCGCCGGCTGCGCTCGCCGACGCCGTACTCATGGGATCGAACGTCGCCGAGGTCGGTGGCCGATCTGCTTCGGCATCCCATGGATTCTGATTACGACGATGATAAGAACACGTCGCCACCGATTTTACTACCGATGGTCACCGGCAACCCCAAGGCCCGGCGTGCCGAGGATGTAGTGCCGCCACTGCCAGATGCGCCGGTCTCCGACGCGAAGGAGTTGCAGGACGACGAGAATCGCACCCTCCTGCAGAAGATCAACCGCTACATCAAAGCTGGTATCGCTGAAGGTTGGTACTTGGGGGTTGATTGGTGAGCCAAGGAGGATGGTAAAAAATTATTAGTTTGTAAGTATAAAAAAGAAGGTAGTCATTGTAATGTGATTTTAGGCGTTGGGTTTATTTAGTATATTTTTATAGTTAATGTATTTCTGATTTTAATGAAATTATCGATACGGTAAGTTCCAATATTGATCTTTCAATAAAGTTAAAAATTTAGTACACCGAGATTATTAGAATTTCAGTAAAAATAATATTTTTATTTTAAATTCACGTATAAAATATCTTTTTTAGTATATTTCGTTAAATTCAATTCACAATACTATATAGCATAATATTTAAATGCAAAATGACTCTTAATTACCAATTGGAAGTAATAATTTCATAAATACGCAATGGGAATGATAAATGAACGTTGATATTGGTAACGGCATATCGTACAAATCTATGTTCGTGTTACATTTCACTGGAAACTCTCTTGTCTGACCTAATTGTGAATTTAATTTCATATTGAATTCAGCAGCTCGCTTTACAGCAGAAGCAGATTTTGTATCAAAGCGCTAATTAACGTAGTATTATTTTACAAAATTGTAGAATTATAAATGAAGTAAAAAATAATCTTTTGATAATATTTAGGTTAGCTTCTCGTCTTAAAAATGTATTACCTTTAAAATTAGACCACCGAGCACACTAAATAGTTCAGAATCAATATGATTCTTGCTGTTAAACTGTCTGCATTAAAAAAAAAAAAAACTTATCCCTAATAAGAACAAAAAAGACGCGCACGTGTCTCTCGATAAATCGCAAACCCATCGAATCATCACGGACCCCTTATACCCTCCACGAACAGCACGATCGAGCCGATCGGCCATAAATCCTCTCTGTGTCCTTCCGTGCACTCTAAAGCCTCTCACCTTTTTCCTCTTCCCCCTATACACAGGCAAGCGCCGCGCGAAGCACTACGTGCGCAAGGCCCTATCCTTCGCGATCGAGATGGGCTACCTCGTGCCGGCGGACAGCGAGGGTAAGCTGTTGCGCGTCTCCGCGGCCCTCGTGAACGCGCCCCGTACCGACGCCGCCAAAACTACGAAGAAGCAACGACAAGCCGCTACTACATCTTCGGGCAGAGTGCGCAGGAGAACTAGGCGAAGGGGGCCGAATCAGCGCACGAGCTCGAAGCGGCAAGGGCACCGCAGTAAGCGCTCCAAGCATCCGAGAGTCAAGCGCCGCGGACAGGGCGATGACGTGTACGAGGAGGCCGCACCGGCCCAGCGCAGGGACAGCGGCGACGAGGACAGCCGGCCGAGCAGAGCCGCCCACGTCGAGTTGGAAAAGTTTGTGGCGGCTTTTTTTGCGGAACCTCGGAGAGCGAATGAACAGACGTTGTTTCGCTTTTTGTCGCTATCTAGGCTGGTATAAGGGACGTGAGGCGGCTGCGACGCCGAGTTGCTGAATTTAGTTTTGTTTGGGACGCGCGCGGTAATGGCGCTGCT
Source organism: Torymus aiolomorphi (assembly GCA_036365515.1). Lineage (NCBI taxonomy): Eukaryota > Metazoa > Arthropoda > Insecta > Hymenoptera > Torymidae > Torymus > Torymus aiolomorphi. The sequence continues at coordinate 127,846,033 of CM070877.1, read as the reverse complement.
GCTGATGTATTGTACTTCTGTGTTCTTTTTAATTTGATCGCTTTTTTTAGTGGCTGGAGTGGTAGTGGAACTCTTTTTTCTTTTTTAAAGTAAATACTATCCCCGGCATTTTGATATCATTAATCGTTATTGAGTTTTTGCATTTGTTAAACTCGCGGAACGGCGTGTTGTAAAGTCCAAGCGAAAAGATAAGTAGTTCTCTCTCTCTCTCTCTCTCTCTCTCTCTCTCTCTCTCTCTCTCTCTCTCTCTCTCTCTCTCTCTCTCTCTCTCTCTCTCTCTCTCTCTCTCTCTCTCTCTCTCTCTCTCTCTCTCTCTCTCTCTCCCCCTCTGCTACAAAGAGCGCAGTAAACGTAATTATTATAATGTTTCGTATTCAATAACTCGCGAAAATGAGCAAGCGCCGCGGCCGCGCGCGACTGGGAATTTAATTAGCGTAGTTAAACTGTTTCGCGGTATAGCAATTAGTTCCGAAGATCTAGAGGCGAAATTTTCTGCATAACGTGGCTCGTCAAAGTACGCGCGTAATATTAACGCAAAAATTAAATTAAATATCTCATTACTTCGCATTACGCGCTAATCATTATTAAATTTTAATTACTATCTGTTACATATAGTTTACACGAACATTAATATTACTCAATATGAATTAGTTAGGCATGAAAAAATTCACCACGACCGCTGGATATACAAAAACAAGCTTTAATAACAATATTAACGCTCTGAATAAGCTTTTGCTCAACGACCGCTTCAGCGCCATTATTACTCGAGTCGAACTCAAAAGCGAGGGAGGTAGAGAGAAAGAATCATAGCGCCCACGAGAGAAGAACCAACCGGGTGCCAGGACACGAAGACGCGCGCCCGCGAGGTTTATATAACGTACATCTGCACTGCATGCAGTGGGGGACCCAGGGCTCCTGGGGAAACGACAGCCTCGGCGCAGTCTGGTGGTATATACAGCGCGGGGGCGGCGGCAGTCACGGCCCTGGCCCACAGCGATAATTCACCCTCCGGTTTAAAAGCGTCGTTGTAAGGCCGGTCGCGCTAACCAAGAGATAGAAAGAGAGCGAAAGGGGAATGGAAGAGAGAAAGAGAGAGGGATAAAGTTCGCCAATTTGCCGGTTAGTAGGACCTGCAAAGTTCGCGTCGTCGCGGGGAAGCCTGTCTATATCTATCTCTATCTATGTCTAGGGTTTGCGTATTCATGGTTAGTGAGTTCCGGCTGCTCTCCATTGATTAACGCTGGAATTCGGTTACACTCGGAGCTCTCAATTATTATTACGCGGAACCGTGATCACACCGCGGAAGTGTGTGTGTGTGTGTGTGTGTGCAGCGTTCACCGCGTGGGATATAGACGCGATGAGCGGATCCCGGGAGGGTTGTGTAGGAGGTTGAGACGAGTTGCATGATGTTGCCAATAATTTAATGTTTTTTGCTATATTTACGTAAGAAATGATGTAGCTTATATATATGGACAAAGGAATGCTTCTTGTTTCATTCGAGCTGTTTTAAATTTCTTTTATAAAGTTGGTCCAAATCTAAACTATGTAAGGCGAACAATGCATTCGCCTACGCCATTCGACAGGGTATTTACGTAGACTTTTTCAGGGTTTTACATAAGGAATTCTTTACCTAAAAAACCAATTCAGCTCCAAATTCTTCTATTTTATTCGCCGTCCTTCGCTGATGCAGGAGACATGTAGCTATATATAGTGTAAGAAAATAAAAATTTATTCACAATTACTATACGAAATCACAATTATTTAACAGTGGCAAAAGATAGAGAAATTAAAAAGAATTTGACGTTCTAAACTCAAAGAGAATCGCCTTTTGTTCTTGCAACCCAAGAGCAAAACAGTCACTTATATTGTTACGTTCATCAGGCCGAAAGTAGCGGCCTCGACTGTAGCTTGCAGCCAAAGCTGCAAACTCGCACCGACTGGCGCACAAGAAGTTATCCAATAATTTTTCTCCTTTTCGTCGAGAGGTGATATCAAACGTATTTCTCTTTACAAAAGTCGTTTTCCTCGAGAGAAATCTTAGCGAAACACTAGGTAGAAATAACACGAAGCAACTCAATAACGTTCTTCTTTTTCTCACTTTTCCTCGTAACGGCGGCGACGCGACTACTGCATGGCTCTCGTAAAAACGTCATTTCAGGAGAAAAAAAAGTCCGAGCATCCAGTCTGTGGCCCTCTCGTGCGGCGAAAGTTTTATATTTTTTATTTATCGAAATGAAAGTGTTCGGTGAGAAAAAAAAACATGGCGGGATAACCACAAAATAGTGCGCAAAATTGTTTACTTGAAAAATCGAAAAAAATTAACTTTAACGGAGTCTATTACGAATGAACGAATGAATGCTTTTGCATGAGGGAAATTTCGTAACAGAATCTTGTTTAAATTATTGTTATGCAATTCCGCGCAACGTAATAATTTATTGCTTAACGGTTTGCAAATAGAATCGTTATTATATGTATTCAGGTCGATTTATTCGGTGCATTTGTATACTTCGATATATTAATATTAGATTTTTTCTGACCTCTACTTATTATCTTTCCATAGTTCTCCCGAACTTTTCTATTGGGGCAAAACTGATATTTTGAAACTAGTCGTTTTTTACTGACCAAACGCCTATATGCCGTAATTAAAAAAGTTTCTCCCTCAAGGCCTAGTTCTAAGAGAGAATGGTTTGCACACTCAATATATATGCAGTACGAACTGACGACTTCCTGCTATCCATGCATATTACACTCCTGTCATTAAAATTCAACCCCTGAACTGTTAAAATAAATTCGCTTTAAATATACAATAATATACGATTCCCCTTACGCTTTGTCAACACAAATTTTTGTTCATTGATTTTACAACGTCAAGCCACCGCTCTCCATAGCACCTTCCAACCCATATCTTCTGCAACTCCAACTAATGCATTCCCATACACGTTAACGCCGCGTTCACAGATCGAGCGGTAGCGCCTCAAAGACAGCCGAGAGCGGCATCCCCGAGACGATGTCGTCGCAGTTGGACAGCGACGATGCAATGGATTGCAAGCCGCCGCTATTACCGCAGCAACTGCAGCCGCAACAGTTTCTGCCCGTGATCGACGCCGTGCGGCCGAGGACCTCGTCGAGTCAGCGCAGCGGCCATCAGCGGGACATCACGGACGGGCAGCGATTTTGACCTGCAGCAGTTTTTTCGTCACGTCGTGTATAACTAATGTTTTGCGACGCCTCTTATTTACACAAGTTTTGTAGACCGTCTATTTTGTACCTGAAGTTTTGTGAACTTTGTCTAGTGTCGTTCTGGAGTTAATAAAAGTGGTGGAATGTATATCTTTGGTGCGTTTTTATTTCGTTTTATTCTATACTTATCTATGCGTGGCATAAATCCACATTTATGTCACGCCTATCCGTGACATAAGTAGTCCATTATTGCAACGTGCTTATCGCCCTCGCTATCGCTCGGGCGATACTGCACGATGCAAAAGTGGACTGCTAATGGCACGAATAGGCGTGACAATGCGGATTTATGCAGTCAGTGCTATAAAATAATATACGATACACGTGTCATAAGTCGTTCTTTATGCTTATCTCTAAGCTCGCTACGCTCGGGCGCTTATACACGCCGTGCCGTAAAGTGTAACTTATGCCACTAGTATCGGAATGTACACCCAGTGGACAGTGATTCGCGTGCCTCCTCAGTTTTAAAATGCTAGAATCCCATTGGACAATTCCAATGTAAGGTTAATGGTTACACCCGAATTGGCTAATGGGATTGTAGGATTTTGAAACTGAGGGGACCCGTTCCACGCGAATCAATGTCCATCAGGTGTATTATAGTTTTGGCGATGCAAGGATGGGAACTTACCTTGAATCGGCGACTATTATAAAAAATTTCGCAAATATATTATTTTGAACTTGATTATTACGTTTTCATTTATTATAACACTAAATTAGCAGTGCTAAATTATTTTGTTCCACAAAACTGTATAAATAAAATCGATTTCCATTTTTTCTCAGTTCGGTCCATTAGATTCAATACCAAAACATCTTGTTTGCTAGATGATTAAATTATCCAACTGAAAATCAGTTATTCGTCGTAAATACTACCATTTCTTTTTACAAGTATCTAAAAAGTATGAAATCAAATAAAATTATCTTCACTAAAATAATGTACATCGTTACATCATTGAATATAGGTATTTTTTGGAAATTCACTATATATCCTTTTGAAACTCTCGCTCAACACACCACGCGCATCTGAATATTTATGTTTTCAACAAGATCCAGTATCGTTAATCACACTTAAATCCAAATATGCGCAGTCAAGCCATTAAAAACGTAAACACGAATAATTTTACTCTCAAGAGCATCGCGAGTTTCGAATGCCATTGCCAAGTACAATCGATCACACTGTGTCTAACTGTATCTATATACACACATATATATGTATGTACACTGATGCAGCAGAAGCGAGAAAAACAAAAGGCCACGCGTGCGAGGGCCGTGAAGTTCGCGGCGCTCGCTCGGCCCTGGCGGCGAGGAAATTGCCCATCGGTCGTCAGCGCTCACACTTGTTTCAATTGCGGACAAGCACGCACATCGTCAAAATTGTCAGTCGACGCGGTCGCGACCGTAAAATTCTTCGCCCTCCGCCCCCCTTCCCCCGGTCCGTCGTCACCGGCGCTTCACCATCGTCGTCTCTTGCAAGCATCGTCATCATCACCCGCACGCAAAAATTTATACCGATCGTCAAAGGTCCTCGCTGAAGGGGACGAGAACCACGAGGAGGACCAGCGCATCCGAGTAGCGAGAAGCGGCAGCGGCTGGCGAAATGGCTCCGATGAAGAGAACCCGCGAGTCAGCCAGCAAGAAGAACGATAAGCTGAGTAAGTTGATTGTGGCATCGGATTTTAATTACGCTAATTACAACGTTACTGGCTTCTCGCAAAAATGTGCATCTTCCGATTTTATTGAAAGTTGCCCAATTTCATTAAATTCTTTTGATTTTATATAATTCAAGGCAATTATATTTAACTAAAGGAGTAAAAAGAAAATTAATTTACGTTTGAATTTACGGTGATAGTACTATTCACATCAAGCTAAAGAAAATATTATAAAATACTTTCTGATCCTTACAAAAAAAAATTACTCATCATCATTAAAAAGCCAAATTATATATTCGTACACCAGTGCAAACACGAATAAAAACTTGTTGCTATGGTGAACTATGTTGACAATGATTAACAAAATAACCTATAAAATATATCTTGCGGATATAACAGTTCAATCGATTCGCAATAACGATTCTTTTTCCCTCGCGACAGAGCGTCGCAAACGCGCAGTCGACAACACCGACACTCTCTACAAGTGTCTGGGCAAGCTGTGCGGCGAGGAATGCCAGCAGGACTTGGCGTTGGTGCGTGGCGGCGAGCCGCCCCGTCGCGACAGTCGCAGTGTGCCGAAGCGCGACCGCCGCGACGGCAGGCACGACGAGCTGCGCGACGCCATGACGGACCTCAGCGACGAGGAGTACGAGGACGAGGGGCCGAGCCAGGGCAGCGGCGTCGCGAAGAGCGGCCGCGTCGGCAAGGTGACCAAGCCGAAGAAAGGGTCCAACAACGAGCTGCCCTTCAAGCAAGGTGATTACGTGGATGTAGTTTAAGTACCTATCAAGGGAAAAGTTTTCGAAAAGTAGATTCGCTTCCTTCTCGCCAAGTATAAGAGTGAGACGTTCATTAAGCTTTTGCTAACCTTTAAGATGTTTTAATCCACTATTTTTCTCCGGACGCAGGCGTGCAAAAGGCCAAACGCTGGCTATGCGCGGCCCTGGACTTCGGCGTGCAGTCCGAGTACCTGCGGCTGGAGGACTCGAAGGGCAAGGTGTTGCGGGTCGCCTCGGAGCTGCTGCAGGTCGGCAACGAGGGCGGCGCCGGTGGCAATAGCAATCGGATGCGCGTCCTACAGCGCGTAGCCGGCGACGAGCCTCTACCACCGCGAAGTCTTCAGCAGCGCAAGCGCCGTCGGGACGAGATGATGCCGGAGGAGCAGCGCGACGACGACGACATGACCGAGCGCAGCAAACGCCGAAACCGCAGGAACCGCAGCCGGTCGAGCAAGCACGGAGGCAAGAAGCGCAGCGTCAGAAGCCGGAGCCGCGGTCATAGCCGGAGCAAGCGACGGCACGGAAAGAGTAGGCGCACTGTCAGGAGGTGAGTTTTTGGTTCTTCCTTTTATTTTATTTTAGTCAAATTGATTGATTATTACCTTGTGACGCTTGTTGTGGGGATATACAGTCGATCGGAGAACCCGGAAGGTGAAAAAGGACCGCAGCAAGTCGGGGGTACGGAGGATGCCGAGCAGGACGATATGGACTGCAAGGAATCGGGGATCGCTGATAGCGAGAAGCGTCGGGACGAGAACAACAGCAGCCAGCACGAGGACGACAAGAGCAGCGTCAAGTCCCTCAAGTCGACGCAAAATTCCGATAGTCAGAACACGGTGGAGGAGAAGAAGAGCACCGAGGACGACGGCTCGAACGACGAGGACGAGGACGACGAGGACGATGGCAAGAAGAAATGAGACGAGGTCTGCCGATTTATTCTCGACTCGGTACTGCCCCAGATCCTTCTGAAACTCATGTACCTCTATCTGTGCCGGAAAAAATCATGAGTAAACGCGGTGATGATGAAGAGCGTCGCTGATACCCTCGTACGGGCAACGTGGTTTTTTCTTTTTCACTAAAATTCAAGTTTCAACGGTAAAATCGTGCATCGTGTGTGTGTGCGTCCGTGTCCGCGAGATCACTACTCTCGTTGTTAATAAGTGCTTTTTATACAAATATATTTTGATTTTATAAAATTTGTCGGTGTTTTTATTTCATTATAGACCTGGGTTGGTTATACCCTGTCGCTAATTAACGCTTCTTCTGATTCTTTTAATAAAATCATTGGCCACCATGGAATACCACCCGCGACTACTGAAGCGTATAGAATGCAATTTAATAAATTGCGTATAAGTATCACGGCGAAAAAAAAAAATGATCGGAGGTTAAGGCGAATCGTCGAGGCGAATTATCGGGTGATATTAAACTTGCTCGTCTCGTTAGTCAGGATAAACGGACGAAATGCAAATTAGGGCGTGCGGTTGTCCTTTGATAGGTTCGCGTTGACGTGATTTCTAGAAAGTTTCAGCGAACATTGCATGCGCGATTTGACACTTTCTCTTTGATTTTCGCCTTGTCGTTTTTTTTTTTTTTTTTTTTTTTTTTTACAGGACCATTTTAATTAGCACGGCACTTTAATTAGCACGAAAATTCCGTGAAACAAATTTTCACCTTATTAATCCACATAAGTATTTTAGACTTTTTCTTTTTTTTCTCTTATACTAATATGTTATTATAAAATGTATAATATGGGTTATTTATTATTAACTATTCATTGTCGCTGTATATATAAAAAATTATTTTTTTAGAATGCAGGATTGATAGAAATTAAATTTCTTTAGCCAATTAACCTAGTAAATAAATTATTATCAAAAATGATCTTGTTCTAATTTTCCCTTTTCTATTTCCAAGAACTGTTCAGTTACTCGACATAAACTTTTAATTAAATAAAAATCGAAGTTTGTGTACACATAAACTTTTAATTTAATAAAAATCGAAGTTTATACACATAAACTTTTAATTTAATAAGAATCGAAGTCTGTCGAAGAGTATAGAATATAGAAATAAACGTGTAATAATAGCTTTGTAATACAATATTATCGGTAATATTATTGTACGAAATGATGCAAGAGAAGGAAATGGAAGAGTTGCGTTTGTAGGAGGTTCGTTGTAGGATTTTCAATGTCTATCAGAAATAAGCTTCCTTAATGAGAAGTGAACTCGGGATAAAGGAAAGCGGAAAATAGAAAGAAAATAGCGTGGAGGTGGACACCTTTGCTGTATGCGTTGTACGTACAGACCGTAAAACGTACGTATTCAAATCGTTTAGACATTTCAATTTACAGACAAAAAACAGGTGTAGCAATGGCATTAAATGACGATTTAAATTTCTTTAATTTGATATAGTACTGTTTCTTATAAGTTTTTATCAATGCATAAAATACATTTATAAATTCGAAAATAGAATTAAACAAAATTTTTCACTTCAAATACCTACTCTTCGAGTAATTAAAAAATTGTTTCATTTTTAGGCAAAATTGATCGATCGTTGCAACATGAAACGTAAGCAATATTTTCAAATAAAACGGATATTGACATCAATCATATAAATAATTGTTTTCATTACACCATTTTGCAAATACATACTAAATAATTTACGTATAAGCGATAAAAGTAAGAAAAACAATAAAGCAACTGCAAACTTATTAGCATTTACTTGGTATTTCCTGGTCCAACGAGTTAACGCGTCAAAGCTAAATTTACGTTAAAGCAGCTTCATGCGAAAAGATAGTAGCAAAGGATTAAAACTGTATTATACAACCTACGGGAAAGTAGGTCAGAATGATTTGCAAACGCCTACTCCATAGGATTATGAGTTTACGTTTTATCCCATGCCATTACAATTGTAAACAAGTATTATTTATGCTACCTACGGTTTTTCATTTTTGAAAATTACTTCTGGTTCGCGCTCACTTCACTGATTTACAAAATTTCTATTAATCTACAAAATTTTAATACTATACATCTTGGTCATTGTTCTTTTCTCTTATAATAAGAGTATAACTCGTATTTAACTTTCACCTCTGATTACCCTTGATTCAACAATCGCAAAATTATTCCAGTCGCACGTTAGCGGAAGGCTAAAATCGCCTGAAAAAGAATCTTCAGTGTGATTCAATAGTCTTAATTGGATGAGGCCGAATCAGGAAGTACTCAATCCCGTGTGTATAATAGAGCCAGCAGAATAAGGGCAGGAGTGAGGAGGAGGGCACAAGGTGGCGAGGGGAAGAGGATATCGCGCGTATCGTGACAGCGGGGGAAGATATCAAAAGGTCGAGTAAGAGGGAGAGAAAGAGACAGATGGCACGAAAAGAACAGCGGGGGAGGAGACAGAGAAAAAGGTTAATTGCGAAGAGGAGAAGAGACCGACTTTATGTACAAGGACAATGAGCGAATTATTAGTGTGATCCTGAATTGAGTATTTGCAAAAATTTGTGAGATGGATATAGAAGTTTTTTTCTGATCGACTTGTTTATTGGTTTGTATTAGAGATCCGTACCTACTCAATAAAACTATTAAAAATTGATTCCTTTATAAAATTGAAAGTTTCTTTCTACCAACTTTGTAAGTAATGAGAATGAAACAAGGTCTCGAATATCATTTTTCTTCTTCTTATATTAAAAGTGAAATATTAAGTATTTTATAAAACGGCGCTTAAAGTATTATAATATTTCCAGTTAAACTAAATTCTTGATAATTCGATCAGTCCCAGATTTTCGTCGTAAATTGATATTTATGTATAATGCGGGCAAATCGAATCCCCGGACGAAATCGGTCGATGGTTGTGATCGCACATGCATGCGTGATCAAAGCCAGCGCAGAAATCAATTATACTCCCGGCCGTTGTGGAGCGCAGCCTCTCCAGCGGAGCGAAACCTTGCGCGTGTATTTCTTCGTCCCCTCGGGTACAGCAATACAATTCTGCGGCGGGTGTATGTATACATATATATACATGTATTATATGTGGACGCCCACGCGGCGAAGCGCCCCCGAAAATAAACGGGCTCGTAGAGCCGACAACGGTTCTCATAAATCGCGCAAATCACCGTAAAAACATGCATATAATTACGTGGACGCGCACGTATATATACATCTTTCCCCCCCTAGTCGGTCGGCATTTGCAAAATTCCTTCCGTTGTAAAAAAACAAGCTTTATCCCTCGTTAAGTTAGCGGCGTACCTAAGTGTTATACGCTTACGTATACGCGCATGAGAGGTTTCTTTCTGCCTCGCCCTTCTTGTGGTTTTTATTTTATTTTTACATTCGCCACTGCTCACTTATCTGCAGTCCGTTGCTGTATTGGCGCCCTTTCCGTCCTCAACGGGAGTGGTGACTGATAGGGCAGTCCAATAAGTATACATTCTTCTTTGTTTGTTTTTTCTCTCAAGTTTTGCATGAACTGTAACAGCAAGTCTATAATAAAAGGAAACGAAGTAAAACCTTTTGTATCTGTGAATGAATGTTCTCTTATCATATAATTGAATCTTTTACCGTTACGTATATTCGATAAAATTTTATATGAGAAATCACAACCAGAAAAGTGCTATACTGAGATTCAACAAGAAGAACTCACAGTAAGATTGACCATAAAAATGCAAGATTGATGTTATGGGAGTGTAGAGTTCTATTATGTAAGAGGCGTAAATTTGATTTCTAATCAAATATAGCCCTTCTATGGAGTTTTTTTATTATTAAGCATGTAATTAGTTAGAACACATACATCTTGATCTATAAACACATATTGTCTTATCAAGATCCTGTAAAAACACAGATAAATATATTACTGTGCCTTAGAGTTACCGTGTCTTGTGTTAAAAGATAGAACACGGTAATGTATATTTTGAGAAAAAACTTGCAGGACTAATAATAAAATGGTATACTAAAAGATGTTGCGTCTAAAAGTATTGTTGAAGTATTGTTAAAGTATAAAAATTTTATACACCGTTGTAATAAAATATTGTTTAAGTTAAAATGTTACATTTGAGCAGACTCCAAACATAATTTTTCATTATTTTTTAAATAAACTTTTAAAGAATGAATTTTGTAATTTATTATACTCCACAGCAATGTGATAAATAATATATGCATAAAATTGCATTAAATACGAGTAATCAGTTTTAATGGCCTGCAAATGTAAACCATTTCTTCCCAAATGCAGGGATCCTTCTGTTTTTATACAATTTTTCTTTTGCTTCATAAAAATTAAAAGACAGCTACTTACTTCTACTGCATCCTCCCATGAATCCATCCTAATATTTTGTTTACTTCTGTTGTTACTCAATAAGTATATCCCTTTACTTAAAAGCTTTGTAGAACTGAATCTATAAGTTATATTTATCCTTTTAAGAAGATGAAAAATATATTGTGCAAGTACAAATGCCATTATCGATTGAATCATCAAAAGCTATTCACTCTTCATAAATACATACCTTGCACCACAGGTTTAACACATCTCCATATTATATCGTCTCCTTACGTCCTCCCTACCAATATTTGCACGCAAAAATACGTCCCATCACCGCGCCAATCCGTCATCAGCCCCAAAAATAGCACGCTCCCACGCACTACCGCAGCAATTCCCTTCCTCCGCTCTCTGCTATACCGCGAATTCTCAAAAAGCGCGACGCGTCCCTTGGTACAAATATAGACACTGCACCGCACACCACGCGCGCACAGATCGATGATGGGGCGAAGTAAAGAGACGCGGAGATATACAGCTATGTGTAAGGTGTACATAGCATACACAGAGGATGCATCGCGTTTTTCGCGTCGCCGGCTTCTGCTCGGCTCGCGCACCACGTGCGGAGGGTGAGAGCTATCGAGGGAGGGAGCGAGAGAGATTTGCCGCCGTCGCCGCCGGCGTCGGGGAGAGAGAGAGCGACGGACTTGCGCGACCGGCGGCGCGGCGCGTCACGGAGCCGCGCAAACGAGAGAAGAGACGCGCGCCAGAGAGCCAGTCGACTCGCGGCGCCGCGGCGCAACGCACGCACGCATGCATGCACGCACCCATATATATATGTACGCACCGTCGTTAGGCCTCTGTATTATACGCCTTTAGAGATTCTGCCCTCTTGGTGGTAGGATTTTTTTTGTTTTTGGATTCGATTGGTTTTAGTGCGGAGTTTTTGTTTCGTTAGAGCTGACGAAGGAGTGGTGCAAAATCAGTTGCTTCCGGTGTGCGAGAGGAACGAGGAAGGGGAATGGACGAGGTGTGAATTTAAAGTTCAAAGTTGAGGGAACGGTAACGCTGGTGTGACATTTTGAGGATAGAGAACATTGATCGAAACTGTGTGTGTGATGTAAACAAACGATTAAGGGGGCTGTACTTTGCCTGTGGAAAGTGTATAGAGGAAAAGTTTTTCGCAGAAGTCTTTTGAAGTAAGTTTGTGATTACTTTTTTTTATGAAAATAAATTGATTGCGTTCCACGCCGGATTGAACTGTAATCACGGAGAAAGATTGCAGTCTGAATCGAACTATATATACTTTCATAGTTATAGTGTGATTTAAAAACGGGTACATAAAAAACTATTGTAATAATTTTTAAATTTTGCAAAAATGAAGAACAACGTGACTCGTTCGTTATATAACAGTATCTTCTTCTTAATGTAAATATTATAAAATACAGTGTTTGATTTTACTAACAACTGACAGACATTTTTTTATATTATATACCAGTTCCATATCCATATCATTCACAATTTTGATTAGCCCCCATGCGCATGAGTTAGACAGGAATCTTATGTACTTTGTGTGCAAAAGGGTTAGATGTGAAAAATAAAAAAAATGTATTTTTTATTATTGAAAGACCTTAATAGAATTTTAATCTGAAATATTAAAAGGGATAGTCGTGAAAAATAAAAAAAATGTATTTTTTATTATTGAAAGAACCTAGAATTTTAATCTGAAATATTAAACCGAAAATGTACTTATAATCATAAAATAGCTGTAAACAATAATCATATAAAAATGATACAATCATTTTCGCATTCATGATCTATATCTTTAGTAGTGTAAATAGCAATAAAACCAAATATAGGTTGTTCCACGATAATTGATGGTTGCGAACGAACTGTAGAAACTTTCTGTTTCCATTCAATAGCACGCACCGAAATAATTGATATTTGCACGGCGCCCTTAATTATTCTCGTGTCCCAATGTTCACACACTCGTGAGTGAACACATAACAAGTGGCAGGATTTCTTTTAATTAAAAAATGTCACTGTTGCAAATATTTTATTTTATTATTTAGCGAAGAAGTATTACCTGGCGTGGATAGACTTTTTCATGCAATTAAAAATTAATTCGGATCCTCATTTGATAAACGCATGGAAATGCGAATGTGTAATTCATTATAAAATTAAGTAAGTGCCGAGTTTATTCCCTTTGAATGCACCAGTTCAAATTAATCCTTTTTAAATATTTATCACTGGCAATTCTTTTTTAAGTCATTAAAAAGGCAATGAAGAAAATTGCTTCATCGTTGTGTTGCGAAATGCTTTATTTTCCTAATGGAGAGGAATTCACCAAAAAAGTATAATAGAATTAACAACGGTACTTTAGCTTCAGGGACATTAATTTTATCTCTGAATAATAAAAAGTTTCAAGAAGACTTATGCTTTCGGTAAGGCACTTAAAACACGCAATTAATGTTAGTAAAAAAGATATAAACGAAGAGAAAAAGTTGTTGTGTCTAATGATTAACTAATGGTACCTTTGAATATCAAATAATATAAATTCCTAGAAAACTAATTAATGAAAATAATATAATTAACTAATTGTTAACAGTAAAAATAAATAAAAATCAAATGAATAAAACAATAAAATAGCGTTCAAAATTAAACAGCTATGTTTGTACATAGTAAATTCAAAACATATTCAAAACGATTCTGTTACGATATAAAAATTTACTGAGCTGATTTCCGCGAATAGACGAAAAAAAAACATTTCCGAAAGCAATCCCAAACCTAAATGTAAATTTACAATTACGGAGCCTCGTTCGTTACGCGCCGCTCGCTTTTGCCCGTTAGCGTAAGAGCCACATGTTTTTGTACGTCGGCGAATGTGAGTTTAAAAATGAATGCGCTGAAAAAGCTCCGAGTGCTTCAATACGAACGCAACGCACGCGCGGTTTTATCCACGGCTGTGCACTTGCTACTTACGCCTTCGCTGTATGCTTATATGTCTCGCGGTTACGGACTTTCACTGTTTATCTATGTATATATATACAGGGAAAAGATGCGACATGGTAACATTTTTGTCATTTTTATATATATATATTTTGTTGTACTTCTTATATTTATACCACATGGAGAGACTAATTCGTTTTAATGATAAAAAGATAAGCACCAACAATATTTTGTAACTAACTGCTGAACTGCTTTTATATTTTCTAGTATATGTATGTAATCTTTTATTCTACTTTAAATTTTAATTATGGTAAAATATAACTATATAATACAGTAATTGGTGCTGTAAAATTTAGCGATATTGATGTAATTACCAGTTAGTGGTGGTTTTATCACTACATCTCAAGTACATACTTACATTATACTCTCCTGATATGTGGTCTATATATAGTTATAAATTTCAACGCATCCAATGAAAATTTGCTTTTCATGACTTTTTCATTTAGCTTGATGGAAATTATCTGGTGCAAGATCCATTACACAAATTGTTAGATTGCCTGCTGTTATACATTTCATTTACATGCAACTACTAAAGGAGATCTGGATAAGATGGGCACGTTACGGAGAATTGAATAAATAATGCCGTGAATTAGAATCATACAGCCATTCCAAATGAACAAAAAATGTACAAAATAAGAGGCGCAACAAAAATATATATTTTCGATAGATTTCTTCAACAGTTATATATATTTCAAGTCATGAATTGCAGCATAATCAAATCAATTTTGTAACTTAAACTTACCACCTTGATTTTGAAGGTCTGAAAATCCAGCCGGGTAAAAAAGCATAGTGGGAAAAGAAGGTTCAATTTAATTTTTTTGCGAACAGCTTTCTTTAACACATTGTTGCAAGGTCTTACGAAGTGTACCATGTTGTTTTGAAACAAAGTTGATCGATTTGCTATCGTTTATATCAGGTGATACGGCTTCCTTCAAAGTTTTTTCTGACCATGCTGCTCGATCGAATTTACGAGTATACTGGTATGACATTATGAGTAATACAATATATCACTACGAAAATAAAATAAAATAAAATGAAACGGTTTTCGAGCTTACATCACTCGGGACGCGGTTCCTTTTGCTCGGTATAGACATTATACTATATAGAATACTTTATATAAATGTTGAATGTATGCAGATAGTTTTTTAAACTTTATCGTTATTACACTGAGAAAAATGTTTTAGTAAATTTTATTATAACTGTAATAAAAATTACTATAAAGTATAGGAAGGGTGAGACAAATACACTTTATGCTGCATTTTTATTATAATTATACAATTATAATAAAAATGCATACGAATAATTACAAAATTTCTTGTAATTTTTATGACAGTTGTTGATTAGAAAGTATTACGAAATAAAAGAAAAATTGCTATACACATAGCAAAAACTGTGATATAATAAAATTTAAAATATATGCTTTTAATTTTTATTAGAATAGAATATAAATTTTATTTTGTAGTGTTTAAATTTTATTTTGTAGCGTATAAATTTTATTTTGTAGCGTATTAAAAATTACTATAAACATAGTAAAAAGTGCCACATTCAAAAATTGCTACAGGCCATAAGAAAGTTTGCTATCTAACATAGTAAAAATTGCTACAACATTAGTACTTTCTGCGCAGATCAAGGCGCCCACGTGTCTGATTGAGGTTATGTTTCTACGGGAATTTCACTTTGTCTTGCTTTTAAGTTTACAAAACATTCAAAACCTTACTTCAATTATTTTATTTTTATATTATGCACATTAATGATAAGTTTCTTTGTGTTATCAAAGTTATTTCTTGTCATTATTTAATATTATCTGAAATTTTCTTGAAATCGATGGTTTGACTTGTACTAGTTCCAAAATTTTACACTCAAGAATCCTATTTGGGTAAGTGGTTAGCGCGTCCGATTGCCGCGGTGAAGGTTGCAGGTTCGATCCCAACGCTCGTAAAAAAAATATTTTTATTTCTCATTTTAATTTATTTTCACATTAAATATTGTATGATTAGAGTCTGAAAACAGGAAGAACGAGAAAAAATTTAATTTTTTGAAATTTAAGGTCATTCATAAAAATTACTATGTTGCATAGCAAAAATTGTTATAATTTCGATTTGTCCCTCCGTTCCTACAAAATATAGTAATTTTTCTTATGTTTATAATAAATTTTACTACAACATTTCTCTCAGTGTATTGTTAAATGCTTTTGACATAGACAAACATGCGCACAAGTCCAACGAAAATACACATTTTTACGTAGACGACATCGTAAGGCGAATTCGAAAAATCGACTTTTTAATTCCTGAGCTCAAGTATACTTGACTTCATCTATAGTTACTTTAATTCGTGAATATTACAGTATATTCTAATAATACAATTTATGACATAACATACTTACACTAAAATGTTTTTCCAACTTGCATCAACATCATGATAACCTAATAATAAAAAAAAAATCACGAAACAAGACTAAAAAATCTCTCATGGTATTTATTCCAAGGCCGCTTTTGAAAAATGTCCAGCTTTGAATTACGACTGAACTCCGCGTTGATAGAAAGATTTCTTCGGCACTTTATCACTGAATCGCATGAGCTCGCGCGCCTTTTAAAGATTTTAAAAGCCGCCACGTGTACGCGTCTCGACTCTACATATACGCTATCCGGTATATATACATATAAAGTCGACTTGAAACGCGCACCCACGCTTCTCCGCGCGCGCGCTTATAAACACACATCTGCGGGAACGAGAGAGAGCAGGAACTATCTGCGGGTTCTTTGCTTCGATTAAATTTCATCGACCTCGAGAGGGGCGACCGACAGGCGGCCGGGATGCGTTGTTATAATATTATTGACGGAGAGTAGCTGCTGCTGCTGATGTCGACCCTCGCTGCCGTCGCCCGGCGTTTGAAAAGTTGTAATTGCAAAAAACTTTGCGGTGCCTAGCTAGTCGGCGTATCTGTCAGGCGGCGTTCCACTGCGGTGTGCTGTGCCTTCGCAGAGGTTCTCTTTTTTTTCCACGCACACGTAGCCGTTCGTTTATGTAGGAGCGGGAAAACAGAGAGTGGGTATATATGGACGCGCGGTTTTAATTCAATTAAAGTTTATGCATGGCAGATTGGAGAATATTGTTTCTCGCGCGAGAGGTGGAAGGGGGGACTTTTTAATTAAAAATTCGCGGTTCAGTGCGCCACAGCAATGGTGTTGCTGTGTTTGCTCGTCGGAGACAAAGTCGCGTTTCGCTCTTTATGAAATGACGAAGAAAATTAGCGATTGTACAGCCGTTTTATTTGTATTAGCTTTAATTGCTTGAAAATGTTTAACTCTTTGGTAGATATCTGCATATGTAAAGCTGTTATTTTTCATTTATTTAATAAAGGTGGATTGTTGTTTTATTGTACTGATCTCGTATAGGTGAACAAAAAATATATATATTATATCGAAAATATCTTCGAATTAGTGTACATAGCAGTTACATTAAAAAAAAAAATATTTCATAGATTTTGTAAGCAAGTACTAAAATTAACATAAACTTGACAATGGGTATAAATTACAACTAAAGCGATAATAAGCTAGAGTTTCTCTGGTAGAAATGTTAACCAGAAGCTAGCTATTTTTCAGTTTATGGCTAAAAATGAATATTGCTTGTATTTCATAATTATGCACCAATCCGAAATAAATTATGGCATATATATTTTAAGAAATAGTAGAACTTTTGGATGCATTATACTAGTTTTACATTATGATTTTTGCTAAAAATGCTCACATTTAATTAACACGTTAGCTATAAAATATGCTTAATTTTTTACCAGAGTTATAACTATTAAATTGTTGGTAATTTTACTCATATGCTAGGCATTTCTAAGAACCTCAGACTTCAAATATGACTAATTAGAGGGCATGTGTATGTGGGTATAGAGTTACCTTGCCCACAAGTTACTGAATATGTATAGACTGAACAACACAGCGCGAAAACAGTAAAATAGTAATTATAGGTAGATTAAAAAAGAATATCAAAACGAAAAAATCAGATAAAGCTCATATTACATTTATGAAATACAAATACTTTATGATTTACATTAGAAAATATCAATAGTTTGAACGTATCACCTACAAAGAATAGTCAACGAGTTAGTCAAATTTTCATTATACTTTGTTTTTTAATAATTATACATAAAGATGTATTTCACATGTCTAAATGTACTTTTGTATTCTGTATTACTATATATACACTAAATGATTCGTAAACATTTATATCTTTGACAACTTGTGTATCTATCATTAGGCAAACAGTATAATTATGTGTACGCTTGCAAATACAAACTAATTGTGCACATATTTGCGCGGTAGTTTTAAAAGCAAAGTGTATTCAAAAAATTATATATAGCAAGTAGTTGTGGAAATCAATTTTAACATTGATACAAGTACATATTCGTGTTTCTTTAACCGATCGACTTAATGGCATTATAGAAGCAATTGGGTATGATTAGATAAAAACAAACAGACAGATAATTGTGAAAGTATATTGTGAAACTCCGTACGATTAAAATATACTAAAGATTGTTTCACTCCTCGTTAAACAAAGTACCCAGCATATTAAGGTTGTCTATAGTCAACCTAAATCATTGTTTATAAAGATCGCTCATACAGTCACTGAATAAAGTTACAATACTATTTGATACGAATTCATTAACAATGCCAGCAAATACATTAAATCATTTTAGTCTAAAAATAGTTTAACATTTGAAATCGAAGCACGACATGTTATACGTAACGCTTTCTCGTCTCGCACATCTCTGATCCAGGAAAAAAAAAATTCTCTATATATACTTTAGATTTGCATCACAAACGTGATACAAAGAATCCAACTTTATACAGTTAAGCAATACGATTCTTTCATAAAGCAGACCCGCACTGTTGAAAATTTTCTCGGATAAATTCTGCAAACGTGATTCCGCAGCGCGCGCGGGAAGGTCGCAGTGTCGCGCGGTGCGTGCGGGGCTTGAAAAATTAATCGCCACGCGGACCGGCATCGCAAAAGAGGCCTCCGTGTCGCCGAGCGTTTAGGTATATCGTCTGGAGTTTTATCTTGAGAAGGTTTGCTCGATTATGTGAAGGAGGGACGAGAGCGTGTCTGCGCGTTATTTCGCGACTGTAATTATGGTAATAGGAAACTCTTTACTTTCCAGACAAGCGGATTTTTGACACTTTCGATGTGAAAAAAGAAGCAAAAATAGCGGTCGAGATGACAACCTTTCGCCCGGGTTTCGCGAATAAGTGACAAATCATCGCGGAGGAAAATATTTATTATGTCCTATCACTACGGCAGGAACCCTCCAAAACATTTTATAACTAATAACTGACCATTTATATTAAAAACTTGCTATAAAATAGGAATTTCTCTTGCCCAGTTTCTAGCTCCCGATGAAACGCTTTTTTTCTATTATTTGGCCATTTAATAGATTTAAAAATAGAATGAGTTTTTGGAAAACAAGCGCAAGCTTGATCTTGAGAATTTTAAAGGTATTAAAACTCATCAGTTTCTTTAGTCTGGAAATGGCTAGTAGAAGACTTGCTGTTATGGCAACGAGTGAGAGAGACAGAATCAGACGGAAAAATAAAAGTTTTGCTGAATCATTCATAGAATGAGTACAACAAATGATTTATTAGTTAATGTTATTTATTTATATTTTGGTAAGCCATCCAATGTATTTTAATGCTCTTTCGTCAACGATAAAATTAGTAAGTAAATCAGATACGAATATTTTGTTGTTACGTCAATCTAAGAAATAGGTAAATAATGGTCGAAAAATCGTTTCATCATAGCGATTAATTAGCCAATTTTACTAGCGATTTTCTAACTTCTTGGCCATTTCATATAGATGAATTTCTACCAGGGAATAATCAATCATTAATATTTATTTTTATTTGTTTGTTAACTTTTGGCTATATGTGTGCTTTATTCGTTCGAATGAACAATTACAGAAAATGTAAATAAATATGATTTTCTCACGGAAATTACGGGTAAATTATACTGTTTGAATTTGTTTATGATTATTATTGGAAGTATTTTTAATTACTATTGCAATTATTTTTAATCACCAGTAACGATGTTTAAACAAACATAGAATTACTCAACTTACATCGACTAAAAATATATCCCGAATTAATTAATAACAGTCCAATTAATTTCCTACCTTCATCAGTACAAATTGAATGTCGAATTGACAGCCAGGTCATCTGCTTCGAATTCCAAAGTTTCTCAGCCTCTGTCACAGCCTCCAGATTAATTCTTCAAACACACATCGTAAAAGAGAAAATTGCAAACGCCACGCACGTCACCCCAACAGTTGCAAAACGCGCTTACACACACACACACACACACACACACACACACACACACACACACACGTGGCCGCTGTAAAGTTCATGTTTGCCGCGTCGCCAACCCATAATCAGCGGTTACAATTAACGTTTATAATACGCGCGGCCGTCATACAAACAGATGAATAAGCGATAATCTCTCCTACTAGTCCACGCGTGACCGAGTTAATCCAGGCGCGACAATATCATTCCTAGCTGTCCTCGGGCATCCGGTGTTGTTCAATTTGGCTTTCTTGTCGTCGCCGTCGTCGGCTTGATCTCGTGCGGCCTCGGCCATCAGTCGGTGTGCTGCAGGCCGAAACCGTGTCCCGCCGAAATGAGAACTTGTTACGCATCGCGCAGCTGAGTATAGACACGGCGAACTATACGCGCGGGGTTCAACGTGACGCGACTCCCGATTCACCACCTCGATTGTATTGGCAGAATGCTGACGTTCGTTAATCAATTTTCCGAGTGTTCGTTAGCGCGGGGCGCGAGCTGTATTTTCGGGTCTTTTTTTAAGATGATAAAAATGGGACAACGAATGGCAAACGGCTCGCTCGCACGCGGTGGTGTTGAGTATATAGGGTGAGCGTTATACGGTTGTTTTGAAAAATGTTATCGGCGCTGTTAAAAAGTCATATACCATGCGAGTGCGCGCAGAGTAGATAGGAGTTTCGTGTTTCCAATGCATTAGAAGCCGCCGTGACAAATGTCGTATCGCCATTTGTAAATGACCTTGACATTTATTGATTCCAACTTTACCACTGAAAATGTTTTATAAGAATGACAGCAATTGCACGTCATCCTCGTTTTTAACGGTATTAAAAAGGGATGCCAGTTTTATATTAAGTAGATCGGGTCTCCTTGTTGATAAATTATTAAAATACGTAAAACAACTCTCTCGAAACAAATTTGCCGTCCTAATTAATCAGATTTTGAACGTAATCGAATGTTGGTTAATAAATTATTGAGAATGAGATTACACATAAAATTATAATGTGATTTTCACCGTATTTATGAAGAAATAAAGTTTTTTTTTATTTTTCTTTTACGTTAGTTATCGTTCCCGTCAATTTCAAAATGTCAATTGAAGAAAAACATTTTTATATTTAATTTTATTGTAATTACACTTAACAGATTTCAATATTTAATTATTCACCGAAGATCAATGTCAAGTTAAAAACTACAGTGTATGCTTAGTATACTCGTATCTTTATTGACCTGAATATTCATTTTATATTTTTAGATCAATGTTCAGGTTTTAAAAATGTTTATTTTCATTGTTTTAAAAAATATTTTATTTCAATGCACGCTTTTAATACATTTTTATGGTATAGAATACCGTTATTATATTTATTATAACGTTATTATTTTTAGCTCGCTCTTATCCTATTTGACGAACCCAAACAATTAAATCATATTGTTAATAAACTCAAGTTATATGCAACTCAAAATAATAACTTACCACGTTTCAAATTAATCGCCAGAGTGCTCTATTGCCAATTTATATACGAGTCGAAATTATCGATATAGGTACGAAACTTACGGGCATTATCTCACGTCCGTCACATAAACAATGTGGGTAATTAAAATCGCAATCCTGCCTTACTTTTACGGTATCGACATAACGCAACCGGGCGTTCATAGTAAAGTATAGACTTTCGAAAAACGGCCGCGTATAGGCCGTAAACCGATGGGTCCTAGGATCCACCGCAATCAACCTCTGCACGCCGTTAATGGCTTCATTTAACGATAAAACGGGTTTACGGAGGCCTGCGAACTCGACGCTTCTCCTGATCCCCAATGCGTGTCCGATGTCTGCGAAATAAAACAAAAGCTTCTTATACACCCGCCACGACGATAATATATATATATATACCTTATATACACGAGGGAAAAGTTTAACGCGTACCACATGCGTCTCGTCACGTTCTACTTTTCTCTCCCTACATACTTTCCATACTCGAGATGTACGCTTGTGACAATGCTTCCGAGCTCGAGCTACCTAAGCGTATATATACACATTCGTGAAAAAGAACGGGGAACTTGGCTTTGCGAATGTATTCGGAACAGGTACGTAGGCTGTCTCTCTCTCTCTCTCTCTCTCTCTCTCTCTCTCTCTCTCTCTCTCTCTCTCTCTCTCTCTCTCTCTCTCTCTCGATTAATAAAAATCTTTTTATGGGCGCTAAAACCAAGATTGATAGGCACGATAAATAAGGCGCGACGACATGGACCCTTTTTTACGATTGAATAAAAAGGTTCACGTTGAGAGAGAGAGAGAGAGAGAGAGAGAGAGAGAGAGAGAGAGTTGCTCGCGAGCGTGCGGAGTTATGGGATTATCATTTTTATATTCTAGTTTTATCTGATAATGCTAAAAATAAGGGCCCTAACCTAATAAGCTTTTATAAACAATAAACTATTTCTGTACCGTGTATTGATCAGCAGCACTAGAGGCACTATTAAAAGTATAACTAACCGGAGAATGATGCAAGTTGATAGAAAATTCAACTATTTTTAATTTTGTTATGACAGAAGTGTTTAATTATAAAGGTTTACTGACTTTTCAAGTTTACTGTCGGTTCCTATCGGGAAGTACACTTGGTATTATGTATCGATATTATGTTAAAATTGTATATTGTTTCATAATTACATTCGATGGAACTTTGTTTGGTTTTTTCTTAAAAAAAAAAAAATCTCTTTAACAAGATATTACCTTACTCAAAAATAATCAAGAGTTTTTTTGCTAAATTTCTAAAAAATATCAATCTTTTTCTACTCTTTTTGCATAAGAGGAAGACGCTTATAAATATATGTACCAGCGACAACAAACTTTTATAAAAACCTTCGTACCTGCGTCTTCTAGACCGTATACAAAAGAAATATCTGTCCCTTCGGATAATGCATATACTCTGCATCCACAATACAAGCAACTTTTCAACAAACCACATTACACAAAAAAAAAATTACAATAAACAAACTTTTGACATCAGCGCCATTTTCACGATATTTTTTTCCTACCTCTCTCATCCGTCGTCGCGTCGCCCCGTTGTTATTGTCATCAAATCGCAAAATATAATTCATTCTAGTCTACTCGCCGAGGTCTCTAAAGAGCTTCGAGCGCGTCAAGAAAAGCAGCTGCGAGTATAGCATATAGTCGCCTCGTCTTGCGCGCGCTTGAGGTGCTTTTATCGGGAAATTCCATTTCCCGCTACCGCGCGACGTGCTATAAAGTTCACGTGTACGCGCGATATAATCGCGCGCGTGCGTGCGCTCGCTTGTGTACGCGCGGAGTGTAGTCTTTGTAGAAAGGCCTGCGAGAATATTTTCAGAGGATGATACTGCGAGTATTTTGAGCTGATGGTTTGCAATATTGTTATTGTTATGTGAAGAGAAAAGGGGGGGGGGAGAAAACACTTTTGCTAAATGGAAAAATTATTGATTGCAAGTCCACGTGCGATTGCACCTGCTCTTGAGCTGATATAAAACAAAGTAACAATCTCTCATTTGACTCAACCAATAATTATTTTTATTGAAGAACTGCTTAGATACTCACACTAATGTAAAAAAAAACAATTGAATTTATGGACGAAATTGTATGCGAAATAATTATAAAGCAATCAACACACATATTGTACTATTATAATACTACTGTATTAGTTTCTTATTCTAGCGCCATATCGCTGTACTATAACTATTATACACGATACTAACCACATCTTACAATATATATATTAAATATGTATTATGTACTACACCAATTACATGTATTTTAACTATAATGTATAATGAACTGTATATGTATAAGGTTTTGTCGCTAATACCTATCAAGAGGGATGCGACGGCAAATGAATAAATAATAATAAAATGATTTTTAAATTTGAAATGTATAATCAGTTATATCAACAACTATCTCTCTGTCATTCAAATAATATTAATCTGATTTCAATGTTCTTCTTTACATAATATTACCCCTTAATAGAATAGAATATGTACAATACCTACAAATTAATTATTGTGAGACTATATCAATCCTGCAATTGAAATTTATATAACCATGCAGTATTAAACTCCTGAGAGAAACATCTCGAATAACAACTAAAATCTAATTATGATATACCTATAGGTACCTTGAATGAATCTGACACATACCCACCTAAATGGTATACCAATGAAATACCATTTCTAGAAAAACACTTTTCCTTCCTAAGAATAATTAAAAACTGATGGCTTCCGGCGAATGCTGCTGCAGCCCTTTCATCAGGAACAAACTTTGACGCACATCAGAAAGTGCGAAAAGCCGCGCCGGAAACGTCTCGTCCGTGGCGAACCTTATGGCGGCAAACGACGACGATGGCGTTGGAGCATTCCGCCTCGGATAATTTAATACGCCCCCGTAAATAGCGAAATGACAGCCGCAGCGCCGCTGCAATTATCGACACTGAATCTCAATTAAGGACAAAAGAGGGAGCGGAACGCGCTATTCCGAGAGGAAGAGAGAAGCAGTCGCAGCCGCCGGCTGTTGGGCGCGTCACTCGCACCGCGTAATTCTTTCTCTCTCTAAGCCCTCCGCAGCTGCAACCATGTTGATTATTTTGAAGTAGATCGTATAGGTGTGCAGGTTTCTGAGATGGTATCTTGTAATCAACTGTGGGTTGTGATTTGTTTTCGCATGCTGAATACTTTAATTTCAATGTTCCTAATGAATAATGAAGAACAGAAATTTCATAATTGTGCAAAATAAATAATATAGAATTGTTTCATATTTATTATTTTTCAGTTGTTTTAATCCCTTAACAAATTAAAGTATATAAAACGCGGAAGTATTTTGCACGCGTTACTAACAAATGGGGCTCGGTGGCATGTTTTATTCCGCTACAATATCTCTTTGTATTGGTTTTCCGTGTTCGTTATCCAATGCCCGTGATAAAAACTTTTTCCGCTTTGCTTTTGGAACTTTTAAAAATAAAAACGTATTCTATTTTCATTCCAAGCTATTGAACGTAAATAAAAAAACCATCATATCATTGAAATACTATCTTTTTCGTGCTTTATATTGAAACGTATGCATCGAATTTCTCGAATTTTTTCACAAATATTTGCCACTATTAAGCCAGTTTTTCATTCAAGATTCATGAACTATATTGTATTACTGTTGTGAAAAGTACGTTGGAAGAAGGATAGTAAATGTTGTTTTAGAACCACGGAAAGTTATAAAACAGAGCGTTTGATTATGGATGTAAAAACTGACAATGAGTGTTCAGCTATCTGCGAATTTTCGAAAGCCATTGCAATTGACTTTCAATATAGAATATTATTTTAATGAAATTATTTATATCAATTATTTCTATACGAAAATATGTGAGAAAAATGTCCAAATATTCGCTTTTTTGATGGTCCAAACTTGTCAAAATTTTTTTTCAAAGCACCACTTCCGGAGCTGATTTTTCTTCTTTCTATTATCGTAATATGTACAAGACAAGTTCGGAACCATTCAAAAGACTTTGTGATAGAGTTCTTTTAACATTAGCGATATTTTTCCGCATAAAGTTTTAAAAAATAAAAATACGCTCATTCATTTGCCCTTTTCCGGCACAAAAAATTTGATTTTTCTTTTAAAAATTTAAATGTCGGTCAAACAGAATAAATATTTTATATCATTCATATCATAATATGATACATGCATAAAGGCTTTTTTAAAAATTACTCTTAATTTTGTAACATATTATATTACAAAATATACTCAATCATGCTTATAGTATGCCTAAAATGACCCTATTGGAATACATAATCGGACTTTTACGAAACACCGATCCATCAATCAATTTTATATTTTTCCCCCTGCCCAAACAATGTTCGACGCGGAATACATTTAGAACGTGCGCCATATGCGCATCGCTCGTATGATGCAAGATTTCGTATCAACTTCAAAAATGAGAAAATAGCACACGAATGGCAGTTTAAAAAAATTGAAGAATCCCTGGTAGAAAATTAAGCATATTTTATAACTAACGTGTTAATAAATGGAAGCATTTTAAGGAAAATCATAATACAAAAATAGGATAATTTATCTAAAAGTTCTACTATTACTTAAAATACATATTTTATGAAGCGTAAATGCCATAATTTATTTCGGATTGGTATATACTTATGAAATACAAGCAATGTTCGTTATTAGACATAAAGTTAACTGAAAAATAGCTAGCTTCTGGTTAACATTTCTACCAGCGACTTGAGCGGCCGAAATGAAAAAAAGGAACATTGGGGCAGTTATACCTCAACTCTTCAGAAGAGATTTATTTTATGACATTGACTTTACAGCTCGACAGAATACGCAGATTTTTAGGTATAACTCGCTAGACGTCAAGCGACTGACTATTTTGGAGATTCGATGGCAAGAGAGCAAAGGAAACGTATGAAACAAAAGAAAGGGTAAACGATAACAAGACACGTGGAGAACAATAATTCACTCTCTTTGGCACGCAATTATATTTAAATAAGTAAACTTATTTCAGGTTTTCAAATGACCTCAACTCTCGTTAATCAACATATATATCCGCACGCGCGCGGTCTCTTGTTTATGCGTTGATCACTTGCACACGCATCTGCACGCCGCGCGATACGCATAAAATGAGCTCGTTAAATCCCCCGTGTACCAGTGCGCACGCGATGAAAGTTTAATGCGCCGCGGTTATTTCGACCGAGTTAGCGGAGAGGGATGTGTTTCCTCTCTCCCTCTCTCTTTTCTCACGTGCCATTAGCTGCGCCGCGCAATTTATGTGGACGCAGTTTTTGCAGGGGGTGCGGAAATTAGTGTGTATAATCTTTGCGAGGCGCGGACTTTCACGCGTTGATGGCGCGCATATATATATATATATATATGATGGTGTTGCACGCGCACGCGTCGGTTGTATGCAGAGGCGATTTGTTATACGAGGCGGCTGGAGTGCTGCCAAACTGTCGCAGTTGCTTTTCTTGTGGCGCGAAACGATTTATTGGGAATTGTTTTTGTTTTTCGTTTTTTTCAGAGGGGAAACGGAGATTATTACGGGTTTTTGGGAGGCTCGTAGAATGTTTGCGTGAAAAGTGATGTACAGGATTTGATGCAGATGAATGCTGTCGCGTTATAGTATTTTAAGAGTAGATGCATAATATAAAAAATTGATCTTATGACTGACGTGTAAAAGTGTATTTTTATATACAACTTGTATAGCAAGTACTGGTGAAAGATAAATGTATACAGAGCAGGCTATACGTTGTCTTGACATAGTCATCATTTATCTACTTAAATGCATATATAGATACCCTGTACCGCATTCTTTACTATATCCAAACGAAATATATGTATAGTAAACCTTTGCTATTTCATTAACTATACATTTTTTTCTATTTAAAATAATAAATATTCATTATTTTCATAGTAAATTTTCAATATTTGATGATGAAAATTCAATTTAACTACTTCGAATCGTAGATATTTACTACTGAAATAGTGAACGTTCACTATTTTTTATTTAGAAAAAAAGCAATCTAAAAATGGTTAAAAATTCATGGAACGTTATATGTACCTTTCAAATTATGTTTGTAACAAACATTGCATGTTCTGATATTTACTATTAATCTGTTTTAGCTTTTTAATAATAGGATTACAAACTTTAAATGAATAAATTTAGAGAGACATACCGTGTTTACAATTATTATTCATGTATCAAACGCCTCGTAAATTCTGAAAAATTATACGACCGAGCTATTTTATACTGTAATAAAAAACTTTATAATCCAGAATTGAAATTATACATTCGTAAATTTATTTAATAATCTACATATCTTCAATTACGAATCTAAATGTTAATTTATACGAAGCTATAATATGTATCGCTTTTGGATCAATAATAGACGCCTGACTGCCAAAACATCAACAACCAAAGCAAATGCTTGTTAGCAGTATATACATTCCAGAAACCACGAAGACGAAAAGTTGCTTTAACTCTTTCGTCAAACACAATTCGTTTGGGTCAATCAGTGCATATACACAATAAGAAAAAACATCGGCTGAAGGGAATAGGACATCTTTCTTTTTCTCTCTTTCTCTCTCGATCTGAAGAACACCAACGAGGATATAACGCACCGACGTAAACTCGCGCGTCTATTTCCGTGTAAGGCTAACTTTAGCTACATGCGTCGTCCTGCAATTATTCTAGCGCTCTCTCTCTCTCTTTCCTCGTAAGCGAAAACTTAGCTACGAGTATCGCTAATGGGGAGAGAGAGAGAGTTTCGAGAACGTCTCGAGTTTCGTCTGCGCGACGTCGAGACAACGTGTACCATTAGAGACGCGGCATCGGGAAATGCAGAGGAAAAAATAAAGCAAAGCCGATGGATCGCGTGTCCTTTGCGAAAATAGAAGGGAAGTTCGGTGATTAAGTTTCCGCGAATTCTCTCTTTTTTCTTTACGAACTATACAGTTCCGGTGGGTGTAGGGACAAACTGCGTCGTGGGCGCGCGCGACTCGAATTTTAACGCGGGTTTTAGATGGAGTTCTCAGCGGGCTGGTTTTAATCGGTCGCTTTTGTTGTTTTGCTGCGCGGCAACTGCGGCGAAATGGCTTCTTTTGCGTAGTGTAGCGAATATGGGTCATTTGTGAAAAGATTTCCGGTCTATTTTTAGTAATTTAGTACTTACCTAAATTAATTTCAAAAGTTTTCATTCCTATTTTACATTCGTGTATGATAAAACTCTTCTAATTATAATTTCGAACCAAGTAATTTGAGTTGAAACACGTTAAAACATATTTGAATTTGAAAACCCCACCGTGTTTATATCCAGATTCTAATGAGCTAAAAGCACATGATGTGAGCCGAGCAAAGTATAATAACCGAAAAGCTTTGGTGCTTAAAATTGATGCTGCGGGAAGCTCCCGAAATAAATTGTATTTTTTCGCGCTTAAGAGGAGCATATTTTCTGAAACTTTAATTAAAATCGTCCTCCACTAGAATAATGTTAAGGTCAAATGCGCAACTATTTTTAATATACACACTTAGCCCTTTATATCATACCGTTTTGATTATCCGAAGTCTAAATATAGAAGCATCTTTACAAGTAAAAAAATGTACTTCCAAATAATTGTATAGCTTTAGTGCTTCGCGGTAATTTATGAATGATTTGTTTACCGTTGAATAAGGACGCGGAAAAACGCAGGTTTCTTTTCGATCAATCTAATCTCGTTTTCCTTGTCGCGTGACCTTGAGATAAATATATCTAACACATCTATCCTGAATCATATTCGATTCGGCTTCTGAAAATAAAAAAAAAATCGCGGTCTAGAAGGAGAAAGTGGAGAAGGACAAAAATATATAGATCTCTCGTAGCTGATTAATTACACCGTTAGAAAATTGTATTTATACTTTTCATTTTCTCCAATCCAAAATGAAAAAATTACAAATACAACGAAGCAATAGCGGACGAAAAGTGAAATAAACTCTGTAATTGCGCATTTATCTCGCTTTATTATCAAACAAACAATGCCGCACCTATCCACGTTTACGGCATTTCAATTTAATAACAAAGGTTATTATAGAATTCTAAAGTGCCACACTGTTTCAAACGATCACGCCATGAGCTATTCATTTCAGAATTGGCTCGCTTAATCCACTTGAAATACACACCCCATGCACAAACGCCTTCGGTATTAGATTGACACGCCGAAAATGCGTTCTAACTAAGCAGCGACATAAATCAACTCATTAACCACCCGAGAGAGATTTTACTTCGCGATACGCAATGTACGTGAAACGCTAATCATCTCTATCTACTGATATAAGGATGAATTACGGTATCTTTGTAAGCCGACTTGTATACACGAGTGCTGCTTAATGAATAGATGCCGCGGTATGATCGAGAACGGGGTTGTGTATACACGCGAGGATTCGCACGCGTGGTAGCATATATACATAGCAGATAGAGGAGCATCAATGACTCGACTAATGATCCGTCACGTGACTCGACATCGTCGGGGACCCTTTTGAAGAATTCCACTTGCCGCGCACGCATATATACGTGCGAGAGAGAGAGAGAGAGAGAGAGAGAGAGAGAGAGAGAGAGAGAGAGCACGCGCGTGTGAATTGCAATTGACCGAGGCCGTGCAATTTCGTCGACGTCTGACACACGATCGTGTATTATAAGCTGCAGTAATAGATTTTTCATGCGGCTCTCTTATTGGTCAGATCATTGATTAGCTGATGATATATACGTTCGCACGCTCGTCCATAAAATATACAGGGCCATTTGCCGCTGGAGGTGAAAATAAAGTGTATAACGCTGGAAATGAGAGGGAGAAAAAGAGATAGAGAGAGAGAGAGAGAGAGAGAGAGAGAGAGAGAGAGAGAGAGAGGGAGAGAGAGAGAGAGAGAGAGAGAACATTTTAACCGAATTTATTAATTAAACGACGCTCCCATGTATTAATATATGACAATGCAGCGTGGCTGAATGTGACAGGGGTGTTTAATTAAAGGCAGCAATTTGTATTCGCTCCGGGCTACACAGTGATAAACGCCGAATCATTACCTTATCAAAAGCTGATTGGGGTAATTGATAATTTGCATAAAAGACATTTGACACCAATACTCACCGTGTTTGCTAAATTGCTGATTAATTAATTTTTACTTGTGAAATTCGCCCGGTTAAGCATTATTCTAATAATACACGTTTCTAATGTGAAAAACATTTATATTAGATTGTAATCAACTTACTTTATTTACATAAACCTCATTAGTGCAATGTAACTAGCAGAGTGTATACTATATGTGACTCCGTGACCCAGAGATAGTACATCTGCAAATTAAACTAATATTGTATTTTATTTATTTGTTTGTGTTATTTATTATAATTAAAAGACTCATACACACACAAATTTAATTCGTTCTTGTTTCCTTATTTATCAAAAATTGGGACAAGTGATGTTTACTGACTTTTCCAAAAATAAGTTTTATCCCCAATAAACTCATTACCTTGAACTATTTTATGAAAATATAAAAGAAATCCGTAAATTGTATAAGAGATATAAAAACTCTTTTATTTCCCATCTCTTATTCTTCGGCTTAACGCTGCTATTGATTATAAAATTAATTTAAGAGAAAGCTTCATGAAATTAATTAAAAAAAAATTAATCATATTTAAAATTTTAACATAAAAGGGTATATAGACCTTATTGCACTTATAAAAGACCATTTTAAAATCCATTTCTTCTCTGTTGATGACGGAATCGTTAATAATTATCGCAGAAAATTCTACAAGATTAAGAAGTCCCGCTACAATCGAAAGTGTCAATCAAATATTGATTGCT
The DNA here is from genome assembly GCA_036365515.1 of Torymus aiolomorphi. Classification (NCBI taxonomy): domain Eukaryota; kingdom Metazoa; phylum Arthropoda; class Insecta; order Hymenoptera; family Torymidae; genus Torymus; species Torymus aiolomorphi. The sequence continues at coordinate 127,814,441 of CM070877.1, read as the reverse complement.
TTCGTGGATTTGCGGTCCTTCAAAGTAGAGCATACCAGGCAATGAAGAATTGCTTATTTCATTTTGTGTCACGTCGCATAAGTAAGTTTTAGCGCTGACATAATTTGTTGAGCAATATTCTCTTGCTTTATTAGTAATTAAATAATGTAATTTTGAAATAGAGTTGTATTTTAGTGTAATGTAAACTTATACTTACCAAGTAGGGCGATTCCGCGCTCTTTGATAGCTTGATCATCGAAAGTGTTTTACGACACTTTATATTCTATAACTACCCTTGAATATTTTAACAATAATTAGCGATAATTAAGGATATTTGGATAATAGTAACGAAGTATTGCACTTGAAAACAATTTTATCCCTTGAGTCCCTTGGATAAAATTCTATATTATATAAATTTTAACACATAAAGTTGCGCGCGTTTGATGTTTAAATAACGTTGCATTTAGCAACTGTCAGTATACGCACTTTACACGTTAATGGTGTACAAATAAGCACACAAATTTTCTTTCACCTTTTTTTACATGTCAAAGGCATTTAAGTCTTTAAAAGATCTTTTAAAAGTTAACGTAAAAGGATGTCGATTAAAAATTATATGCAAAACTTTATTTAAATAAAATTAAAAGTTATTATAAGGTAAAATAGCCATTACTGGGACAACGTAAAAAGTGCGCCCTATACCGGGACAGTAATAAATACTATTAATAATCTCATACATATGAACTTAAATCATAAAGTAAAAATTGTCCCAGTATTGGGCTTTTCTTTGTCCCACTTTAGAATTTATCTAAAAAATCGTGTCCCACTCAAGGGTGAATAGACTACCTATTAAATGTATTTTTTAACTTTTATAACATTTTATCAACATTATGTTATTCGTTAAACTGTCTGTTGCAATTTTTATTTCACAAAAAAACAACATTTCACTATTCCTAAATCATATGTTTAAGAGTTAGGTGGTCGTAAGTGTCCCAGTAATGGTTATTTTACCTTACTTATTATAACATAATTATTTCTCTTCTAATTTATGAATAGTCAAACGCTAATATAATATTTTTTTTCACATAATTTTAAATTTCTTGAATAATCAAACGTACAGCAAAACATCTGTCCACGAGAAAAGTTCCCTGTAAACAACACCATAAGAATCTCCCGCCTTAAAAATACCAATTCAGGTAAATCTACATCACTCCGACGAGCTATAAAATTATTCATAGAATATCCACGCAGGAAATCTCAAAACCTTGTTACCACCAGCGCCGCTCACAAGCGAGAATAAACAAATCCTAAAAAAAATGTACATATATAATGCTCCTCGCCACCCGTGTACTCTTCGTCACCCTCTTCGCAAGCATATTCCTCCGTGTGCGTGCACACGAATTTTACGGTGCGCGCGTGCGCGCGCAGGGAGCATAAGCCATATTATGTGCGGATAGGTAGTTGTAGGCGCGCGCGCTATATATACCTATATGACAACAGCATCCGAGTTTAACGACGCCTGGCAGTCTCGACGGGCGAGCGCCGCCCATCATGGGCTTGCGCGAATTCGATCAAAGTTATACTACCGCGAGTGAGCAACTTTAAGGTAGTTCTTACCCAAGAAAACGATCGTTAAAAAAGTATTGTGTATAAGCTATTGCTCAAATATTATATTACAAGTGATAGTAAAATCCAAAAGTAGGTTGCTTTAAGTAACAGAAAAATTTTTCAAATATAAATTATATACATTAAAGCCTAAAAGTTGGTAAATAAGGAAAAATATCACAAAAAGTCATGAATTATTTTTGTTTTTTATTCGATTTTTTTATTCAAAACACTATTTTGTTGTTTCTGAAACGTTCCTCGATAAATTCACCGGATGAAATTGTCAACAAATCATTTTACACAAAGTTAGAGCTATTAGTTGCTAAGTTTTTGTAATTTTTTTTTAAACAAATTTCTCTAACTTTGTGTAAAATGATTTGTTGACAATTTCATGCGGTGAATTTATCGAGGAACGCTTTAGAAACAAAATAGCGTTTTTAATAAAAAAATCGAATAAAAAACAAAAATAATTCATGACTTTTTGTGATATTTTTCCTTATTTAGCAAATTTTAGGCTTTAATGTATATAATTTATATTTGAAAAATTTTTTCTGTTACTTAAAGCAACCTACTTTTGGATTTTACTATCACTTGTAATATAATATTTGAGCAATAGATTATATAGAATACTTTTTTAACGATCGTTTTCTTGGGTAAGAACTACCTTAAAGCGTTACATCCCGTGTTGTTGGCGTTGACGAGTGGCGGTGGAACATTGCGAAGGATGTGTGTATGTGTGTCTGTGGGTGTCACGATTTATTTATTGTCACTAAAGGAATTTGACGGTTTCGGGTTATTGGATTGAATGCGGTTGTTATTTTGAGTTACGTACTTGTATGCATGTCTAAGTAGCTTCTTTTGTACATTTGTTAGTTGGTTTATTTTTAGAATTTGACGTAGAAGTTCGTGTGATTTTTGTTAACATTATTATCAAAATTAAGTAATATAATTTAGTTAAAAAAGTGAGAATGTACGGAAAGTTAAGATAATGACACAGAGGTTGAACACATTCATTCCATTATTTTCTAAAAATGTGAATAACTTAAAAAAATGTCAAGCATGATTAACTTTTTATTCATCAAGGTTGAAACTTACATCAATTAAAATAGTTGTACACTGACATCGCAGTAATGCTTCTTCTTTTTCTGCACGTAAACTTTCTTAGTTTTTGTAGGAAGGCCAATAGAACTTGGGGCTATCTGGTATACATCGATGCTTTACATGCTAGGCGGTCGAGAGAATATCGAGTTCGCCGCTCCCGCGGGCAACACGCTACCGTGCACATATATACATATACACACCGCGAGTGGCGGTACTGTCCCTGCGGTCGATCTCGCCGCGATTGGCCAAATTCGGTAGGGGAGATGGGGATATATATAAGCGAGAAGGATAGGAGCTGGCCCGCGCAAATTTGTGTCCTTCCGCGTTGACAATTTTCATGGCCGATAAGAGTCTTGGGCGACGGGATACGGAAGTTTGTAAAAATCTCGGTGGATTCGTAGGATTCGTAGTATTGTAACGTTGAAATTGTTTACCTTGGAAGGGAAAAAAGTTGCTCGAGGAATCATTATTCGTGCGGATGGAGAATTTACTATCTTATTTAACGGAACAAAAGTAGCTGCGGGAGAAAGTTCAATGACAAATTATGCGCCTTACTAAGTATATCAAATTGATTTTGTTGATAAGAAAAAGGTATTCAAATTTGTTTCGTAATCTTGACATAACTCATTTATAATCGTTAATAGTTTATAGCAGTCTCTGATATTCTGTTATTTTATGTAAAATAACTCTTCGTGCTATAAATATAGCGGCGAAGTTATATAGATTTCTTTTTGATTAGAACAATCAGACGTTTCACGACTGTTGGATAGTATAATTTATTCTATCAGGTCGTCAAATTTTACGCTTTTGTAGCTTGTTATATGCGAGGTCACTACTATTGTAAGAGATTGCAGTCATGAAGGCCGTCAGCGACTTTATCACTTACGTAGTTTTCGACGTTTTATATTTTTATTTTTTTCTTATGAACCTTAAATAACTGCAATGCATGTAATGTTCTATAATTAGTTTCTTTAATATTTAATTTTCCAAACGAGTACAATGATTTGTTTACAGAAAATATTTTCAAAGTTCTTTAAACAATATTAATTCCCCAATGCCTTCTTTCGTATAAAAATAATGAAAAAGTAACTAACTGCGCTGTGTAATTTAAAAAAAAGATTATAGGAACAAAAATTAATACCTACCCTCACATAGACAACATAAAGCATTCTTCTTGCAAGGCGTAAAATTCATTTTTACACACTCAAAGTAGGGCGTATAATCGAATTTTACGCACAGTGTTGCCAAAATATCGCATTTTACGCCGTTGTTGCATAGCATGCTATTATATAAGTACAGGAGGAAACATAAGCGCCCAGGATACATCTAACGCTTATCTGGCATCTTGTGGATTAACTGCGATCGCAGAGCTGCGGCTAATCACGGCGCGCCCATTGATGACGATAACTGCGCTAATTAAAGCGACAATTATGTGTGCGGTGCGTGCTCCCATGTTATTGGGCATCGGCCCATATGGAAATTTGGCGGAGTTACGTGTAGTATAGATATATATAGACGAGGAGCAGAGGTGGAAGTGGAGGTCGAACCGCGCATACGGCATCGATTACACTTGCTGTATATATACATGCACGCGCGCGAGCGATGATCGATCACGCACAGCCGCAATCGCGCGGTCATATACTTATACGCATATATAACACACAGACACCGCGGGCACATCACGCATATCCTGAATACGCACACGTGCGGCATCTCGTGCGGGGGGCATCGATTTCCGAATGCATTATGCCGCGGCTGCCTTGTGATTTTAGGAATCGGAAGTTATTGATTAGATTGTGCTTCCTCATAGAGCAAGCTTTGTGACGCTGAAAAAAAAGTTTTCAAGAGAACATGTTAGAAAGATGTTATGAGTCATTTGGAGTCAAAATATGCTATTTTAAAAAATTTCCGTAAGTATGTGTGTGTGTGTGTGTGTGTGTGTGTGTGTGTGTGTGTGTGTGTGTGTGTGTGTGTGTGTGTGTGTGTGTGTGTGTGTGTGTGTGTGTGTGTAACGCTGTCATTATTTCAATTTTTATCCAATTGTTTTCAGACAGCGCTTAAAATTTTTCTTTTTTTTTCAAGATTTTTGGAAAATAATAATATTATGTATAGTTTTTTGGGTAATTTTTTTTATATCAATTTTTCACTTTTTGAAAAAATAGTTTTCATTTTTTTTAATGATATATAACATTGAGATATTTGAATCGTATGAGAAGCATTCGAAAGAGCATTAAAATACCTATATTTTCTAAAAAGAAAAATTCTCTAGCTATCAGGGTTCTTTTGTTTTAACAAAAACGTGCTTTTTTTTAACTTATAACTTCCAAACTAAACGGTCAATTTTTTTGAAAAAAAATCATGATAATGTAGAATATAAATAAATAGCTATAATCTATAAAAATTTGAATCTATTCTGTTGATTAGATTTCGAGAAAAAAATTGAAAACCGAAAAAAATGAGTTTTGTATGTCGCATAATAACTGGAGTAAAATTGGCTTAATCGCTTTAAAATTTCTTGTTGGGTAGCTCTCGGTTGAGTTCTTTGGGCAAAATGATTTGTCCATAAATTTCAGAGATATTTGAGGTTAAAAATATTTAAGTTTTTTTTTTTTCAAATCGTAATTTCTCGAAAACGGCTCGATGTATTAGCTGTCACGTTCGCGTGTCGCTAATTCAGGATTCTATTTTGAAAATAAAAATAAAAATAACGAAAAAAGTTAACGCGTGAAAAATGTGACAGTCTCGTTCAGCGCCGAGCGGTTTGCACTGATGAGATTTGATTAGCGTGGCGAGTAGACGTCGAGAGGGTGGTTTATTCTCGAACGACTCGAGAGTCGTTTTAGCGGAAACGTTGGAATAAATAAAAAGTTTACCTTTTGGTTGTTCAATGAGATTCGCTGGAACGTATTTCCTGTTAGTTCCTTCCTTCTATCTGGTTTTTATAAGTATATATTTGGCAAAATAGGATGTTGGACACAGGGTTTGAAATAATTCTCGTAGATCTGATAGCTAATGATTCTTTTATTCAAACACTTCAAGTCGGAGGCTACTACGGTACTGCACTCGAGCAGGGCACAAACTAGACTGACGGTCCCTTGAGGTGAGGGAGTCAGGTACAAAATATGTATATGAACCCGAGGTGCAGCAGGCACCTTTACAATCGAAATTACAATTCAAAACGGAGAACGGAGCTACACTTGAGTTGACTAGACCCGTCACGTTTGTCTACTCGTAGCAAGCATCCTTTATTTAAGATAATTTATGATGTTAGTTACCTAGCGGGAGTCGCGTATCGCGGACTACTGTTCCGTCGGTAGACCTTTTACGAGGGGTCTCGGGCCTGAGCTGAGTCGCGTATTGCGGACTATCTTATACTGTTTGAGCGGTGAGGAGCATTTTGTAAGCCCTTTTATACTAAATATTACAAAAAAGAGAACACCTGTGTTTACCCTTTAATAGAGTCATACGCATCACGCGACAGCGCGTGGTGGGAAAACCCCGAAAAATATACTTCATAAATACGTCTCTATTAAATAGTATGCACAACTGTGTAAACAATATCGGTAAAAAGCAATTAATCGAGCCATTATTCGGTGATCGGATGATGTCTCGATTGCGAAAAATATTTAATTAAGCGCGAGTATTTCTAGAAGAATTCAAAAGAATAAGACACGTGTGCTTACCCTCTGATAGAGCTATACACATCGCGCGACAGCGCGAGCTAAAAAAATGTATTTTGAACGTCTCCATCAGACGGTATACACAACTGTGTAAACAATCAATTAATTAAAACTAGTAGATTGAGGCATCATCCGACGATCGGATGATGTGGTAATTGCGAGTAACATTTAAGTGTACTTTTATTTAAGAATTCTCGAAATCAAAAAGAATATGACCAAAAGAGAAAGAAATAAAGGAAAAATTTTAATTTGACGTCACACAGCTCCAAATTTATAGATACTTTTTATGTGATATAGATAATGTGTGCGAATTTTTATCAAGATCGTACGATTACTTTTTGAAATATTTGATATTGAAAATTTTCGTATTTTACAAAGTTTCTTTCTTGATCGCCTGATAACTAGAGAAAAAAAATCGGTTTAATCATGTTCAAATTTTATGGAAATGTAGAGTTTATATATTTATTGTATAAGTCCTTTAGGTAAAAGAATTGTCTCATGATTTTTAGAGATATTTAGAAATTTTTAGAGGTTAAAACTTTTTTACGTTTTATAATCGTAATTTTTAAATGACGACTCCATGTAGAAGCTTCAAATTTATAGACTATTTTGTTTGCGATATAGGTAACCACTTATTACACTTATTAAAAACTATATTTGGTTAAAATTTCAATAAATTTTCTTCATTTATTTATGAGAAAATTTATTTTATTAAAAAGTATAAAAAAAGGAATTGATAAATTAGTTTGAGGAAACTACTTGCCAACGAATTGGCCGCGGGTTTTTAATAAAGTTGCATACACAAACATATGTATATCTTCTATCCAAGATTGACTTGTTCTTGAAATGATAATTTAGTGTATCTCCCTATATACATTGTTATTCTTAGTTTAGTTTTTCTTGCCCAGTGTCCATTTACTTTTCAATTTCCAATTTTATCTTAAAAGCTGTAGAGCAAGACAAGACGGTGCAAAATTTTGTTCGCTCCTCTGCTAGCTAAAAGCAGCCTCATAATTCATTTTTGGCTTGTTCTTGTTCAGACGCGCACAATTATAGTGAAAGCGTGTAAGTATAAATTCCGGTAGGATTTAGGAGTACAGACGCTCGTCTTCTGAGTTTCTCTGGAAAGCTTTTGAAATTTTCCACAGTCAAAGCTGTGAGTTTTGAACGGCAAATTTTATGCGAGAAATCTACTATTAAGATGTGAGATTTTTAATGGTCGCGATCCAAAAAACTCAAAAACAGCCATATATATATATATATATATATATATATATATATATATATATGTGTGTGTGTGCGTGTGTGTGTGTGTGTGTGTGTAAGCTTAAAATTCATGTATAGTCTGCCGTTGTTACTGTTGGTGAATCGCCAAAGTGGTTTTAGTACGAGATAATAATTAAGTCAAGAAAAAAAAACTCAACAAATGAAAACATAATGCAGTCCGTAGCTAACAACACGTCAGTGAACCTCAACGTACCGACTTTCACGCCGGGACAAATAAGGAGATAGTTCTGCATGTTAGAATAATTTTTCATCCTGGTCAACGTAGATTCATACAGGCTAAAATATGACTTTGTAGTGACGAGTGTGCAAGGTAAGGCGGCGGCTCTGATAGAGCCGTTAATATTAAGGGGATGTGAGTGCCGACATTATTTTTCAAACGAGCATAACTCACGCAAATATCAATAGAATTATCCAGAAAAAAATCTGCATATAGTGTTTGCGTGTACGGAGCGCTTGACAGACGTCTTTTTCCAAAAAAATGATGAGAATTTATTTAATTAAATAAAAACCGTACTGTCGGTAAGTAGGAATCTACAATTGACCTACTTTTCGAACGAGCATAACTCACGCAAATATCAATAGAATTATCCAGAAAAAAATCTGCATATAGTGTTTGCGTGTACGGAGCGCTTGACAGCCGCCTTTTTCCAAATGAATGTTTGAATGTTGATTTAAAAAAATTTTGAAATTAGGGTTGCACATCCCCTTAAGTCCACCAGCCAATAACAAGTACGAAAAATTGAAGTAGGTGCTTCTTCAGTTCGAGAACTGGGAGAGAACGAGAGAATGAAGTTTGGGAGAACTTTTGTGCCGGTTGAGAAACCTTGTTGGTATTGTTCAGCAATTTGGCTGATGACATTGATAAATTCGACAAACAGATAAAGCCCGCTGAGGAAAAAAGGAGGAAACAGTATCTGCCGATTTACAGGCCAAGGTTGAACATCTGACCAAGCAGATAGCGTTACTAGAAGATACATTGAACGAGACGGAGGTGACGTGTAGGAACAACGGACGGCATTAGCCGATTTAGAGGTCAGTATTGAATGTGTGCCTGAGAAAATTTTGGGGAAGGCAACATTAATCGAACGTGATTATTACGATGAAACATCGTAAAATAATAAATTTTAACACAAGTCAAAGGAAATTATGGATTCGTAAATTTTGTCGTAGGGTGTGTGCGAATTTCAGGGGGACGAACTAGGCGATAAAGCAGAAGATCTTATATATTCTCAAAAAACAATTTTCATAGTGATAACGAATGTGCCCTCTAGCGTTTCTTTACGAAAATCATAAACTAACAGTATTCTGAATAAAAACGTTCTCTTGTATGATATTTGTTTTCTCATAAGATGACAATCTTTTGAAATGTATCTTGAAAGTAGATTTGACAAATATTTTTATTAAAACACGTAACTAGAATTATAGAAAACGATTTGAAACTAAAAAATTAATACAAAGTGATATAACGGAGTTCCAGGATAAAATACGGAGAAAATAAGAATCTCGGTTCTCCGTATTCTATCGAACTCGTTTGGCTCTCGTTCCCGCGAATTCGTGCATCTCGAGCGTTTGTTGATATCGCTCGAACTATGTATTCGCGAGCTGCGCGCGGGGACTGCGCGACTTTGGCGGTTGCAAAGTCGCGCTCGATTCATTTTTGAATCAGATTTTCTCGGGCCGTCGAACCGCGCGGACGTGAACGTAGATCATCCGGAGAAAACAGTCACCGTGTGATACACCGGTACAGGCGCTCAGCGCCCGTCCACGTACCGCCCACGGAGAGCAGCGCATGTGAACAATCCGAGCCACTCCTGGGGTCCGAAGCGTCTGTAGGTGCAGGCTGGATGTTGGGACTCAGACTGAATACTCCGAAGTCGACCGGAGGATAAGGCCGGTGGTGCCTTCACCGGCCCCGCGAAAATAATTACTTCGATCCGCCCGCGCCAAGTGGCGGATCCCGCCTTCTTGTCTGCGCGCAACACGACGCGTATTTTTATGTAGTTTTATGAATAGACTTAGTTGTTGTTCTGTGAAGTAATTGAGGCTATTCTTTATTTACTGACCTAACCTAACCTTCTCCCGGATACCGCCGCCTCCGCAGGAAAACGACTCCGCCGGTCGTTTTCATATCTGAGTCTAGCGGCCGCGCGCTTTACTCTTCGAGCGCGCGCTTTTCACTCAGCGATCCAATAAGTTGGAAAGCGAAGTTCGCGTGCGATCTTCGCATTGTTTTCGGGATTCCAGGAGCAGATCCCCAGGCAAGTCATTTTAGTCTGACACCCGCGGCACCATGTTCTAGGGCATCGCTGGCCTGTGGTTTCATGGGATTTTCCCCCATTAGCCATCCCGTTACAGTGAATATAATTGCTTCCTCAAAAAGGAAACTTGGCAACGATGAAAAAAATTACTCGGACGAAAAAGTATTAAAAAAATGTTTTAAGAATAGTGGCATAACATTTTTTTGATTTTAAGAAAATTTTTTCCTGCTGTGTGTGTGTATGTGTGTGTGTGTGTGTGTGTGTGTGTGTGTGTATGTGTGTGTGTGTGTGTGTGTGTGTGTGTGTGTGTGTGTGTGTGTGTGTGTGTGTGTGTGTGTGTGTGTGTGTGTGTGTGTGTGAGTCTGTGTACAGAAGATATCTCGAGAACGAATCAGTCGATTTCAACGGGACAAATCTTATTCTCTTTGATTTTGATGCCGTTTTAAAATCCACAAACGATTTTGAGAACTTATCGAATTTCTTTTGTTTTATGATCAAAAAACGATTTTGAAATTTCAATTTTTCTCATTTTTTTATATGATAGGTTAAATTTTTTTCAATTTTTTGAAATGCATTTGAAAGGGAATTAAATTACCTACATTTTCTTTTTCTAAAAATTTAAATATCTATCGTCCTTCATTTGTTATGAAGGTAAATGTATGATTTTCTTCTATAATTTTTATCTCAGAAACTGTTCCATATTTTTACACGAAATGTATACCAGTTTAATAACTTAATAGTATAAAAAGTACTTCTACCTCTAAAAAGTTCAAGAGGTTTTACCGATTTGTTAATGAGAAAAAAATTATTGAAGAAAAAAATTGCATTTTCGTTGTCGCACGATAACTGGAGTAAAAATCAACAAATCTTTATGAAATTTCGCAGAGTGGTAGCTCTTTTATACTTCTGAAGCCTTTTCGCTGGCCAAGTAAAAATATTCATAAAATTCGAAGATATTTGAGGTTAAATTTTTTTTTTAATTTTTCAAATAGCATTTTCTTGAAAACGATTCGACAAATCAAATTGAAATTTATAGGCTATCTAGCTCACACTGTGAAGAATATGTGTACAAAAATTCATTAAGATTGCGGGATTATTTTTGGAAATATACGTGAGAAAAATTTTTGAAGAAAAAAAGCGTTTTGGTTATCGCACGATAACAGGAGTAAAAATCAATAAATCTTTATAATGAATATTTTAACTTCCGATTAACCACGATTGATTTTGAATAATTCATTGTATTTATTTTTTTATAAACTGAAAAACGGTGAATCCACTCTGTCGGTAAAAATTGAATATGCAGTCTTAATAAATGGAAAAATGAAATTTATAGAAAATTTTGTGTGTGGTATAAGCAATATATGTGTGAAATTTTATCAAGAAACATGATTTATTATAAAGAATATTGTATAGTACAATGATTATATGGTAATAGGAATGCAGGAAAGGGATTATTATAGATGGTGTAGTGCATGTGTGTTATAGTTGCGCTCCGGGTAGGTAGGTTTTTTTATTATTATTAATATATTAAAATAGTAATTTTGTGTTGTCATAATATCAATGGCAGCTAATAAAAGATTTCAAAAATAAAAAAAATGTGTAATTTTTGTAAATATTAATGAAGTTTTAAATTATTGAAAAAACATCTAGAATGAATAAACATTCTAGTGGAAATGGAAAATGTATATAAATGTAAATAAGTGTATACTTCTGTAAAAAAACGTATATAAATGTAAATAAGTGTACATAAATGTTGTAATTGGAACACACATTTACATTTATTTACATTTTACGTTTTTTTACAGAAATTTACACAAATTTGTACGAATTCTACATTTATATACAAAAAATTAGAACATCAATTTTCTACTTCTAATATTTATTACTTCACACTGAAAAAAATTTTACGTTGTGAAAACTGAAAGTACGGCTCTGATAACGGTACTTTTTGGCTGATTTTCTTTTCGCTGAATTTTTTAGGTACAGTAATTGTATCGGTACAGCTGTGAGAGCCGTATAAGATACACTGAAAGCACTAATGTATAGAGTTCTTTTGTCGAAGCATTAAATAGATTATGATTCCACATACTTACATATTTTTCATTAAAATAATCTCGATTGATAAATACACTGGATTACAGATGAAATACGCAAAAGCGGATTGCGAACACGCGGTTGATCGGTGGATTTTGTGACTTTTTGAGGTTACAACATAAACGTTGGCTTCGCATTGTAGCGTTGTCAACTAAATTGTACCGTTGTCAGAGCTGTACAAATACATCTTGCGCATCTGACCAATAGTGCCGTTACATTATACAAATAGATAGACTGCCATCTGTAAGGGTAAATGATCAGTATAAATAGTGCTAGTACAGCAAATCGAAACTATGCTTTCTACAGTCTAAAATTTTTTTCAGTGCACAAAAATTAAAAATAAAAGCGTTTTCTTTAAGGCCATGTGAAACCGTGAATTTCAATATTTTTTAAATCAACATTTAAAAGTTTATTTGGAAAAAGACGAACGTCAAGCGCTCCGTACACGTAAACACTATATTCAGATTTTTTTTTGGGTGATTCTATTGGTATTTTCATGAGATATCCATGTTTGAAAAGTAGCTTAATTGCAGATTCCTACTTACCGACAGTACGGTTTTTATTTAATTAAATAAATTCTCATCATTTTTTTGGAAAAACACGAACGTCAAGCGCTCCGTATATGTTAATACTATACTCAGATTTTTTTTTGGACAATTCTATTGGTATTTTCATGAGATATCCATGTTTGGAAATTATGTCGGTATTTCACATCACCTTAATGAGAAAAAATAGTTTTTTAGTTTCTTCTGTGCAAATTTATAATAATTGATAAGATTTAAAAAAATTATAAACATAAAAATTTCAACAAATTTTGAACTTTGAATTTTTTTTTTTAAATAATTTAATAAGTTAAAATTTTAAAATTTAATAATTGTTTACAATATAATTTTTAAATTTAATAGTTTATATAATAGAATAAAAAAATTAAGTTTAAGGAAACTAAGTGCCAATGAATTGGCAGCGGTTTTTTTGATTGTTATTGTTCCTTTGGTATCGTCGAGGTTTCGGAGTTACGTGTCATATATGAAAAACTGGTCTTTGCCCTTTACGACCTCATTAATAAAATTATCTGACAAACCTGAATAATGTTATAATAGAAGGTGCGGAAAGGGCATTTTAATATGTTTTATATTACAATGCGAAAAATAGCTTTTTAATCGTAGCAATCAATCTGTAAAAGGTAGAGTAATGATATGAGAAACGTCTTGTAGAATATATGACTGACTATTGAAAAACGATCGGAGCTACTTTAATTTAAATTTGAAAACTTTGTTCTACATTCTAAAGGCGACATTTGCCAATAAAATCGATATTTATGAAGAATGTAAACTATGTTCCCAGCATGATTTAAGAACGTACAAGAAGAAAAAAGCGATAAAAGAATCACGAAGAATGCGAGAAGTTTATATTTATATGACGAATCGACTATGAATTTAAGTCATTGAGCATACACAACACAGTATATTCTCTTGGAAGGTATTTGAACGCAAAATTATACGTATTTATTTCAATGCGAACCAATTCTTCTCTGCGTATCCTCCCCACGAAGCTGAAAGCAAAAACAAAACACTGCCCTGGAAATCCTTTCCCAAAAGGTCTCGGCGGCGTCGAGTATATATACATATATACATATATAACACACAGCCGAAATCATAAAAAAAAAAATGATACTGTGCCCGCTGTCTCGGGCGAAAATCCTTTAAGATGTGAAGCGAGTATTTCGGTGCGCCGTCGGGAAAACAGCTCCTCGTTTTCTCACCAGCCCGCCCGCTCGAGAGCGCAAGCGCTTCTTCAAGGTCAAAGAGGAAAATCCGTTTATCTCTTTCATCGCGATTTCCCGCAACACTTACGGCGGCGATTTATCGAGGCGGTCTCGCGCCCAGGCAGCGCCTGCATCAGATTTTGTTGCGGGTTTTATATCGGGATGCAACGAATTTCTCTCAAGAGTATTTTTGGTTTTGATTCTTGCGTTTTTCTTTATAATTTTTAGATAATATACGTGTTATTATTTTCATTATACGTTAAAACATAAAATTTTTTAAATATTTTAATACTTTCGGAGATTATATATTTTGTGATAAAAATAAATTAATGTCTACGAAGAAATTAATTTTTTTATCGAATATAGAAAAATTATAAAAAAACTTTCTACAATTTGAGAAAAGAATTTATTGATGCAGCACGTGGAAGTTGTAGAACTTTAGAAATTGCGCAATGTACTTTCTTTTGAGTATAACGTAACTTTTGCGAGTAATTGTTGACGCAAAGAATTCAAGATATTTTTCTATAGTTTAATAAAATTATATCTTCTCCACCCAAGAAATTGTTATACTGTGTAATCGATTGGCACGTGGAACTCATTTCCCATCGACCTAACCGTTATTTACCCTGTCGTAAATTATAAATGTTAATAACCGTTAAAAATTACTTGAAACTATTTGTAACTTTTTAGAACTGTTTATAAATATTACAAAATGTAGGATTTTGGACACATTTTCAAATACTTTTTAAGAGTTTCAAATAGTTTGAAACAGTTTCAAATAATTTTGAATGATATTATAAAAGAATTAATAATTTGAAATTAATTAAACTATTATAAACTAATAATAATAATGATTAATTAATAATTTGTAATTAATTAAACGAATGATATTTTGAATAATATTTACAAACTGTTAAATCTGTTATAAACAGTTATAAATAATTATTAACCTCCAAAATCCTACATTTTATAACCTTTTTGAACAGTTTTTAACTTTTTTGAACAAAAATATTTCCGCTAGAGTAATAGATTACAATATATATTATCATCCATCATTTCTCCAAAAACGATATACTCCGGCTGCGGTATATATTTGTTATAAAAATGAATTCCTACGCGAATTTTAGAAGCTTGAACAGATACGAGGCTTACGCGATGTAAATTGGATTCGTGCGTGTTTTATTAACGCTTTAGTGGCGCTCTTACTGACGGAAGGTTGGTAGAGCACTTGAATGATATATATTCCCTTAATCCTATTTACACACTTATCTTAATCCGAGAGGGATTAGTTTACATAATTAATTACCACGTGTGTTTATTTTTCAACACGATTTATTAATAGATTACAAATTATTTGCACTTTAATGTAATGAACAACTAAAAACTAAATTTATTGATGCTGATGTTTAAGATAGTGCGTTTATTGATAAAAAAAAGCATTTTTCCTTTATATATTAAAATTACTTTTAATATAGTTTTATAATACACAATCCTATTCCGCTATCAGAATTCACGTACTTCAATATTTTATGCAACTGTTCACATTCAAAATCGTCACTCGGAAGATACTGTGAAATATTGGTCGTATAAGCGTTCCGCTAAATCGGAGGATGCCCACGAATATGTAGTATATAGAGGAACGCAAAGAAATGTATAAAACCAATATTATTCTGTAGAGATTGTCAAAATATGAAATTTAAAACAAATTTAATCCGGGGAAATGAAGGAAAAGTTGAAATAAATAAGGGTGAAGTTTGTTCAAATAAGTAGAAAAATCAAGATTTCATGCGACATTCAGTAGTAAAAATTGTAAAAAATCAGTTTTTAAATATTTCTCCATTTATACACAGGTAAATTCGTATACAGATGCTTAAATTTGCACGGATTCTGTACGTTCTTATTAGTTTTATACAGTTCTTGTTGATATTTACCTAGGGCACCCATAGGCTATCAGCATACATTACGTAAAATTAGTTATACATGATCAGATTTGACGAAAACATAAAAATTCTCGTACGTTAATATTTATAAACCATTTTACATCGCTTTCAAGGCCAAGTCAATAAAATGCTCTCTTCTCGTTTTTTATGCATCCTACTCCGTTATACAAAATAAAAAACTGTTATTGCAATGAATCAAAAAATGAATCGTTCACAGAAATATCTCACTTTAACATTCACTCACGTGATCACGTCGCACTTCACTTTTCAATTCAAAATAAAGTCCACCCCCTCCGCAAAATCGCCCTCGTAACCATTCCAACGACCCATAGCAGCACTTTTCCACAGCAACGTCGTCACTGCGGTTCCTCGTTCCTCTCACCCTGCAACAAGCCATAAATTTGATCGGAGACTCCAGGAACTCTTCCAAACTCGAGGCAACCACTCGCGCGCATGCCTCTATCCGCACCCTCCATTCCCTTCCCTTCTGTTTCCTCCTTTTGCACTCGATCCCCTTGCTTCTCTCGTAAAATCTCTCGTCGCCCGATACACGCCGCCAGCTTCCTCAACGCGAGCGCTATAGCGAGAGGACGTTTAATGGACTTCCGAGTTTCTCACCCGGCATGTGTGTGCGTATGTGTACGTGTGTATATACACTATCGTGCACTTCTTCGGAGAGGTTAGTTTCCCGCGGAGGCCTGGAGGGACACTGTCGTAGTTCGTTCCGTGCACTCGGCGCGCTCGCCTATATATATGGGCGGCGCATGTACACGCTGCCGCACTCGAGCGGCAATTTACTAACGACGACGTGCAGCTAGTTGCCCTCTGGTTATGTACTGTATATGTGTGGGTGTGAGCGTATGTTTGGAAGTGCGTTCAGGCGCGGTATATATGGAGTGATTCAATTAAAATGCTGTCTCGGATATTTAGATTTATTTAATATTTTGATCTGATTTAATAAACAAACAAGAATATTGCTTGAACTTTCATCAATGTGCAGCTACGAAGGAATTCATTCAAAGTCGCGCATGTATTCCATAAGTAAACAGAAACCTTAAAACACAATATAGCTAGTCGGAAATCGAAAAGAAAATCTGTCGCCCTCGGCTTCTAAGAATTAGCAGCGATATCTCAACACTCGACCGTGGATGATAACTCATGTCCGGAAAACTTCGACAGCTGCAGACTATTTTCTCTCTTCGAAGAACGCGGCTCACACCAAGAACCCGATCGCCCACACGCTCAAATCTCCCCATGCGTGTGTGTGGTATATATATATATATATACACACACACACATGACAGCGCCGCGCGCACGCGAATGGCATTGGGGTAGGAAGTCGTAAAGTATTGTCGAAAAAACACATGAGATACGAGGCGTACTTGCGACGCCCTCGCCCTTCACCTTTCGCTTTGATTCATGTAGACGTCCTCTCTCTTTTTCTCTCTCTCTTTCTCTCTCTCTCTCTCTCTCTCTCTCTCTCTCTCTCTCTCTCGCTCTTCCTCGCTTCTTCTCCATGTGCCTTTATAGATGTCTATACGCGATGACTAGTCCTAGCCTAGACGAGAGAACAAGTTCTTATATACAACACGCTATACTTGTACTTAAAGCGCGTAACGAACTTTCTCGAGGCTGCTCGTGTTGTAGTATATGTACACTCGAGAGAAGAATATGTTTATATTTAACATGGTATTTTAACTATTAACATGGCATTGTAACTATTAACATATATATTTTAATAGTTACAATAATGTCATGTTAAATAAAAACATTTTGAGAAAAAATTTCTCTCAGTGTAGGATTAAGCCAGCGCCCGCGCCGTCTGTCATTTTTGCGCGCGTCACGCGGAGGGGAGAAATCGAGAGGATCGCGCGCGAAAAGGAGTCTGGGGTCGTGAGAAAAATATTTTTCTGCACCGATCCTTAATCGCTCGAGATTAATGTCTTAAAGAGGCGCGCGCACAGACGCCGATCGTATATCCTCTTTATGCTCCGTTTAAAAGCTGTGTACTTATACGCTGACCGAGAGATACGAGCTTTAGAAGTTTCAATGCTAAGGCTATGCGGAAACCGCGAGGACTCTGGTTGTTTACAGATTCCGCGCTTAAGTGGTCCCGGATTAACAGTCTTTTTTATCTCTCAATTACAGCTTTCATTAGTTGATTAGTTTCTGCATCGCTTAACTATTATTATGTACTTATCTTCAAATAATAAGAAATAGGAGCTTTCTGATTAGCTATAAATATGTAATATTCTGGATACTTGTTTTCAAGCAAATGTTTTTGAAAATAGTTATATATCTTTTATACGTAATACTTACCGTCAGAGGATGAGAAGCCATGGCATAGATTTTTTAGCCATATCTCTTGATACTCTAGATTGAAGTTTAAAAATAAAAAATGATCCTTGAACTATCTACTATAAAAAGATAGATTATTTTTTTCAAAATTAAATCAATAATAATTAATGATTTTACAAATCGAGAAATTTGGCTTTTTGCGGATTATAACAGTGTTGCCCGGTAGTGGTCATCTTAATTATATACGAAATACTACGTATTATAGATAAATATAAGGAATGGACAACAATGACTAAAAAGATTTAAAATATATGCTAAAGTATTAATTAAAATCAGCAGGATATTATCTATAATATTATCATTATGTAAATTATAGAATTTTATAAAATCACGTTATTTACAATGTAATTATTCATTGCATTGCAGATGATGATTACATATGATCAAATATGAATTTTTTTCGTGAATATGTCTGAGTAACAATCGAGTGGCCGATCCCAATAAAGCCATTATAGAAAACCAGACAACGTCTCAAAAATAAATTTCATTTCTGTGATCATTGTTCTGATCCTATTGTCTTTGATACCTTTATGAATTAAAGGTATAAACCTCAAACTTTACATTTATAAATTTCAGACATAGAATTGCTATATACTTGGCTGTAGATGCTGGTCGGAACTATAGAACATTCCATTTTTTATTCAATTAGATTTTTAAAATTAAGTTCTTATGAGATCAGAAATATTGATTCTATAGAAATTAATTTTTTAAATTCATGAGAATATTTGACTAACCCTATATAAATATGTTCTGGTATACACATTAAATTTTCTCTTTTACTATTAACTTATTTTCTATGGTTTTATTTAAGAGTACCATTACAAAGAAATTTAAGTAAATCTTAACTGGAATAGACCACACTGAATTTAATTATAAAAAGTGTTTATACTATTTTACTTACCCTTGATAAAGCCTAGGTTGTCTTATTTTTCTTAATTATCAGAAGACGTACATCGTGGAAAAAGTTTTTCGAAATTTAAATTGTTATTTGACCGGAGGCGTATATATATATATATTCAAATTAGACTGGGGACCGTGAATGCCTCGGCGCTTCTTTGACGGCCTTGAAGTTTTATTACGAGAAGCAAATAACCTGATGCAACTTATGCACAGTCCTGAATTCAAATTACTTCGGGGAGCCCAATTTCGCGGGCAGGTGAAAGCCCGATTTCGACCGTGACTTTTTAGTTCTGGTGTTTCTTGACCTCAAAGAGCTTTAAAATTGAAATAAAATCGAGTATTGTCGAAGGAAAATTTAACACTAGCGATTTCTATAAAGAATTTGAATGTTTGAATAACTTTAAATCATGCTTTTATTCAAAATTTTAAATGTATTTATATAAAAAATATGTTTAGAAATTAATGAGGCAAACTTCAAATAAACACAAACGTCATAACGTTCTTCCGCCCTGAATAGACTTTCATCAGGTGAATGTTCAATTTGAGTCGACAAACCGAATGCGAAATTGTGCCACGTCTGCTCTTTGGTCTCCAGAGAGCAAAGGGTTTCCTCCACATATTATGTTGTCATAATATTTATTCACCAACTGAGTAGGTTGTTTGTATAAAAGCTTTTTTATACTTTGTGTTCATGTAAGTTATGTGGCGGTGAATCGCTATAATTTATACTCTCCTCCAGCCTGAACTGTGGGAAAGTTTTTGAATTAAAAAACGTGTAATTTGCTCTATAAGATTACTAATTTACACATTCATATTCTCCTTATCACGTTCTAGATTGTCAAACTCTAAAACGATCGTACGGTTCAGACTGGCGGTGAATCTATAACCAACATTATTATTAAGGGGATGTGCAACCCTAATTTCAATATTTTTTTAAATTAACATTCAAACATTTATTTGGAAAAAGATGGCTGTCAAGCGCTCCGTACACACAAACACTATATGCAGATTTTTTTCTGGATAATTCTATTGATATTTGCGTGAGTTATGCTCGTTTGAAAAGTAGGTCAATTGTAGATTCCTACTTACCAACAGTACGGTTTTTATTTAATTAAAAAAATTCTCATCATTTTTTTGGAAAAAGACGTCTGTCAAGCGCTCCGTACACGCAAACACTATATGCACATTTTTTTCTGGATAATTCTATTGATATTTGCGTGAGTTATGCTCGTTTGAAAAATAACGTCGGTACTCACATCCCCTTAAGAACAGATAGAATCAAAGAAAACTATTATTTTCAATTCATAATAAGATTAGCCTGCTGAATTTTTCCAAACTATCTCAAAGATTTATCTAAAAAATATTTTCAAAAATTGACTTTAAATTTAATGTTATGATATTAAACTTATTTAGCAAAATAAATCATTGTTAGAGATCTGAATCGAGGTACTAAATTATCTTCATAATTCTACAGTATTTATCTTCGTTAAGTCAGTACCCAAATTTACTTTGAGGCACGCAACGTCAGTCTGTAGTCCCTTTCACCGACGAAACCAAAGATCAAACGACAGCTGACGGGAACGTCACACGCAAGCCACAAACCCAAAGGCCTATCAAAAGGCTTAGAAAGCAAAGGAGAGCGGTAAAGGAAACTTTTGCCGACAATCAAGCTAATTACGTTTTCTTTATCCTCAATATTTAGTAGGCACTTTATTACATTATGCCGTTAGTAGCAACGTATTTTTGCCTAATCCCCGAAATTAAATCTCCAAGCACAACGAACTAACTATTAATAAATTATGAAATTATTATATCAGAACGGATTTTGAAAATAAAGAAAGCTAATTATAGGAAATTTTACAAAAAGTACTAATATGTAACTAAAATTTGTTTCCGGTAATCACCAATGATTGTCATTGTTATTCAATATACTGAAATTACTGTAGATAAGCACTCCTGTTATAGATACAATATAAAGGATATTTTAAGTTAACATCAATATCAAGATCGCAAGGGTCAATTCAGGCCACAGACGCCAGTAGCAGCTTCCATAACGTCGATTCACATCATTTCCTCGTTCCAATCAAAGGTGTATTAATAGCCAATAGATAATTTGCCTCTGCAGAAAGGGCGAAAGGCTGCCGCTCGTAAGGAAAACCCATTGCGCAAATCAGATCGGAGATCGCCTCACGTATAAACAGACCGTAACATTTGCATAAATCAAAGCTGTCATACGCGCACAGGGTACACATTATACACATACTCCGGCCGAGTTTACGAGGACGGAACTCGAGGTTCCCCATGAGGGGGAGCTCGATCGTCCGAATCCATTACAACTTTTGAATAACCCAGTAGCGACCCCTGGTACATACTCTCACGCTATCTCTTACTCAAAGCTATGCACGCATATGATGTGTGTATCTACGCTGCGCGTATACGCGCCTCTAACTTTCCGCTCGGCTAAAGTTGGCGCGACTGCGACTTTTCCGTTCTCTCGCGTTAGTGGCTCCAGAGGGTGGAGAGAACTTGTGGCCCGGCTGATGTATATCTTAAATGGGATTCCAAAGTTGGGGTTGTACGTACGGATGTATATAGTTAGTTATGTTTGACTAACTTCGGGGATTCTCCGGTTTCTTGGATAATAGATTACCGGATGACTCGCGTGCGGGTCAAGTTACCGCTAAGTTGGGTTTTTCTTTGGTTGGATGCAATTATGTTTTCCCTTCTCGCGGTATCCGATTCATGTTTTATATTCGCATCATATATGGAACACGAAAGAAGTACTCCTCAAAAAATTAATAGAAACGAATTGGACGTGAAGTACAACTACCAAAATTCTAATATCTCGTTATATTTTTACTTGGAATATACTTTCTATTTAAATTATTTTTTCTAAAAAAAATTATTCACTTGCTTCAAATACTTATAAATAGAAAAGAAATTCTTTTGGCCAGTGAATACTAAAATTACGATCATCGTGTATACATATATTTACTAATCATAAACATGCGAATACGTATATGCATGCAAAAAAAATACGCACAAAAAAAAACATATAACGATCACGCGATAATAAAAAAGACTCCATACAAAATATAATACTACTTTTATAAGATTATTATCGTGGCAGACGTTTCTCGCGCAATTACCATATACGCTTTATACGTTACACTTTTTACGAGAGAAACATTCCGGGTATTGCACTTACACGAGAAAATAAAAATTCCCGTGACCCAGTAAGTTTTCGCACGAAAAAAAGCAAAGAGCGGTAAAAAAGAAACCCCAGGAAAAAGCCATTAGCTTGAATATATCATTAGGCAGCCAAGTCCCTATAGCTCATCGGTCGCTTAAAAATATTGCCTGCACTCCAGAGAAGAAAATCGCGATACAACGGAAATCCAAGACTCTAGCAGATCCTCCCCGCGATCTGCCCTGTAATTAATAACGAACTCTCTCAGCTACCATACGCCTCCTTCACCCCGACTGCACTAGATCAAGCATGAATTACCGCTATGAGTACATCCCAGATCTGTCTTGTGTATACGTATATTATATAAGCATATCCCGCGCGAGTGCGCGAAATATATCATCGAACTCTTTCCTGCTCCGAGTAGATGTGTGCGAGACAGAGGGTGAAAGAGAGAGAGAGAGAGAGAGAGAGAGCGCTTGGCCCTTGCGCCTCTTTACGAAGCGGCTAAATATTTGAGCAGGCTTTTCGCGCGCAACCTTCAACTTTCGCCCGCGCTTCGAAATCTAATCCAGTCTCAGCTTTTCCTCACACCTTTGGCGGGTTACGCGTCATAGTTATTATATGCATCGCCCTTCGTTCTCGCAGAATATAGAGCCGAAACTCTGTAATAACGAGCTTGAGAGGCTTGAGGGACGCGGGGGCGAGATTTTTCAAGGAGGCGAGGTAATTGCGAGAGCGCGAGCTTTCTTGAATATTATACTCTTGGCGTACGGGCGCACTGCCCGAGGTGTGTATCTTTTTGATGAGTTTAAGATTAGATATTTTTTTTTTAAATAGTTTATTTTAATTTGTAACGGCGAGAGTTGAGAGCCGGGAGATTGAATTTATCGTTTAGTTTACTTTAGTAGATTTGGTAATTATGAAACACTTTACACATGCTGTATTATGGCTGTAACTGTAAACTTCACTTGGAACCGTATATAACAAAATTACGGTTCATACATTCGATAAGCGTCAAACAAACGTTAAAATTCACTTACTTGAAAACAATTTGCAATTCGGTTCATCCATATCAAAAATGAAATCAATTGACCCAATTGAATCCAGTGTAACTTTCGGCAAAATCAAGGGCGCCCCGTTTCCCCCCTCTCGAAATTCAAATGAAACTTTTAGTTCTTATGAGAGTGAAAGGTGTTGTCGCTCTCCGAAGCAATTATCTTTGCTAGCTCTTTCTCTCTCTCTCTTTGCCTCTCTTCTATTCTCGCGACTTTGCCACGCGCGCGTCGCGCTAATTCCTTAAATCACTGGCACGAGCATAATTTCCAATCAGCATCGACTCCGGTAATCCCTCTTCCTCCCTTTCTCGCCGTTCCCGGTGCTCTCTTTCTCTCATTCTCTCAAACTCTCTCGCGCGCGCGCGCGACACTTTCTTCATCCCGTTCAATTTCATTCGTTGCGACGACGACGAGGGTGGCAGAGCATTCAGCACGGGAGAAGTTTCGACAGGCGAAATTTTTCAATCGATGTGTTTTAGCGATAGGAAAGGTTGTTCGCTTGAATCAATTGCGTAGAGATGCTTTTATACCTCCGAATTTCAGAATTTTAAACTATGCTTTGTCTGCGCTAAATATGAATTATTGTCGATTTCAGTTTATTGGTGAAATTATTATCTTCAAAAGTGAATATATATATATATTTGATCAGTATTAATTTGAAATTTAATTAGTGTTGTAATTTGTAAATTAAGAATCAATTAATATTTAAGATGTTTAAATATTCGCGGGTAAATTTGGATAGCACCAACTTGTTATGCGTAGTTAGGATTATATAATCTTTACAGCGAGCGTCAACGCTCCCTTTATACGAACTACTCGTTCACTCGTGTACCGGCTCTTGATGAGCAACTAGCTTCGCGTCAATCTCTCTCTCTTAACTCTATTTAAAATGTAACGGTAGAAATAAAAGTTGTAATTATTTTAAACTCTGAACAAGTGTATTTGTCCGTTCATTTGCTTCCCTAACATCAGGTTATGGGCCCAGAACTGCATAAATGAAATTCTGAACAAGTTTTTCATTGCTGTTAGAGTGTAAGTGCGCAGTACGTGACTTGCAGTTTTGAACTTTCTTTTGGAGCAAGCACGCAGCACTCAGAGAGACAAAATGGCGCAGCGAACTGGTAGTGGTTTTTTCCTGCCCGTTGAGAAACTAGCTGGTCGGCAAAACTACAGATCGTGGGCAGTGGCGATGCGAGCTTACCTCAAGGTAGAGGATCTTTGGGACACCATCGAGGCTCCCGCAAATGGAGCAATATCGACGGACGCTAAGAAAAAATGCCAAAGCTCATGGCCGCATCATTTTATCAGTGGAACCGGAAGTCTACGTATACATCAAAGATGATGACTCCGCCAAGGAAGCCTGGGACGCATTAGCAAAAACCTTTGACGACAAAAGTCTGATAAGTAAGGTAACTCTTTTACGGGAAGTATCTACAACGAAACTTGAAGATTGCAAATCGATGCAAGATTATGTTTCACGGATTGTCTCTGCATCGCAAAAGCTGAACCTAATCGGGACTAAGTTACCAGAGGATCTAGTTGGTGCCCTGTTGCTCACTGGGTTACCCGCATCTTATAAACCCATGGTTATGGCATTGAGCAATTCAGGAACGGATATCACCGCTGATTTGGTGAAAACCAAGTTATTAGAAGAACCCGAAGATGCTGGTAACGGTAAAATTTTTCAAACGCAAGCGCTTCGTGCGCAAGCGTTTCCTGCGCATTTCTCGGCTCACGGCAACACCAATAGAGGACGCTACACGGTGGATCAGCAACAGCGCTCCCGGAAGAATTACAAGGTTAGGTGCTATAAGTGCAAACGAGTCGGCCATTATGCGAACCGGTGTCGCGCTCCAAAAACTACTGATACGAGCGCGTGCACGGCAGCTGCAGACGACGAGAGCGAAGACGACGATACTGTCTGTGCGCTTTTCTCCACGCTATCAACGCTGGACACACAGTCAGTGGATCAAGACGCCGTTCTCGTCGACGCTGAGATGTCAGTGGCAGCAGCAGGTAGTAATTTCCTCGCAGTTCAGTCATCAAACAACATAGATCGAGGAGATTGGATTCTCGATTCCGGCGCCTCGACGCATATGTGTTCCAGTCAAAAGTATATGACTGATGTTTGCAGGTCACAAATAGTGAGTGTCACAGCAGCAAATAAATCTAAGGTACCGGTGAGTGGAGTGGGAAAAATCCTATTGCAGTACAATGGACAAAGAAAACACAAGAAAGTTCTACTACAAGATGTACTGCATGTGCCAGATATACACTCTAACCTTATATCGGCTAGTGCCATTGCGAAGAAAGGTGGCAAGGTAGTGTTTGATGGCTCTCGCTGTCAAGTTTTTGGAAAGGAAGGTGATGTGATTTTAGAAGGAAAGTTAAGTACTCAAAACATTTATAAAATAAAGCTCGAGCCCAGTGTAACTTTAGCAAATGCATTAAAAGTGGAGACAGTGCTCAAGACATCAATACCAGGCAGCATCACATTGTGGCACAGGAGGATGGGACACATGAATAGTACTTATTTGCAACAGCTACGCAACACTGCTACAGGGATAGACTTTCCAGAGAACCAGATTAACCAGTGTGAGGTGTGTGTAGCAGGCAAGTTAGTGCAGAAACCTTTCAAGAAGAGCCAGAACCGTGCCAGTGAGATTCTTGAGCTTGTGCACAGTGATGTATGCCAGATTGAAGATTTCTCCATTGGACAGCACAAGTATTTTATTACCTTCTTGGATGATCACTCAAGAAAATTGTTTGTCTATTTTCTCAAGAGGAAGGATGAAGTACCACAGATTGTTCAGAAATTTATTAAATTGGTTCAAAATGAGACAGGCAAAAGAATTAAAATTTTAAGGACTGATAATGGTCGTGAGTATCTGAACTCTTCACTAAACTCAACACTGGAAGCACTAGGAGTCAAGCATCAAACCTCTATTGCGTACCAGCCCCAGCAGAATGGCAGGGCACAGTGCCGGTCTTAGGGCGGGGCGAGAAGGGCAGTCGCGCCGGGCCTCGCGCTGACAGGAGCCCCGCGATGCAGGCCTGGACTGGCCATCGGGAATTCGGGAGAGCTCCCGGGGCCTGATTCTAAAAATGTCTCACACTCGAGACACACAAAATCCGAGAATAACCTTACCTATTATTTTATTCATATTTTATACATAATTTCAAAATTAATAATTTTTAATCTGCATAAATGAATATAATTATAATTATGTCATCAATTGCTGCAAAAATGATAAATTTTGTTATTAAAAATTAATTAAAGGAATAAGCAAATTAAGTTTGAGGAAGCCACACGGGCAAATGAACTTTTTTCTTAGTGTAGTTTCCCTAGCCTACACTCCTAAGCTTATAATTTATTTTAAAATTATTTAACTGAGCAAATGATAAATTATTTAAACTTTTTAAGATTAAAAGTATTAAGAATAATTATAAATATTCGGAATAATAACCTGTTTATATGACGGACATAAATCATGGTTGGCATCTAATGCAGTAGCTCTCATTATATTGTACGCATTTTTTGTCAGGTTCGCCTCTATAAGCAATGCAAGCGCTTTCTCTGCAGTCAGCCTTACACTTTTATCATATTTTATAGGCTTTATAATTTCATTTGCATTCTCTGCTTTACCTATAATGTCCATCAATTCCACTCCGCTTAAATTCGTTTCCATTCTCATTTTCTTTTTGCTACTTCGTAACATTCTTCATTACTTAAATTAGAACTGATATGAGCTCTATATATCTAAAACTATACCGTTTAATGGCCATGACAGAAATGTTTAATTTTTATAAAACTTGAACTCTTGTGCAGCTTTATAATATTATTAATTTTTTATTATTTTAGTGTTTCTATTACATTTGGTTATATTTTAAGTTATTTATATTTGTTCACCATTAACAGGAGTCATCGAGCGCGGGAGCGCTTCGAAGGCAAGTATAGAAAGAGGCTAGGAGTCGACCGTGCCATTCACTCTTCGAAATAGGTGTCCGATATATACAGATTTCCGAATCGTAACCAAAACGTATCTAAACGTATGAAAAAGTACGCAAACGTAACAGGAACGTATGTTTTTATTTCTGTTCGGGCATTAATAGGTTTCAGGGATAGCAATAAATTCATTGCTTTTTTTGTCAAATATATATATATTACTTTTCTGTACAAATTTCCTGTAATATAAAGTCATTCCTGAGACAAAGACTGTTCCTCTGAAAATACGTTAAGTGGACGACGTTTCGGACACTTTTTTGTCTCTTGTCCAGACTTTTTATTAAACAGATGAAATTACACTATAAAATACTTTAAATAAAACTAACTGCACTAACATAAATGGCTGGCGTCAGAATGAACTTCAAACAATTTATTTATAAATAACATAATTTGGTCAAAATAAATAAAAAAGCTTTTTGTTCACATACTAAATAGCTACGACAGATTAGTTAACAAGAGCATTACAAGAAGAATTTCAATGAAATTGTGCCGGTTCATTAGATCCCGCAGTATTCCACACCACCCAGGAGGTTCTGCCCAAGGCGCGTTAGATTTTATAGTGGACCTTCGCCAATAGCCATATTATACCACTTAATAATGGGTTAAATTTTTGGATTATTAATGATTTCTTTTTCCAACATAGCAATTTTTTCTTCTAATATACATTGTGTCTTGATAATGTTTTGCTGATTGAACCATATTTTTCTCTTTTGATACAAATTTTCCTGTGCCTCTCTCCCCTCAATTTCCAAAATGTACAATTCCTGGTTCATTTGTCTATTCATCTGATTTAAACTCTCAATAGCCTGCACGCAACTATTATTTTTAATTATTTTATCCATAAGAGTTAATGATTCAGGTATTCCTTTGATCCCTAGCTTTTCCCTCAAGCGCTCCAAATCTTCTTGGACCTTTTCAATCTTTTTGTCTATTTCAATACTCTCGGTATACACACAGTATTTATGAGCATGCGTTGTTTTTATCTTTTTTAAATGCTTGCCTTCACTACCCATCGTATTATCGTCAAGCTCCGGTCTTTTCCGCTTCTCTGTCGCAATTGATGGGATGAACTCCATTTCTAAATTTAAAAATACTCTGCTAAAATTGAAATTTAACGGTGATTCAATGTTACTTGTAGCAAGTAAGTACTTTGTTGGAAGATACTCCTAGACTTAGATGCTTCCTCGCCAAAAGATATTTTGAATGTGATCTTCAAAACCCTTGTGAGCCTTATTTATACTTGAGTGGAAGGCTAACCTAGTCGGGAAATACCCCCTCTACTTTGCTAGTGGAAGAGGGTTAGGGTGTCTCCTCTGCATGCCTTTTCTGCTCCCATTAGTAAATGGGGGGGGGGGGCTATTTTCCCGTTTTGGTTTGCCTTTGGCTCAGGTATAATTAAGGCATGCAAGGTCCCTCTAATCCGTTTCGAGATAGGATCAGATGGATTGATGGATTACTTCTAGGTACATCAACATAAATTCTACAAGTTTATGACCATTGTCATAAGTAAGAAAGTGCTGGGAAGTTAGGGAAATTACAAAAATCTTAATTATGGTAGTAGTCTAGGAGCCAGGTAGGGTTTCGTGGCCAATTAAAGTGCCACGGCTGAAAACAACTCATTATGATCAGCCCCGGTCTTACGTATTATGAGACATGGGGAAAATATTTATTGCGGGGCCTACTTAAGGGGAGGATTTTCCTAATGAAATTCAGAATTGCTTGAAAAAGTACAAATATTGTCAAGAAAATACAAATGTATAGCCAAGGGAGTTGATGTATACATAAAAACGATTATTTAATAGTATATTACGACACAAGGCCAGGAAGTTGGATTTCCTGGCCAAGTGTCATATACTATTTTTCTTCATCCCCCGCCGAAAGTACGCCTATATAGTTTTGATATTAATTAGTAAAATAGCGTTCTTTGTTGCTAACTACGACTTGGCCATATGTATAAAAGGCCTGCTTCAGCGCTACTTTACATATCGCGGAGCGTAAGCTCGACTTCTCCTTTTTTGATGCCCGCCCGACTTTTGCAAAACCGAGGCTTCGCCTCGGTTTTGCTGGTCGGGGCGGGCATCAAAAACACTAGCAAAAGATACTTAAAAGAGATGATGGAC
Organism: Torymus aiolomorphi; assembly: GCA_036365515.1. NCBI lineage: Eukaryota > Metazoa > Arthropoda > Insecta > Hymenoptera > Torymidae > Torymus > Torymus aiolomorphi. The sequence goes on along the minus strand of CM070877.1, from coordinate 127,785,106 downwards.
CAACAATATGTACATACTTAATTGATACTCATTTCAACTACAGAACAACCTCTCAATGGTTCCTCTGTTTGTCTTTTTCTATCCCATAAGCGGTACATTACAGAATGAGAGTCAAAAAACTTTCACATATAAGTATATAGTTACACCATGTCTTGAAACTCAAAATGTAAACATCATGTCTATATATGTATAGAAGCTTTCTGACAGCGTGTATGCAATATAAGAACATAATTGATTATCAGAGTTATAAATATATTGTTCAATATATTAATAATAACATAAAATTAATTTAATACGCCTATATCTTTTCAATTTTCCGATTTTACAAATGATTTTCTTGTCATAACATTTGGAAGAGTTAGCATAGTTTAGGTTACAACACGTGCGCTGTCGCGGACGTTGCCACGCAACGATCAACAAAGAGCGGCCACAAAAGTCGCGAAATCGAGCCGGGAAGACCGTACTTTCGGCTAGGGGATGAAGAAAATAATTTTTAAACCCAAGTAGGCGGGGGATATGAGGTCCGCGCATGCTAGGGAATTACATAGACGTGCAACAATAAGCAAGACAATTATTTAAACAATTTTAAACCAAACTATCCGGGGGATATGAGGTCCACGCATGTAAGGGAGTCATGTAGACATGAAAAAATAAGGAAAATGATTATTTAAATAATTTTTAAACCCAAGTAGCCGGGGACGCGAGGTCCACGCATATTAAGTAATTACGTAGCCATGCAACAATAAGCAAGACAATTATTTAAGCAATTTTTAAACCCAAGTAGGCGGGGGATACGAGGTCGACGCATATTAGGGAATTACGTAGACATGCATTAATAAACAAGACTATTATTTGAATAATTTTTAAACCCAAGTATCCGGGAGACGCGAGTTCCAAGCATATAACGGAGTTACGTAGACGCGAGACGTAAGCAAGACGATTATTTGAATAATTTTTAAACCCAAGTAGCCGGGGACACGAGGTCCACGAATATAATGGTGTCATGAAGACATGAAACAATAAGCAAAACGATTATTTAAATAATTTGTGTACCCAAGTAGCCGGGGACGCGGGGTCCACGCATATAAGGGAATCAAGTTATAGATGTTAAGAATTTTGGAAATAAAAGTCTTGCTTACGTCGTAAGTCTATAACTCCGTAATAAGCGTGGAACTCGCATCCCCGGGTACTTGGGTTTAAATAATACATTATGTAACGAGGGGCTGTAGTCGCAGATTATTCCCGCGGGTGCCCGAGCGTGCGTAGCGAAGCGAGATGTATTTTTTTCGTAGCGGCCACATCCACTGTAGCCGTTTCATAGATTTAAAAAGTTATTTTGTATTAATGTGTTATATAATTTTGTTAGTTTTAACCCAATTCACCATAAAAGTAAAAAATTAAACTATGTTACATTATTCTCGCATGTGCGGGAATAAAGTACTTTATAGACTGATCCAGACGCCACTTTTGCGGCGCTTGTGAGGCTATAAAAGGGCCATTATAGTAGAGATTGGAATAAAATTATTTAAATAAGCGTTTTGCTTATTTTTCATGTCTACATGACTCCCTTATATGCTTGTATCTCGCATCCCCGGCTACTTGCGTTTAAAATTGTTTAAATAATAGTCTTGCTTATTGTTGCACATCTACGTAATTCCCTAATATGGGTGGATCTCATATCCCCCGCCTACTTGGGTTTAAACATTATTTAAATAATCGTTTTGCTTAGTTTTTCATGTCTACATTACTCCCTTACGTGCATGGACCTCATATCCCCCGGCTATTTGAGTTTAAAAATTGTTTAAATAATTGTCTTGCTTATTTTTACACGTCTATGTAATTCCCTAATATGCGTGGATCTCATATCTCCTGCCTACTTGGGTTTAAAAATTATTTAAATAATCGTTTTGCTTATTATTTTGTGTCTTCATGACTCCTTCATATTCGTGAATCTCGCGACCCCCGGCTACTTGGGTTTAAAAATTATTCAAATAATCGTCTTGCTTACGTCGCACGTCTACGTAACTCCGCTATATGCTTGGAACTCGCGTCCCCCGGATACTTGGGTTTAAAAATTATTTAAATAATAGTCTTGCTTATTAATGCATGTATACGTAATTTCCTAATATGCGTGGACCTCGTATCCCCCGCCTACTTGGGATTAAATATTGTTTAAATAATTGTCTTGCTTATTGTTGCATGTCTACGTAATTCCCTAATATGCGTGGACCTCGCGTCCCCCGACTACTTGGGTTTAAAAATTATTTAAATAATTGTCTTGCTTATTGTTGCACGTCTACGTAATTCCCTAACATGCGCGAACCTCATATCCTCCGCCTTCTTGGGTTTAAAAATTATTTAAATAATCGTTTTTATGTATACATCAACTCCCTTGGCTATACATTTGTATTTTCTTGAGAATATTTGTACTTTTTCAAGCAATTCTGAATTTCATTAGGGAAATGCTCCCCTTAAGTAGGCCCCGCAATAAATATTTGCCCCAGGCCTCATAATACGTAAGACCGGCACTGGCAGGGCAGAACGTGTTAACCGTATCTTGTTGGAGAAAGTACGCTGTATGCTACATGAATCTCAACTTGACAACAAGTTCTGGGCAGAGGCTGTGTCGACGGCATGTTACCTCACAAACAGGAGCCCCAAAAGGTGTTTAGGAGGAAGAACTCCAGAAGAAATGTGGAGTGGTCAGAAACCTAACCTCAACCACATAAGAGTGTTTGGTTGTCGTGCACGAGCATACATCCCAAGCCAGCACAGGAAGAAGATTCAACCTACATCAAAACCAGTACAAATGCTTGGTTATTGTGAAAACCAAAAGGGGTATCGCTTATGGAGTCTAGAAGAAAAAAAAATCATTACAGCCAGTAATGTTGAATTTTTTGAAACAGATCAGACACAATCTTCATCATCCAGAATTACTTACCTGCCCCTGGATTCACAACAGCTAATGGACAGTTATGAAGAACCTGTGAAAAATGAAGAACATGCAGCCCTTGAAGAACCTGTAAATCTTGAAGAACCTGTAAATCTTGAAGAACCTGTAAATCTTGAAGAACCTGTAAATATTGAAGAACCTGTGAACAATGAAGAACATGTAAATAATGAAGAACCTGTAAAGAAGAAGAAAGAGAAGGCAACGAATGAACCAGAGCAGCAGTCAGCAGCAAGACGAGTAACTAGAGCACAGTCAAAGCTCAGCGATGTGGATAAGGATGACAGCGCAGAAGAGTCAACAGCTAGTCCTAAGCAAAGGACCCAACGTAGAAGGGCCACGCCACGACACCTAGATGACTACGTCATATACTCAACCATCAGTGAGCAGGGAGAACCATCTACCTATGCCCAAGCAACAACTGGGTCTGAAGCTGATCAATGGCGTATAGCTACGACAAATGAATACCGCTCACTCATGAAGAATAAGACATGGCAGCTCTGCAACCTACCTGCTGGACAGTCACCCGTGGGAGGAAAATGAGTATTTAAAAAGAAAATACTTCATGATGGATCTACTTGCTATAAAGCCAGGTACGTAGCCAAAGGTTTCTCACAGGTCAGAGGCATCCATTATGATGAAACATACTCTCCTGTGGTACGCTTCACATCACTCAGGCTCCTGTTCAGCTATGCAGCCCAAAGAGGACTGGATATGTTTCACCTGGATGTAGAGACAGCATTTCTCCATGGGGACATGGATGAAACTGTATACATGCAACAACCTCAAGGATTCATATGTAAAGGTCAGGAGCATATGGTCTGTCGACTCAGGAAGGCTATCTATGGGCTTAAACAGGGCAGCCGTAACTGGAATTTGAAATTGAATGCAACTTTAAAGGAATTAAATCTTAAACAGTCAGATTATGACGCCTGTATTTATAGTTATCACACAAAGAACAAATGTATTATAATTGCTCTATTTGTTGATGATTTAATTGTATTTACAGATAGCATTGATTTTTATCATCTACTCAAGAAAGGACTGGAGTCAATTTGCAAAATAAAGGACCTTGGCCCTCTCAAGAGATGTCTAGGAATAGACGTACACCAAGACAGAGCTCGTGGCACCATACAGCTTGAACAAACTGCTTACATCAACTCACTTTTAGCCAACTTTGGAATGAAGGACTGCAGGAGCAGTAGTACACCAATAGAAATCAAGACAACATCAGATTCAAGTGTTTCTCCAGAGTCAAGATTCAATCTGAATGAAGTTCCATACCAAAGTCCCGTGGGTTCATTGTTATATCTAGTTCAGGCTACTAGACCAGACTTGGCATACGTCGTCAGCCAATTAAGCAGGCACAACCAATCGTTTGAGGAGTCTCATTGGAAGAGTGTTAAAAGAGTGTTCCGCTACCTCGAAGGAACTAAGGATCTGAAGCTAACATACACCAGGGATGGCAACTCTGAAATCATAGGCTATTGTGATACTAGCTATGCCACAGATCCTGATGACCCACGTTCAACGACCGGGTACACATTTATGTTTCAGGGAGGAGCCATATCATGGAACAGCAGACGCCAGAACACAGTGGCACTTTCAAGTACAGAGGCTGAGTACCTTTCTCTCTCGGCAGCTACGCAGGAAGCACTGTGGTTAAAGAGACTCGCCTCAAATCTGCAGATAATGCAACTAAATCAACCCCTACTAATCCTGTGCGATAACAAAGGTGCAATTGATTTAGGTCAGCATTCTCGTTTTAGTGGCAGGACGAAGCACATTAACGTTCGTCACCACTTTGTGAAGGAGAAAATCGACAACCAAGAAATAAAAGTTGAATTCGTGCCCTCAACACACATGTTAGCTGATGCTCTCACCAAAGCCACCAACAGCCCGAAACTGAAAGAATTTATAGATGGTATTGGACTCAAGAAAGAAGAGAAGAAGAGACTATAAACAATGTTTTTATTTATTAATTTTTATCTTGTGTAAACATGTTTTAACTGCGATAAATGTACCTGAAGTATTGTAGATTTTATTACATATATATGTATCTAATGTATCTTAAATTAATTAATTGAGGGGGTGTGTTGTAATTTGTAAATTAAGAATCAATTAATAATTTAAGATGTTTAAATATTCGCGGGTAAATTTGGATAGCACCAACTTGTTATGCGTAGTTAGGATTATATAATCTTTACAGCGAGCGTCAACGCTCCCTTTATACGAACTACTCGTTCACTCGTGTACCGGCTCTTGATGAGCAACTAGCTTCGCGTCAATCTCTCTCTCTTAACTCTATTTAAAATGTAATGGTAGAAATAAAAGTTGTAATTATTTTAAACTCTGAACAAGTGTATTTGTCCGTTCATTTGCTTCCCTAACATCAATTAGTATACTTTTGTCACGACAGTTTCCGTCGACGTTCAGGCAACGTGGAAGACGAAAGACTGATAACTCAACAAAGGAATAATTAGTTCGCGGTGCACTCAACATGGCATCGCCAACTATGATTCCCTGCCCCCCCTCCCTCGTCGCTTATTTTTTCACGCTTTATTATTTAATTCCTGTACATAACACGTTTCATGAGAAATTTTAATTTAATTCTTCAAAACTTAATTAGAGAAATTTTTTAATTAAAATTTATGTTTATTTAACTAAAGTTTCTATTCACGTTGTATTAACTGAATTCAACCAAAGTAAATACCTATAGTTATTTTATTACTTCGTATATGTAATTAAATTTAAACATTGTTTAGAATTATTATTCAAATGAAATTCAGATAATTTGAAATTATTTACAGCTCTATTTGTATTTGTGGCATCCCACGGTAGGATTCTATTGGCGTATATTGATTTAAAATATACTTGTCAGCATAAAGTAATTTTTGAGAATTTACTTTACTTCTTATTTTGTTTTCAAAAGAGAATCACAATTATAAATTCCCTTGGTAATCTGAAAAAAAAAGAACAGAAAAGTTAAAAAAATTGTTTTATTTCAACAGTTACACATGTTTTTTTAAAGGTTACTTTATATCGAAATGCCTCATTTTAAAGCTACCAGTACCTCTTTCATGTGTAAATTGAGTCACGCGACCCACCAAATACGTAAAAACTTTTTTCCTCTACTCTCATAAAAGCCTATCGAATGTTATAGTTGGGCGTACGTTCCCTTCTAAAAAAAAGGATGAAAACACATTGGAGTTCGATACCATCAGCTGTGCACTTTCCGTCATTTTATCTCTCTCTCTCTTTCTCCACTGTTCCATTAAAAATTAGAAGAAAGGAGAACGCGAAAGTGGAACACGAGTTGGACCTTCGATTTTCATAACTTTCAATTTATGCGAGGAATTCCTGCTAGTCGATATGCCGGGAGCAGCGACGATGGCGACGGCAGTGTCTTATGGACTCTCTCTCTCTCTCTCTCTCTCTCTCTTTCGCCTCGAGTCATACAGACACGCGGGGGTGCGGAATGCCGCGTAAATCGAATCTTATGTAGGTCTACGGGGTTTTCGTCTTCTCGCGGCCGATATACGTGCATTCCTTCCCTCGCTCCGGGCTAGAATGCCCGCGTCTGTTTTATTGCGAGAGAGGAAAGTGTCATTGAAGGGGAGTGCACGCGTCTGTACGTGTATGTACACCGCTCGGACGTGGAGGGATAACTTGTTGAGCAGAGCGCGGAGAAACCTTTTTTATGCGGGAAATAGATTTTTACAGCGGGATATGCAGTAAAATTCCATTTGGATCAGTGGCTTCGTGCGGCGTGCTTTACACCGACATATATTTCTAGTGGCTAAATAAACCGGTATTTTCGCGCATTTTATTTGAAAACTTAAGCTTACGAATCGCTATTCTTGGATATTACAAGAAAGTCTGCTGGATGAGCAATTTTCCCTTGAAAATATATTATGCTTCCAAATTTGCTCATTCAAATAAACTCCCACGAAGTTAAGATATGACTTACAAGCCCTATGAAAAATTCAAGACGCAAATAGAATCTCATTTGAATCACAATAAATCGACATTTCCATATCGCGAATTTGACTGTACAATCGCCGTGGATATAGATACATCCCAACAAATAGCTTCTAACATTAAGGTGGCTCCAGCGGTCTAGTAGACCTAAAACTATGAACATTTTCTACAAAAATTCCTTTGCACATTCCAATCTGAAAACTGATATGACAGGAAGCAGAGTTCTTAACATAACGGAAAATACTTTTGTTAGAAAATTTCCAATTTTGCAAAAGTATATTTTGTCCATTAAAAAAAATTCAATAAGAAATACAAATCTTTTTTGTTTTTCATTCAATTTTAATTTGCAAGGTCTCATTTTCTTCCTTGTTAAATTTCAGGGAGAGTCAACGATATCAAAATTGAGAAAATTTCAAAACCTGCAAAGTTACAATATATGCAATTGTTTGTAGATTTGTCACTGAATTTTATAAACAATTGCATATAACTTTGCAGGTTTTGAAAATTTTTCAATTTTGATATCGTTGACTCCTTCTGAAATTTAACAAGGAAGAAAATGAGACCTTGCAAATTAAAATTGAATGAAAAACAAAAAAGATTTGTATTTCTTATTGAATTTTTTTTTAATGGACAAAATATACTTTTGCAAAATTGGAAATTTTCTAACAAAAATATTTTCCGTTATGTTAAGAACTCTGCTTCCTGTCATATCAGTTTTTAGATTGGAATGTGTAAATGAATTTTTGTAGAAAATGTTCATAGCTTTAGGTCTACTAGACCGCTGGAGCCACCTTAAGACGAATCTTCTTTCTTTCCTATTCGAATTCTCTCGGTTTATGGAACATTCCAATCAAAACGATGCTGTAGGGAAACCAGAAAAACATCAACAACTTTGATTAGTATCAAACGCAAAGAATTACCTTCGTAGCTGAAAAATACGATGCAGTGGCTTTTAACGGCGCAAATAAGCCACGACTGGCTGTCCAGATCGCATCATGATCACACAGCGATAATCCACGATGTTTAAACTATACGTTCCCTCATCGCATAACCACCCACGATACATAGCCCTACCGTCAGTCCTCGAGGCGACTAACTTAGCGGGATCTTTTTCTTTTCCCCTCTTTCCTGCGCGTGCGAGTGACCAAATTTTCGGGGGTGGAATCCAATTTGCCACGGGCGCATGCACTATTACTCGCTTGGATCCCCACGGCCACACCCATGCGGTTGTCACTCCCGTGCGAAAATACTTCAATGGGCTCCCTAATACAGGAGAAAAAAGAGGAAGAGAGTCACAAGGACACACAATTCCCTGACAAAATAAAGGCCGACGATTGCGTCGTGTATATATATCTCCCGGGGAATCGTAACTATAGCGCCGGCCTATATTCGCGGGGAGTGCAGGCCGAAATGCCTGCGCCGGCGGAAAATTTCTCTCCCTCTCTACTCGGGCGTGTGTATCCCTACGTATGGGAGGAGTCCATGGGGGTCACGCGCAAGCGCAAGCGCAACCGTGTGTTGACCCCAATCCGTCCTGACCCATATTTCAGCTAGGGCGGTGCACGGTCACGGGGGTTTAGCGGCGCGGCAGCGGTATCTTCTCTACCCCCCTCTCTCTCTCTCTCTCTCTTTCCGACAGGATAAACAATGCAACCCCGTGAAATTGGAACGGGATTATCGCTTCGATGATGGGGCGGATTCTTTGACACTTTTTTGTGCCGTAGAGGGTGAGGCGAATTGCCGGATTATCGGAGCCTCGCGAGGGCATCGTATATATAGACTTCGTGAGTAGCAGAGGACATCACACACTGTGTTTCCCTTAAACGTTATAGTATCCTGGTATAGCTATTATAATAATGGCTGTGCTTGTATACATATAGATAGTTTTGTATGTACTTCGTCTGGGTATCGAACTAATTAATACCTCTCCTTCATTTTATACTTGAGATATAAAGTTTCTTTAATGATAAAATATACTCTATAATAATAACTGTTGGTTGTATTTCAAATAAAATGATTAAAAAGTATTTAATATTTTTGTAACGTCTTGTTTTCATACCCCTTTTATCATCGTATTTTTAAAAGCAATATTGACTGTTTCTATTCGCTTAGAGCCAGATAAAATAGCATTGTTATTATACTTTCGCAGCTTTGATCGTGACCTAAAATTCACTTTAAAATCAATTCGAAGGATTATATGCAAGGATGTAGTTTTATTGGTTACGAACACGATTCAATATCGGTGTAGGTTAACTCGATATCGAAGTGCTAAGTATAGTCTCTTTTCTTGTTAACGCTTGCCAACATATGTTAAGTACTAAGGTATCGGTAAGAGGTACGTTCTCAAAGAAATACTAATATCAATCAGAAGAATTTTATAATTTATTTTAAAACACTCTTTTCAATTTCTAATTATATATACTTTTTATTGATTTTTCCTTTTTTTAATCATCCGGTGGCTTATAGAATATGCGATATGATCCGTCTCTACTCATTGTTTCGTTTGAATTTCGTCTCATTTATCCTGAAGTTTGAGAGTGAGAAAAATTTTCCGCGAAAAAAATTCCAATCACGCTTTCTGCATATCTCGAGTAATGAATTTTAAAAGAAATTATAATAGTTATTACCTTAATGCCCAGCTAAAAGCTTTAAGTGAATCGACAATTAAAACGGTAAACTTGCAATAAAATGCTAATAAGCAGAGACCAGTTCTTTTTATTCGTTTTACCGTTTCTTAGAATTTAATTTAATATTCATTAAATAAACTTTGAAATTTCAAAAGTTCTTAGGATATTTTGTTATTAATCATAAATCGGTTACTTTCTAATTTATTGTACTTTTACCAACTAACTCAAAGTTTGTTGCACCTATATTAGATTTCTTAATAACCAAATATAAAGTTTTCGTTTTAAACAGTTAACCTGAAATTGATAAAAAACATGCTTTTCCTCTCAAAGCTCAAGAAACTTTCCTTCAAACGAAACTTTACCCTGCGAGGAAGAAGTTTGCAAATTATTGCTATACACCGGAACCTCGACGAAAAAAAAGTTCATGAACCCGAAAGAGGCGTGTTTCTTGAATGAATTCCTTATTCGGTGCAGTTTTAATCAGATAATTCCGTGCCATAATATGCGCAGTTATTATTCTACCGTAACTAAATGACTGTTATGTTATTTTTCTTCTTTTTGCATTTTCTGCATGTTTTGACATTTTACAGCGAAGCATCGGTGCATCGACCTCAGGTTTTGAGGTCATTAGGGAGAAGTGGTCGGACGCATTGGTATACAACATATATGCCAGCAAGAATTAATTTTCATTTTAGCGTTATTACGCAGTGCACTGTAACTTATATTAAATAATTTATTTAAAATGAACAAAGAGCTGCAATTATACGAAAGTACAATATAACTGTTGTTATTTAATTTTCATCTACGTTGAAAATTTGTTAATAATTCTATGTTTAATAAAATTAAGAGTCGTCGTACATTGAATTATTTACAAAGTAAATAATGCTTTTGAAGCAATATGAAATTTATATGATAGCGTACATGCAATTTTACCTAATAATAACAACAGAGAGAATGTTCTAATTAATTTATCTCTACTCTGGTGAAAATTGAAATCATTTTTTAGGTAGTAAATGGCTAGTTTGAACCAAGATGGCAAAAAAATGGACTCCAGTTTTCTACCATAAGTGTAACGATTTTTTAACCTATTTTTCACATTTATTGGTTGCAGAAATAGTCAAAATGTTGTACTGTCTATTAATTTGGCATTTTAATACTAGTTAAAGTAGCTAGTCGACAAAGCCATTAAAAATCTAGTAACAAGCGATTTGTTATGGCGATCCTAGGTGAAAATAGTATATGAGATCTCATATAAGAATTTTGGATATCAGATCTCATATGAGATCTCATATGAGATCTCATCTGCAATTTTATATATTATGGGATCTCATATGAGATCTCATGTCCGAAATTCTCATATGAGATCTCATGTGATATTTTCACGCGGGATGAGTGAGAGAGATAGAGTCACGTGGCAAAATAACGATTTTGGTTTATATCTTATAGAATAAAGCTGTAAATAGTACAAAGACTACTAAATTTTGTTTATATCCCGGTAAACTATCTCTTAAGAGTATAAGTTTTACAATATGTGGTTGAGATGATGATTCTAACGACAGCTGCTTCAAGAGTTCTTTGTTCTATCGATACTAACGGTCGTGCTGTCCAAGGAGTCAGGATGGTAAATGACAACCCGTGTGTTTAGCTTAATGTCGACGTTTCGGACTCTTTTTTTATTGAGTCCCTTCTCAAGACTAAGAAACAATAGTCTAACAAATTTTTTTAGGTGGTCACAGCGATACCACCAGTCAATTGATTGACTGTTGTTTCTTAGTCTTGAGAAGGGACTCAATAAAAAAAGAGTCCGAAACGTCGACATTAAGCTAAACACACGGGTTGTCATTTACCATCCTGACTCCTTGGACAGCACGACCGTTAGTATCGATAGAACAAAGAACTTTACAATATGTGATTAAATTGTTATGAAATTTTAATGTGAAGATTTTGGGATTAGGACCATTCCATAAAATGGGAGAAGTTGATAGAAAAAAGCGTTACACTTGTGTCTATAATAACTAGCCATTTCCAATGGCCAGTTTCTGTTTTCCTGTCCATTTTTAATGGACTAATTTCTACCAGGGTATCTTTATTTTAATAATTGAATTACAATAAATTGTACCATACAACTGTAACAAATGTTTCAATTTTTCTAAGACTATCGTTTTCATGTTATTATATACGCAAGTCTAAAGCATTACGCCAAGAGCGCACAAAGCGCCCAGAAGTTATAAATTCCCGTATGGCGTCATCTCGAATTATCTCAATTCTGAATTCTCGAGAGTCTGACACTCGCTTCTCTGTAACTTGCTCTCTGACTTGCAAAAAGAACAACCTTTCCCCGCCTCGGATTCTAACTCGTCTCTCTGTCTGTCTCTCTCTCTCTCTCTCTCTCTCTCTCTCTCTCTCTCTCTCTCTCTCTCTCTCTCTCTCTCTCTCTCTCTCTCTCTCTCTTTCTCCTTCCCTCTCGCTCTCTTACTCACACACTCTCGCGCATATACGCACTGACGCACACGTTAGAAAGCTCCTACGGTGAAAGCTCTGCAAGCGCGCAGGCCGCGTGTAGGTGCGGAGTGCAGGAAGCTGCTGCAGCCGGAGGCATCCTCTAATTGGAAGACCCTTTTAAAGCCAGTGCGTGCACGCGCGCAAGACGTCCGAACGCCACAGTGGCGGCGGCGGCGGCGTCATAACGACGACGTATTGTGTAACGGCTGAATGGGTTTAAAAATGCACGTGGAGATAGCGGCTTCTTTACCGGTGCTTGATAAGATTTTAAAGTATAAATGACTTTCGTCGGCTCCAGAGGACAGAGAAGAGAGCGCGAGGGAGCTCCGGGAAAAATTACTTGGAGAAGTGCGTGTATGTACGAGAGGAGGATAGATAGATAGATACGTGTTTATTCGCAATATCGATTACAAAAAAGAGAATACATATAAAAAAGTACATCTTATATCATACATCTGAGAATTAGAGATAATATTTTGTACAAAGCAGTCTTATGTATTTATCACAGTATGATATCACAGTCTGGCCTTAAAACTAATTAATACTACAAAATAAGTCTTGTTATATAAGTGATATCACAGATGATAAAGTGTACAATAAAATCAAAACAATAAAATGCAAGTAAGGGATTACAAAGAATCCGAGAAAATAACAATAAAAACGAGAGAAAAAAGAAAAAAATTGTAAAAACCAAAGATATAGAGTTTTTATGCAAGCAATATTATGAACATTTTACGGATTAATTATACGCAGTGAGTTTAAATTAAATTAATTTTACGATCGATAATTTATTTCAATTATTCATAAATGAATATGAATTATTTATAACATGTAATATTTTAATCTTTTTTTATGTTAAATGGAGGTATTTGTTGTACGTTCGACAGAATATTGACATAAATTAAAATATAAGTATACAGATAATTATTAATTTTAGCGAACAATTCTTTTATACTAATCTAATGACTTCTATATAATATACATTATTCTGTTTTTGTTTTAAATTTAATTCATAAATATACGAATATCCTCGAAATATATATAAAGAAACACTCATGAGATCTACATTCTTCAAAACCTCAAGAGAATATGCGTATTTCCTATATCGTTATTTATGATCATCAAAAATATAAACTTATTGACCATCTTATCCCTAGAGGAATTTCAAAGAAGCAAAAATTAATTTTTCTCAATCAGTACTGTACGATGTACAATTTTGCACTATCATTTCATGACCTATATTTTTACTTTACAATAAAATAAAAATATATTTTTTAATATCCGAAAGAATTGCATAAATATACTGAATTAAAACTTAGAAGTTTTTTTATTGAATTCAATTGATGATAATATATTCTTATAGCGTGCAATAGGTTGACTAGGTAAAAATTTACTTAAAAATTTACTTTAATTAATTTGGAAATATATCAATTAGCTAAACAAATTAGGATTTCTCTGGATTATTTAAAATAACCTTAATAAAACTAGAATGAACCACCCATTTTTCTTTATAAAATTTACAAAAAGTAGTGGATACTAAAAATTATAATAGCTCCTATCAAATCTTGGTGAGTCGAAAAATAGCTATATTATACAGCAAAATCGGAAACTTTTTACAATAAAAATTAATAAAATATATATTAAAAATCATTTATATTTTCTACTAAAATATGAATCCCTATAAAATTTTTATTATATTTTATCTACATACTGATTTAAACAATCAATGTACTAGAAAAATAACTTTAGTTTGAGAAAGCTAATTGCCAATGAATTGGCAGCGCTTTTTATTTTCGAACACCAAACAATTTTTCAAAATGCATTGTACAATTATTCAATGTGAATGAGGGGTACATAGTCGGGCGCAAATTCAAGAAACAGCGAGACGCGCGCGCAAAGTGTCTGCAATATCAGGAAAGTTCGGCGCTTATGAGAAAGGATCCTCTTTCCCCCCTACCCTCGTCCTCTCGTTTCTGCACTCCTTGGGCTCCCTCAATCCTCCTCCCCTCTCGCATTAGTCGCAAACAATATGGATAGAGCGCATCGACGAACTTGGGAAAAAGAGGGATCGAAGGTCTCGTGACCCTGGCAACGGTTCTCAAGTTCAACCTCGATGCACGTCGAATACGAAAGAAGCGTGTGGTGAGTGATAAACTAAGATTTTTCGACTGCTCTTCCGTTCTCGAGGCATTCAGGCGAAGGTCCGTCCGTCTCGTAAGGGGGTTGATTGATTGATTGACATAGATCGTCAGTGGGTGTCTTTATTCCGTATGGCGTGTGTCAACGGGCCGTAATTTTCTCGAGTAACGCTTGGATATGGTAAAGTCTGGCGCGGGGGTGAATGATCCGGAGGACTGATCGAGGGAAATTTTTAATTTATCCGCTCTTCAAGGGATTATAAATTGACTGGGCGATTGACTCGCTCGCTTGAAAAGGAGGAAAAGACTGAATGGCGTGTAAGTGACGCGTGGGCTTATTCGACAAGTTGAAGTGATTTATGGAGTTTCCGTGTACGATTGTCCTCTTTAAATTTAGAAATTTTTACTAGAGAACAGATTTCAAAGAATTTTTATTTCTTATTTGAAATTTATTTTTAACTTTTTGAAAACTGTATTCTCTGAATTGAATTTTTTTTTCAAATTTTATATTTCGACAAAATTTAATATCACCAGTATTTTACATTTATGCATTCTTCAGATTTCAGATTCAAAAGCTAAACATGCGCTGTCGGAAATTCGCACCACTGACACGAATTTTACATTAAGATGAGCAAATCGATTATTTTTCTTATTACTGCATTAAATAAATTGCAGTTGTTATTAATTTTTAATATTATATTAATAATAGCACAAAAATTGTATCATATTAATATTACCACACATTTATTCGCTCAAATTATCGCAAAAAAGTATCTGGCAAGTCATGGACCATTCGAGCATAATCATCCAAGTCTAAATATAAACTTGAATATAGCCAGCCGATTGGAACCAATTTGCCTAACTTAATCTCTACAATTTGACGCATAATCTACTTAATAATTCCACGAAAGGCACAAGAGTGCCTTTCATCATCGTTGATCTCGCGCGCACTTTTGCTCAAAAGGGAATATTGGAGCACCGTGCGTCGTTTAATCCAGCACCGTAAGTATATATATGTGTGCCCCCCCCCCTCCCGTCCGCCCGGTTCCGTTCCCTTTCTACTTACGACCGTGTGCGCGCGAAGGCAAATTGTGCCGGCTTATTCCATTCGCTCTCTTTCCACCTGTCTATATATTCTGCAGGAGGATGAAACCCGTATTACTTTTGTATAGGTGGAGGGTAATTCACAGATGTAGCGATCGAATTTCATTATTCACTTTCCGAGCTCCGACTTTTAAAAATTTCATTTTAAGTTATAAGGTGGTAGGTATAACGGTGATAGAATAAGATCAGAAAGTTATCCTAAAATCATACTATTTAATTAAATCATGTTAAAACTACATATCATAGTATTATTTTACATTTTTTTTATAATTTAATAATTGAGTTTTGCAAGTATCGTAATTAAAACCATTTAAAATTTATTCATAAAATGAGACTTATTACACATTTTTTATATCACATTTCGATGAAACTTCTGAATATATTAACAAAATTGTTGCCAATTTTAAAGCATATTTTTAGAATCTTTTTAACATGATTTTTCAAGTATCCAAAGCAACGAACTCCAACAGATAGGTATCCCATTCACCAAATATTCTCTACTCTCGATTTTTGTATACTTATATACTTTCTATGCTCCCATCGTATCAGTGAACGAATGCTGTTGAGACGCGCTTCGTAATAAACCCCCAGAATCAATCGCATATAGATCCTTGAGTTTTTAACCATGTCAGCGTCAGAACGTGACGGGAGGAAGGCGCGCAGCGCATAATGCGACCCCGTATATTACATAAGAAGGCGCAGTAGCGACGGAGTTTTTCACAAAGTGAAAGGAAAGCGCAAAGCCCCCGCGGGGCTACAGGCTGGAAAAGGTTGTACCTATAGAGTAGTGCAGTAAGGACTAATTACTACCATCGTTATTATGTTCGCGTTTTACAGCTGAGCTACCGACGAAGGAAGTAAAAAGAAGATAGGACATGCGTCTTCCAGAGGACGTCGTTGCGTAATGGGGGACGATACGTCTCGAAGACGCCGGGGAATCGATCGGAAGGAATATTTTCCTTTCTCCTGCGTGAGGTACCGTAATTAGGGTAATACTTTATTGAAACGAAATTGCCCGCGGTAGTAGAAAATGTTATTGTATTGCGTTTCGCAATTAGGCTTTATTTGCCACTTTATTTGCATGCTACTGAAGATTATTAGATTTTTCAATATCTCTTTTTATTGTAATGTAGGTCATAGTAGTTGCAATAAAAGTAGATATTTAAAAAATAATCTTATATTTCTTATAACTCGTCGAGAAGCCATTTCCTCAAAGCATGCCATTCTTAGAAATAGGACTTCTCGGGAGACTAAAGGTACGCTTTCAATTCGTAGAATTCAACGTAACACATATATAAATAGAAAACGTAAAATAGCTTTTAATAAATGAAATAATCTATAACAACACCAATGCGACATTACGACATTAAAGTTTTAAATGACGAAGAACGATTTATTTCCATATATAGACTTACTTCCAAAGAAAAACTTGAAAGTGGAAGTATTATAGTGCTTTCTAAGATCAATTTTTTAAACTTTAAAGCGTGCTTCGAAATTTTATGATAAATGGCCGAGCATATAGATTGCTTCAAATTTTAAAACCTTCTACTGTCGATAAGTATATCTACCTAAGGTTTTTGCGATGCAATATTATAAATTATATTATTACTCATATCAAAGCAAAAAGAAGGTGTAGTATAGTAACCAATAAAAAATTGCTACATTGTTATCTCTTTGTTTTAATTTGTTTTCTAGATTTAGATATCATCCATTATTGGTAACCAATTATATAAATACAAATGAACAGTTAGTAAAGTTAAAAACCCAAAAGAGACTTTATGAAGAAACGAAAATTTTGTATATATATCCCCTCAAAATAAACAAAATTATAACAATTAATTTACTAATTTTAAAGCACGACGAAAATTTGAGTAAGACAACAAGAAATTTCTATGAACTGATTTCTTTGAGCTAGTTTCTCTCTCCGCAACCGAAAATCCAATATTAACCTTGCGATATATTCTCGCAACCAACGCAACACGGGCTCTCTTTTTCCTCACCGCGTCGTTGATTAAACCAATCAAGCCCGAGCTGAAAAATTGCGTGGTCTTTATTTTCTCTCCCTCGACGCGTATATATATACATACACCTACAACCGCGCGGCGGAGAAAATAAAAAGGCACAAAAAGAAGCCCAATTAAGCGCATATCGACCCCGACGTGGCCGAAAAAGCACCGTAAATGAGATTTTTTCCCAGGTACGGTGCTCATAGTCACCGTTGACTGTTGATACGCATCCCACCCTGACCGACATTTCAACCCTTACCTCGACAGTAAGCACGCGCGCGTTAATTAATAGAAGAGTCGCTCGATTAAGCAAATGATCGCACGCGCGCGCGCGCGTGTGTGCGTTTACGCTGCCATTCAGAGAAATTCGCGCGACGCGCCCCCGCAGTCGCGCAGGCAAGACAGAGAGGGATCTATGTAGGTCATGGTAAAAACGCGAATGCTAATGTCACAGAGTCTGTGCACTCCCCCGCGCGCAGTGATCAAACGTGGGAATTGAGAGAAGAAGCGGAGGAGAGCAACTAATGCAACTTCCTACCTGAAGTTATTTTCGATGCATTAGAAACGAGCTATAGATATTTGAAGGCTTTGCAGATACGCGTTCGTCGTCTGCTAAATTTATTCATGTTTATTTCTTTTACCGTAACGATGAGGGTTTATTATCGTTAAAAGCAGCAAATACAGCAAGTAGACATTTTTTATATAATTATAAATTCCTATTTATAGATTCATTTTCTATTTATACTTTACAAGCTAATAACAAACCAATATACCTACATATGTAGCATTCAAATGAAATTCTTATATTTTTCATCATTTTTATGTATCATAATATTTGAATAATCTGAAAAAAATAAGCTTATCTTAATCCACATGAATATCAAGTTTTATAACTGGGAATTTTTTAAATTCAATTTCTTTCTCTCTAAAAATAACCATCGCAATTAATACCGTAAACCTCGTTTTGGAATAAAAATAGTCTAAAAATCTCCATTTCATATGAAATGCTGCCCGACGCGTAAATAAAAATATCAGTAAAGTTATGAATGTATGATAAAAGAATAGATAATTTTATACCAATGAAAAATAAAGAATAGTACATTACGATACTAGTGCGGGAAAGTAGATTTTACACCCGAGCGAAGCGAGGGTGAAAAGGCACACGAGACGAGAATCTCTTTCCCGCACATGTATCGTACAGAACTTTTTGATACGACGTGTGGAAAGTTCGATTTCGAGCACAAGCTTTTTGCCAAGCGTGCAGGAAACCAAACTTCCCGCACGGAGTGTCGAAATAGTACAGTTGCGCCGACCTTCGTGCGTGTCGATCACTCGGCGCGTAAAGTTCAACTTTACGCCCTAGTGACGAAGACTACTATTTATCACGTATGAAACTTATTAATAACACGATAATATCTTTTTTATCACAAGTAATCTTGAAATTGATGGTTCTAATACCACTATTTTTATAATTATGACTATACCATAAAAAAACTTACTCAAGCTCAAAGACCAAAAAAGCATAAGCAATAAATCTCAATTCAAAACAATTAGAATCGCATCGGTAGAACACTAAAATTTTATTTTTAAACCACATATGCCAGCCGCAAAAATCTTTCGTTTACAACGGGTCCCAGTTTCCCCGCCACGCGTCGCAAACACAAAGTGCAGCCCTCGGCCGCCAAGCGCACATAATTCACATCTCGACCCATTGTTTTTTTGCGCCCTCCAAGTCTCTCCTCCCCCCCTCTCTCTCTCTCTTTTCCTCTTTCTCTCACTATTCTTTTTCCTGGATTGTCTGCAATTACGAGGTCCCATTAACCTTTTTCGCGTTTCGGTTGCGCGCAATCTAATCGACGCCAGAAAGCGCGAATTACCTGAATTATATTCCTGGGGCGCGCGAGAGAAATTATTTGCACAAATGTAAATGCAATAGTAGGCTTCCCGATATGGCGCGGCGCCGCGGAGGTGAGATAACTGCGCCTTCTTTACAGTCCAGCGTGATTTTCCTCGAGGCGGAAGTATGCTCGTTGCGTAGTTGTTAAACATCATTAAAATGCATAAAATTTACAGTGGCTTCGTTACGGTAACTGCGTCCCACTGTTTTAATTGGAAGAAACTTCGTGGGTATCTTTTTAAAGAATTTCCATCTTGTTAGAGATAAATGAAAATTCAATGAATATTCATTTCTTGTTAGCAATATAGCATGTGCAATTACTTAATCGCCTTTCATACATGAATAGTTTCGTGAATTGATTTCTTAAACAGGTGACCATGGCATATATATATATACGAATTATTAAAATTGAAATTAATTCATATGGTTTCTTCGTAGAGGAAGCTTTGTAACAGTGAAAAAAATTTTCGAGACAAAAAATGTTCAAAAAGATGATTTAAGGCGATATATGTCGATATTTGTTGATTTTGAGAAAAGTTTTTTTGGATGTGTGTGTGTGTGTGTGTGTGTATCCGAGTAGAAATGAAATACGGCGTGCCGTAGGTATCACACGGGCCGGATCGCGTATGTCGTGCAAGGCCCTCGCACGGTATGTAACGCTTTTATTATAAGGTATGGCGTTACTGCCATACGATAAACTCATTTACAATAAGCCTTATCCGGGCCGGTATAACGCCGTGATATTTTCCGGATAAGGTGCGTATCATTTTTCCGTTATAAATGCATCTAATTCGTGGTTTAGGTGTGCGTGTTGGTCGATGGTGGATTTTAGGTGGTGCGCTCCATAGTTTTTTACCTCTAGGTGTTGGAACGCATTGAATGCGTGGTCTAGGTCATTGGGGTAGCCGATGATGAAGTCGAGGTGGTGTGCTCCATGGTTTTTTACGTTTAGATATCGAAATGCATCGAATGCGTGGTCTAGGTCATTGGGGTAGCCGATGATGGAGTCTAGGTGTTGCGTTCTGTAGTTGTTTACGTCTAGATATCGAAGTGCATCGAATGCGTGGTCTAAGTGTTCGGGGTGACCGATGGTGAAGTCGATGTGGTGCGCTCCGTAATTTTTGTAACTCGAGGTGTTGGAACGCATCGAATGCGGGGTCTAGATGTTCAGAATGGCTGGTGGTGGAGTCTAGATGGCGCGCTTCGTAGTATTTTGTTTTTGGAATGCATCGAAAAACATGGAGGACAATGAAAACTACGGAGTGCATCAGTTAGACACCGTCATTGGTTACCCCGACCATTTGGACCACGCATTGAATGCATTCGAGCACCTAGACGCAAAAAATTATGGAGCGCATAACCTAGACTCCATCATCGGCCACCCTGGACACCTAGACCACGCATTTGATAAGTTTCAACATCTAGAGGCCAAAACCTTCGGTGCGCACCACCTAGACTCCGTCATCGGCTACCCCGAACACCTAAATCAAACTTTGGATGCGGTTCGACAGCTAGAGGCCAAAAACTACAGAGCGCACCATCTAGACTCCATCATTGGCCACCCCGAACACCTAGACTGCACATTCGATGGGTTCTAACACCTAGAGGCAAACATTTATAGAACGCACCACCTATAGACAGTGTCATCGTCTACGGCGAATATCTAGACTACGTATTAGACGCGTCCTGAAACCTAAATAAAAAACTACGAAGATTATTTAGAGACAATAAGCCGCATGTTGCCCGAATGAGGGACGGATCAGGGCCATATGTTTTACCGGACCTACGGATATCGATAGGTAAAATCATCCGGCCCTCATAAGGTTCAGCGTTACATACTTCGTCTGGCGCGGATTAGGAATCACGGCAGCGGGATCCGTCCCGCGTCTTTGCCGTTTGAAAATTTCTAGTCATGTGTGCGTGCGTGCGTGCGCGCGCGTGTGTGTGTGTGTGTGTGTGTGTGTGTGTATGTGTGTGTGTGTGTGTGTAAACTCTTTATATCTCGGCAAGGAATCGACCGATTTTCGTCGGACAGACTATTCTCTTCGGCTCGCGAAAAGAACTCGGTACACTGATGGATTTGAGTTTTTATTGATTTTCTTTTTTTTTATAACCAAAAAGCGATTTTGAATTTTTAGATTTCTGATTTTTTTTATATCTTACAGCTATTATTACATAATATAATGAAGTTTTCTTGAAAGGTATTTAAATTACCATATTTTTTCTTTTTAATATTTAAATTATCTTCACTCTGTCATTTGTTATTAAGGAAAACGTTTTTATATTTCATAAATTAATTTCTCAAAAAATATGTTATTTATCGACTTGAAATTTCAACCACTTATTACATTCGTTAAAGACTATATTTGGTTAAAATTTCAAGAGATTATCTTCATTTTTTTCTCAGAAAAAAAAATGTTTTATAAAAAAGTAGAGTTTCCGTTGTGGGACGATAACAAGAGTAAAAATTATCCAATCGTCTTGAAATTTGAAACAGATGTAACTTTTATATATCATCAGATCGAATTGGTTGCACAAAAAATCTGTACATTACGATCAAAGATATTTCAGGTTAAAAGTTTTGTTTAAAAATGTTCGAATATCGGTTTTTTCAGTGAGTAATTGATTTATCGACTTAAAATTTTACCAATTATTAAACTCATTGCAGACTATATTTAAAAATATAAAAAAAGAATAGAACTATAAACAATTTTTTTAAAAAGTATGTAAATATATAATAAAAATAAGTACATGAACACGCGATCTTAGTATCTAAATATGTTTTGCCAGTGAATAAATAGTTTGCCACTGAATAAACACTCAATAACGACGATTTCGTGATTTTATTTTTAAAAAGATAATATCTTTTATGCAGAATCTTTATATAAAATGAAATGATAATTTTAAAGGATTAGAAAATTATCGTCATGTTAGATAAACAATAAATAGAAAAATTGATATTTTCATATATTTAAAGAAAATGGTCGTTAACTTTGTAAAAATTTACAAACTTAAATTTAGCGATTGGCGAAATATCTGTGATCTTGAGAAAATTGGTCAATTCTAGATCAATAAATATTTTATTAATTTGAAAGTCTGAGCTCTAGTTTCATAACTTACCTGTTCTTTTTAAGCTATTTCAATATCAACAACGTATTCCAATAGACAAATTTTACAATTCATGAATAAAAATGTATCGATCGCTGTTAGCATTGTGGTGGTTTCCGTTATCGATGTCAAACACTTTTGAATAAAAACACGTTTTTTTTAAATAACTTTTTTATCAAAAGAAATAAAGATAATCTCTTTAAAATTTAACTAAATATTGTAATAAATAATTGTATTCATTGGTTAAAATTTCAAATTGATCAAATATTCTCTGAGATATCAGTATTAAAAAACTTTAAAAAAAAAAATTTTAATCTCGAATATCTGGTTGTGATGATCATTTTTTTGAGTTTTTTGTAGGCAATGAATTTTTTTTGTAAAATATAAAATTGTATAATAATATTGCTTGTTAATGATAAAAAATAGAAAGAGTCAAAATAAAAAGTCACAAACCATTTAACATAGTCTCACCATACAAAATAAAGTATTAAATTTTAAATATTAAAGGAATCAGTAAATTAAGTTTGAGGAAGCTACATGCCAATGAATTGGCAGCGGTTTTTTAAGAGAAAATAAACCTAATTTGCTGGTTCACTTTTTAAGGAAAAGTAGTACCGCCGAGGTGAAATATATTTTTACAATTTCTAAAGAGTGTAAACTCGAATAAAGAGAATCTCCTGTGATCTTAAGTTTGTATTTAAATAACTTAAGAATGAAACCCCGAATTAAAATAAAAACCATTCGTTCCAATTACGTTTGCGTACGCCTCCGTATGTTCGTGTACGTTTACGTACGTTTCCATATGTCAAAAAATAGGATGTTACAGTATTATTTATTTATATTATATTTTATCTGGTTGGCCAAAGGAAAAATTACTTCCAAAAGGTAAGGATTATTAAAAATTCAATGATTTTTACGTATAAAATTTTATTTCAGAATCTTAGGTACACGACATCGCTTGCATTATCAGTGAAATTTGTTAGTGCAATATGCTTTTACTAAGAAATTGCCTTCTTGACGAGATAACAAATCACATTTTTCTTTTCAAAAGCGATTATCCTCCATCGGGACCATTCCATTGTGAATCTCTTCTAGACTCGCCTTGGGTTTCCCCACTTTTCGGCTCGCTATAACGACCGGCCCAGTGCCTAGGTAAAGGACAACGCTGGAACAAAAGGAGTATAATTGTAATTATTTCAGGCGTCGTTAGGGGTATATACGTAAACTGGAGATTAGGTGAAGCAGCGACGGATGTTTTGATGGTGATTTTAGTGATTGTGTATTAGTCAGAATTTTTCCAAATTTAATGACTATTCTATATGTACATTAGTGAAGCGTGAAAGTAACGTGATCGTCTATGGATCGCATCTTTAGTCGAACTAATGATGAATCTTAATAACTGCAAATAATAGTAAATAATCGTCAAAAATTGTAAATAACTGTAAATAACAGGTATTTGCAGTTATTTGCAATCATTTACAGTTTTAAATAATTGTAAATATAGTACATTACGATACAAGTTCGGGAAAGTAGATTTTCTTTCCAAGAAGAATCTCTTTTCCAAACATATATCATACAGTACTTTTTGATACAACGTGTGGAAAGATCGATTTTGAGCACACGCTTTTTGCCGAGCGTGTGGAAAAATTAATTTATACCACTCTAACCTCAAAATCACAACTTTGATATTATTTTTGGGCGCTCGTGGTATAAAATACCGTTCGAAACTAGTGCGTAAGTCGATTATTTAGGTGGTGTGACTTTTTCGCACTCGCTTCGCTCGTGCAAAAAGTCACACCAGCTAAATAATCGACTTCCCCACCCGTGTCGAAATGTACTATTATAGCACGGCGTGACCTAAGTCCGCACTTAAGTCACGCCTATCCGTGACTTAAGTAGTCCATTATTGCACCGTGTTTATCGCAGTCGCTATGCTCGTGCGCTAACCTCACGGTGCAATAATGAACTGCTTATGACACGGATAGGCATGACAGCGGACTTAGGTAAACGTGCTATAAAATATCGTACGATACATGTGACTTAAGTGGCCCATTATTGCACGGCGTGATGTTAGCGCCCGAGCGTAGCTCGGGGCCACTAATGGGCCACTTAAGTCACATGTATCGTAATATACTATTTCCGCACAGAGTGTCGAAATAGTTAACTGTAAAAATGAAGACTTTTAAAACCGCAATTAATAGTTATTTACAGTTATCTACAATTGTTTGCGGTTATATATCTCTTAAAAGAATGATGACGGGAATGTGAAGCCGAGATAAAACCTTTGCGATTGGTCAAGTCCATTTAAATGGAACCCGTGATTGGTTCGCAGTGACGTTAGCTCTTACAGGGTTCCTACAGACCCTGGAAAACCGGGAAATCCGGGAATTCTCCGGGATATTTTTTTTACCTCCGGGAAACCGGGAAATATCCGGGAATTTCCAGTCTGATCCTGGAAATTTTTACATAATGTAGTTTTTGTATGAATGTGTGTGTGCGGTTTCGTACATATACAGACAAAAATAATGTTACATAGTGCAGCCTGCGCAGAGAGGTCGCTACGCACGGGCACCGCGCACCGCATGGTTGCGACGTTGCGTGCTCAGTCGCACTCGCACGTCTCTATTAGTCGTGTCGTGATTGCCGTGTCCCGTATAAGTATTTCTTGTAAACAAAGAGCGCGCCCCAACACGCTAGGTCACCGGCCGGCTCCCATGTTTTGAACTTGTAGTGGCTATACTCTCTCTGGCAAGCGGCACTGCTTTACTTCTTCTGTTTATGTGAATTCATCGTTAGCTGTATGCGGAGCTGATCTGAAGTGAATTTGATTTCGGATACTTGGTAATCTTTCTTTAGACTTGAAAAGTCTCAGTGAAAGTTAGAGGTTAGGAATTTTTCTTATTATTCATAAATATTTGCGTTATTCGTGCATGTATAATATAATTATGCAAAATCCGTATAAAAAGAAATTATGTACTAATAATGACTTAACCATCATATAACCTCAATTAAATACTCTTACTTGTATCCGTTTTTACGAGTTTTTCTTGAATGCAATATTTTTTACAATAATATCGCGTTTTAATGTCCTTTCATTTATTTTTTATTAAATAGAACTATATTTTATTATTACTTTTTTTTAACTTCAATAAACGTAATAAGTTGTTTATTCTTATTGGTATTATTTGGATTTTTGGATGAAATCTATTGATTTCATTCAAATTATCTTCTTCAGATGACTGTTTTAGTCTGGTTTCTCTTTGCTTCTTGAGATCTTCTTCCCATAAACTTCTTGAATTTCTAACAGCATGTGTCATGCTTTTACAAATTTGAATATTTTCAATACCACCACAATCGTGAACAGCGTGCCAAACGTGCCTTATAGCTACGAGTGATTTCTCTTTTTGATTGTCAAATAAGCATTGTTTGTTGATAGAAAAACCACGTTCGGGGGTAGCATTGCTGTGATATAAAACAAATATCATTTGTAAAATTTTTGCTAAATCTTGAGAACAATCATACTGGTCAATAGACCAGTCATCTGAAGAAGATGAGAAAAAAAGAAAAAAGAAAATAATTGATGATTTGGAAAGCCAAAGAAAGAAGTTAGCTGAAGTAAGTGCAAGAGAAATCCAAAGACTTGAAGATGAGATTTGCGATTTAAAAAAACAGTAAAATATTAGTTTTATATAAGTTTTTGAAAGATTTAGATTAATTAAGTTCTTAGCATTTAGAAAAAATAAATGATATAAGTTATGACATGACTTTAATAACAAAATAATATAATAAAAGAAGACACGTTATGTTTACTAAAAATTTAATAACCGAGAGATTTTAATTTAAGTTGTTATTTGACAATTTTATAACAAAAAATTGATGCAATTAATATTTTGGTGTAAATTGATTGTAATCTTTTTACAAATAAAAATTTTTGAAATAATATGATCTCTAAGCTGATTTGATACGCACACACACACACCCACACACAATAAATATAAGGATCAATTGAACATTTTAATCCATTAAATAATCCTGGATATTTTTCTATTTTACACCTGGAAATCCGGGAAAAATCCGGGAATTTCATGGATTAAAAATTGTAGGAACCCTGTCTTAGCTTAAGGTCTTAACTGATTCGTCCAAATAAAACCCATATAATTTGAAATTATGAAATATTGAAACTAAAGATATAAGTTATAAATTGTATTAATGACTTAAAGTTTAACATTGTATAACAAAAAAGTATTATTATTTTGTCTGTAGTTAATAATGAAAGACTATGAAAACTGTTTTGAATACGGTTAAATTTCTAATCTCGACATTTTTGTATTTTAGGAATAAACTAAAATAAATATAAATACAATCCAAGTTTTAATAGAAAATA
This sequence comes from Torymus aiolomorphi, assembly GCA_036365515.1. Classification (NCBI taxonomy): domain Eukaryota; kingdom Metazoa; phylum Arthropoda; class Insecta; order Hymenoptera; family Torymidae; genus Torymus; species Torymus aiolomorphi. Next base: position 127,758,409 of record CM070877.1, on the reverse strand, counting down.
TTGGATAAATTTGTGTATGTTAAAAAATAAAATGAATTTTAAATTCATAATATTTCAATATTAATTGTATAAGACAAAGGAAAGGGAAGAGCGCGCGCAGCGCGCTTGAACTGCCTAGTATACATATATTTTCAGTTATTTGCAGTGTTTGCTAAAAGTTACTGTAGTTATTACTATAGAGAAAAAAAACAATATCTGCAATTCTGCCAAAACATATTAACTGTAACAAAACTGCAAATAACTTTATATCGTATATGTATTTACATAATAACTTTTGAGAATCGAATGTAAAGCGCACCTTTTCTTCATTATAACTATGAATAGAGGGCGCTGCCACTTTCGGCGGTAGGGATAAGCCGGACCGTCCCTAATGAGTTCCTTACCTGGCCGGCTGAGTATAAATGCGACGACCTTTCGCCCAGTTAGCTCAGTTCATCAACATTTGTTGTAGAGTAAACACGCTACTTACCAGGCATTGCATTTTTGTATCTTGACTCTCTTACCAATAATATTGCAAATCCACATTACAATCGTTGTCACTTTATACTCAGCAGTTATTCAACTATGACGATTGACTTCATACATTTTAAACTTGTAAAAGTTTCTGTGTTCTAAGTGTTACTGATTTAACGAAAACATAAAGACACATTAAGGATTGAGAGAACTTCCGGACTGTCAGCAATAGGTTTGTTATACTTTTTATTATATATATATATATATATATATATATATATATATATATATATATATATATATATATATATATATATATATATATATATATATATATATATATATATATTCTTATACCCAAACGTCGTTTTTTAATTTATTTATTAAGAGTCTCTTTTCTCCTTTTTTCCAGATGTCATAAATCCAGACTAAAAAGGCGACCAGCAAAAGGTGAGCGCATCAACGTCTGATTGAGGCAGCAGTAGTAAGCGTAAAACAAAAAGAGCAGAAAGCGCCGCTAAGCACAACAAGAGTTCACGTCTTCTTGGTTGGTTGATACGTTAAAAGGACACACAAGACTAGCACTAGACATGGACTTCTCCACGATCGGCAACTATCTCCCCAGCTATCCTCACCAACATACCTCACCAAACCAAGACTACCAACTTTACAACAACTTTGACCTGCCGTATCTGAACCAAGAGGATATTACGATGCTTCTGCTGGAACATAAACTCACGGAGGAGCAGATGCGCTGCCACGGGTTCCCGATGTGGCACAAAGATAATTACGCCACTTTTTTCAACACCCGTAAAGGCAGGCGCTACTGCCAGCACAAGTGGGAAATCGTTCTGCAACATTTCTACAACAATCCGGATCCTTACTTCCATAATGAGGACATCGAGTACGTTTCCGCGGAAAGTAGCAGTGGCAGCAGCACAGACGATGAAGATAGCGGACATGCAAGCGGTGGCATCACATCCACCTCCGCGACTAACGGTAGCAGTAGCGGAGTACGCGAGGACAACTCGCTCCAGTCTAAAAAAGTGCCAGCTTTCAAAAAGGACTGCACCCGCTGCAATAAATACTTCCACCTGAACGCCGATACCGGGGATTACATCTTCGAGGAGGAGTGCCACTACCACTGGGGCAAACTCGGGCGCAGCAAATATGCCGGCATTTGGGAGTGCTGTGGTGCTCACAAGTACTCGCTCGGCTGCACAGTCGCTAGGCAGCACGTTTGGTCGGGCACGCGTCCCGGACACAACGGCCCCTTCTACGACTATGTTATGACCACCAGCCCCTATGACTGCCAGTGGGAGTCGAACCAGGGCGTTTTCGCCCTCGACTGCGAAATGGTCTTTACGAAGAACGGTATGGAAGTTGCCAAAGTATCAGTTGTGAATCTCTGCGGTGAGGTCATTTATGACACGCTAGTCAAGCCCAGCGCGCCTATTATCGACTACAATACGCGATTTAGCGGCCTGAGGTCCTCCGACATGGCGAATGTGACGAAAACGCTCAGGGACGTGCAAATAGACATATTGAGCTTTGTGAACTCCAACACCATCCTCATGGGGCACTCGCTCGAAAGCGATCTACGTGCACTAAAAATCGTACACATGAGCGTCATAGACACGTCAATCGTATACCCGCACAGCCTGGGACCACCGCTACGGCGTAGCCTGAAGGACTTGGCACTCACCGAGCTAAATGAAATTATTCAAGATGGGGAGCACGACAGTGCGGAGGACGCCCGCGCGGTCATCAAACTCGTGATTCACCAGATGCAGATTGCGTTTATGCACAGGTTTGAATCTCCGGCACGCATGATGTACACAACGATAGACGTATTAGGTCCCGCTATGTTCGAGAAGCCTTTTGACTCGCAATGGTCCTATTGACAACCTCACACGGTGCATCTGTTAAACTGTGTTCTGAGGTTACCCCGATTGGGAAGTGGAAAGATGTGCCGATTATAGAGAGCACTCTCGCACTCATGACAACGCGTCGTACGTGCTGGAGTCTTTCTCGAATAGGCATAAAGAAAAACGAGCGCGCGTGTATATACAGCTAGACTGAAAGGGGGAGAGGAGATAAAGAAAAGTTATATAGTGTTGATGATCTCGAAGAGAGTGATATGTATGTATCTGGCAATTCTGCCAGCCTTCCACTCCAACAAAGTATGTGATATGTTTGTATGATATGCTTGTATATACATTATTATATAGATATTTATAAACTGTATCGAAAATTCGCGTCGACATCAAAGATTATAAAAATGGACACATGAGAAATAATAACAATTTAAAAATAACGAGATTTTTTGTATGGATGTTTAAGAGTATCTTATCAATAAAAAACACTTATACATTTTAAATCTCTTGTTTGCACTGCGAATTTGAATTTTCCTTTTACCAAACGTTTATCCACGACCCATAACCAAAATCCACTGTCAATGCATTGGCATTTGGGATCCTTAAACTAAGTTTATTGTTCTAAAATACTGTTATAAAATTCAGTGACAAATCTACAAATAATTGCATATAACTTTGCAGGTTTTGAAAATTTTCCAATTTTGATATGGGTACGTCCTCCTGAAATTGAACAAGGAAGAAAATGAGACCTTGCAAATTAGAATTGAATGAAAAATAAAAAAAATTATAAATATTTATTGAATTTTTTTTAGTGGAAAAAATCTATTTTTGCAACATTGGAAATTTTGTACCAAAAATTATTTCCGTTATGTTAAGAACCCTTTTTCCTGTCATATCAGTTTTAAGATTGGAATTTGTAAATGAATCTTAGTAAAAAAATTTCATAGCTTTAGGTCTACTAGCCCGCATCAGCCACCTTAAGGGAGTTCTAGAGTAAATATAAATAACGGTAAGAAAATCATGAGATTTGGTTGGCAGGTTAATATCTGTGTAAGAAAAACCTGTATAAAATTTCAAGATGATGGGTTGCCTAGTAAAAGAGAAATAAATGTTTTTGTTTTTTGATATTTAACACAGGCTCTTATGGGAAATCGTAATTTCGTTGTATACATTTACATATAAGAAAGAAATGAACACTAAGACATTTTTGAAAATTTATGTAATAGAAAGACAAATATTTTATCAAGATTTATTTTTTTACAAAAGTAACATTGGATGCCTCTAATTTACGAAAAAAAATGTCTAAAAGCGAAAAACATTCATTTAACCTCAAAATATAAGTCAAATCCACTTCTCAATGGAACTTTATATCGATATTTAAGACTATTAGAATAAATTTAATTGTTTAAAATGAATATATTACTGGTATTTGGTGTAAGTTTATTTATACCTTACAGCCATTATTACATAATATAATGAAGTTTTCTTGAAAGGTATTTAAATTACCTATATTTTCTTTTTTTAATATTTAAATTATCTTCACTCTGTCGTTTGTTATTAAGGAAAACGTTTTTATATTTCATAAATCAATTTCTCAAAAAATATGTTATTTATCGACTTGAAATTTTAACCGCTTATTACACTCGTTAAAGACTATATTTCGTTAAAATTTTAAGAGATTATCTTCATTTTTTCTCGGAAAAAAAATGTTTTAGAAAAAAGTAGAGTTTCTGTTGTCGGAGGATAACAAGAGCAACAATTATCCAGTCGTCTTGAAATTTGAAACAGACGTGTAGATTTGTCACTGAATTTTATAAACAATTGCATATAACTTAGTAGGTTTTGAAAATTTTCCAATTTTGATATGGGTACCTCCCCCTGAAATTGAACAAGGAAGAAAATGAGACCTTACAAATTAAAATTGAATGAAAAATAAAAAAGATTTTAAATACTTATTCAATTTTTTTTAATGGACAAAATCTACTTTTGCAACATTGGAAATTTTGTAACAAAATTTTTTTCCGGTATGTTAAGAACCCTTTTTCCTGTCATATCAGTTTTAAGATTGGAATTTGAAATAATTTTGACGAACACCAGACGAACTTTTTGTAACAGCATTTATTTGTAAATTGCCAACGTTTCGGAAGTATTTTTCACTTCCTTCTTCAGGGCTTATAAATCTATGCGTCACATTATGTTGGTCTTAAGTAATATAGAATAAAATATATATATTTCCATGTCAACAATACATGTAGTACGCTCATTGTTGTTAACAATTTGTACAAGTACTGATCTTAGATTACTTCGGCGAGTTTTTATAAATACACAAACATTTCGGATACTTTACAAAAATATTCTTTGAGCATTAAACTTTTCATTTCTCTCAAGAAAATGCAAGGTCAACGACCAAATTTTAGAGAGAACTGGGTTTATAAAATGTTTCTTTTAACATGTAACCTTATGGGAAAAGACATTTATTTTGTATTTATTCCATTATTGAAGATTTTTTAATGGAGATTCCAATGCTGTCATCATAAATATGAGTTAACGACAAATTAATGAGATATTAGAGATAAACTTTGCAAACATGCTTTTGCGCATGTGCACTGGGAGCAGGCAACACATAAATAATAAGAATGGCGATTTTTTTCATTTTTGAACCAAATTGGGACTTTTGAAAACTAACGGAAGTAGTTTGGAGATAATTACTAAGATTAAAATTTCAAAAATTGCCATAAACAAAAAAGGTCCCCACTGGGGCCCCGACTTGATACGGCACCACGAGCCGAAGCCACCTTAAAAAGTATGGCTTAACACATATTTGATAAACTTAAAAGAAAGAGCCGAATTTCATCTTTCTTAAGCTGTATTTTTCTTTTTGAACTCCCTTTTGCTTCCTCCTAGAGGAAGCTCTGTGATAGTCATTTTTGAGTTGTTGTAAAATCATGTTATAATAGTTTTGCAAGGTGTTAGGAATCAAAATACATGGTTTTTGAAAAATGTCTGTATGGATGTATGTGTGTCTGCGTGTGTGTATGTGTACACCTGGATCTTAGTTTCTGCTGAACGGATTTTAATCGTTCGCGGCTCATTTTTCTTGTTTTTTTTTGCTTCCTCCTAGAGGAAGCTTTCTGATAGTAATTTTTTGAGTTGTTGTAAAAACATGTTATAATTGTTTTTCGAGGTATTAGGAATCAAAATACATGATTTTTGAAAAATTTGTCTATGGATGTGTGTGTGTGTGTGTGTGTGTGTGTGTGTGTGTGTGTGTGTGTGTGTGAGTGTGTGTGTGTGTGTGTGTGTGTGTGTGTGTCTTAATCTCAGCTTCTACTCGATCGATTTTAACCGGACAAGTCTCATTTTTTTTTTGTTTTTTTATGACAACCCGTGTGTAAAGTGCCAGTTTTACGCACACTTGCTAAAACAAGCATGCTAAAAAATGTCACTTAACGCACGAAGTGTCATAAAATAATGTTCGATACTTGTGATAAATAAGATACTGGCTCGAGTGTGATTGTCACCCTCGCTTCACTCGGGCTATAAACTCACACTCGAGCTAGAATCATATTTATCACAAGTATATCGAAAAGTACTATTTTGTGTGATATAGCGAGTCAAAAATTCGTTTTTTGATTCGTGAATGCGTTTTTATTTTATTTAGAATTTTCGATTTTCTGAAAATTTATTTTTGCTTTTTTTTAATGATAGGATCGAGATATTTTAATCGGATGGGTAGCATTCGAAAGAGAATTAAAATATCTATATTTTCTAAAAAAAAGATTTTCTAGCTATCCCGGTTCTTTTGTTATTAACAAAAACGTATTTTTTTTTAAAGTTTATAACTCCCAAACTAAACGGTCAATTTTTTGAGAAAAATCATGATAATGCGGAATATGAATAGCTATAATCTGTAAAAATTTTAATCCATTTTGTCTACTAGTTTTTGAGAAAAAAATTAAAATATGAAAAAAAAATGAGTTTTGTATGTCCAACGATTACGAGAGTAAAATTGACATAATCGCTTTGAAATTCCTTGTAGAGGTAGATTTTGGATAGCTCTCGGTCGAGTTCTTTAAGCAAAATGATTAGTCCAGAAATTTCTGAAATATTTGAGATTAAATTTTTTTTAACCTTTTTTTCAAATCGTAATTTCTGGAGCACGGCTCCATGTATCAGCTCCAAATTTATAGTCAATTTTATATATAATATAGATAATATGTGTGCGAATTTTCATCAAGATTGTACGATTACTTTTTGAGATATTTGATTTTGAAAATTTTCGTATTGTACAAAGTCATTTTCTTTGTCGCATGATATCTAGAGAAAACAAAAATTGGCTTAATCATGTTGAAATTTTGTGGAGATATAAAGTTTATATATTATTGTATAAGTCCTTTTGGTAAAAGAATTGTCTCATGATTTTTAGGGACATTTAAGGTTAAAATTTTTTTACGGTTTTTTTCAAAACTATTTTATATGCAATATAGGCAGTACCTGTGTAAAATCTCATCCAGATTATATGGTTATTTTTTGAGATGTTTGGTATTTAAAATTTTGGTATTTTTGAAAATGACTTTCTTTGTTGTCTCACAATATTAACTACATTAAAATTGTTTTAATTTCTTTGAAATTTGGTGGAGATGTCAAGTTTGTATATTAATTATTAGAAGAGTTCTTAGGGCAAAAGAATTCCTTTATGAATTTCAGAGATATTTGAGGTTAAAACTATTTTAGTCCTCTTTTAAAATCGTAATTATTCGGGAACGCATTTATATGTATTAGAAAATGGAAATGATATATGCGCTATGCTCTATGCGCGCGCGTTGTGTAGCTGCTTTTGTTTTGTAGTAGCTATTTATTGTTTTTAAGGTTAGAACCTTTTTCTTACATCGGAAATTCCAGAAAGAGCACACAAATACGGACACGCATACTACTAGAAACAAGTACCCTATGTGTGAAATTTCACAAAGAAAATATAATTTGAAGTAAAGGTTATTTAGGAATTTTAAAATGTTTTGACGATAATATCACAATCAATTACTTTATTTATTTTTCACACATAATGTAAGAAAAAAATCATACCAATTATTTTATTCATATTTTATTCATAATTTAAAAATTAATACTTTTTACCTTCATAAATGAATTTAATTATAATTATGTCATAAATTGTTGCAAACATTGTAAATTTTGTTATTAAAAATTAATTGAAGAAACAAGCAAATTAAGTTTGAGGAAGCCGCGGGCCAATGAATTGGCAGCGGTTTTTTTTGTGCGATTGCTGGTCAAAAATCATCCGCTTTCTCTTACGTAGATTCGTTTTTGTTTTATGGTGAATTTTTGATTTTCGCAAAATTGATTTTTGCGTTTTTTTAATGGTACCCTAGTGGAAATAATGTTCGTGCTCAATCGTGCATACGTGTGATTAACTGTGTAAAACTGTGCCAAACTATGCCCAAGTAGGTAGGTTTCGGACATTTTGCACAGTTTAACATAAATCATTGTCAGCTGTTGAAGATAAATATAATTGGATTTTCGATTCAGTTGTGCACAGTTTAGTACACTTTGGCACACTTTAGAACATTGTGGCACAGTTTGGCACAAATAATTTTCAATCACTAGAAATAAAATTAGTTTTATTATTCGGCACTGTTGTGCACAGTTTGACACACTTCGGCACATATTTTGGCACAGTTTTTGCACAAATTAACACCATTTGGCATAGTTTAGTACAAAAACTATTGTTCACTTATTAAAACAATAGAACTAAAACAAAACATTTGAATATTTAAGTATACTTAAGCTCAATTATAAATAAATGAACCCACTTGACTATAGCTAAACTCAAATGATTTTCAATCATTAAAAATTCTTGAGTCTTATGACTATAAACGGTTGAAGAAAATATTTGGTATTGTTAATAATAAGTGATTATTGTCATTTTAAAAATTTAACAATAATTTGTGTTAAGATGTGCCAACCTTGTGCCAAACTGTACACAACTGTGCTCAACTGTGTCAAAGTATGCCAAAGTGTGCTAAACTGTGCCAAATAATCAAGCTAAATTTATTTATAATGCTTAAAAGCTGTTTGTGCTAAAATGTGCAAAAGTGTGTCAATCTGTGCTAAACCTGTGCAAAATGTCCGAAATCTATCTACTTGAGCACAATTTTGCACGGTTTGGCATAGTTTGACATACTTTGGCACACATTTGCACAGTTCCACACACTTAAGTACTGAACTTATAGCATTATTATTATTAGTTTGATTATTTTTATTATATAATTTCAAGAACACCTTTAAATTTTGACTTAAAACTTTGCAGAATGATAGATAATTACATTTAATTAATCGTAGTAACAATCGAGTTATAACGAATTACTGCTATCCGGCCGGTACGGTAGGTCGCATAATAGAGGTCGTATTCTACACCCCCTTAAGAGCATTCAACTGTAATAGATAGCTTACAAAAATGTAAACAATAGACATAGACTAAAAAATCATTTACAGCACTTCTTTCTTAGATATTAACTGAAACCCATATTTTTCTATTAGATTCTGTCTCTCTCACTCCCCGCCATAAGAACAAGCCTTCTACTAGCCATTTTCTAACTAAAAAACTGTCCAACAATTTCTTTTTCTCTCTAATTTTAATACCTTTGAAATAGTTAAGAACAAGCTTGTGTAAATCTTTAAACAAAGTCTTTCTATTTTCAATCTATTAAATAGTCGAATAATGTTGGAAAAATCGTTTCATCGATAGATAAAAATATCCAAGAAAAGTGGCTAGTTTTTCGCTATATCCCACTAAAACTAGCTATTTATTCGGCAAATAATGAAGTCAGTTTCCACCAGGGATAGAATAAAAAAATTAAGTTTGAGGAAGCTAAGTGTTAATGAATTGGCAGCAGTTTTTTTTTGGTATACGAATTGATTATATTTCAAAATAATTGCATTCTAATAATAATTTTTTTGTTTACATTTATTTATTGCCATAAAACGTTGTACTCGTACAAATATTTATGCATATTCCAATATAATACGGATCCTCAAATTATCCTGCGCTTTTACGCTGAACAAGTTAATGGGAAAATCATAGATTGACAGCTTTTCAAATGAAGAGTAACGATCTGAGAAGGTTACTATTACAATCTAATTTGCCAATCTAATTTACAAAAAGTTTGTCACATATTAACTATATTCCTTCATTCTATTAATTATATGATAACTATAAAATATTAGCTCAGCTAAATTAGACAATTGCACTATTGTATGAATAATCGTTCCATTCTTGATTTGTTGCGCCATACTTGTTAAGGAATTCCATATTTTACTCTTATATATTACCACACCGATGTGATTAATCAAAAGCATCAGGATTCGCCGAATAAGTGACGCCCACATTTGTCACACCGTCAAACTGTGCATTAGTCTTACCTGTCTGCCTTTATTTATTTATTTATTATATGTACATTTGCACCGGTGCCACTGTCATGTTCAACTCTGTATTTGCTCACTTTAAATTCCCAGTGAGACAGTAGCCACTGACTTTGCATAATAGACGTATTCACTTTGCTCATCGCTCGTGTAACGAAGGTAGACATAACTTGCGAAAAATCCACATTGGGTACAGTCACGGACTCTAGACGTTCAATTTAAGGGTTGACACATGTGATTCTATGCTGCCGTGGATTTGCACTCCATTATTTGCCAATGTTTCGTATGTTTGTTCAATGTGGAGTGTAGAATAAGAAAGTCGAAATAACACACGATATTCTCAGTAGAAGTTAAATCTAAAAATTTTGTTTTGACACAGGTAATCGAGAATCGAGAAAAATTCACATTTTTTTCGCGAGAAAGTCGGAAAAAATCATGTATATTTAAGAAAATAGAAAGATAATAAAACAGTGTTAGGAAGGATTAACTTGAATATCAAACATTGGATACCATTTATTTTCATTGCGTATATGTATATGTTACAAAATGTTTACAATTTATATTTGCAGCAAAGAGATTGTGTCTGACTAAAATGCACCTTCACTACTTACATTATATTTCAATTTACATAATTAAAATAGCCAATTTTCTTTCCCTTCTTAAATTATTTTTCGCCAAAAACAACAACATATGATCATACAAGAATAAGTTACGCAATGCACGTCACTGCATAATTTACCCGCATATATAAGCTGTCTCAGCATTTGTCTATCTCCGAATTCAGCCCCCCCCCCCCCCCCCAAATCCGTGACGAAATCCATTGAATCTCAGAAAATATTTCATCCCCAAGGTCAGCTCGAACAGTTGATTTGCCCACGCAATTTCACGAACGAGCGGTAAATTCTATTTTATAGCTAATATTATCAGCAGGAAAAAAAAAAACGTTGCTTCAAAGCATATTTTTGCGCCCAACTTTCTTTCCGGTAACTCGATCCTGCGACGCGCCAACTGAAATCCGCATTATAATGCGGACAAAAGACGCCTGCCTGCAAAAGATCTTCGAGGACTCGCTCGCGCACGTAAACAAGTCGGGATTTGACGTTCGCAGGGGTATAAGTACGCACGCGGGGTGTCTTTCATTAGGCGGATCCCGGAACCTTGAGCCACACAATAATAATAATAACGCCTTACTCTGGGTAAACATGGACGACCGCCAGCGTCGCGCAGCGATATATACGACAAACATTATCGAAAGGTGTACACAATGGCTCGATCTCGCTCTTCCTCCCCTGCGTCGTCGTCCCCACTGTCGTTGGCATGGATGCACCGTTGACGGTTAACGCGTATACACTTTCGCTTATTATACACACACGTACGCGAACATACATACAAACTCACACACAATGTGGCAGGGCCAAGCCACTCTTCACGTCACCTCGACCATGAACTACATTTTCCCTTCGTCGCGTAATCGTCTCCGACGAACCGCGGAGGAGGAGGAGGAGTCTTTTGACAAATATAACGTTGCCCTCGCCTCGGCTCTCTTCCTGTGTCTCCATACTTACCCCGAATATACACAGGCGATCGTGAGCTTCTCGTTCGATTTCTATATAAGCGATTCGCGAGCGAGTTCCGCAAGGCCGCACGTGCGCACGGCTCTCGCCTTCTTTTGAGCGAAGAGCGAGAAACGTCGGGTGTTTTTTTCGATCCGGTATGTACTTACCGTTCCACGCGAGCCATAGAATGAAGAGGAGGGGGGGGATATAGTCGCTGGTCTTAATCTCGTGATAGCACCGTGTCACGGAAGCATACTCGCTGGTTGAAGTCCGCGAGTTGACGAAATCGAGGGAAAAGCTTTCAGGGAAGGAGCCGCGCCGGTTAAGAGAAATATATACGCTTTAGGAAAATTAATGTGCCGCGGTTAGATGGGATATTTGTTGGGCGTTTGGCGGATGGGTGTAGAGGAATAACGGTTGTGTTTCAACCAATTTGTTAATGACTTGGGTTAATGGGAACGTACAGGTGACACGAAAGAAGGAAAACTATTAAGAGTGGATCGTATGATTATTTCATGTCCAGAGTTTGATATAATAATTGTGGGCAAGCTTTCAATATTATGTGAATATTTCTTGGGTTCGTTTTATAATATTTTTAATGACATGATGAAGTTTATTGTAATTTGGAAAATTACGTAATCAATATTTATTTTTATTTAATTGGACTATTGTACTTTAATTGATCTCATAGCTATGAAATTTATTACTTTACACACGAAATAATTGAAGACTATCAGCTCAATTAACGTTCTAAAAAAACAGCGTTATTGAGCTACGCCAGAGCTGAATCGTCTAATGCCTCAGACTTTTAACTCGGATTGTTTGTTTACCTATAATAAACAGTACTGTGTTTGAAATCCCGCCCTCCTTGTAGCTCTAGTAGTTCTAGCTAAAACTGTAGATCCCCATTACTGCACGAGTTACTAAGGATTGTCGCATTGTATCCACAGTACTCAGTAGCTCTGCAATTCAGAGCTATAATATAATACTCACAAAGAGGACTTCCGATAGCAATACAATAACCAAAACAAAAAAGAAAATGTGTATTATACTGAAAAAAAAAATACCGAGAAAAGTATTATAAATGAAAATAAGTTCAGGTATTTACCAAACAATTGCAAAAGCATCAACGATGCTACAACATTTTTGCTTTTCTGTTATAGACTCTCATGCGAAATGAATTTTTTAGGATTTCTTTTATAAAATGATAAATTGTAATTTTTAGCTAATATGAAATATCGCGTATCTTGTACTATTTTATTTAAACTCACTGTTCGAAGTATTTATTTCTGCAGAAATAATTTATCACTGAGTGCACAAAATAACCATTTCATACACTGCTGGTTAAAATGTGTAAATCAAGCACTTTACATAAAGGAAGTACGAGGAATCGAATTTTGCCCACTCAATTAAAAAAATATATTTTCACATTTTTTTATGTAAAGGATAATAATTTTGATCGCCATAATAATTTATGCAAATGAATATAAATTTAAAAAAAGTAATACTTAAAAACTGTTTATTATATAGAATCGCATACGATGGTAACATTCTAACCACTTATAGGAGATAGAGAAAGTTCTAATCACGCACAGGGTAGCAATCTTCACATAAAACTCATTTCGGGGATCACCCAAGCTCCTGCGAAAAATTAATAGAGATACTCTGAAGTAATCTAATTAATGGAATCGCGCAGCGATTTATATAATGGTATAAGTTATTTTTAATACTAGCCAGTTCAAGCGCGCTGCGCGCGCTCTTCGCTTCACCTTGTCTTATACAATTAATATTGAAATATTATGAATTTAAAATTCATTTTATTTTTTAACATACACAAATTTATCCAATATTTTCTATTAAAACTTGGATTGTATTTATATTTATTTTAGTTTATTCCTAAAATACAAAAATTTCGAGGATAGAAATTTAACCGTATTCAGAACAGTTTTCATAGTCCTTCATTATTAACTACAGACAAAATAATAATACTTTTTTGTTATACAATATTAAACTTTAAGTCATTAATACAATTTATAACTTATATATTTAGTTTAAATATTTCATAATTTCAAATTATATGAGTTTTATTTGGACGAATCAGTTAAGACCTTAAGCTAATAGCTAACGTCACTGTAGTCCAATCACGGGTTCCATTTAAACGGACTTGACCAATCGCAAAGGTTTTATTTCGGCTTCACATTTCCGTCATCATTCTTTTAAGAGAGACCCTTGATTTGAGCTATTGAAGAATAATAATTTATCGTTTTTATTAATTAAATGTTTAAGATCATATTAACCTATTTCGTGTATTTATCAACACTTATAACTATATGTCACTATATTAATGGCTACAAATAAAAATGATGTAGCTCTTATGCTTGTATACACATGAGATACGAATTTTTTATTAGAGCCATCAATGTAATCCTTTATTATATTAATTTACCTTCTCAATTTTTCGACGTCCATTTAATAGAATAATGCAGTCAACTCTTGATCGATGGTGATCACTTTCACGAAGGTAACTGCAATGCCAATGCATCTCGTGCATAAAGGTACACTTTACGTATAAGATTGCATTCAATTAAAAAGCATTTTACACTATTTTTCTTAGTTTTGCTTCCTCATAGAGGAAGCTTTGTGATAGTAAAAAAAAAGTTTATGAGATAATGTGTTAGAAATGTTATTTAGCAAATTTTGAATCGAAATACACTATTTTTAGAAAATGTCCGTATGGATGTGTGTGTGTGTGTGTGTGTGTGTGTGTGTGTGTGTGTGTGTGTGTGTGTGTGTGTGTGTGTGTGTGTGTGTATGTATGTATGTCCGTATACGCTGATATCTCATGATCTACTCGACCGATTTTAACGGGAGAGTGATCATTTTTTTAGATTTTGCTTCCACAATTGGGGTCAATATTCTATTTTTGTAAAATTAAATTTTTTTTTTTTATAGCCATTTTTCAATTTTCAAAATTTTTTTTTTCGATTTTTTTAATATTTAGAACAAATATTGTTTATATATTATGAATTCTCTGTATGTAGGATAAAATTATCTACAATTTAAAAAAAAAAAGTCGGTATTTCGTCATAAGTTATTGATGAAAACGTAATTTTTTGTAAATAGGTTATATTTCGAAATTAAAAAAAGATATTAACATGAATATTTTTTTGGTTATAAAGGATATTAAGTACTATAACTTACTAAATTTTTAGGTTTTTTTATTCATTATTTTTTGAGAAAAAAAATAATTTATAAAAAAAAGTGATTTTTTTTTGTCGTTCAATAACTATAGTAAAATTAGTTTAATCACTTTGAAATTCTTTGTAGGGGTAGATTTTGTATACCAATCGAGTGAGTTCTTTGGGCAAAAGGATTGATCCATAAATTTCGAAGATATTTGAGGTTAAAATTTTTTTCAATTTTTTTTTAAATCGTAATTTCTCGAGAGCGGCTCTATGTATCTAAATGGGGTGGGTGGCATTCGAAAGAGAATTAAATTACCTACATTTTCTAAAAAAATTAATTCTCTAGCTATCACGGTTCTTTTGTTATTAACAAAAACGTAAAAATTGAAAAATGAAAAAAATGAGTTTTATATGTTCAACTATTACAAGAGTAAAATTGTCTTATTCGCTTCAAAATTCATTGTAGAGGTATATTGTTGATAGTTCTCGGATGAGTTCTTTTGGCAAAGTGATTGGTTCATAAATTTCAGAGATATTTGAGGTTAAAATTTTTCTAAACATTTTTAAAATCTATTTCTTGAGGATGGCTCTGTGTATCTGAATGGGATGGGTAGCATTTGAAAGAGAATTAAAATATTTATATTTTCTAAAAAGAAAAATTTTTTAGTTATCGCGGTTTTTTATTAGCTAGAAAATTAATTTTTTTTAGAAAATATAGGTAATTTAATTATGTTTCGAATGCTATAAATTACATTCAAATACATAGAGCTCTAAATATCAGTTGCAAATTTATAGGCAATTGTGATACATATTTTATGTATGTGAAATTTTGTGGAAATGTATAATCTATAAAAATTTGAATAAATTATGTTGGAGTTTTGTTATTTCTGTCTTTCTGAAGTATTAAATTTTAAATATTGGAATTAAAAATTAATTAAAGGAATCAGTAAATTAAGTTTGAGGAACCTACGTGCCAATGAATTGGCAGCGGTTTTTAATTTATTGATAATAGCTTAACAATGTTAAACAACTTTATAAATCGAATCAAGCAAACGTTTCCAAATGAAAATATAATCAATATTACCTCACTATAAAATTTTATCATTTATTACTTTAGCCTACCCCTTAAATAATACAAATCGCAAGTGTTTGCTTTAAACTCATCTGCACAAATAGACGGATCATTAATTCCGTACGTTACAAAAATGGAACTTTGCATCTCGCCGCCCACCCGTATAAACCCAGCGGCCTCCCGGGAGCTTTCGCCTCGCAGCTCTAAAGTCCAATGCAGTGCCATTTGCCACCAAGCTCTCGAACAATCCCGCAGTCGCCTGAAAAAAGGGAAATCTTCAGTCTACCATCTATGCACAGCACCATCTACCTTTCGATTTCTCATGAAAAATGCAATAGTCGGTTCGCCCGCGACTACTCCAACTGCACCGCACGTGTGTGTCTGCGGATGTGTGTGTGTGTGTGTACGTGCGTGTGTGTGTAATAGGAATAATAAAAGAAACTGCACTGGTAGAAAAAGGAGAGGGCGCTCGAGCGATTTGGAAGGCGTCCAAATCACTGGCATTCCCCTGGCGCGGCAACGCAAATAACGCGCGCGTGTCTTGCGCGCCGCTCGAAATTACTCACTTTCAGCGCCTGCCCCGCAGCCGCGACACAGCGCCGACCAACTTCGCCACCAAGTTCACCTCGAGGCTCTCTTTCTCTCTTTCCCTCTCGCTCACCATTCCTCTGACATTTTCTTTGTCAGCCTCTGACATTTTCTTTGATACCGCAGAACCGCGTCGTAAAGTTAATTACGCGTGCGCCACTGCACCTTTTGCTTTTGTTTTAATGGGAATATAATTTTTAATAGGACGATTTTCTCGAAGTTTCACCTTTTTTACACGTATAGATAGGAAGAGGGCAGAGGCGAAGTCGCGCGCCTGAAATAGTTGGATGAATTTCCAAGATTCCAGAAGTGGGAGGAATAGAAGTTGGTACGGGGGAAGGAAGACTAATTGTACGGGACAATCGCGAGCTTTCGCAAGAATAAGATCGCCGCTTGGGGATTTTAATGAATTTCGAATTTTGCGATGGGAAAGGGCGTCGCGCGCGATTATCGCCAGCTCAATTGAGCGCAAGCTTTTTGCGTTAAAAATTAATGAGCGGTTGCTCTGAGTCGTAAGATACTCGGAATTGTCGTGGACAAATTAGTGGAAGTAATTTGGCGTTAATAAGATTCAATATTATACGTGCAATGATTTTTTATACTTATTTATTTGCAGCGTAGAAATTTTCCTTGTAATTTGTGTACGTTTAATTTACGGGAAATTTCACCTATGGAATTTTCAAGGAATGTTGCCTGAAGAATGTGATACATCATGCTGGAATAAAACATGTGACACATTTTTAGCTCGCCTTCATTATGCATGTGCTAAGTGCCGGTTAGTTCATGTAACGAGGCACACTTGAGTTTATATAAAAAAAATTAACTTTTACGGTTTATTGTTACATGCTATACTACTTAAAAACGGTATTATTAAAAATATATTATTCTCTTAGATATAAAATCCGTTTAAGACTAAAATAAAAATGAAAATTCCAACTTCGAATCAAACACAGCACAAATAACATGACTGTTCTACGTATCGTTTGCCTAGTTAATGTTAATTAAAGTGTAATGTTCACACGCTGCATCACTCAATCAGACTCATTTTCTTCTCCTTTGTATTTTACTTACATAAAATGTTGCAAAAGTTAGTTACATCGCTTCCCGCTAATTTACAAACCTTCTTGTCCATATAAATTTGTTGAACTTATGAACCGACTACGTAATTAAAACCTTCACCGTTCTATAGACAACAAAATTAATTGTTATCAGTCCATGTGCATAAATTTACTTTCGTAAGTTAAAAACACTGAATATTCAATACTTTCGAATATTATTTAATCCAACGAAAATGTCAATATGCTCTATCTTCGAGGACCCAATAAGTATATAGCGCATCGGATCGAGTGCCCTCAAGGCGATCGTTAAATCTACAACCTCGAGAGACAGTGTAGCTAAACCACGGTAAATGAACGCTAAAAGGCACAAAAAGCAAACGCAGGCTAAATAGGGGTGAAGAAGACGATAATCGTAAACACGAGGCAGCAGCAGCGGCAGCAGCTCGGACGAATCGAAGCTCGGGATCACTCGATTAAGCTCTAGAGAGCACAAAGAGAGGGAGAGAGAGCGCTGGCACTTGGTTTTCCGTTGGATACGGTGGTCCTATATATACCACGGTGCTTCGACATAGTGGCTCCGCGATATACAGCCCACTCGTAAGTTCGACTCGACGGACTATAACGGCCTCTTCGCGTGCCTGCGCGCCCACTCGCCGGCTATATAATGCGTACGTTGTGTATATATATATGTGGCGGGCGGGGTGAAAGCGCGCGATCTCACCAGTGTTCTCCCAAACTGACGCGACAATGTGGGTTGCTCTTCTTGCGCATCGTGTCGTCCCACTTTAATCGATATTTAGATAGGGAGGTTAAAGTGATCCCGTTTAATTGGGGCATTATACTAACTGGGGTTCAATTTTCAGATCAAGGTTGCCGCACTAGCGTCTTATATGTCGATGTACTTAATGTCAAAACACTCGAGATGGTTTACTCGTTGGGAGAATCAATTTTATACCGATTAAAGAAATTGTTTTCGGTTAATCTGAGGACAGAAAATTGTATAATCTAGTTAAATGCGTGTTTTATTTTGATGGTTTAATATAGCGTCTGCATTATTTTTTTATTGGATGCGTGCACGGACTTTGACGATTTTACCCAGTCGCTCAAACTTAAAGTCAAATCTCATCTTTCATTTTTCATTCGAAATGGGGGTGCATTTTTCTTTGTATGGTACAAGGAACTTTATTTTCCTAGACAATCACGAATATTTCCAGGGACTTTTCACACGTAAAATGTTGGAAGATCTGCAAAGTTATAAATTGAAGTTGTAAAAGGAATTTTTGGTGCAGCTATTTCGTAAGGCAACTCGTTCCAATTTATAGATTTTAATAGATATTTTATTAAAATATAGAAGAAAATCTTCCAATAAATCAAAGCAAGAGATTTAATTCAATAACATAAACAATAACATAAAGATTCAAATATTTTCAAGTGTTGTGTGTGTTAATATCTGCGTAACAAGTTTTTGCATTGATCTGTATATGCATAAAGCTTCACCATTCTCATGTATATATGAGCAATTCCTGGGAAATTTCCCTCTTACGTCGCCAAAAAAAATGAAAAATTTTTTTGAATGCACACTTACCACAAAAGGTTTTTCTCGTTTCTTGAACCTTACAGAACGTGAAAAAACGTGTGTTCCAAGCCGATTGAGTGGTATCATTTTTTTAAAGCGCTTTTAATTTTTCTTATGGAAATTTAACATGGGAAAAATGGGTGAAAAGTTGTCATTGATGATGAACCAATAACAAGCTATTAAAGAGGCCAAACCAAATTCCACAAAAAAACGATTAAAGCTGAAAAATAGAGCTTTAATTTGAGAGGGCAATTGTTAAAATCGGTCGATTCGGTGCAAAGCTACGTGAATTTGAAAATGAATGAAAAGTGCGAAAAATGACGAAAATTTTAAGAATTACGATGATTTGGCAAAAATCGCTCATTTTTGGTCATTTTTCGCCATTTTCAAATTCACGTAGCTTTGCACCGAATCAACCGATTTTAACGATTGCCCTCTCAAATTAAAGTTCTATTCTTCAGCTTTAATCGTTTTTTTGTGGAATTTAGTTTGGCCTCTTCAATAGCTTGTTATTGGTTCATCATCAATGATAACTTTTCACCCATTTTTCCCATGTTAAATTTCCATAAGAAAAATTATAAGTGCTGTAAAAAAATGATACCACTCAATCGGCTTGGAACACACGTTTTTTCATGTTCTGTAAGGTTCAAGAAACGAGAAAAACCTTGTGTGGTAAGTGTGCATTCAAAAAAATTTTTCATTTTTCCCAGGAATTGCTCATATACGAACGTATATGAACGTATGATCTCAATATTTCATACTATTATTTAAAAACTTCCCTAATAGAAATGTTAACCAGAAGCTAGATATTTTTCAGTTAACTTTGTGGCTAAAAACGAACATTGCTTGTATTTCATAATTATGTACCAATCTGAAATAAATTATGGCATTTACACTTCATAAAATATACATTTTAAGTAATAGTAGAACTTTTAGATGAATTATATTATTTTTGCATTATGATTTTTGCTAAAAATGCTTCCAATTAACTAATACGTTAGCTATAAAATATGCTTAATTTTCAACCAGGGTTGTGAACATCTACATCGCAACAACACATATTCAGTAATTCAAACCATCGCATGAAGAGTCTCAATAACAACTTCCTGGTCACCATGCCTAGGGCAAAACAATTTCCGGATCTTTATCGTCCAATAAATCTGCGGCTATTGAACAACCCAATGAAATCACATTCGAAATCATAAAAAATTATCGCGAGATCTTAATTCTAGCAAAGAGCTCCGCGTAGTGCGAGGACTTCCCGCGCGACGATTACTCGGGCAATTTTCTTCCCTCTCCCTGGAAACGTCTATACGGCGAACAAACGCCACGTGGGCGAATCAATTTACCTTCAATTTCGCGCTTAACGACGAGGCTTATCTGCTATACGGCTCGCGTGCAAAGTAGTTTATATCCTTTGCCGCTCGTTAATCCATTCGCTCTGAGCATTCACCCATTAATGATAAACAAAAGATATATCGAAAGCTGACATTATTCGAACGACAATCGATCCAATCTAATCGAGAAGATTTGTTTTCTAGATGAACGAAGCCTGTCCGGCAGCATAATCCAGGTGCCCATGATAATGAGCACTTCTGCCAATCAATCGATCATCGTACACACGCGTCGAATTATATTGGCAAAAAATGATTGTATGTGTAATCGATCACGCGTCAAGCGCACGTCTCGTTGTGAATCAGTTTCGCCACACTTGAACCTCGGTTATACTTGTGGCCGGGCTCCGTCATTATGGACAAAAGATTTCCAGAGTATATATTATACAGTCTATCGTCCAATATCCGAGGGTCGATGGTATATTCCGATAACATCGCTCGGCGAAAAATGAAATCTACTTCTCGTGTAGCAGCTCTTTTTCTTTTGTTGATACACACTTTAAGCAAAATTATGTTTAGGTGCGTTGCAGTAAATTAATTTTAAGCCTCAAGCGCAAAACAAATTGATAGAATATTAACACGAGACATTGCTGTTTGTGAAAGGCGCAAATATTTACATAATCCATCTCGCCGCTACCAATCGTAACATCAGAGCTATTCATGCCGGCGCTCTTTCTTGAGCGCCGGCACGAATTCACGTTATATCCCTCCATCGTGCTTTTTCCGCACATGAGTTTCCAAGTAAATATGCTGCTCCTTTCTCGTTCCGAGAAATTCCGACCCCCCGCGTCGCCCCGCGCTATAATACATGTACTCGTAAATGTATACACACTCGGTCCCTTTATATATATCTGCACGTATATACAACGTACTGAACGACTGTGAAAGCGCCTGACGGCAGAATAGAGATTTTTTTTTCAACAACTTTGTCGAGCGAAATGTATTTGTGTTGACCTAATTTTCTGTAGGAGTCCAAGCGGGGTTGTGCAATTTTGAACCGCAAGTTCGTATTTCAATCGTGTATTCTAGGAAGTGTGAGGTTCTTGATTATATTGAATCATGGAAAATTTTGAAACTTCATAAGTCATATTATTTCTAATATGTACCTATGTTTTTATCTATATGATACTACCGCAAAGATTGAGTCTAAAATATCTTAAATAAAAAAAAATATTCAGTTTCGCTATAAATATAGCAACCCACACGCTTCGCCAGTGCCCGTATAATCGTAAAAGCATTCATCAACGTGCGGTCGGTTACGTCGGGTGATGTTAGGGGCAGACGAAAAGTTCGACGCACGCGAAGATGAGAAGACGTGTGCGCGCCAAGTTCGACAACCCTCGTATCTTTCCCTGTTTGTAGAGGACGTAAACATACACACACACATAGAATATTATTATACATGCTCGGAGTGGGTATACTCGAGAGCCTTAGATTGCTTGCTCCGAGTGGTCTATTTGTCATTTCGCCAACTCGCGAGTATAGCTTCTTCGCAGGCGAACTTGCCTATTGCGCACTTATTTCGCTGCTAATCAAGCAATTCCGCTTGACTTAATTGCGCACGAGCTCGCAGGTCTGCGCGAGAAGAGTTGATTGTGGGGCAGTTTCTAGCTTTGCGTATATAACATCTGCGACGGAATCGCGTATGATTAAATTAGTTTGTTAAAATAATTTTACACCGCACCGGAAATTACGGTCAGCTATTTGTTGGTTTTAAAAGAGAAAAGAGCGCAAATTTATTTTAATTATATTAATTTTTCAATATAATCCTACATTTTTCGTCTCACTGCTTCGAATCGGCGTTAATTAAAACAAATAATGATCCTTTGTAGGATCAAAAGAGATTGTTAAAATAAAAATCGTACAGGCGCTTCAATTCGAATTCGAGAGCTGCTTCATCAGAATCAAAGTAAATTGCGGTCCCGGCAAATAACAATTTGCCTCGGCGTATAAAGCGCCGCAGTAAAAATAAAACATTCAGACCAATTAAAATTTACCACTCGGAGTGCTGTCCCGCCCCTCGACGACCATTCTTCCCGTCTCTCCTCGCCACGCAATGAGGTGCCATCGAGACAAGCGCCCGCGCGGGAAGTCACGAACTCTAAATATATACCTACACAATGAGAAACACACGAACTGGAATTTCTTTTCCCCCGGCTACATCGGCTTGCGACTTTCTTCTTATCTTGGTTTGTATCTATAATGTATACAACAGAATGGGAGAGATTCGAGTAGACGCAAATAATGCTGCCGCGAACTTTCCTCCCGAGTTATATACAATTGCGAGTCGATGCCCTCGCGTATTTGGCTAATAGAATGCGGCTAGTGGTCACGAGGAGATCGATTCGCGGGCGATGCTTTCAAGCCGGGGGTCTTTGCGCTCTTTAAAAGTTCTATGCCCCGATGCAATGGAGGAGAGGGAGAGCAAGTTCAGAGGAGCGAGTGTCTTGGACGGTTTGAAAGCCTTTTTGAGACTACGAAGTATCTTGGTATGGATATATTGTAAGTTATGCAAAAATTATAATATTTATAAAGCTTTTCTTAAATTATTAAATAAGTTGGGTTACGTGTGAAATACTGGCGTAACAACTGAAGTTCAGTTACACTTGTGATATGAGGACTTATACTCAATGAAAAACGGACATGTAGACATCGATAGCTGATCATCGAGGGTTCGATTCCCGACCGTGATTTTTCGAGCAATCCTCTATTTATTATTTAAATTATGGAAAAAAAATTGAAATCAGTTGAAATTATACTTGTATTTTCGGAAAAGATATTTCCGTAAATTATTTCAATAACAAAAAACTATAGAAATCCTCGTATAAAAATAACTTCGTTCTCATCAGCGATGCACTCATAACTTAGCCAGAACTTTATCGATTTTACTTTTCAGAGTAGCAAAAGATTCATAAAAGGGCGCAATTTAGCCGAAAGTTTTTGCGTACTTTGATGCATGAAATTGGTGTACTTTCAAGCGTGTGCTTCAATATTTTACCTTCGGTAATCTAATGGAAAAACAAAGTGATATGAGTTTGGATGAAATTCTATAGTTTCGCTGGAGGCATGAACTAATCCAATTTCTGAATAAACTATCATACATGATTTGATTGGCTTTATTGTTAATTGCAAATTTCTGTAGAAAGTGTTAGAATATCAAATATGAGTTGTAGTATCAACGTATTTCTGTATAAATGTCATGCCATTCTATCCAAAGTAAATACGTATCTTCAATATAATGCAAATCCAAATTTTCAAAATGTAGTCAATAGAAATAAAACAAAATTAATTTAGCTCAGAATCTACTTACCTTAATTCCCATTTATATATTAATCTATACAAAAAGCCTTGCAAAAATAATTCACGGTAAAAAGTTCACATAATCATTATTAAACATCGTTTATCTAACCTTAAAAGAAGTAAGCAGAAGAACCTTCCCCGCACCACATCCACTGTTATTTTTTCCTCGACCTAATAATGAATTTTTTTTCCGCCAAACTAACATTATCACAAGCTGCGCGCTCCCATTTGAGTCAAAAGTCAATACAAATTCTCTCTCTCTCACTCTTCTTTCTCTCTCTCACTCTTGCCCTCTGTTACACCTCCTCCCTTCTTCAATAAAATATTTAAGCTCTCTGTCTCGCTCACGGGCCAACAAACGAACCAACGCGTAATTGAATTAATGCTGACGCGCGCAGCACTACGCTCGTTCGTCCCGCTGTCTCTATACACAGACATACATACACCTACGCATCTCCTCGCGTGCGTGTATCCTTCCAATTAGGCTCGGAAGCTTTGAAAATCTACCCGAGCCGTTCACTCACAAACGCACACGTACCTACATGCACTTGCCACCGGCGGCGGCGGCAATTAGAAGCCCGTCGCTCCTTCTCGCGCGCGATCGGTTCAATTACACGGATATCGATCGTTATCGCAAGCGCTCGCTAAAGAGAGAGAGAGCATAACGTTATATATATATATATATATATATATATATATATATATATATATATATATATATATATATATATATACGCACGCGTCGTCAGCTTCCGTGATATCAGTGCCGCTCGCGGCTCAAGTGCCCGCGGCTTGTAATGAACGGCAATTTGATCGCGTTACACCTGCCTGATGAGGTCTATATAGGTGCCTACGCGTCGACGAGAGCTGCTTTTTCGCGCCACTATGCACATTTATACGACTTTCGTAATATCCGCGTATTATGTGGCTGGAGCGGCAATCGTGGTTCTTTGCTCGGGCGTTTTATTTCCTCCCCGGGATACATAAGCCGCGGTTGGCGTAGAATGTACGCGCCTGTGGGCGGAAAGTCGCCCGCGCATTCGTATCCGCAACGATTTGCACTCGCGCGTGTGTGTTTTTATTCGTTTGCATGCGCATATATGTATGTATGGGCCCTGCGCGCGCCGCCTACACTTTATTGGCCGTTGACTGCGGGCGATCAATTTATCGACCGTTATGTACCGGGATTTAATTCGCTGCATTGTCGATAATTTATTGCTTGCCCCCAGTGTAGTGTGTGATATGTATATGTATACGTTTCCTGGCTTCTCACGTCGTCCCGTTTATTATTATTTAGAGTTATTGCTAATTTATTGGATTTTGTTTGCACCCTTGTTGCTGCTTATACCGTTTTAAACAATACTGAACACTTCTACACATATAAAATAATACGTGGGGGTAAGAATATGTGTATTCACATTAAATTTACGAACGTACATAAACGGTGAGTTTCTGTATATATTATGTATGTATGCCCGTGTGAATATAAGTATATTTTTAAAAAGTATTAGCAGGTTCAGGTCCGCTTCACGCGCTCTTCCTTTACTTTGCTTATACCGATACAAATAATATTGAAATATTATGAATTTAACATTTATTTTACTTTTTAACATCCGCAAATGTATCCAATATTTTGTATTGATACTTGGATTGATTTTTTTTTTAGTTTATTCCTACAATACAAAAATTTGGAGGTTAGAAATTTAACTGTAATCAGAACAATATTCATAGTCCCCCATTGTTAGCTACTCATAAAATTTTAATACTTTTTGTTATAGAAAACTAAATTTTAAGTTATTAATACTATTTATGACTTACATTTTAATTTAAATATTTCATAATTCCAAATTTTGTGGGTTTTATTTGGACCAATCAGCTACGACCTGAAGCAAAAAACTAACGTTACCGTCAACCAATCACAGTCTCCTTTTAATCGGACTTGACCAATCGCAAAGCTATTCCGTCATCATTCTTTTAAGAGAGGATATTAGTGAGAGTCTACTTTTAAAGAAAGAGTAACTTATTTCCGTCATCATTCTTTTAAGAGAGGATATTAGTGAGAGTCTACTTTTAAAGAAAGAGTAACTTATTTCCGTCATCATTCTTTTAAGAGAGGATATTAGTGAGAGTCTATTTTTAACGAAAGAGTAACTTTTATTATTTTTACGCTAATAATCAGTTAGGTTAAATACGAAATTCATCGATACAAGGTATGCGATTAGAATAGAAAAATGTGCTTTGGCCTATTACTCTTATATCAAATAAGGTAAAACTTATGTTTAGATTCTTCAAAATTAATAAAAGTAAAATAAAACTGTTTAAATAACATTTTTTTTTCTTTGAAATTCCTAAACAAAATGCATAAAACTTGTTGAACTATATGCGTTTCTAAAATATCTTGCTTTTGTAAAATGTTTTGTAGCTATTAGTTATTTGAAATTATAATTTTTTCCTTTGTATTTGTTTTAAAACGAACACAAAACGCATTATAAAAATTACGTAACCACAAGTCAAAAGAATTATGACCATATAACTTCTTATACATTTTTATATAACGAAATTTTCAATATACCGAAGAATTAAATTATTCTTTTTTAAAATAACAAATAAAGATAAGCTAATTATTTCAAATTCCACTATTTTCTGCGGAATACTTATTTCAAAGTATACATGAAATATGTGGATCGATAATACATTGTGCATTAATGAAAAGTATACTTTCATATATCTAATATATTTTTGAGGCGAACGTTTAAACAAATTTTGCTCGACTAATATAAATATTGGTTGATTGACTAATGCTTTACGAATGGCAAACGAATCGATCGATATATAGTTTGCACATAGATACGTGTATATTTTTATATGTACATTTTTTAAACACGAACAATTTCAAAAGCATCATAATCTGAGTTGCAAACTTTTTTTTTTTTTAAGAAAAAGGTAATTTACACATATTTCCCATAAAATGTTTCTACTTATTACTAAAATAATCAGTAATAATGAAATGAACTACAGAAAATCGTTGCTTAATGTTACATTTGTTATAGTATTGTCATCACAGGACCTTAATTATAACTGATGTTCAAATCACCATCTGCATTTTTTATATCACCGAACATGCAGTTTCGAGATACGCAATTATGAGATAAATACATGTCACACATAAAATTCTAAGCGGAGCTAAATTTCTAGATGCTCAAAAAAGCTACCTAATATATGACATCTAACATCGAGAGAAGTGCATACGAGCTCAGAAGCACCAAAGCAATCTCATTCACGAGCTATCGTAATAAGTCCCTTCAGACAAGCCATGATCCCCTCTGCGCCAGGGACACGTGTCTCTCTGGCGCGGCTCTTTTGATACCGCGTTTTCGCGCACACTCGAGCACACACACACATACACACATACTCGTACAATACAGCTCGTTTAGCGCGATGCTCGGACACGAGCGCTTCCGGGTACGACATTAAAATTGATGTTGGCAATCCCGGGTTATGTGCTGTCTCCTCAGCGCCGCCTCCCCCGAGAATCCTCGAAACGGCTGCCAACGGACCAATTTCGCGAGGTGCTGCCACCCCCGAGACGACAATGCGAGTGTGTACGCGAATCTGACGGAGTTGCGACGGGAAGGTGAGGGAAAAGATAGACAAGTGTTTATACTGCAGCGAGATTTTCTCGATTCTTATTGCGCCTCTCGCGGGACCGCTGAGTATAATTGCTGCACCAGGGAAAATTGGGATTTTTAAAAAGGTGGAAGGGGTGTGATTGTGGCAGTTCAAACTTCACAGCTCTGCCACCAGAGTTCGTGCCAAGTTTCAACTCTCGCAAGTGGCCGAATCGAGTCCTTGGTTAGTATATATAGAACTTCCAAGATTAGTACAGACATCCTACCCGAGTCTAAGGCAAGTTTACCATCAGCCTTACTGATGAGTCCACGATGGTAACCTGGAACGAAACTCAACCTACCTTACCGACCTCTCTCATACCTAACCTCACTTTCTCCATAACCTTTCTGCTCTCCCCACTAGATGCCCTCGTAGAGCTGCACCGCGGCCCTACGAGTCCGCACACTGGTGACCCCGACGTGATATGAACACGCAAAAGCAAAAACCTTCTGATACAATCCAATCCGACAAACCACAAAAAGAGACCCCTCAAGGCGTGCGACAGATGACGCCTCGAGCGAGCGGTACAGTGGTAAAACCCAATCCTCGAACCGTCGTCACACATGGCAAAAATTGGCTAGGTGACAAATAGACGGCATTGCCGGCCGGGATGCCCGGAGCCCGATAAACCCATTCTCTACCTTATCGCCGCAACATGGCAACAGACCGAATGGTAACCATGCTCCGGCTCCACTCTTCGACATCCAAACCCGTATCTCCACCAAGCAACGATGGCGGACCTGCTGCAACCGCCACAGCTGTGGAGCTCTTGGGAGCAGTAAAGCTTAGGATGTAGGCAATCACGCAATCCACACTTCCTGACCTGTAAATCACACATCCTCGCTGTCGGTAACCTCGTCCCCACTAACATCAATTAAGTTTTCGCCTCCGCTCGGGCACTCACTCCATCTTCTCGTTCCTCGCCTACAGCCTCGGCACTGGGGAGGGCGCCTATGGCAGTTCAAGCTTCACAGCTCTGCCACCAGAGTTCGTGCCAAGTTTCAACTCTCGCAAGTGACCGAATCGAGTCCTTGGTTAGTATATATAGAACTTCCAAGATTAGTACAGACATCCTACCCGAGTCTAAGGCAAGGTTACCATCAGCCTTACTGATGAGTCCACGATGGTAATCTGGGACGAAACTCAACCTACCTTACCGACCTCTCTCATACCTAACCTCACTTTCTCCATAACTTTTCTGCTCTCCCCACTAGATGCCCTCGTAGAGCTGCACCGCGGCCCTACGAGTCCGCACATGATAATGATAATGGCGTTTGGGAATCTTGATGTTTTCTTCTAATTTTTAGATAAACATGCTGAAGTTCTTCTTTATGTTGATTGGTAAGAAGATAAGCTAAATCGACAATTTAATTACCCCTATATAATTTCAGAAAAACAATGCCCTACATATTATTTTAAAACCGTTCGTAATTATCTTTTATTTATAGGAATTTCCGATCCGGGTTGGGTGAAGTTTTACTTTATAATAAGGAGAACAATATTTTCGCACGCAACTTTTAACACTTTCATTCAATGTAAATATTATTATACAGACTCTACGAATACACCGTAGCCAAATTAGAAAAGTAATAAAAGCTTACAATATAAATGCTATCAAGATTCGATCAGGATTAAAATTTCATACTCATTAATGCAGGGGACTTTTTGCTTATTTAAATCGCTGACCATGAAAAGAAAACACCTTGAGCTAAATTCCAACTGATCGCTGATAACATTGTACATTTTCCGAAAGTAATGGCGCGTAAGTAACCGAACATTTATGCAAATGCAGGTACACGCATTCGCAAAACGCTTCATTTGCTTCGTCCAAGGTCACAGAGCATGGGATTCGTGCGTTGCACGTCGCGACGGGATAATATCCCGGCGCGTGTCTGCGAATGCGTCGCGCAACTTTGGGATAGGTGTAGCGTATGGTAAAACATCGAAACGATAAGACCTGCTCCTATTCTTTATAATACATACTTTATTTCTAATACTTCAAGAAACACTCGTTTACAATCATAAGAATATAGTGTTACAATCAAATATAGTGGTCGTGAACTTATTAGTTGTGCAATTAATATACACGCGGATAAGATTTATAACGTTTCTTAGTATTCTTTTTATCGATAT
Source organism: Torymus aiolomorphi (assembly GCA_036365515.1). Classification (NCBI taxonomy): domain Eukaryota; kingdom Metazoa; phylum Arthropoda; class Insecta; order Hymenoptera; family Torymidae; genus Torymus; species Torymus aiolomorphi. Next base: position 127,729,111 of record CM070877.1, on the reverse strand, counting down.
CCTTTTTTTGTGTTTTTATAAATCGTTCACATAAAAATGATATGAAACCAATAAAATGTCCAGCCAAAAGTAATTGACAAGCAAGAATAATTTGCTTAAGTTTCAGATAAGATTTAGCTGCAGTTTCCACCTCTATGAGTTCCACATCAACGTGTGGATATTTTATGTATTGTTGTAAAATACCACTTTCAAAGATTCTACTTGAATATTTAGATATTGTAGGCAAATACGGATGATCTCGTCTCATATATAGAAGGAGAGGATAGCCTGCAACTACTTTCTTTATTTTATAAATATTCGGTAATGCTGTACTATTTTGTGAGTCTTTTATTTTTTGATGCAAAATATTTGATACCATGGTTTCAGGAAGTGCTACTACAGTATTTCGTATTTCTAATGCTTTTAAAATTTCATCGGGTTCCAATACTTGGTATCTAAAAGAGTATTTTATTATTAATTTGAAACAGAATACTTATTTCATACAATAAATTACCTCTTATATAATTCGAATATAATCTTGTCTTTTTTATCGGACAGAAAACCTTTTATAAAAGCGGGTCCTCCCAAATTTCTGTTAAAAGTTTGAATATCTTCAAAGTCATTTAATCTTTTCTCTCTAGTAAGAATTATCGAACTTTTAAGTTTGCTCAAATATAAAGTATTTATGACCATTGTACTGAGCAACAAAATGTAAAAAACAAATCTCAATACAGATTGTTTCGGCAAATGAACGTTTTGCGTAAAAAGAATCGCATATAAATCTATGATTCTTAAGTTCTCATAAATAATACCAACTTGCTTTAGCTTTCTTGTAAAACAATGTAATATTATATAAAACAAGGCACTAATGACCATACAAAGCCATACTTGCCAATTAAAAGGTAATAAGAAACTAGTAATGTTTAAACTCTCGTAGTAAGCAGTATCAATAAATACAAATGTCTCTGTGCTGAAAAACCACAACATATTAATTTTTTGCATTGTCAAACTATTTGAAAGATTACAATATATTGTAATGATTATACAATTGTAAATTAATTTACCCATAACTTCCTGAAACACCTAGATGATTAATGTGTTGATCTGCTGGTAAATCAGATCCGTAAATTATATCTACTTTGCCTTCATTCATCCAATCCATCAATATATTCCATGTTAAATTTATACTGAGAATTTTGGTACAATTTAACTCTAATTCATCGCAAAATTTCTCAATTATAAAACCACCTCTACTCCTATACATTTTTGATGGTTGAATATGCTGTGGAAGTTCTACACCTTCATTGACGCGAACATATGTTAAAGAACATCCGTAACTAAGAAAGTGAAAGCTATCAAAACTAACTGCATGACTTAATTCCCTTGATACATCCGTACAATCGTAATCATTCAGAAATATTTGTTCTTTTCTGTTGAATTCATTATAATCAAATTTATGAAAAGTAACATTTCCATTATCTGATACAATCAAGAAAGTGACATAAATGTAATTGTGTTTCCAAATGAAGTTTGCTATATCTAGCAATTCATTTTTGTGTAAATCGGTTATAATCAAATACTTCCAATATATACTATATAATTTCGTGCCAAAGAATTCATATAACTGATTCATACTTTTTATTGTTATAATTATGTTTTTATCATTTAATATTGAATTGTTTAGTAAATCTGTTGTTCGACATATTTTTGCAAGAGAATACAACGTTTTATATACACTATCGCTTGATATTATTTTATTACCTATAATAAATGTGATGGTCTTAGGAGTATGGGGAATCATGGTTTTCATCAATATCGTAGTACATGCGTTTAATTTCTTAATATTCAAATTTAAATTTCGTGTTTGATGATTAATGCAAATATTCAAATTCATTAAGTTAAATAAAACTACATAAAATATAATCTTTTTATACTGAGATTGGACCATTGTGAAGAAAACTTTTAACTTCGTTACACATTATATAACTAAATATGTACGCGTGGTGACATGGCAATTCATACTGAGCGTCGAAAAATTCAAAAATCTCATTTTTAAAATAGAAATATTCTGTGAGAAAGTAAAACTAACACTTAAACGTATTGATTATTTTCTACTTAAATATTATAAATTTAAAATATTAGGTAAATTTTTCCTTATTTTAAACAAGCACTTTATATACATAAATATATAATAAGGTAAAATGACTTTGCATCGATTAAACTAAAAATTTTACTTTATAGAAATAAGGAACAAAATTTATATTTTCTTAACATGGTTACGGAAATTCTTAATATAGTAAAAATATTCAAAAGTTGTATCACCTCTAATTTATTAAACAATGCAGATAGTTTTCTTATCTTAAATTATAGGTGAAAATTTCAATAAAAAAACAAACCATACCAATAAAAATTCCTATACTAATAGTTTGTAATGTAGGAATCAAATGTGATAATTTTATATATTCTGTTTCATAATCATTATACGACTCAACAGTATTCATATCTGGTATATTCTTAATTTTTAGAATGCTATGTTGCTGAGTTAACAACACTAAATTATTTAAATGACTCAGGTACGGATGTCCTTTTCTTAAATAAAATTGTATGTAAATTCGATTAACTTCTTCATTCATTTTATAAATTTTATGGAAAAATGTATTAAAAGCTGTAGCGTCTGTAATAAGATCATAAGCATAATCTGAAGCTATCACTAACATATCTTTTTCTATTAACGCATCGAAAACTTGTGTTGGAGGTAAAACTTGATATCTACAAGTTCATGAATAATTATTATTAAAAATAGTTCAATATTAAAGGGGTGTTGGATATCGACCTCTGGTATGCAATCTACAGTACCTGCTGGACACCAATTATTTGTTATAACTCAATTATTACTACAATTAATGACCTACGCAAATTTGCTTGCCCTGCGTAGTGTAATTACGTGTAATTATCTATCGTTTTGTAAAGTTTCAAGTCAAAATTTCAATGACACCTTCTTTTGTCGTTCCTAATTTTGTCAATTTTTGTTCCAAGAATTCTTGAAGGTGTCTTGAAATTTTTACTTGAAACTTTACGCCGAATGATAGATAATTATATTACGCAGGACAAGCGAATTCGTGTCCAGCTGGAACGGTAGGTCGCATAATAGAGGCCAGTATCCTCCCACACCCCTTAATTGGTTATACAGTTTCATGATCCTTACCTTTTGTAAATATTATAAATAACAGGATCATTGCTATCATTAAAAAAGTTTCGAAAACTTTTCAAACCACCAATAGAGACTGAGTCTTCTACACTTAATTCTGATAGGGTAAGAAAATAATCTGACCGCTTACTTAATAATGCACTTTTAAACACTGAAGTAAAGGCATTATTGATGATAAAATTGTAGAAAAACCATAAAGTAAGAAGGATTCTTAATCCAGTGTTCATTGTATATTGCTGAATTCCGTGTTGAAGTATAATTGCAAAAACATCGAATAAATTCATTTTTTCTTTTATGTATCCTTTTTTATAAAGCTTACTTATTAGTTGAACGAGACAAAAAAAAAAAAAAATTATTGATGTACAAAATGGGATCCAAATATGCCATTGAAACGATTTGAATAACGTATAATTGTTTAACATTGGTTCTGTCTTATCCATAAAATAATATGATACATATCTATAAAATAAAATCATATTTTGTATCCTGATATAAATTCGTTAATAATTTTCTTTAAATATCTTACTTATATATCGACGTCAAATCCAATTCGTCAATTTGTTCGGGTGTTGGTACACTAGATCCATGAACGACGTCTACCGTATCTTGTTCGAATAATCGTTCAACGTCATCCCACGTGTAATTAGAAATATAACCTCCAGATGTTTTACTGATATTATACATTTTTGTAAATATATTTAGAATATTGGTTCCAGTTGAATTATGCGACTTATAAAAGTAACGCGGAAAAACAATTTGATCTGAAACTCGTAATTCTCTAAGGTAACAACCATTGGCTGGACAGACAACATTTGAAAAAGACCAAATTTCTAAGTCAGACTTTATAATTGAATTACAGTAGCAACGAGTTATAATTCTTAATTGAGGCATATCATCAGCTTTCTTTTGCAAACTTCTTCGAAAATAACGGACTGTAGTTTCACAAGAATTTTTTATCACAATAAATACAATATATACGTAGTCATTGTACCACAAATAAGTAAAAAAATTATTTACGTCTTCCTCATTCATATTCGTTACAATAATATATCTTGAATATATATTGTAAGAAGCCTTACGAAAAATTTCACGTAAATAATTTGGATTGGATCCAAAAATGATATGATGAATTTGAAGATTTCGATACACAAAATTTTTTGAAATAATTGTAATAGCTCGACGCAAATAAATAAATTTAAAAATATCATTAGCTATTAAGTCTTGATCATCTATAAAAACTTTCACAGGTGTGCAGTGTAACTCAGTAAGATTACGTAACGCAGATTTGAAACAAAGGTAAACCGCTTTTGTTGAATTAAATTTAAAAAAATAATCTTCTTTCACAGTAGCTGCATTTTTTGTTAAAACAGTATATAATAAAATAAAAGTTCTCAACAACTTCATACTAGAATATAAATATAAGATTGGTGAAGTTCTTGAATATAAAAAGCGACTAACTAAAACAATATAATACCAATATGTGTCTTACTTACTAGTCACCAGCACAGTATTTGACGCAATTTAACTGTCATAAAAATAATGACTGCTCTATTTATATACATATGAAAAAAATACGTTAAAAGCTTTAAAATTGTAGTAAATGAAATAATGAGCAAGTTATTAAACAAGCAATTAGAAAAGTCAATAACAAAATAAAATATATAGATGGTAGTTATTTGCTACATGATCTTGTGCTCGTAAATAAATTAATGACGCATAAGTCAATATTCATAAGTCAACTACATTCCGAATACTACACGTAGTTTTTCAAACGAAGGAGTTTTAGTACTTTTACATAAAATTATGAAGAACATTCCATACACTGATATAGTATACCTAGTAAAATTTAAGATAATATATTTATATAGGATATAATTTTATTACAGTTTCTTTCTATTCCTGGCATTCGCCAAATTCATAATAATTTAATGGTCGATTATTTAATGTTCTTTTTACAAATCCCAATTGTATACTTCTTTTTTTCTCTAATGATGCCTCGTGTACTTATCTTATTAAAGATGTTAACAATCCAGCAGTGTCAAATGAGAGTTTTTTTAGGTGCAGTGAGCCTATCTTCTTCGTCCTTCGGCGTTGATGCGCTGAGCGTCCTCAACGGTTCTCGTACTCAATATCAGAAGAGATTTTCGGGCTCGTCACTGCGACTATCAATTTAACGTAAGGAAATTACACTCTAGTCTTTTCTCATATTTGCATGTGAGAAGAAGGAGGACTTACCCCTTTTGGGATTGGATTCAGTCTTGTTACACAGAGACACAGACACAGAGAGATTGAGAGTTGATCGATTATCGTTCGCGTATTTAATCTGGAAAGCACAGGAGCCTCTTGCTTGGCGATCTTCTCGCTTCGATCTGACGCGCTCGTCAAATTTCGCCAAGCTAGAGTGTCGGGCTTTTGGTCTTACTCACACCTTCACACTTACAAACTACTTGTTTCGATGTATCTCTGCCTCGTTGTCATGATGTAACGATCATAGTTTGACCGTTACAACGTAATAAATATTGGGTTGATCCATCTGCATCCTCTTTGGTCCAGTAAGTGGCATATTATATATTTTTCCATGCTGTCTGTCGAAATCAATACCTTTATTTTGACGATGCGAAACTTCAGAGCGGCCTTATTAGCCAACTCTCTATAAGGTGAAAAAGTGTGAGCTTTGCATTCGCTTTATCATCACCCAGTGTCCAAACATGTTGTAGGCTTAACCACCGAAAACATATTCAAATCACTCAGCGAACACTTTGTTGAGAGCGCAAAAATGATCGCCAAAGTTGCGTAGATTTCTTGCTGTCACCTATTCAAGTACCAACTGCATCAAGCGCTGTTAACTTCGGTAATCGCACAAGGTGCTGTATCCCTACCCCACCAAAGTGCTGGTTTTATGTCATACTATTCATTTAAACAAATATGATACAGGTAAAAAAAATTTCACATACATAAGCAGTAAATAAATAACTAATATTAAAACTATTGATGTTTTAAACTGATACTTATACCATATTCAACAAATATTTGTTTTTTGAAAACACCTTATTCTTATAAAAATATTCATAGATTTTAACGTGTAATATGATGTACACGTGTACCATGGTATGAAAGTATACAAAACTACAGAGTGTAATTTTGAACTGCGAACAGACAGTACGTCTATTCGCAACAATTGTCGTCGTATTATACTAAAATAAATAGTAGTTTACATATTGTTGGTATTATAACGTTTTTACGTAACATAAGCTAACTACAAACTTCTCGCTCGATTCTTTGTGAATTTATATTAACTTTAGAGAGGATTAACTTTAGAGGGATACTTTAAAATCATATACACTTATGTCGTTCTTTTAACTGTGCATTTATGGTATCCTCAGTTACTTTGTATCATTGTCTGTGTAAATTACTCATCAAACAATTTGACGGACTTCGAGAGGTTAGTGGTGATGAAAGCAATTCGGTGTGATTCTAGTAGTTCAAATCGATTCGAATAGTTCAACCTGAATCAAATAATTCGACGTGAATCGAATAGTTCAACGCGAATCGAATAGTCCGACTTGGTACGAACAGTTCGTCCAAAGCGAATAGTTCGATCTGAATCGAATAGTTCATCGTAAATTGAATAGTTCGATTTGATTCGAACCGTTTCATGCAAATCGAGTAATTCGATCAAGTTCAAGAAGTTTTATTTAGTTCGAATAGTTTGTCTTTGTACAAGTAGTTCGTATTATGGCGAACAGTTCAAAGTATCTAGCATTCGACTCGAGTTAAAAAAAAATAGTTCGATACAGTTATATCTGGTCGAGTCGAGTACTCACGCACCCCTGCAAATAAGTTTCAAAATTAATTTCACTTACTAGCGTTAATTTTGCGCGCTACGCGCGCCCTCTCTTCCTTGTTTCTCCATTTCTTTCGAGGTTCGAGATCGATTGGAAATTTCGAGATACCTCGCAAAAACGCTCGAAAACCGAACGAATCTCGATCGCTCAATTTATATTAAGGAAATCACAGTGTTTATATATCAAAATTAATGCCAACATTGATTATTATTATTTTCTAAAAATCATATAAAGCAATATACTTTATAAAAAACGTCAAAATTATTGTAAAATTAATTATAGCTATTTATTATTTGATTTCAGTAAGAATTGGTCACCACTGCAACTATACGATGATTTATTGAAAATACATATTCAATACGATCAAAAGCGAATGAAATTACCATTTTCCGTAAGTAAAATGCAATTATTAACAATAAAACCATTGTCAAAACAATTAACGTTTAAAAATATCTACGAATATTAATTTTTTTTAATACTTATACACACAGGGTGCGCAATAATTTCGTCAATCGTATACGTCTTCTTAACGATCAGCCAAATGTCTTATGAATAAATTAGTTGAATACGTTGATTACTTTTATAGGTGTTTCTCGGTATGGGCTAAGTACCGAGGAAAGCGTTTCTTCGCTCTCCCAAAGTGTCCACCTACGTCTATTCGGTCGTACACGCATTCTTCCATCACTCATAACAGAAAACTGTCATGGTATCATCTCGTAAATATAAAAGAGGATTTAATTTCCAGGATACCTTGAATTGAAATGAAATCGTTAAGCGGAAATTCATAATATTTGTTAATGGTAAACGAGTGTTGCATTATATACCAGCGAAAATGGTATAACGTTCATGCGGGCATAAAATATGCAAAAAGTAAAACTTTCAAGGGGAAAGGGGTATAATATCGTTGCATAATATTGTATCTACCCACATAAATTTCGAGTATTGCCTATTATTTCTGGTATTAATATTACACACGTTATGCCTCAATTACGTCTACCAAAAATGCTGGAAATCTGCGAACGGTCTTCCCCCAAAAAATTATTGTCGCAATAACTTTGAATTCATGCAAAAGGAACCTAGAAAGTTCAAAATTGTTTCGTATAAAATGCAACTCGCAAAGAAGTCGACGCGACCTCTGACACCACGTCTGCGCAACGGCATCGTGATAAACTCGTAAAGAATCACGGGCAAAGCTCCGGTATCACCCTCCACAGTCCTTTAAAATTTCAGCCAGTCGCACTTCGACAAAAGCCGAAGCGACGCCGGGCCAAATGACTGTCTCTAATTTATAGCGCATTAAGCATGAAAACGTGTTGCATGCGGCGCTTTTCCGACCGAACGTCAGACACATATTCATCCCTGTTATACGAGCGCGCGCCCTGTGTATATGTACAGATATATACGGTAGGAGAAAAGCACACTAACCAGACGCGGACAGGGAGATTGACCGTGACCCTGGCGCAGGGATCGCGCTCGTGCCAGCGGACCGATAGAACGTGGCCGCGCTGGGTTACCCCGCGGCAGCTTTCCCTTCCCCCTCTCTCGCGCTCTTACGTACAAGTGCAAGGTCAAAGCTACGGGCAGCTTGCCAACTATTTGCTCGTATATACCCGCCCACCTATCCTTTCTTTCTCTCCCATCCCTCGCCCTATAGCTCCCTTTTCTTTTTTATCGCTCTGCATCTGTGTCTATGTTTGCTCGACTTTTTCTACGTCAGGTATCTTTGTCCCCGTCGCTCTTCTTCGGAGCTTTAACTCCTTTAGCTTGGTAATTAGAAGTTTTTTCGTGATTGCGTGGATAGGTGCGCGTGACGTGGACGCAGGGACAGTTTATTATTGATGGCCGGCCGCTAATTGGACGCGATCGTTATTGAGTTAAGCTTTTCAGTCACTGTCCAATGAAATGGTGCTATAACTCTCGGTCGGCTGTAAAATTAGATTGAAATTGATTTCCAGGAGCAAATGCACCGTTAGCTCCGGTGTGACGCTATGGCCAAATTAGGAATACGCTAGTTCCTCATTTCTTCATGAATTTTGTCTACCCCCATTTTGTGCTGAACTATTTTTCTCGTGCGTCGAATCGCAGAGATTATCGTCGGTAAGTGACGATACGGTTTATTTAGAGGCACAGCTAAATACAGCTATTGGAAAATGTAATCTGATTAAGGAGCAGACTTACTTATTTAGGATACCATTTCGTTCAAGAATCTCTATTCTCTTTTTAACTTCGTAATGTAGGTACCTATAAGCACAAAACTATTTATTTTTAATTTTCTTAGACGGTATTTTTTGTTGGTAATAAACAACTTTAAAACTGTAAATCTTTTATCACATATAACTACAGTCAACGATGATATAATTATCAGAAATTGAACAATGTATAGGTGCATTATGATGATTATCTTTATTATACTACCAAAAAGTAAGCCTAAATAATTACTGCACAAATATAAAAACATTCTTTTGTATTTTTCATCTGTGTATATTCTCTTATCTTTTTCATTTATCTCTCAATTTAATTCCCTTTTTACTTTTGATTTTGTTCTTAATCCCGCATTCGTGTTCGTTCATCCTCGTCTTTATTTGAGATTTCGGAAATTGAAATTCTCAATCGCATCTCTGTGCAGGTTGCCGGTAGCGACTGATAAGACACGTAAACCATACCGCGCGACCGTATGCGGGATTGTAATATCCGGATGATTGTTTTGCGCGGACTTTGCAATTTTCTTGATCTTGTACTTTTTGTATTGAAAATGCCTTTTATGTTCTGTCTTCATATCTGCTATCGACTGTTCGTAAATGCAACTTTATATCAGCTTTCATCTTTTAAATTGCTTGTACACGAGCCATAAACTATAAGGAATAACGTTGACGATAACCTTGCAGTTATGTTCTGTATTGCGAATATTGTAATGCAAATTTAAAAATAAACAATCTAGAAGACATAATGATTTTTCGAGATATTTGCATTATTTTTACATACAAATTGTTTGTACGCAGTACCTTCAATTTTATCGTAGCACACATCAAAGATTGTTCTTTTTAATAACAGTTTAATGAAATAATCAAAGTACTATTTGCGACTTACTGAGATTCATTCATAATTTAATAAACAATATTTTAAATTTATTCCTCTGATTGCTATAATATTTTTATTCAGTTCTACTCTTACATTATAATTATTGAGCAGCTATAAGACTGCTTTAAAACGGTTTGTAAAAAAGTTTTCGAATTCCTATTAAAGACATTAGAAGTTTGGTGTACAATTTCCAAGACCAATTTCAGAAGCACGTAAATTGAAATGGTATTAAAGGAATGAAACGAAAAGTTTAAGCGATTTAAAATTATTCCAACGCAAACTGCAACGGTTTGTTCAGAAATAACTCATACAATTTGCCTTCCCAAATTGCTTATTCATTCAGCGGCACGAAATAGAAAAAAGCGGAACAAAATCGCCATAAGAAAGTAGAGAGGAACAAAAATATAAAAAAAGTTTATTTCTAAAGAATAGAAATCCAGCCGTCATGCCACTCCGCTGCGAGGCACGCCAAGACAGCGCGCCAAGGAAGTTACGTAAATAAGACAAAACATTCGTTTGAAATATTGGTTCGACCTTTCGCCTCTCGTGACTTTTTCCCTCCGATCGATGGATATACCCCTTCCCCTCGTTCTTTTTCCTCTTCGATGTATTTCTTTATGTACCGTACCGATCATAAAAATACAATTTGATAATGTGCGATGTACAGTTAAGCGAGCTCATGCGTATCCCTGATCTTGCTGTTCTATTATTTTTTTTTAGAGCGTTCCTTCGTAATACATATTTTATATGTATATAAATGATGGAGCGCCTACCAGGAAATTTGTCCTTCTTAAATATTTGTTTTAAATAGATTAAAATGAATAAGGCTTTGTTTATTCATTATCTATATTTTCAATTGTTCTAAAATAAGTGTGCATTAGAGGGTTTGAATTTCATATATTTTTTATAACTGGAAACTATATGCTATAATTTTTATTTAGAAGAAAATCTCAGTGGAACATACTTTAGTATCGAATCGATTTTTATAGAGCCTTCTACGATAAAATTTTACGGGAATCGAATATTGATTTTTACTCTTGCATAAATAGAAGTTTATATAAGTTAAGAGATTCTATCTTGCAATTATTTAACTTTTATTAAAAGTAAAAACAAAATAGGATTTTAATGTTTAACTAATTAAAAGAAATCCCATACCAAAAAACAACAAATTCTATAGTTTTAATTTTTCTTTTTGTTTTTTTTTAAACTACATGAGGGTGTCCACAGCCTTTAATTGTATTATTTATTACTTGTATTATTAATTTTACAAATTATAATTGATAACTTGAATACTTTTGCTCAGTATTAAAAAAAATTCGTAGCGATTTTATGAACAAGAAAAGAATTGAGTAGCTACCTCAATCCAGAACCTTTTTTCGTGGAGATGGTAGATGTGCTTTAGATGTCTTGGAAGAATACTGATAAACGTATATCTTACCAGAAATGGAGAAGTTACTTTTATCATTTTTAGAACATTTATAATTATTCGAAAATTTCATTTAAAATAAAGTTTTGTAGGTTCAGCTTTATATATTATTTATTTGCTATTTTATACAAGTAATATTTTTCGAAAATAGGCGTTCATATGATACGTAACATAAAAAGTTAAGGGTATAGGACGGCGACCGGAAAAAATTTAGAATGTAAAGATTTATATCTGACACAGCCATTTTCTCGGGATTTTCTTATAACAAAAATAAAACTTTAATACAGTAAAAGTTTTACTTTGAAACTAGGAATTAAAATAAGTTTTACAATTTCACAATTGCATAATATAAAAGGGAAAGTATAGCAAAACATTTTATTAATGGATAATTTTAACAACATTTTAATAATTTTTCAATTTAATTAGTATTGCGCCGAATATCGTTATTCATTTCAGTAATTTTACCATCCAGTAACCAAGTGATTTTTGTAACCTTTCATCCTCTTATACTCTAAATGATAATACAAATTATATAGATTATAAGAACTCCAATAAAAAAATCCACTTTACCAATACCTTTTCATGCAAATAACTCAGCACCCTGAGCTCGTTCTAAAAACCTCAAAGTCCTCAATGCGCAAACAATTAACAGAAGGACTGACCTCTCATGGTCGACGAATCCCTCTCAATCCATCCTCTTTAAGCTACTCAATAAAAGCCAGAGACCGTTAAAAACTGCCAACAGCTGAGCGGGAGATACGCGTACACCCACACATATACACGCTCGCGCGGCGCCAGGCACTTCCGGCGCGTGACGCGTCGTCCGTCCGTGCCATCTCTCTTCCTTCCGAATCGATAATCGATCGCTATATACACGAGCTCCCGCGCGAGGTTCGCGCCCGCGCTGACCATGGCCTTCCACTCTCTCTCTCCGCACTCCGCGCCGGAAAAATCCTCCGCGAGAAGTAACTCCTCCTCCTCCTCGCGCGGTTCAAGGTCGCCGGCGCGACGACGCTCGGCGTCACTCTGTCTCCACGTGGCTCGCGTTTTACAGCTCTCGCGTATATATATAAGCTAGAGTATATATGTATGTATATCTCTGTGTGCGTGTACGCGAACGAGTGAGCGAGTGTAGTTTTTCGAGCTTGCAGTGTATTATAGCAGTAGGAGAAGGAAAAGATGGAAAAGTCGACGTCTTCTATTTTCCCGGTATATAGAGGTTCTTGTCATGAGAGCGGAGAGTAGGGAGATTCTGTTTTGTATTATTTCGGGGCTTTTCCCGAATTTTTCGCCGATTTTTAAGGAGATGCAAGCTACGGGGTGTACTGGCGCTGTTATCCGATTTTTATAAAAAAGCGGTTTCCTCGCGGGCAAAAAGTTTTCGCTACAGGAGCGGGTTGAGCGTGGTTTGGCAAATATTAAGGTAACAGCTTACGCTAAGATATTTTATTAGCTTCTTTATATAGAATTCACAAATGTTATGGGCAAAGTTTTTGTTTCTATAGTTAAATCATATTTTACCGATAAGTAATTCAGCATTTTAAGTATCTTGATATAATTAGTCGACCATTTTTCATTAAAAAAGCAATTACAAAATACATCCTGGTTTCTTCTTTCAACACGTGTAATTCATTACGTGGCGTATAACCTTCCATTTTACGAAGGTTAATCTAGATTTCATCTTTTTGGACGATTTTATTGCATTAAAGTTAACGAGGTTCTTGTATGCAACCATTCGCCTAAGAATTGTCGCGGGTGAATTAAATTATTATAAATATACAGAATTAATTTCGAGAAAAATCTTCAATGGTTATTACAATACGTACTACTAAAAATAGGCACTAATAACACTGAAGATTAATCCTCCAGTATACTCATCACATTCGTACGACGAACATAAAACCATCCGCGCACGCATCGTTTAATTTAACAAGCATATTTCTCGTCTTCTCTATATCTGATCCACACTATATACTAGTTAGTTTCCTACCAAAAAACTTCTCCGCTCATTATTAGATCTGCCCACGTCCTCGCCCGAAAAACAGCATGACGCGCGGACGAAATTTCCTTTTACTAATACCAGCGGCAAAATATTGAATTTCCCTCTTTTTGCTCGACTCCCACTCTGGCTAATAAAAAGCCGCAACTTGTTCGGTGTTCGCCCATTGTCGAGCGCGATGTCCTTTTTCCGCGCGTGGCACCGCGTATAATATAGATTCTTCTCGGGGAGTCGCTCGCTGCGGCCGAGCACCGGGAAACCCGCGAGCGGGACTTTTAAGCTCCCTGACTAAGAGGGATTACAACTTGTTTTCTGTTGTTTTGCCTGCTGGTGGATACCGAGGACCTGTGATTTTCCACTCGAGCGCCGCCCGCAAATGATGTTATATTTTCATTCGGCGTTTCGTAAGTAAGAGATTGTGTTTTAATCTTTAAAGCCGTAGCAGAGGTATGTTCTTTTGAATATTAAATTGCATTGGAATTAAAATGAAATGTTTAATGTATACGTATATTGATTGTGGGGAAATTCAGTGTTTTTTCCCTCCTGAATCAGGCATTAAAATTATTTTTTCATTATTTATTTTTTTATTTTTTTTTTATTCATTGTAATACTTACTAACCTTTATACACATAACAAAGTTCAGTAACGTAGCAACTTAGCTTTACAAAACAATGTAATTAATTATATTTTAAAAATGATTTCGCCATTCTGTCCTCATAATCTTGCGTAATAATACATTTGTGCACTGCCACTTCTCTCTATTCTCCGAATATCTTCGCTTTCCGTGGCGATAGCCAACCCGCCCACACTTCAATGCCGATTAATAAAGCTCATTCCCGTCCAATGAAGGGGAACAGTCCGCCGCTCGAAGTCGAAGATATATATAGAACCGCTTCCTGTCCCCGATAGCTCTAATCGCGCTTTCATCGCTCTTGCGCAGAGGAGCAGTCGCGTTCTATGAAGCACATTATAACGGGAGCAGCCGCGTGTACGCAAACTTTCGAGCGGATCTGTGTGGCTTTTGATTCGCGCGCGTATATAGGACCATCATCGCGATAGCACGAGAGGACGAGCTGCCCTCAGCGACGCGCGGTGAGCGGACGGTTCAATTATTTCTGACGTGCTGCTGAGAGACAGCTTGGTGATAACAGCGTGTAATGTAACTTGTAACGGGTATGGAAGTTGCTTTTGTGTTTTGAATTGAGAAGAGAGATAATTATAGGTAATTGAGTGATAGGGCATGAAAGTAGGTGTTCCATTTTCTTTTAGCCAATTTAGTAGACGATACCTTTTTGAAAAATTAGATTAGGGGATTGTATATTTGTTTTTAGTAATAATGGACTAAAGCAACTGAACTCTGATACTTATATATTTTTAGCAGAAGGTGGTCAATCATTAACGTTTCTAAATATCCATCAAATCAAGTTTGTTTAAGTAGTAACATTTTTACTATTTTAGTAATTAGTAAGAAAGAAAAATACCAACATAAGTAAAAAAGTTAAGATTTTATTCTACATTCTGAAGGTAAAAATGGAAAACGATCGTTTGAAATTCGAAAAAGAAGTTTGAAATATTATTATACGTGTATTATCTTATTTATATACAAGTAAATTGTTTGTTTAAATATACAAAAATTTAACGAGTCTTTATGTTCACAATGTTTCACATAATATTCCCTGATAATATTCTAAATTGCAGCAATGAACTGCAATTGCCTGTACTCAAGTAGAAATTAGCGGGTTCAATTATCTAATATTTTCTTTAATCAGTAAAGTTTTATTCCTTTCCTACCATGATTAGTAAATGTTTTTCTGTATTAACTATAAATACCAAGCGCGCATATATAAATACTTTTCTAATTCTAATTATATACCCCTTTCCTATTTACGCGTACATTTATTATAATCACGCTTGTCATCTATTAGCCAAAAATACACCGATGATCACCTACACGCATTCAATAATCACCCAGGCGCCAAAATTACATCATCATCATCATTTATTCTGCCAATCATTCACAATAAAAACACACCTCGTAACAATGACCGCGAATCAAATCAAACGGCCATTCATAAAAGTCGTGGCCCTCGGCACCTCTCTCTACTTCCCTTTGTTATGTCAGTCCGCTTCGTTTTCGCACGTATAACCGGCTCTCTCCCTCACGTACTGCAAACACTGCACGTGTTCAATCGCAAATAGAGAGAGAGGGGGGGATGAACCGTTTTCCAAGGTATATGCGGGCTGACCCTCTTTTGCGCGCGCGCCCGCGAGAGAGAGAGAGAGAGAGAGAGCAACGTCCTCTGCTCGCACGTCCGCGACAACAACGTGTTGCTACCGTACACCTACTCTCTCGTCTCTCTTTCTCTTGATTGGCATCGGCCGGCCACGTGGCGCGCTCGTCTTTCCACGCGCAAACCGCACGAGCGCGCGTCTCTGTCATCACTCAATGTCACTCTTCCCCTGTCTCCGCGCCTCTAAACTAAGCTTGTGCAGGTAATAATAGGCTTGCAACCAGTACAGCGCCATGCTACACAAGCTATTTCTTTCTATTTACTCCCCGACACGTGAACGTGAAGTTTTAATGAGCTTTAGCGTTTCGCCAATTTCGTCCTGTGCGTGCGACGAATTTTCGAGGCCAACGTGGACATTTTGTCCGACTACTGTGCTACTCTATAATTCTTAACTTTTAATAGAAACAGTTAAATGTAACTTCAAAGTTTGTTCTATTGGAAGTTCTGCGTTTGTCTTTTTTTTATACTCGTAGGGGAAATTAGAAAAGTCGCTACGTAACGTTCATGGCGCAGTTTGCAAAATTGCGCGAAAACATTTGTTTTAAAAAATTACCCCGTTCTCTCCGTTTCTTTCAAGGTGAGAATGCAAGTAAGAAAGTTTTGTGAGAGAATTAAACACTGAATTATATAAACGACTTTGCTAGAGATGACTTTACCTCTTTTTCAAATTGGATTATTTGGAAGATAAAGGGGCACAGAATAAAATTTAATTTATTTTTATAGATCTATCTGTTTTAAAGATTGTATCATTGTAATATAGTATTTAAAATCTATGTTCATCCGAAACGTTAAAAACATATGTAATACGAAAAAATCAATAATTAGCTTTGTCTGACCGAAAATAAGCATTTCTACTTAATTCATGTACATCGATATCTCATAGGTATTACTAGGTATAAAATAAATATAAATAATAATATAAAATAATTTAAAGCATCTAAAAAAATGTAAACGACTTAAGGAATCTCTTCAAAACTTCCACCTAAAAAACTTTTTAAACTCCCAGAATCCACACAACAAATAAATAAGACCTCGCGCTTGTTCCGGACCGCACGCAAAGCGGCTAAGCGGCCCTCGCAACAGCAAAAGCGCAATGAAAAATCATTTGAATTTCACGACGCTTAATAAAAACCGGAATTTTAAAAACAAAAAAGTATAAAAAAAAAACCTCGACGTCGTGCCACATTAGCTGATTAGCTGACTCATGCGCTCTGCGGTTTTGCCGACGGTAATTTAATATCTCGAGCGTGAAATCCCCGGCAAAAGTCGGGCAGGCGTACGAGTCGTTATTTTCCCGCGAAACGGGAGTATATATGCATGCCCATTCCGACTGTAAAAAACAGCGTGGCGAAAGGTCGTCCCGTGTGCAGTGTATGTGCATATATATATATATATATATATATATATATATATATATATATATATATATATATATATATATATATATACGTTTGTGGGTGTGGGTGTGTATGTTCGCGGAGGTCGCGTGCGATTCTTTGTTTTGTGGAAAATAATTTTCCGCTGTCCCTTTCTTGCGCACGGTGCTGATTTTCGTGGAACGCGGGGGAGCAAGAATTTTAACGTCTGCAAGCGCTGTGTTTTTAGCCATGCAGGGGATGTTTTTTCAGAGCCTTGTTTACCCAGCGGGATATGAGCGCGAGGTTTCAGATTAAGGCGAATTTTATTTGCGAATGAAGAGATTTTAACCCGAAATGTGATGAAGTGCTATGTTTATTGTTTTAGTTTTACTTCTCATTATTAATAATCTTAACAATTATTTGATGAGTTTAACTTTTTACAAATAGTCCTCGCTCTATTTCAAGGTATTTATTTTCTGTATTTTTAGTAGTTTTTCTTATAAAACTATTGCAAAATATCGCTGTCCATTTTTGTATGAAATTCCTTTTTGTGATACCATGTATGTATTTCGTTCTTTTGCGTCGTTTGCATGTAGTCTATCTCGAAAAGCGTGTTTTTTTAGTATTCAAATGAAGTAAATTTTAATAATTGAAATGTAAATCATTGCACATAAAACCATTTATTATTTCTACCGATCCTTGTGTTCGTTTTCGACTTTATTATTCATGTTTTCATATTCGCTTGTTTATGAGTTTTGCCTTTCAATTGATTCGGACAAAATGCTTGGAAAACAGTATGCATTGCATAAAAATACGTTTCAAAATCAAATTACTTAGTTTATCTATATCTTCGTTCTGTATATGACTTAAAAAGCTTAATCAGTATTTGTGTTAAATAGTGTTATAATTTTATTATAAAATAGAATTACATGTACTTATATAATTAAATTGTATAGATTTGTTCAATCTTCAGTAAATAATCTGAAAACGACCCAAATTTGTACATTATAAGAAGCACAAGAACTCCCAAGCCTTACGAACTATTACTGCTTTTGCATACATAATATCGACGCCCCTTACGAAGACTAGCACGCTTTATGGCGTTCTCACGAAGGCTAGCACATTTCACAAAACTGCAACCGAAACGCCGAAAACTAGCATAAGTTTCGACTTTGAAACGTGCTAGTCTTCGCCGCAAACGCTGAAATAGACTAGTGTTCGTGGGAAACTGAATCGTGCTAGTTTTCGTAAGGGGTATCGATATATTGTTGATTTTCTTATATTTCTTTTAGATAAAACTCACTACGTCAGATACATTTTGACCAAATATTTCTAACCTTTCGAGCAAATTTTACTATTATTTTTGGATAATATCAATGCATCATCTGTCACTAAAATTTAGAATACAAATATAATTTCTAAACTTTCTAAAATTACATATAAGAAATTTTACCGTGGCCACAGAAACACCAACTTTTTAAAATAAAACTTAACAACCCTCTCCGAATAATTTCATCCTACCAACTTTTTATCCTCACGTTTTAACTACTTTCAATCTAATAATAATAAAAAAACTGTTTATTCACCCACCCAGCCCCAATAAAACCGCCGTAGCGCCAGAACGGCCGCGTCGACCTATAACGAAGCGCGGCAGCAGCCGTGCGGCTAGCAAGATCGATGCGCAATACTAGTTCGAAATCGGCGTGCATTATTCAAAACTGCACTGCTGCAGCGCCGAGGTTGCGAAGTTGCGCAAAAAATTTCAAACTCGCCGTCGCTCGTCGCGAAATCGAAACGGTCCGCTCGGCGCGCTTTTATTAACAAGCCAGTGGCTCCCGTGCGAGTTAAACTTTCCTGCGCGCACGGGAAAGAAACTTGTACGGCGCTCGTAAAGGGGGAGAGATGGGGAGGGCGGCTAACTTTGCCGGGGCCCGACCAAGTTTTTTCCGAGAATCTGTTATGTTAATTAACTGAGATAAAACACGTTTTCATTAAAATTTTAGACTGCTGCTTTTTGTCGGAGTTGCATTTAATTTGTAGCACATACACAGGCTTGTCGTTTTGCTATGTGGGATTGAAGAGATTTTTTTGGCTGTGATATAATTATGTTAACTTTCTTTTATGATGTGTTCAAAAGCGAAGAGTCTTTATAGGTTTTCCTCGAAAATCAATCGTAAGCATTAAAACTTTTATTTAAAAATCAATATATTGAAGAGTGAGCAATTATAATAATCGATATTGACTTTTGCATAATTTATAAACAATCCTAAGTAATTTCAATTTCCTATATATTTTTTACTAGAAATTTCTCTAAATTAGTCTGCAAAATAAATTTTTTACGTTAATAATTACTCATAGTTATTTAAGTGAAAGTTATCAATGATTTTTAAAGCTGCCTTTTGCAAATCATGCCTTTTTTTATTGAAATTCATAAGTTATAAATACAAAGAAATGAAGGCATCCGTTATAGCAAGTAAATACATGTTACACATGTACGTATACGTTATACATGTTTGCATAACGTATTTGATAGTCACCCTTCTTTTCATAAGCGTAAATGGATCCTCTGAGGAAATACCTTTTGCTACTGTTCCTTCAAGTAAGTATAGCTTGCATTGTGCTGACAATTTACCAGTCCAGCAAGACGCCTGGTAAATAGAACTGTTATCATAATGTACGCAAATATCAATACATTTTAAATACACATATCGAACCACAAATTATACTGTCTAAATAAACAAACGTAGCCGTTCCAATGGTTTCTCCCAAACCAGAAACATACTCAGAATGGCTTCTGCATCGAGTTTCAAAATTAACGCGAACCACTACACCTGGACTTATTTATAGCGCGAATCAATCTATTTGCAACTGCTAGCCGCGAAACTGCACTCCGCCTCATTTGTCCTTCTTCGCGGCGTATATATCGCGCGCGGTTGCTTGAAAATGCATGAGAGACTCTTTGCCCTCCCCCCTACCTGTACACCTCATTCCGCGCGCGGTGCAAACACTCGGTGCGACAATGAGATATCGCGCCCCACGCGAGAGCAATACAGACGAGCCAGCGTCCGTCCGCGCTTGCACATTTATCGGGCTTCACTCGAGTTAGGACTAGCGCGTTTGAAATTCCACCTGGCGTGCCCGAAAAGAGAAATGCGCGGGCTTTATGACGAAGCTTGCGCAATACCGGGCGAATATATTTCTCGCGCGTCTCTGTAGGGAAACCTTGCGGAATTTTTCATGATTTCGAAAGCATCGTCTATGCCGGTGATATACCAACGGAGTTTCGAGCGAATTTCTCTTTTCGTTGTACAGGCCTTGCATAATCCCTTATGTACACTGATAGAAAGAAATATTTCAGCCAAATTCCTGTGACTTAGCAGTTAATACACGAAACTAAAATTATTAAAAATAAATTGATCTTACAAATAAATAAAAAAGAATTAATAGTATTCTCAAAGTTTTAATAATCATACTAACATTATCAGTATTTATAATACTTTTTTGATGTTTTAAATTGTTTAATACGAAATAATAATTAATGACTAGATATGCAAATTAAACGTTAAATAAAATATTGCCAAACAATGAAAAGTTCATAAGATGTTTTATAAACAGTCGAAGTTTTACTACTTAATTCAATTTGACTTACTTATATTAATAACATCATCATATTTTTAATAATTTTAGTTTCGTGTATTAACAGTTAAGTCACAGGAATTTGGCTCAAATATTTCTTTCTATCAGTGTATACATAGTGCCGTTTATGGAGATACGTTTTTGGGCACTATAAAGATACGATCTATTGTGATGTTCGAAATGGTTACCTAGAGAAGCACTGAGGGCAAGGCTGGATGGGAATTCAGTCTTTTTAGCGTGATTTTGTCACTCTATTAAGACTCCGCCAAGCGTAAAACTGTTTCGCTTCTGTAACAATCTCGTTTTCCAGAAAACCTCACAACTTTAGAAAAGCAGGAAGTAGAATTGCCGCAGCTGTAGACGTTTCAAAAGATTGTCCCTTCAACGTTTTCCTTTCAGGCAATCATTAGACGAAAAATCTATTTTCTGCCCTTTTATCTTGTTATATTTTTAGAAGTATGCTTTCAATTCCGGAAAGTTTCTTAAATATACAAATACATTACTGAAATATTTTAGAAGAAAAATGTTTGTATTCAACACATCATTCACTGTACTTGATATTTATACGTGGAACGAATTTTGACTTGTTAGTCATGCCCAGCCTGCTCCTTTTTTATTTTAACACATTTTTGCAAACTGTCATATGTACATGTAATGAAAACGAATAAGCGGCCTCGTTTTTATAAGGGTGATCTTTGGAAGGATAGCTTTTTCATTGAAATTGTAAAATTCTTTCGAGTTACACTCTTGCTTGTGTACTCTGCACAAACACTTTTACAGTTATTTTTTAATATACACAGAAGTCAGTCGAAAATAAAAAACTATTATTGGATATTATTAAAATGTATTCTCTTAAAGTGTTCAATGATTTTGAAATTGGATTCTTTCCACATATTTTTATCAGTTTGTTGTCGCAGAGAAAGTCTAAGCAAAGGAAAGTTCTTCCAATATTCAACGCAAAGAATCGTATGGCGTAACATATTTCTCTAAAAATTCGAATGAACGATCTGTATTCTCCCAAAACCAACAAAAGAATTTTATTAATACACCCGCCACGGAACCAGTCATCTATTAGCCTTAAGCGAGTGTTTTCCAAGAGAGAAAGAAAGAAAGACCCGCGTTACGCTAGTCAAGCCCTCAGCCCATTGTTCTCGCAATCAAGCTCGTTCCTTTGAATAATCTCAAAGTCAACTAGCCTTCCCGCGAAGAAAAAGCGCACACCACGACCGTGGCGCCACAAGCTGCACGCGATCCCCCAAACGATCGTTCTTTTTTGTCTATAGAACGCATTCATGCAATATGCAGCAACCATCGCCCACAGGATCAACTGCGCCCCTTGCCGACGAGGCGACCTTTGACTTTTTTTCTCATTCCGCACCCCTTCCCAAACTCTTTCTCTCGTACGATAAACACGCGGGAATCTGACGATTTCCCGAGCGCGATAAATTTTAGAGCGTGTCCGTGAAAAATTCTTCGTCATGGTCAACTTTTCTTCTCCCCGAAGCGGAAGCGCAAGTATATAGATAAAGGACAAAGTCCTTCCGGCGTAAAAACGCAAATCGGATCCTCGCGGAAGCTGACTATTGTGCAGCTTTAATGAAATCGCGCGAGTGCAGCCTTGATAAGGACGCGTATATATACACAGGAGTGGGCGCAGAAGTTGGACGAATGGCGCGGGGGTGTTGTAGAGAACCGAAGGCTGCGTTACATTGGCGTTGCTAGCGGCGTGCCAGTGAAGTTTGTCTTTTTGTAACAAACATTAGGCTGGACTTGCTGGCGCGGCAGTAGGGGAAAACATCCTATAGACAGCAGCTGCTACTGATGCAATGCTGGTGTTGTTACTGCGATGGCTTCGTTCTTCGACGTGGGCGCGTAACTT
Organism: Torymus aiolomorphi; assembly: GCA_036365515.1. Lineage (NCBI taxonomy): Eukaryota > Metazoa > Arthropoda > Insecta > Hymenoptera > Torymidae > Torymus > Torymus aiolomorphi. The sequence continues at coordinate 127,706,412 of CM070877.1, read as the reverse complement.
GAATGTATACGAGCTCGCGCGAGTGAGAGGAGAGAGAAGAGGCCGAGCGTGCCCGTGCATACGTAATGTCCTTAATTTTGGGGCTTTGTTAATTACCGGATAGGGCTTGACTTTCGATCAGTTGCGGAGGTGATTTTATATAGTGGTTTTTGACAGTATCATATTTCAATATCATTTGAGATACAGGTAGAATCGTTGTGTGAATCAAGAGTTTAATCTTTCAAAAGAATACACCCTAAAAGCCTCCATCAAATATTCTCCAAATTTGAAAAAAATAAAAAGAATCATTTCACATTTTCCAAATTTACGGAAAGGGGGTACAGAGGGGTCTAATTACTGTGTATACTATTAGCCGATGGCGGTTGGAGGCTAGGTCGACGAAGAGAGAGGTTCAACTCAGACCTCGTCGAGGCCGATTCTCTATGAAAATAGCTACTCTTAAATAACAAGAAAAAAAATAATAAACTAGAATATAAATATTTTTTATAAGGTAATTCAATATTAAACTTTAAATATTTGTTCAATTTATCCATTTATATATATGATTGTTAGGATTTGCATCAAGTAAATCCTTTGAAAAAATATTTTTTCCAACCATTTATTTTAAATGAATCTTTTTTTATCAGTCTATTATTTGTCTCATTCGTTTACCCGTTAAATATATACAATCAATAAAGTTTAATTCAATTTTTATATTGATTTAAATAACAGCTTCAGTTTCACTAACTAATGAAATACAAAAATAAAAAATAAATCAGAGTAAAATCAATATTCCGATAAATTTAAAAATAAGTAAATTAACGAATAATATACCTGCATCAAGTTCAGTATTTTATATATCCTTCATTTTCTTTTAAATTCACCGCTGCATGAACATCTGAGAATGACAAGTACTAAGTTTGAACCGTCGCTGTATCTAATATCGAGCCAGTTCACATAGTTTGGAAGCGTGCAAGCACAATGTCTAAGTTCGCTCGATCAAGCGCCGTGAATGCTGTACTAGTGAAAATTCACTCTCAACTTGTCCATACTTGAGTTTTACATTATCTTTGACTTTATAATTTTCATAACTGTTGCACGAAAGTTATTAAGTATTACTTATTATTACTACAATTATTGTTATGAATAATATATCGATAACTGATTGAAAAACATAACGCACGAACACACGGGGGTACAAAAATAAAAATATAAACTTAAACCACTATCAATGTAACGTTCCAGTGATAAAAATTAATATTCTGCTGATATTGAAATATTGGCTTGGTTAAGTGCAATATCACACAATGACGAAAAAGCATATAAATTACTGTCGCCGTAAACAGACCTATATAATCTCTAGGTCAACACATTCCATGGTCATGAAAAACACTATCATCAGCATTACCGCTTCAATGTTTCGTGCGTATCATCCGCCCACATAGCGAAAATCTAACTAATTACATACTGGAACAAAAGCGTAGGACAAATAATGCACGGTCTTTAAATCTGAGAAAACCCGCACGTATTTTTGTAGATATTCAAGTCTACGCTGAATAAAGTTTATTTTTATCCAGTCGCTGCCTTGCATCGAGTAATGATGTTACAGTAGAGATCTAATTTACAAGAGAAAATTACAAACTTCTATTTGTGTTTCCAATTCATTCTTTTAATAATATTATCTATAATTATTCATTGTGATTTAATAAAAAGGTCGATAGTACACCGAGGGTGAATTATATGCAGAATAAAATAAAACGAATTCTACCCGAACATACAAAAAGTCCAATATTTATTTTCCGTCTGACCAAATACGCACTTCATCTACTTATCCCATTCTGACTACAAAATTTGTTTTAATTTCATCTTCAGTAAAACTTTAATCATTCACTAGTTATAATTTACAACGCCTATATTATACGTAACATTAATAACTTGCTTGTTACTTACTTGTTACCACAAAATTCAAACTTTCATGTATACACGCGTCGTATATTGAACATTATTAAACATGCTTCAGACAAAATTACTCGTAGGCAGTCTATGTATAAACATACCATTCACCCCGAAGGCGTCAAAATTGAAGCTCCCCCTAAGATTAAGCCTTTGAAAGACGCGCTCGTTCGCGCAAGCCCGGCTTTAATCCCTGGCATTCAGCGCCGCTCTCTCGCACTTACATTCACGTCAAGTCGTCAAGACGCGCGAAGCGTAAAGGATCTCTCTCTCTCTCTCTCTCTCTCTCACACACACTTCCTTGCGCCTCTATAGGTATAGACAATGCTCGTTAGAGTGCGGTCTGGCGACGAGGTAGATTACATTCCTTTGCGCACACATACACGTATATATACATACACGGCGGTTGGAGGATGGGGGGAAGTTTGCCGTCTATGATTACGCGGTTCTGGCGGCGGCTCGCCCATACCTCGCAATGGATTGTCAGTCGAGGGCTCTGTTGTTCTATTATTACAGGCAAGTGCGAAATGCTGATTAAATACGCTTAGATGGGCGGGAGGATCTCTCTTGGGATATATGCTGTTGTTGTTTTTGGGCGATGGCTGTGCGGCTTCGTTATTATCCTATTATTATAACGGAGAGATTTCGTATACAGTAATATATTCGGAAATTAAGACGGCAGTTTTAAGGGTCTATCGTGAAATGAAGAAATAATTTTGTCGATTGGGAAAAGAGCATTAGTCAATCGTCTATTAGAAAGTTAGTTGTTAATTCGATAAAGATATTATGAAATTAATTAAGGGTTTTAATTGGGTTTGTGTTTAATTTGATTCTAGTTGATCTCCATTTAATCATTCCCATTTGTTGATTGACTATTGATTATTGATATTCATTATTGACATACTAACGATAGCAATTAGTGGCTTTGATTATGGGGATTATCGGTAATGACTCTAATGAGCCTAAACAGCCTGTAATAGCTAAAATTAAATTTTGATCCCATCAACGGCAATCTAGCTACTAGTTTAGATATGATCAAAATACTATACTTCAAAATTATGTCGTATTCTTATCGGGACAAGCATGTAGGTTGAACCAGAAAATAAAATGTTATATATCATTAGTAATAACTTATTGCTATTATATTTCTTAATAAAGTAAGTTTTCATATTTAAAGGGTAGGTTATTATTATTATTATTTGGAAATCCATTTATCACTAAATATTTTTGGAACTAGTCACCGAAGTTTTTGAAAAATATATATCAAGAGTTAAAGAAATAATTAATATAAAATAAAAAAAAATATATAAAAAATGACTATTTCAATTTAACTCTATGAAATTTCAATTCTAACTTTTTGAAAATTTAATTCTTAGAAACGATTACAAATACAAAATCGGAAAGTATATAGAACATTTTTTAAGTTTCTTCGGTTCCAAACATTTCATACGGTGAAATCATTCAGCCCATGAATAACAGTTTGTCAAGCAGTCTAGTGCTGCAAAGAGACACAAAGCTCTTAATGGACTTTTAATAAGTGAAAATTTTAGCTTAAAAGCTAATATTAGGTATAAAGAATGATTTTTTAAAATAATTTATACTAATAAATAATTCATTAGTTAAATATCTATACATAAACAACTATAATTTGCCACATTTGTAAGTCGTAAAAGTAATTCTGTTACTAAATGTTTTATCCATATATTTATTTTATTTTTTATTGCATCTAATATTTATTTTAAATTCTCTTTTCAACTCTAATCTATAAATGTAAAATAATAAGTTCGCCATTTCAGTAGTGATAAATCGGTTGCTATTTGAAATAGTGGATATTATCTTCTTTTATCAATAGTAATCGACATATCACTACTGAACAGTGAACGTTGACTGCTGAAACGGTAACGTTATGATTATTCCATATTTCGAGTATATTAAAAACATCATTTATTTTTAGTGTGAAATTTGAATTAACGCGTCAACAGTCGACTGACATTGTGACTTTACGGTCCATTAAAACGTACAAATTGTTTATAATTTCCAAGAATCCCAAAAGTGTAATAACAGCACTACGGGAGAATCCATTAAAATGTAAAATGAGCGAAAGTACATGCCGCGAAATGCCTTAATTAATGTTCCATCCTCGTTAACGCCCGCAGCGCGGATACGAGTACAACGGGGGCGCAAGTGCACCGCACGCTAGAGTTAACATCTTCAAAGACTCCCATAACGTCGCGGCGGTGGCAGTGACGGAAGTGCGGGTGCAAGTACCACTGGCGTGTTTGGTATTCGCGTAGTGTGAAAGCGAAGAGAAAAGAGCGAGAGAGAGAGAGAAGGGGGGGGGGCACCAACACGAAGTGTCAGCGAAGGGAAGTATATTCGTGGAAAACGTAATGCGCGACTGCGTTGTGGAAAATTACGCATACCCGTGAATGAGTGCAAAGCGCAGGAATAGACGTTTTGTGTCACCTTCGTAACACTATGACATAATAGTCGATGGTACTATATGTATGCCCTGTTAAGGGTTTTTAAAGTTTCTTGTGTTACGGAGCAATCAATCAATAGTTTGTTGCTGTAGTTATATCATGACGCGCAGGTCGATTGTAGCGCGAAATATATTTTTCAATGGCTTTTAGAACAGAATTAAAGTTAAATCTCATTTTAAAAACATTGTACAATTTCCAAATTCATAAAACAATTGCAATGCATATGTTTACGTAAACCAACTTCTAGCGTAAAACAACTATTTGAAATTCGGACTGCGTATAATTTTCTCAGATTTCTCACATAATATACTTTGAAAAATGTCATGCATTCGAAACAGCTATTTTAAATAAATTAGTTACATTTCATTGGAAGATTGAACATTAAACTTTCTGCAAGATTTTTAACAGAATAAAGTGAACATGTCAGTGCATTTCATAAGAAAAAGCGATTAAACTATTGAATCGTGTAATAGAGTACAACGCCTCAGGACAAAGTTGAAATTAAACTCAAACCTCTGAAATGTTCCGTTTCTTACGTTTCTCGCGTTTGTACCCTTGGGCAATTTAATTTCGACGGTACGAAGAGCGACAAAAGGAAATAAGCGCACACTGCCATATGCATGCGTTTAAAAGCAATAGACTTTATTTTTCAGTCCGAACTTTTGAGTAAGTCCATTGTCTTAATGTACGGAAAAATTCCTCGTTTTTTGAAATTCAAAAATTTAATTTTTCAAAAAAAAAAAAAAAAACTAACATAACTGAAAGTTGCATTATTTTAAACGAATTAATACCTTAAAATAAAATAAAATTATTTGTAATACTAAATTTATTTTATCTTTTGAAATATATAAAAAGTTAATACGCCAATATTTTTATATATACCCTAAAAGTAATTTTAGAAACATTTGAGATTTCTATGCATTAATGTCCCGTATTTCAATAACTGAAAAAAAATCGCTTATTAATCCATCATATGGACATATTACATAAGGCTAGAGCCACCGGATATTGATGCCAGGTGCTGCTCGTAGGCGTGATATGCTTGTGTGCGGCGTCTGCTCCTCGGGAAATGATTCCATGAAATTCAGCAAGAAGTATAAAACGAGATCGGCGATAAGTTGCCGAGATTTTATTCTCCGGAAATGAAAGTTTTAGCGCTCGCAGGATGCCGCCCTTTTTGTGCGTGTCTCCGGTATCACCGTCCACTTGCGGGAGTTCCTTCTCACGCGATTTCGTCAATTTGACACAGACGGATGATTCGATCGGTTTAGTCGTCGTGGGAAACCAAACATAGATTATAATTTCAAATCACATATCGACGTGGATGTTCGTATTCATTGTATACCTAAACCAAGTGATATTGAATATGAATTAAATACTGAATAAGGTATATGATGGAAAGCAGCTAAAAAAGGTGTTTTATCTTGAACTCATAAATTTTCATTTAAAATTATCATTTTTATATGCACGGAAATGATACTCGCAATTGAATATAATATATACATTTCACAAATAATATTAAACTATTATAATTTTAATTTTTTTTAAATATTGCAATCTATATTTTTTGTCTACAAGAGTTGTCACTCGTTTCTGATATTAATCTTAAATAAAAAACATATAAGTTTGTTGATGAATGCCATAAAATCGTCTTAAACAGAGATCACCATTTTTACGTATATTACGTCTAGCCGGCAGGTACAACTTCTTATTGAAAGATAAACAGACAATTAATTCGTTTCCTATATACAATTAAAACCGCTAAAACGCAAATCCTCACCGCACGAAACGCATTTTTACGATGAACCGCGCAACGCGCCTGCATGTTCGCGGAAGCGGCTCACCGGACAGCAACTAGGAATTTCCATCATCTGCCCTTGCTTGACTGATGGAAAATCAATGCGGGCCGATGCAACGCAAGAGAAAGTGAATACGCAAAAGATAGTATGTGGGTGTGGGAGAGAGAGAGAGAGAGAGAGAGAGAGAGAGAGAGAGAGAGAGAGAGAGAGAGAGAGAGAGAGAGAGAGAGAGAGGCGGTCCAGCTTTTAAAGGTCAGAATTGACGCGCTGCCGCTACGTAATCCATCCCATTCGATTAAGTCAGCTCGACACGGTGGCGGTGCGGATGCAGCGGCATCGAGATGAAATAATCCCCGTGGGAGGACGTGAATGAGTTGCAGATTCGTCTCCCTCTCTCTCTCTCTCTCTCTCTCGCGCGCGCGCGCTGTCGCGTCGTCGCGTATTTACATGCTAAGAGTGAATTAATTATCGATGCATGAGTTGCCCGAGCCGTCTGAATATTCATGGTCGCCTCACCAATCAGTGCCCGCGCACGCGCGTATGCGCGCGATAGCTTAATCATTCAGACGGAATTCCTGTCGCGCGCGAGCGTACCCGCGTACGTGAACGAAGGGGAGAAAAGGAGCTGGAAAGAAGGGGGTATATAGCTAGAGAGAGAGATAGTGTGGTGCGCAAGTTGATCAGGCACTTTAAATGTTAAAATATATCGGTATGAAGCTGGCGGCTGGAAGTTATATACTTCTATATAGAGTTTGAAAGTCTTGATTCTTAGAAGGAAATGTAGAAGCGTACTTTTTAACAGGGATTAAGTTTTCAATGTTTTTAAGAATAACTGTAATAATGATGATTTAATGGGCGTTTTCAAAATTATTATACCGTATGAGAGAGGTGTGTGAAAATATTTAAATATATTTGGCATCAGATGTAGGCCGTGTATAAATTCTTGGTAGGTTGTAAACAAATCTAATTGTTACTCTAACGAAACATTAATATATTAGATAAAATTAGAAAGGTTTTTATTAATGCTTATTAAGACTTCAATGTACCAAACTTTAATGTAAATGATTATTTTAAACTAAAATGTAGTAAATTGATCTGACGGAGGCAGGTAAAAGAAAAACAAAGTTTTTTCCTTTTATTTAGGCAACGTTTCGTTGGCATGGTCTGCTAACCTCTTCAGGCTGTAATTTATTTTATACCACTCTAACCTCAAAATCACAACTTTGGTATGATTTTTCGGCGCTCGTGGTATAAAATACCGTTCGAAACGAGTACGGAAGTTGATTATTTACTTCATGTGACTTTTCGCACTCGCTTCGCTCGTGCGAAAAACGTCACATGAAGTGAATCATCACCTTCCGCACCAGTGTCGAAATGTACTAAATCAAAACAGAAAATTTTTTACAATATGTGAAAACAAACTATCACTGACATTACAAAAAGAAAAATTATTAATACCTTATTTGTTTCGTGTGTCACATAGAACACATAGCGTCAATATAAGCGATACAGTGATATACAGTCGTATTTATAGTACAACAATGACTGTATTTACAAACAAGACCAAAGAACAGAGCAATACATGGCATCAATTTAAAAGGCGCAGCCCTGTTAGAAAATAGACCAACTTCGAACCATCTACAATATAATATTTCCACATGTATAAATAGTTATTCTTCGTCGACTTCATTAAAAAATATTATTCAGGTGATAATTCGCACTTTTAATCATTTCATTTAAACTTGAAAAGTGGTTGAAAAAATTGTCTTTTATTAAAACGTATGACTGAGTACACGCTTAATTATTGGAAAAATGTATTTCACGAACCATTTAAATAAAAATGATATTTAAAAAAAAATTAATTGCTAAAATTATATTAATATAAAACAATAAAATGAATATTTAATGGTCTCATAGAAATTAAGATATACCGCTCGCAAGAAACTGCGGTCTTATTTACAGAAAGATAGATGAACGGTAGGTCTCACCCTTTCAACGCAAGCATCTAAACATTACAAAGTTTTGTTCGTTGTGACACAAGTTGTTCTATATACGCCCGCACGCAAATTCGCAGTCACCAAAACAGCCCAGACTATACCTACCTTTGCGTTAGATACACGCATGTGCGCTGAAACTTACACAAATAGCTATACATACATATGCCTTCTCGCATGCGAAAGCATGCGTGCAACGTTTTCGTCGGTACGTCGCCACGTATGCACGTGCGCACTCACGTATACACACGGAGAAATTCGGTAAGTGCGCACATAGACACAGCCGAGTGACCTCTCAAGAGCATTTCACATCGGATTAACCCCAACGAAGATGAATTCGGATGCGCGTGCATGCGAGCGTCACAGGCTATCAAATTCGATTATATACCACCGAGATGCATATTCAGTCGTCTCACTCCCTCTACGCTCGAAATCTCCGCATTTGATTAAGTCTTGCGCGCTTTCACGGTACGAACCGCTACTCTGTGCACTATACACGTATAGCCTGCTGCTTTCGTTCTCTGAATGATAAGCGGAAACTGGCGCGCGCGCGCGGTGAACCGCTGAGTCGTGCGGAAAACGCTTTATTCGCACAATACAATGCGCGCGCGCGTGAGCGAGTTGCTGGCGGACGGATTAGGAAATGCGGGCGCTATGAGCTGCGTCCCGAGGCGCGTTAAAGCCGCGCGTGAAGGAGCTGCTGCTGCGTTGGATGCCACGGGTTTTTAATGCTAATTGAGACTCGCCAGTCCAAATTGGCTTAGCCGCGGTAATCTCGGAGGACTCGACTACTGCGGACGGAAAGTTGCGAATTAATAAAGCCGCGGGTGAAGTGTTATGTGTGCGAGGATGGTTTAACTCTGAAAAAATGTATATAAGGTATAATAGTTTTAAAAAGTCATATATATTTTACTTTTCTATGCTATTATGAGGTAGCAGATGCTTCCACTTTTCGAGCCTCGACGTAACATTTAAAATTCTGCATCGAGTTTCAGAAGTCGAACTTCCGAAGTTTAGAAAAAGTTTTAAAAATTGTTGGGCATCGGCTTCTAAACTTTGAAATTGTAATTTATTCCATGAAAATCTAATGCCACGCGTAAAGTGAGTGATGCAGTTCCATCGCAATTTTTCAGAAATTCGGAGAAAAACACGCGCACGTGAAAAAAGCGAGTTAACGCGTATTTTGGAATATTTTGAGAAGATATAGCTACCCAATAAAAATGCAAATAGACTTATGATCGTTTATGCTAGATTATTAACACGTTCACAGCTACGACAAAAATAACAGCTTTTTTTCAGACATTATTTTATTTTAGTTAGAATAAATTTATAAACATTTTAAAAAGTTTAAAAGACATAAGGTTCTTTTCATTTCATACCAAATGTAAGTAAGACAAGCGTGAAAACATCCAAATTCCAAAGATTTTGTACGAGTCGTAAGTATATAACTCGTATAACTTACAAAAAAAAAAATAATAAAAATTTTAAATGTCGCAACAATATTTTATCCAGTGCAGATGGTGCATTCTCGTATTTAATTCAGAAGACATTAAAGCGCATATCCTGCACAATTTTACCGCTTTTTAACCTCTAAAAAAGAGCTATACAACAACCTCTCCCACCTAAATAAGGTACAGTAGCCAGCTAGAAACTCGCGGCTTGCTCCTCCGTAGCGCAAAGTAAAATAAAAACTCCCGCTCCTCCCTCAAAATGAACTAAAGCACTGCAGTTATAACTCACCTCGCGCGCGCGCTTTCTGTACATGAAATCGTAAAAAAATTACCATCCAAAAGTATTCTCCGACTCTCGGCCCGTATACCTCAATAATGCATCCTCCGACATCTACGCTATCTGAAGTGTGTGTGTGCGTCTGAATTAGCAACGGTGACCTAGGGGTTATACGCACATCGGCGATATCACACTGGTACGCCCCTCGTAAAGTCGACCACGAGGGTAAGAAAAGGTCTTCTCTCGCCTTAATAGGCCGACTCGCGCGGGCCGCTCGTACTGAGAGAAGAAAGTAAGTACGGTGAAGGACGAGAGAGGGAAAAAGGTCGAATTTATATAGCGGGCCAAGAGGTCTAATAGGGATGCCCGGGAGATCTTTTGGATTGAGGGGAGAGACGTGTGGCTCTGGGGGGGGGGGGTGTATTATGGAACACAGTGGTTTCGGGGCGTTAAAAAAAAAGATTCGCGCCGTGAGCGTTATACTTTTATGCCGGCCGGATTGATTTTAAATATTTAAATTAATAATGGAATATTACATCTGGTCTATAAGAATACGCACAATTCCATTAATGTATTCCAACGCTGAATTATTGAACCGAATGTAGCTATAGGTAGTATATAATATGAAAGCTAAAGGTGTGCGAGCGAATGAACTGATCTATGGCAGCGTGTGGTTGGCAAGCGATATTTTTTTGTTTCATAAACGAAGAGGGTTGCGTTGTGTGGGTAATCCTGGGAATAATTTGTTATCGTTTCGGGGTAATATTTTTCGAACGAATTGCGAGTAGAAATTTATTCATATGCATGCCCAGCGAGTTTATGGTAGAATTAGTGGGATAAATATTAATAATTCATGATTTATTTTATCAGTTGAATCGCCTGAAAATATCTTTCTTCTTGCAAAATAATATTAGAAATTTCAAAAGGTACGTTCAATGTTGGATAATTCAATTTCTTTAAAAACAGGTTGATATTGACCATGAATCCCTGTATAATTTCCAATTAAGTCCTTGTTATAATTGGTGATTTACGAGGTCGCAATGACTTCTCTTGCAACGACAATTAGTAGTGTTACTACTGTTCCAACCATAATTCAAGGAATAACATATGTCTGCGTACAATCTCATTCTTGAATTCACAATACGATTTCACATGTATTTATGCCAAGCAACAAGCTACAAAACAGGACCAACTTTATGGTAATTTTATTTATTCAGTAGTATTATACTCCATAATAGTCTACTCAAACAATGGTATATAACACATCTGATACATATTACTTACTTACTTGTATACATATCCTTTATTAAATGATCAGTAACATCAACAGCTCAATCCCAACTCTTTTTTTCTTCGAGTCATTAAAATCTAGCAGTTTTGATATAAAACGTATCGCTCACCACCCTCGTTACAGAACGGTCACATATGTGCAAATCCGCGGACTACAGACAACAACTGGGGTACAAAAACGGAAAAAATTTTTTTTGAGGGCACACCTATCACATAAGGTTTTTTTGGTTCTTTGGCGGTCCCCCAACATGAAAATACTCGTGTACACTCATTATCCGTTGCCAAACTTTCTTTCCGACGAAATCAATTTTTCTTATGGAAATTTAACATGGGAAAAATGGACGAAAAGTAGTCATTGATGATTAACCAATAGCAAACTATTGAAGAGGCCAAACCAAATTTCATAAAAAAGCGATTAAAGTTGAAGAATAGAGCTTTAATTTGAGATGAGAATCGTTAAAATCAGTCGATTCTGTGCAAACGTGAATTTGAAAATGGCGAATAATGACGAAAATGAGCGGTTTTTTTCAAACCCACGTAATTCTTCAAATTTTTGTCATTTTTCGCCGTTTTCAACTTCACGTAGCTTTGTACAGAATCGACCGATTTTAACGATTCTCATCTCAAATTAAAGCTCTATTCTTCAACTTTAATCGCTTTTTTGTGGAATTTGGTCTGGCCTCTTCAATAGTTTGCTATTGGTTAATCATCAATGGCTACTTTTCGTCCATTTTTCCCATGTTAAATTTCCATAAGAAAAATTGATTTCGTCGGCAAAAAAGTTTGGCAATGGATAATCAGTGTTCACGAGTATTTTCATGTTGGGGGACCCCCAAAAACCGAAAAAACCTTATGTGGTAGGTGTGCCCTCAAAAAAAATTTTTTCCGTTTTTGTACTCCAGTTGTTGCCTGTAGTCCGCGGATTTGCACATATAGACATACATACGTATGTGAATGTGCGTATTACTGCGATATCGGAGCAGTCCTAATCCTAATCATTGCCGAGTACACCAAAGGAAAATCCGTCTGGATCTCGTTCACGGCACGGTAACAGGAGCTTTTTAAGAGCTTCTGCGCCATTTACGGAACTAAACGAGCGTTTTTGCGTCAGTATCAGGCGTCACGCGCAGGCTGGGTATACGCTTACACAAGGGCTAGGCAGGCTTACAGCGATTAAATAGGTCACTTTTTTGGTCACAGCCTGGAAAATTACGTACAGAACGCGAGACTTTATCTCGATAAGCCGAAGAATATACGACCTTTTTTACGCCCTTTTATGACGAGGGAGTAACAGTTTTTTCAAAGGCTGCTTCATTGTGCGATTAGATACGCAGTCTTTTTGGAGAACAAAGTTTACAAGGCAAAATTTGATATTTTTCACGGTTTCTGAATTTGCGTATTTTATATGTATATGACTTCGGCTGATTTTATTTCGACGTAAATCGAATGATATTAAATAACGTTAGTAGTAGAAAAATGTATTGTTCTTCATCGTGGTTAAATGTTGATGAATCTATTGAAAATAAAAAGATCTTATCGATGTTATTTAAATTTATTATTTATGTTATAAAATGTATTTAAATTTTGTTTTTCTATTAAAGAAGTTTTTTCAGCTAAATCTTGTATTTTCCTTAATCTCAAATAAAAATTTATTGCCAGGTCGATTGGTACCGTCGTAATAAAATCGAATAAAACTCGTCGCTTTTCCAATCCGGCAGTATAACTTAATGTTTCAACTTGTAAAAATACCAAGAAAAAAATAAAATAAGTTTTTATGATCATTAATGAAATCATTTACAATAGTACACACAAATTTATCGTTATTTCTTATTTATTAAAATTATACTGAAATTCCCTAAAATGCTTTATTTCATTATTATTCACAAAAAAAAAACTTGCAACTAACCGTTTAAGCATCAATTGTATTATCTCAGCGCAATCTCCATTCGATCAGACATGATGCAATTATATTTATTCCGAACGAAAGATCAGCTACTAAACAGCGCAAATGCCCGCCGTAGGGGTAAAAACAATAAAAGCCAATTACGCAGTCGCGGAGCGAGACCGGAGCGAGAGCGCGCGGTATCGGATTCCCCCGCTAATAAATCAAACGAACACCGTCCGCGCGAGCTTTTCCGATATAAAACAGAACAGAGCAGCCACTCCCATATTCCTTCTCTCTCTAGATTAGTTTACAAAGGCATTTGCCGTCGGTGCATACTCGCATACCACCACTACTACCCGACATCTCGACGACCTACAAATTCCCGGTATCACATATTCGTCATATATATATGGCTCCGCGAACGATTAGGTATAACACGATCAATCGGAATTCGCAGAAATTCGCACATCGAGACCCAAATCGCCGATGTATGAACTATATTTCCAAGGTCCGAAGGCTAATTGACGAATGTCGCGCGCTCTACCTCGCTCGGTGTATAATGCGCGCGGATTATATACTCACGCGTTGCGCGTCTATGCGCAAAATGATACATCGGCGTTAACCGAGACCCGGGGCGACGTTAGAAATTTATATATAGGTAGATGTATGTGCAGGAGCCCGGGGCTGCCAAATAAATCGAATATGCAACGGGGAGTAGGTACGCGACGTTTACGGCGAAGTTAATAGAGCGGGATTTGCGCATCCTGGAGCTGGCGCGCTTTTAAGAGCTCTAAGGTCGGGAGAGGCTATGCCGTGAAAATATAGGTCGCGAGCGCTCGGCCCGGGAGGAGTTAATCTTTATCTTCTTTGTTATTTTTAAAAGTGCCGGCCGGGTATAATGCTATATAGGGGGTAACAGATTGCGCGAAGTTATTTTTCTTCCAACGCGTATAATCGATTCCTTTTTTTTCTTTTTTTTCTTCAAATTTTAATGGTTCGGGTGGAATAGTATATTGATAACCGTATATAATTGTCTTGCGTTTCGGCAGAAATTTATGAACCTTCGAAAATATTAATATGGTATATAGGTTAATAGTTTGTCTTGAGGTCGATCAAGCAGACCTACATTTTTCCAATTTTATGAAAAATAATTGAAACTGCATGCCATCATTATAAAACGGTCTCAGAATTATTTATAGATTCCACCATGACATCGGTAACCTAGATATACCAGACCTAAATACCATTCAATGACGTTTAACGGTGTATTAGAGAAATTCCCAACACATCGTAGAAATAAAAAATCCCTTACTATTACTATTTATTAACAATTACTATTACTCCAACAATTTCAACATTTTATTTATCAAAATCAAATAATAAATCCAAACGAAATTTCGCAATGACATTTGCTATTTAATTAAATAATTTTCTCTCCTAATTGAACATGAAGCCACTTCAATATCCGTTTCTCTTCGAGTACCTGACATCAAAACTAAATCGCGTGCAGTCGCACAACCGGAACCAAACATTCGTGTAATTTTCCCTGATATTTTTTCTGTGTCGCGTACATACCTATATGAGGAACTTCACAAAAAATTTAAACTTTAGGCAGCCTCAAAACTGGTCAAAATTTCCTTCAAAAGTTATAAGAGTTTAAAATTGAACGTCGAAAAGGCATAAAAATGCTCTCAAAATCCCAACTGCAGATTCCTGCGATTTGTGCATTTTTATGCCTTTTCGATGTTCAACTTTGAACTCATAACTTTTGAAGGAATCAATATTTTTTTTTAATTTTCAAGAAAGGAAAGGAAAGCTGTTTCTTTCTAGTTTCAACTCCTTTTTTGAAACTTCGAGTAAAACGTTTCTGGGCTAAATGGCTTAGGTTTAAAGTAAAGGGCTTTCTTGTCACTTTCTTTAAAAATTTCAACCTTAAAAAATGTATCACAAAGACGTTTTTAATTCTACGCGATTTTTCCCGTATACTTTGTCACATAAGAAAGAAGAAAAAACGCGTCCGGAAGGTGTGCTTTGAAAAAAAATTTTGACCGGATTTGAGGCTGCCTAAAGTTTAAATTATTTGTAAATTTCCTCATATACACACGATGACGGTACCAGGGGTAAGATGAGCCATGTTACCGTGAAGAAATGAAGAATTATTTGTCAGCGATAATTGGGTCGCGCAAGATCAGTTCTGCTGCACTATATATACTGCATCTCCGGGATTCCCTCCTCCCATAAATTGCAACTCTGCGCTGTCGCAGGGGGATACACACGTATATAGACTTATACGTGCTCCCTGTATATATGTGTGTGTGTATTCACACGTATACAGGAACCCATAAAAAGGACTCTCGCGAGTAGCAGCAGCAGCAGCCATACGTATGTTTTCTTCGCTCACACCGCGCACGGGAGGAAGAGAAAAAAGTGGGACGCGCGCCGCGCAGGACGTGACCCGATATATATTCACCTGCCGCGCGCGGGGGTGAGGTGGCGTATATATACGACTCACAGGAGTCCCTTTTTCGCGCGCAGGGGCGTACGAGTTCCGCGTCGCCAGACAGAGTTGAACGGTTAACAGCGTTTTTCACGTGTTTATTTTCAGCCGCTGAGGGGTAGTGCGAATTTGTAACGTTGAGAAAGGGAGATAGAAAGAGAGAGGGAGCGTCTGGATGAGCTTTGATGGTCGACTGGAGATTTGCTCATGATGAATCGGTCGGAGCAGTTGCGATAGCGCAGTGGAATTGAAACGTCGTTGGTCGCTGCCGCGTTGCGACTGTAAGTATAATGAGAAGATATATGATGCGTGAACTGCAAATCGTGATATCTTTTTTTTTTGCGATAAATGTTGAGGATTTATATATTAGGTAAAATGTGATATTCGGAAATTCGTATATATGTCTTGTCATCGTGAAACGATAAGTACAAATATATATACTTGTCTATTTACATGTTACAAGTTTATTGAACCTTTTTGATATTTTATTTTTAAATTAAAAATATACGAAAATATGTTCACGCTTTTAAAAGTATAAACAACACATATAAACAGATAAAAAAGCATGAATTAAAGTGGTTGAAATTTTAAAGAATATCTTTCTATGTACCCATATAAAATATCGCAACGTTAGCAGATAATTGAAAACAACTAATCAAATATTTGTATAAGTGGTTATGTTTTTGGAACGAAATATAACTTTAGTGTTTATTCATCCAAAGCTGTTTTGCTTAATTATTTAATAATCAATAAATTAATTAAGTACTTTTTTATCGCAAACATGAGCAAACAGCCTTTTTGTTGCTTTATTTCGAAGATACTACTACGTGAATACTAGTTAATATTTTTGGCTTATCAAATATGAAAAAAAAGAAAGAAAAATTGTAATCCCTTTCACATACATAACAAACTATCTACACCGACCACGAAACGCAGCACAATAATGAAATAAAACACATAAATATGAAGGGTCAAGGTAATTATTACTTTGTATTATTAGGATAAAAGAAGCCAAGACTAAAACATTCTCAAGGGATCAAACAGCGTACGCAAATTGAAGGAAGAGCAAGCTGTCGTGGAAAAAGGCCATTTAACATGTACTATCCGTAATACGTAGAAATGAAAGAAGTGATAAATGAATTTTGCGGAAAATACAATGATCAGATAAAATTACTTCATTGCCGTTGTTGAAATGCGCTTTGAACTGCATACTTAGTTAAGCATAGCATTAATTAGCTGATAGAAGAATTTGTACGGTTAGCATGTAATTTATTTGTAAATATTAAATGAAAGTTTATCGTTCTCGACCAAAAAATATAAAATTATTTTTTAAATAAATCTGTCTATAAAGTAAATTGTATCATTTTTACAATATTGCTTCAGCAGTAGAATAGGCGGAAAACGGTTAAAAATAATTATTAAACATTTAATAACAACTACACTGTCAGAAAACTTCCATATATATAGGTATACAATATGTGCATTTAGAAACGTAAAATGTAAACACAATATATCTATATATGGAAGTTTTCCAAACAGTGACGGTTTATTGTAAACAAAATATTTTCACCTTCTTCACCGATATTAACTTCATTTTGAAAAAAATTGTTATATTTATACTTGCAAACATACATACTGGGTTAATCGTATACGTAGAGAGAATAAATGCGGATGTGAAAACTAAAATATTTACGATCAAGTAAATATTCAGCTATTAACTTTAATTTTTTATTTTAATTCCTTAAAGCGATAAAATCGATTCAACCAGCTTTTTTGTAAAGCGTAGGGCACTAGAATTACCCAAAATTTTGCAAGTTATTTATCAGCTCGTCAACTTTAATTTTTGCTGTTTTTATTTATTAATTATCATATTTATTTGCACGTTCCACATCCTATGCTTTTTGATATTTCTATCGTTTGTCACGCACCATTTTTTTCCAAGTTTTTGTTTAATCTTTTTGAGATTAGGCAACAATTTTCATCGCTGGATTTTAGATTAAAATTTATGGATACAGGAACAGAAAATTCATATTCTTAAAAACCTGTAACATTGTAAGATGATGTTTTTTATTCAGATGCTATAAGTTAGCCCAGCTTTCCCTTTATTTACTCCTCCAATGAGGCTAAACGGATGATTTGGGTTATGAAGTTCTAAAACTTATAATTCCACTTGATTGAAGAAAAATCCCAATGGGCATTTTTTCCCTTGAAGATAAACATTCGAATCCGATCGGACAGCAGTAGGTGCATATCCCCTATAGACATCTTTCTGCGAGTCCATAAATGATTGGAAGGATAAGAAAAAAACTAGGTCAAACCTCCCGAGATTATAAAAGTAGAATGTTTTCACCAACTTCGGTAGATTTGAATCTATTATGAAGGTGATATTTTTGCAATCATGTTGATTTATCTTTGCAAGTACGCCGTATTTCTCTATCTACGATTAATTTATTTTTATTTCTTCGGCAAGATGAATTTTTTTCATCAGAAAGACGAATCAATGCGAAACATGTTCACGATATTACGAGTCAATTTTAATATCGATTTAAGTATAAGTGTATATTTATTTTCTATATAACAATTTTAAAAAAAATAAGTGCGTAACAAACAACTTCTGTTCAACACCCGTTAAGCTAGAATCATTTAAATGTCTCTCTTATAACAAGTGACGGAGCGTTTCGCGTTCCCTTACCAGAGCAGTATTATATAGACCTTCCCTTTCGACACCTCGAACATCGACTGTGTCTTTGTCCCAGTAAACCTTCGAGCTCTCGCCGCAAACAGTAATGCGACGACGTTTAGTTGTCTCCTCTTTGCAAGCGCTGGTGTTCCTCGGCAATTCTGCGACGAGTCATTTTTAGGGGTCGCTCAGGAGCGTAGGAGGCGGCGACAAACCGCGCGATAATTGACTTGCAAACGGGCAAAATTGCTTACGTGAGCGCGAATGTTAATGGGCACGGTTACTTGCACGCAAAAGCCCGGGAAAAGTCGTGATGCGAATGCACCAGGCGTGGAGGCGAATAGCCGTTGCGATTCCAGAAATATCTCGGCTGAAATAACAGGGGCTGGAAGTATCTCACATGCTAGCTTTTCGAATACTTTGAATTTTAAGGTGAAATATTCAATTAAAATTCATATAAATTTAGAGAATTCGTACGTAACGTGAATCGTTAGCTCTGTTATTTTATATACATATTGCTGCTTTCTCAGAAATGTGAAATTTCATTATAATTTTCGAAAGTGAGAATTGCATTATGTTACAAAAACGCAGTTTTCAAGCAAAACTCGGCATGAAAACAATGTTAACCTTTTAAACGGGACTCGCGCAACAACATACTGCTATTGCGGATATTCGTACCAGAGTATAGGGGCGTCCGCGACAACACAATCGGTTCAAATTGACAAAATAGCATGCACACAGTGGAATTTAAAAAAAAGCAGCGTAAACACGAAACGTCAGCAGTGCTTTTTCGTGCAATTGACCTAGTATTTTTCAATATTCTCCCTGATTGGAAACCGTCGAAATAAAACATTGGTTGCGTTTAATAACATGCAACCTCAATTACTTCATTACACATATCCAATCTCGTAACATCCGCCTAAGCCGCGAAAGCTCACTTATCACGAGAATCTCTCTCATCAATCTATCTGCTTTCTCTGTTGCAGGAGCCTTTATCTCCGGCCAAGGATCCACGCGGCGCATTCTGCACGCACGAACCGGAAGACAAAAGCCCGGTCGACTCCACGGCGCACGTACCGTCATCGTCCTGCAGGCGACGATCAAGTGACAGATAGGAGACGTCGCTGCTATATATAGCCTGGCAAAGGGGCCAAGGCCGTAGCCGCGCTGATCTAATCCAATTATCGTGCGGACAGAAATCGCTACTATACTATACACCCACCCCCGCTTTTCGGCGGATCCGACGGATCAAGAGATTTTTCAGAATGACACTGTCAGCCAGTGCTGAAGTGGACGGCGGCGCAGCGACGCAAACGAATCGCGTGAGTAGTTCGTGATGTGAATATGTGTGTGTGTCATGTTTTGAGGGGAGACGGGGGGATGACGGCAAGGAAGACCGATGGGACACCGGAGGACGCGTGGTTCTTGACGGTAATGCGATATAGAAGGCGCAATGTGGGTCATGCGCGTGGGAAAATTGAAAATTACGTTACACGCCTATGTATATAGTGTTTCAAAGGGGGAATTTCCATCGCGACACTTTTTTTAGTTCAATGCAGGCGATGCTTTTTGTACGGCTTTTTGGGGTTCGCGATGTATCGGCGTTGTAGCGCTGCGAAATAACTTATGCTCCGCAGTGATTTATTGAGCTTAACATTAAATTCTTCGTCTGCATAAAAAAGATTCTTTGATTTTTACACAGATATATTTTGTATGCATTGAAGAAAATATAAGGACAAAATTACAAGGTTTTTCTGGCAAGAGGGGAATTCTGGGGGATCGTGGCAGAAATTGTAATGTAGCATAAGAATAATTTTATTTTATTTCACACTGCTGGCTTCGAGCGAAAAATAAGATATTTTAATGAGCATTTATAAACGGATTGAACCAAAAAGTTAAGAGTTTACGTGGAATTCGTTATCACTGTTGGCAATTGAAATCTTTAGTAAAATATTATATGAATAATTTGTTTATATGAGCAATTCCTGGGAAATTTCCCTTTTACGTCGCCAAAAAAAATGAAAAATTTTTTTGAATGCACACTTACCACACAAGGTTTTTCTCGTTTCTTGAACCTTACAGAACGTGAAAAAACGTGTGTTCCAAGCCGATTGAGTGGTATCATTTTTTTATAGCACTTTTAATTTTTCTTATGGAAATTTAACATGGGAAAAATGGGTGAAAAGTCGTCATTGATGATGAACCAATAACAAGCTATTGAAGAGGCCAAACCAAATTCCACAAAAAAGCGGTTAAAGTTGAAGAATAGAGCTTTAATTTGAGAGGGCATTCGTTAAAATCGGTCGATTCGATGCAAAGCTACGTGAATTTGAAAATGAATGAAAAGTGATAAAAAATGAGCGATTTTTGCCAAATCATCGTAATTCTTAAAATTTTCGTCATTTTTCGCACTTTTCATTCATTTTTAAATTCACGTAGCTTTGCACCGAATCGACCGATTTTAACGAATGCCCTCTCAAATTAAAGCTCTATTCTTCAACTTTAACCGCTTTTTTGTGGAATTTGGTTTGGCCTCTTCAATAGCTTGTTATTGGTTCATCATCAATGACGACTTTTCACCCATTTTCCCGTTTTTTCACGTTCTGTAAGGTTCAAGAAACGAGAAAAACCTTGTGTGGTAAGTGTGCATTCAAAAAAATTTTTCATTTTTTTTGGCGACGTAAAAGGGAAATTTCCCAGGAATTGCTCATATAACCAGCTATCTTCACTTTATTGGAGAATCTGTTATCTAATTTTTACTTATACGCTTTCACAATTTCAGGGACTGAGAATCGAAGCCGCAGAGTCACCATAATTTTCGAATGAATCCCAGGGTGAGTGGCGCGAGCGGTGGCAACGGGGACCGCGGCAACGGATCGTTGGCGCACGGACGCCCGGCCGACATGTCGCGGCCGCACGAGGAGAACCTCACCTAGGCCTGGATCTCGAGGCTGTTCGCGCGCCGGCAGCACATACGGTTCGTTCTCTATACATAAATATCCTCTGAGACCCAATACTATAAGGATATAGCAAATGACGGTGTATGCATAGGTCCATTGCGCGCGTCAAGATCGCATGGTGGATGAGGGCGCAACGATGTCTTCGCCGCTGACGGGCGGCACGAACCTAGGCGAGACGAGCAGCAGCAGCAGCGGCGGGAGCGGCGGCGGTGACGGCGTCGGCGGGGCCAGTGGCGTCGGCCTCCAATCCGAGGTGACCATCTCGGAGGTGAACTTCGAGACGGCGACCACGTGGAAGGTCCTCTGCACGACCCTCGTCGTGGGCATCGCCCTCGTCACCGTCTTCTGCAACGCCATTATCCTCATCGCGTTCTCCAAGTTCAAGCGGCTCAGAACTGCCTCGAATTGCCTCCTCGTCTCGCTCGCTGTCAGCGACTGCGGGGTGAGTTTTCTCTCTGCATTAATGCAATTGGTAGGTACATATATGCATGCATGCGCATGCCATTTATCCGCGAATCCAATATTATGTGTTGTAAGGATATAATTAGACGTTGTTATAATTGAGGACGTGATATTTCGATAGTGCGGAATTTAATTATAACAGAACGCGCTTGTTACAAATTGATGACTTTTGTTGTATTATCGATTTTTGAAATCGAAATTTCGACATTTACATTTTAAAAACTGAAATACATAGGTATAGAGAAAATGAGAACTTGTATGAATTTTGCATAATTACATAAATGGAACATCATATTAAAGCGTATTGGAAAATCGATTTGTAGAATATGAGAAACAATTCACAAATAATTTTCTGTGTATGAAAAAAAAAATTAGTATACAAGGACACTTATAATTAAATTTTACTTGAAAACTTTTACTGGAATCCGCGGATACGTACGCTTAATATCACTTATTTTAAAATTGGATTATCCGCTCTTCGATAATTCTTGTATCGGAGGCCAATTCTGTTTTAACTTTATCGCGCATTTCATTTTTAATATTCCAAACACTTGTTCTGCATAGCACACTGAAATCGATACAATGCTGCAAGTCCCAACTTCCCGAAACTCGATGCGCGAATTCCTTTTCATAAAGCTTGAGCCACAACTTCAAAAACTATTTCAAAACCGTTGCACGGCAATGATGAAGAAATTTTAACTGCACGTAACTTTTAATTAAAAATACTAAGAAATCTTTCAATTTATATTAATGGTTTGATTAATTTTATATTATCTTTAAAACTTGTAAAATTTTCACGTTCCATAATAATTTACTAAATGTTAATTTTTGCATTATTCATGCCTTGTATATAAGAAATGAATAGCAATTGACTACTAAATAATTTATTTAACCATTCTTTCTCTATGTTACCAATCATTGTCACATATCCAAATAATTACGTAGCTACCACGTAATCGAATTAACAGAATTGAAAATTAAACGTAAATATGAATACCCCTGCGCAATAGTCTATTAAAGTTCGACTTCGAATGCAAATCAACCTACAGATGAAACAACAAATTTCCCACGCTGCGTTCATAACCCACATGAAGCCAATTCCCACATCCCCTCGCAAACTGATGAGAAAACGGAAAGTAATCACTCTCGCGGCCCCAGAGTTAATTTGCCGAGTCCACACTCTCTCCCTACGCACTCCCTGTCATTTATTTATTAAACTCAAACGTCTCGCGGCGTGCGTCGCGCGCGCGGCAATAGCAACCTATATACCTACGTTCGTCGAGCGTCACAGGTACACCGGTGGCCCATATGATTAAAGGCAAACATACGCGCATTCAACAGGTCGGGCTGACCCTGCCCTACAGCACGATAGCCGAGCTCTACGGCTACCAGGATCGCAGCGGCGAGGGTGGCCTGGTCTCTCTGCCTGCTGGCCTCTGCGCTCTGCCCTACTACGTCCTCATCGTCCTCTGCAGCGTCAGCGTCCTCGTATCCGTGGCGATAGCCGTCGACCGGCTGACATCCCTCGCCCAGCCGCTGCGCTACAAGAACATCATCACCCACAGCAGCATCGAACGATACATCGCTGTATTCTGGCTGTACGCCACTGCGATGGGATTTGCGCCCGTCATCCACGCGCGGATTTTCGGCCTCGGCCAGTCGCTCAGGTAAGCTGTGTATAGCGAGAATATGCTGTGTCTGCATGAGTAAGCTGTGATATGATGGTGATTTATAGTTTGGAGCTGGTTTATGTCGAGGTCGAAGTAAATTTATAAAAGTATACAGTATTTTAGAAGAAAAATTGTGCTAATATTTTTGATCATGGTATTCCTATGTTGCCCATACTTTGAATGGAAAAAACGAATAAAAGTTGCATAAATTTGGAAGTTACGATATAACTATTATTTGCTGAGTGGATCCTAACTTCAGCTTTAATTTATATAAACTAGTCTTCGAACCGCAATAAAAAACGCAGTATTAAAGTAACGTAGAGTAGGGAATAGCCATGCCTTTTAATTATTTTAGTTAAAAAGTTCGTAAAAGCACACATCTTCTAATCCACAAAGGAGCTCAGCTACTTTTTCACATTTACCACTTTCGCGTGCTCTATCGCGGTCGTACTCTATCCTAGCATCTACAAATTTCATAAAGTCCTTCTTCAAAGATTAACCGAACTCGAATAAATCCACCGCGGCATGAGCTAAGTGACCCAAAAAGACTCTCTGGGGAGGTCGGCAAGGTGGCTTTTTTATCAACGTTATATAGTGCGTGTAATTTGTATGTCTGTTGTTTATTTTCGGTCTTTTTTGTCAGCGCGGAATTCATTAATTAAATGGCTAAATAGCGTGTTGCCTATAAGTAGAATTGTTATATAAATTGAGTTATCAGAAAAAAGAGACGTGTTTATATTTTATATATTATATGCGATTTGTATAAATGTATACGATCACTCTCGTATTGTTTGTTATTTATCAAGAATTTCGTTGTATATACGTCGTGTCTCTCCATGAGAAGAAATAGAATCTCATTCCATGAAACTTTTGCCACAATCAACTAATGTTTCCAGAATTATATTTAAATTTTGTTATTAAATTTTTATTAAATAATATATTAAATTTTGTAAAGTTTAATTTTGATCTCATACTCCATAGAAATTTTATGTATTTGTTTTCGTCTACTAAATTCCAAAGCACGCTTTAATATATTGGAATAAATTTGATTAATTTTTAATATAATTTCTTGAAATATTTTTCATTTTTAAATATTTGTAAAAAAAAAAAAATCATTTGGAAAATTTAATTTTTTATTTTCTTCGTATTTTACATTGCCTATACTATAGCGTCTTCAATTTTACAGCCATTTAAAGAAAATGTAATACAATATTTTACGCAGCTTCTTTGTAATCCTATGGTGAGAATAATTTAGATATTTCAGCGAACTTATACACTAATATGTGTGTGTATCTACTAAAATTGAACATTATACAGGGATTAACATATGTATGAAAAGATTAGTTTAAAGATAAAAAAGTTACAAATATAAGTTGGGTTACTTATGTTTTTTACTCGTTTTTTTGCATCAAGCAATATTATAAAAAAGGTTATAATAATTAATTTTCTCAATAATATTAAATCAAAAACTTCGATATCTTCAATATCTATAGTTTTCTATTCACCTACATAAAGCTTCATAAGTTTCGTCGTAAATAATGTAATCCGTCGCTGAAGCTGATGGCCCAATGAATCTCATTTAGTTTACTTTTGCAATCACGAACTTTTAATTAGTTTCAATCCATCCAATTCTACAGTTTACCTAGAAGAAAGTTATATTAGAGAAAGTCGATTTTTACACGGCATTTATATATTTACTGATTTCCGTGCAATGCACGTACAACGGCCTGCAACATAAAAATCTGGTAATTTTTCATACAAGATTTGAATTTCTAAATTGAAAATAATGATATACCAGAAAAATATTTCTGTTGAAAATAGTGACTTGAAAAAACTCAAATAAATATACATTTTCGTGAAACACAAAAATAACACTTGAAAAGTACATACTTATACACTTTTAGACGATTGCCATTAAATTAGCATTTGTAATGCGCGGGTACAAACAAAAAATAGCAAAAAAAAAGTTCTATTACATAACAGAACGACTCTTCTACATACAAATACCCGCCCCTCTTAACGATCCACTTGCTAAAAGCCCTTTATGCTAAATTATTATAATGCGCGGGCGAAACAAATGAAGGAAAATTACACACCAGAATTCCGTACGTTTCCGGAGGCGTCGTGTGCTCTCTTGTTATCCCTGTAGCCCGACCACTTTCCCCTGCCTTCATAAAAAGTCAGCGCTGTATGCTCAAGCGAAAAAGAGCCAGAGAGACGGAGAGAGGAGCACACATGTAAAACCAGCGGGTATAGAACTGAATTCATACATGCTTGCAGCATTCTCGCCTTATTATGCACAAAGCCCAGAAGCTTCGCAGTGTGATGCATGCATGCGACGATTTTCCCGCAAAAACGTAAGTACGCGTACCTATAGGTAAGCCGTGTGCGCGTAATCGAATCGCCTTGCGTTTTCCTCGCACGGCCCGGCGTCACGTTCCTCAAACAAGGGTTAGGTCTTCTGTAATGCGAGATCTCTATCTCTCCCTACGTCTCAGGCCATTTTTATGGGGGCTTTCCGTACTCTGTGGTACCCGCGCAAATATCGACCCTCGTGATGGGAAAATTGTCAATTTCACGCGGCGCGGATATACAGGTATTTTCCCACGGTATTTTCAGTGAGGCGAGAGGGTGATGATTTTGAGATGATTAGCTGGGAATGGGAGAGGGGTTAATCTGATGGCGCTGGATTTTGGGCAGGGGTCGAGTTAAGCGTACGGTATTATTATAAGGACTCGTTTGTATAATACGCTTATGAAATCATCTCCGCGCCGTTCGAAATTATTTTTCTTTTATTGGCCCATTTGAAAATTATGATATTTATACAATTTCACGTTTCGATAAGCATGAAGAATTTTTATTACCTTTCAGAATGGTAGCGCAGAGTTTATTTTATTACGTGAATGAAAATATAACTCTTACGTTTCAATATATTGCAGACGTAATGACTTACCGGTTAGTCGGCATTGTCGATAAATAAGTAACGAGTATCTCATTCGTATTTATAAAAAGATTCATTCGTAGACACTTCGACCGGATGGTCTTTCACGGCTGTTGAAAAACGCGCAGCTCCGATAACTACACCTACAGTCGATGCATTATTTATAACAGTGCAAAAATACGTCTCCTTTGTGCGATCCAATAAGACTTGTATTATGATCAACTCTATTTTCAGTCTCCGATTCAAAGAAGTTCAATAATGAAATGAGGCTCGAGGTTCTCTCCCTCCCTCTCTCTCCCACCCGCAAACGGTGTAACCTACTTTATCCCCCGACGTATTCATCGCACCCGCGCCTTTCTACCTCTCTTCAGTCGTGGAGAATAAAATAATTTTATCGTCCTCGAGGATAAATCATGGAAAAAAAGAAATAGGAGGGACTCAACGAACGAAAGTGCATATAATAACGAGGGCGCATATCGAAGTCCGTTATGACAATTGCGTAATTGGAAAGAGAGAGGAGGAGAGAAAATTTTGCATTATGTCATCGGCGGGTTACGACGCGCTTAGGGTGGTGGCACTTATTCACGCTCCTTTCAGCGCCCTCGAGATGTTAATATTTTTACGCGCTGAAGGACCAGCGACGCGCGCACGTGGGCGCGACCCAGAAAAAAAACTGAATCAAGCGCAGTTACCGTGTATAAATGCATTTCGCTTTCTCGCTATATGTAAATTTCATCGCTGAAAATTTTTCCGGTTTGAGGGTATTTCTGATGTTATTTTATTGTGCGCGAAGAAGAAATAAACATTCAAATATTTGATGAGAAATAAAAGTTTAAATCCACTAAAAAATGTAAAACAAAAATGTACGTTGTTGGCTTCGTTTAATTGTTTTTACTGGAAATGATAAATTTCATTAACTAGTTTAGTACTTCAGATATCTGAATCCAACAAAAATTTGACAAAATTTAGCGGTACTATACAATTTTTTCTAATTTCCAATTCGATTTAAGGAAATATTTCGACAGGCTTATCCTCAATTCAATAAAAACCATGAAATATAATTTCAAAGTATCAATTTATTTGGGTAGTAGGTCTCCGCTCATAAACAATGGGATATACCGAAATTAGATGACCTACATGTTTGGGTGGAAATTTGACACTTGCTAATAGCATTAGTCTACCATTATTAGCCGCGGGCTCAAATCTATATTTTTGCCTATCGGAATCAGAAGTTTCGGTATAAACGCAGCCTAATTCAATTTTGTTGACATACTATTCCAATCTGTCACACTATTCATATCGTGAACTGTTACAGCTGCGCGGCATTTGCAATTCATAGCCCGTGCATGAAGCATGAGGTTATAATTAAATAACGGTACATAATATAACAAATAGACCATATATTACTATCACGTATTTAATTCTACTACAAATTTTAATCTACAGAATTACACAACAAATGCATATATAGAGTGTCAATAATGGAATCGGCTAATCAGATTCTAATTTGTTATTGATTACAACGAAAGTCCTCTATAAATAATAAACAAGTCTATGCGTATACTATGCAATCATATCCAAGTTGCGGAAACCGTATAGAACGTGAAAAGAATCCTATATAAATAAAAAAGCAAGAAAAGGGAACGTAAGATATAAAACCGATTGCGCGAACGTTGCGCACGGACGAACGACATAACCGGAACGAAGTGTTGCGAGTACGGGCAAGGAAAAAAAAAATATATATATATAAAAGAAAACGCACTTTACGACTCGACAAGGACGCAGAGAAAGCGTACGCGTTTCCGGCCGTCGCCCTCGCACTTGCCGCAGCTCCTAGTTCTCGCACACCCGCATGCTGTATATAAACCGGTGAATTCAATAACCTGCAGCGAGTCGCGCGACGACTTCCCACGCGCCGCGGATGTAAGTACCGTGGTTTGCGTGGATTTTTAAAATATAGAACGCGCGACAAGATCGAGGTTTATATTTCCGCAATGTGAAATAGCTATTTGCGGGCATTTGTGATGTGCCCAGCGACTTTACGTGGGTTTCGTTAGATCGCTAAGTTGATGTGGCCGGTGGATATAAAATTGACACGGGCAAACACGTCGTAAATATTAAAGTATAATACGTCGTGTCTATTCGTGTGTGTGTGTGTATGTGTGTGTGTGTGTGTGTGTGTGTGTGTGTGTGTGTGTGTGTGTGTGTGTGTGTGTGTGTGTGTGTGTGTGTATATATATCTTCTCTTTATATATATATTATGATTGTATAGAGAGAATATGAAACTTGACTTTTGATTAAATGAAAGAACTTTTATACGTTTTCCGAAATAGTAACGTTAAATTCTTATATACGCATAAAATAAATATTTTATCGTCCCTTGTATATCGCTAGACAATATAAGCTCACTTTATGAGAGAATATTGTATTTTTTATGTTTCCACTTCGTGCAAATGTTATTGCATTCGAATCGAAACTTCTTTGCCTTTGTGTAGTGAAAAAACAAATAAAACGGGGTCGCATTCCACCCTGCGGGGTATTACAATTACAATTTCATGCAAAGAAATTAAATTACACATTGAAATGAAATTATAGAAACAAAGTTCAACGACTTTGTAGAAAATTTTTAATTAACAACTTGCTGTTCACTTCTGAAAGCATATTGTAACGCAATAAATTTGTAAGCCAAACCAAGCTCGAAACTGCAACAATACTTGCCTTTACCGCAACGAATTTCTTAATTACAACATCATTCGGCTACTCAAACAACAGTAGAAGATTGCATTGCAGCCGTATATATAGCACGCGCCGCGTCAACACCATCTGCGGTGGCAGTACACATCGCGTTTGACCGTATAACGGGGGCAACATATATACACATCAGCCCCGCCGCCTGCTCATATACACACACACACATATATACGTATATATATAAAGTGCGCGCGGCACGGTTGCGTAAATATATACGCGCGCGGGCTTTGGATGAGGGAATATCGCGTGAAATTATTTACCTCTGCAATATTGCGCGCGACGCTATTCGCGCGGGTTTATTTGCCCCGGCGAAATGCGTTCTTATGTGCGTTCTTATTTTTTATTGGCGCCTCTGTCGTGTTCTTTTTCGACGGTGGCGCGCTCTCTTAGATTGAAATGCGAGCTCATTGCAATGGAAATAATTTACGATGGAAATTTATTATTTTGTGTTTTTCTATGTATATACTTATGAGGAAATTCAGAAATAATTTCAACTTTTCGCGTCCCCAAAACCGGTCAAAATTTTTGTTGAAGGCACACCTTCCGGGCGCGGTTTTTCTTCTTTCTTATGTAACAAAATATACAAAGAAAATCGTGTACAATTAAAAACGCCTTTGCCTCACATTTTTTTCAAAGATTGAAATTTTAAGAAAATGACAAAAAAGCCCTTTTCTTTAAACCTCAGCCATTTAGCCCAGAAACGATCAACTCAAAGTTTCAAAAAAGAAATTGAAACTAGAAAGAAAGAGCTTTAACTTGAAAGAAAGAGCGGATACAGCCAGCAAGGAGTCGATGCCTAGTATACGAATGACTCTAAAAAACTCAACGTCAATCGGACAGCCTTTACGGTCAAGAAGTCGTCAAATATTTCAGGCTTGGCAGGATAAATAATGTTGAAGTCGATGCCCTTCAACAGCAGTTATACATTAAGTATGTTGTACATAAAACTCTGCCACCTCAAAGTAAGCCTTTATATGAAATGCATGTAGTGAATATGTGCATAAACTGTCAGGTCTAGCAGACACATTTGCTTTGTGATCACATATAAGACTTATTTTGTGGTGACAAAGTTTAGTATATAATTTACAGGAACATGTACACAAGCATAAAACTTAAGGAAAGCCACTACTGAAACTCATTTCTGAAATTTCACGTTCCATTAAGCTGATTTCATGTTTTTGTAAGTAGATATGATTGATTAAACAAATGGGTTATAAACGTGCATATATTGCGTTTTATGGTACAAGACAATACAGAAGCTTTATTATCTTTTATGTGAGAATCTGAATAAAAATTAGTTCAATTTATTAATCTTAAGGCCATGTGAAACCGTGAATTTCAATATTTTTTAAATCAACATTTAAAAGTTTATTTGGAAAAAGACGAACGTCAAGCGCTCCGTACACGTAAACACTATATTCAGATTTTTTTTTGGGTGATTCTATTGGTATTTTCATGAGATATCCATGTTTGAAAAGTAGCTTAATTGCAGATTCCTACTTACCGACAGTACGGTTTTTATTTAATTAAATAAATTCTCATCATTTTTTTGGAAAAACACGAACGTCAAGCGCTCCGTATATGTTAATACTATACTCAGATTTTTTTTTGACGATTCTATTGGTATTTTCATGAGATATCCATGTTTGGAAATTATGTCGGTATTTCACATCACCTTAAGAATAATGGTTAGTAAAAAGCATTCTGTATTATTAAAAACTCTAATAATGTTAATGTTCAAAATAATACGCAGATTGCTTTTTGTTGTCAATTATTTTTAGGATTAATAAAACTAATTTTTTACATTGTATATTTTGCAGTACGATAAAACTAAAAAAAAATGCAATTTCCTTAATCAATCACAACTACTTGCAGAAAGATAAAGTCAGCTATACAGTTTTACTTTTTATAACTGCACGTTCTACCAAATAATGTATAAATGCATTAAAGTTCAAACGGAACTTAAAGAAAAAATAGTTTACTAAGTATTAGAAGCGTTGCATTTTACTGTGATCACAGTTATTTTAGCAATGAAAAGCATACTGCTTTTAATAACAATTTAATGATCTCGAATCCTGTGTGTAAGATGTACTTTACCAGCTGAATCCATTTATCTATATATTTTTGTCTTCTACCATAGAAAAACCTATATCAAAACGAGCCCTCGTATAGTTTTATATTTTTCATAAAAGCATAGCGTAACTTCATATACAATCTACGTCATGCTTTCAAACGAAATTTAGACGGTAATAAAGTCAGAACTTGTTTTTTTTTTTTTATTTTTTTATAAAAACGGAAAAAATCGGGGCCTGTCGTAAAGTAAACAAAATTTTCCCGCCAATCCCCAATTTCGTACTTCTTTCCTCGCTATATCCCAAGCACCATAACACACACACAGACTCCGCGGCGCTATAAACTACCACCGTCGCCTCTTTCCCGCCTCGCGTTTACGCCCTCCCGCGTGCATATTGCGCCTCGTAAAGTGCATTTTCGGCTCCGCAATATCGCGCGGCGCGGCGAACTTTTGGAGCTGGTATCGGTGTATACAGTAGAGTTATATACACTTTCGCGCGCAATTGCAGCGGAATAATTAAAGCAGCGCGCGAGACGGCGCCGCAGCGGCGATGGCAACAAGTTTCTCGTTTGAGGATAATGCGCACGTTGCGTGATGCGCCTTGATTTATTATACCGGCTGTGTGTATATATATGTACGTGCCGGTAGAGCTGCGCGCGCAAAGCTGCTATAAGTGAATTTGGGGGAGAGAGCAGTTTGATTGATCGCGCGTTGCGCGCGCTTACACGCGAAAAGCGGCTGTTATATTGAATTAACGGCGCACAAATTCGACGGGCGAAGTATGTGTGCATGCGGTTGCCGTTGGAACGCGTCGATCGCTATACGCGGCGGAATTAGTGTCAGCAGTGATGCACTGTTGGGCAAATTGGTTTTATGAATTTTAAAGGCTTCTATAATGGAATACATTGATATGGAATAATGTGTAAACATGTAATTATTGAAATGCACAAATAGATATGGCTTTTACAATTATAACTTGAATAATAGAGTATGTTATAATTGTGGTTGTAATTAATTTGACAAATTGTTATTTATTTTACTGGTATCATTTGAAATTAAATTTATCGTGCGCTTAAACGTTATTTTGCAGAATGCTATATTTTTCATTAACAACAATTTTATTTTATGAAATACTCACGTGTATATAATACTCCTCCATAAAATATGTGGACAATTTCTCAAACTATTATAAAATTATTATATATTAAACTCCATAAACCTTTTAATCAAGTTTATATAGCCGTTCCTTTAAAACTATAATAAGGAGATTTAACAATTTGAAAGGATTAAATTTTCTACACATAAGTAGTAAAATTGTATAAAAGTAAAATTCTGAAAAACTACACTTCTCGGTTATTTTACTTAAGGTGCCCGATTATTAGTTTAAGAGCATCTATAACATCCTGTCGGGAGGTCAGAGGAGGAAAAAAGTTACCCGCTACAAACTTACTGGCGTAAGCAACTCGTGTCCGTTAGCGAGCGCACGGTATATTGCGAAAAATGGCCTCCATAAAAACGGTCACTTTCGAGGTCACTCAACCTTTTAGCCGCGATGTTACGTGCGTTCCAAGTTCGCAAGCTAATATCCGCATTTATATAAGATCAGCGGGAAACGGTAAAGTTCGCTGCTTTGGTCTTTTTCTCGGAGATGTATTTTCACTTTGGTAGTGTGAGGTTTTCAATAAAAGGCCGATGTACCGTTAAGCATCGCCAAGTGATTCATATTTTGCAGTGACGTATAATATGCGGATGTTCTTGGTGAACATTGACGGATTGAAATTGGTTCACGATAAAACTACATATACCTTCAGATTCTTTGAAAATTATAAGAATATAAATAAATTTCATTACCGATTTAAAATCTTGACATGTCATTGTGATACTATAAAAAGTAAATAAGCAATGGTAACATTTTTATTTAATAAAACACAAGAACTGTTCTTGTTTGAATTGTAAAACTCTGTGCAGTACAAACTTTACTTAAAATGTTTTTTTTTCTACAAACATTTACGAAAGTTATAAAAAGTTACTGAAAGTTGAACTTTATATAGCTATGACGTTGTTTCCAGCAGATTTTCAACTATATGATGTGCTATGACGTGAATCTAATTTTTTTCAAAAACGTTTTCTCGGTGCACAAAATATATAATAAAAAAATGTAGTAACTACACTGAAATATAAATGATAAATCATAATACTATGAAAAAAAAGTATAACAATGGAATATTTAAATAAAACTGAGTACAATTTGTAAAGAAATAATGACAGATTAAAACTTGCATAACTTATAACAGTAAAATATAAAATTCTAGAATTCAGAAAAAGGTTTACAGTTTGCATTACAGCCAAACAAAAATGTACACCGATCCAAAAATAACAGCTCAATGTGTAATCCCTTAATCCCCACGGTAGGACTCGCGAACTGTATGACAAATTAACCCTCTCCTGTGAGCCATTTAGTGTAAAACATCAGGCTCATCGTTGCGAGCAACGCGCCCGCGATTTACAGCTCTGCGGCGCGCTCACTGCGGATTAAGTATTGAATTGTCGCCGACAATGTGACACGGATGCGTATCCAATCAGCGTCCCGGATACGACTCGTAATTTTCCACCTCGCCAACCGGCTTTTGAATTTGGCCATATTATGCGCGTACCGCTGTATACGGAGATAAGTACCGGAGAATCAACGTCAGTACATAAAGTTTAGTATAAACAATTTTTGAATGCGAAATAATTGCTAATGAGCGATATTGTTTTCATGTAATATACATTATTGACATTCAGGTAATAGATAGACAGCAAATAGATTAATTATAGTTACTAGAATAAACGAAATTTAACAATATGTATATACACATATTTATACAATATATCAATGAAATGTAACTTTGCTTTGCCAATGATTTCCATCGATTCACACGACGATTTAGAACAATTATATTTTCTTTTATACTGGACATTTAATGTTCCAAATACAATAGAAAGTGATAAACCACCACCTATTGTTTGCCAGTTCATTGCTATATAAAATTCTTACAATATTTGTCTCCACGTGATAAATCACTTCGCATCATATATATATATCAGCTACAGTGATTCTCTATTCTTCTCATTCGATCTCTAATTAACCTTCTCAAAGTTCTTCTAACTCCATAAAGCAATCACTCAGCCGTTACTTTCCTCCTCCCCTCTCCCGTTCTCTTCACTTCTTCTCAATGAACAGCCTCAAAAGCGATTCCCATTGACTAACTAATCCGGTAAGCGAGCGAGCGAGAGAGGTGGCACTTAACGCGAGCGTGCATCAGAAGCGCGAGAAGATCGTTTTATCAAGCTAAAGGAGCGAGTCTGATGGCACGCACAATTGAAATCCTTTCGCTTTCCTGCTCTCTCTCTCTCTCTCTCTCTTTCGTCTCTCGCCTCGCGCGCTTGCGAGTTCAGCAACGTCTCTCGCACGATAATAAGGAAATTCAAGAATGATTTATACGTCACTTCAGCTTGATGAATAACCCGGGGACACCTTCTCTCGCGCCTGAAGTGCCCGTAATTTCATCCTCTCGTGTATTCAACGGAAGATAAAGGAATAGAGAGAGGAGGATGAGGAGGAACAAATTATCATATGTATATATAATATAGCGATGGGGGTATGTATCGGACAAAAGGTTCGTTGGATTTGTATATATACGCATGCGGCTTCGGGCGAGCGGAAGTGTATTCGTGCTCGGCATGTCTGAGCGTAGCAAAAATTACGAATGCAGAGAGCGAGGTGTAAAACTTTACATTTAAATGTTATGCTGATTTGAATATTCTTTGCCCGCGCGTCGTGTGTATGTGTGCGCGCTGCGTTATGTAAATATCCGAGCTCTGTATGTTTATTCTCGGCGATTCGTCAAAAGGTGTCGTTCTATTTTGGAATTAAAAGTGACATTGCGAACATTCAAAATGATGAAATTTGAAAGGCTTGCAAAGGCATTAGCCAAATTGAGGTTATAAATGAAAACATATTAAAATAATAATGGCACATAAAGATTCGTTTGATGTATGTAACGTCTGACACTTAACATACTTGTCTTTTTTTATTTCACATATTTGCTAACAACACTGTAGACATATATTACAAGTTGAATTGATCCGTAATTTTGAATACAAATTTTTATTAAAAGAATATTATACTACTTAATTTACTTGCCTACAAAAACGAACAATTTTATTTAATCTATAACATAGCAATTATAAAAATTCAACTTTCAAATACATTACGTCTGACACAACTCTGACATTCTCTACTGAAGCTATACATTTCTTTTGCGCTAAAATCAAACTATCCCCCTCACTTTATTATTTGCTTTCCGAAAGATACCACATGTTTTTGATATAAAACAATGTATAATTTTAATGTTAAAAAACTTGTAACGCAACCATTTTCATATTACAGCAACAATGCGGACGGCCAGAGCTGTCGCTTCGGGAACGTGGTGAAGCCACCGGTGCGGATGTTCCTGTTCACGGCGGTGTGGGCGCCGAGCGCCCTCGTGCTCTGCAGCTGTTACGTGTACGTCTACCTGGTGGCGCGGGCGCACGCCAAGGCTATCTACACGGTCGAGCTGTCCTTCCGCAATGAGATGCAGACGCTGGTACTGCCGCGCTACGGCCAGACGATCGCCTTCACCGTCGGTAGCTTCTTCGTACTCTGGTTCCCGTTTCAGGTAAAGTGTGTGGATTGCAGTGTTTTGAATTCTTCATGATCCTGGTGTTTTGTGGACCTTCTGTGAAAAAGAATTTTAATCGTTGGTATAGTAATAGAAAAACTCAATACGCGGACCGAATGAAACCCTTCAAACTGTCTTGGATGATAAAATGTTCTATTTGCATCATTAAAAGTTATTTTTAGCAATGATTATGGAGGAAAATACTCTTTCTATGAATAATTATAATGATGAAATTCAGTAAAGTAATGCATTAACTTATATATGGTAGCTTTTATCTGTCAAAATAACCGAGAAGACTGCGTGGTTCTATCTTTAGCGATCAAAATTCAATGACGCACTTGAACAGAAGTAATTTGGGTTGACTACTTACAACAATGATAGGTGGAATGTAATAAACCCTTGCGGCAACGAACTTTGGATTCCGATCACGAAGTGCACCCGAACAATTTCTAATGTGTAACATTCTAGTCAAGCACGCGAGTAAGTTTCCTCTGACCATTGCAATCTAATGGAACTATATAACTTACTGTGTGCGAATCGCAGCGCACTTTTATTTTATATATATTTTCAAGTCGTGTAATGCCCGTTGCAGTCAACTATACTAATTAATTAATGAGGTAAATTGTTATCTAAATGTTTTCTTACATAAAGAAACGATAACTTGAAAGTGGCGAATAAAAAATCGACGTCATTTTGAATTGGTTTTTAAGTAATTATTCACTTCAAAAATAGTTAAAACTTGAAAGCTCGCTCAGTAAAAAAAAAACATAAATAAGTAAATATTCGATTTACATAAAAGATGCGGTAACATATTTCTTTTTACAAGTTATAATAAAGCTTCTATCGCGCAATCACATGTAACTCTTATTTTTCACAAATAAGTTCTTTTACTCGACTATTTAAAATTATAGCTGAAAGTTATTCTCCATCGGTTTTCAATGGAATCATTTGGCATCTTGATTCAGTGTCCTACTTTTTGGATTTCCAATGCATTTCTCCCCAACTTCTTTCCCTTAACTCTCTCCATTCCACTTCGCCATTGCACACCCCGTGAACTTTCCCATAAAAACGTCTGCAATACTTGTTCAAGCAGAACTCAAATTCAAATGAAAGATCCTGAAGGCGCGCCGCTGCAGCAAAAGAGACAGACTATCGAGCGGCGACGTTTTCTCTCTATATATAGGCTCTCTCACTCGTCGCGGATGTGCGAGCGCGTGTACGTCCGGATGAAGCGGCGGGTCGTCGAAGCGGCGTAATGAAGTTTTCTCCTCGAGACCTCAAGACCTCTAAGCATCTTCTTATACCTTCTTCCGCGCGATGGGAGCTTTGCTCGGTGAGAAAGTTGCACGACACGGGCTGTATATATATATATATATATATACGTAACGCGTGCGGCCTCTTCGAGTAAAGAAAGGGGAGAGAGAGAGAGGGAAGTACCTACTCGCGCGGGCAACTTTCCTAATCGCGCCAACTAGAAAACTCGCCTGAGAGCTTTCCGTGCCGCGGGAAAAAGACGTCGGCAGTGGTGGCAGCCAAGAGAATGGAGAGAAGAAAGAGAAATGGAAAAGCACTTACCGTATGTTTTCTCGCGCGCGCTCGCGCTCTTTTTCACCGTAGATCACTTTCTTGCCTTTTCGGTTTTTCAGTAGATTTTGGTGCGGCACGTGCGGTACTTTCTCTGCTCATTAAATTTTATACATTTTTCAAGTCGAGTTATTACTGGCGATCATTTTTTCATCGCCAAAGACTTTTGAAAGTTAATTGAATCAATTTTTTAAGGTCAATCCCCAAGTATAGAGATAGTTCAAAGGAATGGGTTATGAATAAGTTGAAAAATATACATTATTTACGAACATTTGTCCAGCCCGTTGTTTCTGCCTTTTTCTCCTATCTGACATTTTGAGTAGATGAAAGTAGTTCATTGAACTCAATGAATATTTTATCATATCTAAAATGCTCAATACATGCAATAAACTAACACTTACATATGAATATTCATTATTTTCATCAGAGGGAGTTCCGCAGTATCAACCAACGCCTAAAAGTAATTGATAACGTACAAAGTTGTTAGAATTCAATATAATAATTATAATTATTATATGCGATTCAAAAACTGCTGTCAATTCATTAGCAATTAAAGTTATTGTTCTAATATATTGCTTGTTTACAATCAGTATATATAGATAAATAATTGTTATTTATCAACGTGTCTGTGTTTAACATATTTTATGTTTTCAAACTTATTTTACAAAATTAACTTTAATTCTTTATTTATTTTTTTTAAATTTCACCAAATTGTTATGGAATCCAGAGCTCTGCGGAACTCTCCTCTACAACGAAAAATAAAAAATAAAAAATAACGAAAAAAGTAATTCACATAAAAAAAAATTTGATTTTCAGCTATGCGTGGTAGTCGACTTCTTCTGGGGCACGGAGCTCGTGCACTACCACATAATGTGGCTGGGCATCCCGGTGCTCGCCCAGTGCGGCTCCAACCCGTGGATCTATGCGTTTCACCACGGCGAGATACGCATGACCGCGGCGAAGCTCGCCGAGAAAGTTGTCGCGTGGTTCGGGGTGACACCCAGCCGCTACGGCTGCTCGCCGACCCGCCGCGGCTCCAACACGAACCTCGAGCTCGCCGAGGTGAACAACAGTCAGGATGGCAGGCCACCCGTGCAGGACTGCTTCGCCGCGCACCAGCAGCAGCAACTACCCTCGAGCAACGTCTTCGGGAACAGGCGGGTCGTCGAGGTGTCGAGCAAGAACGCCGACATATCGCCCGAGGACGGCGAGAAGGGCTCGTCCGGCGCGAGCTTCAAGCAGATGGACATCCTCGAGGAGGACATCCACGACCTCACCAAGATGCTCGACCCCAAGTACATAATCGATCGGAACCACGTGATAGACTCGAATCACAACATTGACAAGATAAAGAACCTCAAGTACCTGCTGGATCCGACCTTCAACAAGATCCGGCATCTGAGGCGGCTGAATCACAAGCGGCTGGCTGGCAAGGGTCTCATGCGGTTTCACGACTCGCGCTTCGTCTCCTACCAGAACCTCAAAACTGACGGCGGCCTGGTGAAAAAGAACGCGATGCACCTGAACACGATGTCCGAGCCGATGCTGACCACCGACAGTCCAGTCGTCGACTCCAAAGTCTTCAACGAAGTCATCAGCCACCAAGGCCAGCTGTTCACGCGGAAAGCTTCGACGCTCGCCTCCGTATCCGACTCCAACATCAAGGACAGCGCGGGCAGCAATTCCGATGTGCACCTGCGGCTCTTCGGCACATCCAACAAGCGCGCGGCCACTGACCATCGATTCTCCGTGCACAACCTCGACCACGTGCATCCGAGGAACGCCGCGCCGAGCCAGCAACAGCAGCATCGCCGGTCCTTCAGCTGGGCGCGCGCCCGTCAGAGACTGACCGGCAAGTACTGCTACGACTCGCCTAGCCCGACGCTCGAGTTGCGCTTCCAGCAGACGAGCTACACCTCGCTCCCGACGCCGGACGGAGCCTGGAGCTCCCGAGGCAGCCCGAAGCAACGTACGTCCGCGAGACAGCTCACGATAACCCCTAACCGACTGGCGGGCGTCTTCCAGCAGTCGGAACCCCTGGCCACCAGACCCATGCACATCCAGCCCGGCATAGAGGCGAAGCTGAGCCAGGCGCGGAAGAACCTGGAGCTCCTGAGGCACTGCGAGTCGACGAGCACTCTGCCCGGCCAGCCGATGGCCTACCCGAGGCTCCTTGAGCCCTGCCGGATAATGGACTCGTTGGCGGTGCCCACGATACACTCGGAGCCGCCCAGTCCCATCGAGCCTCTGCCCCTCGACGCCCTGCAAGAAGAGGACAACAGCAGCAGGAGCACCGCTGACGTGACCGGTAAGCCAGCGATGAGTCCGCTGAAGCCGAACGGCCTGCAGCGCAACAATCGCAGCCCAACGAGGTACTCGGCGCCCGTCATCCCCTCCGTTCTACTCAACATCGAGGATTACAGCGAGCGGCAGTCTAACGGCTGGTCGGATTCCTCACCAATGCGCGACTCTATCAGCCCGCAGGAACTCTCGGAGCTACTGCTACTGCGATGTAGTAATCGCCGGGACAGTACTAGCCGCTTCACCGACACCATCTTCCCCGAGCACGATTCCACGCGGTTCAGCTCGCGCCGACCCTCCGACTCCAAGTGGTCCGAGTCATCGCGCAGCCAGGAGGTCCTCTCGAGCGTGATGGAACACCCGCGCTTCCCCTCCTCCTTCTCCGTGAACAACTTCCAGACGCGGGACAGCGCGGGCAGCGAGCTCAACGACGACGTCACCTCGTCCTGCCTCGAGCAGTTCATGTGCTCGGACGCCCTGAGCTCATCGCTGCGCGAGTCCTTCTTCAGCGCCCCATCCGTGCCCGACTCCGAGGACATCTTCACGTCCTTCGACACGGACGAGCCAACGCCGGAGCGGCTGTCGCCCAGCGGCGGCGTTATCGACTCCAGTGCGGCGAGCCTAACGGCGCGTAGTTACAGGTCTGCGACAGGCGGTGCTCAGCGGCAGAGGGTACAGCTCGAGCTGCAGACTAGATCGACCGAGTCGATGTTCAGGGACAGAGAACAGAGCGAACGGCTCTGCGCCCTGCTGAAACTCCAGCCGAGCATGCACAGGAGCAGGCCCAGGGTGAGGTCGGTCGCGTGTAAGGATGCCAGACTGGCGCCACTCGCGACGCCGACGCCCACCGATGACTGCACGCCCACCTTCGATATCACTGTCGTGACGGAAATTAAGGCCGAGGGCGGCCTCGGTGTCAGAGTCTAGGAATCTTTGGTGGGCACACAGTGCGACCGAGACGAGACGTGATTTCGTCGTACGGAGAGTCAAGGATATTGATGTACCGTAAGAATTATAGGATTAAATTATTTGCGTATTATAATGTACTATATGCTCCCTGTCCGCTTCGTCTGTATACTGATTATACTTACTGGATACGGCGTTTAGTATGTATACTGTGGTGCTAATGAACATTGTACAGAGAAGGGAGGAAGCGCGCGCGTGTACATGTAGAAAATTAAGGTTTCGATAAGCGAGATTGGCAATGAATTAGAGACACCTGTGCGTAAAAAAAAAAAAAAAAACATACCGAAATCAGTGTTTATAGAAATATGTCATTGGATAATTGGTAGCTTTCGTCATCTTCCTCGGTGTAAAAGTATTGCGAAAAAGCAAAAATATCTCTTTCGTACGACAATACCATGCAGTTTCGGGCGACACGGTACGGAGAAACATACGAGACAACTGAAAAAGTCACAGACTTGCTGACGATTATTTGAGACGTGTTATACACTCTACGTCTCGCATGTAGATACTGTATTAATTTTATTAGTAGCTAGACATTGCCAAGAAAAAAAAAACAAACTTGTTTCTCTCATACTGAATAGTATGATCCTTTCCAGTATTCGTAAGTATATACAATATATACATACCGACATTGTGTTTTTCGAAACGATCGATGCATAAATAATTGCGCCGTATATAGTTTGATAATCCAATCGACTTCGTTTTTCTTATGTAAGGAGGACTATATATTTATAAGGAAAGCCAGCTATAAGATATGATATATATATATATATAATTTCCGCGGTCGCGTTCCAATACATTATGCGGCGGGTAAACACATGTAATTAGCGCTAAAGAGTGTGGGAGAGAATTCCGCGGAGGGATATCGTCGAATGCACTATAATATAGTGACGCG
Source organism: Torymus aiolomorphi (assembly GCA_036365515.1). Classification (NCBI taxonomy): domain Eukaryota; kingdom Metazoa; phylum Arthropoda; class Insecta; order Hymenoptera; family Torymidae; genus Torymus; species Torymus aiolomorphi. The sequence goes on along the minus strand of CM070877.1, from coordinate 127,664,814 downwards.
CGCTGAACTTGGCACGGGTTTCAAGGCCGGCCATGACGCGTTCTCGAGACAGTCCGGAGCATACATATATAGCCAGCACCTCCCTGCGAGTGAATTCTTAACGCTAAAAGGCTGTTCATTAAGTCATCGGAAGTCATGCTAATTTCTTGTCTTTTTTAGGCGTTATAAATACTAATTTCATGAGTCATTTCAGAGGGTATACGTTCAATAAAATCGATTGATGCAGTCACTTCTTTTGTTTTTATTTTTTTTTTTATTTTTTAAGTTAATTTAAAGTACCAGACATCATCCATAGAATCTTTAATTACCACCTGACATAGGCGATGAGGGTATTTATTTTAAACTATTAGAGTAAAAACACCAAAAGAATCTTTACGAACATTCCTACGAAGCGTGTAACTTCTATCTCTATTTGCGGTAAACGAGATGAGTTTCGAACACTCCGCAGATAATCGCGGTCAGTTTCGTGTAAGTATCGTCAGTTCGTTGGAATTTGTACAGTATTTCGGTTATACGATCGAACTATCGCCGAAAGCCACGTTAAGTCGCCCCCTTGAATCCTCGCGGACTTTCAGTGTGCGGTGGAACTGCACTATCAATTCGAACTCTCAGCGTTCGACTCCGTCAAGGATATATTCGACTCGATCAAGTGCAATGGATTTCATGATAGTATACCAGCACACACATACGTACAGCACACGCGCGAGAGTGTACTATATCTATGCTCTTGGCGCGCACACGTGGTTGACCGTATCGTGGAAGTTCATTTCGTTTGCTTCTTTTGGTGCGTTCGTTTGTTTTCAGTTCGAGAAAATGCGCATTATAAGTAGATACGCGAAGTCGATTTATTTACTTTGCTTGCACGGTTAATAAAAAAACATTCCGGGACTTTTGCACTTTGAAATAACTTTGAAATGAGTTGACATTAAATATTACAGTGTAGGATAAAGTAAACTGATGATTTATGTGAAAATGATTCTTTTCGTCTGACTAAATCGGGGTTACTTTACTCTGGTGCATAATCAATCGTTATTGAATCTTTTTTTGTTGCTCTTATTCTTCCGCAGAAAAATTTCTAATTCACGATTAACAATTTTGATTTTCTCATTTCTCTAAAAAAAATCTTAGAATCGTGATAAAAAATTACGCGACGATAGAAGAGGAGTTAGACGCAATTTACCTTTTACATAATATGCGCAGCGCCAAGCTTTTTCTATATAATGTTCATCACAAAATGACGGGAGAAAAATTGTAAGCGAGAAAAAGGAAAGCCGCGTATTGAGACACGCACGATATACAATGTGTATAAGAAGCCTATATCTTATGTAGCGTTAAAGAAGGTGCACGCGACGCGCGGGTAAACAAACGTTGTTTCGAAAAGCGGTGAACGTCGAAGTGGACGTTAAATAATGCGGGTATAAGAAGGAAAGTATACGCTTAAGTCAGTGGAACAAAGGAGGAAAGTTCAAAATGCGATGATATCGTGAAGAGTAGACGTGCGTAGTTAATCGGAATGTGTATGAATGGAAATAGCATTTGCGATTGTGTCGGAGAAAATTTTTCTGAGAGGTAATTCGATATTCGACGAGAGAACGTTTATACAAAGGAAATATTAAAACATGTGATGAAGAGTATAGGAAATGGTTATTCATTCAAAAATATATAGGTTAAAGAATATCTTTCTAGTCATCGGGAAAATCGTTACATTAAGTGAAATATTTTTTACTTTTTTCCAAGCATATAATGTGAAATCAAAAAGGGTCATTTCATAGTAATGCAATCTCGAAATGTTTATAATACAATATTGGCATTACAACGATATTTAAAAAGGGAACAACTCAGTACTGTACCAATAAAGATATAAAAACAGACGTACAACACTATCATAATTTTTATGATTATAACATAACAATTAACGCGCATAAAAATACGAATAAAAATTGTACCTGTTAACTTACATAGTATATACAATATTGATTAAGCTTACATGTTTTAAATTCTGTAAAATGTAAGCTTTACTTTGCAAAAAAGCTTATTACACTAATTTAAATTTGATATGTAATTTACATAAAAAGACATAGATTCCATATTATAATAATAATTTTAAATAAATAATTTCAGATTTTTCATTTTTCACACTATTTTATGCATTTCTCAAATTATACTATTTTATTTATATTTTTTTGCAACATTGTGCGTAAAACGCGATTTTATACATCCGTTTCAGTGCGTAAAATGCTACTTTATAGTACATTTGAAAAAAATCATGTTTTTGCAACTAGGTCAGTGTTGTAAAAAATATCGTTTGCGACTCAGGTGTACGATTTACTCTCTCGCGTGATCGCGCGTCACTTGTGTCCGGTTTCGCCAGACCACTCTGGTGCCTAAAATCGCATTTTACGCCCTTGTTGCAGAATATACTAATTTAATATTTTGCTTTTTAACGCTTCTATCCGATGTTGCAAAAATATGAGAGATATCATAAACTTTGTATACTTCATATAAATCTATAAAATGATATATATATTTGGAGAAAATTTTACAAGCGTGACAAAAACATTTCAAAAAATTCGAACGTAAATTAAAAATTGAAAAAATTGGGACGAAATCTCAATAAATCTTTATTTGTAATTATTTTTCACATGATAGATACCATTTCAAGTTGCATATAAAAAAAAGTATCTGCGTACCAATATGCTTTTTAATTAAAACAAAAAAAAAAGAAAAGAAAAATTACAACATTACAAAAAAGAATATTCTATAATAACAACTTCAAGATATGCAGTATAATATATTCGTTAACAAAATATGATAATAATTTATTAAGATATTAAGTATCAAAAGTATCTTCATTTTATACATGAATTACATTTTTAAACTGTTATAATTTGTATTTTATATACAAGTAATAAAACCAATATTTTGTTAAAAAATGATGGAGACAATCTACGTTTACCAAACTGGTACTTTTTTATAATTTTGATTCAGCGTGTAACAATAAATACTTGCGAAAATGACTACAAAAACGCATGTTTATTTTAATTTCAATGAAACATACCATAAAATTTATTCTTAAAAGTTGTATGATGTAAGCTAAATGGATGTTACATGCAAAGAGAAGGTGAACTGTGATAGGAAACATTATTTAGTTTGTGAGATTATTATGTGCAAGAAACATTTTGTAAATGAATTAATTCAATCTACGATGACAGAAAAAAGAACGTTATAGAATTCATGTTTTCTTCCTATTGCCTGAGTTTTATTGCTTTAGGTTTCATTACCAAAATTTATCACTAAAATGATAAATATGAAGCTTTACTCAAATTCTGATGAAAAACGGAAATTTTTAAGAAAACTATACTAAATTATCTATATGAACTACTGATTTATTTTACGAATACTTTAAACACTTTTCAAAATAAATTGTCACAACTGAATCTTTCTACGTTTCTATCATATAGCGCGAAAAAGCCAAATCATCTGATATGTTAGTTTGTAATATAAAAATTAACAATAAAGCTATATTTATGTATATAAATAAGAATGAATATAATAAACCGTTAGTGTAAAAGAAATTCTTTACAAGTCTGCATAATACTCTTACTAAAACGCGATCATTTTGTGCCAAGTGCATAATAAAAAAAGGAGTATACTCTCTCCCTAATGGATTCTCCATATTCTTTTAAGTTAATTACAATTATTGTAATATATTTCGAATGATCGTTGAATGAATTATTAACAATTATTGTGCGAATCGAACGATAGCGATATTATTGAGAATGAAACCCGAAAAGGACCAAAGAATAAAAGTGACCCAAAGAAGTTTATATTCGCACTGGCGTTATGTAACAAGCCTTGTCTTTAAGCGTAAAAATATTATCAAAACGTATCTATGATCATTATTTTACCTGTTGGTTTAAATGAATAAATGACATAAAATGTCATTATAGCATAAAATAAATTTAATAAGAAGTGTAAATATTTGTTTTAAGAAAATTACAAATTTTGTATATGTTTTCTTTAAAAATGAGTTAGTTTCTTAAACAAAATTATTATTATTCTGATTACTTCAAGTTAATCATTTAAATTATGACGGGAAATAATGATTTCAAGTTTACCACCTTTTGAAATACACTTTAAAAATGACTTTGAATTAGAAAATAGCCTTTAGAAACATTGCATAAACTCATAAAATTTGGCACAATGTTGGATTTTCTATTTTCATCGATAATATATTACAGAATTCCTTTCTCTATTACAGAATATAAGCTGCCCTAATTAGACACTTATGTAAAGAATATTTTCAAAAAAGAATTTAGAATGTTGCACTTTAATTTAATAAATAGCGAAAAATTCAGAATTTTCGATGCTCTGACAATACTTGAGCAAAATCGTACGAGTCTGTCAATATGTAGGGCGTTTGAAATAATTATATGTTTTTATACGTGAGATTAAAACAATATGCTGTACAAAAATGTGCTACTGTATAAATTCCTGTTTTCTATATAATAATTTAAAAAGTATATAAAAATAGTTTTTAAAAATTTAGTAAAAGTGGTCGCGAAGAATGGATTATATGATTATAAATGCTATGATCTATACTCGGTATGTCAATCAAAAGGAGAAACTACTTTTTTATACGCAAGGAAAAATAAATCAATATATAATGTATGAATATGTATCGATATGTGATTGTAATTTTATCAAAATAACGTCACTATTATACCCAGAAATAAGATTACCTCTTACTACTCTTGTACCTAAACGGTGCCTCCATAAGATAATTTCGTATTATTCTTTCGTAATAAAGGCAACAAACTATATTTTAAAGTGACATAAGAGTGCAATAATTTAATCTTCCAATTTTGTTACATTATATTTAATTACAAATAATTTTGTATTTAATGAACAGTATAAACGAATATAATAGTTTATTTTTTCGATGTAATTTGAAGTACAATATATCTATATATATATATATATATTTCTCCGACATTATCACTTAATTAATCTTGTTTTGGAGCACCGTCTGGACAAAAATTCCGCCAAGGCGATACTTCAGTATTTATAATAATGCCAGACATCGATATATTTTTTAAAAAAACACGGTTTATTTTTATGTGGAATGAGAACAGACTAACGTTGTTATAACTCTAAATAAATCTCTGGAAAAATATTAGTATTTCTTACTTTTAACCCTTCAAAATTTCAAAATTTATTCTTTTGTTTTATTATCATTTTAAATCTAACGAAAAATATGATTTTTCATTTACTCTGAAAAATGTTATTATACACTCTACTATTCTGCAAAGTTCCAAATCAATATTCCAAATGACGAAACAGTTTTCAAAACTGGCATTGGAACGAAATTTTACAGAACACTGCAAAATGATATTCAAAATATTAATTTATTATAGAAATGAATTTGTTTTATTTGTAGAATACACGTTCTATGTTTAAATTGTGTGTGTTTCTTTAAGGATTTTATGCCCATATAATATAAAAAATAAAAAAAGAATTTGAAACTTTGCAGGATTGATGATCGAGTGCATTATTATGAAGGATATTCGTGTATTGGTTTTACATACTTATATCCAAATATATTTTTGTTAATTAATTAAAAACTTTGCATTTGTTCGGTGAGTAACCAACCGTTGACGATGGCATCCTCTTAAAATTATAGAGATATAATTAGGTGAAAAATTGAATTACCGACCCATTTTCTTCTTTACCGATGTAAGGTGCAATAACCTACTGAAGATACTTAGTTACCATCAGCTATTATAATCCTTCCCTTTACTATACCACGTGTGCCGGTGTACGTAATACTTAAAAATCCCCGCTGGAATTCTGGAAAATCGTATGGTGAATCACACTACTTATCACACATAACCTATTATTGTGTAGAACTGTGTACAATTTACGTTTCTCTGAAAGCCGCAATAAAATAACGTGCGCAAGTGTACTTACGTCGTAAGCATGAATAACACAGCAGGACGTTAGCCAGGCCATCGAGTCATGATGACGACACAACCTGCAACGTTGTGAGAAACGGTTGAAAAAAATTTGAGCGTAAGTATACCTATAGGTATAGACTTGCTGTTGCTCTTACTACTGCTGGCTATAGCTGGCTGGCTGGCTGATATAAAGTACGCGTGTCGTCTGCATACGGCAGCGTGTGTTCTGTGCTGAAATATGGCCGAGAATCCGCAAGGAAACGCAGCCGAGTGCACGAACAGGCTCGAGGAGATGAGCATCAACAAGAACAACGTCGAGGCCGCAAAGATGAACGGTGAGGCCGACGGCGACGATGTTGTGACGCCATGGAACGTCGAGAGCACGAGCGATAGCGGAATCGATTATGATAAACTCATAAGTAATCATCGTTTCAAATACCAAATATCATTTATTTAATTTTATTCTACTGCATATTTTATGTTTTTGCACTGATTTAGCAAAAATTGCTTGATAATCAAATTAGAGGTTATTATGCAATGCAGTGAAATTGTTTATGTTGAGTACCATTCACTGATAACTAAAATATGTTTAATTATTCCTTGTTACAGAACGGTTTGGAAGTTCAAAAATAGATGATGAACTACTTGCACGGTTTGAGAAAATTACTGGTCAAAAGCCTCATCATTTCCTTCGAAGAGGAATCTTTTTCTCTCATAGAGATATGCACACAATATTGAACTTGTACGAGCAAGGCAAGCCCTTCTACCTATACACTGGCAGAGGACCTAGTTCAGATTCTATGCATTTAGGGCATCTCATTCCATTTATGTTCTGTAAATGGCTGCAAGATGTGTTCAATGTACCTCTCGTTATCCAGTTAACAGATGACGAGAAGGCCATATGGAAGAACTTGAAAATCGAAGATGCTATTAGGTTAGCTTATGCTAATGCTAAAGACATTATAGCATGTGGTTTTAGATTAGATAAAACCTTTATATTCTCTGATTTAGAGCATATAGGAACTAATCCTGCATTTTATCAAAATATGATAAGGATACAAAAATGTGTGACGTTTAATCAAGTGAAGGGTATTTTTGGATTTGGAGACAGTGATCCAGTAGCAAAAATTAGTTTCCCCCCAACACAAGCTGCACCTGCACTGTGCAGTACTTTTCCATTTATTTTTAAGAATGCAAAGGTTCCATGTCTGATTCCATGCGCTATAGATCAAGATCCATATTTCAGGATGACTAGAGATGTGGCACCAAGAATCAATCACCCAAAACCTGCATTATTACACTCTACATTCTTCCCAGCATTACAAGGCTCCAAGACAAAAATGTCTGCCAGTGATAATAATACTGCAATATTCCTTACTGATACACCTAAACAAATAAAAAACAAGGTCAACAAACATGCATTTTCTGGTGGTCAAACAACCATTGAAGAACACAGGAAGTTAGGAGGTAACTGTGAAGTTGATATATCTTATCAATGGTTGAGATTCTTTTTAGAAGATGATGAAAAACTAGAAGAAATTAAGAAAGTAAGTTCTATATTTTTTAGTAGTTTTCCTATAGATGTATATGTTTTAAATTAAAATTATATTTCTAGGGTTACACCAGTGGCGAAATTTTAACAGGTGAACTTAAAAAAGAATTAATAGAAATAATACAAAAAATAGTTACTGCTCATCAAGAAACCAGAAGTAAGATCACTGATGAGGTTGTTAAACAGTATATGGAGCCTAGAGATCTTGGTTTTGTGGTGACGAGTAGATAACTTACAAACCCGACGTTGACTGTTGTACAGTTTGGTCATTAATTTAGCAGATATTTACCTGCATCTTAGGTCCATTTATTCGATTTTTATTTAATATCAATCTATTTATTTCATCCATACAAAATTCATTTTTTGAATATTTTTGCATAAAAAATGTCAAATATCAACTTAGAAAGCACTTAATAAAATTTAGAAATTTTTCAGTATTTTTCTATTATATACTTTATACAAAAACATCTAAAAGCAATGTTTATTTGCCAAAAGTTTCTAGTAAAGATACTTACTAAGGAATGATAACTGTCTTGATGACTGATCTCCAAGAAGTTGATAATATATGTGTATTGAAATTTGATTAGATTGCATACTTTCACACAAAGACTGACACGCATGATAAAGAATAAATTCTTCTAAAGATACTGGTATCTTATAAATAAATACATGCACAATCTTTTTATAAGATAAATGTCATTTAGTTTCATTAAGAAGCTTTGAAAGTTACTAATTATTAAAGTTGATCACTATTTACATATATCAACGAATTATATGTAACATATGTTTAAATCGCGCTTAGGGTGTTGATGTTAAAAGTGTAATAAATTGTTAATTTAAATGAAAAATAAAATTTTTTCAATTCTTCAATGATGTAATAATTGAAACAGAAATTCATTACAGAGCAAATACATTTTTTCAAGAAAAAAACATCAAGTAATTTATTTCTTTAATTATTATTTATTTATTTAAATTTTTTTCCAATCTGAGTTGATTTAGCTTTTATTTTCATTTAAAATTAAAAGAAAAGGTTAACAATTGTTGTTATTACGTGCAGACTTTGAAGTACAGTTAGTCGATAATAAGAAGAGAAACCTTTTCAAGGCTGTATACCTCAGCCACCCTCGGTTTTCTCGGTTTCGTGCTTCAATAAGTGCAATACATGTTTACTGTGTTAATGAAGCGTTACAAGTTTTTTTTTTTTACTTTACCGCTACTACCTACATTGGAACTCGGACTCTCCTATTTCTTCTGTTTTTTTTCTTTCTCCTGACTTTAGAACAGATCGAATTTACCACTTATTTTCCTGCGCTGTTTCTAAAAATATCACTTGTTATGTCGTGCGCAGAATAAATTATGAACAAGAAAATAACAAAATTGAACTTGATTACTTCATTTTACAACGTTGCGATTCGCGTGGAAATTTCTTCGAGAAACTTTTTTACGATTTCGCTTTTTTATTCGTCTCTCGTCAAAATACATATACAGAAACTCCTTTTTAATTAAAATGCGTAATTATTGCAACACTTCAGCTGCAAATAAGATAATCACCATTGAAAAAAACAGCTCGCTATCCCGCATTCGATAAACCGCTAAAAAATAGTCGGCAAACCAAAAATAAACGATAAAAGACCGGATAACATAATTGCCCGAAAAAAAATACGAATCAAAAGTGAGAAAACGAGAGAAGCGAGATATTAGAGAGTGATACGATTATCTTAATTACACATTTTCTAAACGCCTTTGTCCCGTGCCGATAAACCTATACTTCTTCTTCTCGTTCGGACGCTCACTGATTACTCCGCGCGATAAAACGCCGGGGCAAGCGGCAGCGGACCCGGAACAATTGCATTATGTGTGCATATGATGATGTGCATGTACGGACAGAGCAGCATAGTATTCTCTCTGTCAAAGGGCAAAAGTTTCTCCCCCGCGATCGCTCTTTTTCTCCTTCCACCGTCCACGCACACACTCTCCCACACAATAGCTTTCTCCTCCCACCCGCGCAAAGCGAGTTCGGACACGCGGAGTTGAGTCGCGAGCTCGCTCGAATTCGCAGCTTCATGCGCGCGCGCGATCGCGCTCATCGCAAAGTGCACGCACACCGCGCGCGAGAACGTTGCAAAAGAGTTTTGCTCGCGATTGCGCCTCGTCCACGTGAGTTTTTAGGACCGATTAAGCTGCAAATAACTGTACGCCTGTAAGTGACGTTGCCGAAGTAATGTAGAGCGATCTTAAACGGTGCACGGTGGTGTATAAAAAGAAACCGAAGGATAAATGTGATTCACTGCTTAATTAGCTTTTGTTTCGTATATTGTGTAATGATTATTGATTGTATAGTTTATGTACGTTGAAACTCTCTTCTGAATTTACGGTTTATCGGTAGAAAACATTTTATCTCTAGTCATTCCTTGATATTTGAAGGCGAACTGCAGTTTGAAGACAAAAAAAAATTAGTGGGTTTGCATCACTTTACTTACACGGACAAATGACTAATAAAAGTTATGAAGTCATACATGTGTCTGCATACAAGGTGCTTATAAAATAAGTAAGTTTGTTGGAAAATAACAATTTTTTTTTTCTACGATCGTCACTTTTTGTACAGCCGCTTCTATTATTTCAAGATATATACTTATTTTATTTATATAGTTAAAATACGTTAAAAACCTGTGAGATTTGTTAGATAAGTTTTTAAAAGAAGTATTTGGTTAAAATTATAATTTATTTCATCAGCTCGTTGAGTGCCTTTTTTCGGCGATGCATCGCGTTAATGCTCCCGAATTTTCAAAGTTTATCGTATATGACCAAAACACAATGGACAAACGATTTGCACTTTTCAGTCCGATAGTCGTTTTACAGATAACTTTTAGGCCAAGGATCTTTGCTATCTGTTAATTTAAAGCGAGAGCTTTGCGTTTCTACTACAACATCGATAAAAATAGCTTTGACGATTTTGATTGTAGGATTGAAATTACGAAAAATTCTTAATGTATAAAATTACATTATCAGAAAATATTGTTATCTTTTCATGCCACAAAGATTTTTTTATTAGAGTTTTAAATTATTAGATCGTTCGCAATATAGGTCTTGGGATATTTACAGAAGTATGAATCAGTAGTAAAAGTCTTTATCCGAAGACCGCGTATGACCACTGATTTTGCAGTGTCGCATAAGTATTAACATTCCGTTTTCATTTTTATAGAAAGCACAAAAGGACAAACAAGGAAGTAAAATAGTAATGAAACATTTTTCCGATTGAACAATATTAATTAACAGTAAACATAAAAAAAATAGTTATAAGTATTTTCAATCAAATAATTGAGAGCGTTTCGTGATATCTTTTTCATTTAATAAATTTTTTACTTTTTCAAAATTCATGAATAAAATATCACTTATTAGAACGGTAATAACAATATCCTGCATGCAAAGTTCAAACTGCTAAAAATCGGAATTTTCATTATCATAAAGATTATTAATTATATTGTAGTATATATTTTGTAGTATAATATGTATTGAAGAACATATATTTTTTCAATTGTCCGGAAATCTGCTTTGAATAATTGATACAAAAATTAATAACACCCAACTTCTGAGGTTATAAATCTTTCATTATTATATAACCGATTTTTATCAGGGATATTTTGTTTTATGTAACTATATTACTTTTAATATGTTTGTAAAGTCGAAGTAACATAAAACAGTTTATTCTCACCTCTACTATAATAGCCATTTTATAACCTGAAAAGCGGGCAAAAGTGGCGTCTGATTCCATAAAAAATAATTCCCGCCTATGCGGGAATAAAGTAAGTTAGCGGCAATACAGTAACATAGTCTAATTTTTTATGTTTATGGTGAATTGGGTTAAAACTAACAAAATTATAACACGTAAATACAAAATAACTTTTCAAATCTATGAAATGGCCACAGTGGAGACGAGAATAAAGTACTATATGCAACACGGGACTGAAGTCGATCATTCCCTTAGGTCTCTCACCTGCGGGAATAATCTGCGACTTTAGTCCCTTGTTACATAATGTACTATTATTTATGTTGTTTGTTATGTTATACGTTTGCCCACCACAATTTCATGCTAAAAACATTATTTTATAAATATATCGGTTTTGCATGTCAAATATGACTATTATACAAGCAATATATCTAATAGAGGATCGACCATAACTGCTGCGTGTACTGCGCGATTCTGCTGTACATCTTTTTTCGTTACATAATTTCCTTGCAGAATTTACGAAAACTAAAAAATTATTGTTATATTACTGCAGATAGGAGTATAGAAAATTTTCGTGTATTTAATTAAAAGAAATCGTATTTTCGATGAATATTCATAAAAGTTCCATAATATTTTCATAATTATAATATCTTCAAATAATCTTTGTTTGATAACACCCTTGACAGGATATTTTTGAAGTAGGGTAAGTACTTTACAAGCGCATTATTTTCTGGCGTATATAAGTATCAAATAGGCAAAATATTCGAATATGCATCAATAACAAAGTAATATTAAAGTAGGTAAGATAGCAATGTACATTTTATTTATACTGGATCAATTTCTGTGTATATTATTAAAGAATATTTCTTGAAAGGTTTCGCGTTCTATTGACTATTGAATAACGTGTTTTTTACACAATATATTTTCATAGACCAGGTCCTTGTTGCAAATACTGTCGTTATAACGATTTAAACTAATAGTATTGATCAGTATTCAGCACTCATAGAAATTAAATTTGCTCCATAATTTATTTTATGAAATTGAGCGTTCGAAAGCTATTAAAAAATGAATTTAAAAAACAATTTTATTAAAGTCCTTTTTATTTTAATAGTTTAAAATACACGGCCCAATAACCGCTGAAGGCTAACTTTTAGATGAAATCATCAAAGTAAAAACTTAACGCAATTATTATAACCGTAAGTTGGCAGCAAATTAAAAGCTTCAATACAATTTACTCTCGATAGACATCATAAGCGCGCATCAATTCTGGATCCTTTGAACGAATGCCGTCGAATATTATCATTCATCTTTTCGCAAATTTCGAAAGTAACTAGCACACTTGCGTTTTATCACTGGTCACTATGGCAACCATTATTATTTGTAAAGGACGTCGATATAGCCCGTGTGAACACTGATGATTCATCGTAGCGCACTTGCTTGTCTGTTCCATTATACGTTAATTTGTTGAGTAAGATTTTTGCAGGATTAAAGGGATCCTTAACTATTAAATTTTAACAATTATAGTTACGAGTTAAATTGAAGAATATTTGAACAATTCAAGTTATAGAATGATTAAATTTGGAAAATATTTGCTTTTACGTAAAAAGTATACAGATTTTATTTCTTATGGGTTTATTTATTTTTAACAATAAAATGAATTCTGCTATTGACCAGCTGTTTAAAGGTTGTCTTAAATTGGATAAAGCATTCAAATACGTTCAAATCTAATCTATTACTCATCCGTTCGTTGACAAGATTAGAGTAAGATTAAGCTTTAGATCGAGAAGTAAATAAAAAAGCGTAGATAGCCGATTTGATCTTTACATAAAAGTCAAAATAAACATTCATATTTGTCGAAACTAAGAAATAAATCCGTATACATAGAATGTGAATCAAATTATTTAAGTGTATGTATGACGTTTTATGATACATGCGCGTTGTAAATTAAACGATGTCAATCACAAATATATTTTTATCTACAGTATATTGCCGTCAAATTCGTTATCAGAAAGATAATTATCGCATGGATAAAATTATTTACACCTACCTAATGTTGAGTGCGTCAATGGGAATCACCCCCTTTATCAGTTAAACACTTAGCGCCGCGTTTGTCTTACATAATACTTCATTCCTTTCAACCATCTTACGATTATAGTAAAAAAAAAGTGTTCAATTTTGGAAAATCATCTGGCCGAATGTATCAAAATCTTTTATAAACATTTTAAACTGTTCGTTACTCGTAATATCTGCACCCGAAGTTTAAAAAAAAACTTATGGCAGCCATGGCCCCCTGTAAACAGCATACGACCCGCATCCATTCATCAACATTTTGACCATATAATACGACATATCCCTCGTCTCTTCGTCAAGACTTCACGACGGGCCATCTTCTATCACATAGCGCACTATGTACCTATATCAAAGAAGATAGACGTAAATAGAAGCGCAAAGCGGATAGGGAGACTGAGGCACCCCGAAGAAGTACGCACCCCGACCACGCGCAGCGCGGCAGTCAATTTCTAAATGCTGCGGGAACAGCTGATGCGCGGCCGGTAACACACCACCCATACCGGCTGCAATGGTAACACGACGTACTTCGTACGTAACATTGCAAAATTATTATTTACAAAGATCTGTTATTGCTATTGCAATAACAAAAACCATAAATAAAAACAAATTAATCTTAAACTGATACCCCTAAACCCAAATGGGGGGACAACTTATATATTACATACATGAAATAAATCCACGCGAACTCCGTTGGTCCTGTGGATAGCGTGCATGCTTACTATCTTTTTGGTGCGGGTTCAAATCCATTATCGGATTTTTTTTTATATATATTAAGGGGATGCCTTACTCGTACTATTACCGACCGAGCAATTCACACAGTTTCAAGCTGATTAAAAATAAAATACGTCGAATCACAAAAAATCAAGAGAACTCTCTTCTGTGTTTTTTAACGTTCTATCATCCAGTCAAAGTTTGGAGTCGAAATATCAAGCCGTTTTTTCAAAAACTTTGAACGAAATTAAATTTAATTCCTTCTCAGGTTAAATTTAATTTCGTTCAAAGTTTTTGAAAAAACGGCTTGATATTTCGACTCCAAACTTTGACTGGATGATAGAACGTTAAAAAACACAGAAGAGAGTTCTCTTGATTTTTTGTGATTCGACGTATTTTATTTTTAATCAGCTTGAAACTGTGTGAATTGCTCGGTCGGTAATAGTACGAGTAAGGCATCCCCTTAATAAGTATAATAAGATTGTTATTTTCTGCTGATTTGAAAATAACGTGAAAATTAAAAAATTTTTGAACAGGTTTCCGCACTACCTTGGAGGTACTGTTCAAAGCGCGTTGGATTTTTTTTTTGTTTTATTTACAAATTATTATATAAAATAATTTAAAAATACTTCAATACAATTTCATGACATGTAGAAATTGTATTAAATTATTCAATAATCTTTTTTGTATTTTATGTACTTCTGCTATGATTATTATGATAAATAATAATATATTATTAATATTTAATATTCTTAATTACATTAGTTAACTGTATAAATTATGTAAAACAATAACAATAAAAATCTAACGTAAAATACCTCTAAACAATATAACATATGAATAAAAAACAAATCAGATAAAAAAAATTCATCTTTTCAAAATTATTTTAAAAGGTCGAGTGTAAGTTATTTTTTAAGCTAAATATAGGAAAAATTCTTTATTTCCTTTAAATTATTATTTTTCTTTACTTCACAGTTTTATTTACAATGGTTATTTAAAAATATTATTCATGTATTCTATATGATTTCTCATGAAATAGTATTGAAGTATTTTTGTAATGATTTTATATAACAATTCGTAAATAAAACAAGAATTATCCAACATTTTTTATATACGGGAGTGCGAAAAAACTTCAGAAATTTTACTGTTATTTTTAAATCGGCAGAAAATAACAATCTTATTATACTATATTAATATGTATAAAAAAAAATCGATAATGGATTTGAACCCGCACCAAAAAGATAGTAAGTGTGCGCGCTATCCACAGGACCAACAGAATTCACGTGAATGTATTATATGTATGTAATATATAAGGTGTTCCCCCATTTGGGTTTAGGGGTATGAGTTTAAGATTAATTTGCTTTTATTTATGATTTTTGTTATAGCAATAGCAATAACAGATCTTTGTAAATAATAATTTTGCAATGTTACGTACGAAGTACTTCGTGTTACCATTGCAGCCGGTATGGGTGGTGTGTTACCGGCCGCGCATCAGCTGTTCCCGCAGCATTTAGAAATTGACTGCCGCGCTGCGCGTGGTCGGGGTGCGTACTTCTTCGGGGTGCCTCAATTTCCCTGCAGGCTTTGCGCTTCTATTTACGTCTATCTTCTTTGCCTATATATATGCACCGGACTCGCGCATGCGTCCGGATGCGCGCGAACTCGCCGCTCTGCTCTGCGATTGGTCGTCGATGACGCCACGCGTTCGAACGCGCAGGCGCGCCAGCGCTCTCCTCTCTCTTTCTCCCTCGCACGTGTCCCTGTTCGACCGTCCTCATCGCACCCGCAAACGGCGACTCCGCCATTCATGCCGCTGTGCCGCCGTACAGCCAGTAAACAGCCGCGGAGAGGAGACCAGCGATTATATTACTCTTGGGGGTTCCGCGCGCACAGAGTGGCTGTGTGTGTGTTTGTGCGCCTCGCGTTCTCGTCCTTGTTCCTCTCTTTCGGGAACAGCTCGACGGCGTGCGCGAGAGCGTCTATTTATTCTTTCGCGAGAACGGAAGAGAGGCGGTGGCGGTGGCGGGACAGCTAGAACGACTGTCGCATGCGCTAATTTGCGCGTGAAAAAATACATAATAAACAGTGTGTGCATGTGTGGTGTGTTATATACTACGGGGAAAGCCAGCAGCGCGCCGTGGAGCAGCAGCTGAGGAATGAGTAACGAGAGGTATGGTATATATACGCAGTGTTGATTGTAAGCATGTATATATGTGTACATACGTGCAGTATGTGTGCATTTATATATACATATTGGAAATACGCTGTGCTGGTCTGATACTCCAAAACTCCAATATGAGTATGTGAGTACGACGACTGCATGCACATATATACACATCGGAGAGAGAGAGAGAGAGAGAGAGAGAGAGAGAGAGAGAGAGAGAGAGAGAGAGAGAGAGAGAGAGAGAGAGAGAGAGAGAGAGAGAGAGAGAGAGAGAGAGAGAGAGAGAGAGAGAGAGAGAGAGAGAGAGAGAGAGAGAGAGAGAGAGAGAGAGATACGGGCCGCGCGTGCATCGATGAAAGAGAAAGTGCAAGTGTGTATACTTTCGATGCGCATGAGTGTGCGTGAAGAAACACGAGACGAACTGTACAGTACAGTAGCGGAGCGCGGGCACAACTTACAGCTTACAGCGCGTACATCATCAACGGTCGCGCGCCGCGATAAACAGGATCCCGTGTACGCGTGTGTGAATATACGTATATATAGATATACTCCATCAGCGTATACCGAATGATAGCAACGGCAGCAGCTATACCAGTACACGTAAAATTTATAACGTGGTGGCTAAAATAATATACGCCCTGCCTATTTTTGAGGAAACCAAAGGAGTGAGAGAGAGGGGGTGTGGTAGGGGAGCTCCCCTTATATATCGCGCTCTCTCGCCTCCCCTGTTCGCGCGCGCGATTGTCATAACCTAATTTCGCGAACGTTACGAGAGCGCTCCGCGTGCTGCAGCTGCAGGTTTATATATCGGCAGTGCAACCCCGTGCGGACCGGTGACTGGCGAATTGGCGATAGAGTACTACTGACTGAGTGTCCGCCGACCCTCCGGGGACAGATCATTATAGATCGGGTAAAAAAACGGAATTATCGCGGTAGTGCGTGGGCGCGTCGAATGTATATAAGCATGTGTGTGTATGCGTGTGGAAAAAAGAGCGATGAGAGAGGGAGGGACAGGGGCGCGTGAGGGCAAATACACGGACGACGGACACTCGACGCGAGCGCGCGCGCGCCTGTCCGTCTCTGACTCTCTGCGTGTGTGCAAGTCGCGAGAGTGCCAGCGACCAGCGCTATTTCAGTAGCTTCCGACGGTTTGGCTCGCCCGCGCAAGCGCCTGTCCCTCGCTCCTGCTGCGACGTCGTCGTCGTCGTCGCCTGACAAAACTAGGACATCAGGGGGAAAAGAACCATCTCCGAGTGCATGTTGCTCCGTGCGCAGAAATTGCTCCTGCGGTCCGCGATATTCGTCAACGACGAAGCGCCAAACTGATTTCTTTCACAAGAGAGAAAAAGACAGAGACAAGTATTGTTTGGGTGTCCGCGCGTGTCTTCCCCGCGAGGACGACACCTACGCTCCAAACGGCAGTGCGTACGTATATGTGTGCTGCTGGTTCTTTGCTGTACGCGACGACTGTTATATGTACGTCGATTGCTGACTTGCTGAGTTGCTGCTGTTCTTATCTGTGAGCGTGCGTAGTCGGAGGGAGCGAGAGGGGAAAGGAGAAAATTTCGAGTGTGTGCGTCGCGATTACGCGGTTCCGAATGTGTGATGAGTGTGTGCTTATTACTTGGGTTCCTCCGCTGCATTAGTCTGTTCATTGCGTTTGCCATTTGGCTGGCAAACAGCGACGTGATTTCTTTTTCATTCACGTTGGCGGCGCGCGATACCCGTCTGCGTTATCGGATATAGAGTTTTTTTTTTATGAAACCACATCACATGATCAAGATTAACATTTCGCTAGTGTTGTCTCGTGCGTGTCTGTTTATGCATCTCTATCCGTGACTGTGTGTGCTCTGTGGCTCACAGGCCATAGAGAGAGGGAGGGGGAGAGAAAGAGAGAGAGAGAGAGATACACTTGTTCGTTGGATAACTCATCGAATGGGGAAAAAAAAAGGCAAAAAGTGCTTATATGACAGTGAGCTGATACAGCAGAAATATTGTTTGGACTAGCTGATGTTTTACTTGGGTTATAGTCGTCTCAGTGTTTGTAATTTGAATTAAATAGTACAAAAAATAAATATTACAGGAGTAAAGATAGGAACCGTTAGACAAATGTGATCAGAATTAATTTCTTTAGAGTATGTTGTACATAGATGCTAAGGTCTCATATATGTTTTTGAATTGATAAGTTTCTTTGGTCATAAAGTACTTTTGAAAAATATTTGAATAATTTTTTAAAACACAATTTTTTAATACAAATGCTAATTAAAACTGATAAATATTTGATTTAATGCTACCAAAGATATCGGAGTAAGAGTAGCGTTACAAAAATATTTTGTCATTTTGTTAGTACACTTCTTGAGCTTAGTAAACTTATACCAAATCCTTATTTAACATTCATAAATGTGCACACTATGTGAAATATAATATCTTAATAAAGTGAACAGAAATGCAGAAGAGATATGATTAATGTTTATCACAAATAGATTGTACTAAAAAAATATTTAATAATATTATTAAGATTTTTTTAAAACAGTAATAGATATTCAATTATATAAAGTCTTACATAATTTTAACCTATTGTTAAGAATATAAAAATCCAAGTGATAATGCAATGTACATATCTTAATCAACTTGTGCATTATACTTTCTTGATTTTAACTCTATGTTTTAAATATTAAAAATAATTTTACTAATCATTGAATTTAATAAGAGCTTAATAAAATAATTTCTTTTTTCTTTTTGATCTTTTTAGGTGAAAATATGCCAAGTGTTCTTGCACTCGATCGATGGAAAATGATGATAAAATAATACAGAGACAAGGAAATAGTGTACTGTTTTAGTGAAGAATTTGTTTGATAGTTATGGGGGCATTTTTGGACACACCTAACACAGAAAAGTACAATGAACATGGCGAAGGCAATGGTCTTAAATATGGAGTTGCTAGCATGCAAGGATGGCGACTTGAAATGGAAGATGCGCATAGGGCAATCACTGGCCTTGAGGGGAGCCTGGCAGATTGGAGCTACTTTGCTGTGTTTGATGGTCACGCAGGTGCTTTGGTATCAGCACATAGTTCAGAACATTTGTTAGAGTGTATAATGCAAACTGAAGAATTCAAAGCTGAAGATGTGATAAAAGGAATACATTCTGGCTTTTTAAATTTGGATGACAAAATGCGAGGTCTTCCAGAAATGACTGATGGTACTGATAAATCCGGTTCTACTGCGGTATGTTAAATTTTTTTAAGTTACAATACACATTAACATTAGCATTAATCTGGAGTTTATTTCTTATATAAGTATTATGAAGTATATTAAAAAGTTTATGTGACACTCTTGAAAACTTAATAACTAGTTCTAATAATTAGTTTTCTTGTATCGAAAATGTAAAACGAAAAAACTAACGCTCCAATGTTTTATCCATTATGTTAACAAAAAATATTTAAAAATATAATTCAAAAGCAATATCCTACTAGAAATCAGAGTAACTTTTAAAATTAAATTAAAATAAGAAAATAGTTATAAAATAATATTGAACAATGTTTCTACTTTTATTGCATTAAATATAATTGACTAGAAATATAATATTAGACATTGTAAAGTTACTAAAAAGATAACTATATAAAAATTTTGTTGTCCCCATGAAGATTCAGTATAATGTTTTGTTATATGACAAATTTAATACTTCAAATGCTTGTGCATTAAAACTTTAAAAAGTTTATAATGAATTTATGCAATAGATAGGAAGCTTCTATCAGCCACAACACTAATAAAAGTTTCTCCACAAAGGTATGTGCATTTATATCACCGAAAAACATCTTCATCGCTAATTGCGGTGACTCGCGGGCTGTACTCTGCCGATCGGGCAACCCAATCTTCTCGACGCGCGATCATAAGCCCGTGCTACCCGCAGAAAAGGAGAGGATTCAGAAGGCTGGTGGGAGCGTTGTCATACAGCGGGTGAACGGACTGCTAGCGGTGTCTCGGGCTCTCGGCGACTACGAGTACAAAAACGTCGAGGGTAGAGGCCCGTGCGAGCAGCTCGTCTCGCCTGAGCCCGAGATCTTCATGCGCGACCGGGACGACGAGCGCGATGAGTTTCTGGTGTTGGCATGCGACGGCATTTGGGACGTAATGACCAACGAGGATCTTTGCGATTTCATACACTCTAGGCTGCTCATTACCGACGACTTAGAAGCCGTCACGAACGAAGTCATAGACACTTGCTTTTATAAGGTGATTTATTTTAAACAATACTATACCTTAATTTTAAGTAGGAACTCATTTGTAAAGTTTAAATGATGATTGTAACAGATTAAAAATGCGGTATAACTTCATCACAATAATTTTATTTTATTATTCATATTCCGGGAACAGTAAAGTTATCAAAATATTCATAAAGTTAGCATAAAAAGTCTATGATTATGTAGAAATATAAATCTTCATAAGAGCCAAAAGTTTGTCATTTTAGAAATCTATTTTTAATACTTTATTCTTAGAGATGCAATTGGTAACTTGAATAAAAGGAATACTTCCAATTTCACATTATAAAAGATGTTTTATTTTATATGTTATACAGGGTAGCAGAGATAACATGAGTATAGTGTTGATAACTTTCCCTGGAGCTCCAAAGCCGAATCCTGAGGCTAAGAAAAAGGAAGCTGAACTCGACATGTTCTTAGAGAGGACAATTAAAGGTTCATTGTCTTATCCATATGTGTATTCGCTACTTTCTCTATGCTGTTGCATTAATAGGCGTTCGCGGTCGCGTACTCGCAAACGCACCTGACGAGCGTACGAATCTACATTTTAGTAAAAAAAAATTGTACAGTAATTCTTGGTGCAAATGTGTAAAATATGAGTGTATTGACAATCGCTGTGCGCGCTGGTAGCAAACAGAAGCTTAACTGAACTAAACTTATGCTAAAATTTTAACTTTAAATAATCATATTTATTTATATAAAACGTTACAGACAGAGAAATGCAAGAAGAAAAATAGTAATATTTACAAATTAATATTATTGAATAAAAAAAAAAAACTTTATATACTTATTTTACTCAAAAAATATTTAAAAAATCGTTATTTGTTAAAATTAAACGTATCAATCAAACAATATTACGGTAATTGAAAATTACCGTTAGATTATTAAAGTATTGTCTTTATTGTAGATAAAAAATACAGATGACAAATACTGCCTTTTACTAGGATATCAATACTACTCAAATCATTGATTTTAGTACATAATGTAATAAAGTATTTGTCAATTAATCAAACTACAAAGTATTCACTATACAAGTATTAATAGGTATTAAAATCACAATTTGTATAAATGCAATTAAATTGCAATCAAATTAATAATAATAATGATAAGCAATATAAATCAAATTAAAAAAAGTAAATAATATCAATGTAAGAATTTTTACAACAATAATGTACATAACATATGAATTTAGTTTGTTCACTTCTAAAAGTTATAGAATATTTTATCAAAAAAATATGCACCAAAGGTGTAAAAACATGAAATTTAATTAATTAGAGAAAAATTGACAATATAATAGAAAGCTTAAAGTATATCATGTTTGTTCTTATGAAATTATTAACAATCGTTTTTAAAATGAAAAAAATAGTGCTATTAAAATGTGATTAATACAATACAGATTATAAGTCGTGATATTTTATTTATTTTAGTAGCTTTCAAATATGTTCGTCCACTATTAAATATTTATAACTGAGGGATTTATTTAAACAAAAAAATTCAAGTTAATTCTCCTGTAAACACTAAAAACGCATTAATATAAAACAAAAAAGAACAGTTTTAAATATATTTATATACTCACATTTAACATCATCAATGAATTAATTTGTCCTTCGAAAACAAGCATATATGACAATTATCATTCAAGTATATAGTTATATACGTTATGATAACGAAAATATTGCTGAAGTATTTCCTTTATAAAGTGTATTCAAATACATATCACTTGTTATAGTGGGAATCTAATATTTTATCTAAAATATTTGTTTATGTCAGAAGTATAGTACAAAAAGCAATAAATAATGTTATCAATTGTTATTATGGTCTTAAATAATGATTTTGTATACGACTTGAAAACATTTTCATTATGATTTCGTAAATTGCAGTTACGTAGACGTAATAGTTCCACCTTTGGAGTTGTTAAGTTAAAGTAGAAATAAGGTTCGGCGGAATTATTTTTATTTTATTTTTATTTACTGTAGAAGATATGAATTAACAGGTAGGTACGCAATAACTGATTAATGTTTTAGACTTTTTATATATTTTTATCATCAACAATTTAATATATATATATATGTATATATATTTTTTTATATATAACGGCAATGCATTTCTTATGGCAGAACATTGCAGTTGCCGTTATCGTACATGTAAAATTCAAAAACTAAATTATAAAACACCGACAAATACTATTTTAATCAAACGCTAATTAAACAATTCCAATGGTGGAAAATTAATTAAAATTTAGCTTTAAATTAAAAAATGTTAATACTGCAAAAAGAGAATGTATCTACTTATGACCGGAGTACGCTTGAATATGATTGAATGACTTCTTTATTTCATCCATAAGAAATGTACTGTAAAATACACACAAAAATTCCAGTCCTAAGTAGCTGCATGTTTTTTTTGAAATTCACTTCGTAATTTTATTTGTTGTTTATGGGTGTATTTATTGTTTTTTTAGTATTACCATATAGCCATCGCCCGTTCTATCATTATATGTAGGGGTGAGACGAGTAGTTCGAAAATTTCTTCCTATTTTTTTTTAATAAACTTAAATGCAATAGTATAAATAACAAAATAATGTATTAAAATTACCTACATTTTTTAATTAATACATTAATTTAGTAAACTAAAAAGGTTCAAAAGCTCAAAAAACATTCACAAGCTCACAAAATTTATGCAACCAAGATCGAACTTTTACTCGAAAAAAAAAAACTCGAAAAAATGCACGAGTCAAAACTTATTGTTAACAATTTTAAAATGAAATAAAAAGGGTTGGATTAAAAGTGTTAGATAAAAAGTGTTGCTTCATATATGTCAAAACATTGCAATTTTATATGCTTAAAAAATTTATTTTCACTTAGGTACATGCATTTTGTAATGCAAATAAGAAGGAATTTAAAAATTGTCAAACTATTCGGTCGCATCCCTAATTATATGCAAGCTTCAATATTTTATAATTATTGGTATTTTCAAAAACACATTTTTATTTCTTTAATGTTTCATATTAATGCCTATATTTTATTTAGTTATATACTAGGGGTATATAATAATGTAAATGCATAATGTTCGTGCAAATGCAACATGCTTGTCTTATTAAGTTATTAAATTATTTTAAAAAACTTTTGCAATTTTGATGCACTCTATTAGTAATTACGAAAATATATTCTACATTCGTATTAATATTAGTAATTTTTTCTACAGATATCGTTTCAGAAGAAGAGGGAAACAAAGAATTTGAATTTGTAAGACTTCTCCAAATTCTCATGGATCAGGGTATTCCAAATCTACCCCCAGGAGGTGGGCTTCCTGCAAAGTAAGTATCTTAAACTATTTTGAATAGAGTTCATTTTTTATATTTTAAAAATCGAGTAAATCACTAATCAGTGAAATACATAACATAAAATCATATACCCATTTAAAAAATGATTCGATATTCAAAAATTTACGCGAAAAATTTTGAAAGTAAATTAAACAATTTTCGATGCACAAAAATATTGTTACTAATAATCTTTTATATATCCTAATGTTAAATGCAAAGTTTGCATTAACTAATATTTTCAAATTACAATTTTTATAGTTCATCAATATCAAATTAATAATAATAATAATGATAAGTAATATAAATCAAATTAAAAAAAGAAAAAAATGTCTTAATAATAAACTTATTTCTGAATTCAAACCTATGGCATATGCATGCCATATTGTTAATTGTACCTTTAAAAAAGATTTTATCCAAAAATTTAACTCATGAAAAGGAGAATCAGCTTGTCAGATCTTAAATTCAAAATTTACTTAAAATTAATATTTTTATTACCGAAAAAACTTCTCAATTTATAGGAAGGTTAATAGAAAGTTAGGATTGCATTATTTTCATAGACTTAATATTATGCTAAAATCAATTTTAATTTTTTTTGTTTTATTTTATTTCTTATTTAGTAATTGTATTAAATTTTACTTTATTATTGTTACTTTATCATTTGAACAAGTTTATTTTCCCGTGTATCTACTTACGTCATATTGCCCTATTATGAAAAAAAAAAAAGATTTTTAAATCCACACCAAGCTTGTTAAGGAGAAGTGTTCTTGATTCCTTCAGCGTTAGACGACTGTCGGAGAAGCTGTTGCTTCACGGAAGTAGTTTTATGATTCGGCATAGTGCTTCAAAAACGCAGCCAAATCGCCGTATTATATAGGTAGTTACTTACGTAACTAAAACGAGCGAAGGTCCCAGCACAAAGAGTGAACAGTACATTAACTATTTGGCTTATATCCCGCATACATAATTAGATTTCTTTCCAAAATAGCATATTCGTTGATCTTAACCTTGGCAACATTTGAAAAGCTTGCTTTTATGCCACTTTATAACCAACAAAGAGGTAAAGGAATTGTCTAATATATAATGATAATAATAATTAAAAAATTAACAGACCTTGAAAAATTTGTCCCTTATTTTGTGTGTTATTTTAACATCATTAAAAGTATATATACAATTCATAATATATAGTAGAAATAGTCAAGTTATAGTCTCTTTTATTCTAAAAATCAATGTTTTTTGTTACAGGCAAAAGTTAATTGAGAACGTGTTTCGACAAGTTTGTCCCAGCAGAGCAGACAGTATAAGTGTTTCATACGATTGCTTTCAATATAATTAATGGCTGATTTTATCCTAAATCTCATCGGATGTACAAATATAAAAACATTACTGGTTTGATGAAAAATCAAGTAATGTATTCTTCGTCACGGTAGTGCCGTCTGCGAATTTACATAAATTAATTATCTGTTGTAAAGGAGGACAATTATGATAATTAATATATTTTTCACGTATTCTTTTATCATAACCATGGTAAAAAGTTTTTTTATACTACATCAATTTCTCTACACGTGTTACGCTTTTAGTGGCTAGCGAGTTTTTCTTTTTTTCTTTGTATTATGTTTTTTTTTTAATCAAAATTATTGATATATGGTTGTTTATTTTTATTATTTTTTTTTTTCGAAACAACTGACAGCGCAAAAACAGCTGTGGATGTTTAATTTTTTTACTTGATTAATTGTATTAAAAGAATTGAAAATATAGTAGCTGCGCATCGGTTGCAACTGCGATAAACATTTTATTGATCAAAGAACAATGCCATGATTCATTAAATCAATATTTTATTCTGTATATTACGCGCACTGCGAAAATAAGCGACATCTTTAAGTTATAAAAAAATTTTTAACTATATATGTAAGTCACTAGCATCAGAGAACGTTGTAAAGAGAATTCGGTGCGAATTACTTTAACATTTCACCATATTGAGTTAAAAAAAAAAACGCATCCAGAAAGATATATACCTTACAGAGAAATGACGCATAATATCAATAACAGTGATTAAAATGATTATTACGATACATTAGTACTGTTGGACTTTATACATGTTTCCAGCATCCAACGAACGACAAAGATTCTATTACGGTTACTAAAATTGAGGGATGAGAAATAATCAATTAAGGATCATATAGCTATGTATCTGATATGAATCAAGATTACATCCGAACGTATTTTATATTAAAAATTAGGAAGGTACTTTGTAAGCCTTTTATAAAAAAATTTCTCAAAAACACTTCAGAAAAGGTCTAATAGAGTAATTCGCTAAAACAGTATTTTTTGTGATGCGAAAACTGTTTTTACTTTACTCATTAGACTTTTTTCATTAACATTTAGTAAATAAATAAAGTTATCTTTTACGTGCGGGACATGATTGAATAAAATAATACTTTTACCGAAGAACGCGAGAGTACGAATCAATGTAATCTAGGTTTGTATCAAAGTGAATCATGTTTCTACAGTTCCCTCTGCCATGTTGACAAGAAAACAAATGTGCGTAATGTATAATGACACGCTATAAGTACATACATATATTTTTGTAGTTCTAGGGAACTTGCGCTCAGAATACTTACTCGTAGCAAATAGCGATTTCCCGCTCTTCATGACGACTATATGACGTTTTGCGTAAATAGCAAAAATTATTATAAAATTAAAAAATTACAATATATTTCCACAAAAGCGCTGCAAGACGGCATTTACGTGTGCAGGGCTGGGAAAATTGACCACTTATTTAGCAGTAGATTCTAGCAGTCCTGTACATAAACGTATATAGGAATACGCAACTAAAAAGAAAACTCTTTGAAATGGAATTACAATGTAAACTTGGTATTAATTATGATCGAGGCCTTGAGCTTTCATTTTGTTTGTCACAATTTTACCTCTGATTTTAATTTAATATTACTCATCAGGGTGGGTTTGATGACGATATATTTATACCCTAAAATGATCATTTGATTTTAATTCGAACATTATCTAATATTCTTATTTCCATTTTTTTTTTCATTTAAAATTTTTTTTATAATGACTTCATTGTTAACTATTTTCTTTTATTTTTAATGGTTTTAGATTTCTTTTGAAATTATTACCGTCTATTGATAATATTTAATAATTTCTTTGATGCAGGCATTTTTAATCTATCAATACAAATCTACTGAGATTTTTATTTCTTTTTAATAAAATTTATCAAGTGTTTGGGATTTTGTACGTATTTTTATAAGATTTAAAGAAGTAGTCACGTTTTTGGTATATTTTTCTTTAAATAAGATTTGAATAACAAAATATTCTTTATTGAAATAAAAAATCTAGTAGATTTCTGTATGTACATAATAATTTCATTTGTTTCGAATAGTCCTTTTCTGAGTGCAAGAAATAGAAAGAAGCCCGGATTTAGCAATTCAGTTTTTACATGCTTGCATTATTCCTGTTCCAAGTTTCATTGGAGTTTTTAAAAGTTGAACATCAAAGACTTTGTTACTTGGAAATTCGGAATATTTGGTTTTGCAGAAAGATTAGTACCTTCCAGAATAGGACTATTTTTTATAAAATAAGAATTTAATATTAATGGTGAAAGATTAAAAGAAAAGGAAAGAAAACCTTGCGTTGCGGCAATTTTTGTCGGAAAATCGTTGAATATTTAATTTATATGCTCGTCGAGACTTCGATTGTTTTACTTAAAACGTATAACTATTGTACAGGCGACAACTTACGCATTTCTTTTTTCGCAATTTGTTCACTCGCACAAGAAAGTATCTAATCATCATACTTTCACATGCACTTACAATAAATGTTATAAAACTATTTGTTCGTTTAGAAAAAAACAAATCATCTTATCTAAAAAATTGTTGTAACACTGATAAAATCCAATGGATTTTAAACATCACAAAACGTGTGAAAAATAGAAATAAATTTGTAATTGGAAGATTAGAAACTTTTTTTTTATTTCTTTTCTCATACATAAAATATCATCGGTATTTAATCCTTTATTCATATTTTATTTTGTAAAAAATATATAAAGTAGAACACTCAAATTATAAAAAATTTTAAATTTCGAAAATTCCTCAGTACACAATCCTTACCTCTTCCTAAAATGTTATGGTGGCATTTATATACAAAATTATTAATTTTTATTCAACTTTGTTTTAACATTCATTATTCGATTCCAGTTTTTCTATTGAGCTTGATAATGTATCACACCTTCAAAATTTTAGGTATTTTTACACAGATTAGAGAAATTTTTAAAAATAATATTAAAAAAAAACTGGATTTTCTGTTACACCACCTTGGAATTATTAACATGATTAATTACAATTTTGTTTGGGTACATATAAAACACGAACAAAATTAATGTTTAGTTTATCAACTGAAAAATTGTAGTTTAAAAATTATTGCTACTAAAACTGAAATATTAATTTATAAACGTAGTATTTATATATTTATACTTTAAAAAGTTCTAATCAAACGTTTTGAATCAAGGAACCACAAGATGAAATGTTGAAGCATTTAATGTACTATATGTATAATCAAGACCCGAATGAAGCAACTTTATTGAAAGATGATATATTAAAAATTATTATTATTTTTAAAATATAAGTGCATACCGACTATTTAATTTAATATAAATAATTTGTATTGCTTTTATTACTTTTAATGTAGATTACAATTTATACCACCTGTACATGCTTTTACAAACATAGCTTCGAAAAAAGGTCAAAATATTTATTAGTTACTGAAAGTATAGTTTCCATAAGTTGATATGTCTTGTATCTATGACATTGAAGAGTAATTATCTATTTTTTAAATGGTGCATTAATAATAACAGATATTTCAACCATTGAAAAAAATATAAAAATTGATTATTTGGTAGAATACACTCACAGTGCACAAACATTACTTAAGTTAGCTGCAAGTTACGAGGTCTTAACTATACATTTGAACAAATTTATCCACAGACCTACGTTTTAAAGAAAAATATGTATTTTTCATATTTTCAAAAAATCTGCAAAATATTTGAGTTTAAATTGGTACATAAATATTTTACAAAAAGTAAATCCAAATGTTTCTCATAAATATTAATTAAATCAATTTTACTAAACCATAATAAGAATACGCAGAAAAAAGTTTGAGTATTAAAATCTTATGATCCTAATGTAGGTATGGATTCCACATAATAATTTAGAGATTTATAAAGAATTCATTGAAAAATTCATGTATTTTTTGTCATTTAATTTGTTGTCTCAGTTACCAGTTTATTTTAAATTAGAGAAGGAAAATCCTTAGATTAATACCAATGTTATATGAGAAAAAGACGATGAAAATGGAATGACTATAATAATGAAATTTACTGTAATATCTGACACTATGTATAATAGCTTTGTTGTTACTTGTAAGGGAATATTATGTGTTAACGACGCATTGTACATAATATAAATATTAATTCTATATAATAAACAGATAACTTATTAAATAAATAAAAATCACGTCCGTCTTTTATCAGGGCTAGTACAATTCAAATGTTTCAGAAAAGCTCGTTAAAGTGAAACATGCTTTATAATTTTTTATTTGAACTTTTATTTAACGCAGCGAATAAGAATACGTTAAAAATAACTTTTTACTTGCCATTATAAAGTTTTTGTTCAAATGTTGCTATCCCTTTATATTACATTATATTACTTTTTCATACCTAACTGAATTTTATTTTATTTAATTTGAAAAAGTTCAAACTTAAAAATGAAGATAAAGATTTTCTCTGAATAAAATGAAATCAATCAAAAATAGTACAAAATTTAAATGGATTAATACTTAACGTATTTTTACTCCTTTGCATGTGAATAAACAGGACTCGTTTATTCATATGAGCAAGTTGATGGATAAAATGGTAAATACTTTTTCAAGTGAATTATAATGCTGTATTAATCCATATGTATTTATCGTTGCGACAAAAATGAACCTAATATCGTCGCGGTACGAAGAAAATCTAACTTCAAAGTTTCGCGCGCAGAAAAGCCAGAGAGGATGGGGCTCAGTTTTGGTTTTTCTTCGCGCGAAACTTTGAAATTCTCTTTTCTTCGTACCGCGCGACGATATTTTACATGATAAAAACTGAGGAGCCGATAGAGAGACGACCAACGAAAAATGTTTATATCTATAATCGAAGAGCCCACATAACTCAATGTACGACAATTAGTTTGTAGTATCTCGAGACTGAGAGAGAAAGAAAAGGGTGAGTGAGAAGAGAGAAAGAAGACAACTTGAGAAAATGGCATATGCGGATGACGAAGGCTTATCGTTGATTCAATATTTATATATGTTGCTCGGAGTATATGAATACTCATCATATTTTATCTTGCATGTTTACGGTCGAAAAATCTAGCAAAAGTTATACTTTCTAGTCACTCAACGTCACAAACTCGGTAATGCAATTTTTCATAAAGCCAGAAAATAATTGTAGCCTTCTTTCAACTTCTTTATTTATTATATTTTTCGACGTTTGACTGAATTATGTGTAATTTATTATGCCTTTCTCAATCCGTTAATTGCTTAAGCAACATAATTTATCGCATATTTTAATGCATATTTTACGACACCGTTTTAATTTTTATATTTTCACATTTAAATTTCATCGTTAAATAGATTATAAAGCTTTAAAGTCATGTAAAACTTAAATTTATTGATACGTGTATGTATATATTATAGTTTACGTACTAGGAATTATAATGTTTTGTAGATACTCCGAAAATACCAATTGGACTCTAAAAATTAGAGTCTCGATCTACTAGAAAATACATTCTGCAGTACTTTTTGGCTTTTCATATACACATTGAAATAAGTCATAATAGATAATATATGTACATGCGTAAAGAATGATCTTTTATTTTCGAAATAATGTTGGCCATTTCTAATTACATCAGAAGTAGATTAAAAGTATTTAGGATTGTTATAAACAATTACTGCCCATAAAACACGCAATATCTTTATATACAAAATTTAATTACAATATAAATAAAGGAGTTTTTAATAATTTGTAATTTGATATTTATCTTTTTTTTAAACGAACATACCAGTAAGTAAAGAATGCATTATCCATTTTTATATAAAAGATTAATAAAAGCATACCTCAGATAAAAAGATATGAAAAGGTATGAAAGTCGCTATTGTAAAAAGATAGCAAACATAAAATTTATCATCCAAAATATATGTTAACTCTTAAGACAATGTAGCATTAATATTAAAAATATTATATTGAAAAATAAAAGTACTGTTAATCTACTTTTGATGAAATTTTATTTCTTATAACTATGACTCTTAATCCATTTTCATCAATCCTTCCCCATCCTCGTCAATATTTCTTAATTAAAAAAAGATGAATATTCAAATGGTACGTTTTAAAAATACGAACCCATATTGTAGTTTTGCATAGCTGGCGTCAAAAATAATAAAATTAAAAACTGTAATAATTCGTTGTGCCAATTTTCTGTAATTTACCACTTTCATAATTAACTGGCATAAACGAATTCATATTGCATAATTTTGAATAGTAAATAAAATTTATGTAATTATATCAGTATCCTAATTTTCGTAACCTCCTTTTTTTAGAAAAAAATCTCGAATTTTATAGAGAAGCAAAATTTTAAATTTATAACTTTCGTATTTAAAGGGGATGTGAAAAAGGTAGACATAGATTTTTATTATAATACCGGCATTGTCATTTTATTTATTTTCACGACTCTAGAAACTTTTTAAAAAAAGAACGATTTTTGAAACTCTAGAATCATGTGACAAGGACTACGTGATTAAATATTGAAATTATTCCATTTATTAGATTCTTAAAATAAAGTTAAAAAAAAAGTTTTGCTGGATATTAGAAAGCACAGCCCCCTATGCTTCTGTAAAAACCATGTTTTTACATACAAGACACAATCGCTATTACTAAGAAGATCCTTATATTTTTAACTTTTGCATTTAACATTTTTTTATAAAATCAAATTCTGTAAAGTTGTAACACAAAAAAAGATGCTTGAAACTATTTTTATGGGTTTCATTCGTCAGGGACAACTTGTACAAAAAATGTTGCAGAAAAAAAAGTTTTGTTTTAATATTATCTATAACTTCTGTATTAATTTAATATTTTTTTATAAAATCTAATCCTGCTAAGTTATAATCGAAAATCGACCATTTTAGAAACATTTAGGCGTTCAAAAATCGTTTTTATGGGTCTAGTTCGTTCTAGGAATTGATTGCACACAAACTGTTCAAGAAGGAACAGTTTTATTTTAATACTAGAGTCATTCCCCACTCGCTAACGCTTGTTCGGCTTATTTTGCAAAAAAGATGTTCCTTTTTAGAATAAAAAGTAAAA
Source organism: Torymus aiolomorphi (assembly GCA_036365515.1). Lineage (NCBI taxonomy): Eukaryota > Metazoa > Arthropoda > Insecta > Hymenoptera > Torymidae > Torymus > Torymus aiolomorphi. Next base: position 127,632,652 of record CM070877.1, on the reverse strand, counting down.
ATATCGATATAATTTTACCAATGAATGTATAAGTATACACTGAGTGACTTTATTACCAAGTATTTTTGAAAATCAAAAGGAAGAACGTTATTTTACAGAGTTAAAGATTTCACAACAATCTATTACTAATCAAATCTGTATTAATAAATATCATATAACTTCACTGTCATCTAAGCAGAATGACATTTTTTAAAGTATACCCTACTGAAAAATCTCATCTGAATTTCTGGTGAGCTGCTAAAATCCCTTTAAGGGGATGTGAGTACCGACGTTATTTTTCACACGAGCATAACTCACGCAAATATCAATAGAATTATCGAGAAAAAAATCTGCATATAGTGTTTGCGTGTGCGGAGCGCTTGACAGACGTCTTTAAAAAAAAAAAATGATGAGAATTTATTGAATTAAATAAAAACCGTACTGTCGGTAAGTAGGAATCTACAATTGACCTACTTTCAAACGAGCATAACTCACGCAAATATCAATAGAATTATCCAGAAAAAAATCTGCATATAGTGTTTGCGTGTACGGAGCGCTTGACAGCCGTCTTTTTCCAAATAAGTGTTTGAATATTGATTTAAAAAAATATTTAAATTAGGGTTGCACATCCCCTTAATGATAAAAAATCAGTTTCTGGGAATTAGAAGTCGCCTATTAGGTTACGCCACCCCCAGATAAGTTCAAAAATCTATGTTTTGAAGTGATTTAGTCCATCCATCCATATCCATCAATATTCAGCCATCATATCCATGCATATTCATTAATATCCATCCATAGCCATCCTTATCCATCCATATCCAGCCATATCCATCAATATCCATCAATATCCATCCTTATCCATCTATATTCATCCATCCATCACATCTAGTAAGGGAGATCTTAAGGTGAGGCAGTGAACCTATATTGGGTGACGGCCGACAACCAACGGCTGACGGTAACATTTTAATATAATAAAAAAGGATTATCTATAACTTTTGCGTTTAAAATTTTTATATAAAATCAAATCCTACTAAATTATAAGCAAAAATTGATTATCTATAATTTTTGCGTTTAAAATTTTTATGTAAAATCAAATCCTACTATGTTATAACCAAAAATCGATTAAAATAATTATATTGTAAGTTTTTAGAATTAAAGTTTTTAGAAAACAAAGTGTTACAATTTTCGCTCTAGCGAAAATATAAGGCTCTGCCGAGAAGCGGTCGTGTCTAAAAATTTAATTAATTATAGAATAACTTGAATTTTAAACCACGTTGAAGAAAATTAATAAAATGACGATGTTGGTAGTTGCAATTAACAAGGTCTCAGTAGAACAATCATAAATAATGAAACAATAAAACAACCGCTGCCAATTCATTGGCACGTAGCTTCCTCAAATTTAATTTATTGATCCCTTTAATTAATTTTTACTTCTAATATTTAAAATTTAATACTTTATCTTGTACAGTTAGACTAACAAGGAGAGGGTCCAGATTCAGCTTAAGGACGTTCTCCGGGTCGAAACAGCAATTTTAGTTTTTATATTTTTATATAATGTTTTATTAATTTGATAATCCAAGAGTAAGTACATGTAACAAATATATACTTGAAAGAACATAAGACAATTTTTTTCAGACAAATTCAGGCAATAGTCACTATGGTAGTGTTACAATTAAAGACAAAAACTTCAATAAGTTCTTTAAATTTTTTTATTCTTTATTCGATCTTAACGAAATAAAGCTTGTTTTGTTCGTTAAGAAATTTCAGGTGGAGTATCGATGGGAAAATTTATTGAAGTTTTTGTCTTTAATCATAACAATAGCATAGTGACTATTGCCTGAATTTTCTGAAAAAAATTGTCTTATGTTCTTCCAAGTATATATTTGTTACGGCTGACGGTAACATTTTGTACTTACTCTTGGATTATCAAATTAACAAAACATTATTTAAAAATATAAAAACTAAAATTGCTGTTTCGACCCGAAGAACGTCCTTAAACTGTGGTATATGTTTTTGGACATACAAATATGAAGAAAGCTGCAATATTAGACCCTAACGCTAAAAAAAAACTAAAGTTCTGGGAACTTTTAGCTTTATTTTGAAGAAAGTGTTGAAAAAAACCTTCTCTAAAAATGGCAACTATTAAACTTTAGAAAGTCTTAAATATAATTTCAAGTAGAGAAAATAAAACTAGAGAAAACGAGCTTTCATTTGCGTTTTTAAAGAATAAAAAATATCGATTCCTTCCAAAGTTATAAAAGTTTGAAATTGATCATCGAAAGTGCTCCGGTTTTGCTTTTGTTATCGTGCGACAATTAAAACGCAAATTTTTTCTAAAATGATTTGTTTCTAAAAAACCAATGAAGATAATCTCTTGAAATTTGAACAACATATCGACGCTCCCTACGAAAACTAGCACGATTCAGATTGCCACGAAGACTAGTCCATTTCAGCGTTGGCCACGAAGACTAGCACGCCCCATTGATTTGCGTTGAAGACTAGCCCGATCCGCTTGATTGCGGCGAAGACTAGCACATTTCACTGCCTCTTATGTAAATTAACACGGTGACGCGAAGTGCTAGTTTTCGCGGCAAGCTTGCGAATCGTCTTACTTTTCGTCGCAAACTCGCGAATCGTGCTACATTTCGTCGCAATCTTACGAATTGTACTATTATTCGGCGCAAACTCGTGAATGATGCTAGTTTTCGCGGCAACCTCGCGAATTGTACTAGTATTCGCGGCAAAATCGTGAGTTATGCTAGTTTTCGTTGCAGTTTTCTGAAATGTGCTAGTCTTCGTGAGGAGGCCAAAAAAGGTGCTAGTTTTCGTAGGGAGCGTCGATATAGTCTTCAATGAGTGTAATAAGTGGTTAAAATTTCAAGTCGATAAATCAAGTGTTCTCTTATAAAACGCCATTCGAAAATTTTTTTAAAAAATTTTTAACCTCAAATATCTTTTTTCGTAATGGACCGATTTTTTTGGGCAACGAACTCGATCTGAAGATATATAAAAGCTACATCTGTGCCAAATTTCAGGACGATTGGGTAATTTTTGCTCTAGTTATCGTAGCGACAGCAAAAACGCAAATTTTTTCTAAAATGATTTGTTTCTAAAAAACCAATGAAGATAATCTCTTGAAATTTGAACAACATATAGTCTTCAATGAGTGTAATAAGTGGTTAAAATTTCAAGTCGATAAATCAAGTGTTCTCTTATAAAACGCCATTCGAAAATTTTTTAAAAAAATTTTTAACCTCAAATATCTTTTTTCGTAATGGACCGATTTTTTTGGGCAACGAACTCGATCTGAAGATATATAAAAGCTACATCTATGCCAAATTTCAGGACGATTGGGTAATTTTTGCTCTAGTTATCGTGCGACAGCAAAAACGCAAATTTTTTCTAAAATAATTTTTTTCTAAAAAAACAAATGAAGATAATCTCCTGAAATTTTAACAAAATATACTCTTCTATAAATTTAATAAGTGGTTAAAATTTTAAGCGGATAAATCAAGTATTCTTTGAGAAAACGCGATTCGAAAATTTTTTAAAAAATGTTTAACCTCAAATATCTTTTTTCGTAATGGACCGATTTTTTGGGCAACAAACTCGATCTGAAGATATATAAAAGCTACATCTGTGCCAAATTTCAGGATGATTGGATAATTTTTGCTCTAGTTATCGTGCGACAACGACAACGAAAACTTTTTCTAAAATAATTCTTTTCTAAAAAACAAATGAAGATAATCTCTTGAAATTTTAACCAATTATAGTATTCAATTAGTGTAATAACTAATTAAAATTTCAAGTCGATAAATAAAATATTTTTTGAGAAATTAATTTATGAAATATAAAAAAGTTTTCCTTAGTAACAAATGACAGAGTGAAGATATTTTAAATTTTAAAAAAGGAAAATATAGGTAATTTAAATACCTTACAAGAAAAGTTTGACGTGATCTAGCGGTAGCGGTGAGCATGCGAGGGGAGATGGAAGGAATTTATTAGGTTAATAAAATTTATTTAACACAGTAATTACGTAAAAAATGAAAATGCGGTATCTTTATGGTAGAGCAAAAAAAAAAATAAGATTAATTAGAACAAAAAAAAAATACTAGAATAAAATAAGATTAAAAAAAAAGAAAGAAAAGATAATTAGAAAACGCGTGCTTTTCATGCCGCGCAAGATCCTCAGATCGAATCAGAGGCTCAGGATGCCCTTGTTCTTTGTGGCGATTATGCCACCCCTTTATGCACGTAGCGAGGGACGAAAGGCTTTTTATGCCGTTGGGCGAGACGTGCGCCCTCAGCGAAAGCCAGGCAACATATGAGCTCCTCTCGGAGGAGTAATCTGGCGCGACTATGGTGAGTCAAGAGGAGGTCCGGCTCCTTCGCGTCGCGGCGAGCGAATACGCTCCGAAAAGTCGGAGCGGGGCAAATTACCTCGGCGACGGTCGGGGTCGAGTTTTCCCGCGCGCTGATTGGCCGTCGCAAGGACGGTTGCCAAAGTGCGCAAGTGAGGCTGCTGCTCGTCGTGGTGCGAGTCTGTTAACTCCCCTCCCCGCAAGTCTGAGGGTGCGGCCCGTCGAGTAAGCAGCGACGTCGAGCTTCCCCGAAGTTCTCGAGACACGGCGATGCTCCGCTCTACGGGTAAAAGTCGAGCTCGACTATTTCTCAGATTTTAAATAGTTTGAGAAAAAAATGTAAGTCGTAATTGTTGCGGACGTCAAGTTTATTATATTATTTAATAATGGCTGTAAGATATGAAAAAATAAAAAAAAATAAAAATTCAAAATTCGTTTTTGGAAAATAATTTTTTTTCTAAAAAACAAATGAAGATAATCTCTTGAAATTTTAATCAAATATAGTCTTCAATTAGTGTAATAACTAGTTATTTATTTCAAGTCGATAAATCAATAATTTTTTGAGAAATTAATTTATGAAATATAAAAAAGTTTTCCTCAATAACAAATGACAGGGTGAAGATATTTTAAATTTTAAAAAAAGAAAATATAGGTAATTTAAATACCTTTCAAGAAAAGTTTATTATATTATGTAATAATGGCTGTAAGATATGAAAAAATCAAAAAACTAAAAATTCAAAATCGTTTTTTGGTTATAAAACAAAAAAAATCCATAAAAGCTCAAATCCATCAAGGTACTTTTTTCCCGCGAGACGAAGAGAATAAGCTTTACCCGAAGAAAATCGGTTGATTCGTTTCGAAGATATGAACACACACACGCACACACACACACACACACACATTCACGAAAACAAAAATTATCAAAATCAACTAATATACACATATATCGCCTTAAAACATCTTTTTGAACATTTTTTTTTTTTCGAAAATTTTTTTCACCGTTACAAAGCTTCCTCTATGAGGAAGCAAAAATATCTGAGTATATGCGTACGTATGTGTAAAACATTACAAAGTCATACACATCAAATGAGAAATCTTGTACACTTACTTTTTTAACTTTTGAGTTAAGAAAATTGACAAATAACGTAAAATGAGCGTAAAAAATAGTTTAATTCAGTTTGTATAGTACAGAATAATATAGAGTTCAAATTTGATTTCACACACACACACATACACACACCCGTGTCGAGTTGCTAGTCTCGCATCAGGCGCCTCCCCAGGGAGCGGATAGGGGAAAGCTCGTCAGATATGAAGGGCGCCGAGGAAATAAAATACCCGGAGTGGACCAAAACTAGATAGGAGATGGGTACGCTCAAGTGTGAGGAAAATCCCGTCACCGATTCCGATCGGGTAAAAGCCCCGGTGGCCGAGGCAAGCCCCACGGATTTGGGAGGGGGGGGGGGGGGGGCAGAAGCATATTGTGGACAACCAGGCTAACGCAGTAGAGTTGTTTAAACAATTAAAGGCAAAAATCGAGTCCCTGATGGAGTTTATATCAGGGAGAGAAGAACATAGAGAGCTGAAAAACATAGTGCGGGCCACCAGCAGGGCACTTAAGGTAGTTCACCCGGTCGAAACAGCAGTTGTAGTTTTTGTATTTTTTAAATAATGTTTTTATTAAGTTGATAATCCAAGAGTAAGTACATATAACAAATATATACTAGAAGGAACATAAGACAATTTTTTTCAGCAAATTCAGGCAATAGTCACTATGCTATTGTTACAATTAAAGACAAAAACTTCAATAAGTTTCTCTAATTTTTATTTTTTTTTTATCCGATCTTAACGAAATAAAGCTTATTTTGTTCGTTAAGAAATTTCAGGGGGAGTATCAGTGGGAAAATTTATGATACGAGTTACCAGTACGACGCAATATCAATTTGTTCATCTTAAACACTCTAAAACTTGACTTGCATTTCTTAAACAAATTGATATTGCGCCGTACTGGTAATTCGTATCATAAATTTTCCCACCGATACTCCCCCTGAAATTTCTTAACGAACAAAATAAGCTTTATTTCGTTAAGATCGGATAAAAATGAAAAAAATTAGAGAAACTTATTGAAGTTTTTGTCTTTAATTGTAACAATAGCATAGTGACTATTGTCTGAATTTGTCTGAAAAAAATTGTCTTATGTTCCTTCTAGTATATATTTGTTACATTTACCTTCTCTTGGATTATCAACTTAATAAAAACATTATTTAAAAAATACAAAAACTACAACTGCTGTTTCGACCGGGTGAACTACCTTAAAGACGTACGCCAAGATTCAGCATAATCAAAAACATGTGCAGAAGAAATATGCAAGCAGTAATGGATCGTGTAAGTCTTCTTTTTCGTGTCAGTTTCTTTCGGAAAGAAAAGCCATCAGTAGTATCTCCCGCCCGCAACCGTCTCTCGCCGCCAGCAGAGCCGACAAAAAAGAAGGCAAAGATCCGAACAATCCCACAGATGCCAGCACAAAAATCGCTAGCCCAGGTAGGACATTCTGACTGGATAATCGTGGTAAGAAGGGCAATAAGGAAAGAAGTTGATGGAGAACCACCCCTGCTAGAGCAGCTCTAGACTTCTCTTGTCCTCACAAGATGCGTAATATTATAGAAAGTTCAAAACTTTGACTTTTCGTAAATATCTGAAAACATTCTTATGAATTTTAGAAATGAAAAGAAAGCATAATAGTCATAAAATAATATTCACCTACACGGGCGTAAAGTGCGTAGGTTCTATAAGGTTTTGTATAGGAGTATATGAGCTATTGCACCTCTTAGGCGTTAAGTAATACTTTATACCCACTGGCTGAATATTTTTGAAGTTACAACGTGGACATAAAATGTAATTTTACACGCAAGGTACGAAAAGTTCTATTATGTCAGTCAAGTTATATTATGGGTACTTGACTACAGTAAATTGATTTCAGTACTTTCTTGTATTTAATTTTTATAGAAGGATGAACAAATTTGAATACATTTCTGAAAACAGTCATACAGTTATTTCCGAGAGATGTTTGCATTACTTGACTATCGATAATTGATTTCATAACTTTCGTTTGTTTGATTTGCAGTAAACAATTTGAACGCTTACATATAATTTGTTCAGCATACAATGACTCAAAGAAGTGAAAGACTTTTTGACTGGTATTTATTTGATTTCTTTTAAAAAATCATAAATACTATTATTTTATAGATTATACAGAAAAAACGTCTATACTTGCCTTATTTTATACTTTCGTAGAAAGTTTTATATTATTTCAGTACTTTCTTGTGTTTAATTTATGAATATACTTATAGAGGAGATGAGAAGAAAAGTTTTACTATTACTTAGACTAATCACAATAATTATTTATTTTGTTATAATCAGTATTAAACTCAAAAGTTCTAACCGGATAAGCATATGAAAAGTGCTCCTTCTGGACTTTTGTTCAGCAATTGACTCACTGATACGTACTCAAAAACATCCCTCTAGCCAAAATTTCGTATTCCTATAGACTATTTATTTCCTTAGTTATGGAGAAAGATGTGATTTTTTGTTTTATTTTCATTTTAAAAACCTGCCAAAGTTTTTAATTCAATTTCTTTTGACCTTTTTTTAATCAAGATATGAGAAGCATCAGGTCAGTCTGAAAAATGACGTTTATGTGGCGGATTTAGTTGTACTTTAAAAATATATTTTAATTGAAAACCCCACCCAACATGGAGGACTTTAAATAATGTCCTAAACATGGATAAATTTTACATGATTTTCAATTTATCAAAATTTCCATGTAAAACCAATTTATTCCTATATAAATGGGAAAATATCCTATTTTCAGGTGTTGAAGGGGAGGGGGGGGGGGGGCTACTAGAATCATAATAAAACACGAAATAACATAAAAATGACATAATATATAGGTATATATAACATTATAGATTCTGAAAGATTCAGGATCTATGTTTCGAAAGAATCAATATTTTAAATAAATTTTACATTTTGTATGTTAATTAATAGAAATTTCATAATAAAAATACAAAAATTATTTTCTTGCATGTGTGACACATTTGAACCCTTTCAGTCACGTAATTCAGTTGTGAAGACACATTTTTTTTGGCATATATTTAGTTATAATAATTGTAAACAAATATGGATTGACATAAAACCATATTCGATTTAAAGTTTAAGTCTTTTACTACCTGAAAATGCAAAAAGGTTTTTGAATGGAATATTACGAAAAATGATAAAAAAAAAGATCAAAAAAAAAAACAGGGTGCCGAAATATCGGCTCCTGTGACTGAAAGGGTTAAGTAAAAAGAGCATTTATATTTTATCAAATAATGATAAGAGAAACACGGTTATGATTAGATTACAATAAAAAAAAAACCGCTGCCAATTCATTGGCAAGATGCTTCCTCAAACTAATTTATCGATTCCATTTAAATTTAAAAAATAAAAGTAAATTTTTCACAGCAAAACTTTATTAATAAATAAAACTGTTTTCTTTGTTGTTCTTTGTTGTTTGTTAAACAATCTGACTTAAGGTGATGTTATATACCGACATAATTTTAAAAAGAGTACATCTCATGAAAATACCAATAGAATCATCCACAAAAAATTCTGAGTATAGTATTTACATATACGGAGCGCCTGACAGACGTGTTTTTCCAAAAAAATGATCAGAGTTTATTTAATTAAATAAAACCCGTACTGTCGGTAAGTAGGAATCTGCAATTGACCTATTTTTAAAACGAGCACAGCTAACGAAAATACTAATAGAATCGCTCAAAAAAATTTCTGAATATAGTGTTTACGTGTCCGGAGCGCCTGACAGTCGTCTTTTTCCAAATAAACCTTTGAATGCTGATTTAAAAAATATTGAAATCAGGGTATCACATCACCTTAATACAAAATAGTACATTTTGTTTTTTCATTTACATATATAAATGTAAATTTAAAAAATTTATAAAAAATTTTTAACCTTAAATATCTTTGGTCAAAACAGTCAGATTTTTTTGGGTAAAGAACTGAATCCTTAGATATAAAAAATCTACTTCTCTGCCAAATTTCAAAACGATTTATTGACTTTTACTCCTGTTATCGTAAACGAAAGGGAACACAATTGTTTTCAAAAATAATTTTTTCTCGGAAACAAATCAACATAATCTCTTGAAATTTTAACACAATGTTGTACTAGATAAGTGTAATAAGTCGTAAAAATTTTGAGTGGACAAATGAAAATTTGTTTGAGATATTAATTAAAGAATTATAAACCATATTTTCATTAATAACAAATGACAGGCTAAAGATAATATAAATTAAAAAAAAAAGAAATTGTAGGTAATTTAACACGACCTTTTAAAAAAATTAATTACATAAGTAATACTGGCTGCAACAAATTAAAAAATCAAAAGAAAACGAAAAATTCACATCGTTTTTTGGTTATAAAAAAAGAAACTTGATAAAATCAAAAAGTAGGTTATGCTCTCTCTATTCTCCTCCGAAACGAAGAGAATAAGCTTTGTCTGCGCGCGCACATACACACACACACACACACACACACACACACACACACACACACACGCACGCACGCACGCACGCACGCACGCACGCACACACCCCCCCGCACGCACGCACGCACGCACGCACGCAGCACGAACATTTTTTTGGATACTCGTGCGCAAAGCTCGATTTTGCACACGCTTGGCAAAAAACGTGTACTCAAAATCTAGCTTTCCACACGTCGTATTAAACAATACTTTATAGCACTGCCTGCCCAAAGCCCGCACTCGCTACGCTCGTGCGCTAACCTGACGGTGCAAAAAAGGACTGCTTTAGCCACGGATAGGCGTGACTAAAGTGCGGGCTTTGGTCACACCGTACTATAAAATACTGTACGCTACATGTTCGGGAAAGAGAGACGAAAATCTGCTTTCCCGCACTGGTAGCGTAATGTACTATTTATCAAAAACAACGGATTTTAGCGCCAAAATCTTAAAACATGTTTTTGAACATTTTTTGTTTTAAAAATTTTTTTCACCGTTCCTCTTTGAGAAAGCAATACTAAACAATATAACTTTAAATATTTAATTTGTAATGAAAGAATGTTAATATAAGCGTCCAAAAGAGACAAAAAATAGTATATTGTGTGTCAAGAGCGTAAAGTGGGCTTTTTTTAGGCCGAATGTGCAATTTGCCGTACGAATAAGTAGAAGGCGAGTGTCTTTTGCGAGCCAAAGACGAGTACTGCAACCACACAAGGTGAAAAAGCCCACTTATCTCTTGATGCACATCATATTTTTTGTGACGCATATACTCTTTTTCACGTATTTTTTTTAAATAAAGCGGGGCTTTTTTTAATATAATATGTGACCGTTTTTAGACACGTGCAACATAGTTTGTAACAATTATCGATGATTTTCCTAAAAATTTCTGAAAATTTGTTAGCGGACGATAAAGGTTGAAAAACACCCTCTGAGGACATTTTTGGCCCGCCTGTCTAAAAACGTTCACTTTAATTCCACTTAATAGCTGTAAAAAACGCGAAAATCGTAATTGTGTTCCAAAAAAAAAGAAATTAGTTCAATCAACTGCATTATTTTGGTTACGTAAAAATAAAAGAAAAGTATATTTCATAGCTTATGTTTTATTAAACACATAACAACTTTTTTTTTAAAAACATTATAGTTTTTCAAAGGTATCACATTGAAAATTTGTTCAAATAAAACATAGCCGCCTTATATGTATAACGTACATTTTGTAAATTTTATTATTCCTTTTAAGATAATCTAAGTAACAAGATCTTACTAATTTTGTTTTTAGTTACTTAGTGTGCTATTTAAAAGTGTAAGTTATGTAGGTATATATACAAACTTGCAGTGCCATCATAATTAAATTGTTGATATGAGAGAATCACATATCAATAATGGCTTAGGAATTGACTTAATAAAAACTGTGCTGATAAATAAATCAATTAGAAAAGACAATTTTTTTTCAGCACCTTAAGAATATCTACAAAATATGAGCATCCTTCTTCAAAAATAGTTTAAAATGCATAAAGAATAACTAAGCTTAGTTAAAGGAAGTTAATGAGGTATAAATAGATATATTAATATTAATTTTTTATAGAATTTGTTATAGACATTTGTACTTTAAACTTTCCAGTACTGGATTCATTATCGTGAATATTTTTACTGTAAAAACTCTTAAGCAGTTATTCTTTAATGTATTTTCGACACAAATATATCAGACTTTCATATCTGGAAATACCAATTTTTATAATTATCCTGTCATAGTCTGTATTTATCGCAAAAATTATTTTAATACTACTTACATTACTAATAAACTTATGACAAATTGGTTGTTTTCTTACAGAAAGTTTTATATCTTATATCACATTTGATCTTTTTTTTTTTACAAAAGAAACTTAATTTGTATCAATATTTTCTTTCTACATGTTAAGATAAAATGTACAGGTTTAATTTATTATTTTCTTCTATTTAGTATGCCCTGATGTACTAAGTTATAAATAAGTGTGACATTTTATTGCAGAAATTTATGAACCCTGCATTATTTTTATTTTAGTTTCAACTGATTTGTGTCAGTACACATGTTAATTAAACTTTACAATACTAAACAAATCGAGAATAATATCTCTAACTGTACAAAAATAACATCAATATTGTATAGATTGATGCATTCATAATTCCTGTACAATTTTTTCTTCATCAGTCAACAGTCATTGCATACTTATAAATTTTGGACGTCCATAATATATACAATGCATTTCACACAACTTTCATTAATAATCACTACTTACTCCATAATACACAATAGAGTTATGATTGTGTGATTATTTCATGAAAACTCCCAACTTATAATGTAGAAAATTATTTTTTACATAGAAATTAATAAGATTTGTTTTACTTTATATTTTCACTTTGTTTAACTTTTTCCTATGATGACACTTAGTTATTCAATAACCTAATGAGACCAATTCTTTATACTTAAAATGAATGTTCATTTTTATATATTGTCAAGTGTCAATCTGAAAACTTAAATAAATTTATATTTAAATCGTAAATAATTATGAAATTATAGAAATAACGAAAAAGCAAATAAAAATATTTAAACTATCACTTTGAGGAATTAGTTATCATTAAAAACTTAATAAATGTAAAGAAAATATACAAGGTCTAGAAAAATTAATTTGAAAACCAATTGATCTCTCTTAAGGGGTGCCATAGCCGTATCATTACCGACCGAGCAATTGGCACAGTTTCAAGATTATTAAAAATGAAATACATAAAATCACAAAAAATCAAGAGAACACTTCGCTGCAGTTTTGAACGATCTATCACCCAGTACAAGTTTGAAGTCGAAATATCAAGTGGTTTTTGCAAAAACTTTGAAAGAAACCGAATTTTGTTTTGTTCAAAGTTTTTGCAAAAGCCACTTTATATTTCGACTTCAAACTTGTACTGGGTGATAGATCGTTCAAAACTGCAGCGAAGTGTTCTCTTGATTTTTTGTGATTTTATGTATTTCATTTTTAATAAGCTTGAAACTGTGCCAATTGCTCGGTCGGTAATGGTAGGACTATGGCACCCCGTTAAATTGATATTCAGTATAAAAAGATTGCTAAAATATAAATTAATTATGCAATTGTTATCGAACATTCAATTTTTTTCCTACTAAATATTGACAAAAATCAATAAATATTTTTCTGCCTGCAGCAATTATGTAAAATAAAAAAATGTTAATATAATCTACTTGTTGGTGGTCCAACCTCTCCATATAGAAGCAATACTGGCCGCCGCACTTGTAACTAAACCACCTGCTACACTTTGATTTACTTGCATGCTAGAAGAATTTTGACTACTCATTGCACCTGGAATAGGAACAGGTAATTCTGGACAAGCTATATTTGGAACCTGCAATTTTTAATACCAATTAAAAAGTTTTAAAAACTAATATCTAGTAATATAATTTATAAGTTTTAATGATTCATGAAAAATTGAAGTATGAATTCTACCTTTTTATTTTTATAATTGGTTCACTTATTTTATATAATAAACGCTATAAACACTATAGTATTTATTATTGGTTAGACAAGATATTGTTCTAATAACATTTATTATTAGTTATAACTAAAAATTAGTGCAGTTTTGGTAGTATATACTGCACAAATAAATTATTTTTCTGATTAATGTAGTTGGTGATACATAATTAAAAACATAGGTCTGAAGTTTGCAACGTTGGGGCACAACGAAATAAAAAAATAATTCATTTTACTTCAAGTTTATACTAATTAATATTGATTTTGTGTGTCGATTTAGGGTTTTATAGCATAAAATAGCTTTATAACGAAAGTTTGGATAAAATTTCCATTGTTTAATAACTTTGAGCAATTGTAAAAATTATTTCGTTGCATTCCAACGACGCAAACTTCAAACCCAATTAAAAACAAGGTAATATATTACATAAATAATTGACATTAATTCTAAGTAAATAGTGGCAAATATTGAACAAATGGATAATAAGTATAGATTGAATTCAAAAAAGCTAGGGGCATACTATTTTTTTTGTAGATTAATTAGTTGATTCATTTCTTTTTAAGCTCTTATTAAAAATTCAAATTGTCTTTATTTCTTGGAAAAAATTAGAAATTTATATAGTAAACATATATTTTATGTAATAAAGTTTAAAGTTTTATTTATATTCATACTTCAAACATAAAAACGACATAAGCCGAAAAAATTCATTCAAAGTAGGAAATATAATAATTAAGAAAATATTTTCTACTTTTAATTAATAAATGGTAAAAAGTAAAGGATTCCATCAATTTCAGTACTATAGTAATAAATAATGTAGAAAATTGAATACTTGAATAAAATTATTATACAGGAAAATTCTTTAGGAAGGAAATTAATAATACTAAAATTACACAATTAAAGACATCTTTGATTTACATGAAAATGAAGATATATCTCAATGTTTAAAATCCTAAAAAGTTTGTTATAATATGTTAAAAGTCATTTTTATCAGATTGATAGTGTAAAATTATAAGGGTATTTACGAATTTTATTCTTTACATAATTATGTTGGCACAGTGTCAATACTTATACTTTGATATTAAATATGTTTTTATTTATAAATATTGTAATTAGACAGTTACGGTTGTATGTTATTATTGAATTACAATATAATTTCGATGAGCCTTTAATATATGTACATAAGACTGTCTTACGAATTTATAATATAATTTCGCAAAAGATATATATATATATTTGGTTTATACATTTTATTAAATTATAGATGTTAAACACCAAATTAAATTTTTTTCAATAATTATAATAACATTCCAAATTAACAAACTTATTTTAATGTTTATTTGGTCCAATTTAAGGAATTTAAAAAAGATTAAATATAACATGTAAATTAAAAAAATTTCGTAGTTTATTATTTTTTAATTTATGTGAACACTTTGAGGCATAAAAAAATTATAAAAAACTATTATATATTACTCTATGAACATGTAATACTCTTGATCATGTCGTTACGCGTGATCTGAAATTAAAAAAATCAAAAGGGTTTAAAAATTCAGAAGCATAATTGTTAGATTAGATAATATTATGATTATTACAGTAATTTAAAAAGAAATTTTATTGCAAAATTTGTCTTAAATTATGAAATTATAATTGCTGGTTGGTTAATACATAATTAAGTTATTGTTAGTTATTATGGTAATGAGAATTACTAAATATATTTACTCTTTGATTATAAAGAAACTTATCGACAACTATGTTTTGAACTTATGATTTAAAAATCTTTTATACCACTCTAACCTCAAAATCATAACTTTAATATGATTATTCGGTTCTCGTGGAATAAAATACTGTGTGACACTGGTGCGTAAGGTGATTTTTACCGCATTCGACTTTTCTCACTCGCTTCGCTCGTGCGAAACACGTCTCGTGCGGTAAATAATCACCTTCCACACCCGTATCACAATGTACTAATTGATAGTTTGCAAGGATTACAATAATTTGAAAAAAAAGTATATTATTTATCATTTAATTTATTAGTTTTTAGTAGTCTATTAATTATTAATTTTTGATAAAAAAATGAAATTTCATTTATAAAGTAGAATGATAAGCTTGTGAGATAAACTGTTGTTTTCTATCAGCAAAAATTACTTTGAAACTATTATGTACAAATAATATATAATATATAATACAAAATATTTTTTATGTACTAAAAAAAGAAACCTTCAGCATTTGAAAAATTAAGTTAAACAGAGAATTTACTATGCAATAAAATAATGCAATTTACACGTTTCTTACCGCTTCCCAACCCATTGTAGAACAGTCTTCTTCACCTTCTTCATCAGAATCTCTTATCTCTAAATCGATTCTTAGATTATTTTGGAAATCCTCCATTATAGTAGGATCCACTTCAATGGGACCAATTCTGTATTTTAAAAATATGGTAGTATTAGTACTGATAAAAATAATTTGAAGGGATAATACTCTATTCATGAAATTTATAGATAAAAGATACATACCTGCCTAAATCACTAATATCAGTATTGAGCAAATTCATAAGATTCTGTAATGTATGGCGAGGTTTTAAAAGGGGTAGAGGTGTATTTTGCGTGAAACACAGATGTAAAATGTTACTATTAAGCCTAGCTATTTTCCTCATAAATTTGTGATCAGAAAATTCAACTGCTTGAAATTCACTAAAAAAATTAATTTCGTTGAAGAAATTATAAATTGAATGATAAATTTTATTGTAGTACTAAAATGTCCTACCTGTATGCCAATTTATATGGAAGTCGAACATTGAGGTAAAAAGCAAGAATATTAACAAGTTGAGTAGCATATGTAAGAGCTGCAACAATATTCCACATAGTATTACTTTTATTACTTTTTGCATTTTCCTTATCCGCACCACTTGGTAGTTCTTCTTTGTATTGGGATACTACATTTAAGATATCTTTTGAATACAATTGTGATTAATATTAGCTTTAAAATAGTTTTAAAATAAATAATGTTACGTATAATTAGGGAATATATTTACCATACTGTTGTGCATAACTTCCAAATACAGGTAAAGTAGGAGCAACAATGCAATGGTAGAGTTCTGAACTGTCTTTCACCCATTTGCCTCGAACGTATGATGTTCTCGATGCATCTGCAAGAGCAGATTTAACTATGTCCGTTGTGCTACTCTCTTTATCATTCATGCTTGTGCTATCATAGAAAAAATATAAATTTTATTTAATTTATTATTTTAAGATACAATTAAAATGTATTGTTTTGACCTTTTCAAATAAATTTGAAGTGTTTATAAAACATACCTTTTGTTGTGTTCAATTTTGCTGAGTGGAAATATATATTTTATTAAATCTTTTGCAGCTACTCTTAAAACATTTTTTAACTGATTCCTTTGGTTTTTTACTGACTCTTTTTGTTTTTCTTGTCTTACTTTTAATTCAATAACTCGCTTACGTAATTTTTCTATCTGTTCTTCTTGCCTTGGTAATTTTGAAATTATTCTTGAATTAACTTCCTTCAATACACTTAATCTTTGATTTCCTGAAAAAATATTTATACATTTTGAATAATTTTTAGCTTTATTATATCTAAAAGATCTTATTTAATAAAATACTTTCGCACCTAAAGATATATTTTCTTTTTTTTCTTTTTCCAGGTCCTTAAGTAATCTTATTCTTTCTTTACAAGCATTTATATCACAAATCTGTAAAAATAAAAAATATCTATTAGAATAGGAGATGTGGTGAAAATTGTACATTTTCAGTAATATATAAAACTATGTTGAAAGATTACCATTTTATCACGTTGTTTATGTTTCTCAAGAGCTTTCATACATTTGTCTTCCAGTAAACCTGCTTTTGTTTTTAAATTCATCCATCGGCGTTGCATATCTGAGAACCTGCCATGTCAATACAGATGAAAATAGAATCATATTAATGAAAACAAATATACTTAATATAAAAAAGTAGTTTGTGACATTTTGAACAAACAATTTATATAAAGTACTTTTAATTAGGGCATGACCTACAAATTTCTAAAAATAATAACAGGTTATATATGGATTATGAAATATTTAAATTTGAAGTTTTACATAATTTGTTATTTTTGTAGTGAGGAATTTATTTGTTTTTTAAATGATGCATAAGTATAAAATTATTGAAAAACTGTAAACAAATCATATACAATCCATATTTTATCCACAAAATTGTTACCTTATTACTATAATGTTATTACAATATAGAAAAAAACTTTACTTTTTGTAAGCTTTATAAAAATTTTAATCAATTAAATTACATGTAAAATGAAAATTCAACCAATACATTAAATATTACTTATATTAATACAAAAGAAATGGTTTATATAAAAATAAACAAATATATAAAATATATTATAGATAGTACTATAATATTCTAGAACTCATCCTTTTTTTTCTAAAATTAAAATCCTTCATGGAAGAAAAACATCATTAACTTTTATTAAGCACCCTGAAGTAAATGTAAATAAACACCCTTGCAAAGTATCGTAAAAATAAACTAAACCGAACCTGAATCGAAACAATTCGCATCGTCGTGAGTATGTCCCTACATGCGTAGGGACAATTTAAGAAAAACCAAAACAAAAGGCGTTAGAAAGAGACAGAGAGACAACGCGCGCGGAGCCAAATAAAGCACCGAAAGGGTTTACAAGTGCATGCACCGAACGCCAGGTCCAGGAGAAAGGATATGTTTGCACGCTGATAGATAATGAGAAAGAACAAGAAGAATAGTCGTACCTGCCGGTCTGGACTGAAATCGAGTGCACGAAGTCGCCAGCCCGGACGCACTCGACGCAGTAGAAGGCCTTGCGGCCGTGCTCGCAGATCGGGCACTTGAGCCGATTGGTGTCCAACCGCTCGTTGACATCGTCGAGCTCGGACGACAGAGGAAAGTCCATGGGGGGCGCCGAGCACGAACCGTCCGATGTGGTGCTGCTCGACGTCGCCATGGCTCGCCGAATGACATGAACCGGAGTCGACAGGAAGCAAGTGGTAGCCCAAGTGGTGACGCGTAGGCCGCTGCAGCGAGGAAAACAATGGGCGCACTGTCGCCGCTGCTACTGCTCCTGCTGCTGCTGCTCTGTTCCGTCTGCTGTCACTCATCAGCTGATCCGTTATTTACCTCCGTCGTCGCCAATGTCCGTCCTCTCCTCGAGCTGCAGGCTCTCCCCGGATTACGCGATGTAGTCGCCACGGGCGCATACAATCCTCCCTCTTGCCCTCTGTAAGCGCACTCGGAGAGACAGGGAGGGAGAGAGATATATATAATTTATATATAGAGGTAGACTTGTAGGTATACGTGATGACGATGAGGAAAGAAAGCCCAAAGGGAGGAGAGAAAAAGAGCGCGCGCACAAGAGGAGAAAACTGCGGTGTCTTCTCCGCGTACGGAGAGAGAGATAGAGAGGCCTAAGATGGTTCCTACTCGTCTCAAAAGAAAATGACGCCGAATTTTGAAGCTGCTACGGCAGCGAGCCCCATAGCGCGTGCAGCTCAGCTGCTACGCACCGACACCCCGAGCACACACGAGCGCGCCCGACTGCGCTACTGAAAATGCCTGCTGGTCTGCCCCTCCACTCGCAGATCGAGCTCAACTCGCAGCTCTCGTTGACGCGCACTTGCGCAATATACGCTATACGCACATATAGGTATCCACTCAGTATCTCTCCCTCTCTTTTTCGCTTAACTGCGAGCGCCTAGAGCCTCGACGACGAGCCGTCCGAGAACTACCTCTGTGACTCTGTCTATATCCGTGAGAGTCGAGCGCTCGGGCCCCTGCTTCGTTTTGTTATCTTATTATCATCTTCGCCTCTGCTCCGTTTCGCGCGCGCACTCGCACTCGGCACTCCGTTATATCCTCATGCTGCAGATTGCTCGCAGGCGTGAAAGTACAAACTGCTCCAGGTCTACTTTTACGAAATTTACTTGAAAATTGGAAATCATAGGTATAAGGTATGCAGATAGATGTCTGACTCTAAATTATAGGCAGCTTTCTCAGGTAAGTATGCGCTAAGTACTTAGGCTGATATCTTCGATCAAGTTTCGTGATCTACAGCTAGGTATATAAGTACTTATACTTATCGCGACGGAGGATCGTTACTTAAATCTTGTTGATTTTCGTTTTCTCCGCCAGCGGGTCTCTGTTATCTAGAAAATTTTTGATCATACAGTGTGCATTATTAAAATAGAAAGCATAATCAGGAAGAATGATTTTCATATAATCGCAACGTTCTTTGACATTTTTTATAAACATTATGTAATGCATAAATTTAAAATAAAATAACTCAGATTTCACAGATTTAAGAAACCGACCGCTATGGTTATTCATAAAATAATGGTAATGTTCACGAACAGCAATAATATTGCATATTTACGAGTTTCAAGTTCAATACGATGCTAAATGCAAATCGCTATAATGTAAGCGCAAGTACGAGACTTGAAAGCGCACATTATTTGCCTTCACGTATATATAGGTAATATACGTTCTCTTGTCCCCGGATGGCGTGTCCCTGATTAAAAAAAAAATATTAAATCCTATTGGATCCTATTAAATTCCCTATATAGTCCATGTATTAAGTCAGTAAAAAATCCTCATTAAAGTCGATTCAACTGGGTTTTTTTAATCAGGGGTCGCACGTAGTGCGTAACGGAGATTCCACAATAAGCTGCTCTGCTTGCTCTGCTCTGCCCTGCTCTTACTTGCTAAGCCTGCTTCTGGCGGTGATTTGTTAATTCCACCCATCCCATCAGTTTCGTCAAGGGAATTAACCAATCAAAGCTAGAAACAGGCTTATCAGGTAAGGCAGAGCAGGCACAGCAGGGCAGAGCGGAGCAGAACAGAGCAGAACAGAGCAGAGCAAACAGAGCAGCTTATTGTGGAATCTCCGAGATCACCATACAAATACAAAGCGGCAAGTCCGCATTTGGTTTTCTATTTCTGTCATCGGTACCTATTGACGTAAGGATCTTGCGGAGATTAATTCAAACATTCGCACGACTGTTCACTTGGGATCAGCATGCCATTGTTTCGTTTCACTTCGAAATGGAAAAATTTAGTAATTGAAAATGGCACTGTTAAGGTTATAATATTTTGAGAATCGGTACCTTTGTATTTTTGTAACTCTATGCAGACGTATTTTTCTTTTGCTATTTACAAAATATACTTCTGTCATCACATAATTATTGTGTACTTATAAGTATAATTTTGTCGAATTGAAAACGAACGATGTGTTCATCTGGACGGAAGCGAGCGCGGAATTGAAACTGCGTTTTATTTCTCGATGATCTTGACGACTGCGGGAGCGAAACTTTCCGTAAGGGAGAATGTACATAAGCGCTGTGCTATGCTGAGCTACGCTGCGCTGTGCTACGCTGTCGCATTGATTACTTGTAGACCACGTCGCTGATTGGCTAACATTTAAATATTAGCCAATCAGCGACGAGGTCTACAAGTAATCAATGCGACAGCGTAGCGCAGCGCAGCGTAACACGCTGCTCCCGGGGCCTGATTCTAAAGGACCCCGCACACAATGTATGGAAAATAATCATTCGGTCAAATTGGATCAAACTTGGGGAAAAGATAGATCTTGAGGTCCTGAACAAAAGTTCTCATGGGCAAAACCCCCCAAAATTTGACCGAATGATTTTTTCCCATACATTGTGTGCGGGGTCCTTTGTCTCGGCGTCGAGACACACAAAACCGAGAACTATTTGTCTCGGACGAGAACTTTTTGTCTCGGCCGAGAACAATTTGTCTCGGCGAGTGCAACTCCGAGAACTATTTGTCTCGGCCAAGAAGTATTTGTCTCGGCCGAGAAGTATTTGTCTCGGCCGAGAACAATTTGTCTCGGCGAGTGCAACTCCGAGAACTATTTGTCTTGGCGAGTGTGACTCCGAGAACTTTTTGTCTCGGCAAGTGCAATACGAGTCACAATACTCGTATTGTGGCCTGATTCTAAATTTGTCTCGGCGTCGAGACACACAAAACCGAGAACTATTTGTCTCGGACGAGAACTTTTTGTCTCGGTCGAGAACAATTTGTCTCGGCGAGTGCAACTCCGAGAACTATTTATTTCGGCCGAGAAGTATTTGTCTCGGCCGAGAAGTATTTGTCTCGGCGAGTGCAACTCCGAGAACTATTTGTCTCGGCGAGTGTGACTCCGAGAACTTTTTGTCTCGGCGAGTGCAATACGAGTGACAATACGAGTCGGCTTCGGGCTGTGTCGGTACGGTAGTGTCGATTGGTCAACGGCGCTTGCGCGGCCAATGTTTTTATTCTGATTTACTTCCCAGACTGGCGCTACGCGTACGATCCGCGGATGCGCAGCGCCAGTCTGGACCCTCCCTGACACTCCTGAAACTGTTTTCTCGTAATAAAATATTTATAGTATTTAAATTTATTATTTAATAAACTAACTCTCCAACGTTTATTTGGAAAAATAAAGTTTTCAGAAATTAGATAAAATGCAACACCATGTTTTATTATGAAAGATATAATTTTAGTTTTTTAGAAAATTTTTGAAGGAAAAAAGATCAAAAAGCGTTGGTGTATTGCTTCTTATAAATTGGCAATATTGTATTTATTCCATAAATCTTTAACCATGAGATTATATTCAATATGATTTAATCCTTTACATTTGAAAAATGTATTAGTATAGAGAATTACATAAAGAACTTGAGTATATATCTGCAACTAATATGCTTGGGATTATTTATAATTTTATTAAAAAAAAAAAAAGAGACAAATTGTTCTCGGCCGAGACAAATACTTCTCGGCCGAGATAAATACTTCTCGGCCGAGACAAATAGTTCTCGGAGTTGCACTCGCCGAGACAAATTGTTCTCGGCCGAGACAAAAAGTTCTCATCCGAGACAAATAGTTCTCGGTTTTGTGTGTCTCGACGCCGAGACAAATTTAGAATCAGGCCCCCGAGAACAAAATTTTAAATGCGTATATACTTTATTACTGGGCAACGTATCGCGCAATGGAGCAACACGTTGTCCGACTGGTGGAATTATTAAATGTCCAATCATAATGCGGCTAGCGAAGTGCGTGCATATGCCGGTATATACGGCTATCAGGCCATGTCTACACTATGCAAGAAGCTCATGAGATCAGCGTAACTGCAGCCAATCACAGCTTGACTCGCTCAGAAGGAAAGTGTCTACCGCTCGAATCAAGCTGTGATTGGCGTAGTCACGCTGATCGCATGCGATTGTCGCATAGTGTAGACAGCCCTGATCAGGAAAACCATTCGAAGTTTGAAGGGAATTCAACAATATGCACATTGCACATGTTATGATTGTTCAAGATTTGTTGGTTTGCAATTATTTCATGAAAACTGGATTTCGTTATAGATGTATAAATATTTTAAGTCACAGTAATTTTTGTTAACTAGTGTTAATACGGTGCTATTTTTAAAATTAATTTTAACTGAATTAGTTATTTTGCAGTCCAAGGTAAATTTTGCTTTAAAAAGTTAAAAATAATACTATGCGTTTTTTAATCAGAGCTTTCTAATGGTTCTTTGATATCCATGTATCTTATTTTTAACATTTGTGTCTTAATTTATCACATAAAAATCTCAATTTTTATATACTTTATCACGCTAACCTCTCAAATACGTAATGTTTGCATATTAATTTTACATTTGCCTTTAATTTTACTAATTATAATTTTTTGGTGTATTCAGAATAAATTCTAATAATTGGTTTATTTTTAGAAAAATACACGGGTACAACTTTGCTATTTTTAACCAAGTTTGTCAAATATTTTGGAAACCATGGCTAGCCCCTTGGGAGGTAAAGTACGAAGTTTTCGTGATACGTTTAAGGTTGTTGATAAAAATGTGTTACGGTGGTTTCCTGGACATATGGGTAAAGGCATTCAAGAAATGGAAAGAAATTTAAAGAATGTTGATTGTTTAATAGAAGTGCACGATGCAAGAATTCCTGTCTCTGGTCGTTATGCAGATTTTAGGAAAACGCTATCTGGTTTAAAACCACATATTTTAGTTTTAAATAAAATAGATTTAGCTGACAAAACTTACATGGCTTCTGCTATAGATAGGTTAAATAGCGAAGGTATGAAAAATATCGTTGAAACAAATTTAAAAGATGAGAACTGTAAAGATGCAAAAAAAATACTACCACTAATAAAGAGACTTATAGAAGACTCAAATCGATTTAATCGTGCACAAGAGAGAGATTATTGTGTTATGGTAATTGGCGTTCCAAATGTTGGTAAATCTTCACTTATAAATCGTTTAAGAAATACACATTTACGAAAAGCTAAAGCAGCAGCAGTGGGAGGTGTGGCAGGCATCACAAGATCAGTTATGAATAGAATTAAAATATCTGACAATCCTTTAACATATCTATTGGATACACCAGGAATTTTGCCTCCTTATATTAAAGATGTTTATAGTGGCTTGAAATTGGCTTTAGTTGGATGTTCTCAGGATCATTTAGTAGGACCACAAATGTTAGCTGATTATTTATTATTTTGGTTAAATAAAAATAATAGATTTGAATATGTTGAAAAATTGGGTGTAAAGGAACCAACAGATGACATAATAGAAATACTTATTCAAATTGCTATCAAAGCAAATAAAATTAAAAAACTAAAAAATTTTGATGGACAAATTATTGAAAGACCAGATTTTTATTTTGCAGCAGAATATTTTATAAGGTGTTTTAGAACTGGAGAATTAGGTCTTTATTGTTTAGATAAAGATGTGCTAAATATCTAATGAAGCATCTTTGAATAAATTTTCAAAGTTAATCATTAATTGTTCACTGTAAAAATGTAATATTTGCAAACTAAAAGTAAAATTACTTTGTATTTCCTATGAAAATGTTATTTAATAATTCAGAATAATTAAAATTTTACAAAATAGGTATATTAAAAATCTTTTAATTTTTAATTTATTCATTTGTAAGTAATTTAAATAAATCGATTATGTTAAAAATCTTTTATTTATTATTTATTAGCATGTAATTTCATACATTTGTCTTCCAGTAAACCTGCTTTTGTTTTTAAATTCATCCATCGGCGTTGCATATCTGAGAACCTGCCATGTCAATACAGATGAAAATAGAATCATATTAATGAAAACAAATATACTTAATATAAAAAAGTAGTTTGTGACATTTTGAACAAACAATTTGTATAAAGTACTTTTAATTAGGGCATGACCTACAAATTTCTAAAAATAATAACAGGTTATATATGGATTATGAAATATTTAAATTTGAAGTTTTAAATAATTTGTTATTTTTGTAGTGAGGAATTTATTTGTTTTTTAAATGATGCATAAGTATAAAATTATTGAAAAACTGTAAACAAATCATATACAATCCATATTTTATCCACAAAATTGTTACCTTATTACTATAATGTTATTACAATATAGAAAAAAACTTTACTTTTTGTAAGCTTTATAAAAATTTTAATCAATTAAATTACATGTAAAATGAAAATTCGACCAATACATTAAATATTACTTATATTAATACAAAAGAAATGGTTTATATAAAAATAAACAAATATATAAAATATATTATAGATAGTACTATAATATTCTAGAACTCATCCTTTTTTTTCTAAAATTAAAATCCTTCATGGAAGAAAAACATCATTAACTTTTATTAAGTACCCTGAAGTAAATGTAAATAAACACCCTTGCAAAGTATCGTAAAAATAAACTAAACCGAACCTGAATCGAAACAATTCGCATCGTCGTGAGTATGTCCCTACATGCGTAGGGACAGTTTAAGAAAAACCAAAACAAAAGGCGTTAGAAAGAGACAGAGAGACAACGCGCGCGGAGCCAAATAAAGCTAAAGCAGCAGCAGTGGGAGGTGTGGCAGGCATCACAAGATCAGTTATGAATAGAATTAAAATATCTGACAATCCTTTAACATATCTATTGGATACACCAGGAATTTTGCCTCCTTATATTAAAGATGTTTATAGTGGCTTGAAATTGGCTTTAGTTGGATGTTCTCAGGATCATTTAGTAGGACCACAAATGTTAGCTGATTATTTATTATTTTGGTTAAATAAAAATAATAGATTTGAATATGTTGAAAAATTGGGTGTAAAGGAACCAACAGATGACATAATAGAAATACTTATTCAAATTGCTATCAAAGCAAATAAAATTAAAAAACTAAAAAATTTTGATGGACAAATTATTGAAAGACCAGATTTTTATTTTGCAGCAGAATATTTTATAAGGTGTTTTAGAACTGGAGAATTAGGTCTTTATTGTTTAGATAAAGATGTGCTAAATATCTAATGAAGCATCTTTGAATAAATTTTCAAAGTTAATCATTAATTGTTCACTGTAAAAATGTAATATTTGCTAACTAAAAGTAAAATTACTTTGTATTTCCTATGAAAATGTTATTTAATAATTTAGAATAATTAAAATTTTACAAAATAGGTATATTAAAAATCTTTTAATTTTTAATTTATTCATTTGTAAGTAATTTAAATAAATCGATTATGTTAAAAATCTTTTATTTATTATTTATTAGCATGTAATATTAAGTATAGCAAGTAGTTTGAAGTCAAATTTTATTTTACCTAAAATTTTCTGAAATAGTCATACAAGTTACAAAAGATTGGAATAAATTTTACATTTTCTATGAAACTCATAAATATTAATTTAAAAATATTAAATATTAATATCACAAACAATATTAACAATAAAAGCATTCAGTTCAGAGTTCAACTCTTTTCAAGTAATATATTTAAATGGCCCCACTTTTAGCTTCTCTGATGAGTCCCACTTTTATTCCTCCCCACTCTAACTCCTTCAGCTTCAATACCTGTCTCTTTTACATTTGCTTAACTTTCCCTGTATAGTTTCTCCTCTGCTTCCGTTCAGACGCGTGTCGATCTTCATTTCTAAAGAGTCTTTCATCAAAAAATGTTAAATCCAAAATATAAAAAAATATTGAAAAACCGCTAATTGCCGAAATTCCCGATAAAAAATTTCGTTTTAAAGCAACGTAATAAGAGTACCTTTTCAAATTATTTCTTATTGCAGTGAAAATGTTTGCAAGAGTCACTTTTTATCCATCTTTGATCTATAATATGTTCATGGAAAAAGTTTCATCAAGACGATGGTATGACCGGATTGATGAAACTGTAATTCTTGGAGCATTACCTTTTACATCTATGACAATACAGGTGAATATTACTATATTTTGTTATTAGTAAAAAGTTTTTGTTGTTGAATTGTGTAAGAATTTTTTTCTAAATAATATATTTTAGTTAGTAAATGAGGAAAATGTAAGAGCTGTTGTGTCAATGAACGAGGATTATGAATTATGGTTACTTTCAAATACACTAGAGGTATTAAAAATAAAAATTACCATTAATTTTAACCATTTAGAAAATTATTTTTAATAAAATAATGTTAATAGGAGTGGAAGAAGAATAATGTTCAATTTTTACAATTATCTACAACAGATATATTTGAAACACCTTGCCAAGAAAAGCTTAAGCGAGGTGTGAATTTTATCAACCAATATACAAATACAAAGATAGAAAATAAACAAAATAAAAAAAATGCAACTGTATATGTTCATTGTAAAGCAGGCAGAACTCGCAGTGCTACACTTGTTGGATGTTATCTCATGATGGTATATGAAAATTTAATGACTAATTTTTTAAACTTCATTAACTTTTTGAAAAATGCATAATTTACATATTTACTAATAAATTAAATAATTTACAGAAACATGGTTGGACTCCTGAAGAAGCAGTAGATTACATGAAAAGTAAACGACAACACATACTCATTCATAAAGCTCAATGGCAAGCTTTAAGAACATTTTATGATGACCAAATAAAGTCTGGTAAATCTTGAAACGTGTACAGAAAACAATTCCATTATGTACAAATACTACCCAATTATGTACAGTACATTGTAAAATAACTAAATATTATGTTTTAAACATGTTAAAAATATTTATTAAATAAACTGTAACTACAAGTTTTTAATATCAAAACTTACTAATTATTTATTTGGTTTGTTTTTCTTACTCCTATTAATATGGGTTGATGCAAATGTCGTAGCAGATTTGATGGCTGTATCAATCAATGTCTTCAAATTATCATCAGATATTTGAATTGGTTGCATATTATATGCAATAAGTGGATCTTCACCCTTTAGAACACTACCTTTTGATTCAAATACTTTTAAAATCTCATTCATCCATGTTTTAGCATTGAATGATGTAGATTGCATTTTCTTAAAATAATTGGAAAAATTAATATCAGAATTAAATTGATCAAAGAATGGAATTATGTAAATAATATAAACTTTACCTCTGGAACAAAGCATCGAGCTTTAATTTTATCTTTACAATGAACAATAACTAAAACTGGAGTTGTTGGAGGACAAAGTTTAATAATATTTTTTAATGAAATATTTTCTAATGTTGCATTATTTGGTTGAAGACAATGGACTACAAAGGGCAATGAAGATGAATCCAACATTTTCTTAATTTCTTCTTCTATAGTATTCCTTTACCAATAAAAACGTTTTTTAGTTAAAGATATATCACAATGAAAAATTATAGGAAATTTAAGTGTCGGTATACCTTGCTTTTTGTCTTTCTTTTATCCTAATATTTTTAGATAAAATTTCGAACTTCTCTAAACTTTCTTGGACAATAACATAAGGGAATCTCATTCTCTTCTTTTTATCAAGTAATTCTCTTTTTTCATTATAGATTTTCGACTCAATTTCTTTTAGCGGAACACTACCAGATTTAAATTCATTTTCCAAATTTATAGATCTTTCTCGTAGATTATCACCTGCAAGTCTTGCCAAACGAGCTGCTGGTCCTGTCACTGCTTTTAAATTTATGCTAGTATTTCCTTGAGATTTTAAACTAGTAATACAAAAATGTTCTAAAGCCCCTGTTCTATGAACATGAGTTCCACAGCATGCTTCTCTAAAATAGTAAATTTACAAAATTATTAAAATTTATTGTAAAAGACTAGCAATGAATAGATTATTTTTCATCATAGTAAGCACAGAGTACATCAGTTTGTTTGGGCTTTGCATGGTTAATAATGTATTAAGTCTAGTAGCCATTAAACTACTAAACTTCATTTTCACAAAAGATAAACAAACTGAGTTATTATGACAACAAATATACTTTCAAGTTAAACATACTTTGAATTCAATATATCACTGTTTATTTCAACAATTCTAATTCCAGTATCTGGATAAATTTCTCCAGGAACCACAGTTACATTACTTTCACTTAACATTTGTAAAATGTTCATTGTTCTGGTTTTAACAGGAACATTAGCTTCTATGGTTTCATTTATAGATTTTTCAATAGCTATTACATCATCTATTGATAACTTTTTACCAAACACACTACATTCAAAATGTAAGTACTCCTTCTGAACATCACTTCCACGTTGGCCAACTACAGGTAATATTTTTTGAAGACTAGCATTTAGTAAATGAGTAGCAGTATGATTTCTCATTGCACAGATCCGATTTTTTTCATCTATTGAAATCATACACTCATCATCGACTTGTAGTTCATGTTCAGGATTTCTTGAATATTAATTTTTATTGTTAGGAAAATAATATGGTTATTCTACAAAATCATTTCTCAAAAATATACTATAATGCAAATGCATATATAACTTACATTTCATCCCAGTCAACAAAATGCCCAATATGAATCACATAATCACGAATTTTTCTGACTTTTTCAAACTTAAACAAAAGATCTTTTATTTGTATACTACCTTTATCAGAAATTTGACTTCCTGCAGGAGAATAGGCTAGTGTCTTATCTAATATTATTCCAACTTCAGCATTTGTGTTAACAATTGCATTACTTTCAACAATATTGCCACTACTTGTAACTGTTGCCTCTACAATAGCTTGACTCTCATCCACATTAAAAGTAGTTTCAGGTTCAGATATTAAATTTCCTAAAGAAAATTTATTTTCTACTTTATAAAAATATTTATACCATATTCAAACTGATATTTTTGTACTTGCATTTGAAGTACCAATAATTTATCTAAGATATTACCATTCATCACCATTCCTAATAATTTAGATTTGACTATTGGGAAATGATATCCTTTGTCATCATATGTATAACCATATTTAAGTGAATCATCAGTTTTTGGTACATTTACTGATTCTAGTAAATTTAATGAATAATCAGAAATAATTTCATTGTCTGATTTCTCAAATTTATCTCTAGAACATTGCTTAGCTCTCTCAAGAGCATCTTTAAAAGCATTTAGATCAAAAGGGATGGACTCAATTTCTGCTAATTTACAGATTACTTCTGAATTTAATCCATAGGTATCATACAATTTATATGCGAAATCTCCTGGCAAACTATTGATTCTACATTTACAAATTTTTTCTTGTTAAATTTAATAAGTATAGAAGAAAATAGCAATATTTTTGTATGAACAATATTTACTCTGATTGCAGTAAAGTTTGTAGTTCATAGTATCCTGCAGTCAATCCAGGTAAAGTTGTATCGGTAATAACAGATAGTTCCGGGCGATGGCTTACAACCTTTTTCCAACTTCTTGCAGCAGCACTTCTTGCTGACTTCATAATTTCCTCTTCATAATGTACAATATGTTGTATCTGACAAGTTTAAGATATTAAGATCATCAAAATAAATACAAAATAAAATAAACATAAAAATTATTATTAAAGTATTAACTTTATTTATATTTGTATGGATTTCTGGATAAACATCTCCAAGACTATCAGCAATATGATTTGTCAATTCTGACAAAAGTTTATTTGTTTTAAAAATCTCTTCACTGATGTCAATGGCTCTTCTCAAAATCCTTCGAAGTTTATGACTATCAAAATAAAATTTATATGAAAATAAACAATTATTATATATGTATTTGTATATTTATCATGAGAAGAACATTACAAACTTCTTGTCAGGTAACATTCCATCAGCCAAAGACACAGTAACCATTCTGGCATGATCTGCTACAATTCTATATCCAAAATCAATTTTATCTTTGTCAGCTACACCAAATCTTCCTTGATATTTAGGAGCATGTGAAAATTTTTCAATTGCCTCAAATAATG
The DNA here is from genome assembly GCA_036365515.1 of Torymus aiolomorphi. NCBI lineage: Eukaryota > Metazoa > Arthropoda > Insecta > Hymenoptera > Torymidae > Torymus > Torymus aiolomorphi. The sequence continues at coordinate 127,602,060 of CM070877.1, read as the reverse complement.
GTTGAAATAGATCTGTATCATAATTTGAACGTTTTCCTTGTAAAATAGTTACTAATCGTTCAAATCCCATACCTGTATCTACATGTTTTTTAGGTAATGGTATTATTTGACCATTTTGAATTCTATTAATATAATAATAATAATAATGATGATATACTTGCAATAATTGAGTTTATTTAGAATTAAAAAACTGTAATTTTTAAAATTCAAAATTTGTATACCTTTGAAATTGAATAAATACTATGTTCCAAAGTTCTGTAAGATCATCATGTCCTTTATTGACTCTAGAAGCCTGATTTTTTAATTGCATAGTATGATCAATATGTATTTCTGTACATGGACCACATGGACCTCTGGGTCCCATTTCCCAAAAATTCTCTTCCATACCGAATGGTAAAATGTGATCTTCAGATACTCCAATTTTAAGCCAAATCTCTTTACATTCTATATCAGGTTTCAAATTTAATTTTTCATTACCACTAAAGTATGTTACATACAAAAAATCTTTTTTAAGTCCATATACATTTATTAACAAATCCCATGCATATTTACAAGCCTCTTCCTACAACATAGTTCAAAATTTATAAATATGCATTTTTAAAAATGATGTGTATTATAATATATATTACAATTTAAATAAAAATACAATTTATACCTTAAAATAATCTCCAAAAGACCAATTTCCAAGCATTTCAAAGAATGTATGATGGTATGAATCTTGACCAACAACATCTAAATCATTATGTTTCCCACCAACCCTTACACATTTTTGAGAATTTGCAACTCTAAATGCGGGTGGACTATGGTCTCCTAGAAGAACACCTTTAAACTAAAAAGGATGTGATTTATGAAATATAAATAGAAAAAAGCATTAATATAATATAATTTTTGTAGAAAAGGTTTGAACGATTTATATAAATATGATCTATTTAGTTAGGTATTACGTAAACATTACTAAAAAGTGAGGTTTAAGTAATCAATTTATTATAAAGTAGTAGAATTATAAGAAAAATAAGAAAAAAATAATACCTGAATCATGCCAGCATTGACAAATGGTATCGTTAGATCATTTAAAGGCATTACTGGACTTGAGCGTACTATCGCATGATTGTTTTTAGAAAAATAGTTCAAAAATTCATTTCGAATTAATTTTGAACTTCTTAATGCCTTTTTATTGGTATTGATCATTCGGAAAATTATTATATTATTTATAAATTTTAGGCGATGTGTGAACATTTTCAAATGAACTTTCATTATTAATGGATATAGGTTATATTTTAAACTTCTTTAATGTTTTAAAAACTCAAAATTTAAATAAAGCGCAACTTTCTAAGAATAGTTTTGGTTGATAAAATAAATCTAAGCAATTAAATTCTACAAAGTTCATTGTACAAAGTTCTTTTTATATGCCTAATGTGTAAATAGTACATTTTACATCGTTAATGTGCCCGATTGTCGTCCCTCATGAAACTACGGATGATTGTAAATTGCAATATAGATGCATTTTTTTTACTAGCTTATAGGTATGTATACACACATACACACACACACACACACGCGCGCGCGCGCGCCTTCAAAGTAATACCGCGCTTTTTCATTCTATAATGTCATACAAAAAAATGAATTATTTATTAGATAAAGATGTTAAAAGTAAAAATAATTTATTACAAAACGTTGAATAGACAATTGGAATCATATTTTAGATTGTTGATATAGAAATATAAAACTAATTAGGATTGGTTTTATTTTCCTTTTACTAAACTACCTAAAAGTTTCATTTATCAATAATTAAATGTATAATTAAATATTAATTTTGAACATTTTTTCAAAATAGTCAACATGTAATTCAGGGAGGTAGGTATGCTACTTATATTTATGTCTTTTAATTTTACATTTTTTTTTTAACTAGGAAAATGAAGAAATTATTCAAAAGTATTTTATATACATATTTTATTTTTCAATTAAAAAAAAAAATTATATTGAGTAATAGGAACACAAGAGTACATTTCTGATTCTTTTATACAAATACCTTCAAATAATGCAGAATTGTCGTGTTTTTCTTTTTGTAATATATATATATATATATATATAAAATGTGAAAAATAAAAATAAAAACATGAAAAATCTATTTTATGAATAAAAAATACCTTGAGAATTCAGCTGCAATCCAACTTATTTTTAAAATAACATTAAATTGGTTAATACATGATGCATTTATTTTTGAAGTTTATATAAAACAGATTATTATTGAAGAACAAAAATTATTTATTTACAATTTTTTACAATATAAATCTCATTATTTGTTGAATAATGATTATCAGATGACTTTGATATTGTAATATACTACACAGTAGGATTTTTGGATCAGATATCTTCAATTATTCAGTCCAAGTTATATGGCATTAAAATGAATTACAATGATTTAGCTTAATAATGTAGTAAAATAATAGTATTCACCAAACACTTAAGTATACAATTTTTTTTAAAACAAAACTACATCTAAATGATTCCATATTTCATGAGTCAACTCACATAATTTATTTGATTTTGTGTTGCTTTTTTAAATTTATTTACAAACTCAAATTATAATATGTTTTAATTTGAGTTATCTGTTTTCAATTATGAAAATAATTTTAAATGTTTTGAATTTTTTAACATTTACTTGTAATATCCAATATTATGTTGAGTCAAAAGCTTGTCAATATAAATTATTGTATTATAGTTTCCTAAACAATCACTACATTTCTTTTTTACTTTGTCTAATGATTATGTAAAAAGTAAACTAAAACTAACTATTTATTAATACTTACATATTTCTCTATAAACAGCCATACATTAATAGATTATCTACAATTAGTTTTTATGAAGAATTGTATTCAACCTATTCTAAGTTTCCAACACTAAAATCTATTGTAATTGTTGATAATTGTGTCAAGCTATTACCTTATTCATTGTGGAAATTATTTTCGTATAAATTATAAATTTACAAATGATGGCAGTAGTACAGCATATTATGTTAGACACATTTACAGAAAATCATTATTCCTATTCATTGAAGTACAAACAACTGAAAGTCTAGAAATTTTGTTGATACCAGTTTTGTTTGCATCTTTACTTTTGTATATTTATTTACATAAATGAATGAAGAATTAAAAAAAAAAACATTTAAATTATTATAAAATTACGATAATTAAAATATTTAAGAAGTTATTTTTATTAATTAAAAAAAACTGAAATAAATGCTTAATTAATTGGCTATTGAAAAAAAAAATTGACTTTCAGATTTATGTAATGTGAATTTTTTCTTATTTTTTAAATCATAAAATAATATTTACAATAAATAACAATGTGTTACAGTCTTTTCTTTGGTAAAGAACCAAAAGCTGATATTACCGTCGGTTTTGTACCAGTAACAGAGGAAGTTAAAGCTGTTATTGCAGGTTGAGGTACAACACTTGTTTTGGCTGCCGTTGTTGCTGTAGCAGTATTTATAGAAATTTGATCCCATTTGCTTTTCCTTTTCTTGGCATCTTCTTCTACAGCTGGTGCAGTATTACTTGGTCGCTTAGCTGTTCCAGAAACGATTTCAATTTTCGTCTTCTCCTTCCTTGCCTTTTCCAATTTCTCCATTTCTGATTTTTGTATTTTTGCAAGTTCTTCATAATATGAATCTTTACCCCACTTAAATGGATCAAATCTATCAGGAGGATAATTAGTACCTAATTCATTGATACTACAATACTGAATTAATTTTTCATAAATGGATGGGTTTCTAAAGTCTTTTCTTTGTTGTATCAGTTTATTCATATCCATGCGACCAGATTCCATTTTCCTGTAAAGATTTGTAATTTTTTCTTGTAATTCTGATGGACATTTTCCGGGTGGGTCTGGTGGTATAACAACCCCATATGCATCAGCTTCGCCATCTGAAATCAAATCTCCTTGACGATCGGGAGACTGCTGTTCAAATATATCTGAAGTTAGCCTTCCATTCAATGAAAACAACACTTCAGAAGCTAAAACTGCAGTTCCCTCATCGTCAGAGGCTACTGTATCATCAAAATATGAAACTAATCCCTTGGATGTTACATCTGTTGCTAAGGTGGGTGCATTTGGCAAGTTGTTATTATCCTTGCCACTAATATTGGAGGTAATGATGGGGCTATTTGAGGCTGATGTGCCAGATTTGGGACTGATGAGAACCTGGGGCTGACCAACGTGGTCATTTTGTGGGGCAGCCCCTCTGGGAGTATTTGAATTCTCCTGAAGGTCATCATCCACCCCGTCCTCACCCTCCGAGTCAGTATAGGTGGCCGTTAGAGATGCCAGAGCAACACTTTGTACAGACATGGTTAGTTGACTTTGAGTGTCCAATTTGCTACTAAGCAATATTTTGTGTGGAAACTCACCAGTATAGCGTTGTTTTCGTGCGACAGGAAATCTTGTCTATTTAGACAATATCTGTAAAACAACAAAATATTTAATTATTTAAGATAAGTTTTTACAATTCATATAAGTAGTAGAACATAATTTTTATGTTCAATAATTGTAAATGATAATTGTAATAATAATAACAATAACCCAATTTCGTTTTTTTTTCTCTAGTTGAAACATTTACACTTGAATAAAGAAAAAATAGGCAAGGATTAAGGTTTGACTAAGAAATAATAGTCCCTTCCAGGTCAGACTCTCAAAACAACGGTTTTTACGTGTTTTTAAACGTGTTGTAGATTATTTGTCCGTCAGATCTGACGGTCGTTTAGCAGAGGCGATAAACAAACTATACGAAGTGGTGAACACTTACCTAAAATTAAAAAGGTACGATGAACAGTACTTGTATCAGAGATGAATCTCTGCTTGTATGTGCCTTGTCTTCCACGGATCTTTTGGGCTTGGGGTAGACCCACGGAATGCCGAAGAACCCTATCAACGAACTATACGCTATTGCTTACGCACGCGATAGAATCTCTGGAGGATTGTGCCACTCAGTAGTGTTGTGTAGTTGCTTTCGGGATTCATCCGGGTCTTCGCAATAGTTCGGCTTCAACACAAATCACAATTGAGTAAACGTCTTCAATTTGTCGCGCATGATGAATTAGAAGATTGGTCTGTGAAACGAGACGACGCATAGTTCACCGATGGAAGGGTGAATGTACATTAGCGCCGCGCTGGGGCGGGATCATGAGGCTGTCTCACCGTGGCACCGTCGAGACAGAGCGTTTGGTCACTTTGGTGACAGGGAGAATGTACATAAAGCGCCGCGCTGCGCTGTGCCGCGCCGTGCTGCGCCGGGGCCTTTCTACATATGTGTGTTCTGTGTGTTCTGTGTGTTCCCGACAAAGACAGATAGATCTGTTCCGTTTATGTAAGACAGAGACAGACATAGAGAGAAGTTGTCTAGAACGGACAGAACACACATATGTAGAAAGGGCCCCGTGCTGCCGCTGCGCTGAAGCTTAGCTTTGCTGTTCCGTTCCATTCGTATATTCTTACAAAAAAATGAGCAGTTGCATGTCTATAATATTTATAAATCACGGACGATGTGTATATGCTCCAAAATGAAAAGTTAAATAAATGAAGGGATAGTTTATATGACGGACAGTTTAAGAACAAAAGTATTTTAAGCCGAGAAAGAAAACACAAGACCCAATTGATATGATATACTATGAATTATAAAATTGATTATAACATTGGAAAATGAAGCTATTGATGAATAAGATGAAATTAGGCGATAATGAGATGTCCTTTAACCAGTTCAAATAAATGATGAAATTGATTAAAACTCATGTTAATAAATCTATAACACTCTTCATGATCCTTTAATGCAAAATATTTAAATAAAGTGCTATAAGCACTATGAATATTTCTTTGAGGTATTGCTAAAAGTGGTCGAACCCACCACCTTCTGCAAGATTGTTGTTTCTTTTTTTTTAATTTTTTTAACAATTTCAATAACTTTAATGAAATTATACATTTTTCTAATTTTTTTATTTTGGCTTCAATCATGATCATGACCATGAAAATGATAAATGTATGACATAGATCTATAGAATTGTACCATTAGCAATGGAATATAGAAACGGAACTATGGACCAGCGCAAGCAGAGAACCGCGGAGCGCAGCGCGGGGTATGCCCTAATGCCCTGTCTACAACCACCGATTTTTTTTTTGCGCATGCGCAAAAATCACCAGAAAGGGTTAGTGATGTAAGAAGAGCCAATCGTAAAAAAATTAACCCTAAATATTGAGTTTGCGTTGAACACACCTAAAAATCAAAGAATACGAGTTTCTGCTTTCTAAACTGAAACCTAGTCTGGAATGATTTGGTGAATAGTTGAAACATCAATTGCATAAAACAATGCATTTTTTTGTACACAATCGCCATGTGCTAAATAGCTGTAAAAATATATGTAAATTAACATTCAATCTAAACTTGCATTTATTATATTTACTTACTTTAGCGTTATACACAGTCTTAACTCTGGAGAGGTATTGGTACTCTCCGACTATATTTTGTTATTCTATCTTTAACTAAATTACATAAATACATAAATGCTTGTACATTCATTCTAGTAAAATTCATGAACTCTTCTTCGTCATTCATCTTAAAATACGTAAAAACTCTCTCATAAGCACCATATCCTGTTAAGTAATTATTTCTAATTAATAGTTTGCACCACCATCTTCTGAATTTTTTTTTCGATTTCTTAGTAATTGTATTAATCGAAGGTAATTAATGCTTATTTCCAGTACTTCAACAACCAGATTATGATCATCCATTTTACATTAATTGAAAAATCTTCTTATAATAAAATCTCTAAATCACTAATCTTCTTCCAACACTTGACTCTTTGTTAATGTTAGAAAGCAGAAACTCATGTAGTCATGTTTTGATCTTTTTAGGTGTGTTCAGCGAAAACAATATTTAGGGTTAATTTTTTACAGTTGGCTCTTCATACATCCCTAACCCCCTCTGGTGATTTTTACGCATGCGCCAAAAAAAATCGGTGGTTGTAGGCAGCCCGTAATCACATAACCGCGTACGATCGCGTACGTCTACGTACAACCGCGTCCGACGTTAACGAAGAATCTAGTGATTTTCGCTGTTGCCAACAGCGGCAATGTCAGTGCAATAACTAGTACTTTCGAGGAACAGACCTACTCACACGAAGTGCAGTAGATCGGAGTAACGCTTGCTTGTTTATGTCTGTTGTCGTTGGTGTAGTAGCCGACTTTCGTATACGTAGGTCTGTTCCTCGAAAGTACTAGTTATTGCACTGACATTGTCGCTATTGGCAACAGCGAAAATCACTAGATTCTTCCTTAACGTCGGACGCGGTTGTACGCAGACGTACGCGATCGTACGCGGTTATGTGATTAGGGCAGTAGGCGCAGCGCGGCGCTTATGTACATTCTCCCACACAGAACTCTCTCACCAGGGGCGATGTTTTCAGATGGACTTTAGTGTGGAACATAGGAACGTAGGAACTATAGACTGTAGAGTCTGTAGAGTCTATAGTTCCTACGTTCCTATGTTCCACACTAAAGTCCATCTGAAAACATCACCCCTGGTGAGAGAGTTACAGTGAAAGTACAATGGTGTTCCGTGCCATGCTCCGTGCTCTGTTCGTGCTTTGTGCCATCAGTAAAATAAAAAAATTAGAAAAATGTATAATTTCATTAAAGTTATTGAAATTGTTAAAAAAATTAAAAAAAAAGAAACAACAATCTTGCAGAAGATGGTGGGTTCGACCACATTTAGCAATACCTCAAAGAAATATTCATAGTGCTTATAGCACTTTATTTAAATATTTTGCATTAAAGGATCATGAAGAGTTTTATAGATTTATTAACATGAGTTTTAATCAATTTCATCATTTATTTGAACTGGTTAAAGGATATTTGAAATGTATATTTCATCAAACGATAGAATGCCTTTCAATCGGCGAAACCTCATCACACTTGTTTTTCATAATTGATAAAACAGCATTCAAAACGCCTGGTTTCATACAAACTGCGGCAGCTTGTTTTCTTAGTGTAGACAATCCAGGTAATGGCATTTTTTTTTCTTAATTACCTATATGCTTTAGATGATTCACTTCTTAGAGCTATTGCAGAGGCAATGTCTTCTGGACTCCATCGTATGTATTTTTTCTGGGGTGTAAAAGCTTGTTTATCTGGCTGGATGTAAAAATAGGTCTTAATACATCATATATTCTATTTTGTATTTGCTTTTGCGCTAATTTTTGTTGTTTTCGAATATTCCTATTCAAATTCAAATTTTGATTTTCAATTTTCAAATCATTGTTTTCCGCCCTTAATTTGTCATTATCAAAATCATGTTTAGTTTTCTTACTTAGAGGCTCATTATTTTCATTATAATCACTCAAAACATTTAGGGAGCTTAAATGTACGTGTGTCTATCTCCAGGAACTATCAAATGATCCGGTTTTTTCTCAAAGCAATTAAGGTAAAGGAGGCAGTACTGGGACAAACCCTATTTTGGGACCAGAAGTGGGACAGCAGTAAAAAACTACGATGAACGGTTAATGTGATAAAAGCATTACTTCATTAGTATTCTTTATGATGTTAGCTACGTAGTCACTTCATTATTGTGTTGATTTACTTCTTAAACTAATGTATAACAAGATTCAAACTCTTTGAGGTTATGTTTGAGCTGTACGCATAGCGAAAACTTTATCCCACTATAGGTACCTCTTAATTCCCATATCGTAGTAGTGGGACACGTTTAAAAAGTATTGTCCCACTACTGCGTCAAATGGGCGTCCCACTACCGGTTATAAATAAGTTACCGTGTCCCACTACACTAGTAGATAGTTATTTTCTTTTAATGAGATTCTTTTAATACACCAACAACGGAAGAAAGCATCTTTTTTTCTTAAAATAAGCCTTGAGACACGAGCTACCTGCTGAGGTAATTAGTTTTTATGTATTGTGCTTAGTTTTGGCAATAGAAAAGATTATAAAAAAAGTATGGTCAAAACTGTCCCACTACTACCTACTTTACCTTATGGGTGAAATGAATGGAACAGATACGAGCTACATAAATGAAATTAAAAATAAAAACCAAAATCTCTTATTAATCTAGTAATTTTGTTTTATAATATACTCTACCATTCGTGATGTTAAGGTTGGGATTATTACAAGCTTCAATCCACTTGCTGATTATCTGTTCATCTTTTGGAAAACGAAAAAACCTTATATCTGTACTCTTAGTGTTATCATTCCAATTTGTACAAAATTTTACTGAACAACCGGGCATTTTAACAATAGTTACAATGCATTTCTCACACTGTTTCTAAACGTAAACAAACACCCAGTCAAATTTCAATATGGCGGAAAGTGGGAAGGCGCAGTAGATGACGAAAATGAAGTTAGCTTGGGAGTACACCTTCTTTTCTTACAGTGAATCCACATTGCATGACATATGCTGTATGCCGTATGCTGTATGCCGTCAGAAAAAAAGTTGTTGTCTGAAATCTATAGGATTTATAACTCTATGGTTATAAATCCTATAGGAATTGTAACCATAGAGTTATAAATATTATAGACTTCGGACAACAACTATTTTTCTGACGGCATACGGCATACGGCATGCAATGTGGATTCACTGTGAGATGCGCTACACTGCGCCAGCACCTGCCGTGGAGTTTCGTTTGTTCCTATTACATAGGAAAACATAGGAGAACATAGGAACGGAATGCTGTAGCGCAGCGCAGCGTCGCGCAGCGTAGGATCGCGCAGCGCTTATGTACAATTAGTGTAGGAGCCAGGGGGCTTCCCGTAGCCTTTTCAAAAGGTAAGCTGACACCAAGTGTTTTTTTATGTATTTTTTCATGCTGAATCCGAATTTCGATGGTGGATTGTTGAAAAAATCCGTCTTTATTTGTTATAAACAATTTATTGCAAAAATATTAAATTTTCGACTTTTTTGTAATAAAAAAATACTATCGTATTCTTCATGTCACTTTAAACAAAAGAGTCTCCTACAAGTTTTTCGGGAAAGTGCATCCCAAAGTCGCAAAAAATTCTCAAAGTTTAAGAAAATGAGTGCGTGCGTACAATTTGGCGGCGACGCACAGTGGTGCAAAAGCGCTGATTAGGCGGCCAAAATGCAATTAAATTTTTTTTTTTTTGTTATATAAAAATGATATTCTTGTTGTTAATATATTTATGAATCATTATTCACACTAGTTTAAATAAAAATTGCACTGGGTAATTCACATTTAAACTATAAAGGTAAGCAAATCGCCAATTTTTAATTTTTTGTATTATTTTATACCGATTCAAATATGTAATGCGTTAATAAAATCAAATCATTTTTTTTTTATTCATAGATGTTTCATCTGCTTACTTGGTATGTATTTTCAAGATTCTGCACTATTATTTATGTAATAGAGCACTTACGATTATTCCAGATACATTTAAGTTTAAGAAAATTTGCATTTTTTGTTTATTTTTAATAAATTGATAAATTTAATAATGTTTTTCACTCCTTGACCGTTAAGTCAAAATACACTTCTTATGTTGAAGAGCTATCCAACCGAAATCTGAAAAGATCTGTTGCACATATTCGCACTTTTTTTTTAAATGTATTTAAGTGAAACTTTTTTTAAATATCTAGCAAATTTTAACATATTTCGCGCTCAATAATTTCGTACTCTTTTAATAAATTTCAGAAAAAGTCAAGAATTTATATTTACTTTACAATGGATTATTATTATTATTATTATTATTATTGTTGTTGTTGTAGTTGTTATATTTTTATTTTCCAATAAAACAATTGATTTGGTTAATTAGAAAACAGTGTTTGTAATAAAATAAATGTGATTTCCTGCTATTTTTATTTTAACTCATTATTTTAAGAAAAATTTGTATACTCAATACATTAAAAAAAAAAATGTGCGAATATGTGCAATAGATTTTTTTAGATTTCGGTTGGATAGCTCTTCAACATAAGAAGTGTATTTTGACTTAACGGTCAAGGAGTGAAAAACATTATTAAATTTATCAATTTATTAAAAATAAACAAAAAATGCAAATTTTCTTAAACTTAAATGTATCTCGAATAATCGTGAGTGCTATATTACATAAATAATAGTGCAGAATCTTGAAAATAAAATACCAAGTAAGCAGATGAAATATCTATGAATAAAAAAAATATTTGATTTTATTAACGCATTACATATTTGAATCGGTATAAAATAATACAAAAAATTAAAAATTGGCGATTTGCTTACCTTTATAGTTTAAATGTGAATTACCCAGTGCAATTTTTATTTAAACTAGTGTGAATAATGATTCATAAATATATTAACAACAAGAATATCATTTTTATATAACAAAAAAAATTTAATTGCATTTTGGCCGCCTAATCAGCGCTTTTGCACCACTGTGCGACGGCGCCCGACGTCAGTGCGTTTTTTCAAACTTTGAGAATTGTTTACGACTTTGGGATGCATTTTTACGCAAAACTTGTAAGAGACTTTTTTGTTTAAAATGACCTGAGGAATACGATAGTATTTTTTTTATTATAAAAAAGTCGAAAATTTAATATTTTTGCATTAAATTGTTTATAACAAATAAAGATTGATTTTTTCAACAATCCACCATAGAAATTCGGATTCAGCATGAAAAAATACATAAAAAAACACTTGGTGTCAGCTTACCTTCTGAAAAGGCTGCGGGAACCCCCTGACTCCTACACTAAATCCCCCTATGGCGCGGTCCACAAGCTTCCACGCCACGCTCCACCGCCACCGCCACCGTTGTAGTTTACGCGTTTCAGTACGTTCCAATTTTCTTAAAGGTTCTACCTCACCGATCCAGCATCATAGTATATTATGCTGGATCGGTAAGAACCCTTAAGAAAATTGGAACGTAGTGAAACGCGCGAACTACAACGGTGGCGGTGAAGCGTGGCGTGGAAGCTTGTGGACCGCGCCTAAGCGCCGCGCTGCGCTGGCTACGCCTTCTGCCACGCCGTTTCGTTCCTATATTCTATTTCTATTGAAGTTTTACGAGCGGTCCATAAGCGAGTGTCCACATAGTTTCTCATGTTCCTTGTCTCATGTCTTAAGCGCGAAAAAAATCGTTATCCGCAATCTTAATAATTTCTAATCTGTGGTCATTTTTTCTGTATAATTTTCTATTGCCATAAACTATAAATGTATAAGAATTCGGATAACCGATTTTTTTCGCGCTTGAGACATGAGACAACAGATAAGGCACATGAGACGCTATGTGGACAATCCCTAACCGACAACCACAAACTTTGTAGTTAACAAAATCGAGACACAATGACACAACAAGCTTGTCGTCGACAATCACAAACGACAAACTTCACAAAGCTTAGAGGATACGAGTCCTGCCGCACAAAAAGCAAGTAAAATCTGAAATTTTCTCGTCGCTTCTTGTGGAACGTAAACTAGATTACTGTATGTAGAGGCGGTTCAGACTTGGACTACTGGTTACTGAATACTGGTAGACTACTGGAGACCTATCTGAAACTCTGAATTAGCATCTTTTTTCCCACTAGATAGAGCTGCTATTCTCTTGATTATTCGCTATGGTAAGCGACTCAGGCGCCCTCTCAATCTGCACTAGCGGAAAAAGCTAGAAAATTAGCTAGTACCCCCATATATATAGATATAAGCATATCTGTAGTGAAAGGGGCTCTCAGAGCTTCTAAACTTTGCTCGCTATTCCTTGCTGAAAGGGCGCTAGTCGCTTATCATTGTTATGAACATATAAAGGCAGTTCTACAATGGAACCTTGAATATTGATTTCTGATAAAAGTTAAATAAAATAATAAATTAAATAATAATAATTGAATGCGTTCCCATAACAATCTCGATCTAAAATTCCAATAGTAGAATCTATATATTAATTAGTTAATTAACTAAGTTATAAACAAGTAATTAACAATAACTCGAATAAGAATTGATGATAAATAACCGATAATGAATTTATTAACTAATTACCTTTAACAATTAGTAATTACGCCCGTATAATTCAACTATAAATGGCAAGGTCAACGCGCTAACGAACAAATTGAGATTAGCAATAAAACTAAATAAACAGTAGTAATCTGCGATTAAATTAATAACTTTCGATAATAAATAATAATTATGTCATCAATGCTCGAGACGAACCGTAATAATAATAATAAGTAGGGAAAAGCTTGCTCAGGTAGGGAAAGCTCTGTTTATAGGAGGACAGTCAGCAGGACAACAATCAACGGTCAATCAGTTCTCGAAATCCATTAACCAATGGCCCAGCAGAACACAAACAATCCTGAGAAGCTTAGGGACTGTCTTCATAAGTGTGCCTATGCCTAGGTTCACGGACTCTGACTCAACAATGAACCAATCGGAGCTAAGCCTCCAAGCTCGAGGCTTGACTTTTAATACTCCGATTGGTGTAGAGTTGAGTCAGAGTCAGTGAGCCTAGGCACAGGCACACTTATGGAGACAGTCCCTTACCCGACGAGAAGGAATATAGCGACGGTTAAACTCCTCGAGGTCAACAATTTTGAGAAGGGCCATTAGCAAAGGGGCCTCTGGAATGCAAGACGGTTGAGCACGGCGAGGAATGAGCTATGAGTCATCAGCAGTAAACAACCCTAGCAATTCAGTGAACAACGTTGCATCAGCCTGCAGGCCATGACGCAACCAACTCAAGAGGCTACGTGGCAGACGGCCCTTCAGAGGGGAACCAATCAGGAGGCAGGCACAAGTGCCGCGAGTCGAGAGGGGATTTTTGGCCTGGTTCTGAGCATCCACAGGTGTTCCCCCACCACGAAGCTCGCTCGTGATTGAGAGAAGAGAGGGAAGCTTTCGGCCCTTCTAGGCACCTATAGGCCTCGGAACCGACTTCAAAAGGATTCAGCTTTTCGCCACCAGAGAGACTGGTTCCTCCCATACTCTCTCGTCAATGGCTCAGAGTTCGCATCAAGGGTATAAAAGAAGAGCCCCAGGCCGCTAGAGTCAGTCGCTATCGAGCACATGAGACGCTTCGTAGCTCGAGACCTGGGTCGTTACCAATTCACTTGGTACTCTGCTGCACATTGTGCATGTTGCGCCCGAAGCTCTAACAATCGGTTTACCAACTACACGGAGAAAAAACTTACAATTATTGTAAGAATTCTATTGCGTATAACGTAAGCAAGTTTTACCTCACGAAATTCGCAAGAAATTCGAGCGATAGTTGTAAGGACCCTTAGTATTACCGTAAGACAGAGTCTCATGCGATATTAGTAAAGGCGCATTGGACAAATCGCATGAAGCCTTTGCTTTTATAGCAACGCTACCTTGCGTCGATCGCAAGAACTCTTTCCGAGCGAAAATCGCAAGAAGCCCTTAGGATTTTCCGGTGACGGTGCACTCGCTTCTCTCATTAGTTGGGAGCGGTCTCAGCGAACGCCCCTCGACAAAATCGTAAGGAGCTCCAGGGGAAAATCCTATGGCGCTCTTGCGATTATTCCATCAATAGGCGTCACGCAAAAAACGCACAAGGGCATTACGATAAACAGAAGAAACTATAGGAATATTTCCATGTGCGTCTTGCTTATATTCTGTTGTATCAATCCTTACGAATATTTCAAGCGGTCATCCGAATAAAGCAAGGAAATTTCTTACGTAATTCGCGTGATAAAATTCCTCGCGATAATTCCAAGTTTTTTCTCTCCGTGTAATCTGGTTCTTGTCACCGTGTACGTGGCGCCGTTGAGCTTTTAGTCGAAAGTTATCAAACACTCTAAAGCTTCGTAACAATATTGCATCCGTGCGCGAAATCTGGCTCTATTTCATTGCCAGATTAAGTTTATACATAGAGAGTCACGAATACATTAACCAAATAATTGTTAAAGACATTAATTCAAGTGATTTTAATTCAATAAATTCGGAGTTAACTTTAAATCTCTTGAGTTCGAGTTTTATTTAAACCTCTCGCAACTGTGTGCGCTTTAGCGCTTAATTAAGCAACGTTCCCAAATTCTAATTGGTCGACCCGGCGATCATTGCAGAAGTGGCTTTCTGCCCTCAGATCCCGACTAGGGTCATAACACCATAGCGAATAAGCGCCATCTGTAGAATATGAGTAGCGCGACACAGTATCTCAGCGAGTTTAAGAACTACCATACTGGACTTCGTTTGCGGACTCAGAGGCGGACGGACGTGCTTTCAGTGCTCTCTGCTTGTTTTCCATCTTTCTGCAGTCCCTCATCTAATATCCTAAGTTCTTTCGTTGCTTCTGAGGTCGCCCGCTTTTGGGTCCGCGGAGGATGTTCCCGTTTTTTGCCCCAGAGGGTTTTCTCGTGAAAAAAGATCAGTGTATTTCAAAGTTTTTCAATTTATTGTGTTTAAGTGAGTGTAGTTCTGTGCGTTCACGGGAGAGTCGGCTTATAACATCTAGCTGCGGTTTCTCTTTTGGATGGTCTGCAGATCGAAAAGATTTAATCTTTCAATTATTATATCTAAGAGTCAGATTCTATTCGGCATGGTAAGCAAGTCGTGAGACGCCCGGCGGATAAATCTTAAAACTTCGAGTACCCCTCGATTTAGATTATTTATGAATATATAAACCAAGGATAGATTAGTGATTAAAGAAGGTTATGAAGATTATATAATTTTGAAGATTTAAATAGATGAAAGATTATAGAGGATTATCAGATTAGTAATTAGTATAGTTTTATTTAAGAAGATAACAAATGAATAGATGACTTAGGGGCATGGCCTGTTGCCGATACCTTCTGGAATAAAAAAAAAAAAAAAAATACAATACTACAAAACTACAATAACTACATCTACAGACTACAGTAACAACTAACAAATTTCAGATTTTAGCAGTTATTGAGTTATTGTATTACATTATTATATCCTCTCTTAAAAAAATGATGGATGAAATCTGTCATCATAATAAGGCTGTTTTGATTGATTGTTGTTGACTCATTTGATTGATCTATAAAGAATTTTAAGATTAAATTCTTGAGTTGGAGTATTAAAAAATGGAATAATTAAAATATTATAAGAAAAATTTCATTACTTTATTTATCAAAATTACGTTATTATCGTACAATTTAAACGGATTAAAATAAACTTTTAAATTGAAACTAAGTAACATGATCATGTTCATAACCTCAAAAAAAAGAAAAAAAATATAATAATAATACGCGCGAAGCGCGTTGAATGTAGCTAGTGATTTAAAGAAGGCAACTATAGTGTATTGTTTTTAGAATTACTTGAAAAATATTTAAACCACTACTTCAGCTAGATTTTTCAACTTCTGCGAATCGGCCTTAGGGAGTGTCCATATAACACTATGCCATGTCTTTCGGATACCGCCGGTCCATTCCATTTGTTCGTCTGTCTTATAGTCATATAGAGTCTATACCTACGAGTGCATTCTAACTTTCTAACATTGAGTCCACATTGGATGCTATATGCCGTATGATGTATGTCATTAAAAAAACCGCTGCCAATTCATTGGCACGTAGCTTCCTCCAAATTAATGTATCGTTCCTATATGTATAGTATATATTTTAAATATAAAATTAAAAAATTGTTATCTACCTTGCGATCAACTTACTAACATTTTCAAAATCATATATCTCACATAACTCCATGTTTTACATTATAAATATATTATTATTCAATAATTGTGTATCTTTATTATAAATAATTGTGTACATATTATAAAAATTGAAATTATACTTCTAATTTTGATTTTTTTAATGGTCCGTTATAATATTCGTCATCCTCTTCTTTTATTTTCAATAAAATATCGTTGATTGTTGATTTTATCATTTCTTACACCATCTTAATAAAACAAAAGCAAATAAAATATTATGTAAACACAAATATCAGTGGTAGCTAATAAAAACATTTACGTAAATTTCTAAAGGCAAAATGAGTGTATATAAAATTATATGCCCATGAACCATAACCATTTCAACTTTAAAATTTTTATTTCAAAATTGAGTGAGGGTATAAATTCTTACTATATTCACTTTAAACCGCGATTATTCGAAAAATTAGTACAAACTCAAAATAATTGGCCAGCGTATCAGAAAATTTCATGTTTCTGCAGAGCTCGCTGTAAATTAACCTCAATAAAAAACAAAAGCAAGTAAATAACACGCGCGCGTATCGCGCGTCATTTCCATTTTCTAGTAATGTGTACATAAAACTATTCTCGAAAAATTAAGATTTGAAAAGAGTGCTAAAACAGTTTTAACAGTTTTAACCTCAAATATCTCTGAAATTTATAAACTATTTCTTTTACCCTAACAATTCATGTAATAAATAATATACAAACTCTACAACTCCATCAAATCTAGATCTCCATCAAATTTCAAAGTAATTAAATTTTACTCTAGTTATTGTGCGACATAAAAAGTCATTTCCAAAAATACCAAAATTTTAAATATCAAATATCTCAAAAACTAACCATATAATCTGGATGAAATTTTACATAGGTATTGCCTATATCGCATACAAAATAGTCTATAAATTTCAAACTGATACATTAAGTCGTCATTGAGAAATTACGATTTTGAAAAATACGTAAAAAAATTTTAACCTTAAATATCTCTAAAAATTATGAGACAATTCTTTTACCTAAACGAGTTATACGATAAACATATAAACTCTATATCTCCACAATATCTCAACATGATTAAACAAATTTTTTTTTCTCTAGTTATCATGCGACAAAGAAAATGACTGCAAAATACGAAAATGTTAAATATCAAATATGTTAAAAAGTAATCAAATGATCTTGATGAAAATTCGCCCATATATTATCAATATCCCACACAAAATTGTCTATAAATTTGGAGCTGATTTATCGAACCGTTCTCGAGAAATTACGATTTGAAAAAAAGGTTAAGAAAATTTTAACCTTAAATATCTCCGAAATTTATTGAACAATCATTTAGCCCAAAGAACTTAGCCGAGAGCGATTCCAAATCTACCTCTACAAGAAATTTCAAAGCGATTAAGTAAATTTTACTAAAGCAAACGTACTTCATACAAAACGCAGTTTTTTTATTTTTTTCTCAAAAACTTGTCGACAAAATGGATTCAAATTTTTACAGATTATCGCTATTTATATTCTGCATTATCATGATTCTTTTCAAAAAAATTGACTGTTTATTTTTGGAGTTATAAGCTTTAAAAGAAAAACACGTTTTTGTTAATAACAAAAGAATCGCAATAGCTAATCTAATTTTTTTTTTGGAAAATATAGGTTTTTTTATGCTCTTTCAAATGCTATTTGCCCGATTCAAATATCTCAATGTTATCATTAAAAAAATGCAAAAATGAATTTTGCGAAAATCGAAAATTCGAAATAAAACAAAAACGAGGATTCCTTCTCCCATTTACACAAGAAAAACAAAAAAATGAGACCTGTCCGGTTAAAATCGATCGAATAGATCCTCAGATAAAACGGTACACACACACATACACACACACACATGAAGAGAAAAAGGATGTGTATTAAGTTTACAATCGTCGACTGTCAAGAAAGTTAAAAATTAGTATATAATAAGTATATAATAGTTTTATCGATAATGAAGAAGAAAATATTACAAACACAACACAACGTGTAAAACAAATTAATCACCAAGAGCAGTTACGGTGTTTGATGATCACAGTGAAAAGTTACTTTAGACATTGTACTGCGTTAGAGATAAATCTAAAATTTGAAATGTGAAAGATTATTGGTGATAATAATCGAAGCAGACTCGTGTAAAATCTCTGGCTTCAATTAAGATTTAGTTTGATGGAGCGTAAGGGGTTCAATTTGTCTTAAGAATTGGGACTTCTATCAATTCAAATAAGAAGTGTTATGTGCATAATTGTAAATAGACAGATGCGTTACCAAATTATAAATTTTATTCGTACAAGTAAAATTATATAAAAAAACAGAGAGTTCTGTAGAAAAGAAATTATAGAAAATTGATCATTCGTTTACAATCTATTGTATTACATCGTGTTTATAAAATATTTTTAATGTTATTTTTGTGCCAGAAAATATTAAAGCTTTTTCACTTGGTATGTTGAAAATACTTTCTAATATTAACATTCTTTGAAACCATAGTAGTCAGTCCAAAAAATAAGAGTATTCATACAACATTGTAATGTAAAGCATAGAGAACAAAACATTTTGATATGATTTCACTTGTACGAATAAAGTTTATAATTTGGTAACGCATTTGTTTATTTACAATTATGCACATAACATTTCTTATTTCTTTGGCATTGACAATTGAAATTGAATTGATACAAGTTACAATTCTTAAGACAAATTGAGTCCCTTACGCTCTACCAAACTAAAACTTAATTGAAGTCAGAGGTTTTACACGAGTCTGCTTCGATCATCACCAATAATCTTTCACATTTCAAATTTTAGATTTAGCTCTAACGCAGTACAATGTCTAAAGTAACTTTTCACTGTGATCATCAAACACCGTAACTGCTCTTGGTGATTAATTTGTTTTACACGTTGTGTTGTGTTTGTAATATTTTCTTCTTCATTATCGACAAAACTATTATACCTATACTTATTATATACTAATTTTTAACTTTCTTGACAGTCGACGATTGTAAACTTAATGCACATCCTTTTTCTCTTCTTTATATTTGTTTTCATTGATAAGCTTGAGTTTACTTTCTGTACTTATTTCTTTGATCCATTTGTTTGTTACGAATGTAGTGTTCTGAAATGAAAAAAGAAACACACGCAAATTATACATTCAAAAATTACTGTGAATTTAGAATTTCATTTTGCAAAATAATTTTATCGTTTTCACAGTTATTGAAATACTCAAAATAATTATAATAAGTAATACTTATCTGACTTTCTCTCTGTCCTTGCTTATATATATTTCTGTATACATTATTGAACCCAGTATCCACCGTACGTTTCAAACCAATTACATTAGCAGGTTACAATTAATTTTGGTATTTCAATCTAAAAATATAAAATATTACACATTCAGATGCTATTCTTTTCAAACAAATAAATATTTAACAGTTTTGGTACTATACGACTTATAAATCATGACCCATACTATTTTCAAAACATAAATGCTTGAGTTATTTTTTCAATAAAAATAAATGTAAATTATTCTATTGTATTATTTTAAAAAGTAATTTTCTTATTATATTATATATTAAATAAATTATTTATTTTTATATAATACACTAAGAAAAATATTTTTTAGAAATAAAGCAAATTTCTTTGAATCAAAGAAATCGTGTCATTGCGGGCAATCGGTCAAATATTTCTTTGAATGAATAACAATATTTCTTTAAATGAAAGTGATATTTCTTTATTTGAATAAAATATTGCGTTAACTTGGCATTATATGCCTTACATTGAAAGAAGTACTTCTTTATGGCAAGAAACCGTTTTTTTCAATAAAAGAAATATTTTTTTATTTTAAAGTTCTCATAATAACAACAAAAAAATATTTCATTCAATCAACATTATATTTCTTGCAATAGAGACTCCGATTTCATGGTTTGAAGAAAATTTCTTTCATTTAGAAAAATATTTCTTAACGGCAAGAAACCGTCTTTTTCAATAGAAGAAATATTTTTTTATTTTAAAGTTCCCGTGATCAAAACAAAAAAATATTTCATTCAATCAAAATTATATTTCTTACAATAGAGACTCCGATTTCATGGTTTGAAAAAAAATTCTTTCATTTAAAAAAATATTTCTTTACGGCAAGAAACCGTCTTTTTCAATAGAAAGAATATTTTTTTATTTTAAAGTTCCCGTGATCAAAACAAAAAAATATTTCATTCAATCAAAATCATATTTCTTACAATAGAGACTCCGATTTCATGGTTTGAAAAAAAATTCTTTCATTTAGAAAAATATTTCTTTACGGTAAGAAACCGTCTTTTTCAATACAAAAACATTTTTTTATTTTAAAGTTCCCGCTATCAAAACAAGTAAATATTTCATTGAATCAAAATTATATTTCTAACAATAGAGACTCCGATTTCTTAGTTTGAAGAAAATTTCTTTCATTTACAGTAAATTTCCTTCATTTAAAGAAAATTTTTTTCATTTAATGAAATATTTCATTGATTCCGAGTATTTCTTTTAACTTTTATGATTATTTTACTATAATAAACATTCCTTTGACACAAAGAAAACTTACTTGATCCAATGTAATCGTGTCATCACCGGCAATCAAGGAAATCTTTTTTTTTAAATTAACGTAAATGTCTTTCAATGAAAAAATATTTTTTTAACCTAATAAAGATACGATTTAACGAAAAAGTCATATATCTTTGATTCAGTACAGTAATTTTTTTCGAAGAAATAAATATTTCGTTGTTTTTACTATAAAGTTTTAAAATGGCAATCGCAATTTCAAAGAAAGCATGCATAGTAAGGAAGGCCAATGCTTTTGACTCAATGATACCGATATTAACGGCAAAGAAATGATTTTCTTGAACGAAATTGAAATTTCTTACGCTGTATTGGCACTTTTCAAAGAAACGCGTTTTTGTTCGAAAGTAATATATTTTTGATTGAATGCAACCATTTTTTTCGAACAAATAAATATTTCATTGTTTTTACTAAAAAGTTTTTAAATGTCAAGCGTAATTTCAAAGAAAGCATGCATAGTAAGGAAGGCCCATGTTTTTGACTCAATGATAACGATATTGACGACAAAAAAATGATTTTCTTGAACTTTTTTCTTGATTTTCTTGATCTTCCGAATAAAAACGCGTTTTTTGAATAGAATAAATACAGCCTAAGAAATCTCAATTTCGTTCCAGAAAATCATTTCTTTGCCGTTAATACCGCTATCATTGGGTCAAAATCATAGAGCTTTCTTACTATGCATGCTTTCTTTGAAATCGCAATAGACATTTAAAAACTTTGTAGTATAAAGAATGAAATATTTATTTGTTTGAAAAGAATGGTTGCATCCAATCAAAAATTTATTCTTTTGCATAATGACTCGTTTCTTTGAAAAGAGAAAATACAGCGTAAGAAATTTCAATTTCGTTCAAGAAAATCATTACTTTGCCGTTAATATCGGTATCATTGAGAAAACTCAGGAGGCTTCCTTACTATGCATGCTTTCTTTGAAATCGCAATAGACATTTAAAAACTTTGTAGTAAAAAGAATGAAATATTTATTTGTTCGAAAAAAATGATTGCATTCAATCAAAAATATATTACTTTCGAATAAAAACGCGTTTCTTTGAATAGAGCAAATACAGCGTATGAAATTTCAATTTCGTTCATGAAAATCATTTCTTTGACGTTAATACTGGTGACATTAAGTCGAAAAAATTGGGCTTCCTTACTATGCATGCTTTCTTTGAAATTACAATTGACATTTAAAAACTTTATACTAAAAACACTGAAATATTTATTTGTTCGAAAAAAAATGATTGCATTCAATCAAAAATTTATTCTTTCGCATAATGATGCGTTTCTTTGAATGGAGCAAATACAGTGTAAGAAATTTCAATTTCGTTCAAGAAAATTATTACTTAGCCGTTAATACCGGTATCATTGAGTAAAAATCAGAAGGCTTCCTTACTATGCATGCTTTCTTTGAAATTGCGATTGACATTTAGAAACTTCATAGTGTGAAAACCAGGAAATATTTATTTGTTTGAAAAAAAAATATTTTATTCAATCAAAAATGTATTCTTTCGCATAATGACGCGTTTCTTTGAAATTAGCGAATACGTCGTAAGAAATTAACACTAAGTTCAAGAAAATCATTTCTTTGCCGTTAATACCTGTACCTTTGAGTCGAAATCTTCGACCTTTGCCAGTATACATGCTTTTGTTGACGTTAGTATTTAAATTATAAAAACGAATAGTAAAAATAATGAAATATTTCTTTCTTGTTAAAAATTATGGTATTCAATGAAATATATATTACTTTCGCATTAATAAGCGCTTCTTTGAAATTAGTAAATACATCGTAAGAAATTAACTTTAAGTTCAATAAAATAATTTCTTTGCAGTAAATATCGGTAGCATAGAATCAAAAAATTAGAGCTTTCTTAGTATACACGCTTTCTTTGGTCTTAGTGAATTTCATTAGAAGACAGTTTTTTTTAATTCAATGTCGTTATTTTTTTAAACAAAAGATCCAACTTTTGAAAGAAAAAAATGTTTCTTTAAACTGAAAAAATATTTCTTCAAAAGGATTTTGTCAATTGAATGACATCAATTTTTTTAAATCAAAGATACCTACGTATTGAAACAAAGATTATTTCTTTACTTCAATAAAATAATTCATTACTGCACCTAGTAGATTTTTTCTTTAGATCCAACAAAATATTTATTTGATGTAAAGACATATTTCTTAACTGCAATGAAATTTTCTTTGATTCAAAGAATATTTATTTATCATGTTCATTTCTTTGAATCAAAGAAAGCTTTTTTTGTTTCAAAGAAATTTTTTTCTCAGTGTATAACATAACCATATAATGCACACAAAACCTTATACATATATAACGTAATTATAAGGTTATTTTGCTTATTCCACTTTATTATTTAGTCATCTATTATTAGTCATACTTTATTTTAAATATACAGTCTCCGGTTCATTTAAAAAAACCCCTCGCGAGTCGCACTCTACTTGGACAAATTCTCAAGTCAGACTTAAGTCCGAAGTCCGACTTACGACTATGAATTTGGGCCTTAGAGTCTTTCCAGATTACGGAAGCGCCTAAGTGCCATCTGACATGAAAGTTGAGCACGACGACGGAAATAGGAACAGCGCACGTATGCACAGGTGCGTTTATGCGCTTTTTTTGTGTGCTTCGGAAAAAAAGCCAATTCAAGATTTTTATAGCTATTTTCATTAGCAGTAGTAAACATGATGACCTTTAATGTTACCGTAAGTATCATAATGAATTTTACTATCTATTTTTTACAAAAATATTGCATAACAATAATAGATCATTTTAGGTTAGAATAACGTTTCCGATAAAGAAAAGCGCGACGACGGAAATAGGAGCAGAGCACGCACGCACGTGTGCATTGATGCGCTTTTTTTCGTGTGCTTCGGAAAAAAAGCCAATTCAAGATTTTTATAGCTATTTTCATTAGCAGCAGTAAACATGATGACCTGTAATGTCACCGTAAGATTATAATCAATTTTATTATCTATTTTTTACAAAAATATAGGTTACATATCACAATAAAAAATCTTAGCTATTTTCTTTATCGGAAACGTTATTCTAACCTAAAATGAACTCTTATTATTATGCAATATTTTTGTAAAAAATAGATAGTAAAATTGATTATCTTTATTTTCGAATGTATAGATTTTACATCTTTTTACACTTATCGCCCCGCTTGTATACACGTTTTTTCTTACAGTTATTCTTATTTTAATTATTAAAGTATTTTTACAAGTTATTTTGTTAAAAAAAATACTAATTAAAAAAATCCATTTACATTTTACTACCACAATATTTGCTAAAAAAAAATTTGAAATGAGGTAATGGTTATCAAACCCAATAAAATACAGTACCTAAAATACACCAAGATCATAGTAACTGCGATGTATCAAACCCGGTCATAGGTTATAAACATAGGTAGACGTCTCCGTTATTAAAATCGGAACGCACAGGGCAGTGCAGCCCAGCGCAGAACACAGCCGCACAGCACATTTGTGGACAGTCCCTTACAATCTAGTAGAAGCAAACGATACATGTAGTACATACATATACGAAGACTTAAGTAGGTTTATGGAGCCCTTTCCGTTGGATCCACCAATGAGGTTATTTCTTTAGTCTTATGGAGCCCGGGCTCCATAAGACTAGTGTGTAAGACAAAGATGGCGCCATAGGAAAAATACATGTCGGGCTCCACACATCATATGTGTATATGCGCGCACACACACACACACACACGCACACACATAAACTCACACACACACACACACACACACATACACACACACACACACACACACAGTTCTAACACTCATATTCTCACATATATTTTCGATCTCTTCTGACGAAAATAGCCAAAGCTCGTTCAATTGTTCTTTCTGTCTTCTCATCCGCGACCTCGCGCACAATGAAGAAATATAAAAAAAAAAGTACGCGGCGAAGTAAACATCATACATTATTTTCTATTGATTAGACTGAAAAATAAGATAATACCAATAAATAATAATATCAAAAACTTTAAAACTTTTACAAAATAACAAGAATAAAATGCTTAAATGTAAAAACCGGTGTAAAAATGTAAACCTAACCTTGAATATAAGACTAATGTAAACATGAGTTTTAAATAACAACTTTCGTTTTTTTGAACTATGAAAATCTAATGTTGTTGAAACAAGTTTAATCAACGTTTTATTATTAATTTGTTTTATGTAAAGTTAATGTAATAAATAAAATTATTCGATATGGAACTCACGTAATGAATGTGTGTATTTAAGGTGATGTGAAATACCAACATAATTTTTGAACGTGTACATCTTATGCAAATACTAATAGAATTACTCAAAAAATTTTTAGGGTATAGTATTTACATATACGGAGCGCTTGACAATCCTGTTGTTCCAAAAAAATACTTAGAAATTAATTAAATAAAAACCGCAATGCCGGTAAGTAGGAATCTGCATTTGTATAATTTTGATCTAGTTTTTAAACGGGCATATCTGATCGAAATACTAATAAGATCACTCAAAAAAATTCTGAGCATAGTACTCCTGACAAAATTGTTTTTCCAAATAAACGTTCGAATATTAATTTATTAAATAATGAAATTAGGTTGATTTTAGACTTCACATCGCTGAATTTTTTCAGATCTATTTTATTTCAATAAAAATTTTAAAAAATTTCGTGCTTATTTAGTGTTACTTATTTCAAATCATTCTCTAAGAAAGAAACGTGAGTCTTACATATTTTTCAATAATATATTATATAGTAATTCAAAAATGGCGCCTGGCGGACGAAGTAGTTTGCCACATTGTCCCTTGACCCTCTGTAACTATACCCCGATCGAAACGCCACCTATAGTCAAAAGTGGTTTCTATACTTTATATTAATTAAAATAATTTGGGCCGATTATATGATTTTATATGATACAAAAATCGAGTGTTTACAGTTCATTAAAAAAATATTTATTATGTCATATTTTACTAATTAAAATCAACTAATAGTTGTGTATTTTTTAGAGAATAGATGGGGGCAGCTTACTGGCACGCTCAGTGTAATTTAATTTTTCTCTACAAAATACAAGTTTATTCGTGCATCTAAATTCATGAAATATGTTTAAAGATATGTACATATACTTAATCCTTCTTATATACTACGCTTAATACAAAACTGAGATATGAATAATTTAATATGTTTAAGTAAACTTAAATTAATAAAAATACCTAGTAGTGTAGGAGCCAGGGGGGTTCCTGTAGCTTTTTCAAAAGGCAAGCTGACACCAAGTGTTTTTTTATGTATTTTTTCATGCTGAATCCGAATTTCTATGGTGGATTGTTGAAAAAATCCGTTTTTATTTGTTATAAACTATTTATTGCAAAAATATTAAATTTTCGACTTTTTTATAATAAAAAAAAAAAAAAAACATACTATTGTATTCCTCAGGTCATTTTAAACAAAAAAGTCTCTTACAAGTTTTGCGTAAAAATGCATCCCAAAGCCGTAAACAATTCTCAAAGTTTGAAAAAACGCAGTGATGTTGGGCGCCGTCACCGTCAAATTGTACGCACCCGCTCATTTTCTTAAACTTTCAGAATTTTTTGCGGCTTTGGGATGCACTTTCCGAAAAACTTGTAGGAGACTCTTTTGTTTAAAGTGACCTGAAGAATACGATAGTATTTTTTTTTTATTACAAAAAAGTCGAAAATTTAATATTTTTGCAATAAATTGTTTATAACAAATAAAGACGGATTTTTCAACAATCCACCATAGAAATTCGGATTCAGCATGAAAAAATACATAAAAAACACTTGGTGTCAGCTTGCCTTTTGAAAAAGCTACGGGAACCCCCCTGGCTCCTACACTATAGGCAAAATCGTGTTGCAATTTATTCTGGATTGGGGGCTGCTCAGGTTATCAGTTAGAGTTCCTGAGGCCCTGGCTACATAAACGCGTTCGCTCGCGTTTGGCTACGGTAGCCGCGGTAACAACGCACGCGCTCGGTTCTCTCATTGGCCGTCGTAGGCGTGTGCCGCCCGCTGAGCCCGCTCCCAACTAATGAGAGAAGAGAGCGCGAGCAAATGCGCTTATGAGGCCCTGGCCTGACTCCCTCTCCCTATGGAGGGAATAGATCCCAAACTAATATGGGGTATATATCATATTAAAGACTCGCTTCGCTCTGGCAGTAAACGCACCCTCGTAGCAAATCTTGTCGCTTGGGTAGTAAACCCACCCGCGGAAAAAATCTGCTACTTTCGCCTCATGTTACATAATGTACTATTCTTATACTTGCTTCTCAATAATCTTTTAGAAAATGTCTAACTTTCTTACTAATCCGCGTGTCTTTCCTTTCCTAATCAATATCTTGTTGTCTTCCGTTTCCAATGACAACAAATTTTAGTTTCATTTTTGATTAATCTATTATTTTATTGTCTAACCTTTATTACAAAAATACAAAGTTTACAAAAAATTTTAAATATGTTGAAATGTGGAAAGACAAAGATGAAAATTTCAATAGGTCTTTGGTTTTTCGGGAATCCGTAAATGTAGTTTCCCGTTACAGATACAAAAACACGAGAATCCAAACCTGTGTCACTTAAAAATATTGTGTGCACCAAGAGCTAAAGTGGGTTTTTAGACCTCATGTGATTGCAGCACTCATGCAAAACGCACTCGCTCGTGCTTGCTCGCCTGCGACTTGTACTGCAAACTCCACACTCGGTCTAAAAAGGCCTACTTTACACCTTTGGTAAAGTAGGTTACTACCCTTTAGGTTTAAGGTTATTACCCTTGGTTAATAACATAATATACTATTTCACCCGCGTAGACGTAATAGATACGCCTTTACACCTTTCGTTTTGTAGGCCAATTCACGGCCCGAGAGCATAAAGTAGAAATTTACTTTTATTTAGGGCTTGAAGGCCCACTGTCGTACTTTACGTCCCATAATTTTTTTTATATCACTCTACCCTCAAAATCATAACTTTAATATGATTATTCGGTTCTCGTAGTATAAAATACTGTATGACACTAGTGCGCAAGGTGATTTTCACCGCATTCAACTTTTCTCACTCGCTTGGCTCGTGCGAAAAACATCTCATGCGGTAAATAATCACCTTCCACACCCGTATTGTAACGTACTATTGCTCTTTCTGCATTTTTACAAAATTCAACTGTTTTTGACCGAGTCCCATAAGAGCCCGCGTATATCCTGCAAACTTTCGGATCAAATATTTTCAAAATATGTTCAATAATAAATATAGAAAAAAATCGCGAGTGCTCCAAAATCAATTAGAATTTAGAATATTATAACTAACTATAAGAAAGCAACATAGTTTATGGTTTCGTTTATTTTGTTTATTCATGAATTATTTATAAATGATACTTTTGAGATTCTTCACATATGTAAATATAGTATTCTGTAAATTTATATATTACATTTTTAAAGAGTTTGAATATAATTTTTATCAATATTTAATAATTAAACAATTTTCTCTACTTTATTCCCGGCTAGCGTCGCGTGCGTGTTACTGCCCTCGTTTCGCTCGGGCTGTCAATCCTTGCAGGCGACACTAGTCGCAAAAAAAGTAGAGAAACGAGCGTAGGCGTCGCAGTTTGTAGTAGTGAGGTAAAGTATGTACTTTACGGACTCGTATCCATCTGTCTTAAAACAGGCTATAAAGTATAACGTACTTTACGGACACTTATGACGAAAAGTAATGTTCGCTCCACAGCCGTCGCATTTTAGGATAGAAAACTACTACTTATTTTATAGTCTTAATTTGAAAATTCAAATATTTAAATTAAATTTCTACAAAATATCAAGTTATTTATAATATTGGTAGAACTCAAAAGGGTTTGTTCATTCATCAGTGAATAAAATCGCAAAACTATAATTGTCATTTATTTTCATAATAAGAAATAACATGTTTTTTGAACCACCGTTGAAAATACTTTTTATTTTATAATTGTTTACAACAAAAAATTTATATCACAATTGAATCTACAATAATTATTTAAATTCATACGCAACAATATGCAACATTTATATCACTTTCATTAAACGCTATATGAAATGACTGCTTTTTCATTTTTGTTTTTATTTAAAGAAATGAAATTTCAAATCTAATACAATAATTTTTTATGTTTAATATTTATATTATTTGTATATTTTTTTTTCTAAATGAAAAATGTCGTAAAGTTAATTCGAAAAAGATCTACGGTTTTAAAATAATTTCAAATTATTAAAAAGTAAAAATGTGTAAGATTGAATAAACAAATGCATTAGAGCATCTATCGAACAGCATAGTATGTGCGAATGTACTGCGCTTGCAGTTTGCGCAGCTTTGTGTCGTCACGCCCACATCACGCGCATGCCTAACAATGTATTTTTATACATGTAGGTGTACGAGTGTTGCAGCAGTGAAAGTGAAAATGTTTGTAACTCAACCAAAATTTTTCTCCGCGCTGTTCAATTGTTTAGTTTCAATTGAATACAAGCTTATACGTAGAGCTTGCACATCGGTTCAAAATTATCTAAATTTCTTAAATGACGTGAGAAAAAATTTACGCATTAATTTCATAAAAACACTTTAATAATTGAATTTCAAACTAATATTTAATGTTTTTTAGTATAAATTACTTTTAGCAACTTTGCATTGAAGCTTTGGCATATGTATGAAATCAATTATTGCAAGCTTCTAGTGATAATAAATAGTGTTTTATTTTGATTAAAAATAAAACAATTTGTTATTAATGTGTATTTTGAGAAGTTTTTGCAGTTAATATTAACTAATTCCTACCGGAAACATAGATATGTATAATCACATTAACTTAAAATATATAATTTTTCCGTAAAAGAGTTTGATATAGGTTATACGACATAGTTATTGCTTAGAGATATCATATAAGATCGAAAAAATTATATCTTGTGTTATATAATGTTACAGATACTTAAATAATAGCTTTTTCAGATAAGTATAAATCATCTGCGCGTCTAAGAGTGTACTTCTAAGTATACTTTGAAGAAATACATACAATATGTTACAATATGTTCAATTGAAAGTGATTAACAGTTATAATAAAATATGGAACTTTTTCATGTAAGTTTTTATTAATATTTTTTAAACTCTGAATTTTAAATGTGTAAAAACAATCGTTATGACAACCTATATTGTGACGCATTGCAGATAATCATTATATGTGAATCAAGTCCAATTCAATAATGCAAAACGAATTGCAAAAAAAAAGCAAAAGTTATACTTGCGATAAAAAATTATCTCACTTTTATTATTTATGCAAGATAAAGTTTCTACTTATAGAAGATTGGATTATTCAACATGAACTTGCAATCAATGATTCCGTAAATATTACCTCTCCATCATTCGGTGGTTACACTCCCTTACATTTTGCTGTCAAGAGCAAGAGTATAGAAATTGTGAAGGTATTGTTGAAAAATGGAGCAAATTTCACTCTTAAAAATGCAAAAGGACAAACACCGCTTCATTTATGTATGGATATGATTATGAAAAATCGAAAAAAACCGAAAGAAGATTTAAAAAAAATTGGCCGTTTTTTACTTATTCATGGATCTAATTATGCAAATCCTATTGATAATATGGGATTATCTCATTTTCATATAGCAGTATTTTTTAATGATACCGGTACGATACAGAATTTCATACAACAAGGAATCGAGATCAATAATTCTATTAATTGTAAATCTCCTTACTGGTCTGGTTATACTTCGTTGCACATAGCATGTAAATATTCCCTTAACCCGGTTGCTCATTTACTCGTACAGAACGGTGCTAATCTTAATCTCAAAGATGCAATTGGATTAACTCCCTTGCATTACGCTATTAAAAATTGCAACGAAGGGCTCGTACTGCTACTATTTTCGTCATTAAATAAACATTCTGTAAATCCTTTTGATTGCGTAGGGATATCATTGTTGCATGCTTTTTGTAAATTTGATTATTCAAAACATGATTTGGAGAACTTTTTGAGCAACAACGTAGATGTTAATCTTTCTGTAATGTCAAGTTCGCCTTTGTGGGCTGGGTATACTCCCCTTCATATTGCCGTTAACGAGAAGCGCATGCGTACAGTGAGAATCCTCATAAAATATGGCGCTGATGTCAACATTGAAGACGCCAATAAAATAAGCCCTCTTCAGTTAGCCATTCACAAAAATCTTATTGATGACTACCTAATGGATTTGATATTTGAATATAATAAAAAAGTTGGCTTGTCTATAGACAACGTACGATTTTTTCAATTTTTTAGTATTTTTCTAAAAGAGAAATCTGTTATAATTTCCCGTTTATCAAGTAAAGAATTACCAGTTAATTATACCGTGCCTTTAAACTATTCTTTAGGTCTATCAGGATACACGCCGCTTCACTTTGCAGTTGAACGTGGCGATGTAGAATTAGTTGAAATACTTTTGGAAAACGGAGCAAATATATGTATACAGGATAATAATGGACTTTCTCCCCTTCATCTTGCTAGTGAAAGAAGAAATTATATCATTGTAGAAAAATTTTTATCGTTCTCCAATGGTGCCTTAGAAAATCTTATTGATAATAATGGCGTTTCACACCTACACATTTCCTGTATAGTAAACAACGTAGATATTGTCAATCGATATTTACAATCTGGAGTTCAAGTAAATTTAGCTACTAAAAGTGGCGAAACTCCATTACACTTTGCAGTTAAATTTAACTCTGTGGAGACTGTGAAATTACTTTTAAAAAATAATGCCGACATTACTGTCCAAGAAATTACTAATGGGTTAACGCCACTTCACATAGCTACTGAAAATCAAAATAGTGAAATGATTAATACAATTTTATCGGTTCATAGTAATACAATTATAAATCCAGTTAACTATATGGGTTTCTCTCATTTTCACATAATTTGTATGAATAATAGAGTTAATTTGGTACAAATTTTCTTAAATAAAGGATTAGAAATTGATGCAGCAGTCAAAACAGACTCAGTTAATTATCCGGGTTTTACATCTTTACATTTTGCAGTAAAATACTGTTGTGTAGAAATAGTGAAGATACTATTAAAATATGGTGCAAATATTAATGTGAAAAATAAAATAAAAAAAGTGCCTTTGCATTATGCTTTTAAATTAAAACACAGAAATACAAAACAAATTTTGGATTTATTCTCGCCTATAATTAAGAAGAACGGTGGAATATTAGAAGATGGAATACAATTATCTGCTTTGCATATTGCTTGCATGAGAAATGACTATCTCGCAGTAAAAGATCTTTTAAATAAAAGATTACATATTATAGATCACCGAACTAGCTTAAATTGTCCTTCATGGCCGGGATATACACCACTGCACTTTGCAGTTAAATACGGAACTATAGAGACTGTTGAATTGCTTTTGAGAAATAAGGCTAATGTACACATGACAGACAAATATGGTTTTACTGCTCTTCATTTTGCCTGTTCTAATTCTAAAGAAAAAATTGTCGAAAAATTACTTGCTAGTAATTCGAATCCGGAAGTTAAAAATGTCAATGGTCTAACACCTCTTCGCCTTGCTAAACAAGCTAACAACAATCAAATAGTACATATGCTCTTATCTCGATCTTTTTCTATAGGGTAAGAAATTAAACAAGATTGAATAATAAAATAAGATATAAAATCAATTGATCGTCTAAAATTTTGTAATTTCTGCATTCAGTTATAGTTTTAGTTTTTATTTTATTTACAACTTTGTTATTCAGTGATGCATAAAATTTAGTACCCTCACAGTGGCATATGATATTTTGAACTATACTCTACGCGTTAGTGGGGGGGGGGGGGGGGGGAATAAGTGCCTCATGCATCAAATATTATTATTCAATATTTTATCACAGTAGTTATATGATACTTTTACTAAAATGTAAAATATTATTGAAGTTCTTATTTTTTAGAATAGATAATCCAATGGATAATAAAGGCTTCACTTACTTGCACGTAGCTTGCATGGAAGGCGCAACCAGCATTGTTAAAGATTTCTTAGACGCCGGTGCTGATGTAGACGAGACTGTCCATTCTTTTGCAAAAAAGTTTGGTGGCTACACACCGCTGCACATGGCCGTAGAATGTCGAAATATTGAGCTTGTAAATCTCTTGCTGCAGCGTGGTGCTAATGCCAATGCTGTAACCGGTAATGAAGGCTTCACTCCGCTTCATATAGCCTGTCACGTCCACGACATGGATTTAATTTCTATATTAGTGAATCACGGAGCTAATCCAAACGTCAGAACATTCTGTGGCGATGCATTGGTCAGTATGGCGGTGCGAAGCAATTATGCCGATGTACTACAAGTTGCTCTAGAGCACGGTGCTGATCCCAACCTCGCTGATTACATGAGTTACCGGCCTCTTCATTTAGCAATAGCATTGAAACGTGAAGATTTGATCGATATACTTCTTCAAAATGGAACGAATGCTGCAGTGAAGTCATTCGATGGCAAAACTTTCATCCACTCAATGATGAGAAGTCTAATAGACGTAAGTTTGGTATATTTATTTATTCATCTTAACTGATTTCTTTTCGGGTAGATAGCTATGCACTTGTTGGTTTTTTGTTTACAAAATGAGGTAAATTATTTGATGAAATTGATACAAAGTATACTGATTCTTACGAATCCCATTATCACTGCTACCCTCTCCAAATACATGCTTTACTCTCAATTGAAAATATCGCAGAATTCTTGATAATATAACATTCAACAATAGGATAAAATAACATTCAAACTTATACCCTGGTAGAAATTTCGAAATTAGTGCTAGAGTTAATAAATTTTCATCTAAATATTTTGGAGTAATTCAATCGAATAATTAGAAAGACCTAGCAAAAACAATAGTTTACCTAAATATAAATAAGAAATACTGGAGTAAAATTGATTTGCAATTTTTTCACTTGAATGTGTCTTTCTTACTGTCGCCATAATAGCTTGTTATTAGGTTTTTCTTGAAAATTAAAAGTCTAGTTTTTAGCTAATAAATATGAAATTATGACTGGAGTAATCGTTTCACCGATGGTGAATACATTTTTCAGCCTTTTTCTAGCGGAACAAGGGATTTCTTGACAAAAAAATGGTTTTCATTTCTACCAGGGAAGTTACAATTATCAAAATTTGGGCCTCCATATTTATTTTTTTCCGTTGAAAATTTTGAGGTTTCGACCATCAATTTTAAAACATCATGTTTTTTTTTACCAAAGAAATAATAGTTTGCTTCAATTTTAGCAAACGATGCCTCTTTTTTCTTGGCATAAAACCACTTGGCACATAGATCTTCGCTTGAGCTTAAATGGATAAATCCCAGCATAAAATTAATTAGTTTAGAGGCTGCTGTCTATAACGGGAATGAAATGAAATGAAATCAAACTTTGATAATGTTTGTAATGTTTGCTAATGTTTATATAATGTTTGTATATTCTAAACTATCGATAAAAAATGTAACAATTATCAAAATAACATTTCGATTTTTATAACAAATAATACTGGGATATGTACGACTTTTATGCTTTTTAATTAAAATTGGATGTATAAAAATGTAATTCTTATACGCAAAAGATGTTGCCTTAAATTTCAAAAAGTGTAAGGATTGATTACATTTTGGTAATCTTTTAAGGTACAGGACGAGTCGTTATATGTGAGAATTATCACAAAACTGTTAGAGCATGGCTGTGATCTGGATGCACGAGACGAGTCAGGACGAGCGGCCTTACATCGGGCCTATTGGCCGGTGAATATAGCAGGACTAGAGGCACTGCTCAAGTGCGGTGCTGACGTTGACGTGAAGGATCGTAGTGATCGTACAGTTATCTCGTACTTTGCAGAAATCACATCAAGCCGAGTACCCTGGACAAAGCTGTACCAACTCTTTCATCAGCATCTGCGTTTGCGTAGGCTCGCTGGTTTCACGCTTAACCGGATCAATGAGGATTTGTACCGGGCGCTGTTCGACATTGCCGAAGACAACGAGGATGAAGTTGATGAACTCGACGACAACTTCATAGAGCGCGTGCACGATGATTTCATACGTGAAGTTTACAAATGCGAGCTTGGCAAGATGGAGGAATTGCGTTTTGGCGGATATACGTCGCTGCGCGACGTGTTTAGCAATGTGAACAAAATGGCCATGCATCTGGCTCGAAGGAGCAGCGAAGGTTTGTCGGAGTTTTTCAGGTCTGATAAGTTCGATAAAATATTCCCAGTATGTAGATGTCTGCTCATGATGCAGTATGCAAAGGCGCTGAAAAGAAGAGATCTTATGATACCGGCGCAAACTGCTGTCACCAGGTTTGTGACGAGATCCTTTGAGCTCAGGTGGAATGATGAGTGTTCCGAGGCTGTGATCCAGCATCTTTCTGAAGACGATCTTAGAAGTGTTGCTGCAATTTATGACTCTACTTCGACTACAGAATAAAAACATGAGTGTTCTAAAATCAAATATTTAAGTGCATGAATATGGCAATAACAATCTTGGTTGTGTATACTTATGAGCAATTTGTTTTTATTTTGTTTCATCGAGGCTATTTTTCTCGTTTTATAAGGTATTAATTATTTTCATTGTGATTTTTGGCAATGATTCGTTGTTGGTTCAAAAAGAAATAATAACAGTATTGTATTTAAAATTGATATTATATTTCTAGTCGCTTATAACAAATTTTCATTTACATAAATAAAAGTATTTTAACTATATATAAATTGAATAAATTTGTAACACTATAGCCTGCATTTTTCATAAAATAATGGGTATGCTGAATAAAATAAATTATTTTAACAGCGAATTTAAAAAATGATATTCTTTTTTCAGCTAATTATCTACTTTTTATGATACTCTTTATTTAATCATGGCAAGCTTTTACAGTTCTATAAGTTTTTATTCTTATAAAAATAGAAATACTGTATAGGTACATGTGCAGACATCTGTTGGTCAAATACAAAATGATTTCATAGATAAGGAAGAAATCTGTGTAAGGTTGTATAGAAATTGAAGTTTCCTCGGATCCCGATATTATCATCTGCAGGCAACAGTTCGGAATACTAAGGACGTAAGGATTCATGCAGTTTATAAAAGGTCCACGTATTTTGGTGACGCTAGTGTAGATGTGAGATATATAACTATCAGCCAGACACAAATCTGACTGACTCTACTTCATTTATTTTCCTATATTATTATATACTTTTCAAAATATTTAATTACTTTAGTATTTCAAAGTTTTTAAATAAAAGCTTTAATATTTACAAAATATCTCCTTTATTTTCAAAAGCAGGTATGCATCATACATATAAGATTATACGTGTATTTTTTTATGTTTAACATATAATATTTAGTATCTATTTTTATTTTTACCAATAAATTTCTTATTTTTAACAAACTTTCTTTTGATTATTGCAATTTTTCAATACAGTGTGGTGATGGCTACCTCCTTGAAATGGTATGATACTTTTGGTACAGCGGCTTTTTTATTATTGCCGTTTCCGTTTTTCTTTTTAAACTTTTTGTTTTAAATTGTAAAGAAGGATATTCTGTTGAAAAATATCATTTTTTCACTTTGGCTAAAATACAAACAGATATGGCAGTGTTATCTCCAAGGGAGACAATCAATAAAAAATACAGGGATAACAATTTTGCAGTAAAAATTACTATATTCTATAGTAACCGTGGAACAAACTCAAATTTTCATGAGAAAATGAGTCTGTCACACGCTTAATATAAAAAATAGTAATTTTTTCCTACACAATTTTTCTCCGTGTATCACGGAAAAAAAAGTGATGCTGCAGGAGCTCGAATATTAAATGTGCTAATGTAGCAAACAGCATTTGTATTATTACTGTATGATATTGATACTACTACAGTACAGCTCTATCGGAGCGAATGTAACATAGCTGCTGGTGCTGCCTTAGCATCAACCTTTTGCCGCATCAGGTTGTGAACCGTGTCGTTAACATTGCGGTTAAAACAAGGCAGCACAAGGACTGGTGCCACGCCAGTACCAGCTCTGTGCTGTTCCGACTTCGCTTACAGTGTTCCCATACTGTATCCGTATGGGCGCTAATGGCACAATAGTAAGCTGTATCGTTACAATTTGGAATGTATTATTCTCCTCTCAATCGCTGGTGCTTCTCCAGGCTCACTTTTTTTCCGTGATCAAATCGGGACATTTGCTACGAGAGTTATCGATCGATACAGTGACTCGTTTTCTTTAAACGCCATACCTGCAACCTATCTTAATCCAAAGTTACATACCTTATTGTAACTTTTCATAACACTCTGGGGCTTTCTCAACTGATACCGAACGCAGCTGGTCTCCTTGTCGGCTGTCGATTTTATTTTAGCCACCGGCCTCACGCCCCCCGTCGAGCCTGTCGCATTTTTTGCTATCTTGTCCGTTTTACTTCTCGCCAATCTACGGTAAAACCAAAAGAAAAATATTTCAGTGTAAAACAGCAATCGACACCAAGAAGAGGGATCAGGGCATTGGAGTAAGTACCCAAGTGGCGCGCTGCGGCGTCGGACTGCCGCGCGATCATCGCATTGACCTACCGACGCTGCTGCGACTGCTGTTGCTGCTGTATCCGATACACTTGGAGATCGTCGAGATGTACCGGCGGTTGGCAGCGGATAGCGCATTGCTGTGCGAACTCCTTGTCCTGATGCTTTCGGGATCTGCACAGATGAACGGTTTCGTTTCATAGCAAGTCGAGTATCATAAAAGAGCGACGTTATTATTAATTTTTGTTTTCTTTTTTTGTTTGGTTTTCTGGGACTTACAAGATTCTTCTGTTATACCATATAAAAGGATAAAATTGCTATCCGTGTTTGAAATGTTAAAAATGCGATAATCAAAATAAAAGATTTAACTATTAATGCTATACGGTTAATTGTAATAATAATAATAATTATACGTAAAGTACAAATTACATCTTACGATAACTGATTTCTCTGGTGGCGAACACTTTTTGCTTCGCAGATCAACATTTGCCTTGGTGTTGCGTATCTTTCCTAATTGCTCGGAAAGAGGACGTAGGAAATGTTTTTGTAGGGAAGCGACTGGACGGGATATGGGCTTTGAACATGGCTGGGTCATTGGTCTTCCGTCTGTTTTTTTAGGACTTCAAAATATTTTGTTCATCAAGTACTGCATTGTTGTTTTATTAAATTAAGTTACGTTAAGTTTCAAATATTTTGTACGAGAAAAACTCTATACTGTACTTTGTATCCCTCGATTTTGTATTTGAGAGTGAGGTAGGGCTTATCGAATTTCCGATTTTTTTCGATGCTGTACGGTTACGAACAGGTATGGCTTGTGTAATTTTTTTTGGACTCTGATCACACTGAACTATTGAAAAAGAATCAATCAGTTTTACTTTAGCCAAAACATTTCCATCCACACACTGGGCCCTTCTCAGTTGATTTTGCATTATTTTCTTTCTAAAAATTTATAGTGTGTAAAATAATACAAAAAAATGTGTTTATGAAATTAAATAATATCTTGTTACCTGTTATTGTTTGTATTCATAAATGTTCGATTCAGATTTCTTTGAAATGTTTGAATTGCCGAACAACGTTGCTTCCTAAACATTGCCCTCACGTTACTGCTCTGCATTTCATGGGCGCTTTTCAACAGCAAAAGTGTTACATTATACTTAAATATATATTCTTAATTTATCACGTATAAATAATTTGTAAATAATAAAAAGTTTTTCCTCACATAATATTGTACATTCCGCCAAGTTTTCCGAACCGTTTGCTTGCAACATCCATTTCAATTACTTGCCGGTCCAAGACTGTGACGCTGATAAGTTCATCGATAATCTTGAAAATAAAATATAGCTATATTGTAACAATAATACTTTTACACAGATGCCTCCTCAAAATATAATGAAATTTTCAACTGAATATAAAGTACAACCGGATTACCTCATCTTGATCAATATCATCCAGTGCTTCCTTATCGTCGAGCCAATCCGCGCTCTCCTCGGCGACGAGCCAGGGATGTCGGCACAGTTCGCGCACGCCGATGCGCCGCTGTGCCACAGGCGTGAGCAGCCGCGCGACGAGGTCCCGGTATTCGGCGGACAAGGACTGGATCGCACGCTCCTGGTGGTGCCCGAGGCCTCGGCCGATCTGGGCCAGTAGCCGTCGCCTACGCTCCTCCGACGTCATTCCGTCGTCGTGCGGACTCGTGAACGGCAGCCGTCCAGCGCCCATCACGTACACGATCACGCCACTGCCGGTGGTCAGAGATTTTAGAATTTTCATTGGAAAAATTACATTGTCTAATTATATAATGGGAATTCAATAGGGATTCTGCAAGTTTTAAATTCACGGTTGTATTTTGAACACAAATTCCTATATAATATTACGTTTTCCACATGAGCTGTGTATTTTTTTAGAAATATATTTAAAGTTGTATCGGTTAATTGATTAATAAAGCTAAAATTCCGCTTTCGTTTTGTATTTTACATTACCGTATGTGTAGTTGTTCAAGAAAATATGGATTATTTCGCGACTGTTTCTCAGCGATTCCAATTCTTTTGGCAACAATTGCAAATATATATTTTAAATGCACAAGTGATCTATACGAAAATTTCTCGTTTCTCACATTTTTCACCGGCTTTTTTATTTTTATTAAATCAAATACTTGTTTTTTCCCTTTAGATTTGCATCCTTGTAATGCGACACTCGCGCATTTCAAGCGGAACGACAAGACACTTAACATATTTAGTGAGTCACGGAAAGCGTGCGGCATTGTTCGCGCGGCTTACAAATGGATACTTTATTGCCGACGTTATTGAATTCAAATGAATGTTTTTGCGGAATATGATATTTGCCCCGAGATCGCTTACAGGCTCCACAAGTCAACCTCCGGCCCGTATTTTTTCCCCTTGACGAAGAGCTCCGGCGCCGCGTACTCCGGCGAGCCGCACTGAGTTTTCAAAGGATTAATGTCGTCGTAGCGGTTGCTTAAGCCGAAATCTGAAAATTTAGCGCCAGTTCAGGACTTGTATACGCAGTGGGCATACTTGAGATTTGCATACAATTATCTAAACTGCTCACCGACTATTTTGATCCTCTCTTTCTTGTCGTCTTGCAGTATGACGTTTTCCATTTTTAGATCCCTGAAACGGATAAATATTCTTTTTCAAAATGTAATCGTTATATTTATTTTCATGCTATATGCCTAATCTAAAATAATGTAGCATGGAATCAATAAACATTCGGATAGAATAAGCTCGATAATGTTAGACGAGCTTGTTCAAACAAACAAATGATCTTTGAATATATGATTCATTTCGCAATTCAAACATTTTTTTTTAAATACACATATGGCCAACAGCGATTAAATATTGTCAGGTCTGATGAAGTATTTTTCATATAATTCACGATAAATCATCGCAGCCGCATTATAAATTCAAAGGCATCGCATTAAATCATTAATTCGCCGTTTCTACGAGCAAAATAAGAATAAACACCTCATCACATCGCACCGAGTGTGTCCAAAAAACAAGTTCACGCAAATCCAAAATATAAAGTATCGGAAAAATAAAACATTCTCTGTCGGGTGTGTGTGCATTTATGCATGAAAAACTCCCTTGCATCGCCTAATGAAAGACGCGCACGAAAAAAAGCGTAACAGAGAGAGAGTCGTTATTTATATGCTACTGTCAGTTACACTCTCGCGCTCCGAGGTCCATGTGACTTTAATAATGTGTTTCGAGTGCGAGAGGGACAGAGATAGAGACGGTCTTCCCACACTTATACACACACACACACACACACACACACACACACACGCGCGCGCGCGCGCGCAGTCGCGTATACGGTGCAGCAACCAACAGCGAGTGTTGCGACTGGTCGATGCCATTTTTATTCGTGCCCATGCATATATACGCGCGCAAAAACACGTGAAAAATCATTTCACGGCTGCATCAGTTATACCCGGGTATACGACGACGAGTCTGCGCTTCGTTACGACGAAATTACAATGTATCGCCAGGTGTAACTACATCGAGCTACAGTGCGTATATCCATTCGCGACAGAGGCGCGTATTACGCCGCGTTGTGGTGCGCTTCGCTCCGCCCACTCGTAAATAAACCTCGACTTTTTTAATTAAAATTACAATGTATCGCGCGTTTTCGGGCCTTTGTTTTATGGCGAAGAGTAAGCTGGTGGATCTTTATGCGTCCTGTATAAATGCAGAATTAAATGTGTATGTGTTGATTTTAATAATTTAACGGTTATTATATTTCGCTTCACCATAATTAATTTTTCGCAATATGAAATTCCAAATCGCATACAAAATAGGGAAGAATTAATGTACTGGCTGGCGCCTAGTACCGGCTATCAAGCGGTTCTTTTCTTGCAATATATTATAGTAGATTTGAACGGCTTGTGGTTATAGGTGCAAGACACTACTACCATTTTACCAAATATTCACGATCGATATTTCAATTCAGGATCCACAAAGTTACGTAAGAATTTAGAATTGAAACAGCAATCACAGGGTTTAAAGTCTTTCTATAATTGGGTTAATATTCGCTTCACAATTCCAGCACGTGCTTTAAACTTTAAAGCAAAAATCGCTGTTATCGACATCCGTTATTTAAAACCACTTTGCTCCCCGAAATAATTCAAATTGAAATAATGTAATTTTGGCTCGATACCGCGGATCACTCAATTATTGTCCAGGAATTGTCGTTCATTATACGTAGGGCATATGAAGAGAGTATTAACTAAAATAATTTATGTTTAAGTAAGTAAAAGTTTAATAAATTTTTCTGATATATTATTTTTTAAAATGTTTTTATACTCTTTGCAGTAATTGCAAAAACCACGTCTTTGATTTTGCCAAATATCTTACATTGTTTCTGAAGTTATGTTGTTGACTCATCATGTATTATTTTGAAAAAGGGTTGAAATCGATCGATTTTCTAAGTTAATTTGTTCTTGTTTTGACAACGTTCGGCGAACAGTGTTCAAGTTCACAAAGCAATTGATCAATTTTTAGTTCTCCTGATTTATGTATAAATGCAATTGGAATATTATAAGCTTTAAAAATCAGAATCCAAAGCAAAAATTGCACAATCAGCACTATTTTTGTAAAATGCACTAATTTGTGCGTAATGACGATTTAAAAAAAATAGTGCTAATTTTGCAATTTTACCTTGATTTTTTATTTTTAAAGCT
Organism: Torymus aiolomorphi; assembly: GCA_036365515.1. NCBI lineage: Eukaryota > Metazoa > Arthropoda > Insecta > Hymenoptera > Torymidae > Torymus > Torymus aiolomorphi. The sequence continues at coordinate 127,559,637 of CM070877.1, read as the reverse complement.
TGTAATATTCCAATTGCATTTATACATAGATTGAAAGAACTAAAAATTGATCAATTGTTTTGCAGAATTATTTATCGCAGGTTTAACGTGAAAAACAAACTATTGTCAGGAACCTTACGTTCTATACAACCTTAAATAAATATATATATAATATATAATAAACTTAGGCCTGAAAAAGGCGACAAACTGTTCGCCGAAACGTTGTCAATTTCGATCACCTTCAACCCTTTTAAAAAAAATCTCTTATTGTTATTTTAATTAAAATGACAAAAAATATTACCCTTTTTAAGGGAAGGTGAAATATCGATATGCTAATTATTATTCTAAATTTTTAACATGAAAATATTGATACTAACGAAATTGTTGAAAAAAATTCTGAGTGTAATATTTCTACAAACGAATGTCATGAAGATCGTGATTTTACAAATAAACATTTAAAAATTAATTTATTAAATGATAAAAATGGTGTTTCACATCCCCTTATAACTGTTAATTTTAATATCTCGCATCTCGCATCTCTCTGATTAAGATATATATACTTACTCGTACCTTACTAAATAATAAATTAATACCAATATAAATATACAACAAAATATTAGAGTAATATATAGTAATTATCAAATTTTTCAATATAAAAAATTCTACAACAATTTATAAAACCAACTGTTTATGATTTTTTTAAATTCAGAAAATTTGTGACCTCAAGAAAAGCAGCTCAAAATCTCATTTCCCCCCTCTGCACGATTAAATTTTTCCCAATATCCTGGATTCTCGCAAAACTATTCGAGAACCACGACGCGCGACGAGCAAAAGGAGCGAGTCCAGAGAGCCGACAGTCCCTTGCTCGCAGCCTGCGCGGTGCATCGACTCGCTTGCGCGTTCGTTCATTGACACGACACATTCACCTTGTCTCGTGCGCGCGAATATATATTATAAGCCGCTCGCTCGCATTCATTTTTTCCTGATCTTCCGCTGAGCGCGCGCGCATCGACCAGTTCAATAAATATTTATACGGCGCAAAATCCGGAGACAGCGGCGCTGGCGATTCCTCGAATCGACTGCTTCTTCGCTATGCGTCTCTCTGTATGCGAGTACGTGTACCTCTCTTTCGGCTCTTATCGGAAACACTTTATTTCCCGTGCGCTATATAATACAGTGCTATACGGGTACGCGCGAAGCAACCTCTTGCGCCTTATCCGACGTATAAATTGCCGCGCACATCCACCCCGCCGGCGAATAATTTACCGCTTATGCTCGTGCAATATAATGCGCGAAAACTTCTTTCTTTCTTTTCGCTTTGATTCAGATGGCGTTGAATTAACTCCGTTTGCTTGATTAAAGCAAGTCAAGCAATTCATTGTTACCTTCCTTTCTTTAAATGTAATTAAAATTTTTTTACATCAGGTGATTGTTTAATGACGACATAATCTATTAAAAATGCAGTTTGAAAATTAAATTTAAATTAAAAATAAGTTGAAATCCAGTTCGATTTGATTTTATGCTGAATAGCGGCATAGAAACATTATAGCACTTCTTCTGCTTCCTTAATGCAATGATCAGTGCGAAAAAACTAACAGATATAATAAATTATATCTTGATCCATGCTCCCTTTACTATATATGAGCTCTCATAAGCATTCGAACGTACTTGCACGTTCATATCCTATATAGATAATGGGTAACGAGCGATGCACGGGATCGCAATTATATATAGGTATAGCGCGTGTTGCAGTCGCGTTGCGCCGTGACCTTGGTTCCTTGGTAGCGAGCGGAATATAATAGTCGAAAAGACCCTGAAGCCGAGGCCAGTCCCGCTATCTTTCTCTCTCTTTTCCATGTTAGCCTGCGATGATGATGGTTTTTCTTTTCCTGGGCGGGTGTTGCTTCTTAAATTTTAGAGCTTGATATTTTATCGGTTTCGTGCTGTTCTCCGTTCTTCAGAGGTTTTAAATAAACATATCCTGCTACATTCATATTCCAAAATAAAATGTCTAGCTCTCCAGCAGTATTTTTAATATATACATTAATAATGTACATATTATATATAAATACATAGTTTTTGATTAGTTTTTTCTTTCCTATCTTCCTACTACCTCGTAAAAACTTTTTATCAGGCATCAGAGCATCTTAATTTCGTTCCCATTTCGTCGTCTGGACATACAAAAAAATTCTCAAAATCTAAACATCACACGAAAAAAAATTTTAACATGCACTGTAAACACTTTATATATGCCTGATAAACTTTATAGCCATCAACTTTTTCGATATCGCATAGAGATATCAAATGTTTTCTCCCGAGTCTGCCCCCTCCCGAATCGTCCGGCCGAAGAGGCATCGTCCATCGAATACATACACACGAAACTCGTTCTGCTACGAAGGGAGAAGGAGAGTGAGAGAGAGAATGAAAGAGACGGACAGCCTGTGAGATGAGCTTGAATTTTTCTCCCGGGTGAACGCGCGCGCGCCCGCGCCCTGTTTGCCATCGTGAGAAAGGAGCCTTTGATTAGAATTAATCGTGCGAAAGCGAGAGAGCGAGCCAGATCTTTTGCAGGCTATCTCTCTCTTCTCTCTCTCCCTCTTTCTCTCTTTCTCCTGCCTTTTGAAGCTTTTTTAATTAATGGCGCGAGCGCGTGGAGGCGAACGTCGAGATTTAGAGTGAGCATTGTGGGAGAGCGCGCGCCTTTTCTCCTCTTCTTTTTCGGCGCGAGCGTCTTATTGCCGAAAGTGTAATTAATTTGAGGTTCCGCGGGTACATATAAAAATAGTATTCTTTGAATTCGAATGAGAATTTCGCTGCGTTTCGAAATTTAATGGTAAAATTAATTAATTGAGTTTATGAATAATCGCTGTTTTAATTCCATGTTGAAATAACAATATTTTCTTATAGTTGAAGAAAATCTCAACATTAACCCTACTGATTATATGGTTTTAACTATTACTTGTGATCATTATACATATAATTATATTATAAAATTACCATCCTTTTAAAATTAGAATTAAGTACAATCTGATCGTAAGAGCCGTTGCGAAAACTAACAACACACGTACCCGCGCCTCGTGACTGATTAAATGCATACAAATAAATATTCAATAAAGATTATCGCCCATATAAAACATCACGACTAAACGCTGACAGGCTATTACCTAATGTGCCAATCTTTCCATATAGCGATACCATAACGACGTGCTACTCTCCTCATATACATCGAGCGTCATTGTGATTTGTATAAGTATACCAACCTCCCGCGTTTGCACTCAACTCTTTTTCTGTATCAACGCCTACTTACACCACTGCCCCGTAGCTGTATCACCTACACATCAAAATTCGGACGCGCCAGTCGGACTCTATACAGCGGCGGCCAAAAAGGACCTCATACCCGAAATCGCGCGCTGATCTCGCCTGCAGACAGACACACCATTGCAGCGAGCGCGCGTATCTTACAATCTCGTTTCATGAATAAGACATGAAGGCGCGCGCGCGAGAGCGCTTAGCTCGACAATTCACTCTCTCGCGAGATTGCTCCAAGGCCGCGCGCGCGGTGTCACGACGCCCGCAGTCGCGCGCGGATAGAATTGTCGCGCGGTGCGCAATTGCATAATGGCCATTGTAATCGATAATCGCCCCGCGCGGTATAGACGTGAGATCTAATTTGCATGCATGCTGCGCGTTCGTTCGCTCGTTCGTTTTCTCGAGCGAGAGACGCTTGAAATTTTGTAATAAGCGAGAGAGCTCGTCAATCGACCTTCGCGCGCGTTCTTTCAGATTTTTCAAAGTGCAGAGTGCCGCGGCGGCGGCAGAGGTGTGCGATCAAGGCTGCGTCGGGAGAGATAATCGCGGCGGTAGGGGGAGGACTTTTGATCGATCGCGAAGCGACATTTCTGTGGCCTTTTAAGGAGAGAGATTTCTCGCCGATTGCGCCGATCAAGGATGCAATTAAGCGTGGATTGTGCAAACGCGTTTTGTTCTATTAGCGAGTATACGTGCAGCGCGTGAGCCGGCGAGAGAGCGATATAAGACTCGCTGCGAAGCTTGCGTTGTTGTCATGAGCAGCGCCTGCAAGCGGGTTTGTATCCGTGAGGCGTGTAACAAGTGTTTACCGCCGTGCGGTGCGAGTTCGTCGTGATGTTCAAAGATGGTAGCACTGGTATCGAATTTAAAGGCGTTGGTTAAATTGCAAAATGTTTGCTTTAATGCTGTTAGACTTTCGATTTTGTCTATTTGGGTCGATTTACTGATTGAACTGTGTGGTATATGCTATAGACATTTTAGTTTTTTCGGTAAGTGTAAATATAATTATGCCTATAAATGAAATATATATATTTTTAGATTGTTTTAGAATTATGTTTGAAGAATTGTGAATTTTATAAAAAAAAAATCTTTTACTGATAATTTTATCAAGTTTTCCAATACAATTCATTCATATTATAAGGTAAAAGCATGTATCTTCATAATTCATTATTATTTTAATCATTTGAAGGGATTCAGCTTTTATTTTCAAACCAATTAATAAAGGTTGAATAATTTTACTTCACATTCGCAATTATTTGAGTAACGTTTCATTAATTCTCCATTTTTATTGAATTTTTAGTTGATATAAAATACAAAATTATTACATACGACCTTATCACTTTACTGAACTTGAGTAATTAACTTTTATATATAGAAGTAATTTCATAATTGTATTCATTCCTGCACAGTTTTTTCGTTTTGCGTGTTACTTTACATATTTACAGAGTTACAATATCAGTTGTATAAAACAGTAATAAATATTATACATTAGATATTATTGAGTATTCTACATAGTTTAATTTACTTTACATAGTCACTAATCAGTGTTTTGGTTTCATTTACCACGTTGCAGTTATTGTTAAAAACTGCCTTTTGTGAACATTCCCAACTTTTCATAAAAATGTAGTATTTCCCAACAATCTTCTCTCCTTTTCTCTCTTTTCGATTTTTCCAATTTCTTGAAGAGTTCATCCAGGGCCTACTCCGATATTATATATGCCTTGCTTCAATCCTGTTCTTTCTTTCGAATTCTCTGAAATTCTAGTACAGAATTGAACTACTATCCATTGGATTTTCTTCTTCCCTTCCTCGCCGCAATACTCTTGTATGATATTTGCATTTTCGTCTCTTAGTTTTTCTCTCATTTTCTTGCAGGTCCAGTTATGGGTTAAGGTTTCGGACTCTTTCTAATACATTCCGAATTTGATATCTTTTAACCATATATCTTTTCTTCTTTTCTTACACTTCCCGTTCTAATTCTAGCCCATACCTCTTTTAATCTTCCGTCCCTATTTCTGTCATTCCAATATTCGCTTCCACTTATTCTCAGAAACCATTATTTATATCTTTATATTAATTAAATAATATTAAATAAATAATATTGTCCCGTACGTTTAAATTTTATCGAATAATTGTTTGAGTGGCAGTTATAATGTGCGTGTTTGAGTGTGATTCGAGATATCCGATATTTATCAAGGCATGAGTTCCAGCCTTAAAATTGCCATAAAATAGAAAAAACTTTCACAATAATGTGTTCAGGTACCGCAATATTAGCAAGAAACTTTATAAAAACAGGATACTTAATTTTAAATAATTCGTTTATATATTTCTATTACATAAACAATGCTCACACATTGTACCATTCTTCCATTAGAGAATATGACCAGATTACTGTAAACAAAAACCATTATAAGTATTTGAGGTCGATTGTGATACTGGAACCGCCTATTAAGCCAGCGCATTATGCTAAAGGAGCAGCTTTGCAATAAAACTCATTCAAAAGTTTTGGAAATTAAATTTAAATTATTCCCTTATAAGCTTAAATCCCCAGCGAGAAGGCGCGATGGTATCGGGCATCAGGTGAAAAAGGCAGCCTCGAAATTATCATTTTAATTTATTAAAGTATATTTTAAGCGCACCCGGCGCGCGATGTCAGCCGCATATCGCGCGAATCGATCGGCCGCGCGCCGAGGCAACAGCCTCTCAGTCGAATATACAGCACGCGGCAAGAAAAAGCGGAGAGGACGGGTTATTCAGATGATGATGCACCTCTCTCCGGCTCTCTTTCTCTCGCTCGCTCAACGGCATCACGGTGTGATTGGCCTATGGACGGCTCTTATAGCTCGAGCGATGGCCGTGGCGACCCCGAGCGTCGATGAATCGCTATGCGCCCACGCTGCAGTTGCTTGGATGATACGGGCCGGCGATTTTCGGGTGCAATGTACTCTATCTCTCTCTCGGTTGTGCGCGAAAATCGGCACGGCGGGCCGCCGTTTCGCTTGAGCTCACGCGTGGCGGAGACTCGCCCGCGCGCAGGATGCAATTCTAGATCGCTCGCGATACGCGCGCGTGGCCTGCACCTGTTTAAATTGAAGGTTTTTGGCTACTGATTTTCGGACGGGGTATAATTGCTCTTTAAAATAAAAAAAGTATATGTACGCGCGTTGCGATGGAGATCCGCGGTGATATATTGTGTCGACGGGCACGAAAATTGCGCTCCAGAAATTCGGCGAGATAAGCTGCTTCGGTCGGGTATATCTGCCGGATGACGTTTAAGAGGCGCATGAGGCGTGTACTCGAAAAATGTATGTAGATAACGTGTGTTTGTACTTTTGAAGCCATGATATGTATTATTCATATGCGACTGCTGAACTGTTTTTTTTTTTTTTTATTTAGGAGCTCAGTAGTTTAAAAGGTGTATGCATACAAAAAATGACATTGATATTTTTAATTGCTTTAAAATAATTTTATAAGTAGATGATTTTTTAAAGCATTTCCAGAATCCTTTATTAATGAAGAGGATATATTAAGGGGGCTAGACACCTTTTTTCTCTGAAATAAGAAGTCACATTTTAATACATAAATGTAAACTAATTATTTCATACTTTTTACATATAAAAGTGGGTATATTTACCTTACCTTAAAACTTTCTCCGATGGGCCTTTTATATGGTCCAGAACCATAGTCATCGATGAAACAAGTTTTTTCACTAACCGTAAGCTTTGAAATTTTCCTGTGGATGGATTGACTCCAGATTTGAACTAAATTACTCCTGAATAGTATAATTCTCATATGAGTGTAGGGATTTAGGATTAAATGTCGGAAAAAATTTTTACATCAGAAAAATTATGAAAAAATATAAAAAATTTAAAAAAATTAAAAAACTTGAAAAACAGCACAATTTTTTTTTTCTCATTAGATCAAAAATCCCTACATTCATATGAGAATTATACTATTCAGGAGTAATTTAGTTCAAATCTGGAGTCAATCCATCCACAGGAAAATTTCAAAGCTTACGGTTAGTGAAAAACCTTGTTTCATCGATGACTATGGTTCTGGACCATATAAAAGGCCCATCGGAGAAAGTTTTAAGGTAAGGTAAATATATCCACTTTTATATGTAAAAAGTATGAAATAATTAGTTTACATTTATGTATTAAAATGTGACTTCTTATTTCAGAGAAAAAAGGTGTCTAGCCCCCTTAATGTTATTACAGGTATAAATTATATTTTGCCTGCTTTTTCTGTCGGGAATCAAGTTCAAGTGATTAGTATTATAGTTACATTTTTCTCATACTAGTATACATTTATAAATTGTTTTTGTACTAAACGTATTTATAAAATATTTCATTTCATAAACATCATGAAAAAACCTAAAGATCGTAAGATTAAAAAGAAAAATAATTACATTCATAAATTTTAATTGGCTAAAAATAAGTATACATATTTATCATATTTGTCATGACAATTATTTCAGTTAAACGTAAATAGTAAATAATAACTGAAACTATTTGAATGGTTAGTGTAACCTTTCAAATGGTTATAGGAAGAATTCGCTTAGCATCATTTACAAATTTATTTATTGTAGTAACCCCTTCGATGTTTGAACTTTTGTTGTGATGACGCATAACACACTCTTTGTTTCAAATACAGTAAGTAATTCTTAATTATCTCTATAGTTAAAAAAATACAGCGCATTTAATTGAGAGCGGGGATGGGCGAAACAAAAGCCTGCGGGCTTGTGAATTGTGGCTTTTGTGTCACGTTGGGATGTCGTTGTTTTTTCTGACGAGCATTAAGAAAAAAAGGAGAGATGAAAATGCGCGCGTGTGCATCGTCTCGGGCTTCCGGCGCACCGCCACACTCGCTCTCTGCGCTCTTTCGACCACCGGAATCACGCTCGAAGACGCAATTGTGCCCACGAGAGAGAAAGAGAGAACACGAGAGTGCCGAAAATCTAGACGCGCGCATGCGTTCGCGGGACAAAGGACCGCGCGCAGTCGCACGGAAGTTTGCGGCCCGGCGGAGTTTCGGGTGAAAAAATACTGGCTGCAGCGGGACTCTCTGCACTTAATTTGAAATGCAGGCCGAGTATCTTGATTGGGTCGATGCGCTTTAAAAGAATTTCTTTCTTCGGGAGATTTAGTTTTTTGGGCAATTTTTAAATAGTAGTGTGATGTGTACGTATTGATACCAGTTCAATCAAACATATTGTATTAAGAGTTTAAATGCTGACTTAAGAATTTAGAATAGAAAAAAACAATGACAGGGTTCAACAATTATCTAACTTAAAAAACTAGTATTTTTCTTTTATTTATATCTAAATAAATAATCCAAATAAAATATTATTATAAATAAAGTGACTTTATAAAATTTCAATTTTCTGTATCAATAACCCCATTAGAAAAAGCTATAACAATTTTAATTTATTTTCTAATTTATATTTCAAATATTGTTACACACTGATAAACGTTATTTTTCAAGTTTCCGTTTTCCGTAGACGTTCCAGAAGAAGAAGAAGAATATGTAAGTTAGGAGATCCAACGATTCAGCAAAAAATAACTAGCTAACGATGCACTCAACAAAGCATCGCAACCTTAGATTCGTGGTTAGAGCACTATATTACAGACTTCAGAGGTTCGCGTTTCGGTCGTCACATATTTTTTTATACTAATTCGCATTGCACGCAATACCGAGCGCACTACATAAAGTAAATATTTATGACTAAAACGAAAAAAATACTGACCTTACTCTGTCTGATTTGAAATAAGAATTGGTCTTTCGGAAATAATATCAGAATAATCAAAATGTTGATTAGGCTCAGAGTTTTATAAATCATTAAAGATATGTTGATAAAAACATGCATAAAAATTGATTTCTTCATGACTTGAAAGTGCTTTAATTTTTATCCCCGTTTTTATCTGCATCTTTAATGATTTATAACTATAAGTCAAGTAAACATTTTGATAGGTGGAAAAAAGCAAATTAAAGATCTTATCAGCTACTTTCATTTGCCTTTTCAAAGAGTTACCTAGTGCAAATTTTGCGAAGAAAAAACAAAATGAAATTACAGCAATTTTCATTAGAAAATCGCTTATTTGAAATATAATTGTTCATATCCTTGGGAAAGGGCCTAAGATTAAATTGAGGATATTGGAATTAATTTTTGTGTACTAGAAAACGCCTTCTAAAAGCCTCAGCAAAATTCATTTAGCTCTTAGTAAGACTAATTTCATTTTTGGGGTTTTCTGAAGTTTTTTCTAGTAGAAGATAGGTTGTGTTTTAATGTATGTTTATCTTCTTTGTCCAGTGTTTGCTTAAAAAAAAAAAAAGAAAGGGAGATAACCTTTGTGGGGGGATTAAATTAGCCGAATGAATTACACATGACAAAGCATAGTCAAAACGCTCTTTTTATATTTTAGCTTTCGGTGAAATTAATATCACTTCTAGGAAGTCCTCAACATTTTTCTTGGTAGAAGACATTTTATGTCTACTTATTAATTTTATCTAAATATGCTTGCAGAAACATACAAAAAAAAGCAAAATTTCTGCTTATCTTACTACACCCGAAGACCAAAGTTTGAAAAAAATGTTTTTTTACAAAATATAATTGGATTTAAAAAAGCAGCTGCCACCAGAATCAACTTTACTAAAATATAATTCAATCAAATTTGTATAAACTTTTTCTACCAGCTATATAAATAAATATATGTTTAACAAAAAATAGTGGAAAGATTATTATATGTTATAAGTTTGTTATAAAAAGAGCAAATTAAAGGTTTATTTGTTTTATAACCTACAACTAGCTACATTCAACGCGCTTCGCGCGTATTATTTATTTCTTTATTTTTTGTATTTGAAGTTATGAACATGATCAAGTTAGTTAGTTTCAATTTAAAAGTTTGTTTCAATTAGTTTAAATTATACGATAATAACGCAAGTTTGATAAATAAAATAATGAAATTTTTCTTTTACTATTTTAATTATTCAATTTTAAATACTCAAACACAAGAATTTAATATTCAAAATTCAAACATATCAGAGTTTGGCGCTTAATCTACGAGGGGTGTTCAAAAAGTAAGTTTCCCTGCTCCGGGAAAAAAGCAAAACACAATTTTTAGGTTAAAGTAACATATGTATTTATTGTTTGACTTATAAACTATTTTTCTACATAGTCCCCTTGGACTTGAATACATTTTTTAGATCTGTTCTCAAGCTTTGACAAACCTTGTTTATAAAAATCCGTGCCCTGTTTTTTAAAGAATAATTTAACGATGTCTTTCACTTCATCATTTGAATTGAAGTGATGGCCACCCAAACTTTCCTTTAATTTAGGAAAAAGAAAAAAGTCACTTGGTGCGAGATCTGGAGAGTAGGGTGGGTGATCAAAAATTTCCCATTTGAATTTTTCCAGTAAGGTTTGTGTTTTTTTTGCTGAATGAGGCCGTGCATTGTCGTGAAAAAGCAACACTTTTCTCGATAATTTTCCAGGACGCTTTCGTTTAACGGCATTTTTAAGTTTATTTAGCACTTCACAGTAACGATCTGCATTTATCGTGGTACCGGATATGCACTAATTCAGTGTGAATTTCGTTGCCATTAAGCCCTTTTGCAGTTAAAAAGCGAATAACTGCACGCAACTCACAGGTGGACACGTTTTTCACAGGTAGCTCCATGGTTTCCGAGCCGGTACTGATGAAAAAAATTTTTTCGGCAGCTAAGACCGGTTCCGCTCTTATCGGTATATCCTAAACTAAACTATGTTCGGTCCCAGCTCGCTAGATGGCGCTGGGGCAAAACGGCAGACTAGGGAAACTTACTTTTTGAACACCCCTCGTATGTAGATCAATCAAATGAGCCAACAACGACCAATCAAAACAGTCTTATTGTGATGACAGATTTCATCCATCACTTTTTAAAGAGAGGATAACTCTAATAGTATAAATCAAATCCCACTCTTACATACTGGGTTTGTAGATAAGTTCTCAATTTCTTATCGAGTGCGTGACACACAGAAGATAAGAAGTCCATAGTAGTTCAATTCGAATATTAACACGAAATCCAATTGATTATACCAATTCTGTTGTTATTAATATAATAATAACGATAATTATTGTTAATTTCGTTAAATTATACATGATCAAGATTCATTATCTGTTTCTAACGAATGAAGAATAAATAACTATCGCGAGTAAGATGTTTAAATTCTTTTATTATTAAAAGTGGAAAACCGTGCTGCAAATTAACAGACCCCTCGGAAGTTAAAAACTCGAACAAAGTATCTCTCCATACTTGACACGGTGCTAAATATTTTCCCCAATTTTCGCTAATTGGTAAAAAAATTTACTTCAATGCGCGTACCCATGCTTCGTTCGCGCACTCGTTCCTCTTTTCACTGGAAACCGAGAGAACTCTCGAAAAACATCCGCCAAGTCAATAGCAAATCGAGACCAGTTTCCGGGGTGGTCGCTAAAAAATTTTTTTCCTCAATTTTATAATAAATCACTTTTAATGAGATCCCGCGCAGCTCGGCGCGCGCTTTCCTATACGTCATTTTCTTTCCTCTCGACGCGCGCGTTTTTCTCTCGCGCGCTTCGCATTTGATCTCATCTCCTCTCTCTCTGACGATTCTTTTTCTCCTCTCTCGCGAGCATAAATCGAGAGCGCGCTCGACAGGCGAAGGCTCATTCGTTAGCGCGTTCGCTGCGAGATTTTCGTTCGCCACCGTTGCTGCGGTAATAAAACTCTTTTGCACTTTGGCTGCTGCTGCTGCTGCTGATGCTGCGGTGAGAGATGAGAGGCGCGAACGCGAGAGCTCCATGAAAAAAAAAAACGCCGCAGTCCTCGTCGTCGCTTTTGAAAGAGAGAATGGCTTGAGCTCGATATAACGTTGAAGGCGAAAAAAAAGAAGCGTGCAGAGGAGATCGGCCGAGTGACAAGGGCTGAGAGATAGATAAGGAGGAGTGTGAACGAGTGAGCTGTATAGTGATATACACTCGGATAATCGTGGGCAGCTGATCGGTTCGATCGCCTTTGTGGAGATCGTTATAGGTTTATAATTTATTGGTAAGTAGATAATTGTGCAGTATATATGTCAGTGTTTTATTGTTAATTTCGCTGAATTATATAGTGTCGAAGATAATCAAGAGCTTCTTTATATACATATATAAATAATAACATTTTTTTAGTTAAGCTAATGTAATTTTATATAAAAAGTTACCTCAATATTGTAAGTTGTAAAAAATATAATCAGTTGAAAATGAAAAAATGCAGTTATAATGCATGTGCTAGAATAGGTATACATTTTCTAAATTATTTTAGCTTTCTGGAAAAATGTGCGTGATGAATGCTAGCTTTTATATCTAAATATCTAATGGTACATTTTTATTCGACATTTTTTTACAACATCCACATAATGCTTTCCAAGAATAAGCAGGTCTCTATATATGAAATGCATTTTTGCTGAGGCAATGCTTCACATAGATTTAATCTTAATATGATACATCCTGCATACAACTATTTTCTTTTTTAAAGAAGAACTCCATTACGAAAATTAAATGACCTAATAGCTTAACTTACTTTCGTAAAATTAATGGACATGTATTAATGCTAAATAAATTTATTATGCCTATAAATGCAAAATTCAAGCAAAAGCGAATTTGACAATGGCTTTATAAATTCCGTTATTATTTCATTTGTTAATTAATGTGTATGATATTGTAACTGTTCGTGCTCAACAATAAAAATAAAAAAAAGAAATACCCAAATTAACCGTGAATTCATTAAGGGAGCTGAAAAAAATAAGTCGTAAATGATTGGTGAGAAGAAATCCGTGTACAAGATGCATCCCAAACAGAAAAAGACTTCAGAATTACTGCAGAAACGTATATACAATGAAAGAGAGAGTGAAGAGCCTATAGAGACGACTGAAAGGCCGAAAAAAACGGTTACAAGAATATGACGAACCGAAGTGGCTGTGGGCCGAAGGAGAGCGAGCGGGCAAGATGGAGAGAAAACGGGTACGCGAAAAGTTCGCACGCGAGGGGCTCCGGCAAAATAGCCGTGTGCCACAAAAAAAAAGTCCAGGGTAATTTACAACAATCGTAAAAGTGTAAGTACAAGCGCGCGGTCTTGCGCTGCGCCTTGATTCACGGTGATTGCTTAACGGTACCGGGGCGAAAACTTCGGTGTGCCGCCCGGCCGCGTGTGGGTGCGCCTCGGCGTTGAGGACGACGAAGACGACGCGGCGGGTGTATCATCGACGAGCAGTTCCGTGTGTGTATTGAGCGAGACGTGCAATTACGCCCGAATCCGGCTTGTTTTCCCGCTCGTCGGGCTAGAAACGCATTCTCGCGGGAGGGATATTATATGGCTTTTAGACCTGCTCTCGAAATTGTATGTATTTAGGTGGAAATCGAAGATTTTAGCGGCGGCTGGACGTCGAGGAAAGTGTTTACTTGGGCGTGGACGAGGCGCCGGGGCTGGGTGTGTAAAGAGCTTCATTTTACGATGTAATGTTATAAAAATTGATATGCTATAAACATATTTTAATAAAAATGACTGCTACTTTCATTTATTTTTGTATTTTGCTTGCTTGTACGTAGTTTTTAAATTATTTAAGGTGAAATATTTAGGTTGATTTATAGGTATTGTGCACCATATTTTTTATATATAAAATGAAATTTTTAAAACATCTTTTTATTTTATCTAATTTGCAATAACAAAAATATTTTAGTTTTAGAAGTTAATCATTAATAAAATACAAAAATTAATTAAATCTGAGGAAGCTAATATCATCAGCGAATAAAAATTTCAGTTTTTATAATATTTTAATAGTATTTTAATTCACATAGCAATGAGAAAGTCACACAAATATATTATTAAACAGTATAATAGCAATTTTAATGAGAGTAATATAAATTACATTAAAAAGTAGAAATTGAATTTCCGTTAACGTATTTATTCTTATTCATACATTAATACTATTAGCATAAAAATGTAATACCATTTTATGGAAAACGTCAATAACACCGGCACACAAAAAAAAGGTGGTCTGTACTTTTAACCAGACCCACCTATCTTCATGTATTTTTTCGCGCTGTATCCGAAACTGGAGTTCTTTTAAGCCCTGCACCTCGAGATTTTGAGTAAATTGTAAAAAACAACTAAAAATTGCGAAAAATGGCGAAAAATCGCTTTAATAAGAACGAGAAAATTCTGAAAAAATTTTTCTGACTTGGATTAAAGGTATTTCTTATGTATTTTGATGCGCTGAATTCATTTCTGAAGTTTTTTAAATTCTATTACTTACCGATATTGCCAAAACCGTGAAAAATAGCTAAAAAAAAGCGAAAAATCGAGAAAATTTGGAAAATTCGGGAAACAAAAAACTATAAATCATGAATAGCACAAAATCTGGAACTAATTTTGCTCTTATACTTTTTTTTCTTGTAGCGAACTCTTTTCTTTTCAAATGACCTATGCAACGGGTTTCTTTTTCTCTTTTTTGTATTCTGATTCGTTTTTCTCTTGAGCGTCCAACAGAAATCTGCCATAATGTTAACATTCCATCTTCCTTGGTATCGTTTTTCCATTTCACTTATGTCTTGATGGAATCGTTCTGCTTGTTCTTCGCTGAAGTCTTCGAGGTTTTCAGAAAAGTAGTCAAGATGAGAGTGCAGAAAGTGCAGTTTGAGATTCATCAAGCAGCCTAACTCTTTAAAATTTTTCAACAAGTCTTCAACCAAATTCTGGTAGTCATCACTCTTTTCATTTCCTAAGAACTTCTGAGAGACATTTTTGAAACTTTGCCATGCCGCTTTTTCGGCGTCATTCACGTGGTTCGTGAAATTTTTGTCTTGAAAAAGAGTGCGAATTTGCGGGCCATCGAAAATACCTTCCTTTAATTTTACATCACTTATCGCTGGAAACTTTTCTGCTAAATATTCGAAACAATCACCATCTTTGTTTAGAACTTTGACAAATTGCTTCATAAGACCAAGCTTGATATGAAGAGGTGGTAGCAGAATATTTGAATTTGTTCCTCAGTCCTGGATGAAACTTCATTCTCTTTTGACATTCTTTCTGTTCGTAGTGATTTTTTCTATCTCTGCTATCCCACAGACATAAGAAGCAGAGAATTTTTGTAAAACTTGATTGCTGGCCTAGAATCAGGGTTGAAACTTTTAGATCTCCACAAACTTGCCATTGATGTTCCTAGTAGTTTATTTTCTCTAAAACTATCTGTAAATTCTCATAAGTCTCTTTGAGTTTCATTGAGTGAGCTATCGGAATAGGTGCATATGTGTTCCCGTTATGAAGCAGCACAGCTTTGGAACTTCGTTTGGAAGAATCAATGAAAAGTCTTCACTCTTCGTCCTTATAAGTGTTCGGTTTTAATTCATCAACCAATTCTTTTACATCTGAACGAAAAACTAATGAATTCTCCTCATCTTTCCTGAAAAATTTGCGAAACTCCTTTTCTCTATTACGATAAATGTAAGCTTTGGTTCCTTTTGACAACGAATTTTTCTTCTTTAGTGCAGTTGCTAGATATTCAGCTCCATCTTTGGGTAGTCCAAAATCTTGTATGAGATCGTTCAACTCCTGCTGGTTGAAAGTTTGAGGAGCTTTTTCCTTCACTGCTGCGTCATCCTCGCTTTCATTTTCGCTTTCTTCCTTCGAGAGCTCACCCTGCATTTCTTCTTCCCAAGAATGATCTACACATCCATAGGTTTAGAAGTGATCACATCATCCTCAACTACTACTTTTTCTGGTTTCACAACTGAAGATGCGTTGGCGTAAGAAATGATAGCTTTGATAGTTAGATTTAGGAAAATCGAAAGTTCGTAACACAACTTTTGCTGCTGAATCTACAAAAATTGAATTTTCAAGTTTTTTTTTTTAATTCTCATTCTTCTTTGAGAATAGATACGGACTTTCTGAAAGTTTTGCAAGTCGAACTCCTCCACATTTCCGTCCTCGAACTCATCCGTAGTCGAGGAAGTTGGGCCCCACGACGTAGATGGAACTGACTGATCCATTATTAAAGAAATAAATAAACTTACCCGTACACTTCTTTGGACGCACAGCGAAATACTTGTAACTGTTTCGTAAAATAACGTAAGTACTGTTCAATCTTGAGAGAGCACCTGAGAGCTAAATAAGAAAACTAAAGTTGTAATCAGGTCAATGCCTAGTCGAAGAATGTCATTTACCTCGACTATTCGCCTCGATTTATACCCGGGACGAGCGGCCCAACCCCCTGTGAGCGCAGGCGAAGAAAGTAGGTATAGTTTTGTGTTGCACCCTCCATGTTATAACGTGATGATTGTGATAGGAAGGATCCTTCGAGGGCCAATTTTCAATGAAAAATAAATTACGCTATTTTTTTAGCGACGTTTCGTCAGGATGTTTCCTGACCTCTCCAGGCTTTATTTAAAATACAAAAAATACAAAGATTATTTTAGATACGCACACAAGTAAAGCGATATAAAAAACACCAAATAAATACAATATTTACCAAAATACGTGGTCTCAGCTGGTACGATTATACACAGCGGCGTCAAGCTAGTGAGTATACCGTGACAAGCGAAAGCGGGTGTTTATATACAGTACGGCACTGTTTACAAATATCAACGGAGTTTTCTAACTACCTTTTTGTACATGTGATTTCGAAGAAAGTAGGGTTGGGTCCATTAGGGTCAGACGACATGGAATATTAGTTTTCGTCACTAGAGCGTAAAGTTGAACTTTACGCACCGAGTGTTGGGCGATCACGAGGTTGTAAAGATTTCGCACTCGTGGCGAACAATATTTTTTTTTATAGTATGAGTAAAGCACGTCTTCGCTTTACGCATACTATGCGTAAAATTCAACTTTACACACTGAAAACGATGCGAATCGACGTATTTTACGCATACTATGCAAAAAACATCCTTTAGGTACGTAGGTATACTGTAGTATTACAGTGAGAAGACGCCGGCTTCTGCTAGGACGAGGTTATGTCGCGCGCTTCTTGCAGTTCTTAAAGTTTACTTTGACTGATAATATATCAGTATTTTCCACAGTTAAAAGTGATTTACGACTAATGATCTGAAAGAGAAATTTTTTTTCTCTTAACTCACATATTTTTTATTGAACAAAGATTTGTTTACGTTCCGCAAATATTCAACTTTACTAGTTTTTTTCTTCTGTCCCATAAGAGCCCATGAAGAAGGTTTAATTTAAACCTTTAATTTCATCAAATTTTGCACGGTAACCGGCTTAAAAAAGGATATGACAAGATTCAGCATATCGTAAATAAATAAAAATGTTATTGTTTTTGAATTTTTAATCGGACTTCAACGAGCCAATCTCTTATGCGTTAGTCGAATATCTATTCTCAAATCGAGAAAGGTAGCTTTTGTTGAGATAAGAATTTTTTGACAAACGGCGACACACATAAGAGAAAAATTTTTTTAAAAATGAATAACTATTAATTTCGGAATAAAATATAATATCTGGGAGTTTCGTCCTTGTCGTACTTGGTGGACTCGTCAGGAAGACCCAAGTAGACATATCTTCGACTCCAAAATAATGAAATTACTGTGAATTCTTATAGTGTGTAAGTTGTAATCTCCCTAAAATAACACTTTTAAAAAAAGTAAAACTTTGGCGAGTATAAGTGTATTTGTAATCTCTCTCCCTCTCTTTCTCTCTCCCTATCTCTCTCTCCCTCCCTCTCTCTCTTCTCCTCTCTCTTTCTCTCCCTCTTTCTCTCCATCTCTCTCTTTCTCCCCTTCTCTCCCCCAAAAGAATATCATAGTTTAAAACAAACACATGAAAGAAGTGGAATCAATTATTATTTTATATAGACAAGTACATTTTTGTGACATAGAAATATGGAATTATTTTTATAACAAAAAATCGTAAGTACTACTAAAAATAAACTCATGAAACTGGTGGAATCAATTAAGTGCAGGCAAGTCAATTATTATAATAAAGAGAATTTTTAAAATAAAATTTGTTTAATATATATTTACTATAAAAATTTGTATAAAAAATAATTACGTCTAACAAAAAATATTACAAAAATACTAACATAATAACTGTAATTGAAACACAAAAAGTTAAAAAATTTTTGCGTAAACATTTTAGAAGTATAGATCATAGAAGTCACCACCCTCTAAAATAGTTTAACCATGAGCTGTTATACATCATAAATTCATGTAAGTTTTTCCTACACAAGTCAATCTACCTATTATCTGCAAATATGAATTTTAATTAAACATCTTCTTAAACTGTTAATGTAATTTTTCAAATTTTGGGAAATTTTCTTTTAAAGACAGAAGATACTTGCCGGACGCATCGTTTTGTAGTTCAAGGTGCGTAGGACGGGAATCGCAACCTTCTATGTATTTAGTTATTGATCACGTAGTATGTAAATAATTAAAATAAAATGGTAATAACAGTTCAAGAAAATAAGTATATTTCGATATTTGACAAATACACGTAAACAAGCATACGTAATATATAGATGTACATACACAATATAAAAAAAAATATTATTATCTTACTATATAATTAATAATAATTCAATTTGTATAATAAATTTGTATAATGAAGATATTACAATGAAATTATAATGAAATTATAATTATAGAAATTATAAAGATTGATATAAAATTTTTGTGAAATTAGTAGATATAATAGATAGATATAATATAATTGAAAAGTTTTTATAAAATATAATATATAAATCTTATTCCAAAGAATAATGATATAAAAATAAATATTTGATAGATTACCTAAATACTACAAAACGATGCGTCCGGCAAGTATCTTCTGTCTTTAAAATAAAATTTCCCAAAATTTGAAAAATTACCTTAACAGTTTAAGAAGATGTTTAATTAAACTTCATATTTGCAGATAATAGGTAGATTGACTTGTGTAAGAAAAACTTACATGAATTTATGATGTATAACAGCTCATGGTTAAACTATTTTAGAGGGTGGTGACTTCTATGATCTATACTTCTAAAATGTTTACGCAAAAATTTTTTAACTTTTTGTGTTTCAATTACAGTTATTATGTTAGTATTTTTGTAATATTTTTTGTTAGACGTAATTATTTTTTATACAAATTTTTATAGTAAATATATATTAAACAAATTTTATTTTAAAAATTCTCTTTATTATAATAATTGACTTGCCTGCACTTAATTGATTCCACCAGTTTCATGAGTTTATTTTTAGTAGTACTTACGATTTTTTGTTATAAAAATAATTCCATATTTCTATGTCACAAAAATGTACTTGTCTATATAAAATAATAATTGATTCCACTTCTTTCATGTGTTTGTTTTAAACTATGATATTCTTTTGGGAGAGAGAGAGGGAGAGAAAGAGAGAGATGGAGAGAAAGAGGGAGAGAAAGAGAGAGGAGGAGAGAGAGAGAGAGGGGGAGAGAGAGAGATAGGGAGAAAGAAAGAGAGGGAGAGAGATTACAAATACACTTATACTCGCCAAAGTTTTACTTTTTTAAAAGTG